>JAUMJM010000053.1:0-1250000 GCA_033558235.1 Neomorphus geoffroyi | reverse complement strand
TATGAAACCTTCACTACAGCTAAAACACAGTATGTAATAAAAAGGGCTTGCAGGTTGTGGTACCTTTGTCATTTTTAAATTTCCTGATATCTAATTATTTGCTGCAATCAGTCTTCTGTTACATGAGTTAAGGGGATTACACACATCACTGTAATTGTTCTGCCTATAAAGTCGTAAAGACCGAGCTGTTTTCCTCCAGGAAGGTTTGATGGAGGCTGAAGAGTTCTCAGGATGCCTCACCCTGTGCAATGTGCTAATAAGAAACTGTAGGGTGTTAGCATCTCCCCAAAGTAAAAAAGAAAAATTCAGTCATTCTTGGCAATGCTCCAAGATGGTCTGCTTTCAAATTAATTTCTTCAGTCTCATTAGGAATTAGGGACGCACTGATTTCTGTTGACATTAATATCATGAAGGAAGGAACAGCCTCTCCATAAAAAGCAGAAGAAATTACTGCAACAGAAAAATTTAAGGCCAAACTCTGCACTTAGTTACTCTTTGGTTAGGTTATTACAGACTAGTGCTGATAAAGGATATGTGAAAAATCTTGGTTAAAAAGTGCTGGCCTGATTTTCAGTGCTGTGGAGTGATTTTCAGCTGCTGGCATTTAATGCTTCTGCAAAGGAACATCGCTGTTCTCCACAGTATCCTTTCATTTAGAGTTGTAATTTTTTCTTGTATTAAGTCATACACTTTTTCTTCCAAATTCTCTTTTCCTTTGAAGTTCGTTATATGGGAAAAAGAAAGCTGCTTAATGAATTTTTTATTAAGTCGTTGCACTTTGCATGGTGAATTTGGGACTGAAAGACAAATCTGATTTGTTACTGCAGTAATCAGGGGTACAGGTAGTACATTGCTGTGCCTTTGATCCCAGATTGTCAGCAGTCTCAAAACGGCATGGCTGATCCTGCCTATTGAAAGACAGTTTTGATTTGATGACTTGGAGTCCAGCATTAAACACACTGTCACACATGCAGTGAAATTACAGCACAAACGGTGCCTGACTGTAGAAAAAGAAGAATGGTAATAATTGTAAAGGATAAAGTGTGGAGGTTTGTTGGGGGGTTTGATTTTGTTGGGTTTTTTATTTGGTTTTGGTTTTTTTATGAGGGAACTATTTAAAACTCTATATATTTATAGTGTTTTAAAGTGATGATTTAATAGAGTTTTAGCAATACAGATGTCAAAATGAAAAGAACAGCCACTACAGAAAGAACCACACTACAGTTAAGATGGATTATCTTTGGACTGAAACAGAGTTTTGTCTTTAAATATAGAGGTGGTGTCAAGCTATTATGAGATTTGCAGTGGAATGTGGAAACAATTTAAATTTGCAATTATTTGACATAATTCATTAAACCATAGAATTATAATTCCTGGGCTTGAAGGGTACTGAAGGAGGTCATTTAGTCTGTCCTTCTCTCCCCATGGATATCTCTGTGAAGCTACCTCTAACCATGGAGACTCCACAAACCTCCACCTAATCACTCTTCTGTGCTAATTAGAAAAAGAATTCTAATCGTAAACCTGAATTTTTCCTCTTGCAACTTCAGCACGTTATTACTTGTCCAGCTCATTACGAGCATGGAGAACAGATTCTTCCCTTCTTTGCAACAGTTTTTGTATCTTCTCATCCCAAACAATACTTCTTTTTTCCTAGCATAGAGTTTTCCAGACTTCATCATTCTCATCTCTAATGAAGTCATGTCTCCAGGAGCAGCAGTCAAACTTTAAACGTAGTAGTCCAGATAGGACCGCTGAATCCTTTGGAGGATAACCTCCTTTTCAAACAGGAGCTTGCTTCTCTTGCAACAGCATCCCTGTCTCAGCCTGAGAGCTGCTGAAGCCTCTGCTCTGTTTTTGCAGGACTGCTACATAGCAACATGTTGCCTTGCCTGTAAGTTTGGAGACGATTATTTCTGTCTCAGTTTAGGACTTGAAATTTGTCTTGAGGGTTTATGCAAACATTTTCCAGCATGCATTACTGATCCCCAGGGTTGGATGCTTAGTTCACAGGTATCATGACTCCCAAAGCCAGATAAAGATTTGGAAACTGCTTCTTGAAACATGCTCGTTAAGAACGTTGGTAAGGGGCAGAAAGGAGGCAATGACAGAAATGTGTAACAGAACAGGCTTGAGTTTTTGCTTTTATGCAGATGAAATGTCAAAAATCCTCCCCAAAGTATTACTCAGGTTCAACAGTAGCTCCTCATCGCTGGTGATTTTTCACATATACCTCAGCACAAGGTGTAGGCATAGCTTTTCATCCTACTCTAAGCATGTTTAAGTGGAGCGTTTATTATAAGGTAAGATAAGAAACAATATTAATGCTAAAACAAGGCAACATGAGCAGTAGTTTGGCTTGTATGGGCAACCACTGCAAGAACTTTCTACCATCACAGCTTTTGTTAGGTTAATTGGAAATTAGATGCCATGGGAGCTCTCTAAGTAAAACGCAGAAAAGACCTGGGGCTTTCTGTGAGCAAAAAGTAATAAAATCAGGTTCATTGTTATATAGCCAAGAGGTATGATTTTCCCTCCTTTGAACTGATTTATAGTCATCTTATCATATACAATTACATTATATAGACTAATACAACTTTACGTTACTGTTTATGGTAGTGATAAGGAGTTCCAATGCTGACTTTGCAGCTGTGTACATGTGATTATTCTTATCCATAGATACTACAGAACCATGAAGTTACCCAAGTGAGATACAATTTTGTGCCTTAATATCACCTTATTAAGTAACATCAATTTTGTGGGTCTTTTCCTTCTTAATTTTATGGTTGTTTTCATTAAATATGTGTACAATAGACTGCATATATTTTTAAAATTATATTTTGTGCATGTTATATGCAATAACTATCTTGCATTGTACTGCTTATTTGATATGTGAAATACAATTTATTCTATGTACGGCCAGGAAAACTTTTGGGATGGGTTTCTTGAAGACTGTGCATCCTAAATTACGTGCAAAATAAGATTGAATAAAAGAGCAGGATCTGAACTTGTTCAGTGTTAGAAAACAAATACAATATTTTTTTTCCAGTGAGTAGAAGACTGAGGAGTTCTGTGAGGAGTAAAAAGTCTCCATTCATAATCAAGGGTCTGTGACTGGCTGTTGTCAGAGAACTGGATGTAAACAAGTGATGCCAGAGTGATAACTGCAAATATTGAGTGATCTTTTGAAACCACTCTCAGGGAATTGGCAGCATTCACAAGCTGCCAAGTGCATCTCAGGTTTATCACATAATCTAATTTTTCAAATGTGTACATACAAATAATTTTAGGTGTCTCCTTCATAAACACAAATGTTTACTGGAGACTTCAGAATTTCACTTCTCTGCTCTGGAGCTTTACTTGCCTGCCCAAACTCAAAACTCAGGTCTTTTCAGATCACCTAGGAATATATAGGTGTCAAAACCAATACAGCCCATCCCACACACTCACCTGCGCATCCCTTCCTCCACCTTCTCCCTTAGGCATTGGAAACTCATTTTCACTATCATTCAGGCCCATGACACTAATTTTCTTCGATTTGGATCAATATGTTTATACTGAGCTTGTCCCTGAATTTTTGTGATTGTCTAAATATGTAAGAGCTTTTCTTTCCACGCACACAGCTAAGATTTTGATTTGGGTTCCTATTATATCTCAGTTATTGCAGTATCATCATCTCTAATACTGTAGTGACATATTAACTCTTCTATAACCTTCCTCACTTAGCCAAAATGACAGTCTTCATTACCTGCTTTTTATGTTTTCAAAGCAAATACTTTCTTTCTCCTGCGCTGCCTGCATCACACCTTACCAAGACTTCCTACAAACACCTCCAGACTTCCCTTGTTGCTTATTAGATGCCTTGTGATGCCCCAGGGACAAATGGGTGAGCTGTCGGTATTAACAGCAGCAGAGTATCTGCAGCTGCAATGTCAGACCTTGAAGACCTCAGAGCATATTGGGTCAAACTGGCGCTTTCTCCTGTGTTTGTAGAACACATAGAGCAGCTGAGTCCAGTTTTGTGGCTGGGCTCTTAGGCACTATTGCGTACAAATAATAGCTACTATTAATAATTACAGTGTACCGAGGGAATAATGGAGTTAGAACTGTAGAGCAGAGTCATGCTTTGTGTATACTCATGCAGTGCTGATGTTTACAGTAAATCGATGCCTATACATGTGAGTAGCTTTGATTTCCTGGGATTCACCCCATGCTCGCTTCTTCTCAGCCATTTATTGTGTTGTACACCTTTATTTCCATTTGATACAAAAATATTATGAGAACTATACTAAATTGCTCTAATTTTGGTCACCTAGATCTGCACTTGTCAGAAGCAAACTGAAAACTTTGCTCCAGCAGGGCCAAAAAAGCACAATCAGAGGTAGCTGAATTGCAGGTGTGTGGGATAGGGAAGAAAAGTAAGCGCTAAACTTGTGCCATTTCAGTCTGCTGAACAGAGCGCTTAAGTATTCAAGACAGATAAAGTTCAGGTATGATTTAATGAACTCTACAGAAAGCTACCAGGAGTCCTGACCTTGAGAATAAATCCTCAGACTCGGGTGTTTTTCTGGCAGAGAAGGCAGTGCTGCTTGACTGAGAGGCAGGCTGTAGCAGCAACAGCAACACCTACCTAGATTTTCTGGTGGCGCATGTTTCTATCTTACAGCCTCTCTTCTCTTAGCATAAACCCAATGAGACTTCTTTTGTTGTGTTTCTTTCTTAGTCTAAAGGTAGTCTCTTTCCATTCTAAACACAACCTCTTTCCCACTTGGGAGGGGTTTTGATGTTTGCACATATTTTTAATTTTTGTAAGGAAAAAGCCACTTGACTAACATATTTTATGCTCTTTTTGGGCTGCTTTGGGAGTCCAAGGAAACTCTAGATATCAATAATTGTAGTTGATGCCAGCGTATAGCACAGTTTATTTTATTGTAGTGTAAAGGCTGATGATCAAAATCATGATTTGTCACATGAACCTTTGAAAATCTTCCCTATAGGCTATTGTTTGTCAAAGGCAGTCTCTCAACAAAAAATCTTGGTATGACGGGGAGTTCTCAGCAGAAAATATACAGATATAGTTCCACAGAGAATGTAATTAAAGCAGGAGAGCATAACAAGGGCTTTACAAAAGAAATGCTACCAGGAAAGACCAAGGTTTAGCAGCTGGATAAAAGAAGTGTTGGAAACACACTTGAAAAAGAAACTAATAATGAACATGCGTGGCTACGCACAGTCCTTATGCTTCCGAGCAATAAAAAGGTTTAAAAGTTTAATCAACATTTTAAATAATTCAGATATTTGTCCCTCTGTTTAATGTATTGCCTGTTTGGAGAGTACAAGGAGACAGTATTTCCACAGCTCTAGGAGCAGCAGAACCAAGTGACAGTGTCACGAAGAGCAGTGCACAGTCTCTGATATAATTTTGAGCTGGATCAACTGGAAATCTTCTAAATTATTTTCAGAAGTGGTTGGGGTGCTATCAAAGGCTGAGGGGATGCTATAAACCAGCAGCTTGCATGCACTCACAGTGCTTTGGAGCAAGCAGAAAGTATGGGCACGGGCTTCTTTGTTAGCTTCGGTGCTCAAGCATGGTCCCAGCACCTTTAATTAATTTGTGTTGGCGCAGGGCAGAAAGCACTATCGTGTATCACCACTAACTTACTTAATTTTAAAAAGTAGTATACTTACTGAGATGTTTCTTGTGGGGAGTTACGTATGATTTGTGAAAGCAAGGAGGTGAAAAATACGCTGTATTCTAATGGTGATACACATCAGTCAGTCACAGCACTGGAGAGACTGTGTAGATCTCACCTGAACTGGTTTCAGATGGTAAGAACAGGTTCTCTCATCTCCAATGCTCACCATGCCAGGAAACTGAGACAAAAACTCAAACCAGATTCAAAACCAAACACAGCTGGTGGGAAGGGCCCTGGCCACTGCTCCCCACCACTCTCAGCCCTGGGGGTCTCTTACAGGACCAGACGCCTCTGAGAAGAAAAGGATGGGCACGAGATGTGGGTGAGCTGCAGTGGAAAAGTAATTTAATACAAGAAAAAGAAAGGGAGGGATTTTCAGAAGCACTGAAGGAACAGGAGTTATCCCTCTCTGTTGAGAAGCTGTCCTAAGTCACCTCCAGAAGGAAACGCAAACCACCTGGCTGACCTGGCAGAACTCAGGAGCAAACCCAGCTGTTCCCTAATGTTGGTGTTTGAGCAGCTTATCATACTCTTACTTTCCCAATTTTCAATAAGCAATTATTTCACGACTGGAATGGAAGGCCTAAATGCAAAAATAACTTGCTGAAAGCTGTAGTTTTCCAGCTGGTAGGAATACAGCGTGTCTCCAGGGTGAAAAGGGCTTGTCTGGTGCAAAACGTCTTGGTTTAAATTTAAATCAGCCGTGGTATTTAGTGACATCTAGGGACTATCTTCGAGTATTACATTTTCTGAAAATGACATGTATCTTCACGTCTCCAAGCAGCAACAAGAGGTTTGAACTCTAAACCATTACTTCTCGCTGCTGTGGCAAATATAGAAGTCTGTGGACAGACATTTCCATCTCTGCAGTGACTGAGAAATGCAATAGGTCACGGTCTGTGGAAATAAAGAAATACTGAGGTATGACTTTAAATTTTAAACAAAACATTCTGTGTTACTTAAATATTACAGGTTTTGACTGAAATAGAAAACTGTTGCAATAACTCTGTTTACAACCTCTTTCTCCCATGAAATTACACATCATTCACCATTTGTAGTTTATTTTCAAAAAAGGTGTCATGATAGTCTTAGAACATTCTGACTGCACTGGAAATGTTTTCATTGCGATGAACAAAAACCAAAATCGCTTCTCATAAAATACTAAAACTCTATGTCTGATGAATTATTTTTTCTAAATCTGAAACTGCTACCAGAAGAATTTGGAACTGCACGGGCAAGATGCTGGACTAAAAATTCATATCCAAATATTTGCATATAACACACCTGTATGGAAAATCGCTGTTGCCTTACCTTGCAGTTGAAAACCCAATACTACTAAATACAATGGTCTTGAGACTTTATGTTTACACATATTCCTGTAGTAAATAATAATTGTTATTTACTTGGTTATATGAAATACAGTATTAATTTGGAAACTGTTACTATGTTAGACATTGCTGGTGCAAGAGTGCAAGAACTAATCAGCTTTCAATCTATATTAAACCTACAGAATGTTAATTCCAAAAACCACAGTTATTTTTAAGAGTAGCAGTTTGTTTCTATGGGGAAAATAAAGACCAGTAACAGTTAGATTTAAACCCAGTGGTACCGGTGCTGCATGACTGCAAGCTGGAGCAGTGTATAGCCTGGCGAGTGTTGGTGGTAGCACCCAGCCCTTGACAGCTATGGGTGGCCAGGCAGCCCCCATGAGTAATGTCCCAGCCTGGATGCACACAACGGCCCAGCTACCAGCAGGTTTGCACTGGGCTGTTCTCAACCCTCTGCAAGGCACCATGGGCAGAGAGAAGTCTTATTTACTCAATACATACTAAATACAGGGTGGGTGCAGGCACTGTGTGCTTGATCACATTTTAGACTTTCTAAGTTATGAGATAACTTAGAGATGATGTTATGAAGTTATGAAATAACTTAGAGATTAAGAAGCAAGATTCTTGTGGATGCATTTCTCGTTTGTATGTATTCAACAACTGTAAGTGAATGAACATCAGTTTCTTTTTAACTGGTGATTTTGCTCTTCCGGTTCCACTTTGGAGACTTGGGGAACCTGCTTTTAGGTCAATATACCCTTCAAGTTCCATGCTGTTGGCATTTCAATGCATCATCCACTTGGGAAGCAACTGCTGAGCTCGAGGATCAAGTCTAAACGTCACATAATCTACAGCCTTGTACCACACCACCAGCCATTCCTGACAGCATGGAAGGAGTTACAGTTGGTATTTTAGGGCAAGAGAGAAGGGCAGGTACTGTGCTGCTCACTTTGAGTGATGGAGAGGTCCCAGAAGGTCCTGGTGGTTCTTGGCATGGGAGTGCAGCTGCGGCTTGTCACGGTCAGCACAGGTCCCAGGGGCCATGAGTGCCTGCCTTAAACTGACCGCTGCAGCAGCCAAGGTGAACAGTGTTCACCCTTCACAAGGTATGTCCCAAAGTAAAACACCTCTACTAAAACCTCCTCCTCTCCTCTCACCCAAACCCACTTGGGATTACAGAAATAGATGCAAAACCACAGACGTTTGGTCATACCATTCCGCACAAAACGGAGATCTAGCTCTCATGACAGGATTCTTTCAACCTCAAGATCACTTTGTTAAGAGGCCAGTTGTGCTGTAAATGCAAACATGTCCGTGCTTGGAGGCGGGCTTTGTGCCAGGGAGAAACATCAGGGTGAACCAAACAGCAGGATGAGCCATGATAGTACTACAGGATCTTGCACCGTCATAGTAATTGTATTGCCAGCACCGGCGTTTCTTGGTAAGCATACTGGAAACTATTTCTGCTAGGAAGTCTACTAGTTAAACAGAAGGAAGGACTAGAAAGGGCATGAAAAGACCTTGTAGTCTAAGATCCCAAAGCAGGTTTTACATAAGACCACCAAGGCCCATATCTATCTGCCTTTCCAAATTTAGTGAAGGATATCAAGAGCTTTTCAGTGATTCTCATCTATCTCAGCTGTGGAAGTCTCCTCTAGAAATCATTTGGGTATTTGGTGGGCAGCCTGTCCTCTAGCTATCGAGGGACCTAAGGTGATATAATGTATAACCCTTGTAACTTGATCTACAGAAAAATAACGTGCATTTTAACTACCACCTCTGGCATGACAATCTCAATTACCAGCTCTGCTGATAGTTCATTTCTCAGTACGAGATTATATACCAGGGAGTGGTGGAGGACGACATGCTTACTCATTTATTTGCTTTATTTTTAAACTGGGACATGTTTTTTAAATGTTGCCTGTAACATTATGCTGCTGGGAGGGATCCCAGTGTGTTTCATTCCTTGAGGTTTTCAGGGTCATGGTTGCTCTGCTGATCTCTGGAAAGTATTTACAGCATATGCTTATGACCAGGGAGCCATTCGTGCTGTTACAAACAAATTGCTGATAACATAACACTGTTCCATTTTTAATTTCATATTGCACATCTTCACAGGGATACTCTGGCTTTCAATGTGCACCAGGCAGACCACAGCAGATCAGCTCCTGGACCACTCAGCTAAGTAGCCCTTACTCCATGGGTCCGGACAGTTGTGCATCCCTTTCGTGTTCCTACTGCTATGCTGACAGCCCCACCAAGAGACTGGTTAAGTCATGCCAGGCTCTGCTCCACGTAGATGTGGCTCCTGTATCTTCCTGAGTGAAGCAGCATGTTCCTGGTTGACCTTGGATGGAGGTGGAGAGGTCATGAGACTGCTGGCACCAGACCATCTGCCCTTGCCCTGCTGTTCAGCAGTCACTTGAGGTTCCAGCTCGTCTCCCTTCTGCCTTCTGCTTCATATAGGCTTTTTTCATGTTAATTACTAGCCTACTTATTTGCTTATGAATTGGATAAATTGTGTTTCTCCCTGGAGAAATCAAATGCTCCCAATCTGAGGTTCCTTCAGAAAGAAACCTGTGCCCAGGCTCAACAGAAATAATTGCCTTTGCCCCAGCGTAATGACAAAGAGATAAGCAATCTCTGCAGCCTGGCAGTTTAGAGAATCTATCTTCTCTTCCTAACAGCTGGATTAGAGGCTTTGTGCTCCCAGGCTCTGGAATAGTTTCCATCTCTCAGAGAATAAAAATAATTGCTAGGAACAAACTGTGCTATCACAGTTGTCATATATTTCTTGGTTGAATTATCAGCAATAACTTACCTAATATCCAAGGTTTATTGTTTTGGCACCTTTGGGAAACATACATGAAACAGAACGAATATAAATCACATTGCATTTTGACAGTACCTTAAGATTCATGGAGAAACTAAGGAGAAAACACACCCATTTTGTATGTGGAAAGGATGGAAAATTATTGATTCAAAAAATGCATAGAACAGTCCCAGTCTGGTAAGACTATGTAAGTGGAGTAATGCCAGTAACCTTAAGTAATATGAGATTTTTAAATAGCTTCACTGAATTCAATGGAGAACAGAGAGGGAAACGTTTTTAATTCCCAAAGTCACAGGCAGACTGACAGAGAATGCTTTTGAAAATCCTACCTGCAATTCATACTGTTTCTAATATGCTACCAGTTGTGAGGAAGTCTTTTCTATTTGATTTTCAAGGAAAAATGTTTGCCAACAGAACAGGGAGAACAGAGAAAATACAGGGAAACCTGATTACACCCATGAATCTCTGTTCGACCCAGCATCCCTGAAGCTATAACACCACCGCCATTTTCCCTGAAAAAAATGTTTGATTTCTAGTCTCTCTTGTACAGACTCTTTATTTCCTCTTGTGTCCTGTAATACACCTCTAATCATTAAGGTGATTCCCAGAGCATGGAAGTCAGTGACCTAATTCTTTACAAACTTTACTCAGCCCACCTGAGCCCTAGGCAAAGATTTCAGCTTCAGATCAGATGGAATACGTTGGATGGCCAAAGTAGCTGCTGTGTTGCCCCAACACAATGAGGACAAGTTAGCTTTCATTCCTGCCCCTGGCTGCCCACTCAGCTAAAGACGCTGGTCTCATGATATCGGTCTCTGGTGGCAGCACAAATCTGAGTCCCCCAAAAGACACCTTATCCTTACACTGTTGCTCCGGTAAAATGGCACCTAGAATATCAGGTTGGTGCATTTTGATGAATTAAAATTGGATTCCAACTGGAAAATGCCATGGTGATAAAACCCAGATACTTTGAAACAAATTGATGCTTTGGGTTGGATCAATTCCTAGTTTAAGCAAAAGTGTTTTGTTTTTTTTTTAATATGGCAATATTTACACCTTCAAATTAGTGATTATATTAGGCTGGCCATAAACTTTAATCATTCCATATTTTAGAGGTCAACCACTAAACTGAGTTATTGATTATGTACATAGACATAATTCTTAGTTTCTAAAATAGTGACAAAGTAATTAGAGTTCAAAAAAAGGAGTCAAATGAAGACAGTTTGATTAGGAAATTCATAGAAAAACTAAATGAGAAGAAAGAAATATGTTAATCAGGTGATTATCACAGAAAAACATAATGAAAAATGACAAGTCCAAAAGTAAGAAAGGAAACAAACTGAGAGAAATATCTGTATTCACAAATAATAGGCATGAAAGATTCCAGTGCTAATAAAGCTTTAAATACATATGCTTCTTCTTTCTGTCTTCTTCAAAAATACTGATGATCAACAACAGAAAAAGTGACATTATGGATTTAGAACTGAATGCATATGGAAGCACATGTGTTAAAAGTGCAAAACATCAAGTCCAGGATCCCAGCTTGTCGAAAGGCTTTTGTGTTGTGTGAAACTAGTAATTTAAGAACACCAGACTAATGCTTCTCTGAAAAGAGATGTTGACTGATTGTCTGGTTAACGTACTATGTGACCAGATCTTTGATAACCAATGACAGAAGGTCCAAAAATTTTCATTGCCTATAAAGGACAGTCTTAAACATCAAACATTGCTTTGTCTATTCAACAGTAGTTGTTTACAAGAATATTCCCATTATTTCCACAGTTTTATAATCATTAGGTATTATAGGAACTAACATTCAGGCTTCTCTAGGTTTCCTTTCCCACAAAAGATTGGAGCAGATGATCTTCCTAAGTCCCTTCCAGCCTGGGCTGTTTTGTGATTCTGCAATTCTATGAAAATATTGTTTATTCATTTTTTTCTTATACTTTAGGAGGTCCAGTTTATATGTATTATTAAAATAATGATATTTCTCAAAAAATATAAAGATCCTGGTCGTGTGGCTGTCTGCAAATCTCTACACAGGTGAAACAAGCATTGCTTGGAATAAATAACCCTTCTTTGGGTCTGAGGAAGAAGAAGCAAATCTTAAAATAAGAAAGGTCAAGAACAGATTAAGAAAGGCTGAGAACAGAACTGCTCTGTGTTTAATTTAATTATTTTAATGAATTAGACAATTTGGAGAAAAAGAGTGGAATGTTAGAGGAATTTAGAAGAAGACAGAGGATACGGTTGCGAGTACCAGTGGAATAAAAGGAGAGAAAGACATTCATGGAAAAGGAAGTTTAATAGGAAGTTTTTCTCATTTCTGTAAAGCAAATGGATTTAGGAATTTTAATTTTTCAAGGTCAGTTTTTGAAAGGGAACAGGGCTGAAAGACTAATGTTGAAGTATCTGTGTTGTGAAAAATTTTCTCCCGATATTAGCCTTATATTAACATACATTAGTGAGGGTGTGTTCACTTTGGTTTATACAGCTTGGTTAGTTTTGTCCTCATAGCACCAGTCTCTACTTGATCCTGAAAGAACACATCACATTCGGAAAAGGACCGGTGAACTGCCCATTCATTTAGTCATCTGTTGGCAAGGGACACCTACTGTGATGGCTGCAGAGTGGTAGCAAAGTTGCAGTAGCTGACATTCACTGATTTTACAGTACACCTTGTTCCTGTTCCTCCAGTCCTAGAGGATTTGTTGCAGGTGCCATGTAGTGCCATCTCCAGCCATTCCATCCTTTATTTTCTTCATCCAAGTGACCATAGCCAATGGGACGTTGGAGAAAAGAAAATGGATGGCATAAGGCTGCCTTTGCTGGGTGTTGTCGGTACAGTCAGAAGCTCACTGTGTCATCAAGACATTGCAAAGAGGATATAGGAGCAGCCAGGATCTGACCTTACACACGTTTTTGTTCTTAGAGAATACAATAACTGAAGTAATCAAAAAGCAAACCTAAATCTAAGACAATTCCCTCCATTATCTCATTGTTTAAGGGAGAAAATATATTTATAAACCTTTTCATTAATAGTTTTAGCTATAATGACTGCATGGCTATTCACTGAACTACACACAAATTATGCATCACATAGAGACTGGGCACCTGTTTAAATAACCAAATCATTCTCTTTTCCCATTATATAGCACTAGAGATATATGCTGAGTCCGAGATAAATGGAAAACAGGATCTATAAGACAACTACAGACTTTCTCTATATTTTAAAAAGAACAGTTTCTCAAGGGAGAAACCCGACGGGTAGGCAGGGCTTTTCTGACACAAATACTGTCCATTTGCTTGTTAATCTTATCAGAAAATCCTCCCTGTGAGGCAAACACCATGATTTTTAAGTAGAGGCAGCCTTTTATTTACCTATGCTCACACTAAGAAGGTTTGTTCAGGTTTTTCCATTTAACCGTGCTCTCAGTTCTTTCTCCTTCATGTTAGGCTATCAACTGAATGAACAGCCTAATGGCTTAAGACACTGTGAGGCCACTAAAACTGCCCTCTAGAGATGTCCATTTCCCTGTGAGGACATGGAGGGGACTCAGATGCCTCAGACACAAGCCCAACCACAGCTGGATGACTCTGGTTTAACGTTGAAGTTACAGGGGAGGAAGGGATAGGACTAGGGAGGTTTTTTTCCCCCTCTTCTACAACAAAAATTTTCCTTTGAGACTCTTGATTGACTCTGTAGTTGAGAGCAATGTTTTCTTTCTTTAGACAATTAGAGCAATCAAATTCATGTGGCTGTGAAGGAGCGACTGGTACATAATTTTTTTGTTTCGTTCATTACCTTTCTAAAATATGGGCTCTTGATTCCTGCTGGAAAGGAACAGGGAATGTGGAGAAAGGGGGGCATTTAAGTGGAAAGGGGATTCTAAAGATCTTTTATGTTCATTGTAACTTGACTCTCCCCAGATTAAATAAAAGAGCTGGTAAAGCTGTAACGTAGTGTTGAATGTGTTTGCATAACAGCCTGCAAACTTGCAATCGTCATTCAAGCTATGAATCAGATTGCAAAAGCTGATATTCACATAACTAAACATTCTTCAAGCCAAACACCATCTGTGACTGCTGCCTGCCTCGACTTGCTGTGCTGGAGAACATATTCATAGCACTGACCACAGGAGGGGCTCTGGGAGAAGGTACTGCGCAGCAGCTGAGGAAAAGCATCAAAAGAACTTCATGGCATGAAACGCAATGTTGGGTGCCTTAGCCCTCTGTAAAGAGGGAATTGTGGGGAAATCCTGTAATGTTGGGTCCATTGCCTTCTTTCTCTGTGGCCTACCTTTCCTCCTGCTTGTAAAAATGGACTGCGAATGGAAGAGCAGCAGAGCATTACCATGGCTTGCCTTCCAGGATGGGAAGATTTGGATCTCCTTGCCCAGCACCTCACACTCTGGGTGCAATGTAAGCAGTGCCTACAGTGCCCTTTGTGCTCAGGAGCTGTTGGTGAAATATCCAATATATGTGGGATTCAAGTATGTGGTACCAGCTATCAAACGTGGTCCTGATACTTTGGTGCTCCTCCGTGTCTGTTGTTTCTACATACTTCCAAATGTTAGGATTCTCTTTGTCCACATTCCTTGTTCTCAGAGAGGGAGCAGGATACAGGAACTCAGGGCACAGCTGAATGCCTGAACTATGCCTTAAAATGAGGTCATTTGAGTTAGAGTTGGGTAAACAAACCAGCCGACGCTACTAATACAACCTTTAAATGTTTGTTTATTTACTGCATTCCAGTGGTGTGGTTTACACATTATCAAATCTACTTTTGTCAAATGCAGGAAGGAAAAACTCATTCTCTTCTGCATCGGGAGTCTGGAGCCAAGTTTCTGTCTGGAATGATCTTGAGGGGCCAATTTATACACGTCCAGAAACACAGGTTTATAAAGAAAAGGCAGAATGTCTCAATGCCGTGCATATAAGTGGGGATTGCTACATTGGCTGAAAAAGCAGTATAACACAAATCAAAATCATCTCAAGGATGATAATAAGAAGAAGTTAAACTGTTGTCTTTGAAGGCATTCTTTTCCTTAAATGAAAAGAAGGGAGGGAGATACCACTATATTATTAAGTATCAAGCTTGCCTGTCTGAAAACTATTTTCATAAAAATTTGTGTTAGGGTTTATGTATCCTTACAATTGTAACTATTTTTCTCCCCAAAGCCCAATCTTTGGGTAGCACTCTCATACAGTTTCATGAGGTGTATCTGAGCATAAATTCAGAATTCAGTTTTCCCATGTTGTAAAAATTTTACTCCTAAAATGAAGTAACTCATCAGTCTTCAATGGGAAGATCTGATAGATTAGTATAGCTAATTTATAGGTACGAACTTTACAGTGTACGAGATGGGAAACAGTCTTAAATAGTTCACCACATTTCAGCTGGAGGGATCGGATGATCTCAGACCACTGAAAACACTGGCACATGTAGCTGTAAGTCTGATACAAACTGTTATAAATACACCCATCACATTTACTGTGCTAGCTTTTGACTAGAGAATAATAAACTTACTAGCTATATATAATGAAAGAAAAACACAAATCAGGCATCTACCGATCCATTTGTCAATGTTCATGATTTCAGAACAATTTTGAAGAATAACATAAGTAAAGATGTGGAAGAAATGCAACAATACTTACCAAATATGGATTATAACAGGCTTATGTGGCAGCTTTTGTGATAAGCTATTCCTGGGTAAGGGTGATGAACCAGAGTCAAACTATCCAGACTTGTCTAAAACATTTGCTATAGCCTTTGATCATGTCCTACATGAGAACTGAACTGAGATGGAGCTGATGAGGAAAATGGAAAGTGATCATCAGGACAGAAATACCGAACAAGGAGAAAGTGAGGTGTTGCTTTGAGTGTGTATTTATTGAGCTGCAAAGGCTTTTTTTGACAGAGATTTGTCATGAGATGGGGACGATTTAATATTTTAATTGATGGTCTTACCATGCAAAATGGGTACTCAGAAACTTTGTTAGAATAGCAACAACACTGAAAAGCATTACAAGCATAGAGGAGGGTCAAGACCTGGACAATCTTCAGACCTGAATTTATAGAATTAGGGTGAGAGTTAACAGCACAGAGTGGAAGTTAGAGCACCAGAGGACTATAAATTAGCTTTACAAGTAATTTCTTTCGAACATTAAGCAGTGGAAGGTCCCCAGTTTTCTGACAACAAAATAAAAACTGACTTTAAACAGTACACAGGCATGCTTTCTTTCTTGCTGAACTGTGCTCAAAAATGTGTTTTTGCTGAATAAGCTGGGGTTTCATGACATATTTACCTGGTATTCTGCTTTCCTTCTTCAGTGGTGCATTTTTCGCTTTCTCAGCTTCTGAGGGTTTTGAAGTTAGTCTCATGGCAACTGAGAAGGAAAATGAAAATCATAGAGAAATAAGAGGAAGAACATTTGTATTTCAAGATAGCACCAAAAATCAGTAAATCACCTGTTGAATTTGTCTTTGCTTTTTGACAGGATTATGCAAAGGCAGAAGAGAAGGATTTTTTTAAAGAGGTAAAGCACGTTTGCTAAAAAACGTAGCTCCTACACAAGGTTTCAGACAGCTCGACAGGGCCATGCATTTTTACTGATGCACTAGAAGAAAACTTCAACATGACAGTAACAGGTTATTGAAGAATAAGGGGACCATACCTTCAGCCTGAAGATGGGCTTAAGCAGCAGCTTGTGCAGGATTTTAGGGGTACCCACAGGCAATCAGGACGATTACACTAATCAGTGCAGGTGCAGGGGACAAGGTCTGAGTAGCTTATTGAAGAACGTGTTTGGGAAGAATAAAGGGGATGTGTTTTCTTCTGGTGGGGACTTTTTAAGGGCAATTTGCCAAGCATTTCAGCAGCTAATTATATCAGGAGTTTATTTTTTGAAGTGTTTATAAGTGATCCAAAAAGAGGGAGGTTTGATTCTTCCACTTGACATGTGCCAAATATAATTGGAATGATCACACACTGGTCAATCTGTGAACAAATTGGATTTGCAATTTTGGCAATCACTTGGCTTTTGAAATGCCCTCTGGAAATCTGACAGTTTGTGCACATAAAAAAAAGAATAGAAAAATAAGCACTTTCTCACTAGACAAATAAGATCTAGAATGAAATCTTACTCTTTTGAAGTTGATGGCAGAATTCCCATTGGCCGTTATTTCAATCCAAATCTTTCAGCAGCGGACCTAGTAGTTCCGGAAAAGTAGGTCTGCTGAAAAAGCACTATGAAAAGTAATATGATAAAGTTATCTTTTCTCCTTGCAAACATTTGGAAGTGTAAACACTGTATGATGAAGCTGACACTGTTTTATCTGTACAAACCCCCATCATTTAAAGAAATTAAGAAGTGAGGGAAGCCAGCAGTTTCTTTATGTCAATAACACAACTGTAGGGAAAATGTCTGTACTTAAAACAAAGGTTGAAGACTTTTTCTATCTGATCTTTGATAGCCTTTTCTTGTCAATCGAGTCCCTTAACTTCATCAGCCCATTATGAAAGATTGGCTCAAGGTCAGTTGTTTCTGGTAAATTCTATACTTGTACTCTTTATGAACTTTTCTAAATTATGTTCATCCTTCCCATTTTTGAAATTTGTGGGGCTGGCTTTTTAAAAACCTAGAAGGAGAAATAGGAAATAAGTAACAATTTCTTGTCCTGAATGCTGCCATTTCTTCTGTTCTATCTGTTTCTCTTTTAATTTTTTGAGTTTTTTATGATTTCCATATTTTTTGATTAGAGATGAAAAGTTTTTAAAGGAGTTTTTAAAACTACTGCATTTAGGCCCTTATTCAGCAAAGACACTTAAATCCCTGTTAAATGTAAGCATTTATTGAAGTCCAGTGTGACTTAAGCATGTTAAAAGTATTTCTCAAGAGAAATAGAATATATTTATGTGTACAGCATCAGACTGTGCATTTCAGATTGCCGCTGCCACTATCCAGTAACTTTCACTCTAGGTGCTCCCACCATTAGCTCAGCTCTTATGACTCCAGTGGGAGCAAAATATATTTCTTTAGTTATTTCTTTCCATGTAAGATTTTGGTTGTTAGAACTCAGGACAAAATCCAAAGTTCAAGAGTGGTCATTGATTTGTAAATCTTTCTCTTTGATAGGTATTTGCCTTTGTGACAAATAGCCAAAAATCAGCAATTACGTATTCTTCCTGAAAAATGTCATTTATACATAGTATGTTCAAAACCAAAGAAAAACTACAAGAGTTTGTTCAAAACAATAAAAGGAATCCAAACCAAAATATGCTGTTGTAAAAGCAATGTAGGAATATAGACATGAGGATGCAAGATTTCTTTATAATTCACACTTTCCATTTCAATGATTGCAAGTATTTTGCCAGTGTAACAATGGAGGAAAAATTCTTTCAAAACTGTTTATTAACCCAAATGCTTAGCAAAAAGCCAAGTTAGTTATTCCCCTGCCACCGATGACAAAGTTTAGACTGTCTGACAGCAAGAATCCCACTGAAATGGACTGAGCCATCAGAATTCTGCATTTTTGAATGACAGCCAAACTATACTTAAATTTTACCTCTTTTGTGATAATTTCATCCCTTCTGTATATTATTTCCTCGGTAAATTTTATTCCATAATGTGAAGTACAGACACTCAGTTAATGACCAGGTAAATGCAAAAATTTAAAAGCATATTAAAATCTATGCAGCTCCTATAAATGTTAGCGTTTTAACATCTCATAAATCTGCAGAAAGCACTATCAGGGCAGGCAAATAAAAGAACTGTGTTTATTTTCCGTTGTTATAGAATAACCTGATATGCTGAGATATTCTTTATGTTTTTCTTTCAAGAAAAATATCTGGGTATTTAGGGTTGGCCCCTGTAATCATAGTAGTGATGTGCCACAGAAGCATCTAAGAAAAAAGTAACAGTATCCTCTCTTTCCCTCTCTCACTTGTGTGATAAATTTTGTATTGAGCTTAAAAATGTATTTTTCTCTGATTCTGAAAGGAACTGTGCTGATATACCAAAAGCAAGTGAAAGAAAAAAAATACTCCAGGATGGTGAATGTGAAGGAATCAGTTTTCTACTCAGTTCAGATGGGTTTTGGCAATCAATCACATGCATCAGGAATAGATGCACAAAAGCAAAGAGGAGAATTGCTTTATTGAGATTTGCACAGTCCATTGCTTATATGTTTGCTCACAGCTGAATGTTTTCTTCTTACTTCTTAAGCCATTATCGTGGCAGGCTCACCCTGACTAGTTCTTAGGGAGGCTATTAATAATCCACAGGAGAGAAAGTTTTGCTAGCAAAAATTACAAACAGCTTTGCTTGAGACATCATTCTTCTTAAGAGGGCTTCCAGGCTTTAACCATATTTCTGGCTTTGCAGAGCACTTCACAGATTTCTTTATAATCCTTGTGCGAGGGACTTGATAATGTTTGTGTTGTGCCAATTTTATGGGTTTGGCTTTATGGGAAGAGGACGGGGACAAATAAAATTATGTTTAATATCATTGGGAACTCAATAGAAAACCAGAAGTCTCTTACATTTATTCTTAGTTTATAGGAGCAAATGGACTGTTCAGTTCTCCTACTATCTTCCTTGTAAGGCCTTAAAGATGACTCCCAAAATAAAATGAGGCTGACACACCAACAAAAAACATTTGAATTAATTAATTGGTGATAGAAGTCTTCTGCTTCAATCCTTCCTCACTATCTCTATTCTACAGTGTCTTCCTAAGTTTATGTCCTCCCTTCCTATCTTGCCCAACCTCCCATTTTGTCTCAAATCGCAGTGTTGCCTGGCAGTGCCACTGCAGTTCCTTTTTACTGAAGCAGACTGATAAGACCATGTTAACTGGTTACATACTTATTTATCCTTTCTATTTATCTGGAATCACAAGATCTTCTTACAGATGTGACATATCCCTTTCTCTTTTCCCTATGTCCCATGCTACTTGGGCTTTGACTCTTCCTTCTCCATGTGCATGAGAAAGCTGTTATCTAGGCCATAGCATCTTATTTATGTCACAAACACTTAAGGAGAAGCCTTGATCAGCTTCTCATATTGACCCAAAGATATTAATTTAATTTAGTACCTTTAAAGTATTAGGAAAAAAACCCACAAAACATAAGAGGATGGTAAACATGGGTACTCCGTGGCAGGGGTGCTGGAACTAGATGATATTTAAGGTTCTTTGCAACCCAAACCATTCTCTGATTTTATGATTCTATGAATAGAGATTCCACCACTCTTCTTGCTGACATTGATGATATCTTTTAATATGTGATTTGCCTGGAGCTGTGACCACTGTAACTCTGTGGATGCTGACACATTAGCCAACCACTCTGTAAATTAAATGCCCTTTACCTCAAACTCTTCAAATACGTTCAGAGAAGCAGCTCGTTTCTTAGAAGAATGTCCTTAGGCATTCAATATAAAACTCTCTAATGTTAATTCATAATAATTTTGAGAGCAATAGAATCAAAACTTTTTAGCATATCACCTATTTTAGTCTAGTTTCCTATTTGTTGTTGTCATGTTTTGTTTGGTTTACTAGGGGTTTTTTTGCATTTCAGCATTTACTAAAGGACTTGTAGGGCCACAATGGAAAAGCAGTAAAGATGAGCATTTTCTTTCTTTTGTTTTGTTTTTTTTTTTTTTTTTTTTTTCACAATGAGAACCTCCTAGTTTGTATTCATCATTCAGGTGATACTTCTACTTTCCACAGATGTTTCAGGTTAGATAAGATATGTTAGCATTTGGATACTCCCACCAGCAAACAGTCAGCACCCAAATTTGCTAAACTAGAAGGTACATTTTCTTGGCATGATCTCTTCTTGGCTTTGGACCTGGTAAGCAGAGACTATGGCTGTTTTTAGCATCTCTAAGCCAGATCTGCTTGCTGTCTCTTTGCTTTCAGGTAAGCCAGGCAGATGCTGAGGTGACAGTGCCTTTCTAAACAAAATGAGCATGTATGCAATAGAACCTTGCACAGACTTCCACTCTGCTGTGAAGGAGTGCTGCTGCCTTCACCGTTCTTACCCTACCATGTTACCACAGTATGGATGCTTATTGTAAACATTTTTTTCCTTTCCCATATTCTTGCTTCTTTTTGATAACATTTCTATACTGACCTCAGAAAATCACTTTATTCTTACTTAAAGGAAGAATTTTTCTGCGCCAGTGCAGTCTTTGGCCTCCTTGCTGAGTACAATAACCTGAAAGTTTGTTACTTCTGTAGGGACTTAATACACTTCTTATAACAGAAAGCAATATTATTGTGTTTGGTTCTGGTTTGGATTCATGGGATAATGTTGGTGAAGGAATTATACCCAGGCACTCAAATTAAAAGCAGGCCTACATTGTATCTGCACCCATCTATATTTAGGAATTTACAAGTTTTTTGAAAGTCATGGGAAATGAACAGACATTGAAAAAATATGAATACTCCAAATGTTGATATCATTGATGTAAACTTTTTCAGTGCTCTGGTATTTGCAGTACCCTACTCTGTTTAATTTGGGCTATTAACATTCCAATGAAAGTAGCAAGAACTCTACTATAAATTTATCTTTCTTTGACTACTCTTAACATGCACCCAAATCTCTGTCTAAGCTTTCCAAGATCCACACAGTATGGTTATATTTCAGAAGCACATTATCTACGCTGTCTGTTTCAGCCTTTTTACTGACACTGCCTGAGTGCCTCCCCTGGAAGCACTTACTTCTCTCCAGTGAGTATGTAGGGAGTTTTCTAATTTTTCTCTTCTGAATCAGAGCAAAATTAGCTCTTACAGCAGACTAAACCAAATGATGCAAATATTCCACTAGTGTCAAGTTAGACTTTTGATCCTTTAAATCTTATCCATGCAAGTAAATCAGCAGTACTGCTTGTGGATTGGAAGAGAAGCAAAGCTACGTTATTAAAGGTCATGGGACCAGGGCTTTAGAATATCTGTAGCTTTTGGTCCACTCAGCCTTAAAATTCGCTTGCTCAGTCCTCTCCCTTGATTGCTGCATTTTAGCCAATTTCTAAGTAATATTCTCAGCACAATATAATCCTGAAATTCAAAGCAGGCTCTCAGTTTTCTACAGATGTAGTAAAAACATTGTTATGAAAATAAACATCAGCTAATAATATAATAATGATGGGAAGAGCAAGGCGCCATATAATCCAATGAAAGAGGTTCAGTCCAGCACCAGGTGTTCACCAGAGACTACATATGGTATAGACACACGGACATGCAGAGGCACTCAGAAACTGCTACAGAGAAACTACTCTTAGCTCAGCCAGTCTCTCCTTTATTACCTACCTATTTACTAAAACCTCTTGCCATTAATTTAAAAAATTCAGTGAATACTTACAAAAAAGTTAATGAAGAGCAAGACTTGAAAGAATCTTTTTTCTCTGCAATCACAGTTTCACCTGGCTTCAGTGTATTTTCCTTTAGCGTTAAAATCTGATGTTTAAGTGCATAGATAAAAGTTTGCATTTTTTTCACTATAGGCAATTATTGCTGTTTTACCAATAGTGCAAGAAAAATTATGCCAATTGAAGAGAAAAAGAAGGAAAGGAACACAATTATAAAAAGTATAGTTACAGTTTTCTGTATCTCTGATGCACACATTGTACTGCAGGAATTTCATATAATCATAGAATTGTTTGGGTTGGAATGGACTTTAAAAATCGAGTTCCAACCCACCTGCCGTGGGCAGGGACACCTTCCCATAGACCAAGTTGCACAGATGTCAGTCCATTTTTATTTTAGTAATTAAGTTTCTTTGCTCTGAAAGGCCAAGAAATGCATAAACACAAATCTAAGAGCAGTATCTGTGAAACACGCTAGGATGACAAAAGTACTAGGGATAGCAGAAGAAAAGTCTCAGGGGACTGGAACACTTCAAATACTCTTGAAAAAAATTTTATTTTACCCATTTTTATTGAAATTATCCTTCAACTTTTTTTTACTTTTTTTTTGGGGGGGGAGCTAAATCTAAACAGTTTCTATTTTAAAGATTTTTAAAAATGGACAATTCTTGTGAAAGGGAGCATTGTGTGGAAAATGTCCTTTGCTGTCACCATTTCAGTTATGCGGGTCTGCACATGGTATGCAGATACTGTACATCTGTGGTGGAGCTCAGGTAAAACGTAAAGCTGGGAAAGAAAAATCTGTGGACCTGCCTAAGTGCTTACAGCAGGCTGAACTTATAACTGTATAGCCTTTAACTTGAAGAAACTGAAACTCATGAGCCGGAAAAAGTATATTTGAATAAACATTAATTAACACATTCACCTTTCCTACATAAATATTGGAAGTTACTAGGAATTTCACTAATGTATGTTCACTTTTTTCACAAAGCATAGATAGCATTTATTTCCTTATGTCTACAATAGGTCACTTAAGGTTAACTTCTTTCAGTAGTAAATCCTGCAATAGATTCTTCACAATATTTTTATTTGTTTGGCCATTGTTTGAGTAGTACTTGGGTAAGTTTCACCTTATTTCAGTAAAGGCTTGTTGGTTTGTATCTCATGAAGCATCCATGGGACAAAGACACAGCTTCGTTTGACTCAGAGTATCTGCTGATCTAAAGATCCGTTTAAAATATATTGTCATTTGGATCAAAGTTAATTTTTACAGAAAAAAATACAATATACATATAAAATATACAATATACATATAAAATAAAATTATACAATATTCCCATACTGTTATCCAATTCATTGATCTTATTAGAAGTCAGCAATCAAGTTCCTTTTAGCAGTAGAAAATGGTGAGATGCTCACAGTAAGCAGTTATGAAAATTGAAAGGTTTTGTAGGGAGAAAATCATGACATAATGAAAGGAACATACAAAATCCCCCGAGGAAAGAAAGGTGAAGTGAATACTTGGAGGCTGCCTGAGAGGAAATGGGGAATACAATGAAAGGAGGGGAAAGGAAAAGAAAAAATGTAGTGAGGCAATGCAATAAGCACAAAGGCAACATTACACGGACTTTGCAGAACATGAGAGCAATCAATAAAGATTTAGGTAAGAGAGAGGAATAGCTCTGAAAGGGGAGTCAGGGATTGGAACAGGCTGCTCAGGCAGGTGGTGGAGTCACCATCTCTGGAGGTGTTCAAAGGGCAGGTGGATGAGTTCCTTAGGGACATGGTTTAGTAGGCAGACAGATGCGGTTGGACTCTATGATCTTGGAGGTCTCTTCCAACCTTATGATTCTATGATTCTGTGAAAGATTTGCTGACTTTTTAACCCTTTCCTGCATGTATCTCTGAATGAGTAAGAGACTGAAGAAGGTCAATTCCGCATCACTAGTCATAGGTTCTTAGATGAAGGGATTTTTTGCAGTGTCAAATACAGCTGAGTTTATTTTGTCATACCATCTGAAAGCAAAAAACTACAATCATGAGACTCAGTTTATGGTTAAAAGAACTGTGATAATATTTGCAGTTACAAAAGGATAAGAATTCAGGCCCACCCTGGAGCCCCAACAGTTTTCAAAAGCTTTCTGCACTTTTCATTTATCACATTAAAATGTACATTGTTGTTTAGACCTTCAGATTTCAGGTTCCAGAGGAAGAATTCCCTTTTCCTTCCTTATTCCAAAATTTAGTAAGGGATGTAATATTCATTCAGGAGCCAAGGCACCATGAGAGATTAACCATATCAATAATGCTGTCAGTTGATTCACCTTTCAATGCACCATGCAAGTAAGTATAAATACAGGTTGCAAAAGATGACTATCATGGAAGGTAGAATCTATACTCAGTTCCTCAAGTTCAAAGAAAATATCACCATAGGAAGAAGACATCTTTGCGATTCAGTAAAGTGTGAAGTTGTCTAGTTTTTGAGCACAAGACAATTGCAGAATGGAGGTATAAACCCCTGACAACATATTTCCAAGAGGAAACGTGAAAAAGGTATTGACGAAAACCTGATAATTTTGTTTTCTTCCAGGAAATCAGTTGGGAAAGTCTGAAATAATTTTTTAAATAAACTTTGTTGTGTTCCACTGCCCAAAATCATGTTTCCACTGAAGTCAATGGCAATGCTCCTGCAAATTTCAGTAGCTATAAAATCAAGATATGACTGTTGATACAGAAGATAGTGCTACATAATTCATTTTGTGCTTAGAGATATCAACCCAGATTTGTAAAGAAGTCTTAATTGCTCAGCTGCCACTGAACAGGCTGGAAGTGTAATAATAATACTCTTCTGTGGTATCTGAATCAGATTAGAGGACTTAAATCTTAAAGCCATTGTATAAACCCCTATGATCAACTAATACTTCAGATCACTTAAACTGATTATGTTCATGTTTTTAATTTAAGCAGCAGCCTCAAACGTACTCATTTTTTTCATCCAAGGCTATATGTTTGTTATTTTTGTTACTTATTTTCTTAGTTTAGCTTGTGCTACCTGCAGAAAACTTTGAAAAACAAATACAGCAAACTTAAGGAAATTATGCATTTATTTAGACATGTCAGAATTTTAAGGCTTATTACTCTGCTAATTTCATTAACCTTTACTTATCTCCCAGTCTACATTGTTCATACACCTACTCTGGTCTTCACAGCAGCTTATAAAATACTTTCAGTTAAATCCAAAAATGAACTCTCCATCTATCATGGAGGTGCACGACTTCCTTTAAAAACAACAGCTTAGGCTTTGCTAGAGAAGAATGACTTTTTATCTTTCTGACAGAAATCTCAGCTGACAGCCCTGTTTACACTACAAAAAATAATGACTGCTGACGGTCTCAAGGACCACCCAGTGGGTTATTTATATTTGAAACATTTGAAATCAGCTCTATTTAGATAATGTTTCAGTTTTGCATCTGGCTTTCCTGCACATGTTGCTTGTATGCTGTATTAAAGTTAATACATCTCATTGGAACTGTAATCAATAATGTCCAAGTTTAATAATGTCAGCCAGGATCCATTAACATGAAACTGCTGAGTACATTTGGATTTTGGAGCCCAGTTGTTAACAGAAAACTCTTCAGATTTAAGAAAACTGGCATTTTTGAAATGTAAGTGAAAAGCATTTAGGATTTTTATTCTTACATCACCCTCAGGAGAATATAAATATAATTTTTGAATATTATAACACGTAAAAAAATACATTCCAGGCTACCTGAGGTCCTTGGCCTTGGTAAGTACACTGTTTTTAGATATCATCAACAATTAATATTGTTAAATTAAAAGCCCTGGATTAAGATTGTCCATTTAACAACATATAATTTGGGCAGTTTTAAGAAATAACTTTTCACGAGATCTGTATTTCTTCAGTTCTGGAAGTTCTCTTTTCAGCTCACTATTTTCCATCTCTTTGTTTTGCCAAGAATATTTCTAAATGGATCAAAAGAAGAATGGCCCAAAGGGTGTTACATTAAACTAAAACAATTGTCTGAATATAAAGTTAGATAGATACATATTTTTATCCAGCATTTCTCTTAGTACCAAAAAAGGCAATGATGAAATAAGCACTGAGCTTGAGCGTGTCAAAACTAACAACTAAGATTAATATCCCATATTAATTCCTATTACCAAAGTAGATATGAACTTATATTGCTGTTTATTATAAGTTGCCCTTTCTTAGATTTTCCATTCTTCATTCAAAGCTATAGTGATCCATAGTCTCAGTTTATGTTCTAGTTTGGAAACTTTTGTTAATAGGATTTGAAATTGTGTCTCCTTGCTTAATTTGGTAGGTCATGGAGAAAAAATCATACTTATTTCCAAAATGCAAGAATAAACTATTTATATACAGAGATCATCCTGAAAGACTGCCAACAAAGTGACATTAGAGTGACAGTTTCAAGGAACAAGTTAATATTCTCTGCTACAGACTGCAGAAAACATTTACCTCTCTCAACTGACTGCTTTGGAAAAACAGACATCTAATGTGGGAGGATTCCCAGGACTACCTGAACAGGTACCTGAAAGTAGATGGCAGAGATCTAAGTATATTTTCAAAAGTAATAATGCTCTGTGGGTGATATGTTGGTTAGTGCTGAATATCCTTCCCTTCTACTTTTGTCTTCTTGGTTTTGGATTTTTTTAACATTTACCAGCAGTGCAGTGATGAGTGCTACCCTACCACAGAGGACCTCTGTGTACCAGAAGAAAAAGTCTTGCTACAAAAAATAAAAAATAAAATAAATACTCTTAACTTAAAATAAAAACTTAACTTAAAAATAAAAAAATACTCTTAACTTAAGCTAAGGTAGTGTTCTAAACCTTAAGAAGACAAAACAAGGAAATAACTATAAGATTTTACTTCTTGGCATAGCAAATTCTTTTTTATGCTATTCTAAGACCGGTTGTGATTAGGAATCTTCCGAAAAAGAAAATCTGTTTCCTTTGGCTGCTAAATTTGTGTTCAGACTCCAAGAGATCTATAGGAAAAGATACCTCCACACAAATCTGCAGAGGCTCCTTCAGAGCTTCAGTTGTAATTGGCTTCAAACACGTGAGATGTATATGATGGCTTTTTAAATGATAGAAGGCGTTGACCAGAGAAATCATAGATGGCAACATAGGAAAAAAAATATTTAGCATGAACTGATGCGAAGTCAGTATCCTTTCTGTCAGGAATGTGAGCTACTTGAAAGCTACATTAAAAGTACGTATTGCTTGACAGTGTGATAGCCATGGAGAAAATACTGATTGGATTGTTTTCAGAGGCACATAAATACATGAATACTCTCTGTCTTACACTGTAATTTGAGCAGTAGTCTGGCTCCTAGTAAAGTCAGCAGAGTAACATAGATTTTAAGTAAATGTAGCACCATTTAAAGTTTAAATCTACTTCATAGCTACCAAAAGAATCCCACTGATGTAAAATCAGCTGGAATAGGCCCAAGTATTTTCAGCATTGCCAGAAGGAAACAAGGGGTTAGTCTGAAAAGCATGAAATCAGATATGCAAAAGAAGTGATCCAAAACACATCAAATGCAATCTTTGGCTGTGAAATCTTAGAGCAGCTTGTCCCAGTTCCCATTTGTAAGAATCTGATGGCTGACAAGAAACCAATTAGAATAAGAGACTGATGTTTTGAATTTCTGGCTTAACTGCAGCCTTAAGTTTGACATCAAATATGACAGAAGGAAATTGGAAACATTAAAATAAAAGACACGCTGAAGGGAATACCAGGCTGAGAGCAAGTAATGGCCTGAGACAGGTTTTAGAAGGTAATGGGCAGATCAAGTTTCCACAAAAAGTGACCACCACAGAATGTATAACTCAAATTAAAACCAATATTTTAAAAGACATCACCTCTGCTTAAAAAAGTTCATTTTGGCCCAGATTTCTGCAGTTGATAAAATCTTTCAGAATGGCACCTATTTAAAGTGACTTGATAATTCAGTAATCAAAAATGTCTCCCAGGCAACTGGAACTGTCAATCTGTGACAATACTTTTGCATCCAACTACTTTATTTATTTTCCTCATCAGCATTATCTGAATTTACTGTGAGGCATAACTAACATTTAATTGTGTGAAAATTAGAGTCTCAAAACGATTTAAAATCCTTGGAGAAAAGCATTTGACAAACATTTGCATTTGGAAAATAAATTTAAAAATGTGTGAAAGCATAAAAGGTGCTGCAAATGTTTTAAAAACAGGACATTCAGAAGCTCAGAACTCTAATGATTGTTGTGAGACCATATATCTGAACTGACAGAACAACAACTTTCATTTACAGCAGTGATGTGAGGCTTTAGGCTGCCAAAGCCAGCCACCTGGCTTCTTCTCCCCCTCCAGCCACCAACTATGTGGTATAATGGTTAGCACTACTCAGATATTTAGAGGGAGGCCATGGGAAAGTTGGGTTTAGTTACCCTGGACACTGTCAAACACAATTCTCCAGCATTCAGCAAGTCAGCTACTAAAAGG
Source organism: Neomorphus geoffroyi (assembly GCA_033558235.1). Classification (NCBI taxonomy): domain Eukaryota; kingdom Metazoa; phylum Chordata; class Aves; order Cuculiformes; family Neomorphidae; genus Neomorphus; species Neomorphus geoffroyi. Next base: position 1,221,242 of record JAUMJM010000053.1, on the reverse strand, counting down.
TGATGCATAGCATAGGAATTGTACAAGACAGGAGAAGGGTACACAGGTGGAAAAGAAGAAGAGAGATGGGGAAACGCTTTTCTTTGGAAGTTTTCAAACAGTAAAATTACTTCAACTATGATTAATGCTTTTGCGAAATGAAATAATTGTATACAAGTAGCTTATGGAAACACTTGCCATAGTTACCTTCAGGCACCTATTACCACTACTGACAACATCCTCAGGTTCAACAAGCCAGCTCCTGCCGCTTCAGCTAGGCAGGTCTTTCACATGGTAGACAGCTATGTCTGTACATTGTCCAGCTTGCTTTCTCTGTCTCCTATATAGACTTTGGTACGACACAAATTCTCAAGCTGAAGGCTGAAAATATGCATAAGCGTGCTTGGAGTACTTGCCTTTTACAGAAGTTAAATGAAACATGAACTTTGCCAGGTAAAATGTTTAAGAGCCATTGAAGAGAACTCCAAAGCCAGTATTGCCTATGAGCTTTACATAGGCAGATGCAAAAACTTATTTCAGCAATACAGATGGAAAAACTCCTCTGCAATCTACAGTCACCGGAATTTTCATTTCTACCATTAAAAAAAAGATGTATGTAAAGAATTACAGGATGGACCTCAAATATCGAAGAACACATGGATATCAATCCAGCATTGGGGTTAGCATGCATTAGCTCTTACACTCGTGAAATTTAAGGAACTATTTGCATTTAATTCTAGATTAAATTAACTAAAACCTTTTCTAAAGAATGAAGCTTGCTATTTCTTTCTATTTATTTTTATTAGATTACTTATGGCATGGGAAAAGCCCAAAAGGTTTTCCTTGCAGTATTCCTAACTCAATTAAGAGCAAGAACGAATTAAAAACTCACAAATGGTTTCCCACGAACTTTCAGACCAAAGCGTTGGATAAATTTAGATTCTCAATACAACCTAATTTGATTTCAAAATGTTCTGGCCAAGTTTTTTTAAAAATAGATGCCTATAGGTAGAATGCTGTGTCTGTATTTAGGTAACACAGAAGAAAGGTGTAAGTTTCCAAAGTTCTGTGCACCTAAATACCCACAAGAAATTAACATAAACACCTGCAGTTCAGCTCCCTTCTTTTAAACATCTACTATAAAATTATTTTAAACAACTACTACAAAATTCTTTTAAACAACTACTGCAAAGGCTATAGGCAAAATCTGTGTATAGAACTGGTATAAATGTATGCAATATGAATTTAAGACCATAATGTTTGACACAATTTGTAAAAGTCTGGTTTCAAAATTGGTACAAGCATGGTTACAGCTACTGTAGAAATCTGTACCGTTTTTCAAGGAGACGCCAGTACTCAATCCTGAAGAATTTCCACCTGCCATCCTATTCCTAGTTTATTAAGACACTGAGGAAGACATTCAGCCAGGGAACACCATGGCTCTGTAACTCGTTTTTTTCTCTTCTAGAATGGATTGCTACTGATTTGGTCCTACAGACATCTATCCTTCCAACCCCACTAAAACCTGGATGACGGGTGCCTCATAAGTGGTCTACAAACACATTTAATACTTTGTTCTAGAGGCACCATCTCCTTCAATACCTTCTTTTTCTTCTGGGTCTGGGTCAGGCATCCTGTAGCAAAGGAACACATGCATGGACTTTCTTTCACGGAAAATCTCTTTTACCAGTAGTGTGTCTTGGGTGACTCTGTATCATTAGGTTTTAGTTCCTAGGCCTACTGCAGAGAGCCTGATATATAACTACCTGTTCCTTAAAGATCTCTTAGTTTACTGAATCATGAAGACTGGCTTTTACTGTAAAGCATTTTTACTGTAAAGATCACTTGGAATTAGCCTAAGCCCACTGTCGTAGGCTGATCCAACCTGTGTCAAAGGCATGTAGAATCAGGCAGCAGAGTTCTGTTATGCCTCAAGGTTTGGATTTTGGCAACCAATGGCTTTTCTTGCATTACACTAATCCACTGAATCTTCTCTTTCCTGTATTATATTTAGATGAAGAAAGAAACATTCCAGGTATGAGATATGCTTCCCATTTAATATTTTCCCCTTAAAATGCCTCCTGGATTTAGCAATTAATCAGTGCTACCCTGCAGAGTCTACAGACCATCATGAACACTTAGATCATACAATCCTTATTTTCCCCTGAACTCAGCTAAGGCAATCCAAGAAACTGAATTTACATAAACAATAAAAATATTTTACTGTGCAAGTTCATAAATTCTGACAGTTTCATGGAAGAAGACACTTGAGATGAGTTAAGAAGCTTTAACAACCCTACACAAAGGCAAGTACACTGGCTGAAAATGCAGCGAGCATTCTGGAAATGACTAATGACATAATAGAGCACAACTCTGCTAGGGGATGCTTCAGCTTGTACCGCATCACTGAAGTGCAGCAATGGGGCAAAATAAATGCAGGAGTGATTCTTCATGAATACATGGCATATCTAGCTCTGGGTCTATGACATTATCACTAGTCCTATTCATTGAATCTTGATAGTGGATGATTTTAGTGTTTTCTTGATTAATAAGCAATAGATGCAGTCTATAAAGATGAGTAAACACAGAATTTGCTTTCTCATCTCAAACTGGCAGATGCTACAACAGTCCTAAAGGCATATATTAAGACTTCCACTGCAGGTACGTAAGGTTATGTAATTTTCTCCAACTGGTTGGAAAATACCTTCTAAAAAAATATCTGCAAGCAATATGGATACATTTGGTGGTGGTATCTATCTGAAGACAGATCACATACATCTGTCTTATCTGTGAGGTAAAGAACACAAAGTATTTCATTGAAAGGTAGTCAACACACTTGACTAAGTCTCTTCTGTCTTATTTTGAGTTTATTTATCAAAAACACATGGCCCAGCCTGAAAGAAATCCAGAATCTTTTGCCAATGAGTGGAACGGAATGATTTTTTTAATGATGGTAAGTATTCTATACTAGGCTTAACCTTGCTATTCAGATGGGATAACTTAAAGCTAAACAGCACGTGATAGATTAGTAGATCATAACAGCAGATCCACTTCAACTTGATTGATGGAAAGATCACACCTACTAATTTTCCATCTGATTCTCATGGCATTGTTAGGAGAAACAAGGACTTAACAAAATAGATTTTCAAGCTGGGAAAAGCTGAGACTGAAGAAGCATAATTCAGAACATCCAGCAAGGAGAAGGAAACTAAACTAGTTCTCAAAAACTCCAAGACTTATTCTCACCTCTGCTCAGATTTGTCACATCAACTCTGAAGTCAATACCTGCATCTGTGAGATGAACTTGATTTCCAAGAAATACTCAAAATTAAGTTGAAATCTGAGAATGATAGTGCTATACATTACTACTACACATATCCTAAAGAAATATCTTCTCTATATTACTGTTAATAATTTACTCTATTTACTTTGCAATTTACTTTATGTTGCTCCTTCCTTAAACATTAAATATTTAAAAAAGTCTTAAATGGAAAGAGCAGGAGTTATGCAAGCTCACTTGTGAACCAGGCAGAGATTTCTCTCTCCTGCTTTCCATTTGTGGAACAAGTTCCTATGGGAAGGGACATCATAAGCATATAGATTTCCTGGGAGGGACTATTAATGCATTTTACTAAATAAACATTCTGAAGTGATTAAAACCTTTGAAGATATCAGAGAAGCTGAACTACTTAATTGTTACAGACTTATGTAAAAATCCATCTTTTTATGCCTAACATGGACAAACATTGGGGACCAGACCTGAAGTAATTACTAAGAATAACTGCGAAGCCTAAAGTGATTTTTAAAGCCTACATAACTTCTTTCCATATTTGGAAAAAATATCTGTGTTTAGTAAAAGTAAAGAAGTCCAAATCAGAGGTGGTTTGAAGCAAATTTGAGAGCCTTTATTATTGAAAGAGATCATAAATTATAATTTAAGCAAAATCAGTATTTTTTCAGCATATTCCAGGTTTAAATTGTTTGCGATTTTTCCCTCGTGTAAAAAAGGAACTCATATAGAAACACAGAATTGAAACTATACACAAATTGGAGTACTTTTTATACCACAACTTGCTCTAAAACAAAACTTCACCATACATTTACCATAACCTAGTGTTTATTTAAGAAATAAGTTTAGGTCATTTAATGCACTTAAATTTTGTTTAGAATAATCTTGATCAAGAATCTCATTTCAATAAACTCTGAAAAGTTAAAATATATTTTTAGTGTTAATATATTACTGCTTCAACATTTTCTTCTATACAAATTCAGTTGTTAGTTATGGCAACATAATTGGCTGGAAAGATGCCAGTTTGTCCTCCTATTCTTCCTTCCCACCAATCAAACTGGGAGTCTGTTTTGGTTGTGACTGTGATTTTGTCTCCAGCTTTGAAAGTCAAGTCACCCGGCTGTTGTCCTTCGAATGAATAAAGTGCTGTCACTTCTACTGGATTACTCCAAGAGTTACCTGAAGTGAAAGAAAACAAATAAAAAGGAAATTACTAAACTGCACATACAGTAAGTCTTAAATGACAGTAGAAAACAGTGACAAAAACATCAAAATAATTCATCTAAGTATATAAACTGCTGATGAAAACTCCCTCCATTTCCATTACATTTTTAGGTAAGTGAAATCTGGATTCTATCAGCACAGTCTATTTAACAAAGTAGTACTCTATACAAAATTAAGGTCAGAAATTTTTTCTATATGCCTCATGCAGTCAAATAATTGCGTTTGCTCTCAGTTCCTTTAAATATCTGAACTGTATGAGCTAGTTGCATTTGTTTAATGATAATGTAGAAAACAGTTAAATCTCTCGTATGAATGTAACTAGAAGTGAAAAATGAAAGGTACAATGGAAGATTAGTTAAGATGAAATAATGAAGACCTTTACATACTCAGGTGGAGAGATTTCAGAATGCATTGCTCATACGGACATGATGGCTGCACAAATGCTCAAGCATGCAAGATTAAAGGCTATAAGCATTAGCTGCACTTGCTTGCTGCCAAAACTGTAGCAAAAGGGGAAACCCAAGCTCTTATTAGTCTACACATTGCAAGTACAGAGCTGGAAAAGATGGTGAGAGAAGCACTGATATAACCTTTTTTTGGCAGTCTGTCTTCAACAACTGCTACCCACAGAACTTTTCTTCTAGTTGCTTTTATCACTTCAAAAGAAAGAGGAAAAAACTTTTCCACCAAGCCTCCCAAATGCAAACTGTGGACAAACCAGGACAGACAGAGAAGAATAATGGACTACAAATGTATGCATAAATAGCATAGATTTTTTTTCCCAGCATTTGTTAATATGTATGTTCATTCCATAGGCCAGTTCTTTGCCTTTATGATCTGCATTTGCAGCAACCATCAAAGATTAATATAGAATTATTTGGCCATGTGCTGGGAGAGTGTTGATTGCAGAGAAGCCAAATATTGTCTTCCTTGATCACATATTTTCCGACCAAGGGTAAGAAAACATCTTTATTTGAACATGCATCCACTCATACTGAGTGAAGCAATCGAGATGAGCTTTGTATCACTGTGACAGGTTTGAACTTGTTCTATAATAGTTTCTTTGTCTCTCCCCTCCCACTTTTGGTTCCTGAGCTATGGGGTTAGTCTTTGGTTTTTTTGTGTCGGACCTCATAATATGCTGGACTTGTAGCAATGGCAGCATGCACCAGCTATCTCCTCCATGGCGGAATGTGCATTAAGACTATAATTCCTCTTACATACACAATGGAGTATACTGGAACTGGCTCAGAAAAAGTTGGAAGAAAACAAGAGGGACACTATATAAAAATTAAAGTGTGAAAAGGGGGAATGAAAGAAGTTTGTGTGAGATATTAAAGTGCAGGAGTACATTCGATTCACCACAATCATGCCTCCAGTTACTGTTTGCTCTTCATATGAACAAAATTGCTTTATGCATTTCCCTTCCCACTTTTTACTCCTGTGCATGTGTATCTTTCCAAACACATAGAAACCTCAATGCACTATAGCTGATTATGAACATTGGGTTCTGTGTCCTTACTGCGTTTGCTATCTGCTATCATTTAAAGCATTTCCAAGTTTATTCCTATCAGCTCTTTCCTAACAATTCCTACTTAATTTTTCCTAGAAACTCTTCCCCATACCATAGTTTCATTTAATTTCTCACAAATATTCTAATCTCTGTGCTTTAATTCTGGTTTTATAGCATAAACCAAATAAAGTGCATATTTATGGCCACCAGATTGCAGCATCCTGTGCCCCATATTTATATGTAGTATTCCTACAATAGGTATATTAAATGAAGGCGCTGCTCTGAAATCTACCATATGTATAATAAGTGGGCACTACTTCAAGTCCTTGTTTACTGATTTCAGTTTTACATAAAAGAGTTTTAAATAAAACTGTAATAGTCAACATGAAGGTTGCTGAATGCATATATTGAAACCACATTTGCAGTTTTCACAAGATGGTGCTACAGTTCTATATACAGCATGTGACACTGAAATCATTGAGATTTATGAGTATGCACACTGGAATAAAAACAAATTACATTGTGGAAAATCCTTAATTAATGGTATCTGAATACACACAGCACAACTCTACAAACACAGTGGTCAAAACAGAAATATAGAAATTTTGGCTGAAGATCAATTAGAGCAGCAGCCAGCATACATATTCAATGCTCTAGCATACATGGGTATGGCGTATGCTTGATAATAAACTGCTCTGACCACAATATCTTTTCATTTTTATTCATTTTTACATACGACAATGATTTGAACTTTTTGCTGAGAACTACTGCTATGGATTAAGGACTTGATGAGGTAAAAAACAGAGAGAATTTATGGCCTCTTGGATGCACTGCAGTACGAGCCCCACAGTGAATGAGAGAGCGATAAAACTATCTTTAATTACAGCACATTTACTGCAGAATGGAAGCATTCTCTAGTAAGCTGTTACAGAACAGATACACTGGCTTTATTTCTCTTAATTAGCTGAAGAGGGCCAGAGCCTTTCTTTGACTCTGAGGCCAACTGGCATAGACTGGCCACATACATACTAATAAACACCCACCATCTAGAGAGGAGAGCTCCATCCAAACTACCTCCTGGTTTCTATACCGGAGTAACTCCTAAACCACATCATAAATTATCTGGGAAAGTGTTAGGTAAGAATAATGCCAAAGAACTTTCTTACAACACAACTACGTAGTTAACCAGGTTATAGTTCTTGGGTCTATGCCTTCACACTGTTAAATTTACTCATAGATGTGGCCACTAGTTTCACATTCTAATGTGAATCTATAAAATACAGATATATTAGTAAAATATTAGGCTGATTCTAAGACTGGGTTTTGGCCAAAATAAGGCATTTTACATAATTTTGGGTTCAGCTTATTTTTTTGCTTTCAAAAACTAAATCTGAGTTGGAAGACAGAATACTAAGTCCAGCTGCGGGTCCCAAATTTAATTCTACTGGCACGGATGTGTATATGCCCTAGAATGTCTCATGCTGAAGAACTTGCAGAAGAAATACATAAAAAACTGTGAAGTGTTGCTTCTGTCCATTGACGGCAATAAAACTGAAATAAGTTTCACATGCTTGAGGTTAGTGGTGAGATTGCTAAACATCCGTTTAGCAAAATTATCTAACTGTCAGCCACTACAGAGCTAGCACGATTTTGGAGGTCATGTGTGCACCTGTAAGACAGAAACTAGAAACAAACTAAACTAAACTGTTACTGCTGGGTTTGGGTTCCTCTAAACCATATTAGAGTGCTTCCAAAAAAAAAAGGAGGCCTGTGATTCAACTGTGAAATGCCAATGAGGCATCTGATTGGGGTACTGATGACTGACAGGGTAATCCTGTTGTTGACTGTCCAACTATTATGCACTTCCTGCAAAATCTCTGCTTTGGTAAATGGGCTGTGGGTCTGCTTTCTTTGGAAGTTGAGAAGTTATAACATTGCTTCTACTGGGACACAACTTACATATTCAAAAGGGATTGTCTACATAAAGAGACTATTAAGTTTCAAGGAAAAATATATCTATCTTACTTAATTTTTTGTGGAACCTCTAGAATGCATGGCTACAGTTTTTGTTATTTAAAAATCAATTTCAATGAGCAACGCATTCACCATACCAACTTCTACTTTCTTTCTATTTTTTAGAGAAGTAGCTGGAACTGCCACACAAAATGTTGAAAGTCAGATGAATCTCCAATACCAGAGATGACAGGAGTTGTATAGTGCCAACAAAAAAGCTCCAGTGAAAAGTGTCAGGTTACAGAAAAAGCTGTAATAAAATTCTTCTGGGTTACATGAAGACCTAAAAAACTGAACAACCACATGAACCCTGTTTGCGCAGCAGAAGTAAGAGAAAACAAATAAACAGACCAAAAGATGGAATACAACTAATGGATCTAGGCAAACACAAACATCTATGCTTTTAAAAACAAATATATCAAGTATCAAAAAGGTTTGCTATCACTAGAAGAGTGTTCAGAGGCATTGAAATCCTTGGGTATTGCTCATAGGTTTAGGATGAGAGCTTTAACTAAAACTGAACAGACATAAATCTTAGTTCATTACCTGCTATGGGACACTGGGCTTTTGTTTGGAAAGGATTAGTATTTACAGTTTGGGAAAAAATTCGAAGTAGGCTGAAGAACTAGGTTAATTTCTGGGTCACGCAAATCACTGAGTAAAAAATGATAGTTGATGCCAGCAACAACAAAGAATTTATAGGAGATGTTAATGGTCACCCTTAGCAAATGATCTGGACAACACTGCCTGCTAAGATACATTTTTGAACGTAAATACCATGTGTGTATACATATATTGATTATACTAAACTGCCTAGAGGATGTTTGACCCAAATTATCATATTAAAAAGGAAGACTATGGTAAAGCCCCAGCTGATCATGTTAAACAATAAGACACTACTAGCTTGATTCAATAGCTTTACATGAGCCAGCAACATGCCATTGCAGCAAAGATGAACAGTAGAATATGTTAGGGCTGCAATAGGCAAAGTATTGCCAGTAGGTCAAGGGAGGTGATCCTCCCTGTTTACTTAGCACTGGGGAGGCCACATCCAGAGTGCTGGGTCCAGTTCTGAGCTCCTCAGTGCACGAGAGACATAGATATGCTGGAAAGAGCCCAGTAAAGGGCCATAGGAATGCTGAAGTGACTGGAGCATCTTTCCTATAAGAAAAGGCTGAGAGCTGGAACTGTTCATCCTAGGAAAGAAAAGGCTCATCAATGTCTATAAATATCTGAAGGGTAAGTGGAAAGAGGACGAAGCCAGGCTCTTTTCAGTGGTGCCCAGTGACAGGACCAGAGGCAATGGGCACAAATTGAAACACAGGAGCTGGTGCCAGGAAACACCTTTGTACTGTGAGGGAGACTGAGCACTAGAATAGGTTGCCCAGAGAGGTGGTGAAATTCCAGTCCCTGGAGATATTCAAAAGTCATCTGAACCTGATCCTGGACAACTGCCGCTGGGTGGCCCTGCTTAAGGATGGGAGTTGGACCACATGATCTCCAGAGGCCCATTCCAACCTCAACCATTCTATGATTTGGTGAAAAACTTCAAAGATATTTTTGAAACAAAGTTACCCTGAAGTATTAAAAGGAGCATGAGTATTTGTAATTGGAGAGGGACAGTTTTGACTGGAATAGCAGTAATCAAAATACTATTTGATACAAATGGAAGTCACCTTGCCATCATTGCCTCTGTCCAGGCCAGTCAGAGCAGCCTTTCGGTCAGACACTGTCACTAGCCTGTGCCCAGGTAGGGGAGTGCCAGCACGGGGTGCACCTAGCAGGGACTCTCATCTTTTTGTGTCTGTGTGACCTCATGGTGGGGATTTCTTGTCAACATATAGATCTCTGGGTTGTAGGGAGATGCATGAGCACACATATTGCTGCAGTACCCACATCTCCAACAAGAGCTTTGGGCAAGTAGGGGAGTGTGCGCTGCCAAAAGAAATTTTGTGTGCTCATAAGCCACACTACCTGTGAGAGAGGATGTGTGTGAATGCAAAGCTTTGTACACCTAACACTTGATAAGTACACATGCCTGGAAGTGCAATTGAAAATTTGGAGAATGTATTTAGAAACCTCAGATGTTTATTAACTTTTTGTAGCTGTCTAATTTTGTGATTTATTTGCTATAATGCTGAAATTAATCCCAAATGTATACTTCACAGATTACTAGCTAATAATCTCCTATTAGTCAATTAATAAAGCACTTTGATTCTGATTTTAGTTTAAGCTACGTGAATCAAGCAGTCTTTCCCTGTGACAGCAGTTTTCTCCCACAGGAAATATTAGTGGTCAGGCAGACTGGGTCAAGGCCATTGCTGAACTTTAACTAATAATTACAATGAAAAAGCTTATCTAACTGCTGGTCTAGTAAGGAGGGTGAGTATCCACTGGATGATAAAGCTAGGCTGAGAGCAGGAATTCAAATATGTAATAAAAAGCTAAGCTCACTAGCAGTCCCATAAGAAGTTAGGATGGTAGGTCTTTTTTGAAAAAATAAATCAGTTTAGCCTAGGACTGACAGAGCGACTGAGTTACTGTTAAGGTTAAGGCTAGGATCAAAGTTTATTAAAGTAAGGAGTTGAAGAGAAAGATTCATTGATGGGCACACAGTAACAGGAATGCGATAAGGCATTAAATGGCAAGACTAAATATCTCACAGATATTTCTGGATTTGTTGTGCTCGTGAACTCATAGAGCTAGATCTGGAAACTAAATAATAACACTAGATCCTTACAGGACAGGTGAATGATTAAATAAGAGCAACAAATGCCTTATGGTTATGAGTTATTGCATTACAGTCAAAGTGATCTTTAAGGGTGGAACTAGATTTTGAGTATAGAACCAAGCCAGCAAAAGTTATTCAGCTTCTGCACTCACTGTTAATACAGAATCGAACTGGTCCAGTACCTACAGTGATTACTGCTGCCCCTATTCCTTCATATTTTCAGACTTGAGGCTTATTGAGCTATATTTTGGGTAGGATTTGGATAGGAACTGCAAGCACCAGAGAGATATATTTTCTGCTAGATCCAGCACACTGTGCATTAGAATGTGGAAGGCAAGGAGTGGGCAGAGGAAACGGCATGTAGTAAATTCTGAAGGCATCATGGTAACTACTGACAGGGGTAGCGTCTGAATTAGTACTACGGTTCATGATAGCAGGAACCGAAGACCTAAAATTTTGACTTGAGGAACGCAGCAGCATTGGGTCACAATTATGCCTAAAGGCAGGCAGAGAAATGGCTTAAGTTTACCTTTGAAGCAGTTAGGCTAACCACTAAGGTCAATCTGTAAGACTCAGAAGAACGAGATGAAAGATGGATCTGGCAGGGAGTGCTTTCGGTTCTGTTAGCTTAAACAAAGACATACTTAACCTGAGAGTCAGTGGAGGAATGTAAAGGATGGGTAAAGTGATAGGGTAGGAAATTACCTTTGAAGCAAGACTAAATCTTGATGAGAGTAAAGGAATATTGAATTTGCAAAGGTCAGAGAGAAGGATGTTGCAACAAATGATTCATAACAGGATAAAAGCCTTGACAAAAACGGAGATGGAAAGAAAGGGCTGCATCTTTGAAATGGTATTCAGAGAACAATCTATACGACTAAATGCTCAGAAAGTGAGAACTACTAAATAAATGCCACTTGAAGATCACGTGCTCTGCAGTCAGCAGCAATAGGCAGTTTCAGATCCTTTTTGATAATTTGTAGCTTGAATTCATTAACAAAGGAGTTACCAGTTAACAAAGGAGTTACCAGTTAACAAAGGAGTACCAGAGTAAGGCAGGAAAAGATGCATCTGGAACAAAGGTAGTTATAAGTTGTATGCAGAAAATCTTATCTAGCAAATGAAAAGGGTCAAAGGATAGCAAGCTGGAAACGAAGACCTGAGTACTGAAAGAACTTGTATAAGTGCTCACCAAGCCACTTTCAATCATTTATCTGCAGTCCTGGCTAACCAGTTGATTGGAAATCAGCAAGTGTGATGCCCATCTACAAGAACAGCCAGAAGGAGGATCTGGAAAACTACAGGCCTGCCAGCCAGAACTTGGTGCCACGGAAGGTTATGAAGCAGATCATATGGAGTGCCATCACGTGGCACTTACAGGATAACCAGGTGATCAGGCCCAGTCAGTATGGGTTTAGGGAAGGCAGGTCCTTCCTGACTAACCTGATCTCTTTCTATGACAAGGTGACCCATGTAATGAGTGAGGGAAAGCCCGTGGGTGTAGTCTATCTAGATTTTAGTAAAGCCTTTGACACCATTTCCCACAGTATTCTTCTAGAGAAACTGGCTGCTCATGGCTCGGATGGACATACTCTTTGCTGGGTAAAAAAACTGGCTGGATGGCTGGACCCAAAGAGTTGTGGTGGAATGAAATCCATTTGACAGCCAGTCACGAGGGGTGTTCCCCAGGGCTCAGTGTCGAGGACAGTTCTGTTTTAATACCTTTACCAATGATCTGGTTGAGGGGATTCAGTGCACCCTCAGTAAGTTTGCAGATGACACCAAGTTGGGTTGGCGTAGGGAAGAAAGGACAGGTTGGATTGATGGGCCAAGGCCAATTTTATGGGGTTCAACAAGTCCAAGTGTTGGGACCTGCACCTGTGCCATAACAATCCCATGAATGTTACAGGCTTGGGGCAGACTGGCTGGAAAGCCGCCTGGCAGGAAAACACCTGGGGGTGTTGGCTGACAGCCAGCTGAATATGAGTGTGCCCAGGTGGCCAAGAAGGCCAATAGCATTCTGTCTTGTATCAGAAATAGTGTGGCCAGCAGGAGTAGGGAAGTGATCATGCCCTTGCACTTGGCACTGGTGAGGTCACACCTCAAATCCTGTGTTCAGTTTTGGGCCCTTCACTATAGGAGGTGCTGGAGTGTGTCCAAAGAATGGCAACAAAGCTGGTGAAGGGTCTGGAGTGCAAAAATGAGGGAACTGAGGTTGTTTAGTCTGAACAAGAGAAGGCTGAGGGGATACCTTACTGATCTCTACAACTACCTGTAAGGAGGTGGTAGCGAGGTGGGTGTTGGTCTTTTCTCCAAAGTAACAAGTGACAGGATGAGAGAAAATAGCCTCAAATGCCAGGGGAGGTTTAGGCTAGATACTAGGAAATACTATTTCATTGAAAGGGTTGTCAAGCACTGGAACAGGCTGTCCAGGGAAGCGATTGAGTCATCATCCTTGGAGGTGTTCAAAAAATGTGTAGACGTGGTACTTAGGGACATGGTTATTAGGCATGGTGATGTTGGGCTGACAGTTGGACTTGATATTAGTGGTCTTTTCCAATGTTAATGTTTCTATGATTCTATGGATATCTGGGGCAAACAGAGAGAGGATAAATACACAGGATAAAAAAATAAGAATCTTCTGTATCAGTGAAAGCTATAAAGATTAGAGAAGATATGAGCCGAGGACAAGTAGAACCATCATATCTGTACCACTATCCTCCTGAAAGACATCCAGTATGGACTGGTAAGATGGGACAGACACTGACTAGGATCTGAAGAATGGTCTAGTAATATAAGACCTCCATACTGATGAGACTGGGAGCATGTAACTAAATAAAGCAGACTCTCTGAGACTTAAGTTGGAGTTTGATATGTTGCCAGACATTAATCCACCTTTTTGGCTACTCCTCTTTTTACCTCCATTAGTCATCACTTGAGGAGGTTATTTCAGAGCCACACTCTTCCAGTTGGTAAGACAGCTTTCTTAATGTCTTCAAGTAATTACATACTAGTTTACAACTATTTTTTTGTTTACACTGGCCTTCAGCTGAAACCTTTTCCTAAGCATTTACATCCCTTATGGTTTTATAGTCCAAAAGCATTTTTTAAAAACCTTCAGACTGGCACGCTAAAAATAACTCAGCTACCACATATTGGTGACTCCTTGCTCCAATCATTGTACTTCTCCAAATCTATTCAATTTAACATATTTTTCCTTGAAAATGAGTAAAGAGAATATTACTATCAGGTAACAGTCCTCCAGGTAACTGACTTCTTACACCCTACCACTAAAGTGCAGAGCTCATTAAACAAAAATGAGACAGAACTGAAGGAGCAAAGAACTCATTTTGTGGAGATCGTGGATTTATTTCTCCATGTGAAAATTTTTAAAAAAATATTTGAGATGAATCAGCATAGGAGATTGTCAGAACAGATATTTTAACGAGGAGATAGCCAGGAATAAATAAATCTGCAAAGAAAAAACAGAAGGGGAAGGAGATGAAAGAACATGGAAGAACTGGAAGCCACAAAAGCTGAGGTACAAGAACGAGAGAGGTAATAGTGATGTAGTAGAGCTGCCCTTTTAGCTGAAGGCTGAGCTGAACCAAAGCTGCAGAATAAAAGCAGTGTTGACTAGTGTTGACTAGCTGGGGATAAAGCTAGCCAACACAAAGCTAAGAGGTCAATGCACTTAGAAGAATGATAATGAGGTTATAAAAACTAACAATGAAGATTGAGAGAAATCAAAATAAAGGGGATGTGCACATAATTTTAAGAAACTTCAATATAGCGATACAGATTTTGAATATGAATGGATTTATTCCAAATCCCAGAACTATAAACTCAGATCCATATTAGAATTGAACATAATACAACATTGAACACAGATGTTACTCATTAGTTTGATTATTAATCCAACAAAAAGTCATCAGTTCTATAAACGGTTTCAATATTAGTAGCTTTGGAAAGGAGAGAAGTCTGTGTACAATAATGGAACATGTTTCAATGTTACCAAAGACAAAAAAAAGGAAGATAGCAAACAGAACACTAAAGGGATGCAAAATTTGGAGGGAAAATAACGATGTTTTTGTGATTAGTATCTTTATCTGTTCCCTGACCGTAAAAAGAAATACTCGCACATTAATTAAATGGTGCAGCTATTTCAGAGAGCTTAAGAAAACAGGCCTAAAGCTGACCTGTTGATATTAATTTAGAAAACAGTTAAGGGCATTAACCAGGTTGAAGTCAAAGCACTGATTGTGTGCTCGACCACAAATATGGAGAAAGAAATTAGATGGCATGTTGTCTGACTTCATGCTAATGCTCCAGCTCTCTTTTCTCTAAAGAATTGTGAAGCTGAAACTACTAATAGTCCCAGCGATACAGCACTGTTTTCAAGAATGAGGCAAATCTGATGTCTTGGTCTCATATAGTTAGTCACACTGGAGAGTATCTACCTTTTACTAAATCTAAACTTACCCTCTTGGTTTCCGTTTTTTTAATATCTATTTCTGAACTATTATGTAAAACAGTAACTATGAAAATAACTTACGAACATCAAGTTATGCCCTACAGAGATTTCTTTCGTGAATTGTGTCAGGTATAATCAAAGCAGCATAGGAAGGGAACCGAGAGGGAGAATGTGGAAGAAAGATGTAAGGCTTAGAGCCGGACTTTTGAGGAAACTACTAATTATTCCTACATGCCAGTTTCCTGCAAGCTCTTCAGCCCTTTAATTTTAAGGATCTCATTCCTTATATCACTAATACATTTTGTAATTGCTTGTAAGTAAGTGTCTTAAAACAAGACTGATTACTAGTTTTAAATTCAAGATGTGAATTAACAATGGTTTTGATCATAATAATTCTAAGGAATTCTAAGGAATAATTCACAATCCAGTCAGTTAGAACAAACTAAGGCATACTGTGCCAATATTCTAAAAGGCAATCTTAGAAATAGTGCAGTTGTCTGAAAGCATGCATGTGTATGTCTAAATTTGTCTCCTTAGAAACAATGGAAGCTATTCCATTTATGTTATGATAACAGTCAAAAATGCACAGATTACCTTTAAACCACAAAAAAAGATACTCTAGGGTGTATAGAAATAAAGCTACAAAAGTACATAATTGTATGGTTATTACTAACTACATGCACACATAAAATAAAAAAATCTTTTGTTACAACTTATTTTTCCGCTCAGAGTTTAGAAAACAATCAAAATGATGAAAACTGCAAGACAACAATATTCTGTTATCAAAATAGAAAATACGTGGCTTGCAATGGATGTGACCACCTGTTTGACTATTTCCTCAAATTTAAAAAACTATTGCATATATTATGTAATTCCTTTATTAAAACAAACTGGCTCAGTTACTTGCTAGAATGTAAATAAAGAAAAAAATATTTCCATAGTGATATTAGAAAATATTGAAATAACATTGCCTCACTTTATGACCACATGCAATAACAAAAACATGACAGATGTAGTATCTTATTCCATGTGACTTTTGGAAAATTGGCAACTTGGAGATTAAGACCTCACTAGGTATAGTTCACTGGATACTTACATTTCACAATGTTCTATGGATGCAGAAATTTAATGCAATTAATAGTCCACACTTTGATGATATCTGAATTCCAAGGCTTTACTATTTGTAAGTAGTTTCTAACAAATATTGTTTAGGTAATGTGAACTTCAGCTCAAAGCTGGGGCTCAGACCCACGAAAATGATGTTGAGTTCATGTTCACAGCTAGGCTGCACAAAAGCTAAGTCAGATTACTGAATTACTTAGGTTACAATGTCAGGATAAGGAGGAACAAAACACCTTATAATGCTAAGTTTCACTTACTGGGCACTTATTGGGCATTGTCTGTTTCTCAGGATTTACCATTCACTATGCCTGGTGATAGGCCTAAAGCAGCAGCATCTTTGGAAAGTGACAACTGGTCTATGTTTAAAGACTTAAGATGGAAGTTAAGTAAGGAAAGTCAAAGAAAGGATGAAAGGAAGTGCTATATGAGCTATTATACAGAGAAAAAGAGGGCAGTAAACTAGATGTCATGGCTTTCTTCTCTCAAGACAAGATGAACCATCAGCCAGGTGCGGCTGGGGAAATGGAAGTAAAGCAGAAGCGTATTGCAGTATCTTATACGCTGGGACTCTGAAGAAACTTCTGAGGTCTTGTATGGCAACAAAATATTACATGTACCAATGCCTACTTAGAAAAAACTTATCCATGCAACTGTCATTGAGAAATAAAAATCCTACAAGACATGAAAATAATTTCATTTTTTGAAGCACAACCAGTATACAGATAATTCCTTTTTTCAATCAAATGTGCTTCATTTTCCATACTCTTACATCAGCTCTCTCAGCTTTTAATCTAAAAAGAAAGGGTTTTATCTCAGCTTCTAGAGCAGAACTGACATACCTAGCTGAAAATTTAATTTTATTTTTTTCTGGACAAATTACAAAGCAAGTGTTTGTTCAGTCTTACAGTTGAAATCTCAAATGTCCTATCCACACTAAACTACTAATTTCCTTAATGGACTTTTTTATTTTGTTTTTTAAATGTAGACTCACCTCAAAAAACCCTGAGCATACACAAAACAACCTCAGATCTCACTGAACAGATGTTTGGGAAGGCCTAAATATGCACAGTAGATTTGACATTTTATATCTACAGGTACTAATCTGCTATAATCAGATATAAGCATAAATCTTTCTGTACAGATACTTGAAGTATGTCATATGCCACCACTGATCCAATTAATCTCCAATAATGCTCATCTAATCAAAGGTCAGGAGACATGATATTCAGCAAATCATGCTCAGAACAAATAATCACTTGCCTCAGCTGTTGTTTTGCCACTAAACATGGTCTGGTTTGGGTAAGGAAACAAAACCACCTGTCTTTCTCTATTTTCTGAAAAAAATAAAAAAGCTTTTTAAGATTTTCAAAGTATTTAAATTGAACATTGAACTCTGAAGTATATTTCTTCATAACTAAGAAAGTAAAGATGGACTTTTTGGGTTAACTGAGTTCTTCTGATGCTGCAGTAAAGGAGTACCCTTTAAATGCCCACACAAATGCTTATTTGTGCTATCAGTTACACAAACCTGCTCTGAAGAGGGAGGGCAGGTACTAGTTGCTTAACTCTGTTTCACAACCACTTATGGGCAAAGAAATGTCCCATATTGAGAAGACTTGAAAGTCTGTTTTGTTACAGCAGCTGTAGATTTAAGACAATTTCAACATTCAAAGTACCTTGGACTATATCAAGGAAGGCTTGTATCATTCCAGGAACTACACTCTTTATTATCTCTCAGTATTAAATGTACACCCCAGGCTTGGAAAAGAGTGCAAACCCAAATGTTAAGCCCTCTTCCACTTCCATGGGAACTGTCTCAGCAAGCCCCATTTTCGGAATTAGTTGCAGAGCTAGGTGTCATGTATTACTTCAGAAAGCTACTTTGTCCAGGTTTCCAGTGATACAAAGCCCTCCAGTTGATTTACAGAATAACCTAATAACTATAGTCTCCATTAACAAAGAAATGTTGGCTGGAAAAAATTATTCTATGTTTAAAATTTGTTGTTAAAGACAGCACAAAGC
This sequence comes from Neomorphus geoffroyi, assembly GCA_033558235.1. NCBI lineage: Eukaryota > Metazoa > Chordata > Aves > Cuculiformes > Neomorphidae > Neomorphus > Neomorphus geoffroyi. Next base: position 1,202,875 of record JAUMJM010000053.1, on the reverse strand, counting down.
AAAGTTAGCCACAGATATTCTGTACAAGGTACACTATCTTCAGGTTTGCTCCAGAGCCTCAAGAGGTAAGAAATTCATCGTCAGCTGCAAATTTGTATGCATCAAATGGAGATATTATACACACGTTTATTTATAATATACTCGCATAACCCAGAAAAAGGCTCAGGTATTTTTGACCTCTCCCACATAAGTCGAAAAAAGACTATTTGCCATCAGCTTCCAAGTCACCAACTTGTGTCACTACTGAAAAGTGTCCCATCTAGCAAACAAAATCAGTGGTTTCATTGGTGGTTGAAACAGACCTGACTATATTTAAAGTTTAAGTTACTGTGCAAATTAAGCTCATTCAGTATGAAACACATCTCACTATTTTCGAGTTTCTGGCCTACTAGGGAACACGCTGGCTCATCATCTTCATCTGCTGATGGAATGGTTTCTATCTTTGTTTCAGCACACTCAGCTTTTGCATTAAAGAAGTGCCTTTTTTGTCAAGCATCTGTGGATGTATTTGATATTTAGGATATAAAAAACCCACCTCCTGCTTGCAAGAGTCAATTCTGCAACAGTACTTTTCCTGATTACTTTTTGGATTTTTCTGTCTTTTCAAAAAACATTTAAATCTTCATTCAAATCAAAAATGATCAAATAAACCATATCAATGTCAAGGCCTTTATTATGTTCAAGACTACATTAATATAAATAATGCCTATGCTGAAATCATACTGCAAAAGTTAAGTTGCAATGCTAAGCATAACCCTCATATTCTGAAAGGCACAATACAGTAAAGAGAACCATGCACTGTTTTATTCAGGTCAAATCGATGATTTAGGAATGGTTTTATGCATCTTTTATTATGTTGACAAACTTCGTGTTTCATCTACATATACTGAATTAACTTCTCAACCTGAATACACCATCTATGCATTTTGCTTCTCAAATCTCTGTACTGTCAGATTCAAAAGTTCTTCTAATGTAGTATTGGCACATAGGCTAGTTGACTTGACATAGGTCTTAACTTTTAGTCAAGTTTGGAAAACAATCTACAGTCTTGAAAAAAAAGAAGAGAAAAAAAGAAAAATAGTAAACATAACTTAATTTTATAGTTTCTGCCACCTTCTAGGGTAATGTTTTGTGAAAAACTGATTGAAAATATTTTTCAGCCTTACATGGAGAAAAACTTCTCTGCAATGGTGAGAAAGAACAGTTAAAAATAATAAAAGGACATGAGACAGAGGAATATTATATGGAAAAACACAAAATAATATTATTCTACTAAGCCCCATCTGAAGTGCTGTTGACAATTATCATCATCAATGTTTAAAACTAGACAAGGAATAGGGTGACCAGAAACAGAAAGCCTGTTCTTAAGGGGAAACAAAAATGAGCCTCACAGAACAAAACTCAGATAAAAGACATTACTCTCACCAGACAAAGGAATGAGACAAAAGTAATTTAGGTAAAGAACCGGAACACATGAGACAAAACTGATTTACTCTTGCTAAGAATAAAATTAGACGAAAAGCATAAAGAAAAAAGAAATAATCAGAAACTCCTTTCTTTAAAAAAAAATTTAAACCAAACAAACTAGTAATTCCTTACTCTTTTAATACAAAGTCTACCACAGAAAAATTTTGTTAATTTTTGTTGAGTTAAGGGGCTCAGGGGCTGTTGCAAGCTATGCGAAGATTTATTCTTGCCGCAATTGCTTATTCTCGTTGTGATGTTACTCCACCATGAGTACAGTCATTATTTTTAGCTTAGAGAAGAGGAGGCTGAGAGGAGACCCCATCACTGTCTACAACTGCCTGAAAGGAGGTTGTGACGGGGTGGGTGCTGGGCTCTTCTCACAAGTGACAAGCAATAGGACAAGAGGAAATGGTCACAAGTTGTGCCAGGAGAGGTTTAGACTGGACATTAGGAAGAATTCCTTTACTGAAAGAGTGGTCAGGGATTGGAACAGGCTGCGCAGGGAGGTGGTGGAGTCACCATCTCTGGAGGTGTTTAAAGAACGGATGGATGAGTTTCTTAGGGACATGGTTTAGTAAGGAGACAGGCATGGTTGGACTCAGTTATCTGAGAGGTCTCTTCCAACCTAGTGATTCTATGATTCTATTAACTCTACCTATACCACAGGGTCTGTCAGCTTATAATTTCAAAGGGTATTCAACAGATATTCCTCTCCTCTGCCAAAAGATGACCTAAGCTATTGCACTTCCACTTGCAGTATCCCATGGCACAATCCTGTGCAATTGGTATAAACCCTTAGAAGAAAGGTAAATACCCCTACTTCATCATAGAACAACTTCAGTAATAGCTAGAAACAGCACAGACATGATCTGGAGCCTAAACTGATAAGTGCAAACTCTGCAACTTGCAACATCCACCCTTATGAGGATGAAGCATCTTGGACTGCCACCATCACCCAACCTTCATTCACATTATGCTTCTCAGGCTACCACAGCCAGCCTTCACCGAATACTCACTATATCAGCCTGGCTAAAATGTACACAGTTATGACCAAGTTCATGAAATGAAACAGTAAACAGTTCTGCGACTTTCAGTTAAAATTTAAGAAACGTATTGACAGTATTCTTCATACTTCTATGATACAATGCTATGTGTGCTTTTAGGTCAAGTTAAATATTTGATGCGTAGATGCTCCTTCAAAAGAAAAAGGTTACAGTGACTACATCTGTGAAAAAATATTTCCTAGTTCAAGTAAGAGGAAATTCTGGCTTGCAAATGGGATTGACCCACTAACTTCAATTCATCCCATATGCAACCAACATAAAGGCAGATTTTCTCAACGGTACCTCCAAACTTCCTCTGCTTCCCTATACCCAGTTGTACTGCGAATCTCAAATTCTTCCTCATCCTTCTGTAGTAATCAACAAATTGCAGATCTGGTGGAAGGAGCAGGAAAGAGACAATCTGAACTTTGTGGTAGGGCCCAATACAAGAAATTGTGTACCAGAGCAAGTTTTTCCCTTCTATTTTTCCTTACAGAAGAGTCTTCTGTTTTCTTTTTTTTTTTCTTGACTCCTTCCTTTCTAAACAGCAAAAGATCTGCTAAGAATACAAATAATCAGCACTGACAGGAAAGGAGGGAGAGGCATGCATGTCTTACAGTGTATGAACAAATTAATAATTCTTCACTTCTTTTCCACTTGAGAACTTTCACCCTACTGTTACTGTACAAAACAATCTCCATTTCTTAGATCAGTGCCAGCTTTCACCCCAAGTCAATCAAGAACAGGGTATTTTGTCGCAGTCTGGAGAGAAATGCTGTGTATCTATCACTTCCTTGAGGTACTTAGAAGTCCTGCTTCTATTATCTTCAATAAAGCAGAAGCTCCTACACACTCCCAAAAGCTTTTCAAGACAGATGGATAGGAAATGAATTTAAACTTGCCTTTGTCCTACTACTTGAAAAATACAGGAAGAAAATACTATCTAATGCAGTATAGAGTTTTGAAACAACTTTTTAAGCATATATTGCATTAATAGGCAAAACCATTAAGCTGCATGGGCCTTAGACAAAAGACTTTAACATATACTACTTAATGTCTTTACGTTCACATGAACAATTCCACATTTTAACTGCAGCGAATCAGAATTATCACCTTAATGATGATTTGCACTTAAAAAATAAGTGCAGATTGCACTGAGATTTTCCTATGATTTTGTTCTAATTTCCTAATTTTTATTCCAAGACATCAAAAAACATTATTCCCCATGCCAGTATATCTGGTAGATATTTAGCATAACAGCTCTCTGCCAATGCATGTATATATCAGAAAGACCCCTATTTCATCCTAGCACGTCTGACCTCAATCTTTCTGTGTCTTGTTGTATTTTGAGTTAGCTGATTATATATAGTAAGTTATTTGTTTCAGTACAGCCAGTGAAGTCCTGCATGTTACATATTTTCCTCTCAGCTTGCCACAACATAAGCCTTAAGCAGCTCGATTATCTGACTTATTACATTCACAATAGTAACAGTACAATCCTAGTAAAAGTGTATCAGGGATAAAAATAGTCTCAAAAATAATTTCCTGGGATTTCCTGGGTTTGGTTAGTATTAAGAAAGAGCTCACAATAGCAAGAAAACTAATACTGTGGGGGACCACCAGATGGATGTTTTATTTTTCCGGAAACTAAATATAAACATGTCACAAGCCTTGCCACAAACCCCATAAAAATAGACCAAGCTTAGCTAAAAGTCTTAAAAACAAACAAACAAAGGTACTTTAGTTACTTTCCAGGGGGTTAACTACTCCTTATTTACTAAATCAGTAGACAAAGTCAGGAAGGATTATGACAGATACATCATGTATCAGAATTTGTAAAAATTGTCTAAAACAAATACTTATTACTCACACTGAGCTGGCTTATTGATTTTACAGTGTATAATCTGCTAGAGTTCCTCCTCAAATTAGAGTATAAAAGAAAACAGATTACTGCACAGCTTGGTGAGGGTTCTTGCTTACAATGTGAAACAGTTCTACTTGATTCTATAGCAAATCTCTGCCTTTCTTGGAAAGGAGTAATTCAAGAACTGAAGAGTGAAAAGTGTCTTTTTTTTAGTTCCAAATATACAGCAACATCCAGAGCACCTAAAGGAATATCTACATATCTGGTTTCATCTGAGTTTGATATTTTAATTATTTTATCCAGTTTTCAGTTAATTATTAAATCAATATCTTTTATTAATCATAAAAAATGTCTGCTCTACTTCCCCATGAAGACATACATTGGGAGAATGATTTCATTAACCAGTTAACTGCCTTATCTACAAGGAGTGAGTAACGCTCTGAAATATCACTGGAAAAGATGGGAAATTCAATTGAAAGAATGGCTTCCTTTATCATAGAACCATAGAATCACTAGGTTGGAAGAGACCTCTCAGATCACCGAGTCCAACCGTGCCTGTCTCCTTACTAAACCATGCCCCTAAGAAACTCATCCATCAGTTCTTTAAACACCTCCAGAGATGATGACTCCACCACCTCCCTGCGCAGCCTGTTCCAATCCCTGACCACTCTTTCAGTAAAGGAATTCTTCCTAATGTCCAGTCTAAACCTCTCCTGGTGCAACTTGAGGCCATTTCCTCTTGTCCTATCGCTTGTCACTTGTGAGAAGAGCTCAGTACCCACCCCGTCACAACCTCCTTTCAGGCAGTTGTAGACAGTGATGAAGTCTCCTCTCAGCCTCCTCTTCTCTAAGCTAAACAACCCCAGTTCCCTCTGTGGCTCCTCATAAGCCCCATCCTCCTCTCCAGCCCCATCACCAGCCTCGTTGCCCTTCTCTGGACGCACTCCAGCACCTCAATGTCTTTCCTGTAGTGAGGGGCCCAAAACTGAACCCACCATTCGAGGTGTGGTCTCACCAGTGCCGAGTACAGGGGCACAATCACCTCCCTTCTCCTGATGGCCATGCTGTGTCTGATACAGGCCAAGATGCCATTGGCCCTCTTGGCCACCTGGGCACACTGCTGGCTCATGTTCAGCCGCTGTCAACCAACACCTCCAGGTGCTTCTCCTCCAGGCAGATCTCCAGCAACTCTTCCCCAAGCCTGTGACGCTGCATGGGTTTGTTGTGACCCAAATGGAGGGGAGGACCCTGCACTTGGCCTTGTTGAACATCATCCCGTTAGTCTCAGCCCATGGATCCAGCCTGTCCAGATCCCTCTGCAGAGCCTCCCTTCCTTCAAGTAGATCGACACTTGCACTCAGCTTGGTGTCATCTGCAAACTTGGTGAACCCATGTTGGTTGGGCCTGATCACCCGGTTGTCCCACTTGTGCTGTATGATAGCAGTCAAGATGATCTGCTCCATGACCTTCCCCAGCACCGAGGTCAGACTGACAGGCCTGCAGTTTCCCAGATCTTCCCTTCGACCCTTCTTGTAAATGAAGTCAGTCTCCAGTCAAGCGGCACTTCCCCAGTCAGCCAGGACTGCTGGTAGATGAGGGAAAGGGGTTTGGCGAGAACCTCCGTCAGTTCCCTTAAAACCCTCGTATGGATACCATCTGGCCCCATGGATTTGTGTATGTCTATTTGGCCGAGCAGGTCACTGCTGTCGCTTCCAGGGTTTCCAAGAGTAGCCCTGCCGGGTTTCTCTCTCGAGCTTGCTGCTCTTAGGGGATTCACCGCCCGCCTCGAACAGGTATGTGGCTGCAGAACTTACCATTCCTGCTGCCGATCCCCGCTGAGTTTAACAGCACTCCATCAGGTGGAGCAGATTATTTTATTTATCTCTAAGTTCTCATACCCCCACTAATAAACAGACTGTTAAAAGCATACAGTCTAATGCCTATGAAAATGACACAGGGCTAACGATTCTGAAATATCGGTCAGTCTCAGTGACAGAAATAAATCCTGTTTCCGTAGATGACTTTGTTCCCAGTTCAAAAGTAAAATGCATTTTTCCCCTCACTATGAACCACAGAGTCTTCCCCCATTCTTAAAAACAACAGGTTTTGGATCCCTTCTCCTTTCCAGTTGTATGCAGATAGCATGGTACAAAAACCATTTTATAATCTTTCTTAACTAAAAGTTAAAAGCTTTTGATTCATTTTCAGTACAATTCAAGTTGGGAAATGAATCTGCAGAATCATGACACCATTTTAAAACATCTTGATCCAGAACAGATAGAAAGAAGCCAAGGCTGCAGTATTGACAATATTCTAGAAGGACAGACTCTAAGTATATGATTTCTGACAACATAGGAAAAGCAAAGTCAAGTCCAAGTCAAAAGTTGCTCCTCAAGAGGAGATCTGGGTACACTTACATTTCTCTTATAATGTAGTTGTCAGATTTTTTTGTCAGTGGATATTTCTAAATGTGGAACTGCATAGTTGATATAAATAGCTATAAGTTAGATTTCCAGTTTAATTCGAGTTGTTCCAAAATAGTACTAGTTTTGTTAAAACTAAGAGAAGCATATCAGAAACATAAAGCAATTGCTTCAATACACATTTAAAAAAGCAAGCCTATTTTTAATTTGTAAGCACATAGAGTAATGCTCTCTTTCAGCAGCTCTAACTATAAATTCCATGGTTTTCCTACACTGTTTTTCAGCAAGCTCAGCACTATACATAATTAGAGGTACTAATTAATGTAGAGGTAGCTAGAATGGTGTCCACCTTCCAGGTTATATTTTGGTTTTTTTCCATTATTTTGATCAATATTATCCTACATGGTAGTAAATCTAAAAATAACAAGATCATAAGTCAGATGGGAACTGAACTCCAAGAACAAGCATGCAAGTAAAATAAGTTAAACAGGAGGTGAAGTCACAAGTAAGAATAATGCTATTGCCCTCAGAGAACTGCAAATCAGGTTTTTTTACAGCTTTTTACCTCAGAAGTAGTCTACAAATTCTTAGGCCATATAATTGTGTTGGCTTAGTCAACAGGCTTTTAACTAGCCACAGAAAAATCCATAACATACCAACAAAAAGAAATTCACATACAGATCCTCAAGCTTCCTTGACAAAACAAATTTCAGGAGGCATGAAAGAATTCTCTCAGCAAACAGATTTTCATAGATCTAGTGAACCATCTGGCATTCATAGATTATTGAATGAAACATTGAGATCATCTCTGAAATTATTGGGGCCAAATCTGATGCCTAGAGAGCTGTAACCATGAAAAGCCGCATATCCGAAAGGGATTTAGTTAACAGAAAGCAAGTTTACCACAGCCTTACAGTACCACCTAATCAAAAAAGGTTGACATTGTCTCAGCTAGTTTAACATAGAGTAGCAATAAATAAGAAGGTTAAAATAAATAAATTAATAAATAAATAATTAAAAGGTAAGTACTGGAGTTTTGTCCAAATTCATTACGGTTTTTAGGAGCCCAAATCTGATTGATCTCAGTGAGATCACATCTCAGAACCTGCTATTCGTAGCATGATTTAAAATATGATAGGAAAGAGAAAACTACTTATGACAAAGATCTTATGAATCTGTTCAGCAATCAAAAGAGAGATCAAGGAAGATCAAAATGTGATTTGATTTCAGCACAACTGGACTGGAACAAAAAAAACTCTCTGCATAGGAAAGGGCTCTTTAATATACTGAAGAAAGCCACAACAAACATCATCGTCTAAAAGCTGCAGACAAATTCGTATGGGAAGGTATGAATTTTTAATAATGAGGTTGACAAATCACACAAACCATCAATGAAGGAAAGAGGGTTTTTTAAGCTTCTTGAAAATGGTGACAAATTTCTCATCTGCCTCCGTGTCTTCTTCATCAGTAGACTTGATATAGCACTTCTTTCAGTATGTAAGACTACAAATATATGCTTAATGGGCCACTAACAATCTGTTAATATCTTCATATTATTTTCAAAGTGTAACATTTCTGCTGAAAAGATCTAGTTACAATTTGTATTCTGGTTTTTTTTCAAAGTTTTACTGTAACCAAGTTTGGGTTTGATGATTTTATGCACAATAGTCTTAAGGTTCAATGTCTGCAGAGAGATAATTTATTCAGTTCAAAACATCAAAAGAAGAAGACAGACATTTTCTCCAAGTTAAAATTAGATTTCAAAATAGTTCAAGTACTTGTGGAAGGTAAGAAAGTCAGTGTTCCTGAGAGAAACCTAAAAAAACCCTTGAACACTTTGGCTTTACAGGCATAAGTTCTTATGAGTTAAGCAAATTGTATGACCACTTAAAAGATAGAAAGAGCACCACTACTTTCTCCTAATTACGACAAAATACCTACACTGTTATAAAAAGAAGTGCTTTTGAGTTTACAATGAGCATTTTGTCTTGCAAAATTGTAGCCATAGACCCACTCTCTTGTTCATAAACATTCCTTGAAGGGAACAGATTACTGAGCGGAGGCAGAATGAAACACTAAGCAAATACGCATCTTCACAGCCAGAGAACTCAAGCTCAAGACTATTTTTGATAATTGCGGGTGAACAGTGAAAGAATAGGAAAAAGTTTTTTGCATTTTCATTCCACTGCTGTCTCTAGTCTGTTTCCCAATTCCTTCAGCACCTTGGCAACTTGTCATGATTCTTTTTCAAACAGGTGAGCTAAGAAAAAGAGAAAAAAATATCTAACTTCTGATTCTGAACTAATTGCATGTTAATGATTCAGTTCTAACCAGCAGTCACCCAGCTCCCGCTTTTACTAGCTGATCGCTACTCCTTCTGTTACCAGTGCAGCTGAGAAACAGCATCACTGCAATGTTTTCAGAATTGTATAGTATTTAACAAACTGTTAGAAGAATAGACAGGTAAGTCAAGTAACCACTTATTTACAGTTTTGGTTACTTGCTGCTCTATGGTAGAACCCCAAGCAGAAATAACTAGAAATCATGACACTAACAGAAAACTAATATCCGGGATTAGGTATTCTAGAGTGACAAACTATCAACTTAATGCATCTAAAAAAATTGTTACAATAAAATAAACTTCTCCTGAGTCTACAATGCCCAAGCAGACCACTAAAGAACCACTGGTCATTTGTATTACAGATGTGGTACAGAACTCTGCAGAACCCTCCTGAGCAGATAAAGCAAAGCTAGATTGTGGTAATAAAGCTCGGAAGGACCTGTCAGCCTTTTTATTAGATTGCATGACGTAGAGGGGACAAGTAGAAATATGAAGCTGCAAATCCCTAATTCTAGCAAAGGAGGAGGCATGAACTTTCACATTCATAAGAAAATCTAATTTCTTTATCTGCATGGTTCCCAGAAAAATCTTTACTACAGAAGAAATTTCATAATTCACTGAATCACAGTAACTATATGAGCTATCAGGGATTTTTTTTTCCAGAATTGTAGAAGGTCTCAGCAATTTTTTTTTTTTTAAATAAAATTTGTGGTATTTCCAAGTTTCTAGAATCATTTTAAAGCATTACTGAACCTCATTTTACAACTAAATGCATTACCTTAAGTATTATTCAGTTACACAAAAACAATCTTCTTGCATTTGAGTTCAGGTATCACATTATCAGTTTAGAAAAACATGTTTTTCATTTAACATTCTTCTTGCATTTGAAATAGATTGTATTACATTACCTATCTAGATAATTAAGGTCCACATAAAATAATTAAAAATGTTTCACCCACAAGTCTAGCTCTTCTTCCATCTAATAAGAATTAATGTTTCATCCTTTCTAGTACTTTTGTAACCGTTGCAAAACCAAAGCCTCACAACACTAACCTCCCTGCTCCCTGCCCAAAAGCAAGTCCTTACTACTGGCAATGCAGGCAACCTTGTGCCCAATATCAAAATGTAACTCTCCACCAGCCATTATACCTAAAATGTAGCTTCCTAAAGATTAGTTTGATACACTCTTCTATTAGTTATCTAATAACTTCTTTTAAAAAACTAGAAAGACACAAAAAATGCTGAGCCCATTTTTCAGATCAATGTAGAACATCCGTTGCAGCAACTAATCCTGCAATAGATTGGCTAGTACAAACGTTGGGCAGCTCTGTTGAAATCATCTGGGCTATAAACAGGCAGGAAGAGATTACTGACAGCAGGCATGGCCTTAAGGCTCCTTCTGTTCCATCACTCAGCATAAACACACCCTTTGTTACTGATGTGAAAGGGACTGCAAATCCTTTCCAGTGTCCCATCAGCAAGCATATAGGCTATCGTACTAGGAGACACTGAGGGGAACAGACTTTAACTTTGATTTTTCCCCATGATAACAACAATTCTTTAGCCTTTAGAAACATATAGTGCTTCTGTGGATTCAGATAGCATTTGAACTGTTACCTATGGAAATATGATCGGCAACAGAAAGCAAAATATGTCACTTCAAGCTTGTAAGGTAAATAAAAAAAAATACCATAAGACAATATTTCTTGCAGGAAGTGTCATTTACACAAGATCCTACTGCCTCTTGCACTCCTCGACAATAAGCTTGTGTATTTCTAGAAATTTTTAGGAAATCCTATTAGTAGACTAACTGAGTTTACATTTTAATTTCAAGGAATCTTGAAAGTTATCAACAGATAGCTCTGGAAGATTTTTACCTTGTCGCTTGCACTTGTATTGGAAGAACATTCATTTTAATATAGCAAATGTCTGTGCAAGTTTTTCCTACTGCTTTAGAAACCTTTCCTCAGTCGGTCAGGGCTTTTTTTGGGACTGGGAAAGTTTAGTTTTAATGGCCAGAAGATCAATTTTTCTTTCTTTTTAGATAACCACAGCTGAGTACAGATCACTAGAGTCATCATTCTTTTCCTGGTAACAAGTCCTATAGCACAACAGCAAAATTTCATTCTCAGGAAGTCTCTGATCTGCAGAAGTTGTATCAACAGCTCAGGTTAAGATCCTCCTATGTTGGTCCCCTCTACACACACACACGCCAAGAGCATGCATGGAGAGAAGATATGAAGTAGAATGTAAAGAATGATATACGTAATTTACCTTATTTTTGAGTGGAAATCTCTAATTGCATGAACCAAGAAATGAAAAACACAATCATGATTTTGGCCTTCAGACCACAGAGTAGGGAAGCGATGGCGTCCCTGTACGAGCCACTGATGAGGCCATACCTCAAATGCTGTGCTCAGTTTGGGGACCCTCACTACAAGAAAGTCCTTGAGATGCTGGAGCACGTGCAAAGAAGGGAAATGGAGCTGGTGAAGGCTATGGAGAACAAGTGTTACGAGGAGTGGCTGAGGGGACTGAGGTTGTTTAGTCTAGAGAAAAGGAGGCTGAGGGGAGACCACATTGTTCTTTACAACCACCTGAAAGGAGGTTGTAATGATGTGGGTGTTGGTGTCTTTTCCCAGGTAACAAGCGATAGGAAGAGAGGAAATGGCCTCACGTGGTGCCACAGGAGGTTTGGATCGGATATTAGGAAACATTTCTGCACCGAAAGGGTTGTTGATAATTGGAACAGGCTGCCCAGGGAAGAGGTTGAGTCACCATCCCTGGAAATATTTAAAAGATGTGTAGATGTGGTGCTTAGTGACGTGGTTTAGTGGTGGATTTGGTAGCATTAGGTTAATGGTTGGGCTTGATCTTCAACATCTTTTCCAATCTAATGACTCCATGATTTTCAAGTGGTGCATGCAATATGTGAAAATGGGTTTATATATTCACATATTTATAAACACATATATATATGGACTATAGAATGCCTTGGTCTTCATTTTGACCCTGGCAGAGACGACTAAAACATTTATTTATCAAATTGACATTATATTTCATGGAAGAAATAATTTATTTCACTAACTATGAAAAAAGCTAACAGTATTTTACCTCTGAAATCTAGGACTCCAGGTGGGAGAGAACACTGTAGCAATCGAATGCAACCACTTTTATAATAGTTCTCTTTTTCTAACAGATCATCAGTTACCAGATGATGGTCCCCAGATTTGCATTACAAATACTACAGAGCAAGATTCTCTCGTTAGAGCTGAAGATGCTTTAAACTTAAGGTAATCAGAACAGAACAATGAACAAGTAGTATCTTTTTAGTATAATGCAGAGTTATCTCAATGCAATGCAAAAACCTCAAGGAGTATAACTGAAATGGAAATCTGTGTTTATACCAGCATACTCAGATATGACCTGTGGAAGCACTTTTTTAATTAAAACAGTAGTTATAGTACCTTGCATAAGGATTTGGACATCAGCTTTCTTTTTCACTTCAATTAGGTGGTAACGTAAAACAGTTTTACTACTTTCAATGCATTTAACAAGACTACTGAATAAAGCAAAAGAACTTTAGCTGTTCGGAAAAAGAACATAATTTTTGGAATGTAAAGTCAGGGAATAAGATTTGTGTTTATGAAATACTGTCAGGAAAGCATACAAGACCTGAATCTCATTTTAACATGTGGACGATAAAGACATATGGCCAGATATTGTTAGATGTCTTCCAAAGTCCTAATAGGACTTCTCAGATTCCACATTGCATTAATAAAACATGTGTAAGATTACTACTTACCCACAGAGTCATAATCCTTTGGAAGTTCAGGATAAAGTTTGTTTGTATTCTTCTTAGCTGAAAGAGAAAATACAGTAGTAAGTTATATGATATACTAACATATAGTGTTACATTTCATATACTGCTTTTCTAATACATCTTCAACAGTCATAAAATGACTGCAGTTATCTAAAGAGCAGTACAGAAGAAATAAATAAGAACTTTAGCAGATAAATAAATCAAGTTAACAATAGGATCTGCACAGTATAGTCTCAGTTTCAGTGAAAGTACTTTGGTAGACATAGCATTACAGAGCCAAACCTCTGCCCACTCCGCTCTGTTCTATCAATTAAACAATAATGAAGACCTAAAAAAGAAGCTAAGATTTCTAGAAACCAGAAGTTTCTAGAAGTATGACTAGCAGTTTTTAGTAGGACTGTTTTTTTCACTAAGAAGTTTCATTGTACTGTGGGGCTTCTACGTATCCAATAAACATGAGTGCTTCCTTTGCACTATTACATACTTCTGTAACTATACAAACACTATTTCTACAGCAAATCTGTCAGCGAGAAAAGGTTTGTTAATATAAAACAAACAAGCCAAAATTTTACCTCTTATCACTCATGGCACTATCCCAACATCCATTCATTGTTTATCCAAGGAAGAGTCTTAACGTATCTTTATAGACACAATTACTACTATAATAATTGTATAAAACTCATTAGCTTTAATGCTCTAATTTGGTATAGATAATAAATTAATCATTATCAAAATGTTTTTAACCTGGTGGTGTTGGTCTAACAGTGGGTTTAGGTGGCTCTGGTCTTGATGATGGTCTACCAGGAGGGTCATTTACCTAAAATGTACAAATTTTTATTAAAAAGTTGCATCCTATGTGGAAGCAGATTCTACCTTCAGAGCCTAGAGGTATGTCAAGTTAGACTGAACCCCTCCCCCAACTTTCTCCACTGAAATTGTATGAACTTGAGAAGCACGTTAGGAAACTAGTGACATACACGACTGAATCAATTCACCATGGGTTTAACAAAGATGAAAGTAATAGATTGTCTATCAGTAACATTAGCATCTACAAGAAAACATCATCTACACTTCTCAGTATTATACTTAAATGTGATTATTTCAATGGAAGAAAGAGAGAAAAAGTAGAAAAATGAAGAGTATGCACATCAAACTTGGTATGCTCATTATTTGTAGATTAACTTGATTAGGAATAGTTGAACAAATTTTTCTAATCATTACCTCAGATTTGATTATTGTCTACCAGGGCAACACTTGGATGAATGTATCACTCATATGCAGTATCTGCAATGTGTTACACTTTTAAGCATCCAATAGAGAAGTTCAGAGTGCCACATGAACATCATCACTATCACTGACTAGGAACAGTTCAGGAGTGGACAAAGCCTATGTAAAAAAGAGGCACACAAACCCTTCTTTGTTCCCTTACAGCTTTTCCTGGATTATTTTTTTGCTCTTCGTTTTCATATACTTTGGTGAAGGACGCTAGAATTTCATAAAGATCTTCTGCTTGAGGAGGAAAAGGCACATCACCAAGCAAGATGGCACTAGCACGAATATCCTGCCCATAAAACCTGATACAAAATAAAAGATGGTAGTTATTGTATCATCATTATATTCCAATGTCTAGATAAATTCATTTTGTGCAAATTTCCCTCTCCACCCCCTGGCCCTGCGTTTGTCCTACAGCTCATCTATTGAGAAATGACAGAACTAGTTCAATGCTGTAAATTTGGAATGATAATTAATTGTAGCAAACCTGAATGCCTACCTCCCACCTTATTTCAAAGCGTTCTTCATGAGTAATACTTTGTTCCTGTCATGCTATATAGATCAGCTAGACCATTTGAAACCCAGTCACACAGCAAACTGAAGAAACACACACCATTTTTTAAAACACTGTAACAGACTCCTTAATGATGTAGTAAAATTCCTTAATGGAAACATTTGAACTTCCATTTTATCAATGGAGATAACTAAAAGTTACTGACATTAAAATAAGTATTAGTCTTTGGTGATGTTAGCAGAAACAAAGTTTTCATAAACACAGAACATACAAGTGCAAGAAACTCAGAGGTTCCTTGGGTTTTAAACCTAATAGGCTGCACAAAGGAAGGAACATTCCACAAGAGGAGTGTCTTCTGAAATTCAATGATGCTCTAAACCAGTTTGGGGTTTTTTTTTGTTTTAAGTGGCCTAGAATGATGTTTCTCATCATCCAGTAAATATCTCAATACTTATCTTCTACAATATTGTGCTGGGTTTGGATGGCAAGGTTTTGGTACGGGGTGGGGCTGCAGGGGTGCCTTGTGTGAGAAGATACCAAAGGTTGCCCCCATGCTGGACAGAGGTAGTTTCAGCTAGCTTCAAGAAAGCCCACTGTTGGCCAAATCTGAGCCAATCAACATAGTTAAGAAGGGTAAAAAAAGCTGCATGACAGCACCTGGGAGAGAGGAGAATATGTGAAAGAAACAGCCCTGCAGACACAAAGGTCAGTGAAGAAGGAGGGTGCCAGAGCAGAGATTCCGCTGCAGCCTGCAGTGAAGACCATGGTGTGGCAGACTGTCCCCCTGCAGCCCATGGAGGTCCATGGTGGAGCAGGTAACCACCTGCAGCCTGTGGAGCAGTCTGTTCCTGAAGGACTGCACCCTGTAGAACTGCAGCCTGCGGGAAAAACCCATATTGAGAAGTTTGTGAAGGACTGTCTTGTGTGGTAGGGCCCCAGGTTGAAGCAGGGGAAGAGTGTGAGGAGGAAGGAGCATCAGAGACAAAGTGTGATGAACTGACCTCAATCCCAATTCCTCATCCCCTTGTGCTGTTTGTGAGGAGGAGGTAGAGAAGTTTAGGAGTGAAGTTTAGTCTGGGAAGAAGGGAGGAGCAGGAGGACGGTGTTTTTTCTTAGATTTGTTCTTATTTCTCATTATCCTATTTTCTTTTTAACTGGTAATAAATTAAATTAATTTCTCCAGGTTGAGGGTTTATTTTGCCCAAGATGTTAACTGGTAAGTAATCTCCCTGCCTTTATCTCAATCCATGGCTTGTCATTATGTTTGTTCTCCTCCCATCCTGTTGAGAAGGGGGAGTGACAGAGAAACTGGTGGCTAGCCAAGGTAAACCTGCCAAAGTTATATAATCCCTAAACATTCAGCATCATCTAAATACCCATTGCAAGACACATAAAGTGAAGAAACCTTTGCCCCTCAAGAAACCCTAAATTCAGCACAGTATGTTCTCACTAAAAATGCTTTTTCCAAGTTGAATGTGTACTAGTTCTTGCCTTCACTGTATCTGCTAGATTTGAAGAGAACTTACTTGCGATTTGTTTCTTTCCTTTCAATTAAACAGGTTCCTTCCAGAGACACACCTGCAAACAGACCTCGAGATTTGCAGTATGTATAGACAGCAGCAGAGCTTCTCAGAGCAACATCTCCTTCTAAGTTTCTAGATGGAAAAAAGTTTTGGTTCACATTATTTAACACGGCTTTGCAGCATGAACAACAATTGTCTTTTTATTTTAATTCTAAAAGCAAGAGTTTAACTTTCTTCTGATCTTACAAACTCTACTGAATATATTCAAGTGAGTTAGACTTGAAATCCATTTTCAGTTCTTATTTCAGACAGGACCGAGTACAAAGTAATTAAGTTGTTTGATAAGGTTTCCTCTCAGGCACAGAACAATATTGCCTCATGTGAATGCTCCATATTAGATCTCCTCTTGCATTCAGAAGTCTGAAAATTATTAACATGTTTTAATCCTGTTTTAAAATTATCTGATTATGTTTGTTGTGACTTGGAAATCTATTTAATATATCCAAATCCTCCTTTATTTTATCATGCCCGAACAAGCACAAAATTCTTCAAGTAAGGCCTTATCAGACCTCAACAGAAATGGAAAATTACAAATTTGTTCTGCAAAAGATCACATAATATTTTAGGTTTGAAGATACCTCAGGCAGTCAGCCAATCCAAATTCCTGCTCAAAGTGGTCACAACCTCAAATTCAGATCAAGCTGCTCTGGGCTTTGTCTAGACTGTTTTTGAAGACTTCCAAGGACATAGATTCTACAGGCACTACAAACAATCTGTGCCAGTGCTCTAATTATACTCATGTTGAAAACTTTCTCATATCCAGTCAGAATCTTCCTTGTTTCAATTTATGACTATCATCCCTCATTATCTTGCCATGCACGTCAGTAAAGAACTGGAGTCTATCTCCTTGGTTATTCCCTGTTGGGTATGCACACTCTTAGAAGACATCAAGATCTTCTCTCCTCCAAGTTAAATACACCGAGTTCCCCCAGCCTCATCATTCATGTCATTCTTGGCCATTTCAGTAGCCATTCACAGCACACAGGATAATAAATATCTCTCTTGTACTGCAGGGCCAATACTGGACACCATATACTAGGCACAGTCTATGAAATGCAAAGTAAAGGGGAACAATCATTTCTCTTATCTACTGGTCACAGCTATGATGATGCAGCTCCCTACACTGTTCACTGCCTTTGCTGTCAGGTTGCACTGCGGACTCAGCTTACTGTCCACCAGGACGCTGGCATCCTTCTCAACACAGCAGCTACTCAGCCTGGCTGGCTCTGCCTACCTAACTGCAGAGTATTCATTGAACCAAGAATGCAGGACTTAGCATTTGTTGTTGTTTAATTTCATGAGGTTTCCTGTTGGATCTTTTCTCTACACTCTCTAGGTGCATTGCCCTGAATAGCTGTCCTACCCTAAAGTGTACTGGCTGCACTGCCTGATTTGGTGTCATCCACAAAATTGAAGAGGATATTCTCCATCTACTCCTCCAGGTCACTGATAAAAATATCAAGACAGAGAGGTCCCAGAAGAGTCTCCTGGGGAATTCCACAAAAACCTGGCTGTTCAGTACAAGACAAATAATTTACCACTACTCTTCAAGCCTGATGATCCGTTTTTTCAGCTATTTGCTTGTCTGACCCACCCTGACATCTACACCACAACGTCCCAGTTTGGACACAGGAGATGTTGCAGGAGAGCATACTGAATGCCTTTGCAAGGCAGATAACATTCACTGCCCTCCCCCGATCCACAGATCTCTCTTATCTGTGAAATGGGTATAATTTCATCCTTTTATTTTTTCAGAAAATATGAAAAAATGCCAGTAAATCTTCATCATTAAAAAAAGGCATGACAGCACATGTCCCATCAGCAGAGTCTGAGGCAACGGGGCTTGGTAAGCCTGGAGAAGAGAAGACTTCGGGGAACCTAACAAGAGCTTTCAAGTATCTGTGAAGAGGCAATCAAGTATATGAAAGCAGGATCTTTATAGTAGTGTATGATGAAAGGATAAAAAGCTACAGACATAAATTGAACAAGAAATGTTTCGACTGATGCGAGGCCAAACTTTTCACCATGAGATCAGCTGAACAGTACAGCAGGCTGCCCAGAAAGCCTCAGCAGTCTCCATCTGTGGAGGTTTTCAAGACTCAACTGCAATAAAGGCCTGACCAACCTGATCTAAAGTCATAGCAGACCTTGCTTTGAGCAGCAGGTTGGTGTAGAAAAGTACCTTAGAAGATCTCAAGTTATATTATTCAGTGATTATAAAATCTCATCCTCAAAGTAAGCTGGCATAGCCACTTAAGTTTTAAAAGTAATTATTTGGGTTTTTTTTATTTACTGTCAAAGAGATCTGTGGTGACAGAAAGCACAGACCCATAGGTTAATGGAAATAATCGGCCAGGCACAGTAGCACCTGTGCTTTTTATAGAGCCTAGTCAGGCAGTCTACTGGAAAAAAAGAATTAGTCTCAGAACACTTTCCTTCTATCAATAAATGCCTTTATAAGGAAAGAAATAAAAGCAAAAAAACTGCAACAAGTGACTGAGAAGATACAACACCACAAGAACAAAATGGTCCTGTCAACATATAGGTTGCACAGGTTGTTTTGTAATATGTAAAAAAGGCTACATAAATGTTTATATATAGTTTTAAAATTTATCTTCCATATTTAACTCTACCCCATACTAATAAAGTATTTTACTCACCTCCCCAGAGGTCCAATTGCAACAGTAAGATTTCCTCCAAGTGTAAGATTCCCTCCTTTGGCAAAAGCTTCTACTGCTCTGTCATGATTCAATATTATCACCAAGTCTGAAACCTATAAAACATCAAACAGAAGTACTACGCTTTTTAAGACGGAAGTTAGAATGGAACAGGAGAAATATCTTGTGTTTTGCAGGAAAACAGGTGGGAGCATACAAGAAATTCCCTCCCCCGAATGAAAACTAGCTCCAGATTTATCAAGGATTTAATTTAAGTGAGAATGTCTCATTGTCACAGAGAACTACTTCCTTTTTTGCAAAGGATTTTTTTGAAACAGTTTTCATAAAAAAGTTGATTCTTTTTCTGTGAGTTATTTTGAAACTAAAATTCTTTCACCTACTTTTTTAATTAAATTTGACTGATTTTTTTTTTCAAGTGCTGATGCGGTCAGTATGTCATACACAATGTCTGTAACAAAAATTCTATTTTAATTCAAAATTTCATAAGTAAAAAATTTTCAATTTCCATGGCTTTCGCAAACAATTATGAAGACATTTTAAGATGTGAAGAGAGATAAGATCGACAAAATAATTTTGATCCTTCCATAACTGAATTAATATTAGCAAGACAGAACTTAGTAAAAACTACTGTCCAAAGAAAAAACAGCAAAGAGGATATAGCTTTTCCCATTACTGACAAAATTTTATTTTCTTGACAGAAAATTAGAGGTTTAACATATACATAAATGTGTGTATATATACATGAATTAATATTTAATTTTTTAAAACATGAATGTATAAGATGTAGCCCGTTTCTTAAAGAGACTACCAAACTAAGTAACTGAAGAGCTAACGAAATATTTTTGAAAGATTCAAATGCCAAATGAAAAAAAAACCTCAGAATTTTTAAAAGACTTGATCTGCCTGCACTGTGACACAAAATGCACCTATCAAAGAACTTCTACTACTGCTATCTTAGTTAATATTTATTACCACCAGTAATGTAAAATCACTAACCCTTTTTGATTTATTTCAATTGATTTCAATAGTAGTCACCTACAAGCCTTTTCCAAAACTAGGAAGCATTATAAAGAATGAGAAAGTCTTTCAAACACAAGCATGATCCTGAAAAGATCACCCTGTCTTACCTGAAAGCTCAGAAAACACTCTACATGTATTTTTAAAAAATACTGCAGCAGTATCAGCCTGTTCAACAGTGTACAGGACGCTTTTGTATCTTACTGTGATGAATCATCTTTTCAACGGATATCTTGAGTGCTCAAGAACTACTGCGCCTGATCTTTCACCTGTTGGACTTGACTGAAAGCCAGGTTCAGAAAAAGAACTTTCAACTTACCCCAAATTCCAAACAGTGACAGCGGGGAATACAAGAGGAAATACTGAATTATTTGCAAAACTAGGCTGGCCCAGAAAACTATTGCAAACAGCAAAAGAGAGGCCTTTGTTATGAGCACTCAGGTAACGTCCACTCCACCCCCCACAAAAGATGGACAAGTTGAGTAATTTCTGAATTACTGGAGGGAGAATCTCATTCACCTTCTCTTACCCATTAAGAGGATGAATCCGCAGCTAAAGCTAAATGAATCTACAGTAATAAAACCTTCAAGGAAGACATTTAGACGAATTTTAAAACTGGTCTTTAATTTGAGGTCCCAAGTTGTTTCACTTGTAAAAACATGCAAATGATATGGCTTCTGAAGTCTGTGATTTCCTTCTTGTTTAAAAGCACACATAAGTACCACTACAACTATGCCAACTATAATCTCTCCTATAGGAATAAAATCCGACCAATTCGTACATGGTTTATGACTAACAGAATGCTGAAATTGGACTCTGGGCTCCTAAGCTACTTAGGCATTTCTGAAAAGCATCTCTTCTGTAGAAGAAGTAAATAAGACTGCTATAATAATGCCAGTAAGGAAAAAATATTTTGTTAGCTGACTAAAATTTCAAATGAAGGGCACAATATTGCTCATAAAAAAGACCCTTTCAGAAATAGCTTCTGTATTGAAATTATTTGAGTAAGTATCAATAGTAAATGGTTACATTATCTAAAATATCAGGTGGAAACGATTAAGGGAGAAGTTTCATAGATTAATCAAAGCATGTGAAGAGTCTGTTTCATTGTCATAAAAGTAAAAAAAAACCAAACCAAGCCAACAGAAAACCTTGGGGCTCAAATTCCTTGTTCTGTAATGCATAAAAAAAACAAAGAAAAACCCTTAAAAAAATTAATGGTTTTGTATTCACAGCATCCTTTAAAAAGCGCACAGTAATAATGCCTGACATCACATAGTGAACAATGAGGGTACCATAAAATATTGATCCATTGCTCATTATGCGAGTGTTGGCTGACTGGCTGTCAGGACAGGGGTAGTTGCTTAGCTGTTGGAGACACACTGAGGTCTGGTGTGGACTACCTGGATCAGCTATGCATAGGTCTACTGAAGAGGAGAACACCCACAGTAAGAGGGTCTTGGTGACTTTGACTTCCTTTGGGAATCAGCAGAAAAGAAGCTAAACCGAAAGATGAGAGGATGACAAGGTTGGAGGCTAGGGTGGGAAAGAGGAGGAAAGATGGAAACAAACAAAGGAGCTATGAGGGAGAGAAGACAGGAATCAGAGGCAGAGAGCTGTCAGGGCTCACATCAACACAATTTTTCTGAGCACATTGACAGTCCCTTGCTTAACCACTTCTGCTGGCTGGAAAATGGTTTGTTTTCTGTAGTATTCCTTCAGAGGAGGCACCATCAGGTTTTGGTGCTCCCAAACTGATGGATGAAGCCATAACAACAAGTTTGAGTGGGAAACACATGAAGTCTAGTAACATTAGCTAGGTTTCATTTTTTTCCACCTTCAATTCCTTTCACTGCTTCTTGCCAGGCAGAGTCCTTGTGCTCTTTAACAAAGCATCTGATACAGTACTGAGTATAGGAGACTTCTAATTATTTCCAATTGGCTTATATGTGAACACTGATAGGAAGCTTTCCATAAGGGAAAAAATCAGTCTGCTAGAAGTGAGAAATTGAGGAAATAGCTGTTATGTCACTTGTTTTCATTTAAATCTCTCCAAGCAATTAGACTAATAGGATGAAAGCCCCCATTTTATTTATCTTGCATAAATGAATTTTGTAATAGCTTTTTTACAGAGAAAAATAGATTCTACTGTCTCAATAACATTTAGATCTTATTCAATACATTTTAATTTCTTACAAAAAAAATGTTACCAACAAGTATTTCAAATGCAAAATTATACCTCAATTCCAATTTCAAATCCACCACCAAGGCCGGCAATTCCTATTGCAGAAGGAGCAGACCAGGCTGTCATGCAAAACAAGACAAATTTACAGAATTTTTACCATGTTATAAGAAATACTCATTTTATTATTACTACAGTTAAAAAAAATGCTAGCAAATTCCCAAATAAAGCTATGTTCAAACCGACCACAATGGAACCACACAACTATGCTAGTTTACCTCACAGGAAGGAATTTAAAAAACACAAACCCTCATGACCTAAACAAATCTTTGTTACAAATTATTTATCATACAGTTGTCCATAATTGGATATAATTCATTCTTCTAATGAGTTTTAAACTATATGCTTTTATATTTCTTGCTTTTCTTCAAAGGTAATGAAAGCATTTACATCTGGTCAAAAGCAGGCACAAAATATTGAAAATAACTTACAAACCAAACATTGCCAAGCTTCTGGCTTAATTCCTCACACATCTTGTGTTTAATGATACGTAAAGAAATAAACAAGAAAAACTATTTTTTTCTTTTAATTGTCCCATGAAGTATAAAAAGAAAATATCCACTTACTTCCATTAGGAAGACGAGCTAATACAATTCCACTTCCACCACGAGCCGTCACCAAAAATCCAGCTTTGATAACAGACAAAACTGCAAGGCCTTTTGCTTTAGCTATAACATGAGCTGAAACAGCAAAATCATTTATTCAAGATCTTGTAAGAGAAGTTCTAAGAGAAGAGCAAAATAAAACTCTACATTTAACAATTTTGAACACCTAAGAGTCAAATAATCAAAGCAAAAGTTTTAAGGAAACATCTATAAAGCCAAACTGATAATGACGCCTGCACTCCATAGTCAAGCACACAGCTTGTCATGGATCACATTAGCCCATGCTGAGCTCTACGCTGCAACAACTGCTTCACCTCTCCCAGATAGCTCTTACAGAATTAGTTTGCTTATTGCCACAAACACTGTGTGTGAGCACTCTTAGGAAGATCAAGAGGCAGCGAATAGCTGACACCCACACCTCTACAGACTTTTGGAGGAGTCTGAATTTAAATTGCAGTGACACACAGCAGTATAATCAGCTTATATCATTAGACAGTATTTGTGGCAAATAGTGTCGTCATCCTGCAAGTCTTATTACAGGCCTTCTGGAACTTAATAGTTATAAATTCAAAGCCACAACCAGCACAAGAGATAAAGGAAGACACTAGGAGAAATACAAAAAAACAATTGCAAAAATAAAGAGGATAGCAGCAAATAAGAGTGAGTATCAAAGGAAAAATGCACTCTAATCAATTTCCTTCAATTTATTTTCATCTAATTCTAATAAATACAGATATTCAAGACCTACAGCTTCTATGCTAGGTTCTCCTTTAAGAACAGACATCCAGGGTAAGCATGAGACAATCCGTCCATTCATCCCAGAGGGAAGCATTCCTGTGCAGATACTCTGTGGTTGTAAACATGTAAAAGATCTCTCCCAGTAAGCAATGTCTGCCTAGAATACAGCAAACTGAACTCCTTTACTTGCAAAATATTTTCATAAAATTTATGGCACACCACATCTTCATACCTCTCTATGTTACAGTCAGTGAATACAGAGGGAATTGTTAAAGAGAGCATGATTGCAACACAAGGAAGTGCTGGAGGTATTAGCTGAATCAAAAAAAATTCTTTACTCACGAGGTATGATTTTATCTGGTCCATTTCTGGAAGTTATTTCTGTAAATTCTCGTAATATTTTAGCTGCCTTTTTAGCTTCTGACTTCAGGTTGGAAGGAATAGGGTTATTCACTGTAAAATATGAAAGAAATAAGAAATTCTATGGTCTGTTCAGTGTAGCTCATACAAAAATACAGCAATATGATTTGTACGGGAAAAGTGATTTTTTTATAAAGAGTAAACCAAACAAATGAGGAAATAGCAAGTATAAGAAATCTTCTGCATAAGACCATCTCTGATGGTTGTAACACAAGATACCACTTCAGAAGAGCACACAAACCCGGTTCTTTTCTGCAATCTGTTCCCCTTGTACTTTCTCAGATTCCACACAGTTAACAGCAAGGATGCTGAAGATACATCCTCAGTTGTTCCTGTCACTATTTATTTATGGGCTTGTGGCATATGAATGTGTTTCTTCCTTGGTTCACCAGGCTGGAAGCTGCCCACATGGGCAAAGCAACAGTAGAACCCAGTGTAGCCCAAACAAAACACGAATGGATAATTGCTTTTGGGAGATTAACAAACTGGGTTGGAGCAAACATCTCCACTACCTCTGTTGTTTGTACTAAACAATACATTTTCAAAGCCAGAGAGAAAGCGTTACCAGCATGCTGTAAGATTTTTTGCTTTTGTATGGAGATATATTGAGGCAGTCATAAAAGCATATTGTAACATAATTCTTCTCAAGAACACATGAAGAAGACACTTTTAGCATATTATAATTTATAATTCATAATTAATATTGTAATACATAGTGCATGGCTATTTGCATAATCAGGTGAACATTTCTGTGTGCAGGTTTTGACTTCAGATATTTCTTAAGTCTAGAGGCCTTGATTTTGGGGAAGGTGACCTACTCAGCCTTCCCAAGATACACATTTCATGGTGCTTAATTTCAATAAGATTAAAGTGGAAGATATGCTTCATTTTAACTGTGGCAAAATGGACAGTTACATGCCTGATCATGCAGAACTCGTAACAAAGTGATCAAGGCAAAGAAAATAAGACGTCTGCACAATAAAGTTAAAAAACATCGCATAGATTAAAAACACCATGGAGCAAAAGCAAGCTTTATTCAGCTTGTATATTATAGAGAAATAAAATAAACTTCTGTGATCCTCTCACTGTCCTCTTGCTTATCTTTGCATGCATTCCTTCCTTCTCTTTGCTTCTCTTTAGCTAATCTCAGAATTTGGAGGAACATCTCAAATTCATTCCTCTTACTACTAAAAAGGGGGTGTGAATCTAGTATTTCAAGCAGCGTAGAAGAGACATCCCTTAGGTAAGTCCATAGAGAAAACATGACATGTTTTCAGACCTAAAAGTGTGCAAACAAGAAGGGATGAGTTAAAAAAAACCCACACCACTCCAGTTTTCATACACATTTTCAGATTCAGAATTGTTTCAGAAAGATTTAATACTTACCAGAAAACAGTGTGTGCATGTTTATATGCACGTAGGCATTATTATTTAATTGAGCACAATTCAAAGCTGAACTTCATGAGCCAGTAAAAGCATACTGTTACTAACCCACTGCCTATTTAACTCTCTCCAACCACAACTGGTTTCAAAATCAGGTTTTGGTTGCACCTTGGGGTAGGAGGGGGGATGTGAAAGTAACCCTTTTCAGTGTTTACATTTAAAGTTTTACAGGATACCTAGGTTGACTCTATGATTTTTCTACCTGGCCTATTTTTATCCTGGTGTTGTTACTGAGGAAGAAATTATGAAAAAATTCTTCATGATGAAGGAAGATACTTTTACAAACAGCTTGCCCAGAGAGGTGGTAGATGCCCCATCCCTGGAAACATTCAAGGTCAGGTTGGATGAGGCTCTGAGCAACCTACCTAGTTGAAGATCGTCCTGTCCATGGTAGAGGGTTGGACAAGATGACCTTTAAACGTCCCTTCCAACCTAAACCATTCTATGACTCTATGATTTATCTGCACTATAATCCCAAACGTTATATTCCCAAATGCAAACTTTGCATGGAGAAATAGCACTACTTAAGCAAACTGAAAATTTATTTCCACTCCAATCCCTCCTAAAACTATATTTTTTTGTGCCACACGTTTGAGTTCCTTTATTAATGGGGAATATGAAGAGATGGAGAGAGATTCCTCATCTAGCGGAACACTAAGGAACACAGGAAAAACTTCACTTTCCCCTGTATTATTTGTTTCCTTCATCAATATTGCTTCTGAATTCCCTAGGAATCTACATAAACTCCCACTCCCATTGTCCCTTGCCTCTTCCTTTCCTGTCACAGACTGAAGCAAAGTAGGACTATTTTTCTGGATTAAGAAACAGCAAGAGGATTTGTCAACAACATTCTGCCAGTTACTTTACATGGAGCCAGCTTTGTGTGCTTTCAGAAGCAGGGTAAGAAATAGCTGATATTTCTGAAGTACAGCAGAGACACAGAGGGGAGGAGAGGAGAGGGAAGGATAAAAGGAAGAAGTTGAATGTGCTGCCATCTGAAGAGCCCAAAGGTACACCTTATAGAGACGGATTGCAAGTAAGATGACTTACATTCATACTTTAATTTAGGCAGCAGCAGGTACAAAAAGTAAAGTGACTTCAATGGCAAGCAAGCATAGCACCGGAAGGTTTTAATAACAATGGATAGGATCAACAAGCCAACTGATCAAACTTTCATTGCTGAAAACCCACACAGTCACTCATAGTGGCTACCATATGATTCTTTCAAAATGGCTCATTTTGACTTTATTTATTTACTTACACTGATACTAAGAATCTGGCAGAGAGATTGAGGAACCTTGAGGACTTGTTTTTATAAAAAACAAAACCAACCCAAACAACAAGCCCACACTCTGACCTTAATTATGTATAATATAATGCTTGATAAAGTCTGGCTGGATCCCCATTTCGCTAAGATTGCTTAGCCATAAGAAAGGACATTTAACATTTTTATCACTGAGGAAAGGAAGAGGTTTTGCAATCCCTCTTAGGCTATGCCACACTGAAGATTTTGTTGATAGAATTCAAGATTAAAAAAGGACATAGACAACAATCAACACTAAAAAGGCAAATCTTAATAGTTAGCTCCATAGCATGGATGAGGCTTCATTCTTACTACCAAATTTTAGACGTTTAGTGAAACTTTGTCCAAAGACAAAGAATATTATGTTTTTTGCATTAAAAATCTAGTAAGTGGAAAATCACACAAATACATGAAAGACAATTCAAAACTAGTTATTTACATTTTTTTAAATTATGTGGAGGTTTGCACTAGGAAATGGTGGTGTCTGTCCCAAAATCCAAAAGAAATAAAACGACTAAAGAATAATAGTGAAGGTTAGGGATAAAATCTTGTTTCTACTTATTTTAACCACTGTATAAACAGGCAAAAAGATAAGTGGGATTTCAGTGACATCAAACATGCTTTAAACTTCTGTTCACCTATGAAATTGTTGTGTCCCCCCTCAAGCTTACCTTAGGATTTGAACTGTAAAATTAATTTCTTAAAAATTGATTTAATATTGCAGTTCTATTGAATAGATATTATTGAAACATCTCTTTTTAACAAAAATACTGTCTGAAATACTTAGAAATAAGCAGAAGTTCCCTGTTCAGTTTACCCCCTCAATAACATACAGAATAATCTTGCAGCGCTGTCTTCACTATTAGCTTCTAAGTATGCATGTATAATTGTCTGTTTTGTATTCAAGTGATGCTGAGGAAAGAGGTAACCAGGAGCAATAAGACAATAATATCTATCAGGAGGATACACTGACTGACGGATTTGGAATGCCATGACCAGTGAATGCTCAGCTGGGAGCAAGCTTCATTTGCATTGCTGCTTGTTGTTGAAAGGAAAAGATATTGAGCATACGTGAGTCAGCAACAGAAACCCCATGGGGGAATATCACACCAAAATTGATTAACTGCTTAATTTGTAAGCTGATGAGGCAAGTGCGTCAGCCTCTAATTTACATTCTGACTAACAGTAATAATGTGTTGGCTGAACATTTTGTGAAATTATCTGAGAAATCTGTAATAAAGAATAAATAAAGCCTTTTTACTTAAAAGCTGTAACTAATTCTGATATAATCAAAATTCTGCTGAATATGAACAGATGAAATAAAGCACAGTGGCACTATGAGAACCTGAACATCAAAAGTACAGTTTCAAAGAAGAGTGATGATAAAGTGGAGACAAAGCTTCACATGCATATTTCATATATATGTTGCCCATGTATGTACCAGCTTTGAAGTACTTTGGTGGAAGGTGGTTTGGGGTCTTTATGGTTACAAAAAGAATTAAAAACAATGGTGAATACCTCCTACTAGCCTCGATAGTAATTCAGTCTTCACTCTCACTTCACTAAAATGTTCAGAAACAGCACAAGAATACATCAAAGCAGCAGATTTGCAAATACACATGCTTATAGAAGCAACATCAATGCTAAAAAGCTTGTATGAACAGAGAACATTCATAAAGACAAGAACTAACATAGTCATGAAAGGTTAAAGAAGAACATTTAATGGGAAAGAGAAACCTGAAAAGCAAGACAGTGCAGTGTTGGAAAAGAGCCTGAACAAGAGATTTCAATTCGGCACTACAATTACAGAGATGAATGTAATTTTGGTTTCACTAACATGCAACATCATGGTACTGTGGTAGCCAGATCCAGCCTTGGGGTTCATATGGTACTTGGAATTCCTAGGACAGCGTGCAAGACGTGCATCATAAGCACCTAAGAAAAAGTGAAGTGATACAGTCTGTTGCTTGTCATTCACTGCTCTATGTCAAACACGTCTCCATCAGTCTCCCTCCATTTACTATTTCCAACACTTGAAGCCAATGGTAGACAGCAAAGCAGCCAGGTCAACAAAATTTCAAGAAAAGATATGTGGAGTTCAAGGAAATAGTGGCAGAAGTTAAAAAGGAATCTGGAAAAAAAAAATGGAATAAAGGCAATAACCATTCCCTTCAGTTGAAACCTAGCCGACTCCTGTTGTCAGAGCCTGAGCTCCTTAGTCCTTTGGAGTCAACAGCAACAAGCAGATATTGTTTCCTTGAGACTCCAAGAAACATGAAAGAAAAGTCTCAGAACATGCACCGAGATCGTCCTGCTGGAAAGCACTAATCGTATGGCATGGAGTTGTTCAGAAAAGCAGCAGCAGGGAACGAGAAACTGGCAATTATTGACACAGAGGTTCACGCCAATTGTCTATGTTGTACAATTCTGCCATAGGCATTTGGAGAACAGCAAGGGAGACAGAAGACAACAGAAAATGCATTGGTGTAAGGCAAAGTTGAGAAGGAGAAAAGTTCCTGTACAGTGACACCTTACATTAACCTCATGCATTTCTACCACACTCCTTATCACTTGGAGTTCTGATATGTTACCAGATTTCATGCAGTACTGTCCCTCAACAGCTTGGTGTGAGTAGTTAGTGCTATATCAGAGACTGTAAGACAGGGTACAAGTACTACAGCAGGAAATACATGGCCTTGCAAATTAGCAGGTGAGCTGCACTAAGACTGGAAGACTGTAACGTGTGCTTTCACAACCCTAAAGGGTTTCGTACCATAAATTAATGTAACTACTCTTTCCTTCTTCCCCACTCTGGATAACAAAAAGTTTACTGGATGATACTGCATTAAGAAGCTAGTGCTGACAGCAGTGAGGAGGGAGGACAGAGCGGAAAGTGCCACAGAACCTGCAGCCTTCAGCATACAGAAAACAAGGAGTCAGAAGTATTTTAAGGTTTACCTAAGACAGATAAAAATATAAGAACAATCAAGATTTTTCTTCTCAAACATTGCATTGGAAGGAAGTGAGATGGTGCTTAAAAATAAAGCTGAAAACTAAAAATCCCTCACTCTTATTCATATTAAAACCAGCCTGTTTTCCTTCTTTCACCTGCAATAACTTGTTAAAGTTAGCTGTTGACAACAGCCTGTGCACAGGAAAAAACATATAGGCATACTAAAGTTACAACTAAATTCAGCCTTTCAGAATTCAAATATGAAAAAGAAATGTCATGTAACAGAACACAGCACCTTCTCTAAAAGGAAAATTGCCTAACAATTATATTTATCAAAGAGGAGAATCTCATAGACATTGCTGTCACTACATAAAGACACTTAGAGTATTTTAAGATTTGGGGTTTTTATTGAATTGGGAAGAAGGGTATAATAAGAAATCATGCTTGAATTTATGAAGCTTACATTTAAAAAATTACATATTTACATATTTATATATTTAGATCACAGTAATTTGAGAAGGGGGGAAATAACAAATGTCATTTTAGAGATTAGTACTTCTGAAAACCATGCTCCATGGAATCTTGCACTGCATCAGTATGCTTACTCCAAGATAGCTAAGTCATCAAACGATGAGAAATCCAGTCATCTACATTTGCGTTTTGGTGTGCAAATACACAGTACGAAGTCAACCCAAAACCTATAGAATCATAAGTCTGTATTCAAAAATGAACCACTTCAAACACAGAAGCCTTTCCATTGTTAGAAATAAAGTAATGGAGATGAGAGAGAAAATTCCTGACTTTGTTCTTATCTCTTGTAAGACTGTGGTTTGAGGGGGGTTTATTAGTACATTACTGTGAGTTACAGAAACAAAAATATCTTTGAAGATAACCTAATGAAAGCTGTTCTTATTGAAAGCATGTAACTGTGGTTAACTCTGAACCTGGAGAGGGAAAGTGTCCTACTCCCAGCCTGCACTTGTACTACTTCTACTAATAGCCAGTATTCGAAGGAAAAGTGCTCTTTGTAGCCCTTATAAGCACATAAATTTGATTGAGGGCTATGACTTTTTTAAAGGACAAAAGTTCTCTTCCCTGACCAAGTTTTTATGCTGTTTTCCGCTAAGCCCAGGGATTCTGTAAACTCAAGTTTCCATAGAAATGAAGCGACATGCCAGCTGATAATCTTTTTGAAAGCAAAGAAAAATATAGCTGAAATACAGTAATTACATAAAATAACACATCCAAAAATAAGCTTTGGCTCAGCACAGGCTATCTGAATAAATTGTATGAAATGTGATAAAAGCATTTATGCCTGCTAGCTATATCAGTGTAAGTACTGTCATGTACAGTGTCCAAAAGCATACAAGGCTTTTTTCATATGGAATTTCCCTTTTGCTAATGCCAAAAAACATCTACTACATGCAAAAACCTCCATGCCTACAGTTTCACTGTATGCATATTTTTTGTTGCTTGTCTCAAAGAGGAAACTGTCATCCAGAGGCATCTGGACAAGCTAGAGAAGTGGGCCCGTATGAACCTCATGAGATTCAAGAAGGCCAAGTGCCAGGTCCTACACCTTGGTTGGGGCAGTCTGTGGTTTCAATACAGGATGAGTGACGACATGATTGAGAGCGGCCCTGCGAAGAAGGACTTAGGGGTGCTGATTGATGAGAAGCTCAGAATGAGGCAGCAATGTGCGCTTGCAGCCCAGAAGGCCAACCATGTCCTGGGCTGCATCAAAAGAAGCATGGCCAGCAGGTTGAGGGAAGTGGTTCTCCCCCTCTACTCCACTCTCGTGAGACCCTACCTGGACTATTGTGTCTAGTTCTGGAATCCCCAACATAAGAAGGATATGGAACTGCTGGAATGGGGCCAGATGAGGGCCATGAAGATGATAAGAGCACCTCTGCTATGAGGACAGGCTGAGAGAGTTGGGCTTGCTCAGCCTGGAGAAGGCTTCTACAAGAAAGATGAGAAGGGACTTTTTACAAGGGGATGTAGCGATAGGATGAGGGGGAATGGCTTTAAATTGGAAGGGGGAAGATTTAGATTAGACATTAGGAAGAAATTCTTCACAATGAGAGTGGTGAGGCACTGGCATAGGTTGCACAGGGAAGCTGTGGATGCCCCCTCCCTGGATGGTGTCTTGAGCAGCCTGGTCTGGTGGAAGATGTCCCTGCCCATGGCAGGGGGCTTGGAATTCAGTGATTCTGTGTAACTTAGCTAATCCAAACACAAAGAGTAACAACGCTTGGTAACTTAGTGGGATAGCAGTCTTCAATCCCACTTTGAATTACTGTTTACTTGAGAAAAGTCAAGGAATTATTTAAAAACAACTTAGCACATGCACTATCAAAAGCATTTGATGAGTTAGGTTCTCAGCAGTTTTTGTACTGAAATCAGCTTGGAGAAAATTCTAAATAGAGATGCTGAATTTCCTCCCATCTCCTATAAGGATGGACTTTCTGATAAGAGTTGGAATATGTGAGTGTAAAATGATATTGACATAGCTGAACAAGGCACTTCAAAGAACAATGTGTTTCTTTTCTACATGCAAGATAGTTCAGCTAGGTGATGTCACCCTATTTCTAAGGAACTGTGGCATGTAAATGCAGTTGCTAAATGCCTGAGGCACATCAGAATCACAGGACTTGTTCCAAAAAGTGCACCAGACATCTGTTCAACTGCACGGGAGGCAAAGCAGTCAAACTCCTTGTAACTTTCGGCAATTACAAGAATGCTCTAATACTGAGTCCAGAGTTCTACAACTGAGTTGTAGCCTTTCCACTAGGAGAGATTATAAACACAGGGGACATGGGGAAGAAATCACACCATTTGTACAAAGATAGTCAGAAAACAACATTTTCAAGAATACAAAGGTAGTGGTATGCTCCAAAACAGGCACCAGAGGCAGAGTTACCCTGAGGGTTGTCTGAGACTAACAAGTGAACTCTTCCAAGAATCTGTACTATGAGAACTGCAGGCTTTTGCTTAAGACTTGCCGCCACACCTATACACCATGCCACTCAAGCCCTGGGAAACTGTCTACCTGAAACCCTTTTAGCAAGCCTTTCATGTACACTTATTGTAATATGTCTGATGTGTAAACAGTTGGTACCAAACGGGTTGGATGGTGCCCATGAAGCAAGATAAGCATGACCGAAGGTAAATGAGAGCTAGAAATTCAGTTCTGTCTGTCTCTCTTCATGTTAATACAAGAATTGGTATAATGTGTGAAATTTAGACATGAGGGTAAGGGAAAATCCCAAAGGTAATCACAACTTTGGAGTGCTGACTCTATTTTAATCATGAAGAATACTCTTCAAAGCAATCCAAGCAGCTAAACAAGTCCATCAACCTTTACACAAGAAAACTTTAACTAAAAGAAAGCTGCTCTTTTCAGAAAAAAAAAAAATCCGAGAAAACATGTTGTTCATTTTCTCACCAGGGACAGAAGCATAGAGAGAACAAAAATGTAACAGACTACTGCCCCAATGTGCAATACACATTAGTCCATATGCTACAACAATAACCTACATGGAAAACTGTTTGAGTACCTTAACAAAACACAGACTCCAGACATTCCATGCAGAAAATATTAACACTTCTATCAGTGAAACTGTCACTATCATTCTGACCTTCTTATCTACCCATTCCATATATGTCCCCATTTCCTATGTGCATGTGTCAAATTGAAAAAGTTACTAATTCCGACAATGAATTAGTTTCTACAATTAATCATACATGAAACATTTCTACAGACTAAAAGGAATAAACATTTTTTAAGAAGTGTAAGTGCTTGACATTTATTAATCAAGAGTCTGAAGAGCTCTGGTTCTAGCTAAGCTCTTAGATTGTCTTGTTCACAATAGCATTTCTCTCCCACTAAGTCATAAAGCCTATTTTTCATAGTAGTCTTGCATTACAGGCTCTTTTATAACAGTGTAACAGATGCTTAAAAAATCTCTCAAAATATAGAGAGCTTATCATATCAGAAAAAGTAATTCTCAGTGGTAAGAAACCATGATACAAGACAAAGAACAATACTGAAATCTCCTACAGTTCATTTCAAAGGTATGAAGTTGACATTAACTGAAGAAGGTACAGACTGTGACTCTTCTGCTACTGAGGGATGAAGATGCAAAGCAACACTCAAGATAGCCATCCTCCCCACTCCCATCCCCAAGAGAAGAAAATATTAAATACTTTGTCTTGAAGTTAGAGTTAGGCACCTGTCTACATGTAACATGCACACGTACAAATACGGGGGTTGATACAAACTCCAGAACAGTCTTTCAAAGCACTCACTTCTACATGCAGCCTCTTTCCCCTGACCCATAAATGGATAGCAAGGTGGTGGTGAACTTATTTCCTATACTGACACTTCAAGACACCCCACTTGATAGAAAGCAGGAATAGAGGCCCCCTACACTTCTCAGCTTACATAACACGGCAGAGCTACACACGATAATTAACAACTGACTCATCTTGTGCTTCTCCTTCGTCGAGGCTACACCTGACAACTGAGCAGTGCCATGGGACACTTCTGGCTCCAACACCTTATAGAAACATAGAATGCTTTGGGTTGGAAGGGACATTTACAGGTCATCTAGTCTCACCCTACTGCAGTGAGCTGGGACATCTTTAACTAGACCAGGCTGCTCAGAGCCCCATCCAGCCCGACCTTGAATGTTTCTAGGGACAGAGCCTCCACTAGCTCCCTGGGCAATCTTTTCCAGTATTTCATCACCCTCATACAAAAATTTTTTATATCCAATCTAAATCTACCCTCCCTTAGTTTAAAACTGTTACTCCTTGTCCCATCACAACAGTCCTTGCTAAAAAGTTTGTCCCCATCTTT
This sequence comes from Neomorphus geoffroyi, assembly GCA_033558235.1. NCBI lineage: Eukaryota > Metazoa > Chordata > Aves > Cuculiformes > Neomorphidae > Neomorphus > Neomorphus geoffroyi. The sequence goes on along the minus strand of JAUMJM010000053.1, from coordinate 1,168,282 downwards.
CTTGTAGGCACCCTTTAAGTACTGGAAGGCTGCTGTTAAGGTCTCCCCAGCAACTTCTCTTCTCCAGACTGAACAACCCCAGCTCTCTCAACTTGCAAACAGACCTGTGCAACAGCAGAGTGTTGCAGCACCCATGAAGGGGATGCTGGACTGGGAATGAATGTTTTTGATTAAGAATCATCTCCACTGCAAACTGAAATAAATAGATATTAAAATATGCAGTTGCACAACTGCATTTACAAAAAAAGTGACGTATGCAGGCCAGCATATGAAGTTGCATTAAGGGAAATGCACTATTTGTTTCATTCCACAGAAAATACATTATATATAAGCTTTTCAGGTTACAATGGTTAACGATCATTTGAAAGGTACAGATTCAGAAAAAAATTTAGAATCTGGCATTTTTACTTAACCTCCGGAGTGCTGCATTTTGACCCAACAAGTCAAACAAGCCTTAAAAGCAGCAGAGGAATGCAGTCCCGGCCACACCTTGCTATCGCGGGCTAGCGGCCAGCATTACAGAACTCAGCCAGGTAGCCGGGATATCCCAACAGATGAAGACAGGTACATAAAACCCCCAACTACTCAAGTGCTTCTGGAAAGTGAAGAGTGTGTGTGCTCCACTCCACTGCCAGCCTGGTCAAGCCAGTGCTGTTGATGCTTCTTAAATTTCTACTTGGAGGAGGCACCACATGCTGCAACGCCGGGCAGGAAGAGAAACTGCTGGGAGAAAGCAGCGTTGCTCGCAGTATCAGAGCGCGTTTGCGGTGACAGCTCGCCCGGCTGGCCGTCCCCACCACCACCCCGACCGACAGGGGCCCCCGGGGCTGAGCGGGCCCCCTGGAATGACCACCCTCCTCCCCCATCCCGGGGCTGACCAGACCCCCACCCCCGACTGACAGGTCCCCGGGGACTGACCTCTGCCCCCCCGCCCCCGCCCCGGAGCTCAGCAGCCTCGAGGCGCCCAGGGGAGGGGGGCGGCTTCCCTCCAAGCCCCCCGCCGTGCCCACCCCAGCTGCTCGCCAGAAGGGCAAACGGACGGACGGACGGACAACTGTCCGCCTAGGAGACGGGCAGGATGGAGGGGGCCGCTACCTCAGTGGGGGATGCGCCGGCCGAGGATGGCGGGAGCCCCCCGGCCGCCCCCACGGGGATACTCACTGCTGCCCGGCCCGAGCGCCCCCGCCTCGCCTCTCGCCGCACTGGGCCGCGCCGGAGCGAGCGGCGCACCTGCCGCAGGTGAGGCGGGCGGGGTCAAGGCGCCGCCCCCGGCCTGCCGTCCCGTCCCGTCCCTCGTCCTCTCCCGCCCCCGCGCGTACGCTCATGCTCGGCGGAATTCCACGTTTCGTCCTTTTTTATTTTATTTATTTTATAATCAAATCAGGCAAAAAATGTAGCCGGTTGTAGCGGCCAGTGCCGTAAAGCGAGGCGCGGGCGGTGCGACAGCCGGGAAGGCGTCTTCGCGGGTAGGAGCGAAGATGGCGGCAGGGGAGGCGAAGTCCGTGCTCTTCGTGTGCCTGGGTGAGCGGGGCAGGAGAGGCGCGGGGCTCCTGTCTCGGCGGTGTGCGTGGAACGCTGCCAGACCTGAGGGTAGCGGCGGGGCTCGAGGGGAGCAGTGCAGGTCCGGCCCGGCTGAGGTGGGGGGAACGGTGAGGCCCGGTCCGGGGGAGGCCGGGGAGGCGGTCAGCCCGGCCCGGGGGAGGCCGGGGGAGCGGTGAGGTCTGGCGTGGGGAAGGCGGGGGGTGCGGTGAGGCCAGGCCCGGGTGAAGCGGTGCGGCCGGTTTGAGAGTGGTGCTGCCCAGGTGGGTAGCGGGTAGGCGGGCCCTGGTGGCCGCAGGTCCCGGCCCTGTGGATGTCCGCCTTCTCGGGGCCGGCCGCAGTCGTAGCCGATAAGCAGAGCAGAAAGCGGCGTCCGTCTATTTCCCCTTTGCCTTTGTGATAAATTGGAGTAGCCAGTAGGAAATAGCACATGAAATCCAGTGTCGATAGGCGCAGAGGCTGCGTGTGGGCAAGAGCGGCACCTAAGTGCCCGTAAAGCAGCATGAGCTCCGAATGAATTCCTGCTTCTCAAGAGCAGTCCTGAAGGGCAGCTGGGAATAGGACTCTGAAAGTGTGTGTTCGGTGCTGAGCTGCTGGGACAGCGAGAAGCAGAACCCGCGGGAGGGGTCTGCTGCCCTGCCAGGGCCGGCCTGTAGCGCTGGCACGCGGCGTCGAGGAGGAGAAAACAGTAGTGGGAATGACTGGAGCTAATAGAGCAGTTGCTGTAAGAAGAGGGGAAAATACGTTAAGGCTTTAAGCAAGGAGTGGGTCCAGAGGAGGGCCAGAGAAATCAAGGCCTGGAACACCTACCCTGTAAAGAAAGGCAGAGACAGTTGGGGTTGTTGAGCTTTGAGAAGAGGAGACTGAGGAAACCTTATTGCAGCTTGTCAGTACTTAAAGGGAGCTTCTAAGGAAGATGGAGACAAACTTTTTAGCAGGGCTTGTAACTCTAGGGCATGGGGTAATGGTTTTAAACTAAAAGAGTGTCTATTTAAACTAGGTATTAGGAAGAAATTTTTTACGCTGAAGGTGATGAAACACTGGAACACGTTGCCCATAGAAGTGGTAGGTGCCCCATCCCTGGAAACACTCAAGGTCAGGTTGGACAGGGCTCTGAGCAAGCTGATCAAGTTGATGGCCGTACTCACTGTGGGGGCGTTGGCCTAGGTGACCTTCATCGTCCCTTCCAACCCAATTCATTCTATGATTCTGTGATAAGGAAAAGAACTTGCTGTAGGTGATTTCGATCTATAAAATTATGGTCATCATGTGAAGGACAGGACTCTTTTGAAGGGCTTTCTAAATGAAGAACTAGGAAACTTTTTTCTTTTTTTTTCATTTGTTCAATGCCTTTAAGTTGGGAATCTTACGCCATGTGAAGTAATGGAAAACAGAAGTGTAAATTGGATCAGAAGGGGTTTGGATGCTTCCTGAAGCTTAAGACAATTGAGTACTGATAAGCAAGATGATCTTCTGCATCTTCACAATCAACAAATTGCTAACCTGACTACATGGATTACAGGGTCATGCCACATTTTGTACATGCTTTCTCTAAACATCTGCTTCTGCTCCCTTTTGGGATAACAAACTAGATGCTTCTTTGCTGTCATGTAGGAGGACTTTTAGTATTATCTGCTTCCTAGCCCTTATAATATTACCTATGTACTGAGAGTTGATTCCTGTAAATCCTTGGCATTTTGCCAATTTTGTTGCAAAACCATTGGTTGATATTTTTTTCTTTTATCTGCTTTTATGTTGTAATAGGAGAATAGAAGATTAATTGAATAGCAAAGTAAGATTTAATTTTATGAAATATGTTCTGAAGTTTGCCTTAGAGTAAAATCATCCCCTAATAATAATTTAGGGGAAACATCCTTCAGGAAGGGATTATCAGTTGCTGTATGATTAGAAGCCAGTGACCTAGTCAAACATTTCTGTATAAAAACATCTAATATGTGTCCTAATTTCCAGACACTATATTCTGAAGGCAGTAGTAATCTTCATGATACAATTCATATTTTTTTCAGTTAAGTTTTGAGGGCAACTGTTTTCTTCTTCCTGCTCTAAGTTTGCTAAATTTTTTTTTTTTTCCCCCTCCTAAATTTTATTAGAAATACTACTTGTGGTTATTGCTGCAAAGAGTACTAAACAGATTTCTGAAACTGCATTTATCTGTAGTACGTTGAGCTGGTTAATGAAGCACATTAATTCAGAAGTTTGCCATTTGCAATGAGAGCTGATCCCTGAAAGTACAAGCCTTCATGAAAAATTACATTTTCTTTCTATGCTATTTTGAAAAAAAAAAAAAGTTACTGAAAACCTATTTACTGTGTTATTTGTTTGTGATGAAATAAGCAGATATTCATTGCACAACAAAATACAATCTAGTTAATGTGCATAACTACATTAATGATAAGAGTTTCTCATCACTGAGAAATAAATGAAGCATCCAGCAACTTATGTACTTAGAGTATATGAAAAGACATGAGAAAAAAAATATTTTTTTTTTCATTTATGGCAAAGAATTAATTAAAACTGAGGTGAAACAAAATGCAGTTTGCTCTTTTTACACTTGCGTAGCTCCTCTAATTGATGGCTGAGCTCCAGAAATGAGCCTAATATGATACTGTGTTACGTAAGTCAGCCTATTTCTCTCTGATGACTTGTCCACTATAACATAAAAAGCTGCATGGGCACCTTGGACTAGGCACTGCCTTAATGATGTCCTCTATGTGTGATGGAACAGTTGTAATACTGGTGAACAGTAGACAAAGTGGTTTTGACTAGGTCCTCAGAAAATTGTTGTGAACAACTGAGTACGAGTACTGCCATCAGAGACTGAAACTGCATAAAATAATTTCTAAAATGACAGTTAATTTATTTGGTATGAGGAAATTAGGTTACACTTACAGAGAGATTTGAGCTTCCTAGTTCAGTTGTCACAATCCATGACATGCATTTAGATATAGCCAAATAAAGGTTTTCTGGGACAAAATGCCATTTATGGGAAAGCAGTAGTTTGGATAAGACATTGAAGGAGTTACGTAAAACAACTGCTGTAGTGAGGGTTCTCAGCAATCTGACAAAAAGCGATAATGCCATTTTTTGGATAAAGAAGAGAATGTTAGATAAATGGAAGGAAAGTACCTTTCTTATATGCAGTGTTGGTAAGATAGCTGTAAGAATACAGTGCATTATTTAATCTGTGTTTCAGATCAATACTTAAGTACTAGAGAGTTGAAAACAGGGTTGCAAAAGCAATTGTTGAATTGGAAATAAGATTAAGATGTATGCTTAAAATGTTGAGAGTCTGAGTATTGCGAGTAAGTTCTTATGTGTTGAAAACTTATTTTTACTGGGGAACCTTTTAGATTGCTGAGAAAAGCGTAATGCTCCAGTAGCTGGTAACTCAGTATAATTAATCTTGCTTATCGACGTTGATTACATTGGCTAAACCTTGATATCTTGAGCCAAAATTGAGTTCTACTTATATATAGACATGCATATGCTAATATTTGACATTGGAGAGAAATCCTACTGTGCTTTGGCAGTGGGAGGATGTATGGAAGTTAGATGATGTCATTTAGGTACCTATATACATAGATGTTTCAGATAAGGAGTGTAAGTATGCAGTTAAATTCACTGTGAATGGGAAGACCAGGGAACGTGGACTAAAATCAGAGCCTTGAACAGTTCCTTAGAAAGCTGATTGAATGCTTGGTGTGGTAAGATAGACTTAACTTGAAAGAATCAGGAATTGTGAGGAAGTTCAGACAAGTATTTGAGTACAGAATAGAATACAGTGAATAGTAAGTTTTAAACACTTACTTATGAAAAGGACCTGGTGGGTGATGTAAATGATACTGGGAAGCAGTATTGTAGTCATTCAGATGAACTGACCATGTATGGAAAGATAAGTAGAGTTAAAAGGAGGTTTTTTAAATGTGACAGGGCAAAAGCTAGTAAAACTTCTGTTACAAACAGCAGAGAGAGAAAAACAAAGAAGAGAAAAGCATCTGTTTGCATTTGGGGAAGGGCTGAAAGAGTTATGAGAGCTGAATAAGGAACAATGAAGATACAAAAATGATGGAGAGAATAGGTGATCAGATCAACAGTACTACAGATGACCTGAGCATGAGATGTATTCAAGTTGTCTTTCCTGCCAGTAGAAGCAGCACTTTCATTTATGTGTGGGAATGGGTCAAAGATTAATGCAGAGACTGGAGTAAGAACTCAAAAAAAATTTAAGTATTGGCTTGGATATTGACCAAGTCTTTGTTCCTAGAAAATGAATGAGAAGGCATGACTTTCTAAGAGTGATCAACAAATGGCTCCACTACTGATTCTGTGATTGAAATGTAAGTCTCTTATCCCTGAATCATCACATTTGGAGATGTTTGTAGGACTTACTTCAGTGGGTAGGCTCTGTCTGGGTGCCTCGAGTGCTAATTTTCTATGATTTAAAATGTCACTACAACTTAAAGAGCTTGAAATTTAAAAAATGAAGGGAGAAGATGGAGATTCAAAGAACTTTACTACTGTTATCTTCTTAAAGAGCATGATCAGATCAGTCAACAATACGACAAAGAAGAAAGGAACACCAGAGGAGGATAGGCGGCAAAGATAAGGAGTAGATAAAAGGAAAGTATGATTCAAGTCCAAGTAGGAAGGTAATCTCCCTATGAGTCTTTTTGGAAGATTTTCCCCTTCATTCCCCAGTTATGGCTGTCAATCCATAACTTAGGAAATACTGTGCATCTGTAAGGATCCTCAGCAAAGCCTGGAGAGAGAGATGTGAGATGTAAAACTGGATACGAAATTGACCAAAATTATAGTGGGAAAGGGATGATGACTGGAAAACAAGGATTGAAGTGTGCATATGTCAAAGAGAAAAGATAGGGCTTTACATTAGTGATGAGATGAACAATAACCATTGCAGGGAGTAGCATGGGTAAACAGAGTTGGTTAGGATGAAAATAATATTGCAGAGTATGTGGAGAAAATAGTTTCTGTTAAGTCAGTTTTGAGATTCTGTCCGTAGCTCCCAAGAATAGCTTTGGATGGTGATGGCAGTTCTGTGAAAGTTTTAATACCTCTGGTAGTATCTGGAATGTGCCGTCATGGAAGACATGAATTTTTAAGTCACAAACTAGGTTACGTGTTCGTTTCAAGAAGAATATAAGTGCAGTTTCTAGTTATTGCTAGTAGAGGAGGTTAATATATTTAACTAGTCAGATTTATTTAAAAGTACTGTTGGAATTCTGGGAGCCAGTTGATGAATTAGTAGCACCAGTAGTATTAACCATCGTGTATTACTGAAGTTTTGAGTGCAGTAATGAAACTTACTGTCCATACACCGTTGCACGGGATCATTAATACAGAGGAAAAATATTGTACAGGAAGAAGTGGATGGCGTCCACAGCTGGTGTAATGGAAACAGAATTTAGTAGTTGAGAAAGAAGACTTAAAAGATCACCTGTTCGAAGCAACTGAGGAAAAGAAGGAATGGACAAATTAGAAGATTATGATCACAAATTTGATACTCATGAAGAAGTCAAATGTGGTTACAGAAGTTACCTCAGGTTATGTTAAAAAGAGCTAAGTAAATGTATTGGACTTTTTTGTCTTTTATAAAACAAATTGCTGAAAACTTTTCCTGCAGTGTAGCTTGTGTTTTTGTTTGTCAGTATTCAAGAAAAATAAATTCAAATTAGAACGAATGCAGAGTTGGCTTAACTGGAGTGATTAGATAAGGGTCAGGTAATTTCATGAGGATACTGAGAGCTTGGTTTGTTTAGTTGGCACAGCTATGCTTGACAAGGTTTCTGTATCTGTTGAAGGAAAGTTTAAGATAGAGTGATGTTAACCAAGATCAGATGAGCAAAGACTTCCAAGAATAAATATGAAGTGGGAATTGGAGGCTACTACAGGAAATGAGTTTCTGGAATAGCCTATTAAGATAGGTGATAGTTTTTAAAAGAGCACTTGATATGTTGGTAAGAGAAGTGATGCTGTGTATGCCTGCAATATTAAAGTATTTGGCTCATTGATTACGAAGGTTTTTTTCAGTTTTGTGCTGTATGTTACCATGTTCCCTCTGTTTCCTATTAAAATTATGTTGTTTAATGCTTAACTTGCTTACTCAATTAAAGTGAGATGTATTTCTTAATTTGTCACCATATTCTTTAACATTTTTATAATTAATAAATACTAACCTGGTTTCACGATCACTTTATAAATAGGACCCACTTTTCCCTGCTTTGTTTTCTTTCCAAGACAGACAGTTCCTTTGCTTGGAAAAAATATAGTTCAAACCCAGGAAACAGTATGCTTTTTCCTGGCTAAAGATCTACTGCCACCAGAATTCACTTAGTATTTCAGTGAGATTAGTTTCTCAACAGTTAGCCAATTCCTTTTGCCCATTTAGTGATCTGGTGGCTCTAAAACTTTGACAAGGTGTATTACTTCAGTCGTTCACTTCCCACTCCATTTTTTTTATAGATGGCATGATTGACAGCAATTAAATGCCCAGATCATAGCAGCTTCTTTCTCTTTAGCAGTAAAATATCCGCCTCGATATTTTGTTTGAAACTAAAGGTATACCTCATGTGCCAGAAAATTAATTTTGTTCATGGGAGTTTCATTTTTTTTTTTTACTGTTAGAGATTGAAAGAATTTAATCAGTAGTAGAAGCATGATTTATTTAAAGATGTAGAAACAAGTGTAAAATATCACAAATGGAAGTATTTATCTGCTCAAGAGTCAGAGATGGGCAAAGTCTCTTTGATGGAAAGTGAAGAGTTGTTTGAGTTATTGTACTTCTGGGTGACATATCAAATATTATGAATATCAATCTAGTTACTCTATTTCTAAAGGATGAAGAGGCAGAGGAAAAATAATAGCTGAACATACTTTTCATTGTTCAGACATTTATTTTTCAAAGAATATGTATTTTTGCCTGCGTTTGAGAGGTCTGCCTTAGATGGTTAACAACTACAGCTTCAGCAAGGGAACAAAAATGTTGTTATATCCATTATTTCTAGTTCTTAATGGGACACTATTTCATTGTTTAATAATAATTCAACAACAATAATTCTTGTTCTTATTGAAAATAAGGTCAGATCAATTGTCTAGAGCAATCTGAGGCCATTGGAAGGGAAGATTGATTACATATTTCTATAATTAAGTATCTTAACTGTTTGTTGGCTGATTGGTAGAACTTCAGCTTTGCCGTCAGTTACATTTTGTTCCTAATTCTCCATATTTGGGACAAAAAATTGGATTATTTTTTTTTCCTGAGTTGTTTTTAGAGCTTGTGTGATTGGTTTCTTTTTGGGAGGGCGGAGGGTGGAATTGGTATCTTGCTTGGGCCTCTGTAATCATGGATTCTTTGTGGAGCAGAAGAGAGCAATGTGCTTACACAATTCCTCCTATGTTAATAAGTTCTATTTTTTCATATAATAATATGCATTTCCAGAGACTGATGGATAGTGTAGAGTTATGGAATGATTTGGGTGGGAAGGGACCTTCGAAGATCATCCAGTTCCAGGCCCCCTTCCATTGGCAGAGACACCTTCCACTAGATCAAATTGTTCAAAGCCCCATCCAGCCTGACCTCGAACACATCCTGGAATGAGGCATCCACAACTTCTCTGGGCAACCTGTTCTACTCTCATTTAAAAAAAAAATAAAATAAAAATGTCTTTCTTATATGCAATATAAATCTACTCTCAGTTTAACCATTGCCCCTTGTCCTGTTACTACAGCCCCCTTGATATGTGGAAAGGCCACAGTAAGTTCTCTGTGGTCCTTCTCCAGGCTACACAACCCCAATTCTCACTCAGAAATACTCCAGCTCTCTGATCATCTTCCTGGCCCTCCTCTGGACTTGGTTTGACAGGTCCATGTCAACACAGGAAAGACATAGATAGATCTGTTGGAGTGAGTCCAGAGGAGCACCACAGAGATGATGAGAGGGTTGGAACACCTTCCATATGAGTACAGACTGAAGGAGTTATGCTTGTTCAGCCCAGAGAAGAGAATGCTCTGGGGAAACCTTTTAGCAGCCTTGCAGTACTTTGAAAGGGCCTGCAAGAAAGCTAAGTTGGGGAGGGACATTTATAAGGGAGTGTAGTAATAGGATGAGAGGTAATGGTTTTAAACTGAAAGAGGGGAAATTTAGATTAGATATTACAAAGTAAGTTTTTACTGTGAGAGTGATGAGACACTGTAACAGATGGTATAGAAGAGTAGTGGAAGCCACATCCCTGGAGTTGTTCAAGACAGGCTGGATGAAGCTTTGAGCTGCAACCTGACCCTAGTGGAAGATGTCCCTGTCCATGGCAAGGGATGTTGGAACTACGTTATCTTTAAGGTCCCATCCAACCCAAATCATTCTATGATTTTCACCCACTGGTATCCCCAAGTTCTCCTCAGGACTGCCCTCAGTCCATTCATCCACTACTAGCCTGTATTAATACTGGGGTTGCCCCAGCACAGGTGCAGGACTCTGGGTTTTCACTGTTGCAGAACCTCTTGGATTATAATACCTAGGTAGAATGCCTAGGTAATACTTAAGTAAATAAAAATCTTTAATCTTATCTGTGCTGACAGATCCACACAATTACTGATTTTTGGTTTTAATCTGCTGAAATTTCACTCTCCTGTTTCTATAGGAAACATTTGTCGCTCTCCAATAGCTGAAGCAGTTTTTAGAAAACTTGTAACTGATGAAAAAGTTGAACATAAGGTAAGCTGTTTATTTCTGTTCGTGCCTAAGAAGTAACTGTCTCATAGCCAGTGAGCAGAAATATAAGCAGTGAGTAAGGAAACATAAAAATATAAATCTGTTTTTCTGTAGTGGAGGATAGACAGTGCAGCGACATCTACTTATGAAATAGGAAGCCCTCCTGACTATCGAGGACAGAATTGCATGAAGAAGCATGGCATTACCATGAATCATATTGCCAGACAGGTATTGTACTTCAGTTTCCTTTAAATATGTGTATGTATTTGTTTTATTGTTACAGTGGATGACAGACAGTGCTGCTATTTCAGACTGGAACGTGGGGCGCTCCCCAGATCCAAGGGCTTTAAACTGTCTAAGAAATCGTGGCATTGAGACAGCACATAAAGCACGGCAGGTAGAAGAGAGTATATTTTCTTCCTTATTCATACCCATGCTTTGTTTATCCCTAACCATTAGAATCACAGTAGTCATTTGACCAATGCATGGTTAAACATCAAGTAATAAATTCTGTGTGCAGTTTTTCACAGGACTGCAAAGTGGCCTAACTCTTCTAGTTGAGATTAGTGAGTTTCTTCTTATTAAGCTTCATTGGAAATATAACTTAGAAGTACTGGAACGGTTTCTGCATTATGGAAAAATCCTGCCTTCAGATATTCAGTATCTTGGGCATTTTTCTGAAACATTTTTTAATACTTTAAAAAAATTATTTATTCTATGGTGCTTCTTTCAGCAAGGAATTGTATTTTTATTTAGCAAGTCCAAAACCAAGTAGAATACCTGTTCACCCATCACAAAAAGCTCCTGCTCTTGTGTGGAGATCTTTTAAAATAATTTCGAGTGATAAATTAGAACGCATGCACTCAAACCCAAGATCAGTAGCACAGTTGGTGGTAACCCTTGAAGCATTCTGAAGTCAAAGATGAGTTTGTCACTAAGTGACATCCTCTGAGTTTTACCCGAACTCATCTCAGTTTTCATTAACAAAAGAATGTGTATTTCCCTGCTGCTTTCCAGAGAGATTGGAAATGAATGTGTCTGCATCTATTTAAATCATTCAGACACTCAAATAAATGCACATAAATTACTTCAGTTAACTTTTTTCTGGATGTAAGATATTCCTTTAGGGTTTGACCTTCACTTAGCTTGAGTTTATGCCACTAGTGCTTTTATTGACAAAAAGATCAAGTAGTCTTTTATTATTTTCCATTTCTGTTGTCTTTAGAGCTTTATGAGGCCTTAGTGAGGTCATATTTACTTTCTTCACATTCAAAGACTAGTTGTGTACTTTTCTAACTTTTTAAAATAAATTTCCTCAATAGTCAGTTGCCCTCTGCTGACCTCTGCTGACCTCTCTGGATGCTGATCTCCATTGTATAATAAGACAAGCAGGATTGAGCGCAACATCATTACAGATTTTAATGTTTTATATTTTGTATTAGAATAATTACGAGAAAGTCTGTTGTGGTCCTTTCCTTTTACAAATTCTGGATTTACTATTTATCAGTGCTTACTAACAGTGTTATTTATCATCATACAAGCTAATTGGTACTGAAGCTAATCAGTCAGTGTTTCAGTCACAGTAGTATTACATGTTTGTATTCTAAAAAGCCTTGGAAACATGAGAACTGTTCTTGGGTGTTACTAGATCGGATTATGAGCAGTTAAACTAAAGCAAAGCATCCAAAACTGGTTGATCCTTTGCCTTGAAACATATCCATATATCCTTCTTTGGCAGATAGGGAATGAAAACACTTTAATAAAGACATTTGCTTATACATCCTGGCAAATGAAGAGATTTTTAAAGCAGAAGAGCCTAAAATATTACACATACTGGGAGAGAAAATTAACAAGACAAGACAATAAAATGAAAGTCTTAACAGGATGAAAATTTGTTGAAAATATCCCAGTACAACCAGTTTCTTGTCTAAAGAAAATTTTCAAATCCCTGAACTACAGGTAACTGTTCATTTTGCGCTGATTTTAACTATGTGATTCCAGTATTTTTTTTTTTTCAAGCTTATGTCAAATGGTCTCTGCTAATTCTCTAAGCTGTGGAACTCATGGTCTCATAGTACCATACTACGAGAGGGAGAGGGACTCAACAGTGTAGAATAGGACTTTTCAGAGTGGTCAGGTTAGTACAAATGGAAGTGTGTTTTACTGTTAGACACAAACTTGAGAATAGAATTTTGTATCTGACCCGTTTCAAAACACATTGAGAAAGCTTTAATACAGAAGCTGCAGAAATAGGGAGGAGGGATTTATCTTCTGTTGCCTTTGAAATACTGTCATAAGATGACTACCTCATGCAATTATCGTCTTCGCTCCTGTAGAAAACTGTTAGCCACCCAGTGAAAGGTGCTTTCTTTCATGGGATTTTGTGCGTAATTATGATAATCATGGATTGTATCCTTTTTATTATTATTCAAAAATGACATATATGCTACAGGGATGATTTATGTAAAAGAATTTAAAATCCTACTATTGTATAGAGTTATTGTTTATGGGAATTTTAAGAAAAGTAAAGTATAAAAATAAATGTATATATTTATATATAAAGAGTTTGTTAACATTTTAGTTGATGATAGGTTGCTGTATGCTTATTCCTGCATTGAAATTCTCAAAGCTCTTTAGTCTTCATGCACAAACCAGATAGGTATTAATCAATTTCACTTTTATTCATGCTGAGGCCAAAATTGATTTTTGTATGACTCATACCGTGCATTTGCCTTAAATATGAAATTGAGATTGCGGAAGGTTGTATTAAACACTTTCACAACTGGATAATTTGAGGACTACTGGCTGTCTTTGATTTTTAGACAGAAAAAGGAGATTTCTGTTTTGTAAACAAAGGGAAATGTTAAAAAAATTGGCGTGACGATGTGTTTCTCCAGTGATAGTCTTCAGTAATGGTTATATGTATTTATTTAATGTAAGTTATTGTTGTCTGTATAGTTCCGCTCAAAGTTGACCACTTGATTTCTCCACTACTCCTCTGAAATGTATTTAATTAAATCGTCAGTTTCTTCCCCCAAAATACTCTTTTTCATGGTTTTGAGGAATGTCTTCAGCTCACTGGAGTTTGCTCAGTTAAGCTTTTTGTATGTGATATTACTGTAGGGCTTAACAGCACAAACCAACCAGTGATCTGGTTTTTAGGGCTGCATTTGCAACTGTGTTAGTGGTGGTTCATGCAATAGTAACTGTCATGTTTTCAAGTGTGGGAAACGTGGCAGGTGTGTTTTTCCTTTTCATTTTTTTTATTTTATTCTTACACATGTCTGTACTACAGAGAAACCTGTACCCATGTATTTTCATAGGGGCCAGTGTTGAGCTGTGTAGTGCTATCAGAAGCAGCTCGTAGGGGTGCTGCTTAAGACTTGCCAGGAAAACAGAGCTATTTCCACTGCAAAAATATTTTCATAGGTCAAAAGCATTGCATGAACACAGCAAATATTTTTACAGTGAAAACAAACAAGTTTGCATTAGTTTTTATTTTTAAACCTTCTTTTCAAATGCTTCCCCACATACACCTCGCTCTTTCAGTTCTATGTGTGGAATGTTTCATTATGGCTTTATTCTGGTGACAATTTTGGTAGGTCTTCTCTTACTCCCTGTTATGGGAGCTTCTTATCTATTTGCTGTTTTTTTACAAAAGTTGGGTTTTTTTGACATCAACATTTTCTTAACATGTATTTTTTACATGTTTTTACTAGTTAAAACTGATTACAGGGTAATGTGTTTTGCTTACTTGCTTATCTAGCCCATCCTTCCCAGAGATGCCTGCCAGAAAAACCTGTACTGAAAAAGCTTTTAGTTTCTTGGTCATGATACTACACATAGGACTATTCCATTTATTCATCCTCATTCAGCTGGTTCAGATATGTTACACCAGCAGCATACTGTGCCTTGTGGGTGTGGTCTGGGAAGATTTTGCCCTAAGCTAAGGCTTAAATGTAAACAAAAATATAATTATACTGGTAAAAATCTGCAGCTGTCCTTATTCCAGTACAGATCGTTTATGTACAGTGTTTGCCTACCTGACTCGGAACTCAGATCTCTGAATTCACTTAGTATTAGTACTTAGGAATCAGTAAGCTACAGGGAAAAAAAAGAACAGGGAGCATGATGGTAGGAAGATCTCAGATTTGTTTGACATCATGCTATCATCTTGGTTAATTTATATGGCCTAAAATACTATAAATGCATTTGTTTTTAAGAGATTGTAACTCACATCATCATACTTCAGCTTTGAATTTCACTTGGTATCTTTTTCTGTGTAGTGACAGATTTCTAGATTGGAAGTATTGCAACTACTTCCAGATTACCTACATTTTTATTTTCCCATTGAGAAAGTAATTTGTCTGAGTTTTTATTGCATAGTTTCCAAGGTTGTAAACCTCTTTTAGTTTTGAAACTTGTATAAATGGATAAATAATTATGGCAGAGCATATTTAAAATGCCTTAAGTTAATTGTAAAAGTTGGTGAAGGTACAGAATTTTGTTCTTTCTACCTATGTCTCTTTGAATAAATCAGAAGTACAACATTCGAAAATATATTTTTTTCCTTCCCTTTTTAATAAATCAAACACAATTTGTTGGCTAAAGCACATATTTTTAATTCTAGGTTACTAAAGATGATTTCCAGACCTTTGATTATATACTTTGTATGGATGAGAGCAATCTAAGGTAATGTATGAAGAAATGGACAAATTCATATGGACTACTTGTAGTGATGTCTCGTCACTTTAAAGACAGATGTCACATTTCACTGCTGAGCTCGTCTTATTTTTTTTTGTTTGTTTGTTTTGGGGTGGGTTTGCGCGTGTGTGTGTGCATGAATGATATCCTAACAGATGGATTCTTTACGTCTAATAAGTTTAATGAGCTAGAAGTCAATGGTTCATTTGTGTGATACATGCCACTCAAGGATTAAGGACATGGAAATTGAGTGTACTTTGTGCTATAGATCTGCAGCTGATGTCTGTGTAGTTAAGAATGAGGATGTACTGTCATGATCGAAGTGATCTGGTTTTCTAATTGCATGGAATGTAATAGATACTGTGGAAACTTGGAAGAGATTAAATATGGTGTGGGTGTTTTATTCTTTTTTAATAGAAATAGAGTGAGCTCTGAAATAAGTAGGGTTGTTACCTTGGGGAAATCTTGTTTGTTACTGTTAGCCATGTTCTGATTAAGTGCATCTTTGAGACAATTGGTGCTTTAGAAAGATGTGGTGAAGTAGCTGCCTAGTAAGAAAATTTGGATATCATTAGCAGAATTTCTATTTGATTGCATACATATTGATTGGAGCTAAGGATCTGAGCTTTAATAAGCTACAAGTACTTGTAAGGACTATTACCTGTAAAGTAAGTTTAAAAAAACACCAAACCACCCACCAAACAGAACCCTTCACTCCCCAAACACCACAACTAATAACAAAGCAAACCCTGTTAGTAGCATGTAAAGACTTTTAGAAGTAGCACCACTTAACTGAAATAAGTATAATTTTGTTGAATTTTCTAGAATGTGTTAAATGACCTCTCTTACACAGCCTGCATGGATGAAAGGTATATAACACTTGGCTTGATTGCGGTGTGACAGTCAAAGATGTGACTAGGCTTACTTCTATTTTCACTTGAATTCTTAAATGGAAACTTACTTCTGTATTAACAATTTATATGATATAAGCTGTAGAGCATAAGAAGCATTGCAACTATAATAGAGCTATCGATACTGCTACACTTAAGTTCCGCCTTAAATTTGCACACAGTCAAACATTTTCCCTAGGAATTCCCATCTGTAGCACTAAAAGGGAAAGCTGATTCCAGGTGTTGCTGGAGTGCCTGTTTTATCAAAAAAGGAGTATTTGGGATGTCCCTTTTCCTTAGTAACAGACCCAGCTGACCATCTCCTGTTCATTAAGTGGCATGCCAAAAGCCTTGAAGGAAATGGTTAGTACATTTTTTACTAATAAAAGACTAGAGAAAAGGTTATTGAAAATTTGTAAATTCAAGTAATAACTTTTTAGTTGATAGAAGAGTCCTGATTTTCCTTCAAGGAAAAACAATATTGTGGTCTCACTGCTATTTCTTAATTATCTGAAATTAATTTATTAATCAGAATTAGTTAATAATTATCATTTAACTTGTTAAAACTGATTATGCTTATGACTCCAAGTATTTGTAGGGGGTTTTGCGTTTTTTTAATGCTAGGTAAGTAAAATGTTGATTTCATATGGAGATGTGTAATATTAAAAGAATGTACTATATTCTGACTGTTTAGCATTGTGAAAATCATAGTACTGAGTTGCTTTTAAGATGATGAGGTACATTCTAACTGCATCTGGGATAATGGACGGCCAACTACTTGTAAGTTGGTTGGGAAAACACCATGTCAAACCCAGTATTTTTTATCAATGGGATGCAGCATGGAACAAGGAGGATGCAACAAATGATGAAATATTATTGGATGTCAAAGAAAAGACAGGTCTTGCTCATCAATTTACTATTCTCTCTTATTTGAATATAGTAGGACTTCACATGAGGTAGAGGCAGTATTGAGAGAACCTGAAGCATACCAATTTAAAATACTGGGTTTGGACACATGGGAGAAGCTTGCTCCATACTTCTGGATAATCTACATAATTTTCAGTATTTATGTTCAATACAAGCTAAAGGTAGATATTGAAAGTACTAATGATTGATTTGAGGGAGAAGTTGATGAAGTTACTGTTACAAAGTTCTGTTAAGCCTTAGGTTGAGTGACTGAGTACTTGTTTATGCTCCAAGTGAAGTTTATATATGTGTCCTCCATACTCAAAAAACCTCCCTATACAACAAGAAACACACAAAACCAAGCAGTGACATGGGAAGTCCACAGAACTGATTGACTCCAGACACATATTATTTTCCTGTGTTCTCTAGAAATGGTCTTGAGCATTTCATGCTGATGCTAAAAAAGTTCTGAAGAAAAATTCATGGGAAAATTTTATTTTCTACTTTACAGAGATCTGAGAAGGAAAAGCAACCAAGTTAAAGACTGCAAGGCCAAAATTGAACTACTCGGAACTTATGATCCACAGAAACAACTTATCATTGAAGATCCATACTATGTATGTGTAAGAAGTTCTTTGGGTTGCTTAATTGAAGATGGTGTGTATGTATAATCTTCCCAGATTGCACAGTTGACATGTGACATATAATCTGATGTTACAGAAGGCCAACTGTAAACATATTTTTTAAATGACTTAACAAAACAATATAAATTATTAGGATAGGAACAGAAAACATGTCTTTATGCTTATAACAGTTATTTAAATTTAAATAATGCAATGCATTTATGTTTTCAATATTGGATGCAGCCCTGGTTGGTCAGCCTCCTTGCAAAGAGGATGTAATCAGGAAAGATAAGAGACAAAGACATGGACAGAAGTAGTCAAAGAAATTGAATAATATCAGCCAAGATCAACCAATTAGATTAAGAGTCTTCAATTTAGGAAGGAGAAGTGGATGAAGATGCAGTAGGACTCTTAAGATTTTGATATCATGGAAAAAAGTGATTAAGGAATTGCTATTCATTACCCAAGAATTAGAGAATATCAAATGGCATTAGTGGGAAGTGCATTCAAAACAAAAAGAGTTTGGGTTTTTTTCCCCACACAATGCTTCATGAAACTGTGAAATTCAATATGACAGTTTACTGTGAATGTAAAGAAAAAAGAAAAGGCTTATTGGGGCTCAGAGCGTAAATGGAAGAAATATGTGAAGGAAAGTTCATCTGGGACTGTTGAGCACAAAATCATAGTGTTTGACTGGAAATTTCTGAGCTGCAGGTAGTTCAAATCAGGGAGAAATATGCAAAACTATCATCAAGTATTTGCACTGTTCTTATTCTCCCTAATGTCAATTATTTGCCTTCACTGACATCTGGTAACTAGTTTGCAAAAATTTTTGGTTTGAGCCAGTATAGCTGTTCTTATGTTCTTTTTCCTCTGTTCTTTTCTAGGGGAGTGAAAAGGACTTTGAAACTGTTTACGAGCAATGTCTTAGATGCTGTAAAGCATTTTTGGAGAAGTCTCATTAATGCTTCATCATATTATTTCTAAAAGAAAATAATTAGCTGAAATATATAAGGTTACTTGATTGATGTATTTCAGTTGTAGAAGTATGTCTCACTAGGTTTCAAACTTTTTCAGTTTAATTTTATATTTTAATTTTCATCATCTAATTAAAGAATATAGAAAAGTTTTAATGGCATTAGATGATCAACCATTTTGTCACACATCAATGTAATAATAAAGTATATAATTCAGAATAAATTTATCTGTAAACTCTTCTCAGTGCTTTCTCACAAGCACTGCAAAAGTAACATCTTGCTTTTTTATGTTCTATGCTAACTAAACTGAGGTCTTCACATTGTGTCCTTGGTGAGTTAATTTAAATCAAATTTCTTTGGGAATCTGAGATAATAGTTCATGTGTGATAACTTAGGTGTTGTCATCCTAGTATCATTAGACAGCCTTTGGACCGAAACAGTTTTGAGCCTGCTAGACTAAAGTAACTGCCTGCCCCAGACAGGTGTCACTCTTGGCACAATTTCAAGGCTTAAGCAAGCAAAGCCTCTGTGTGTATTATCAGGAAAATGGTTTTTTTTATATATCAGCTTAAGTGCTCAGTTATTCAAAGAAGAAATAATTTGTGTTCTAGTATGTTTTTATATTCATTCAAATTAACTCAGTTCACGGTAGTAAAATACTGAAATCTGTGCAGCATAATCAATGAGAAATTTGTTATAATACCAGTTCCTGTATATCAGACAGTATTTTCAAATTTACTCAGGAGAATTGATGGCTTGTCAAAAGTGTTCTCTGAGAGCATAGTTCAATATGAAGAGAGTCCATCTGCAATATAAACCAAAGTTAACAGAAAGTAGAACGTTCTGCTCTTGGATAAAGATGGAATGCTTTGTAAAAATCCATGCTGTTTGGCTGAACATCAGCTTTTATTTCTGCCTTAGAACTGTAGATGTACTGGCATCCATAATGCAACAGATGCCATGATAATTTTCCTATTTTGAATAATACCAACATTGGTATGAGCTAGCATTACCACTTTGTAAAAGTGGATCTGTAAAACTTGTTTTCTTATTTATTTTGCCTTGGTTTTGCCTCTGTCTGCCTTACAAACTAGTAGAGTAGCCTCTGTATTTGTCACCTGCTCTCCCTTCTGGGAGAGGGATGCATTTTACTAGAGGTCCCTATTATTCCCGGGGAGAGACCAGTCCTGGTGTCATTCTTTGTGCGCTGCAGCCTTCCACAATGGAGATGAAGATTCCTGAGACTTGCTGTACAACAGCTGTTTCTGTGTTAGTGAGGTTTCTGGTTTGTGCTACCATTTCAATGACATATAAAACTTAAGAACCGGCATACACAGAGGCAAGTGGTAGATGGAGCACTTAAATACAGGAATTGGGATCTTTGGGCATTATTACATTACCAATAGTTTTTACTTTCAAAGAGCAACCTAGAAATCTGCAAGTTAATAGCTGTTTCGCTTCAGGGACAAAGACTAACATGTATAATATTTCAGGTCAGATCAAGTATTGACTCTGGAAAGAATTATTTTCCATTTCTTCTATGAGTGCTTTGACAAAATAAAGGAGGGAAAATGATGGGCAGTTAGGGACAAACTATCCTAAATATGTTTCTATGCACTAACCTCAGAAGTGGAAGTATTTACGTGTAATCGGCTGTTATTCTCTACCTGAATGACCATTTAAAATACGCCAGTGAAAATAACTCAGAAGATTAAGAACATGATGGTTTGTGCTTCCCCATGTATGACTGACTAGGAAATGAACCTGTCATTTGCTACATATTAAAATCAAAAATCTTAAATCCTTGTCTTTCTGCTGCTGGGATAACAGAAGAGATAAAAGATTGTTTACCTTCACTAGGCTTAGGAATCACTGTAAAGTGATACTAAGTCAAAACTGTTTGTGTTAAATTCAGTTCAGATTTTAAAAGTTTCAGCTTTGAGGTATATTTTCATCAAGTTATCTATAGGATAAATAAGATTTACTAGGAGGGAAAAGCGGAATGATTTTTATACTTACTGGGGTTTTTCTGGAGGGGAGGAAGGGGAGTGCCATGGTATTTTAAAAGAATTTGTAGAATACAAGAATACAGAACAGGAATTGCTTTCAGGAAGGACAGTTGCACAGTACCAGGTTTTGGGATGTAAGAGAAAGAGAGAATATAGAATTACTCCACAGATTTTGTATCATACAGATAATTAAGCTCTGTAACCTGTATTTACAAACCTGTAGGTTTAAAATGCCACTCATGATAAATATGTTGAATGAAAAAAATACAGAATTGACTCCTTGCCCCCCTTCCCACTGACTTGTTTTAGTTTTGGTACTTATGCGTACCTAAGAATAAATTAAAAAAAAAAAATCTGCTACACTGTAATTGTATCTTCTGTCAAAGCATGCTGACTTCTAAAGAAAACTTCCATGGGATTAATTTATTTATATTAATTTAGTACGTCATTCAATGAACTATATTTTCCTTTTACAAGGACATTTTCTAGAAAGTTCTTATTTAACCAGCTTTCAGGTGTCCTACTACAAAAAGCAAGATTTATACTAAACACCCCTGTTAATTAATATGCTGTGATCTGATTTCAGATGGTGGAACCAAAGAGAAGCACAGAGCATGTTTACTGCAGTTGAGCAGTGAAGTGAATCTTGCAGAGGTTGATTCTTTTAACTCCTAAGTGTCTTGGTATGCATGTATTATTTCCATTGAGAAATGAAATTTCAGTGTTTAGTGATCACTGAAAGCAAATACAAAATATGTCCTTCTCCTTTACTAAAAACAGCCATGTTCTAGGATGGGGCTTTTTTTTCTTCTCAAGAGCGAGATGCTGAAGGCTCTTAAGTGTGAGCGTCAAGAATCCCAGCTCCTAGCTATTTCTCAGGGTGGGGAAGGGTGTATTTAGGTTTGGTTTTACATTTTGTCATTTGAATTGAGGATAAAACAGAAGCTAAATGCCAGTACTGAGATAGAAATACCTGAGGTTCATCGGCAGATCACACATAATTTTCTTTGTGTTGGAGTCACTATTATTGCAACTGGATTTAATATCTGATTTAAAGAAGGGGAAATGTGTACCAGGGCTTCTTGAGTAAGCGTTCACTGACTCCTTAAAAATTTCACGGTACTAAAATGATTTATTGGACATCTACTGATTATATCATGAATACACTGCGGATCTTTTTTTGAAAACAAACAAAATCCAAACAAAAAACCCAAACCAGCCCTTTGTCATGAAAAAAAAGATTAGAATTTATCATGCTGTAGAGAACTGGAGCTGCCTTGTGTCTCAGCATTTTGAGGGATTGGAGTACACAGATGTGTCTGTCCTCACAAGTCCGCAGAGTGTCCAGATTACTGGACTTCTGAGATGGGTGTACTTTCCTTTCTTGTTCTAGTGAGGTCTTACTGGAAAGAGGTTTAAGTGTGGATAAATGGCAGTAGCTACCAGGAGATTGCTTGTTTATCTGGATTCAGTGAACAGAAGGCAAACCAAGAACAAATTAATACCAAACACTTTATTACTTACGCTTGTTATTTACAGTATTTACATATTGCACGTTCGCTGGAATGTTTTATACATTTATTATATAAAGTAAATTAATGGCAGCTTGTGTTTGTGTACAAAATCCATGCTCCACTGTCCCCAAAATATGTCTACTTGGAATTAACATTCCTGGTTTTCATGCAATTTGTACTCCTAGGGTACAATGTGACCCCAATGAAAGTCTGTTTTAACCAAACTTTTAAAAAATTGCATAAGCATGAAGGATATCAAGTGACCACAACTACTGTGGAGCAGATCTTTAGTAGTTCTAGATATACAAACAAACATTCCTTAAAATTGTAGAATTAAGCAATAGAACATCAATTGTCTTGGTGAAATATTTGTGTTTACATAACTTTTGGCAGCATTACACATCAGTTGTAAAGTGTGTTTTTAAGTATGGAGCATTAAGTACTACGAGCAGTTACGCTACTGTAAAGAATGTCAATCTGCAAACTGTTGACAACATACAAAATGCATGTTAAAAGAATTATGAGAAGTAGTCTGTCAATCTGCAAAAATAAATCTCTTGTTCACAATGGAATATGTTATAAAGGTAATAAGTTCTATTTCCCTGTTGATTTCCAAGGCACTTCTCTTGGTTCTTGGTGTTTCTTTTCATGGTAACAACATCTGGTGGATTAAAAGAAAGAAGAAAATGATCTTTCATTATTTTTATACTCACATACATGCGTTAAAGAATGTATTTATCATATTGGAAACAGTGTTTAAGTAAAACTGGAGAATTCAATAAGTTTGGAAAGATCCAGTAGTGCAGTTCTGATTTAGCTCAGTGTATTTCACATCAGCCTGACTGCTAAATGACTGTTTTGTTTGTTAATCAAGGCTGAAATATTGGAAAGTGTCCCTTTTTGTGTTGGTTCAGTTTAGGTAGACAAATTTGGAAAATGCATTTCTTACCTATTTAAAAATTTGCTCATAGTTATGTTTAGCCTGTTCCTATGAGTGAAGTCAAATAGTGAATAAACCTGAAGGATATTATTAACAGCTTGCAAATTTCTGTCTTAATGTCTTGGTGTTGGGAAGCTATTGATACAACGTCCAGTAATATAAGGGGAGGTTGTAGTCAGGCAGGGGTTGGTCTCTTCTCTCAGGTGACCAGCAACAGAACAAGAGGACACGGTCTCAAGCTTCGCCAGGGGAGGTTTAGGCTCGATATTAGGAAAAAATTCTTCACTGAGAAGGACTGGCCATTGGAATGCGCTGCTGGGGGAGGTGGTGGAGTCACCATCCCTGGAGGTGTTTAAAGAGAGATTGGATGAGGCACTTAGTGACATGGTGTAGTTGATGAGTAGGTGTTGGGTCATAGGTTGGACTTGATGGTCTCAAAGGTCTTTTCCAACTTTATGATACTGTGATACTGTGATAAATCTGTCAAGGTAAGGTTTGAAGGATCTAGGAAGGATTTGATGTTTCATTGGGCCCATTAGTGAAGGAATTTGGGCTCATATAAACAAGAAACAAATAGAAGTAACTCTGAGATTCGGTCATGTAAATATATGGGACATGCAAACACTGAGGCAACACAAAAAGAGTAGGAGTTGCAGTGTTCAGTTTACTGCCCATTCTATTAACTCTTCCCAGATGAGTTTATTTGAATGAAATCAAAACCATTTCTATGACACTGGTATCAAAGTCACTGATAAGAAATTACAGGTTTCCACAACGCATATATTTTCTATACTCTAGATTCGGTAATGGCAGAGGTTGACCAGTGAAGATTTCTATGACAGTTTTCCCTACCTTTAAGCCTTCTGAGAAAATACACTGTAACCATCTCTGTGCATATACATCCACAAACTCATCCTCTCTCCCATAACTTCTGTTTTCTGCAATCACATTTTTTAGACAGGCTAGCATTGAATGCTGCACGCTTGTCCACCTAATTTCTTGTGTTTCTAAGACAAACCTGTTATGGCCTTATTGTGAAGTAAAAATGCACTATTAGTCAACAGAAACTGCAGAGGTGGAAGACACTGCTCTTGCATGCAAACAGCTTCTGTGTCTCATAGACAGACACCACAAATCCATGTGGGGGATAAACAACAGTGGTTCTCACTAGAGTTCTGCTGATGTAATCTTTCACAGCTAAAACTTTCATATTGTCTGTTTGAACTCTCTTCCCCGTGACCAGTGTGAATTTTCTGATATTTTGAATTTCTCTACCTTTTCTACTGCTTAAGTATAGTTTGTAATGGAATCATTTGAATGCAAAGTCAGTCAGACTCAACATAATGCATTAGAAATCAAGCTATTGGTGCATACAGAAATACTTGTTAGTAGTATTTAAACATTTAGTTTTGCAATTTTTTTAAAGCTATTAGGAAATGTAATAATGTTACAGAAAAGCTTAATGTAATTTAGGGTTTTTTCTGGCTTTGCAGATAGGACAAGATAGGACAAATACTTTTTTTTTTTTCTTAAATCTCCTTCCTTGAGGGGGGAAACTGATGTAAATTTTCCATCTTGCTTTTTCATCTAGCTTATTTTCTGTATGTATGCCCCTACTGTACCCTATTTAAGCTGTGATGTTTAAAAGCGATGATGAAAAATGAATTAACATGCTTTTGCTTTTCCAAATTTGGATCTAGTCATCTGTGATAAAAACTCTAAGAGAAGGCTAATCTATGTAAGAATTTAGTGTTTTAAGTATCAATATGAAGAGTAAAATACTCTGCCAGTATGATTTTATAGAAGAACTTCCATGTGCTAACAAGAAAGAACAGCTTCCCCAAGTGAATACCCAGGTATAAGTCTGCTCTAATGGGATCATCAGATCAGAGATCCATGCATTGAAGATGATAAAGCTCTTTAAGTTATATCTGGTGCGAACCACAGAGATCACATAGCAAGGAAAACTCAGAATTGCCTCTTAACTAAAGTTGGACTGAGGCACCTAGTAACAATGTGCACTGGCTGGCGTTCTGATAAACGTCTTAAATTAGTCACCTTGGGAACTACTTCCTTTCAACAGGCAAATGTGATTGAACGTGTCGTGGGAAGCTGTATATGATGGATTGAGCTATGCTTTCTAGAAAAAAAGTGTCTGCCTTCACTGCATCTTAATTCCACCTTCACTTCTTTTATGAAATCAATGTGTTAGACTTTACTTGAGTGCACTTGATGGTAGTCTGAATAAGAAACTGTAAGAAAGCAATTAAGGCTCTTGTTTTCGTTGTTACAAGCCCCCTGAAGCAAAACTTACAAGTCCAAATATTATTTTGGTTTAAGAATAGTTTGAAATAATGGATGTATAATATGGTATACAGGAGCAGGATATTGTGTGTGGTATTTCAGTTTTCTCTTTGTGTATTTAAAGTTTCCAGATTTATGTTGTATTTCAGCTTTTATAACAGATAGTAGTAGTATGGCTGATACATCCTGAAGTGTTCACATAGATTTTTCTGAGTTCCAGAGGTAATTTCAATTATCAGTATGCTTTAGCTTATTAGGAATTTTATAAAGAAACTTTGACCTTCATATGGATATATGTTTACTCTTGTCCTATTTTGAACTTTAAGCAAGAAATATTGCTTCTATCAATCTTTTCCTTTAAATTGTTAACAATATCTGCTTGCCTGGGAAACAAGCAACTTACATTTTTTTCCATACACTTTTTTATAGATAAAGCTTCTTTTCTCTACTCCAAGTACCTGCGCTACTCTTGTATCTATTATTCTTGGTATTTCTGACCTGCTGCAGATATGCGCAATGTAACAGTTGCTGGATATATCTGCATGGTGTGGAGCAAAGCAAGCATGGAATATGGAAACTACATGGGAGAAAACTGAGCGTGAAGGACGGAACAAAAAAAGAACATCAAGGGCAGGACTGTAGTGTAGCTGTGTTGAACACAAGAAGGAGAAGGTGTCACACAATAAAACTGGTCAGATGGTGCTGGTGGCAACCAGGGAACGTGGCCTGGGTTGCCAATTGCAAAAAAAAAAAAAAAAAGGACTACTGAATTATGTGCGAATACAAATATGCTGGTCTGGCTTCATTCATGCACTCTCAACAACTAAAAGGGCTGTTACTAGGCCCTTGCATCACTTTTATCTGTGGGACAGGCAAAATGCAAACAATATGCTCTAAAAAATAAAAAGAAGATAGAGCGCTTTTACGTATGTGTAGGTTAGTGAAGGCACCATAAGACACATTGTATCACACCCACCCAGCTCCTTTAGGTAGGTACTGTGATAGTCACAGATGCTAATTCCTGGTTTTGCATTTTATTTTCTTGTTTGATCTTACCACTGAGTTTCAACATGGTGTGCTTTAAAGCTATGATTTTAAGAACAAATAAAATCCAAATCTATCCCTTTTTTCTTTTTCTTCCTCCCACACTGATCTCTTAAACATGGACAAATATCCATGTATCTAAAAAAAATGCACCAAAACTACTCGTTTTCTAGAGTATCAGAAAGCAATAATTCATCTATAGTCCAGCCCACTCATATGCCCCCAGAAAAATGAAAATCAGCCTACTGAGCAAAGCAGGAAATCTTAATTTGTTGAGGGGAAGAGGCAGAAAAAGTAGATGTGGATAATTAAGAATGTGTAATTTTAGTAGTTTATAATACACGTGCTAACACTTTATTTACAATTAATACAGTCAAATTCTACTTGTGAATTTAGAACTTTGTGGAGTAGTATAACATAAGGACACTTTGTAAATTAAATAGTCAGGAATTAGTCTGAGCTTTGAAACTGATACTAACTAGTAGTTTTATGGCAGGAACCAGAAGTGATCACCTATTGCCAGACTGTAAATAAACTCTTCTTACACTAGAGAGCCATCTTGAATAAGAAATGGCTTTGAAATCTTGTCTTGTTACATGTAAATGGTTCTATGTTCAAAACGTTGAAACTTTCTGAAAATACCTTGGACTAAAGATAAGTATACACTTTATGGTGAAAAAGGATGGTTTAAGTGGAAAAAATACAGAAAAAACCATTTTTTCTACAGCTCAGTCCATGAAACGATGAAAACAAATAAAGCTTGCATTATACTTTTCTGTGAGGGAGGATGTCCACTGATGCAGTGGAAAAGCTTTGAGAAGGAAGCATGCTGAATTTTACAGAGACACCTGTAGATCTCAAGGCATATATGGTAGAAAATAGACTTCCTTTCTACTGATAGAGGTTACTTAAAAGTGCTGATACTATTAATGGACTTGTCTGGAGAATAACAAGTAGAGGCTTGTTATTTGCATTGAAACATGCCTGCTAGTTGAGCAAAGAAGTTTTTTGGCAAAATTAGGTGGAGTTTCTTTAAATAGACCCCCAGCTTGAGAAAAGAGCTAACTTAGTTACTGTTGCTTCACAATATGAGTTTGTGTTTATACAATAGGATGTAA
This sequence comes from Neomorphus geoffroyi, assembly GCA_033558235.1. Lineage (NCBI taxonomy): Eukaryota > Metazoa > Chordata > Aves > Cuculiformes > Neomorphidae > Neomorphus > Neomorphus geoffroyi. The sequence goes on along the minus strand of JAUMJM010000053.1, from coordinate 1,140,968 downwards.
AGATACAGATAAAACATTCTAAGAAAGGAAGAAAAGAATTCCCTATTCTGATATATCTGGTTTTTAGCATTGGTAATATTATTAACCTATCTTTTGCAGGTGAGTATCACTCATTATGTAATAGCTAATTTGTTCCTTGCTTTCTGGATTTTACAATTGAAAGGCTGAATACCTGGCATTTTTCCTAGTTAGAACAAAGTATTTGCCTATTTGCCAAATTTTGTCCTATTAATATTTAATTAATAGTACAATTAATAGTTTCCATGATTCCATCCCTGAACACACAATGTATGGATAAGCAACTTCTCTCCATCGCTGCATGTTTCATATTAAGACAGCAAGTAATATAACCATTATTGGGCATTAGAAACAGTCTGCATTGAAGCTAGGCTAGTTCAGGTTTATTTTAGGAAGTAAGGTAGAAAATACTAGAAGACATGTTGAGGTGTTTAGTGTAAAATCAGGATGCTGAATTACATCTAATGATTTAATATATTCTGTGCTTGCCACCAGAAAAGTTTTTTGTAATGTCTAGATGTAATGCTCTCTTGTGGCAAAGTTAAACAAATTATATCTTATTTATCCACACTGGTAGAGAATAGCTTGTGGCTACTTTATGAAGTTGAATAACTCCATCATGTTTTCCTGCAGTCACCTTTTCTTTAGATTAAATAATCTCAATTCCTTTTAGCTGTTCTTGTAAATTGACTTTTCTAGGTCTTTGGTCACCCACCTTGCTTTTCTTTGGACTCTTACAGGAATAACCATGTGTCTTTTTGGTGACTTTCATTAAATACAGTATTCCAGCAACAGTGAATATTTCATGTGTTTTCTCAGTAGTGTTTCTATTGATAAATTCCAGTACGTTCTTTGTCTTTTTTCAAGTGTGACATGGTTGACACACTTAATTTATGATCCACTGCAACCCCCAAAGTTTTCTACAGAGCTATCTGTTGAGCTATTCACAGCTTGCCATGTATTTCTGAAGTTCATTAGTCCTGCATGATTTCATAACTGTGTTCTTTGCTTTAAATTTTACCCTGGTTTTATACTATCAGCTAATTTTCCAAGATTATTTTCAATTTCAAGATTGCACTCTTTTGTGGTGGGTTCTCCCACACTCGTCATCCATAAATATACCATCTTCTATCACCCAAGTTATTAATTTAAATATTGAACAATACCATAGCCATAATGAGGCTGTGGGACTCGGCTCAATATATTTTTCGAGTTTGACAGTGAAGCACTAACTTATTTATGTTTTTTCCCAGCCATTTTTACATTTATCTTGATCACATTTCCCTAGCTTGCTGTAAGAATGCCATGCAAAACAATGTCAATGCTTTCAAAAAAGAAAAACAAAACCAAGATGCTTAACATTTACTGCTTTTTCTCAATGACTCTCTCCACAAGATGTGTATTTTGTCAGAGAGTTAAAATATCTTGGTTTGACAGCATTTGTTACTGACAAATCCATATGGATTATTACATTACGCCTTTGTCAGAGGTCACACTTTTGTGTCAGGTAAAGGTTGAGGACAGAATGTAAATCAGTCCTTTCATATTCTTACATGTCAGTTTTCTAGAAATACAGATAGTTTGGAAGTACTTTTCTGGTTGGTTGGTTGGTTTTTGTTTTTATTTTGGTGCATAATGTAATTTCCGAAGTCTTTGTAGGAATTAGAGGTACATCTAGGCAAAAAGGGAGGGAATGTACCCATAGACATGAAAGGTGAACACAATGAAAATCCCAAGAAATTCAAGTAGCTTAAAGTTAATCAGTGCTACTAACAATACATTTTAATTGAATTACTATAAAAGCACCTTCAACCTATCTGCATTTATAAAGCTTTCAAGTGTATAGCTATGTATATACTAATTCATGCTAAAATGTACACCATAGATCTACAGCTGCACGCATAAAAGGGCTGCTGGTGCCAATACAGGCAATTGTGTACTGAGTCAACTCTTGAGAAATAAGCTACAGCTGTTGCGTTTTGTTCTATAACAACAAATTCACTATCTGCTAACTGTATGCTGCTATGAATAATTCACAGCTGATGCACATGGAGTTTTATATGATGACTTCCAGTAGGGGGGTACCTTTTATTTAATGCCAATATTTGCCAGATTAAGCCAGTGTCTTCAAGGACTCTGAAAAGGGAATACCTTAGCTAAAGGACAATTGTTATTATACTTCCATGAATTTTCATGTATGAAACACAAAATCTACTGCTTTGCTATGTAGTAGAATGTCATTACTGCTATAAAAAATGCTTACCTTTATCCTTCCATGCACATTGGGCTTACTGCCAACCGAGTAAGAAGCCTAGCACATCTTTTATAGTCTGTCATGAAAAAGAATATAAGTAGATTATTGAAGTAACCAATTTTGCCTTTAAAAATCAAAATTGATAATGGTGTGCAAATTTTGTGATAATAAAATTCAATGAACACCTTAGTTTGCAACAGTATAGAAATCAGTTCCTTAGAATTGGAGTGGGTAATAATTGCATAACTGAAAGCCATGTCTAATGGCACGTGTTAATTATAAAAGTGATTTCCACATACGTACTATCTATAAACAAATAGCATGAATATGTTTGGAGGCTCTCCGAGTGTATGAATGTATGAAATTTATACATCTGTGTCTGTGCTTAAATATGCAATCTAAACGTGGCTGTAATATTTCCATATTAGAGGAGGAATAAGTAGTGATCAGCCATCCTTGAAATCCAGCCCTCAGTAAGCAAGTCTATCAATTTAGAAACACAGCTCTCCAATAAATTTTCTTCCTGTAAAAACTGTTACATTAGATAACATCTCCTCATCATAGGAAGTCCAGCCTTAGTAGGTGACCACATCATACACATTAATTCACAACTGTATCAAGTTTCATCTTAAAACTAGTAATTTATTTTTTTTTTTTTTTTACAGTAGTCCTATTTTTAGGAGTCCTTATTTTAGGGACCTTCTGCTTTTTGCATTCATAATAAGGGGCAGAACCAATGGAAAACTAAAAAAATAATTGAGCTTTTATTTCTTTAACAGGGCAAATTTTGCTAAAGTTGCTTAGACAGCAGAGTAAATTACTTTTTAGCTGCCAATGCTACTTGTGCTGTACAAAGTATGAGAAGGTATGCGAATAAAATACTTTTGTAGTGGCTACCACCATGTTGCAGCATCATGGATGCTTTTAATTTCTTTATTTGACCTTTGAATTTCTACAAACAGTGAACATTATTACTTGAAATCAGGATATTATGAAAAAGTAACATTGTACTGTGCATGACAAATTAAAGCAGGTTGTTTACCTTAATTTCCTAGAAGAAGGTTACTTTAAGGAGACACTAGTCAGTCCAGTCTGGTGACTGATGTTGTTTCATTAGGGATTATTTCATTAGTAAGTAACTACATCTAATGTTTCCTAAGGATGCAATGTTAACAATCCCTAACTCACAGCATAGGTATGCTTAATTACCACTCCATTATCCTCCATTATCCAGAAATATTGTGTATGAGTATGTCACCTGTCAGGAGGAAAAGATTAATTCTGACTTAACACCAACGAGTTTTAAGCTTCACAGCTTGGATTACTCATTAATGCTAATGATGCTTGTGTTGTGATCCTTATGAAAAAAAGTAATATAAACATTTGCTTGTTCAAAACAGATTAGATATGAAGAACTTCCATTTACAGAATGTGATCTGGTTTGCTATTATCTGTAAATCCTTATCTTTCCAAGGTATTCCTAATATGAAGCCTTACAAATAGGGAAAAAGACTACAAATCTTACCAAATATGCCTTTAAAATACATTGGGCTGAAATATTTATTAATACTTGAAACTTGGAATCTGTAACTCTTGTTTCTATTCCCAGCTTTGCTACTGACCCAACTGGTTGACCTCAGACAAGTAAAATAAAGTGTGCTACCATTCTGAAAAGGCTGTACTAAAATAGCATCTGCTTACTCAACAGGTCCACCTCACATCTACTGACTGATAAATGTCAATGTTTCATTTTATTTTTTTTAATTCTCTGTGCTGCTGAGATACCATACAGCTGAATTTGCTTATTTGTGTCCATGAGCACTATTTTTTTTAAACTAAGCCAAAACTTATACTTTTGGAATTCACTGAAGACAAAGGTTGCTAAGATTCATTGTCAACTTCACTGATAGATGGGTAGCTGAACAGTCAAAATATAAAATGTCTATAAAATATGTTCTATATAAATAATCGATGAAAAGGAAATAGCCGCATCTGGATTTCTGATCCTATCTTGAATTTGAAGTACTAGAAAATGAAATGTTTGTGAGAGGGGTCATGTGTTCCTATGAAAAGCAAATACCTCTGGGTTGGAACTAGAGAAGCACATACCTCAGTATGTAAGGAAGAAGCAGTGTTTACAGCCATTCTATGCAGTGGATTTGCAGTGAAAAAGTTGTGTTTCCATTTTCCTCACTATAATGCTGATGCTGTTCTAGCAACGCTGTAAAGCATACTCAGTACATTTTAGAGGACTCCAAATTCTTCATTTTAAGGAATGTATTCTAGCATTGTATTACTACTGGTATTAAATTTTCGAGCTTTCTGTTGTTTTATGAAAGTCTCCAAGTTTGGCACTTACATGCTGGGATGGTGCAGTCCCTTGTATTGTGATAAAGCCGGTGAAAGTGTTTACTACATTTTGGGCTAAAGTAGAGTGGACCTGAAATATGAAGGAAAACAAAAAGTTATGATTCAGCACAGCTCACAGCAAGAAGTATACAGCTTGTGGTATGTATGTGAAATTAAAACATACCTGTTAAATGCTTTAAGAACTTGTCTTTCATCCTCAGATCTCTGGGAACTATTTCTATTAGACAGAAAAAAGAATAGTCACTCTGCTGGACTGGAGCTATGCTTGCCAAGCATAGTATGGACGAAGAGAATAAACTCTGTGCAGCAAACATCACTACTACATCTTGACAGATGCATGGAGGAGGTCAAAAGTCCTTTGCGTACAGCAGGCCAAATTGGATGCATTTTTTTTACATAAGAAGCCAGCGTAAAAGGCACTGTGAAACGTATTGTGATGATAAAACAAGTAATGTCTGTTAAGTGCGCAGTCATTAATGATGATGACAGTTAACTAGGAGTTAGATTTAAGCTCTCTATGGATTACATTATCAAGTTTACCTAGATTTAAATTATTCCAGAAATTTTAGTTCATGGTTGCTCAGAAATGGGATATTCCTCTAGTGGTGAAGACCCAAAGACTTATTCAGGTTTGGTTTAGTCTTCTAATTCTCTTATGCAAATGTATTCACTCCTTTGTCATAGGTAAGTTTGTACAAGCAGTGTCCTCCTACAATCATGAAACTGGACAGATCTGCTTACAGGAATCCTTATTCCTCTCCTTTCTAGCAGTAAATAAAATTCACAGGAAATGATCACAAGCAAATTGCTCTCTTCTGGCTCACTGCGTTTGTGGTTTACCGCCTTGTGTTTTGTGTTCAGCAGATGGCAAAGTGAAACTGGTTTACTGAAATCCATTTTAGCCCTAACCGTTGCTTGTGTCTTCCTGATTTACAGCTATCTTTGATTGCTTTCCGTTACGAACTCTATGCTGATAGCTTAGTGCTGATTGTATACGATACAGTACATGGTGCTTTATTTATTTGACCATAAATGCCTGAGTAGCCTTTTTCATTCCCCTGGCACCTCTTATCAGATATAAAGCAGAGAGCATTTCCATCCAGATCTGATTCACTTGTGAGGTTAGACACTTCTCAAAAGTCATTCTTCATTTACTTCTAACTTTAGTCAGTGTAAGTAAAATTGACCTTATCATATTTGACCTAATTATGTCATGAAGAGCATTAAAAACACACATGCTTCCCTCAGAAATTTCCCATGGGACAGGCTCACTGGGAAAGTGATGCCAAAACTGAAATGGAAGACTCTAAGCAGTAGTTCCTTTTCAGAGTTGCTGGGAATAACTCCATTACAATAACAGAAAAAAAAACTCTGCTTAGGAGTCAATGACACTGCTACCAACTGATCGGCTGTGAAGTAGTTTTATTATTTACATAGGTAACTGTTCAGCGTAAAACAGATGTTTCACACCCATATGCTGATTGAAAGTAGCCAAATGCCCATGTTTCATGTTGAGCATTTAAAGTTGCACAGATCTGGGGGTTCCCTGCTTAGTCTGGCCTCCTTAACTTCTTGAAATTTTTAAAACAAAATGTTCTCACTATGCTGATCTTAAGTGGAACAAAATTGTCTTCCTTTGTATGTTCATTAATCATCCAGATGGAGAAGTAACATTTTCATGACAACCAACAACAAATGCAAATCATGAGGATATTTGAATATGAATGAGAATGAAGAAAAGGTACAGTGAAGCTTTATGCTATCAATAAAGGCAAAATAAATAGCATATTAGCAAAATGAAAGCCAGTTTGGAAAAAGGTGAGTAGACATCTGCTGGAAAATATTAGAAAGTCATTTTAGTGGGGGCGGAAATGAGCAGCAGTAATGCTGTAGGGATTTGGGAGTGACAGTGAACACTGAATTGGGCATGGCAGCAGAAGCCAAATCGACTTTTAACTGGATGCACTAAAGTACCCCACAAAACTGAGCAGTAGCTATCCATCACTATGTGATTGTTAGGACTGCTGCAGGACTGCTCTATACAACCCTGAACATCTGACAAACCAGCCTGGGCTTTCACTGGAGGTTAGAGAAGAGCCATTCAAATGAGCAGAAGGATACCAGCACCGGTGGCCCAAAGTAGTCACAGCTTGCATAGTGACAAAGGAGTACTCTGTTCCAGTCCCCTAGTATTTAAAAGGTGCCACCTCTGGAGTACAAAAAGGACGTAACAATTATGCATGGCAAAAAGTTTAACGAAACTGAGCTGCAGAGAAGACTTCTAGATGTGAGATCTACAAGGACATACTGCAGTCCTGCAAGGGAATTCTTTCTAAGAAACACCTAAACCAAGCACATTTTTAAGAGGTAAACTTCCAGGAAAAAGAGCATTTTCATACAGTGTTTCTTTGATCTCAGCCCATTTCAGTCTTTTCTCTTATTAATAGCTTTTGTTCAAAGTCAACACACAGGAAGCCAGACTTTCAATTGAGTAGAGTAAGAGACTCTGAGATGTGAATGGAGATTTTCTATTCCAAATTTGCTGTTTGTGTCAGTTTCTCTTACCAAAGGGAATCTGCAGGTATTTTAAGCAGTGAGTTCTTGATATAAAATCAGTAACTGGATGTGACGTCTTATTCACCAAGGCACCCTATACAAAAAAAAAAAGTCCTAAGTCATGGACTGTGACTTACCAACTCTCTGCTCATCCTGGTACCCTTCGTAGTCAGCCACTTCCCTTCTATCCAAGTTATAATCGTGCTTGGAGAAGTACTGCACCCCAGTGTTCTTCTCCAGGTGGTACCTCTTCAGTTCCTGAATGATCTCCATGATCAGATTTAAGAGACTTTGCCTGTCCTTCAGTTCTGCGGAATCAGTTTTCTCTTTGCAATATCCTGCTGTCAGCATTAAGAGCACCAGCCCCAGCAGCCCAGGAGACCTCAGTCCACTCATCGCAGTCTGACCTGAAGGGCTGCCCGAGCAGATGAAAAGGAAGGATCCGCTGCTCTGGGAGGCCTCCTGTTTCACTGGAAGAGAAACGGGGGTGGGTTGGAGGTGGGGACGCTCACGGGAGTGAAACCGGACACACCTTGCAGGTTACCCCTGGCAGGACCCCAGTGCCTACGGAGGGACTGCAGAGGGGCGAGGGGTACATCAGCGGGACCTCCCCTCGCCCTGCGCCCTAGCAGAGCGGAGCCTAGGTGGTGAGGGGGCCAGCGGCGCGTTCCGCGGAGCGCAGCGGGGCAGCGCGACCGCGGGGCCACAACTTTCCCCGAAGTTTTTTGCCAAGCGCGCCCACCAGCCCAGCCACCCTCGGCGCGGGGCTCCACACGGGCGGTGCGCCGCTCTGGGGGACGGTAACGCAGCCTTCCCCATCCCTGTCCTTTAGCCTTCGCAGCTCGGAGAAAGGGCGCGGGCGGCCACAGCCACCTCCGCGGGGCGCGCCGGGGAGCGCTGCTCCAGCCGCGCAGCCGCTCGCCTTGGGACGGCCAAGTGCCCGCCGGCGGCCAGGGGCGGGTGCCCCGCGCTCCGTGTGGCTGCGCTCCCCGGCCACCTCCGCGCTGTCACCGGCGCGGCCCCGCAGCGCCCCGGCTCGGCGGGGAAAGGGAGGAGGGCAGCGCACCCGTCCCTGCCGCTTTACCTGTCTCTCGGTCCCAGGAGCCGCGGTGTCTTCCCCCCGGGAGCCGCTCTCTCCCAGGACGGCAGCAGCCCGCGACCAGCGGGGAGTCCCAAGTTTTGGGCGGCTGGCCCGCCCGCCTGCCCCCGTCCCTGCCCCGTCCCTGCGCTCCTGCCGTATCCACAAACTACTCCATCGCCGCCAGCCCCGGCTTATATAGGCTATAGGTGGACATGAGACGGCAGATAATATCGACTTGGAAGTGGGTGGAAAACAATAAAAGTCCACTTGGCAACCTCGGGAGCGTCGCTGCTTGCACAAGCGCCCCCCTTCCCGCCCTCGTTCCCTCCCGCCCCGGTTCCCCCCCTCCCGTCCCTCCCCCTCGCTCGGCTCTCCCGGGCAGGGCTCAGTCACTCCTTCGCCTCTCTCCGACGTAAGGAGTCGGTCCCAAGTGTGTGTGTGCGCGGAGTGGGAAGATAGGGACGGGGGGGAGGGGGAGTGGAGGGGCAGCGCCTCGCCCGAGCCTTTAATTAGAAACGCGCTGATGAGCCTCTGAAATATTGATGCCTTTGGCGCGGCTTCGCGCCAGGCGGGTCCCCGGCCCCGCGGTCCCCGCTGCCCCCACAGGGGGATTCGCGGCGCGGGCGGGCGGGAAAGCCGCCTGTTTACCGGGAACTTCGCTCCCGGCTGCGGCGGGGAAAGGGAGGTGTTGGGGCAGGGGCCGAGCTGCTGGGGAAGAGGAAAGGCTATTTTTTGCTCCCGCCGGCCGGGAAGAGAGGTGGCTGGCAGAGGGGTCCGGGTGGAAGAGGCGGGCGTGTCGACTCTTTCACCGGTTCTTGGCAAGCGCGGTCCCGGGTGGCCGGGCGGCTTCCTGGGCTCTCGGCGCTGCCTGGAAATGCTCCCAGCGGGGCCGGCTGGGGTAAGGAGGTGTGCAAGACAGCTGGGGAGGGATGCCTCCTCCCTGGAAGTGTCTAGGGCCAGGATGGATGGGGTCTTCAGCAGCCTGGTCTGATGGGAGGTGTCCCTGCCCATGGCAGGGGGTTGGAACTGGATGGGCTGTAAGGTCCTTCCAACCCAAACCATTCTATGATTCCAGGATTCTATGAGGGTAGTGCCAGCCACTGGCTCCCTCGGAAGGGGGTAGCAGCCCGAGCGAAAGGAAGGTGGCAGCGGGACTGGCAGTGGAAGGCGAGGGTGTGTGGGCAGCTTCCTGGGAGCGTTATGCTTCAATGTAAAAGCGAGACCCCTCCTGCGGGAGCCACCACCACCTTCCTCCTCTCCAAATAAATAAACTGAGCGCAAATCCTCGGCTGCCCTCGCTGGGAACGTGCAGAGCGGAGGGGCTGAAACACGATCCGCCAGAACTTCTCTGTTTACTTTGTACGGATAAACCTCTCCCTTGGCAGCCGGAACGGGCAAACACTGGGCTGCACCGCGTAGCGGGCGGGCTTCCCAAGCCCCAGCAGCCGGCGGGGAGGGAGCGGGAGGCGCTTTGGGGTCGCGCGGACCGCCGAGGCGCGCCCATCAGGGGTGCGAGGGGGGCAGCGCCCGCAGGTAGCGCGCGCCGCCCGCCCCTCCGCAGGCGGCCGCCCCCAGCCTGAGCCCGGCGTTGCCACCGCCCGCCGGCAGGCGGCGTTGGGAGGCGCGGCCGTTAATGTCGCCGCTGCTGCCCCTCGGAGCAGCCGATCGTTCCCGGCGGGCAGCGGGAGGGTCGAGCGGCCGGTGCCGGTGGACAGCGAACGGGCAGGAGCAGCCGCCTGGGGAGCACTCTGCCAGCCGTCAGGCAGACTGTGGGAAAACCGATGGCTTCTGTATCACACTTCTCTTTTTTTATGTGCGATTGTATTTCCGAACTACCACTTCATTTTTTTACCTGTATTGGCCGATTTATCTTTCCTTTCAAAGTAGCCCATAAATGGCCTGTGTGCCTGTCGCAACAAAAATCTTAGCCCGTGCTGTGACAATGAAGTTACAAAAGAAAGGGGGGGCGGGGGGGGGGGGGGGGAATACAAAACACGATGAAGAAAGGCACTCAGAGGCAAGACTGAGCAAGATCACTTTGTCGGGAGTCCAGAATCCTTTACCCCGTTTTGGCTTCATGGTGTGTTTCCAGTCACCTTAAGACTTTAAGACTTCCGGGGGGGGGGGTGGGGGGGATGGGGGTGGGGGGCTGTGTGTGTGTGGAAATTGAACGAGTAGTTCAACAGTGAGAAAGAACGGCTCTTTGCATGACATGACTTGGTATGGTTGTATTTACTAGTTAGTCAGACCAAATATTGACACATTAGGGTCACCTAATGGAGATATGGAAGATGGAAAATGAGCCAGGTAGTGTACAGCTTGGTGTTCTGTTTCTACAATTACATTTCAAGTAGTCCTTCACCTAAAGTAATCTCTTTGGAAAAAAGGTAGATACAGCTGCAGAACTGAAAGACATGTTTGGGAAATCAGCTAAACAGCTGGATGGATTCTTGCCTAGCTTACAGCTACAATTTCCGTGTCATTTTTGGTCACCGTCCCATAAGGAAGGAGCAGTCTGTATTCTGAATACACATTAGTTTTACTCGGGAACATCAGATTGTGTCTTTCCTGGTAAGTTAAATGCACCCAGGCATGTCATGTTTGGCACGGAGACCAGCTGGCATTGGAATAACCTGTGAGTTGTTGAATAGGTTTATGTAGGTTTCTTCCTTGTGAAGAGACAGTGGATGTTACAGACTCTGCGTTAAACCCTCTTACGAAGTAGCTGCACTGTGAATCTTGGAATGGGATAGCTGACATGGGCCAAACACACAAAGGGCAAATTAACATGCTAGACAATTTCATTCCAATGCTAAGGAATATTCCCTTTAAATTTGCTAATAGAGACATAGACTCAAAGTACAATGGAGATATTAACTGAGATGTGAGGGAGATAAATACCCAGTCTGTTGCCTTTTGTGCATGCAGAAACTGAGGCAAGGGTCTATTCTGATTTCTTTACATTGAATTATACAAAGATAGACAATAGCGTCTGTAACTTCAGTGGAGTTAATTGAAATTCACACTGATGGATTTAGGATGATAATTTAATGTTCCAATGGCTTGTATTTTCTTAAGTATGTTTTCTTAGGGCTCCTTCTAAGCTAACTGCCCAGGTGCTAACCACCTAAATGCTACTTTGCATATATATTGTAAAAGCTGCAATCCCTGAGACTTCCACCCACACTCAGTCTAACTCCTAAGGCTTCTAAAGTGAATAGGTGTACTGTTTGCCATGACTGCTTACAGGTTCTTGGACTTCTTCCCTGGATACTGGGAAGCACCTGACTGTTGTCAACATTAAGCAGCCAGGATAGTGAAGAAAGCACTCTCCTGGAATTTACAAGATGTAAGTTTTACCCCCTTCAGGCAGAGATGAAAGATGAATACGCCTTCCCAGCCAGGACAAAAACCTGCTTGCTTTCCTTGAAAGTATGCAGAGAGAGAGATATGAAACCCAGTCTCAAAAAGCAACATGAACCTGGGAGAGTAGATCATAGATGTAATACTATACAATGAGTATTTTGGCTTATCCTGGAGGGGTAGATTTTATTTTAGAACACCTGGTGTGAATTTTTTGGCTTATTTTTACGGGATGGTGAATTAGTGAACTCTTCTGCAATCAAAATCTATGACTAGATTGATCTATGTTGTTATTAAAAAATGCTGTATCTTTAAAGTAAACCTCATGATCCTCAGAATAAGGAACTTGTGAAGTTAGCACACATGAATGAGAGGAGCAAGTGCAGCATTTGGTGGATAGTTCCAACCAGTATACTATTCCATGTTCTCTTGTTGGTTATGAAACAGAGGCACTACATTTGGGATTTGGAACAAATGCCACGCAGAATTTGTAGCTTTGTTAAATAACACACATTAGTCACTGTTTTCACTGATTCTATTCTATTATGCTATGCTAAGACAGTAAAGATATCTTGACTTCTTTTACTTAAAATGGCGTATGTGAAAACAAGAAAATGTGTTCTCTTCGGTTCTAAGACTGGTGAAATTTTCATGCTAAGAGCCCCGCAGTTTCAAAAATGCTCTTGTTTCAGCTGATTATAACAGACATAAGGGTTCCTATCTATATTTAATAAAAGCAAGTGCAACATTTTCTGAAGTGATTGCAGAGCAGAGCTGATTGTCTAAATCAAGCTCATAACCAATACATGAACTGAGTGTATGCTTAGGATAAAATTCCAATGGACATTAGTAAGACTAGACTATAAAAATGCCTCTTCCATTGCTCTTTATTGACCTCAGACCAATATTTTAAAATTCTTTTTCCCCCTTAAACATTGCATCAACTTGCAAAAATCTTGAAAAGTCAAGTGGCACTATTATTTAAAAAACAGACTTTTCACTCCTCGCAAAAGAAAGGTGGTATTTGATCTTCAGGTTACACAACAATCTTGCTAGTGATAAATATGATGGAATGAGATGGGGCTGGTAGTTCTGTTGTGTTAATTGAGAATTGAGTGGGTATGAGTTGACATGGGAACTGGACTTCCAAAATATTGACCACACACATGGAAACTACATGTATGACTTTTTTTTTTTTTTAATCTATATAGAAAAATACATACATCACATCCAACAGAAGATACTTTCCAAAATCTCTGCTCCCAGTTATGAAAATACAGAATATGTTTTCAATATAATGTGTTGTACATAAGTATAAAATAATATTTATGCACCTGGCTCAGATATCTCTGTGAGCCTCCAACTCCCAGAGGCAATGCCCAATGACAGCTGCTGGGGAGAGTAAAGATGAGGCATTAAGAATTCCTGTAGCACTGAAATCAGCCAGAAAACATATATAACTAGAACAAAAACTTCAACAGATGTTAGGAGTATTAAAGCCAATTGAGCATTTTAAGGGCTTTCCCCGCTTCCTACCTGATGCAAATGCCAGCAGGATTAAAATCCCATCAGTCATCCCTGCAACAAAAACTGAAGAACTTTGATATGGTTCCCAAATGTTTTATACCTTTTGCAGACCCAATTCAGATTTCTGGACATAACATTTCTCTGCATGTAAATCCAAGGCTAAAGACAGCTCTAAGTTGGCCAACGCATTAGTTACTGAGCCAATTTCAAAATTACCTTCAATCAGCTTTGCAGTTCTGCACCAGTGCAACAGTGCTGCACCAATGCAAAGCAACTATGGAAATCATACTGAACTAGGAGAAGCAAATTTAAGTCTTAAGAGAATAGGCTCACTTTTTTTTAGTCATCTTTCATGGTCTTCAGAGTATCCCCTGAAATCTCCAGAGGCCACCCCTTTGAATTATTTCATATTTAGGTTTTCAGAGATACTTGGCACAGTAAAGATAAGTGCCCCAAAGATGCAAACCAAACGTCTCTTGACTGTAGACTATTACCTACAGGCCGAAACTACCATAGACCATACTCCTAACTTTTAAGCAGATAAGGTAGGGGTGTTAATCCCAGTCTAAAAACCTATCTTTCAGGCCATAAGCAGTTCTATACCTACTGTCCAGCAGTGAGCCTACCATATATGTGTTCACTGTTGACTCCTATCTGTTCACTTAGACGTGTACAGCTGTAGCTGCGAAAACTACCTTTCCACATCAAATTTAGACTATGAGTAAGGCTGATGTCTTGTTAGCTGATACAATGAATTACATTTTCTGGCCTGCTGTGATCTTTCTTTGCCAATGGAAAGAAGATAGCTTCAATGTACATAAGAACTCAGTAGTTTTAGAGGCAGAGTAGCTTCCTCTTTCGTTCTCAGCCATGGTTCTTAGCTCGAGGAGACAAGTGGATTGCATGTATTTTTTAGAGCTGTTGCTGATAAATGATAACATGTTTTGATAGTGTAGCCTAAATATGAGAATGTAATCTCACAGTGTGTTTGCACCGCTTCTTAAAAAATTTATGCTGAAAAACAAATGCCATCTTAGGCAACATAAGGATATCCCATATGACTAGCTATCAGCATCTAAATGCTAAGTATAAGCATTGAGAACTGTAAAAAGCAGAGGCATTTTTTTCCTTCTGCGGGCCATTAGTAGGCAGGCATGCTGCTCATTTACTGAGCAGGCCCCATGACTATCTGTTGGACACATGGATGACTTTTTACAGATCAGATGTAGAGCAGGCCTATTGGCAAGATCATGCTTTTTAGGCAAGCATACTCTTTGTAAGATCATGTGCCTACAAGACAACTAGTGGTTCTCTGCTTCCAGAAACCAACATTGCAGTCCCGCCTGTACACAGGCAGCCTTCTCATGACCAACTTCATAAATAAGCTGCTTTCTAGGGTAAAGGCAGGAAGTTTATTCAACAGCAACAGAAGACTATGAAGAGTAGTCTATCGATTTAGGATTTTGACTCTGAGCATTTCTTGATCATGCACTTGAAATGATATAAAGAAATCATCCACTGGCCCAGGGTTGTGAATGTTGTTTCTTCTCATACGGAAGTCTGCTGTCCTTTAGAGGAAAGAAAACATCCTGAGTCAGCCAAACTGTGGGAAGTCCAGGATCTGGCAATATCCAGGCTTCATCAGCAGGAGTAAGTATAATGTGCTCCAGAGCACTGATAAAGTCTGTGGCACTTAAGCCAGCTGGCACACGATAGGCCATATCCATTCTGTCCATCCTTGTTACTGCGAGAGGAAGTCTTATGCAAACTGCTCATTAGGAACACTTTCTGGGCTGCTGGCTTCCCAACAGTACCCAGGAATCAATCGGAAAAGTTGTCACAGACTAATCATGTGCCAGGGACTGCTATAACAAGTTAACAGTATTGATGACTGGGTTTCAGTGACAGGAACTGTCCCTGGCAGCGTTCAGTTTTGTCTTTTCGTATGGGTACAACTTATGGGTCGCACCCATGTTGCAAGGAACAGAGGAGGCTGCAGCTGGCCATCTCTTTGAGCTCTCTTTCCAGTTGGTAGAACTGACAGGAGCATCGTGACCTAAATTGGAATAAAATAAGCATTGGAATCTGAGAAGTGCAGCAGTTTCAAAAAACAGCTTCAAAACTTGAAATTATCTTAAAAAATAGTTCCATATCTTTATGGTCATCCAACTGTACCCTGCCTCCACTGAAGGCAGCAAAGAATCAATATAAATTGGACAGAATCACAGTGAAATCAACTTAGTTACGGAACAGAGTATTTTTTTGTTTCTTTTTTTCCCCTCCTGTGCATTGTCTTTATAAATGCAAGATCTTTTAGATCTTACATGTTGATGGACCAGAATTGTCAATAGTTTTAGTTTTAATCCAAAGGAAAAGATTAAAAATAATTTTGTATGACCTTTACAAGCTACTGTTTCTCCTAAGACAGAAAATTACTTTACCTCACATTACAAGCTCTAACATACTTACTGAATATTTTGCTACTGGGATTGCTTTTCTTCAGCTTCTTTCCTGACTTGATTTCCCTCAAAAATACTAGTCTATTTTTCAATGGAGAAATTTTCACACATAATAGCATTTTGAGACTAGTGAAAATGTTCTGTTCATTTGATGGGGGTATTCTTATTCTCAGTCTTATCACAATCATTTCCCACTTTTTGGTCTTGTTCTAAGCTAAAATGTCAGGTTTGTTCAAGTTTGTCTCACAGAGCATTAACATCAAATGGTTCTGAAACTGAAAACTGGCTTGGATTTGATATTCATTACAAAGTGGGACCAATCTTCAGTTTTTATGGGTTGTTTAATTTTTGATATTGAAGTATCATATTCAAAAATCACAGTGTAAAAGTCTTTTCTACGATTTTCACTCTAACTTGTTTCTATTTAGGAAACACAGCTAAAGGAAAAAAAAGCCAGGTATAGCTATAAGCAGAACTTATGTTGCAGAATTAGTATCTGCTTTTTATCATAAAAGATAACAATGTAATTGACTATTCACTATTTATGTTAATTTAAAATTAGAATATTGAACTGCGAGGTTATTCCTCTTGTATACAAATTCTGTAAAATGATGTTCTCATATACCAAATAATTTGTCAATATAATTAAAGGAATGCAGATAGACTTCTATTACTGCCATCAGGTACTGCACATAGATATGGCTATATGGCTATATACGGCCATCTTCTTATTTATTTTGCAGTGCTATTTTAGTGGAAATATAACTTTGCTGGTTTCAGTTAAGTCAAAAATTGCAGTCAGATGTTTCTGTTAGAGGCTGTCTTAAACTGTGAATGTTCCCTGGTTCAAGTGTTGCCCAATGCAGCTGTGACCCCTGCAGTTACTCTACTTGAAAACACAAGATTCAGGGTAAAAAAACCCCCGTGTTTCAGATGGAGCAATTTGTCTCCTTTGTCCATTCTTCTGTTGCTAGAGCAGCAAAATGACAACACTCGAGAAGAGTTTTGACTGTAGTAATAATGATTAAGAGCTAGATGAAACATGGAACTTCCATTCCCTGTAAAAGTCCATAATACCAAAACATCTTTTACTTTGAGGCAATCTCACAAACGAAGAAAAACCCTTCAAAAATATTGATAGTGGAGAATAAATACTAAAAGAATTTCAGGAAATCACAGGATATACTATGATTTTTCCAACACTAAATGATGCACCCAGCTAATTCAAAAGTGAGAGCACTCTTAGGAGATTCTCAGAATTAGGAATTGTGCAGGGATTATGTGGAACAGTACACCTGACAAAACAAGTCTTGAAGGGACTTCCAGTGTCTTTAAGGTTTGGATGTAACTAGATTTACCAAGGCTACTATATTCTTGGCTCCATGATGTCCTGCTACTGCTGACTGTATCAGGAAACTTGATCCTGAAACTGACCGTTCAGTTTGTTAAATCCCCAATTACTTGACTCTGAAGCAATCTCTTTGGTGCATCCTGCTAGGGAGTTGCATTTGTAATTTGTTATAGGTTGATAGAAAGAAGAATATTTCTGCTGACCTTGGTTTTTAACCAAGGAGTGCTCTTCTAATGAAATATTACCGTGTTTTAAAACATCTTACTAGCACTCTTTATGTAGTAGGAAGTTTTCAGTCTGAGAAACTGGATGAAGGAATAGAAATTAAAGGAAGATGATGTATTTAGGGTGTTTCTTAGTAGCAAAATGCTAAATATTGCTGCCTTTTTCTTTTTTTCTGCAGAGAAGGTAAAACTTGCTGTGTTCAACAAGCAAGTGCTTGTGTAGGCAAGCAGTTACTTACCAAACAGTGAGACAAGAACATATCACAGTATCACAGTATCATAAGGTTGGAAAAGACCTCTGAGATCATCGAGTCCAACCTATGACCCAACACCTACACCTACTCCTACTTGTCAACTACACCATGTCACTAAGTGCCTCATCCAGTCTCTCCTTAAACACCTCCAGGGACGGTGACTCCACCACCTCCCCGGGCAGTGCATTCCAATGGCCAATCACCCTCTCAGTAAAGAACTTCTTCCTAATGTCTTCCTCCCCTGGCGAAGCTTGAGACCGTGTCCTCTTGTTCTGTTGCTGGTCACCTGAGAGAAGAGACCAACCCCTGCCTGCCTACAACCTCCTTTTAGGTAGTTGTAGAGAGCTATAAGGTCTCCCCTGAGCCTCCTCTTCTCCAGGCTAAATAACCCCAGCTCCCTCAGTCGCTCCTCATAGGGCTTGTGCTCCAGCCCCTTCACCATCCTCGTCGCTGTCCTCTGGACGCACTCCAGCATCTCAACATCTTTCTTAAACTAAGGGCCCAGAACTGGACACAGTACTCAAGATGCGGCCTGACCAGTGCCGAGTGTAAGTCCTGCTGGCCACACTATTCCTGATGCAGGCCAAGATACCATTGGCCTTCTTGGCCACTTGGGCACACTGCTGGCTCATGTTGAGTTTTCTGTCCACCAGCACTCCCAAGTCCCTTTCTGCCTGGCTGCTCTCCAGCTACTCTGTCCCCAGCCTGTAGCTTTGCATGGGGTTGTTGTGTCCAAAGTGTAGGACCTGGCATTTGAACTTGTTAAACCTCATGCTATTGGAGTCAGCCCATCTCTCCAGCCTGTCAAGGCCCCTCTGTAGGGCCCTCCTACCCTCTAGCAGATCGACACTTGCTCCCTGCTTGGTGTCACCTGCGAACTTGCTGATGAAGCACTCGATCCCCTCATCCAGATCATCAATGAAGATATTAAACAGGACCGGGCCCAACACCGATCCCTGGGGAACACCACTAGTGACGGGCTGCCAACTGGATGAGACACCATTCACTACCACTCTTTGGGCTCGGCCATCCAACCAATTCCTAATCCAGCATAGAACATTCCCATCCAAGCCACTGGGCTGACAGCTTCTCCAGGAGTCTGCTCTGGGAGACAGTGTCAAAGGCGTTGCTGAAGTCCAGGTACACCACATCCACAGCCTTCCTCTCATCCACCAGGCGACTTACACAGTCATAAAAGGAGATCAGGTTGGTTAGGCAGGACCTGCCCCTCCTAAATCCATGCTGGCTGCGCCTGATCTCTCGCTCATTCTGCAGGTGCTGCATGATAGCACCCAGGATTATGCGCTCCATAATTTTACCCGGAACCTAGGTCAGGCTGACAGGTCTGTAGTTACCTGGATCGTCTCTATGGCCATTCTTGTGGATGGGCGTCACATTGGCCAACTTCCAGTCATCCGGGACCTCTCCAGTGAGCCACGACTGCTGATAAATGATGGAAAGCGGCTTGGCAAGCTCATTCGCCAGCTCTCTCATCACCCTAGGGTGGATCCCATCTGGCCCCATAGACTTATGAGGATCCAAGTGCCTCAGCAGGTCTCTAACTTCTTCCTCCTGGATGACAGGGGGGCTATATTGCACCCTGTCCCCATCCATCACTTCAGAAGACCAGTTGTCCAGTGAACAATCTGCCTTACTGTTGAAAACTGAGGTGAAGAAGGCATTAAGCACCTCAGCCTTTTCCTTATCTTCTGTTATTATGTTTCCCTCAATGTCCGATAAGGATTGAAGATTGTTGCTGCCCTTCTTTCTGCCGTTAATATATTTGAAAAAGCACTTCTGATTGTCCTTAACACAAGTGGCCAATTTAAGCTCCAGCTGGGCTTTTGCCTCCATAATTTCCTTTCTACACAACTTGACAATATTTTTGAACACAACCTGACTTACCTGCCCTTCTTTCCAAAGGCGATACACCCTCTTTTTCTCACTTAACTTCTTCAGAAGCTCCTTACTCAACCAGGCCGGCCGTCTGCCCCTGCAGCTCATCTTAGAGCACATCGGGACAACCTGCTCCTGCGCCATGAGGACTTAATTCTTGAAGTACCTCCAGCCTTCCTGGACCCCCTTGCTTTTAAGAACTATCTCCCAGGGTACTCTCCTTACTAGTTCCTTATATAATCTGAAATCAGCATGCCGAAAGTCCAGCGTGGTCGTCCTGTTTTTGGTCTTCCTTGTTTCATTGTTAATGGAAAACTCGATTATTTCATGGTCGCTGCAGCCCAGAAAGCCTCTGACCACAACATCACCCACCAGCCCTTCTTTATTTGTAAGCAGGAGGTCAAGGAGAGCCTCACCCCTGGTAGGCTCACTCACCAGCTGTGACAAGAAGCAGTCCTTGATATACTCTAAGAACCTTCTGGACTGCCTCTTCTCGGCTGTGTTAAGTTCCCAGCAGATATCTGGGAGATTAAAGTCTCCTAGAAGAACAAGGGCAGACGATCTTGAGGCAACTTCCAGCTGCTTAAGCAATAAAATATCCACATCTTCCTCCTGGTCAGGCGGTCTGTAACATACTCCAACTAGGATATCAGTCTTTCTTGCCCCTCTTACTCTTACCCGTAGACACTCAATGTGGTCATCACCAATCTCAACTTCTACATTGTCAAGAGTTTCCTTAGTGTACAGGGCCACCCCTCCACCCCTTCCCTCGCGCCTGTCTCTCCTGAAGGGTTTGTAGCCTTCCATGGCAGCACTCCAGTTATGGGAGTCATTCCACCATGTTTACGTGATAGCAACTATATCATAGTTCTCTTGCCAGGCCAGGACTTCCAGCTCCTCTTGTTTGTTACCCATACTGTGTGCGTTAGTGTACATGCACTTAAGCTGGGCTACTGGCTTCACCCTTGATAATGACTCACTTTCTGCAGTCGCTTCAGTGGTGAGTCTGGTTACATCCCCCTCCCTCTTCGGGCCTAGTTTAAAGCCCTCTCAATGAGCCCTGCCGTCTCCTGGGCTAGAATCCTTCTGCCCTTTTTACTTAGGTGAGACCCATCTGGGTCCAGCAGGCCGGGTGCAGTAAAGGTTTCCCCATGATCATAGAAACTGAAATTCCTGTATCTGCACCAGACCTTGATCCACTTGTTGAGAGGGCACATTCTCTTGTTCTTTGTAGTAAACCTTTCTGACACCAGAGGGACTGAGCAGAACACCACCTGTGCTCCTGCCCCATCCATTAGCCGGCCCAGCTCCCTAAACTCCTTTTTAATTATCCTTGTGCCCCTCTTATAGAGTTCATCACTGCCAGCCAGAACAACCAACAGGGGATAATAATCTGAGGGTTGAATTAGATCCGGGAGTCTCTTAGCGATATCCTGGACCTGGGCTTGAGGAAGGCAGTTGACTTCCCTGTGGGATGGGTCCGGCCTACATATGGAACCTTCTGTTCCTTTTAGAAGGGAGTCACCTATTACAACTACCCTCCTTTTCTTTTTAGTGCTTGAATTTCTGATCCGCCTGACAGACAGAGCAATATCACGAGGTTCCCCAGACGAACAGTCTTCATCGTTGTCGTCTACCTGAGCCTCAAATTCCAGGACACCAAACATGTTTTGTAAGGGCAGCTGGAAGGGTGGCATCTTGAAGGGAGTCAGAGGATGGGAGGAAAATCTCTTGCCCCCACGACAGCAGACCTATTCCCATTCTTCCTCAACAACTAAGTCCCTCCCCTCATCCTGGAGGTGAGGAATATACTGTTCCTCGGTCTCCTGGGGTGTATTCCTGGGGAAAGAGAGGGTTCGAATCCACCAGTCTATCTCCCTTTTGGTATCTCGTATGCTTCTCAGCATCTCAACCTGATCCTTAAGCTCTGCAACCATCTGGAGCAAATCACTGACCTGCTCACACCTCATGCAGGTGTTTTTTGGATCGTCTCCAGGTATTACAAGCAGGTTACAGCACTCACTACAGTCGAGAGTCCGGACACTTGCATCCTTCAATGGAGGCACACATACATCAGAAAATATTCTGATTTTTATGCTCATGGCAAAAAGAAGTATTTTCATCCTATTAATCCTAATCTATATTCAAGATGAGATGGCCCTGGCAGAACAGTTATCTTGTCAGCAGCGTATCCCAGGAGAATGGCAACTGGATCTGGCAGCTTTCTGTAGCATACTTTGGAAAAGAAATGTTATTCAAATATTGATCATATATATATGTCCAGGGTAAAGGGATGCTCTGATTAGTTGCTCCAGATAATGTGGAAAACAGGTATATTTTCGTTATCATGAAAGGGAAATTGCATGGTTCTTTCTTGTCATATCCAAAGGAACACATAGAGATCAACCTCAGGTGATATTTAGCTCAGTAGAACTGTGTTAAACTTGGTCCTCGTTCTCTTAGTTGATAAAATATCCATATACCTTATGTCTCCAGAAAAGGTCTTAATGAAGCCAACCCCAATTAACTATTCAGACATCAGTGGATTAATCATAGTTTAATGAAAGATTCAACAGGTTTTCATGTTGTTCAAGGCAAGAATACTTGACTTGTCAGTCTCTTTCCAGTCCTTATTAGAATGTTTCTTTTGACAATTTCTATAACCGTAAAATTATTTTTATGTTCTGTTTTAGTGATCCTTCCACTTTTTTTCCCAACATCCTTCCGTAAAATGAAACATCAAAAGAAATCATAGCATGCTAGTAAGAGTCTCACCAGTGCTGTATCTGGATTTACAGTTGCATATCTCTTGTTAGTGAACTCAAGTTCCAATTCACTCTCTTATTTTCCTACAGGATGGTATTGTGCTATTATATTAGCAGCACATATTTAACTCCTTAACAATATGTTATCTGTTACCTTTGGTTACTTCTGTCAACAAAAATCAGTTGTCTAAAAAATGTCTATCATCTGTTTGAAAAAAATTATTTTTTTGGTAAAATCTGTGTTGACTGAGATTAACTAGAATCCTATCTTTTAATTCTTTGTTTATTGATTTTTAAATATTTTTCTATTAATTTACCTCTAACTGGCATCAGACTAATCACTTATCTTCCATATCACTCAATTTCCTTGTCCTAAATGGTGACAAAAAATAAAATTTAAAATCAGTGTTTTCAGTCTTCTACAGTTTCATTGTCACTATAATAAATAAATAAATAAATAAAATTAAAATCAAGAGGCCAGATATTTCCTCAGAAAACAATTATCTGTTACTGGAAACATCTTATACGCTTAGAAGATGCTTAGCTGTTTTTGATGTGGTCTAATATTTTTCTCAGTTACTAATGATTTTAGAATCTTTCCTTTATTCCTACATGATCCATGTATCTTATCTGGCTTCCTTCTCAAGACAGAACAGGAGTATTAATTGCATAAGTGTTCCTTTTCTGCACTATTAATAATTTAACAGTTCATGTCTAGTTAAAAGGCCCGTTTCATTGCTGTGATTCATTTCTTTTTCAATGCATTAGAATTCCTCATTCCTGGCTGTGCTGCAAATGATGGGGTTTTTTTCATTGTTGTTAGCTTTCCTATCTTTCAGATGGTTTTAGCTACCTGTCATTGTGTTTCAATATTATTTACATGAGTTTTTTAAAGGAAAGGCATGCCTTACATATCTATTGTGCTTTTTTGGATAAATCAGCATGCATTAGGGAAATCTGGCTGGTATTGTCAACAAACCCTCTCAAATGACTCCTACATAAATAAAGCATCCACTGAATAACAGCTAAAGTCTTTACATGGGTAAATAATTGCCTAGAATACAGACAATGGAGATTAGAGAAAATTTACACAATGCAAGAAGATTATCAGTGGAGCCCTTCAGGAATCTGTGCTAAGATTGATAATTTCAAGCATATTCATAAATGAGACATTCCTTGGAAACTTATAGTGTTTACTGGTATCAAGTTATTCAGGAAAGCCTGACCTTGAAAAATGGGAAAAGAGCCTTATAAGACTGAAAGGTCACTGTAATGGCGGTTGAAACTCAGTATAGGTACACCCAATGTTAAGAAAAATACACAGAAAGTAGATTGATCTCTGAGCTTATTACTATTCTCCTGGAATCATGTCTTGGAATTATTATAGATCTGATAAAAATCTCATCCCAGTGCTCTAAATCAAGTGACTATTGGGGACTATGATTATAACACACACCTCAGATTCATAACAGATGATAGGAAGTGGTTCTTAACACAGTGTGTGGTTTATCTGCACAGTGCTGACACAGGATGCTCCAAATGGTGAGTTTAAATGTATTCAGAGGTGACTGGAAAAGATATGGAAGAAAAAACTAAAATATAAGGCTACTAAATTTAAAAATCCGACACCTCTGTCCTCTGGTGTTTTTGAATGAACTCCTGGGGATTCCCATAGTAATCTTTTCTGATAAATGTATCATTAAAAGTATTCGCTTCTATGCTATTTCCTATGCATCTTCTTGTCAGAATCTGGACATTGGTCTATGTAGAGTCTAGGTTTCATCAGGTATAGTCACTTTTAAGGAATGTTATGGGCTACAGCAAATAATTCAGCATATGGTGTTAAGAAATATAAAACGCGTTGCAGTCCAGATCTGTCAGAATAAAAATTTGCAGGTTTGACAGTAGTTTGGTGCTACATTTTAAGCCTATCCAGAGCCCATTTGCCTTTAATTACCTCAACATCAACTACAAACTGCATCATCGAATCTAACATTTTTCTTACCTCTGAGAACACCATAAAATACAGCAATTAATTAGCATCTTTGTTCGCTATTTTTATAGTTATTATCTCCTTTCAAACCTAACCATAGTTTTTAATCAGTTTTGTTTATATAATTAATTACAGAATTTAGTCAGTTAACTCTTGATGTTGTCCAACCTCCTTGATCTGCAAATTTCATAGAAAGTAATAATAAATCTGCTTTCTGCCATCATTTATAAGATGACCTTAATCATAATATGCCCAGTGTTAGATTTAGATTTAGTAAAAGTCAATGAACCAGCTTTCCAGCTTTTCCATTAGTTTTCAATAAATCAGTTGCCCATGTTAGATACAGTCCTATTTGTAACCCTGCAGGTCTTGAGAGCTCTTGATGTTTCCTGAAATCCGTGCGCAACCAAGCTGTAACACAACCCTCCTTTTAGCTACAAGCATGGGAACCTACAGTCATAAACATTTTGGTTCTGTCAGCACCAGCCCACTTCCCGGCTCTTGGGCTTTAGTTCCTCACTGGTGCTGCTTTAACCTGTCATCCTAATCCTACCTCTCACCTAAATCTTAGTTAAAAGCCTACAAAGTAATAGATCTGCCAAAATGACAGGCTTGAATAGAGAACAGTTGGACAGTCAGCAGTGGAAGTTACTGTCTTCCCGTACGGGTCTTAACGGATGGATTTGCTGCAAAAGTCTAGGCAAGTCTAGTTTGTGAACTATGGAACAGATGTTTTGGGAAACCCTCTGGTACCTGAAGAAGAGATACTTCAGGGCTCTGTGCGTATTCAGTTCCTTTAAGTTCAAAAGGTTCACCAGTTCCAAGCATTCACATATTTATTTTTTTTGTTCTTGTGAGCTTTTTAAAAACTTTTCCATTTCGTTGACTGAGACCAGTAAAATCTCCATCCTCAGCAACTGCTGTTTCTGCACTGACTGGAATATTCTTTCCAAGGATGCATTTTCAGACTTCCCATATCTTATTCTGTTGTTGTTGTGCATCAAAAGCATTAAACTACATAATGGCAGCTACTCTATTCATTAATGGTGGGAGAGGGAGAAATACAGATTCAGGTTGTTTATGCTAACTGTTGGTCATGACAACAAGTAGTTACTTCATATTTAGAAGTCAGTTCAGAAAATATTAACCATAAACCATGCCGGTTAATTCTAGTCTTTGCTTTACTCAACCAAGAATTGAATTATATGACAGCTGTCCCAGTTCTTTACAGTTCTGAACCTAGCACATCTCCAGACCAAGCTTTTTGCTTAATAGTAGCCCAGTATCCTGTCACATGCACTATGACCTATTTCAAGTTACTGAAAACCAGCTATATTTCTTATAAGATGTGATGATCATAATTGCTTCAGAAATAAATGTTTGGTGGCTCCACACCTCCAACTATTCCTGAAGATCTACATTAAAAAAAAAAAAAAGATTTTCAGCAGTTTCTGTTGAGAAATCTTAACTGGAAATAGAATTAAGTCTACTGCAGGATAAAGGCCCATGATGGTTATGATCACTGACCCTCATTATAATCCTGTAGAAAACTATGCTTTGCTCTGCAGTTCTGTTACTCTTATAAACCACCTATCAATACTTGCTGGCAAATAAAATAAAAGTTATTATATGACTGCTCATTCCTGATTTTTTTCCCAGCCATGCAAGCTTTGCAGGGTTCAAGTTTAAAGCTAATTAATCTATCCTTCCTGTGCTGAATACTTTCACTTTACCAGCAGTGCAGTGATGACTCACAAGAACTAATTTTGTTAGCTCCTCCAAATAGGGTTTGTGTGTCTTTTTCTGAATCTAGCAAATGGACTGTTTGTGTTCCGTAATAAAATGAGACACATATGCTTGCCCAGGAGGTTAATTCCTACCTTAGTGAATTAAGGTTCAGGCTAGAAGGAGTCTAGAGGAGAGCTTGCATAGCAGTTTTTCAAGTATTTGAGGACTTTAAAAGAGTGGGGATGCCATTGTGTGTATCCTGATTGTAATAGCTGAAAAATATTTTTGTTTATTCAAGGAAGTAGAGCTTTGTTGGTTTTTTTCCTTGAGTAGAATTGTTACAATTGCTTTGTGTTCAAACACTGATCAAGAGCTGTCAAGTAGAGTGATACCAGCAGACCTCCTGCAATGGCCATAAGTGAAGCCAGTCCACCTGAGTTGGAGAGTGTGTGCAGCGAGATTGTTGCCAGTAGGAAACACAGATCCAGAGTTCTTTAGAAAGAAATGAGCTAGCAGCACACCACCAGCAACAGTTACAGCAAATGTACCTGTAGCCATATTTACAAAGGTGGCAGCAACAGTCCCAATAGAAGCTTCAAGAACCTGTGAGCAACTGCAAGAACTTACAGCACAGGAAGAGCTGCAGGTACAGGAGCAACATTGAAAGCAAGAGATTTCAGAAATGAGGAAGAGGATTAAAAGCTGTTTCTCTGATCAGTAGACCATGATAAAAAGAAAATCAACACATAGGGCAAGTACAACAATGTTGAAACTGTGGAAAGGGAAAGGCTGTGGATATGGTATAAATGGACATTGGTAAAGCCTGTGACACCGTTTCGCACAGTATCCTGCTTGAGAAACTGGCTGTCATTGGCCTGGACAGGCACACCCTTTGTTGGGTAAAAACTGGCTGGATGGCCGGGCCCCAAAGGGTTGTGGTAAATGGAATTAAATCCAGTTGGAGGCCGGTCACGAGTGGTGTTCCCCAGGGTTCAGTGCTGGGTCCAGTCCTGTTCAATATCTTTATCAATGATCTGGATGAGGGGATTGAGTGCACCCTTAGCAAGTTTGTAGATCACACCAAACTGTGGAAGTGTGGGTCTGCTTGAAGGAAGGGAGGCTCTGCAGAGGGATCTGGACAGGCTGGATCGATGGGCTGAAACCAGCAGGTTGAGGTTCAACAAGGCCAAGTGCCGAGACCAGGACTTGGGACACAACCCCGTGCAGCGTGAAAGACTTAGGGAAGAATGGCTGGAGAGTTTCCTGGCACAGAAGGACCTTGGGGTGCTGATTGACAGCCGGCTTAACATAAGCCAGCAGTGTGCCCAAGGTGGCCAAGAGGGCCAATGGTATCTTGGCCTGTATCAGACACAGCATGGCCAACAGGAGCAATGAGGTGATTGTGCCCCTGTACTCAGCACTGGTGAGACTGCACCTCGAGTGCTGGGTTCAGTTTTGGGCCCCTCACTACAGGAAGGACACTGAGGGGCTGGAGCCGGTCCAGAGAAGGGCAACGAGGCTGGTGAGGGGCTGGAGAACAAGTCCTACGAGGAGCGACTGAGGGAACTAGGGTTGTTTAGAGAAGAGGACGCTGAGGGGAGACATCACTGTTTACAACTACCTCAAAGGAAATTTTGACGAGGTGGGTGCTGGGTGACAGGTGATAGGACAAGAGAAAATGGCCACAAGTTGCACCAGGGGAGGTTCAGAGTAGACATTAGGAAAAATTTCTTCACTGAAAGGGTGGTCAGGCATTGGAACAGGCTGCGCAGGGAGGTGGTTGAGTCCCCATCCCTGGAGGTGTTTAAAAGATGGATAAAAGAGTTTCTTAGGGATATGGTTTATTAGTAGACAGGTACGGTTGTACTTGATGATCTCAGAGGTCTTTTCCAACCAGGCAATTCTATGATTCTATGAAACTCACAGGTAGTGATCAACTCCCAATAAAATAAGCCTGAGGGTAACCTAGAAGTGTTGCCAGAGCTTTCAAGTGACTTAATGAGATGTAGACACCCTTGCCTTGTCAAACCATCCAATTTGTAGAAGGCAGCTTAGGGATTCCCTGACCTTCTTTGGGAATTCTTGTAGGACTGGAAGATCATAGGTCAAAATCTAGTCAAAATGCTTTAACTAAAACTGAAGGCTAGGTCTTACTAGTTACTTGATCTGAACATGATATGAGAAGCATTTGTTTTGTTACTAAGAACATGCATTTCTTTGGACACTCTATACATGTGGTTGCACAGCTTTGGAATACAGAATGCCTGCAGCACACAGTAAAATAATAGCAGAATATGGGTGTTAACAACATTGAAGAGTTATTGATTAGCTCAACCATATTAGTTACAAAGTTTGACTTTGTATTGACTGTGATACTTCTGATACCACAATTATCTTTTGTGGATGTTGGAATATTTTGATGTCTTTTTCTCAGCTGAAGTATCAGTGGGCTAATCTGCAGTTTATCTCTTGCAAGGGCTGCAACATTATTAACTGGGAATAATACTGCAAGTGTAACTGAGAAAAGAGCTGAGAGGCTGATATGTACTCTTACATGCCTCTTTCCTGTTTGCATACGTTCCTTCAGCTCACATGGTAGAAGTTTATTGCTAAAGCATTGGATAGGTGTTACCCACCCACCCTTGCTCTCAGGGCCCTGAGTGCACCAAGAGCAACCCCTACAGTCTTTTTCCCTCTCCATGGTGTTTGATTTGTGGTCAGGGCCAGCTCTGATAGAATGCAGCCACGTAACGTGTGATTATGCTGCTGTGAAAGGACTTGTGAAAGAGCAATAAGAAGCTGTGTTGGAGGCCTCAGCTGGCTCAGGAGCTGAATTTCAGTTCAGACCCTTTTCCTTCCTCATCCTTACATTCATGCCAAACCCATATGTACCATACCAAAGGGTACATGGAGTAACTAGAAAAAAAAGCTGTAAAACATTTACCTGCATCAAATCCAACACCCATCTCATCTTGAATTTGTCTGTTGTGCTTTTAAGTGGAACCTTCAATAAATCAATGATTCTGAAAATTCAATAGATGGGAATTATAGACTGGAAATTACTACACCAAACCCATCTACCTCCGTCAGTTCAAGATTGGCTTTTGCTGGTCTTTGAGTATTCAGGAGAAGTTAAGTTTTTACTATGTCTTATACAAGAATGTCATACCTTTTTTGGAAGCATAGGCAATTAACTGCAACAAGTTCTTTTAAGGAATTTATGGGCCTTTAAAGCAGAGCTGAGTGAAGGGCTTGAATTCAGGCTAGGGAAGGGTTAAATGTGAGTTCTGTATAAGAGGTGCTGAAAAATTTTTAAAATCTTGTGGTTTATAATGCCTGCAGACATATGATGATTCCACATCTGGCCGAGGTAAATGGTTTTATTTCTGGTTCGAATATGCTTTGCATGAATCTAGGATGTCTGCTGTAATGGTTGTAAGGGAGTATCAGTTCATCAGCAACTGAAAAAAGTTAATTGTTGCAGACTGAAACAAAGACTAATGTTTAAAGGAAAACTTGTTAAGACTAGAGTAAGGGCTGGTGTCTTGGTTAAGGACTGGTACAGAAGATACCCCAGTCTATGTTTATACTGAAACTGGAACTACAAATCTCACAGGGCTGGGATAAGAGGTTATCAAGTGGGTTTTAGGTAGATTTGAAGAAGATTTAGATTGCATATCTTATTTAAACCTATATTTATGCTTGTTTTAAAGATCAGTTGCTGTAAGACGGGGAGCCCCGAGAACTCAGCTGGTTGCAATGTAGTTTAGGATCTTCTGAGCCAAGATAAGGGATGGCCTCAGAAAGCCCAAAGTCTAGGCTTTATGTTTAGGCTGTTGACGTGGGCATTGATTACTGGTAAAGGAAGGTTATTTCTTACAGTTAGCTTTTCTTTAAAGACAGGAGATTTGTTTCCACAAATTTCCAGATATAGTCTTCTTTTTCACAGCTTCCAAAAATAGTCTTAGCTATTTAACACTTTCTGTTTCTGACTCTGTGAGTCTTATGAGTTACATGTAGCCCACATCTTGAGTTCTTCTTAATCTTCAAACTGAAATGAAATATAAAGCAAATTTTAAGAATAGACTTGCTGGCCAGGTCCATCTCATTCTGACCTATTTGTCCCCACTAATCACGCTATTTTAGACCTACTTGCTTCCTGCTTTGCAAAGTTAATCTGCCACCCAAAAAACCCAGAGAAGTTACATATAATATACAGTTGTGGAGTATGCCATGCCATGTATGTGCTCCCACAGGTATTGTGCATTCTGGAGTGCAGGAACACAGGAACGTGCAAAGCAATCTTGTTCATCACTGCCTCATATTCTTAAAGTGAAATCAAAACTTCCTTCAGGCATACTGTAGGTAGCATTCATACTTGTAGGTAGCATTGCTGGTAAGCCCCTCGGATGCTGGAGAATTATTTTTATATTCTCAGGATTGATTTTTGTCCCTATTGATAATTATACCCAGAATCCTGTAAGATCTAGAAAATTAACCAGAACCAATTTGCTCCTCCAGTGCCAGGTCTTTCACAGTTCTTTATGCTTTTCAAGTGTTATCAATAACACTATGCTCCTTCATCCCTCCAGGTCCTGATCTTACATCTTTTCTCAAGCAAGCAGTTGGCATCTGCCTTCAAACTAAGCAGAAGCTTTTGTCCTTGGTGCTTATATGCCCTTGCATTAGCTCTCTAAGCGCTGAAGAATCCAGATATTAACCTAGATTTTCATTCTTCTTGTCTCAGCACTAAATATATTTCTAATCTAGCCAACAGGCTGAATTCTCTTCCCTAACTCAGTTAATGCCATTTTCTCAATGTTTTCATACACCTAAGTGCATTCAGAATCCAAAAATAAAACTAGATCTTCAGTCCAACTATAACTGTAACCTTAAATTTAGACAAATATCTCCAAAAGATAAGGAACAAGCTAGAATTATTATTGGCTTCTGCTATTGCACCAACTCTACAGGCCTTGCAAATTAATGCAAGCAAATTAATTTTACATGTTCTTCTCTATAGGACTTTGAAATGTGTAAATATTTTTCGTGTCTAATGAGAAATTTGTTTTAAACATATTTTAGGTTATTGTTATTGGTGCTAGCATAGATTTCTGGTGATGCCACATCTGGCAGCAGTTTCAGGAATTTACCAGTACTCTACAGGGAGTACAGCGCTGGGCTAAGCCTCATTTCTGTTCTCAGCCACAGGACTTGATTGATATGTGCCCTGCTATTAGTTTACTTCTGAAGTGCATCATTAGGTTTGTTCCCACTTGCTGTCTATTTAAGAAAAAGCTTTACGAAACAGAATTTATCTTATATATATTTCTTTATTTTATATATATATATCTTCATTATAAAATATTTGAATCTTTTTTTCTAACAGTATGATTACATTTCAAAATATTCTGTAGTCTGAAAGAAACTTTATCAAAACTTCTCACATGCATTAAACAATAAACTTTTCACACCAAATTCACTGTATAAACAAGGCTGCTGCCCACCTTCAGAAGAAAATTCATCACTGTTGCCAATTAAAATCATGTTGAGTTTTCTGTATCAGAGTTACGTTTTTATCTTTTCACTGTGTGTTTGGTATTCATGAGTGAGTTCTTAAATGACATAATATGTCCAGGAGACTTTGTAGCCCAGAACTTACGCTTGCTAAAAATATTTTCATTCTTTTGCTTACTCATAAAAAAAATACTACACGAACATCAGAATTCATGGACAAAATTAAGGGGGTTTTTGGTTTTTTGTTTTTTGTTTGTTTGTTTTGTTTTGTTTTGTTTTGTTTTCTATAGGAACAAAATTTTTAAAGGATAAAATGTCAACGTAAAGTCCTTTCACTTCATTATGCTTATGTATGATTCCCTACATTGTGTAGTTGAACCTGTCTCAGTTTAAAGGAAAACTAAGATGTGTATCTGAACTAGACAAGGGGCTTCTTTCCAAAAAAATACCACCACAACCTTTGAAATTAAGGGACTTTAATCAGGAAAAAGTATATAGAGAAGGACAACACTTCTTAACTACAAATATATATATATATATATATATATATATATATATATATATATATATAACCAAAACCAGAACTGGACACACAGCAACACTGTAAGCAAAACCCTTAAACAAAATAAGTTCTATCCCTGCTCCTTTCAGTGCAGTTATGTTTATGGACAGCAGGACGCGATGTTGTACCCCGGGAGGCAGCAGGGCACTCTCTCCTCTCCTTTTGTCTGAAGGCGTTGTGGGGGGAGATAGCGACTCCTCTGCAGGTGACCTCGGCCCCCAGGGAATCTGCAGCAATTCCAGGTAGTGCTGACCGCTCTCTCTCGGAAGGACAGCCCAGGGCAGGTGGAGTTGGGGGCTGAGCTCCCTCCACGGTGCCTCCACCTCCAGCAAGATGGTGGCTCCCACTCAGCAGCTGCTGAGCAGAAGTGGCACCAACCGAAGAAACCTCTCACCCTCCTCCCCCCTCATCTCTTCCAGTCATCAAACGAGCTCAGAGCAATCAAACCACACGCCTGCCACGCGTCCTGGTTCCCAAACCCCTCTGTGTTGGCAAGGGAGAAAAATATTCTCTGAAAGATTTTGAAACTGTAACAAACCAATTTTGAATTTGTTATCTGACTGCCCAAAAAATGCCCACTGATTTTTGAGTAATTGAGAACTACTGTTCCAGATTCTGAGTTGTTAGTTTATGTTATTAATATATGTTACAGTTAAAATGATGACTGACTTAGTGGTGGGCTGAACTAACTACAAAATTACTTGTAGATCTTCTGAAAAATTACAATGCTTTATTAGCATTTAATTATTATTCTCCATTTTTGGTTTACAATTACTGCAGTTATACTGTTTCTCTGTCTCCCTTCTTTGAAATTGATCCAAAGCAATAGAACATAGTTTTAATGGTAATATATCTAATGTATAAACTTAGTCCTAAAAATAGATGAAGCATACTAACAGGTAACAGGTACTGAAAAGAAAGTCATCCCAAGACTAATATTCTACCCACAATTTCAGTGTCAATAAACAAGTAAAACAAAATTACTACAAATATCTATTGATTCTATATTTCATAATAATATGTGTCATTACACGCCTTGCTCACAACTGAGTAAATTTAGAAAAAACACAAATGATAATTTAATAAGCATAAAGGAGTTAAACTGAGATAACACAGGAAACTTTAATGTATATATTTCTGAATTTCTTTATCATATGACCTTGAAACCACAGTGTGGTTATTTTTCTGTAGTTATTTTGGGGTACTTGAAAGTAAATTATACATTTATTATACGTGTATTAGATCTCCCTAAATCTCTAAGTAGAACCATGATTTTACCCAACGGGAGGATTCAGCCTGGGGACATCTCAATGCAGTTTTTGCTTTCACATTTACCTTAGACCTCCTAAGTCACAGTGGGTGCTTCTTTATGTCTTTTTGCCTCTGAGCATGATGAAGATCAATTATAGTTGGAGTTTCTTTAACTGTTGCTTACCTACAAACAGTCTCTTGTCTTGAGAACATTCAGTAAAACATATAGCCTTCTTATGCTTAACAAAATATCCTTTTCCTATCAAAGCCTATTAAAACATTTCTTCTAACCTTTCAAAACTCCTTAGAACTGAGAGTTCTTCTTTAAAAATAAAAGCATATAAATGCATCTTTTTAATATTTACTCCGCATCTGTTTCAGTAAATATTTGTATTTTTCCAATTGTATTCAAATAAGACAAAGTTATTGACGGTGCTATGATGTGCAAAGTCGTCTACTAAGATCAGTCAAAACTGTCATAGTTAGTCCTCATTTGTAAAATAACTGTATTAGGTTTACTTCTCTAACTCTCTATAGCAAATTTCACTCTCCACATTGGCCCTATCAACTTTTTGTATTTAAATTCACAATTGTCCTCAGTTTTTTTCAGTCAGTAGCATAGTGACAAAACTGCTTTTATATATAGGCTTTTTCCACATTACTGTATTTGTTCATTTAGGAAATAAAGAATTTAATGGCCTAAATGCTAAATTAACATGCAACTTCTGCTTTCCTACACTTTGCCCATTTTGTACATGCTTAAAGCATTTAGATGAGATGTGCAGAACTCTGAGTAGAAATCTTTTACTTCTTTTCCACCATATTACTGAGATTAGTGCTGAGCTGGCAAAAGGGGCCCTGCATAAACAGAAGCCTTTGTAAACATTGATAAACAACCCTTCTCTATTTCAGAAGATTGACTTAGCCACCTAGTAAGAATGTTATGTCTTCACTTCTTTGATGAAAATTTTATTTTTCCGTAAATTAGAAATCATGGATGATTCTTAAATCCTTCAATTTAGAAAGAGTCTACAGGAGATATGAAGAGTGTCCTTTCTTCTTGCAAAGCAACAACTCTTAGAGAACTCTAAGGTATGCGTGGCGGTCTGTGCAGATCAAAGAACAAAATGAAGTCTTCCCACATTTCACAATGAGTTTTTGAGTGTGTTTGCACGTGTGCACTGATCAGGAAAAGACAGAAGGATTCCATTCTTAGTATTTCTCTGGAATAAGACATGAAATCACCCTGACCCCTTTGATGACACAGGAATAAGCATTTTGGGAACAATTTAGGCAATACAGATTTGGCAAAAGGCAAAAGACACATTTTCCTCCTCATAGTTTTTCTAGTAACTGCTCTGAGCTGGTGTCTTCCATGTTATTTTCTTTTTTTTTGAGAGGGGTCCTATTCTGAGGTGCCCAGCATCCACAAGTACTATTGAAAGACTAGATCTGAATCTAAGTTTCAGGGGCCTAGAAGTTAGCTGCAACATGTAACTTTATTGTACCTAACCTAAGTTTGACTGTAAGAAAGGCTTGAGAGGTGGGCCTGTGTGAACTTCATGAAGTTCAATCAGGCCATATGCAAGGTCTTGCACCTGCATGGGGAAATCCCAAGCACGAATATAGGCTGGGTGGAGAATGGGTTGAGAGTAGCCCTGAAGAGAAGGTCTTGGGGGTACTGATGGATGGGGAGCTCAACGTGAGCCGGAAATGTGCATTTGCAGCCCAGAACCCCAACTGTATCTTGGGCTACATCAAAAGAAATGTGATCAGCAGGTTGAGGGAGGCGATTCTGCCCCTCTACTCTGCTCTTGTGAGACTTCACCTGGAGTTCTGCATTCAGTTCTGGAGTCCTCAGAACAGGAAGGACATGGATCTTTTAGAACAAGTCCAGAGGAGGCCCACAAAGATAATCAGAGGGCTGGACCACCTCCCCTATGAGGACAGGCTGAGAGAGTCGGAGTAGTTCAGCCTGGAGAAGAGAAGGCTCTGGAGAGACGTGATAACAGTCTTCCAGTACTTAAAGAAGGCCAGTAGGAAAGCTGGGGAGGGGCTCTTTATCAGGGAGTGTAGTGATAGGATGAAGGGTAACAATTTTAAACTGAAAGAAGGGAGATTTAGATTAGATATTAGGATGAAATGTTTTTCTTTGAGGGTGGTGAGGCACTGGCACAGATTGCCCTGAGACGTTGTGGGTGCCCCATCCCTGGAGGTGTTCAAGGCCAGGATGGGGCTTTGAGCAACCTGATCCATTGGAAGGTACCTCTGCCCTTGTCAGGGGTGTAGGAACTAGATGATATTTAAGGTCATTTCCAGCCCAAAGCATTCTATGATTCTATGAAGTCTGTTATTAAGGGCTTATAGCTAAACTATAGTGACTTTGAAAATAATCTGTTCTCCTGTATCTAATGAAAAATAATTTGACCCGACTTAGCCCTTGTGAAAGAGGTTTGTAAAATTATTTTACCAAGAATACTTAACTAAAAAAAAATATTTAACAAGGAAGCTTAAATATGTACTAAAGTACTTGAGTCAATCTCTGATAAAAATGGATTTTGAGATGGAGTTTAGAGACTTTGCTGCTTTTAGAAAACTCAGTATGGGTGGAGAAGGGAAAGAGCTGTATTACAGCCATATGCAGGTATATTTGATGTTGTAATTTCATTAGGACTATTAAAACTAACATCACTCTCTTGCAATTAGTAGAGTGGCTGGTATAAATTATGTGGTGACTAGGTAGGCCTACTCAGCTTTGGAATATGGCAGGGTGCAAATATAGATGAAAACCATGTTTGACCTCATACCATGTTAGGACAGGTTTCACCCTACTAGTTTGAAGCTGCCTAAGACAAATATTTGAATTTATTTTCACAATTTTACATCATTATATATTTCTTAGAGTCTTTGTTTAATATTAAGTTAATTTTAGCTTATTTTATACAGCACATGAAGATATATGACTTATTACTATGTCTCCTTCTACAATATACTAATCATTGCTCAAATTGTTCATTGATTTTTACTTTTAAATGAAATATTCAGAGTAATCCATGAAAAACCTCCACTGTCAAAGGAAACAATGACTTTAGTTATGAGATACATAGAAATATTTATAGAGAACATGAAAGGCGATATTTAAAAAAGCGAAGGACAGCTTTTAAAATTTCTGCCTTGTTTTAACTTTCCGGAGTTTTCCTTTTCTTTTGGAAACTGAATGCAAGAGTGACATACTGGAATTCATATCTTTGCTTGTATTATTTGATTAAAGGGTCAAAGCCAAGGCTGCAAAAACATAGAATTGAAGCCTAGGAGCTATCTGATAAAGAATGAACCTCATTATAAAAGTGCTGCCTCAAAATCTAGACCTAAGCTGTGAAAACCCTATTTGTTATAAATGCGGTCTATCTTTAAAACTGAACTTGGTGTATCTTTAGACACATTCGACTGTGTAAATGGAGATGAGGTTGTTTTGCTTAAGGATTCTGATTTAAATCTGAAGAAAGGTTCTTGTCACAAACTTTTTTCAATTGTATCACTTACAGTCCTCTTTATTTTGAAAGGATGCTGTTTCCAAGGTCATCTGTTCTTTTCTACTATCTCTTTTTTCCATCTGACTGAACAATACAACTCAACTTAACAGTAGCCACGGAGAAGTAATTCAGAAAATCAGAGAACAAAAGAAGCTAATCACTCTGTAAGAATTTGCAACTGTTCAGTTTAGCACCACTTTAGCATTGAGATATCTTCAAAGCAGCAGCATCATGGGTGACACAAAGTTATAAAGTACATCTGAATCATCAGAATGAACACTTTCTTTTAAAGGACAGTGCATAGGGCAAGATACAGTAATCTTGAAAAGACAACTCACTGAACTTATGTAAGTAGAGACAAATAATGTGATTTAATCAGAGTTAAGGTTCATTAGTTTACCTTTCTCAAGATTGTTGCTTGAATGCTGTCTTCTGAGTAAAGGATGTCAGTACTTTCTCTGGGTTAACACTTTGTCAAGATCACATACATTTCCCATTTGAAAATTTGTTAGTTTCCTTGATATCCTAGGCAAGATCCATCAAGCCAATTGACATGATTTGCCTATAGTAAATTTGAATCATACCACTCTTCATTTTTTTTTCAGTATGATACAAGAACCTTGTAACAGCGAGAGGCAGAGGCATAAATCCCTGCAACAGATCAGAGGAAAGTACTGTGTTATATATGTGTCCTTTGCTAATAATGGATTGAAAGCTCTCATGTATAGCTTTTGTCATAAGTTAGGAACATACTTGACAAAATTTATGAAATCTTTCTTATGATGCAGGATTTGTGGAAGACTGCAATTCAATGTTAGGAATTTTCAGTGCTCCAATAAACGTGCAACAGTTAGGATGACAGATGTAAAAAGGACTTATGATGCAGTTAAAATTAGAAGGCAGGTGCTAATGGAAAAACACAATGGAGCTGTAAATTTAATGGTAAAATTTGTTAATCATAATCACAAAAGTAGGTATAATCCTGAGAAAGGTTATCAAGCTGAATTTTTGTTGGAATATCACCAGTTAGGGAATTAAAGGATAGCAGAGAGAAAGAGTTTTTTGATTGTTTTTAGAGAAGGTAACTTGTATCAGTAGTGTTCTGTAGAAATGAAGGCCCAGTATATCTATGTCCCTCTTACACTGGGGAGTATCAAACTGGACACAGTGCTCCAGATGTTGTCTCACTAGTGCTAAGTAGATGGGAAGCATCATCTCCCTTGACCTACTGCGGACACTTTCTAATACAGCCCAGGATGCTGTTGGCCACCTTTACTGCAAGTGCACATTGTTGGCAGGTGGAAAACTTGGTGCAGCCAGAGCTCCCATGATGTTTTCTTCTGCAAAGCTACTTTCCAGCTGTTTGGCCCCTAGTGTGTACTGGTGCCTGGAGTTATTCCTCCATAGGTGAAGGATTCTTCATTTCCCTTCATAGAACTTCATGAAATTCTGGCAGGCCTGTTTCTCCAGCCTGTCGGAGTCCTTCTGAAGGGCAGCCTGATTAACCCACCACTCTTCCTAGATTTGAATTGTCTGTAGACTTGCAGACGGTGCAATCTACTACAACATTTAGGTCATTAATGAAGATGTTAAACACTAGTGGGCCCAATATCGATCCATGGGCTATATCACTAGTAACTTTTCTCCAACTGGACTTTGTACTTCTCATCACAAGCCCTTTAAGCCCAGCAGTTCAGCCAATTTTCAGTCCACCTCTCTGTCCATTTACCTAGCCCATGCCTTCTCAGTTTGTTTGCGAGAATGGGATAGAGACAGTGTCAACAGCCCCACTAGAGTCAAGATAAGCAACAGTCACCGCCCTCCCCTTATCTACTGAGCCACTCATCTCATTGTGGAAATCTTATAAGGTTGATTTTGCCTGATTTCACTTTTCAAATCCATGCTGACTACTCCCAATCACCTTTTTGTCCTTCATATGTTAGGAAATAGTTTCCAGGAGAGTTTTCTCCATCACCTTCTGAGATATTGAAGTGAAACTGACTTTACTGTAATTCTGTGGATCCTCCCTCTTGTTCTTCCTGCATATACGAGTTACATTTGCTCTCCTTCAGTCCTCAGCAATGTCCCCCAGTCACCATGACCTTTTCAAGATAATTGAAAATGGCTTCACAATAACATTGGTCTGTTTCAACTCCAGATGGGCTTCAGTTTTCCAATCCCCATAATGGCACTCTCCAGCTTAATCCCTGTTGTCGATACCAGCTGTGCAAATAGTTCTTTACCCACTTTCAGTCTTCCTTGAGCTCTTCCCTCTCACCAGCAGGATTACAGAGGAAGGATCTTGGGCAACCATAGCCTTGATCATTGTCCCAAGTTGCTGTAGCTCTTCCCTGGCGATGTAATTGTTGACCGCCATGGACATATCTCTAGAGCAGATAGGAGTAATAGTCCGAGTGTTGGACAAGCTGTGACAGTCTCTTGACAGCATTCTGGACCTTAGGCCCCATCAAAAAGCAAATAGTACAGTTAAAAAAATCATGCTGATATTTATTGCACAGCCCCACTTTTGTGGGCACCAGTGAGTTGTAGGCGCACTATATCCATAGTGACAGAAGATGAGGTACAGGGGGAAGGTTTTTTAGTTTTTGTCTTTTTTTTTTTCCACCATCCTCCTCTATTTTAAATTGGCAATAAATTAAATTAATTTTTTGCAAGCTGAGTCTGGTTTGCCTGTGACAGTAATTATTAAGCAATCTCCCTGTTTTTATCTTGACCCACAAGATTTCCATCTTATTTTCTAACTCCATCCTGTTGAGGAGGGGAGTGAGAGAACAGCCAGATGGGAATATTGCTGCTAGCCAAGGTCAAATTCAGCAGAGTTCCGTTGTCTTCCTGCAAGATGTAGATGAAAACAATATTGTCCACACAGCAGTCATAGCAAGGAGGAGTTTGCAGGCCAAATTACCTATTCCTTATACTTCCTATAAAATTCCCAAATAAGTATATGTGCAACAAGAGCAGAACTGTATATTTATGTTACAGTTGCATTGATTTGACATGCATTGCTGCTATATTCAATTTTTAAGAGGAAGGTCTTTCCTAAGGAAGAGCTCTTGTCTTGAATTATGACAAGTCTTAGTGTCAAGTTTTGCTGTCTGTCGTGGGCACATGAATAGAAAGTTTGTGGCATAGAGAAGAGACAGCCCTATGGTATGACTCATTGCTCAAAGTAGAGTTTTGCTTACTCATCTCCCAAATCATGGCTAAATAAAGTATATACTAACACAACCATCATCTATGGACAGAAAAGCAACAGGTTGCAGCATTTGAGTGTTCAGATAGATTTGATGTTGAGTATATAACTTTGCTCTGTTGTTCTGAATGGAATACATAATCAAACGGCCACTAGAAACTCTGATTAGATGTGTAAAGAGAGCACTTGAAACAGATGCTTAACTCGGTATCAGTAATGTTACTAGAAGAGCAAGAGCAAAGTATATAGCTCTACACCTGATTTCATTTGGAATAATAGCAAAAAACCCTGACGATAAATCACAAAATGAGGACAAATTAGTATGCATAGAGATAGAAGATTGAATTAAATGCTTGAGATCATTAACAAGCAGTTATGTCTGTAATTATGGTCATAAGTGTGTTAAGGTGGGTAATAAATTAGAAAAATATTTTATTTTTCTTAATTAAGTGTCTTTGAAAAATGTTTATTTCACTACTGATACTAACCAGAGATGTGAAAATATATTTCTTATGAGCTTGCTATGTGAGAAGTGATCTAAAAGGTGCAACTGATTTTGTTATGCAAATATTAGAAGGCACAGGAGGAAAAAACTAGAAATATGACTATTTTATAAACAAGGAAATACACATACAGTTGCACAACCAAATGTACCAGATACAGTGCAATCCTGGCTGCATTGAAGTAAGCAATAGTTTTTCCTTTAGTAGGAGTTTAATTTTTTGATGGTTGTGAAAGAATCAAGGGACTAGTTGGAACTAAGCCGGTGCTCTTAAATTCCTCATGTACCTTTATTGATTTTTTATAAGGTATGTCAGACTTCATATGTTTAAAATTCCAAATTCATTTTCATGTGCAAAATCTATCATATTCCAACTAAACCTGAAATATGAAACAGTAAATAAATTTTATAGCAAAAAAAGAATGTTAGAATTAATCTAGTTTAGTATTACATATAATATCAGAATTTCATCCAATTCTTCTTGTGTTAAATTAAGATTTATTAATCCTATATCACTCAAAAATGCAGTGTGCAATTGCGCTTTCTCAAAATCTTGACAGAGATAGTTCCAATTGCTTATTGTTTGTATAATATACTGTAAAATATACAATGTTTTGGAAAAAAATCTATTTCAGAGTGCACAGAAAAACAAACATGAAATATTTCGATATCAACAATATCTCATGTTATAATAATCTGAAGATTTTTGTATTTTTCAAGTGTCCTTTCTTTTTTGTTAGGAAAAGATTTGAGGGTTCACAAAGTCAATAGATGTCATGATATTTTTCTATTTTTACACAGAAAGTTTTAATATGAGAACAGTGAGCAACTTCTTCCATACAGGCTTTCCTACTGGGAGGCGGGACATGGCAATTTGTAATTTTTCCAAGATATAAACAATATACATATCCCAAGGCATATGATCTTGGCAAATGACAACATAATGGACAAAGCCTTACTAAATCTAGACATCTGGGACTATTTACCTCAAACCTAATGTTAATTCTAGTTAAGTTTTATTACTTTGAGTAGGCTATTTTTTTGCTATGTTTTCCTAGTATTTTTTTCTCTTACAAATGAGTAACAAGAACTATGCATGTCTCTGTAAGACAGCTACATCTAAGGCACAACTGAGCTGTTTATTTCTTTGTATGTCCTTGTTCTGTCTTCCTTAGTTTCTATTTCCCTACTTTGCAATCACAACCTTTAAGATGCACGGTTTGACCTAGCAGCAGGCAATTTTAGGTTCACACTGAAAACTAAGACACCTAGTTTATCTAAACTTGTATCTATGACAGAGGCCAAGAGTGGGTGCTTAGGAAATCGTATGGTTAATTATGTTCTCCCACGAGCCTTTTTCATAGAAACTTCATGAGGCTCAGTTGTACCCACACCATTATTTTTAATACTGCTTTTAAATTTTTAATACTTTTCATTTCATCCAAAAATATGCCTGATTACTTTTTGAACCCATTTTTATATCTTTATTATCCAGAATTTGCTGTGGCAATGAGTTAGTATTGTGAGAAATCAGTTTTCTTTTAGACTTTAAAGTGATTAGCTATGATTTATTTTGAAGCTACTGACTTAGTAGGAAGGCAATAGGAAGAAAAATTCCTCGGAAAAATTCAAAACCACAACAGCTACTTTTAAGTATTCCTTGGTGGTTTTCCACTTAAGGAGTGCCACTGAAATGCTTATGAGCCTATAGGCATGGTCTTGACAGACAGGAAACTACTTTCAGCAAATGTATATCAACCTCAGTCATTATCTCCCTTCTAATTCCTTTCATGGATTTATCCTTAAGAAGAATTATTAGACAACCAATAGAAACTGACTCACTTAAATCTCTCTGGATTTTTAAAGAGTATAAGGAGCATTTTAATTTCCCCTTTTGAACCACTGTGTGGTATCTCTTTCCTCCATTGTGGCCCTTCACCCTTGTCAGAAATGGATAGATAAAACAAGATGTTCTGTCTTTTTAGCTTCTTAAGGGCATTATTCATCTCACCTCATTAACATTTGTACAGTGGCTGATGGGGGCTACTACAGAAACTTTAAGTACTAATCCAAAGCTCACTGAAGTTAATGAAAACATTTCCATTGACTCCATTGGGTGCCATGTAGCGCTTACACCCTAGAAGGGCAAGGACCTGACAGCCTTCTTAAGAGTATTTCCTTTTATATTTTTATAGTAGGATACAGGCTTTTGTGAACAAGGTTAGAATGTTTGACATCTGTTCTTGGATGCTACCCTTGAAAATTTTGCATGAGCATAATTAATGACATACTGTAAAGACTGCTTAGCTAATGATAATGCTGAAAATATAAAACTGTGCAGAGACATCAGTGCAAAACATAGGGTGTTGCTTATCTAATGTGTTATTTTATTGCTGAAGCCAGACTGTAAAGGGCACATTTTTATGATCTGTTCAATTGTATTATCTGTCAGCCCTAATGTTACAAACACAGGAACAATGATCACAGTCACAACATGGCTGATATTGCAGTATATAAATGTAAATGATGCCAATGCCAGAGCTGTGAATTTACCTTGATGTTTACCTGGAAAGAAAATAAACCGCTCACCTTGAAATTCATAATGCCTCTAAATGAGGAAGTAGTAAGGCATAAAAGGTATAAGGAAGAACATTTTCATGGTAATTTGCTTACTTGTCCCATCTTGACTCAACTGAACCATCTGCTAGGATTGGCTGGCTTTAGCTCCATGATAGGAAAAAATCACATTTAGAATGCGACTCCAGCTCAGAGTCCAACACAGAACTCACAATGCTACTGTTTTTCTGACAGGAAGGTGCTAGGTGAGGAGGGGAAAAGATCCATCCATGTGGTACAGAAGAATCTGGCACAAGACTGTCTAGGCTAGGGGTTGCAACTAGGTTTAGAAGTTGTGTGTGTTTAGCATAGGAATAAGTGAGTCTCTGTCCTTCCCAGCATTTTTAATATCCTGCTTCAGTTTCCTGGTGGTAGAATATCCTCATTGCCAGGCTAAAAGTAAGACCAAGAAGATGTGAGAATAGAACCACTCTTCCTGAAGAAGTGTCTTGTTGGACACAAAAAAGCAAGAATCTATAGTGTGAGAGACAGTAAGGATATGTGAGCACTTTTCTACTGCCCAGTGATAAGGTGCCTCTGCTTGGAGGAAGGAGTCTTGATGACTTCCTCTTTTGCCTACTAGGACACTGTCTTGAAACTGTAAACAAAATATTTGCTTTTGACCTTTGTTGATAAATTGATCAAAAGAGAAATCCAAAGCTATTTAAGACTGCAGAAGGAGAGAAACCTCCCCAGGGAAAAAGTGTTCTGCCAGCATCTACTGGCAAGTAAAGGTAGCTGCCAGGGCAGGCTAATCCTCATTTTCAATCAGTTATGCAAGGATTTGAGGAGTTGTTAAGGTTCCAACGTATTTTAAATTTATTATTCAGAACTGAAGACGTGACAAGAGATCTCAGTTCAGTGTACCCGGGGTGAACATGTAACCATGTTGCAGCCTGTAGCAGGATCAAGTTTAAAAAGAGTAAAACTGAGAAAATGGGAAGGATATATGAGTTACCATCTTAAGAATCTTGTCAGGATCCCCAAGTTCCTCTGCAAGAGATGAAACCCTGCTGGGTTTGCTGGAAAAGGTGGGCAGAAGAGAAGGATGATAAGTATAGCAGCAGTAAAGACAGCTAGTGATGATGGTAACATCATGACTGAGACAGAGTTAAACATTTCCCATAGCTGGACTCCTCTGTTGGGCTCCTCTGTCATAAACTACAGAACAGAACTGGGGAATAGTCTAACAGAGATACAGAGTGATGAGTTGTTCTGCCCATTCAAACACAAGAAAGCCTCCTTTTTTTTTTTTTTTGCAAATGGATAAATATTGTTAGTTTCTCAGTAACCAGAAAATGTTGTTTAATTTCTCAGGTTTCTTTAGGGTGCTTGAGACATAATATTAATATCTCTTGGGGGAAGAAATCTGTAGAAATCCTACCTACAAATAGCTGCAGGACAAGATGTATAATTGCAGTAGCGCGAAAGATGGATGTTTGGGGTATCGACTGCAGGTGGCATCTAATATGTGAATGGTGAAATCTATTGCTGATAGCAGTGTGCTAGGCAATACATAAAGG
This sequence comes from Neomorphus geoffroyi, assembly GCA_033558235.1. Taxonomy (NCBI): domain Eukaryota; kingdom Metazoa; phylum Chordata; class Aves; order Cuculiformes; family Neomorphidae; genus Neomorphus; species Neomorphus geoffroyi. Next base: position 1,096,411 of record JAUMJM010000053.1, on the reverse strand, counting down.
ACAGGGAGTGATAGTAAGAGAACTTATTTGAACAGTTGTAGGAGAAAGAGGAGACATCAGCTTGGTTTGAGAGAAGGAAAGGTAAAGTCAGTTTCAGGAAGAAGAAATGCTGTTACTAATTTCACTATCTTTAATAGCAGGAATGCAATTAATAGTTGATCCAGAATGATTTTTATCTACTTAGTAGGAGGAAAAGTAGCACTGAAAGAAGGGAATTTTGGTTATACAGTGAGTTTTCCTGCATATCTGCCTTTTAATTTTGAAATCACGCTGCTCTTAGATCATGAATGACTAATCCACCACAGAACTAACTAATAGACTTACAATGGTGAATTTTTTTTTATTTATTTTCTAATGTTATTCATAATTTTAAAAACCTTAACATGAAACTTCAAGATCAAAGAATTATAGCAAGTTTTATTCCTATAACTTGATTATGAAAAAAATCTGAAAATTATTAAAAAAAACTTGAGCACCGTCAAACTAAAAATCTCTTTTTGCTGAAGCATTAAGTTGAAAATTAGCTCTTTCTGTAAGTATTTCTGGTCTCATGACAGTACAACAACTGTTATTGACTGTAATTGTGGAGGTATTTGGATTTTGAAATCTATGGCGCTTTTTGATAGATTATGATATTCAGAGTCGTATTTCATTTTATCAGTGTTACTATGTATGAAAATGTGAGTAACAGAAGTCTTGTGTGGCCAGACAATGATAGCCTAGGGATCAAAATGGCAAAACAGAAGAATACCTGATGGGAAACAAAGCCTCTGGATCTCAATTTGTAGTGCAGAAATACTGAACAAGGCTATTTTAACTAATAATAGTTCAAACCAATTCCATCAATGACTTTTTGCAAAGTAAAATGTATTCTCTGAACTTTTCTTGGAAAGGATTTTCTGAAGTAATTAAATATCTTGTTTGTACCAGTTTAGATATTCAGCTTCAAAAATTTTTCTTTTTTTTAAAAAAAAAAATTACAAAGCTTTTTTCATATGATCACAGGATTCCTTTATGATGTAAAAAAAATAGACAATTAAAAATGGTACCACAAAGAGCAGATGATCAAAACCCTTCAGCTAATAGATTATTTCAGTGAAAATAAGCACCTAGCATACTTTGAAAGAATTGGACTCTAGTTACTTGTCAAGACCTTCATTCTTTACAAGTTAGCCATTAATTTGTTGACCTTCATTCTTTACAAGTTAGCCATTAATTTGTTTTTCAAGGTGATGACAATAAAATACCCATTAATTGCCCAAGCTGAATTTTCCTTATTATGACAGAAGTTAACAATTGTAATTAAATTGGAAAACTATGTATGAGGCAGAAAATGACAAAATCTGAACTCAGCACTCCAAGGTTTCTCTCCAGAAAAAATGTTAAACAAATAATGCACAGTCAATGATTGTATTACCATTCTGTAGTTTTCTGGAACACAGTAATAACTAGTAATATATATTAAAAAATAGCCACTCATTTCTAAAGTGCTGATCTATTTATGGAAGTCGTAAAGTCATGACAGGAAGCCTGCCCGTAGCAGTTCTTCCAAGATGATAGTGTAAAGGGGTCGTATGGATACCACTGAGGAGATACTTAATTACAAGAAAAAGGATTTCAATGATGGCTTTTGTTCCAAGTATGTTTGATTTTTAAAATAAAATTATGTTTCTCAGTGAATCATTTTCGTGTTGTGTTGCATATTTTTCATGGATGTTATTTAAAATTATTATTTGTTTTTTATAAATGTATAGCTGAATAAAAATCCTATGTGGAAAATATGCAAATGAACTAAAAGAGTATGTCTGAAGACTAATCCATGAACACCAATTTGTAATATACAGTTGAACATGCACTATTCCTTTTATTTAGCATATTCAGAAGATATGTTATAGATAAGCAGTATTCTTATATTCCAGAAGACAAAGCAGTTTCTTTCTTCATATTATTTAATTGTAGGGAGATGAATGATCTTATACACGCATCCTTAATTTTTGTGGTCAAATGGGTTATTGTCCTGGTTCCTTTTACAACCATACTACATCACAATTGTGTATGCATAGAGGTAATTTTTATACATTGCAAACTATCACTGGTATAGTGATAGTGATGGTGATGATGAAGATGGGGTCTTTCAAGGAGATTAAGCAAACAAATATGAGAAATGTTAGTTCTTTCAGACCTTACTGAGCCTATTTTCAATAAACTTGGAATGTAGAAGGTAGCTAGCCAGCGGTGCATATACTTACAACAGAACAAAGAGAGGAACTTTTCACACAATACAACCCTGAAAACAGAAGATTTAGGTCAGTAAAGAAGCCAAGGTGGCAGGAGGCCTTCATGAATGCATAAGGACCTCCTCATTAAACTCCGTCATAAAAAGGAGGCATACAGGAGGTGTAAGCAGGGACAGATCACTTCAAAGCAATAGAGGAGTGCACAAGAGTGGGAAGGTTGAAGCCCATTTGAATCTGGTAGTGGATGTGAAGGACAACAAGGACTTCTATGGCTATATCAGCAGCAGAAGGACACTAGGGAAAATATGGGCTTACTGCTGACTGGAGCAAAGAACTAAGTTCAGAACAATGAACCAGGGTACACAAAGTCTTTCTTGCTTTGATTTTTAATGGTAAAGCTGGTCTTCAGCAATTCCAAGCCTCTGAGATCTGGGACAAAGTCTGGAGCAAGGAAGACTCGTCTCTGATAGCGAAGGATCAAGTTAGGGAACATTTAAAAGGCTGGACATGCACCATGCACAAGTCCACAGGATCTGATTGTACATGCCTAAAATTTCTAGGTGAGTTGGCTGGTGCCCTTTTAGGTCACTTTCAATTACCTGTAAAAGGCTGTGGCCAATTGATGTACTTCCCTGAGGATGGAAAGAGAGCAAATATCACTCCTATCTGGAAGAAGGGCAAGAGGGAATATCCACAGAATTACAGGACAGTCAGCCTCATTTGAATAAGTTAGAAGGTAATGGACAAAACCTTGGAAACCGTTTCCAAAAATATGAAGGACAGAAAGGTGACTGGGAGTAGTCGGCATGGATTTGAAGTGGGAAATAGTAGCTGTCCAATGTTATTGTCTTCCATGATGAGATGAGTGGCTCAGTAGATATGGGGAGGGCAGTGACTGTTGCTTATCTTGACTCCAGTGAGGCTGTTGACACTGTTTCCATCACATCCTCATAGACAAACTGAGGAGACATGGGCTAGGTAAATGGATAGTGAAGTGGATTAAAAATTGACTGAACTGCTGGTATCAAAGGGCTTGTGGTCAGCAACATGAAGTTGGGCTGAAGGCCAGTCACTAGTGGTGTACCCCATGGGTGGATACCGGGTCCACTACTGTTAAACATTTTCATTAATGACATAGATGGTAGACTGCACCCTCTGCAAGTTTGCAGACAGTTCAAATCTGGGAAGAGTAGTGGGTTAACCAGGTGATTGTGCTGCCCTTCAGATGGACCTCAGCAGGTTGGAGCAATATGCCTATTGGAATGTCATGGCTGGGGTTCCTGGTGGACAAGAAGCCAATCATGACCAGTAATGAACATATGTAGCAAAGGCCTACAGCATCCAGGGCTGCATTGGGAAGAACACTGCTGGCAGGCTGAGAGGGGTAATCCTTCAGTGCTCAGTACTGGTGAGTCCACATCTGGAGTACTGGTGTCCAGAGCTGGGGTCTCTAGTACAAGAGAAACGTAAGCTTACTAGAGCATGTCCAATGAAGAACCACAAAGATGTTTAAGAGCTTGGAACATCTGTCAGATGGAGAGGAGAGTTTGAGAGAGGTGGGAATATTCATCTTGGAGAAAGGAAGGCTGAGGGGTATCTTATCAATGGGTATAAATGCCTTGGAACAAATGAAGAAGAGGATAAACTGTTCTCATTGGCACCCTCTGAGATGTAATGGGCACAAATCAAAACACAGAAAAACATTTTTATAGTAAGTGTCGTCAAACACTGCAACAGGTTGCCCAGAGGGGTGATGGAGACTTCTTCATCCTTGGTGGTATCCAAAACCAAATTGGGCATAGTCCTGTGTTATTTGCACCAGTTGAGTTGGATGTTGGACTAGATAGTCCGTAGATCTCTTCCAAGGTCAACCACGCTGTAATTCTGTGATTCTAATTTGACCCTGAGTATTTTTGTCCTCTTTCACATAAGTAAAAACCAAAATTACAGTGTTAAAAGTAAATGGTATGCCCTGCTGATTGACAAAATGTCTTGAGACAACGATTTTCTGGAAACAATGGTTCTCTCTGCCATCTTCAGTCTATCAAACTGATGATATGCATAAGGATTTTATAGGTTCATAAGGTTTAGAGAAAAAGTTACATAAAATGCAGAATGCTACTGAAATTTGAGAAATAACTACATAATTATATAATGCTACCCACATGTTTCCATTTTGATACAGAAAAACTAGTGCAGATGTGTTGTAGGTGTATACAGTCTCTTGGCAGTGCACCTGCTTTTATCAGGGATGTTTAGTTTGATTAAACAATAGATATAATTTCATTCATTTATCTTGGATGACATGGGCAAAACTTTGAATGTTTCTCTTTCAAGTAGAACTTTTATAATAAAATAATTTCTTATGAATTTTCTTATGATTTCTTGGTTCTGTTCATAAGTAGGCAGCCCCTGATTTAGGGTAATTAGATGCTTATTTCATGGTCTTTTGAAATTCTTTTCATTAACAACAAATGACATATCCCTAGATAGGTGATTACACATTTTGGCTATGTTCTGGGCATTTCTGCACAGTCTAGAGGAGTGCATTGTATAATATAGTACAGATCTTTCTCTAACTCTCTAATATGAGAATGTTTCTGATGCATGGTACTGATATTCAGACAGCAAGATATATCAGCAACAAGACCTTTATTGACTCCTTATTAAAGGATAATATTTCTTTTGAGAATGAACGACAGCCCTGATGTTCATTATAAAGGGAAAGCAATACATAGCCTGGGAGACAGACTGTTAGGTGTGCTCCACAATGAGGCAGCTCATTATTATCGATGAGAAGATAGCTAAGGTTGGGCTTAGCATACATAATATCAGGATGTCTGGGTTTAGGAATATTGACCCATAAGTACTGTTGTTGCTCTTTGTAGCTGTTATGCCTGTAGACAGTCTGGGGATGCACTAACAGGAACCAGTTACAATATTCACAGTGGAGCTCAGATATGTTTTGAAAGATGTATGAGACAAGCTGGGAATATTAGCCTTTTTGGAGAGTCTAAGACATCTGGAAAAGATCTGGGATTTGGTGTTGTGATGGTCACACCCCATTCTGTTCAGTCAGCCCTCAAATCTGCATGCAAAGACCTTGAGCACTGACAAAAACATAATAATATGGTTTAGCTACTTTTCTCTAGCATCTACTGACCAGGACTTGCCTGCCTTTGCCTCATCCATCCATTCTCTGTTTCAGTTTTTGCTCTTTTTCTGTACTGGTATCACTTCCCTGACCACTTGTACAGTTATTGCTATGTTCTCAAATCTCTCTGATATTCTGTGTGCTACTACCGTATGTTATGAGTTCCTCTAGCTTCTGACTGTCTAATGGCAAGGTATCTGAATCTGGAGTTCCCCAAAAACACCTAGCTCATCCCCTCACAAGTGCAACAGCCACATCAAGCCAGTTTGGGAAGCTAAAATATTTAAATTTCATCAGTAAAATTGTGTTAGACAATTTTTAAATGCTATTCAGACAGGGCTGTCACTTTCTCTCTGTCCTGCATGATGTGCATGCAAAGTGGCAGTGCAGTAACTGTTTTAAAGTTTAAAGTGTAACTGTCAAATGTTGGTGTCATGGTTTAACCCCAGCCAGCAACTAAGCACCACCCAGCTGCTTGCCCACTCGTCTCCAGTGAGATGTGGAAGAGAGTTATACACATAAAAGTGAGAAAGCTTATGGGTTGAGATAAAAACAGTTTAATAGCAAACACTGTGCACACAAGCAAAGCAAAATAAGGAATTCATTCACTACTTCCCATCAGCAGGCAGGAGTTGAGTCATCTCCAGGATAGCAGGGCTCCATCATGTTTAACAGTTACCTGGGAAGACAAACACCATCACCCTGAACTCCTTCTTCCCCCAGCATTTATTGCTGAGCACATCATCATAGATATGGAATATCCCTTTTGTTAGTTACGGTCAGCTCTCCCAGCTGTGTCCTCTCCCAGCTTCTTGTGCACTCCCCGCCTACTCACTAGTGGGGTGATGCGAGAAACAGAAAAGGCTTTGACTCTGTGTAAGCACTGCTCAGCAATAACAATAACATCCCTCTGTTATCAACACTGTTTCCAGCACAAATCCAAAACACAGCCGAGTACTAGCTGCTGTGAAGTTAACTCTATCCCAGCCAAAACCATCACAGTTGACCAGTTCCTAACTTTAACATGATTTATTTTCTAAGTTGCACATTTTTAATATGGTAGGTTTTTAATGGGAATGTAAATTCCATGCCCACTCTAAGCATGGCTAGGCCTGGTCTCATTACAGTGCATTAAATACAGAAACTCCTACAGATATGTATCTCCTAGCTTCTGAAAGACTTTTAGTTACTGTTTGAAGTCACCCGATAAGATCTTTCATATGCATCATACATGAAGAAAGAACAAACCTGTCAGTCATGCAGTATCTCATGCATGATCAGAAGTTCACCTGGGATTTCCTAGTGTATTCTTGATCTGTTCTCCATGGAGTATTCATTTTAGTTTGCCAGCCTGCTTAAACTGGAAGGTGCTGGTGAAGATTAAACTTCTGTCTTAAAGGAATGATTTCATAAAATGTATACATAAGGCTATAAGCAATTCTGAAACTTCATCATGATTCCTGTAGGGTGACAGAAACATCACGGTCTTGTAGTCTGTTGAATGAATTTGAGGTGTAATACTGAAAGAGAACTCTCACACATTATTAATGAAAGTCTCAGAGTAATATGTTGGTATCTTATTTTATCAATATCTGTGTCTATTAAAATGGCACCTAAAAATAAATTTCTAAAAGTAAATTTCTAATTTACTGTGTGCAAGACTGCTTTGTCAGCCTCTTTAACAAGACCCCTGCCAAAACTATTCAACAATGGGCAAAAATTCCATGTTTGAGTAAGAAGAAAGGTGATCAAGTTTCAGGATAACACAATGATTTGAACTCAGATAAATGATTAGTCTAAGCACTCTTTTCCTTTGCATAGAATCATAGAATCATAAGGTTGGAAGAGACCTCTGAGATGACCGAGTCCAGCCATGCCTGTCTCCTTATTAAACCATGCCCCTAAGAAACTCATCCACCCATTTTTTAAACACCTCCAGGGATGGTGACTCCACCACCTCCCTGGGCAGCCTGTTCCAATGCCTGACCACTCTTTCAGTGAAGAAATTTTTCCTAATGTCCAGTCTGAACCTCCCCTGGTGCAACTTGTGGCGATTTCCTCTCGTCCTATCACTTGTCACTTGTGAGAAGAGCCCAGCACCCACCCCGTCACAACCTCCTTTCAGGCAGTTGTAGACAGTGATGAGGTCTCCCCTCAGCCTCCTCTTCTCTAAGCTAAACAGCCCCAGCTCCCTCAGTCTCTCCTCGTAGGGCTTGTTCTCCAGCCCCCTCACCCGCCTCGTTGCTGTTCTCTGGATGCGCTCCAGCACCTGAATGTCCTTCTTGTAGTGAGGGGCCCAAAACTTAACGCAGTACTTGAGGTGCAGCCTCACCAGTGCTGAAATATATATATATATATTTTTATGTGACTTTTGTTTTGTTTTGGGTTCCATTGGTCCATATGTGTGCATACATAAAATATATATTTCCATTAACACTATTAAATATGAACCCATAATTAAATACCCTAGGTTTGTATGGGAATTCAAGTTAGATTTTAGTAGTGCGAAGTTATATTGCTTGAAGCATTTTGCTAGGAGAATCAATGCTCTCAATAGATTATATCCTCTGGAATATATACAAATTATGAAGAAAAACAAAGAGAAGAAATTGAGATTTTGAATGTCAGCATGAAGGTACTATACATGATATGTGCATATTTGAACAGCAACCTCATTAAGGATGTTGTGGGCTTTCAGATTTTGTTTGTGAAAAAGATTTGTACTTGTTCATGTTTGGCTAGACCTCAGGTTGCATTGTATTTAATTTTAGTAACCACTTTGCAACAGTAAAGACACAACCCCACATCACTTAACAATAAAATTTATTGACTTCAGGTCTGCATGTCAGATTTTGAGAAGAGGATCAAGACTTCATGTTTTCCTCAGCTCAGCATGTTTAGGTGCGTATTTCAACAGAATACTTTCAAGTGATTTGAATATATATATATATAATTTGCTATTTTAATTTGGAAAAAATACAAAACAAAATAGAAGTTTATCTGGGAGTTGCAGGAGATAACACCAGCCCTCAAAAAATTCAGGGTCAATTTACTGCAATTTGGAGGATGAAATGTTGAGAGTTACTATGTAATAGATCCAACTGAATGTGAGAGCAAAATTTATTTTTAGTTTTTGTTTCAGAGTTCTCAAAATTAATCCCCATCCTTGTTTAGGAGACACTCAGGAATAACATAAAGCCTCTTAGTCCTTGGGGAAGTGCCATGGACAGTGCTTCCCATTACATCAGAGATGGAGCTGTCTCTACACTGTAATCAATACAGGCAAAAGGATGTTTTGGACTATCCCCCTTCTCAGCTGTGATTCACCATTACAAGTAATTTTGCTTTCCAAAAACTTGTTTTTTCACTAATCTCATCAAGCAGTTAAAAATACATGCTTTAAGAGAACAGCTCTTTATCAAATTACTTCTCCATTGAGAAGCCAAGGTCCGTTTGTCTGTTTCTTTTTGAAAATGGTTCTACAGAAACTTCAGAAAAAATTAAGACAATCAGGATGTGTCCAACTTATTCATTTTTTCAGTCATTGCTAAGAATGTTAGAGCATTCACAATGTAACAGATAAATTTGCAGAAATAGTGGCCAAAGGATGAACTTGAGAGGGAGAAAGAGATAAAATCTTGCAATTAAACCAGTGAGATTGATCTCACCTAATTTCAGCCATGTAAGAATTAGGCTTCTGAGTTAATTTATTTGTCTATGTCCTTCTAACAATTAGTGATATTGTTCAACAATTTGTCTCCAGATTACACCACCAGGTATCTGTTTTATGGTGACCTGGATCACTCTTTTATTTCTGTTGATTCTTTTGAATAGTAGTCCATTGATGTTTAAGTCCAATGAAAGTTTAAGAAACAGCATATCTGCAGACATTTATGTGCAGACACCTGCACTCAGGTGTCCTGATTCTGAATTGGATTCCTTTAAGTTTGAGTAGTAGGTAGAGAGAATCGCTGCAGAGATCTCCATCGTCAATTGATCTGTTGTGCCATCTATAAGCTCTTAATTAACTGTAAATGTGAGACAAATATGCTGTCTTAAGTTTCACTGAAAGGAGTTTAATCTGATACACTTTAAACACATACGAGACAGGATACTAAGACACATAGGTTTGGGTACCTCAGTGCAATACATTTACTCTGATCCATCAGGCCATATTAACTTAATCTGACTTTGAGAAGTAGCATTGAGTTAATGCTCGTTTTAATTCATCAGTCCCTTGATTTAAATGCATAAACCAGAACAGGTCCTCCCTGAGTGGGAAGAGACAAAAACATGGTATAAACAAAAGAAATTATTGGTAGGCTCAGATTTAACATGTTGTTTTGAAGCATTGATACTATAAATACAAAGATTAAAAAACAAACAAAAAATCATGGGAACAATAAATGTGCGCTAATCTATTGTATCAATAAGACAAGAAATTAGTATTATCCTGACCAGAAATATCTCTTATACCTCTACAGATACCTAAACTCTCCTCAGCACCAACTCTGGGGTTCCTCCAGTGCTGGGTTAGGCCCGATGGCCACATCTGTTTCAAGTAGTTTTGCACGGTTTTCTCATTATTAGGTCAGGGAAAAAGTTTGTATGAAGTGTAATTTTTCATAGTCATAAATTCTTTTTAAGGGGATATTTTTTAGATTATCCTATTGCTTTAGTATTTGTTTTATGGTCATTTTTGGATGCATGTCATACTGTTTACATAAGAGAAAAGAAGTTGGAAAATTGATGTGGAAGACAGTGCGACTGTGAAGTTGAGTGAAAGATAACATAGGCATCAAAGTCTAGAGAAATTATTTTTCAAGTAATAAAAATCACACCTAGTGCTTACACAATTAAGGACCTGTTAGGGCCTAAACTTTTATAGTTAATTGGCTTAAGTATCTCACATTCTGCTGTTACCATCACACCAGGATTCCACATTTTGAATTGGCTGGAAACCTGGGCACCTGTCTTCTTCCAAGGGCTGCATAACTGAGACGTCTAAATATTCACATATTTTTTAGGAAGACTAAGACAGCAGATCAGTTCAAGGCTTATTTAACTCATTGACAGGTCTGAGTCTGGAAGAACGAATAACTGCTATGAAGCCTCTTGGGATCTGTAATTCTGAGTTATGCAAAATGTCAATATAAGCCCTTCTGTTCAGCAGGATCATCTCTTTTTCCAGTATCCATATCATATTCATGGAGATCTTTATGGATGCTCAGGAACCTGGGCAGAACATAGTGCATATTGAAAAAAATTCCAAGCCGTCAAATAGGTCAATGAACGTTTTTCACAATTCAGTCCCTTTATGCAGGAAGCTTCACTGACTCTCCTGGAGGCAGGTAAAAATTTTATTCATATTTGGCAACTTTACTGAGGCTATAGAGCTGAGTTATTTTTCTATTAATAAATTCATCACTATTGAGAAAAAGTATGAGTAAACCATTTATTAAACTATATGTTTATTCAAGTAACTCTGCATTTGTTGGTAGTAGCAAAATCTTCGACCGTTGTGGTGTATCAGTGCGCACTAGCAAATATGTTGATGCATTATTTAAAATTTGGGTTTGTGAAATATTCAAAATAATTGAGTAAAAGCTGATGCTGACTATAGTACTTAATCATGTAATCCTGGAAATTTTATCTCACCAGAATGGAGGGCTGAATTTAGTTGCCTAAGCATTTGTGGCTATATGAGATGCTTGGAATACTTTGTTTGGCTTCCAGTTGCTGCTGCAGGTGATGGGAGTGTCTTAACTGCTGTGTCGTCTCCGTTGGTTCCATAAGGATACCTCAGAACATCTTCAGTATCCTGTATAGGCACTTGAATAATTCCTCAAATATCTAAATGCTGTCCTTCTAAATCTGGGATAATTATTACAGTGAGTGGAGAGAAAAATATTCTTACAGAGGGTGACTACGGTAACTAGTTAATCTTGGACACCTATTTTATGATACTATGAATCACTGGGTGAAGATGCCTCTTATGCTCTGTTGCATATAAAGGGAGTGACTGAGATGATAGTCACTATAACACAGATGAGTTAGACATCTAACTTTTGAGGCATCGTTGTTAGGTAAAATGAATCTTTTGTACTCAAACCTAGCATTATAACTTGACATCATAGTGTAAATATATGGTGACTTTTATTTTTGATCTAAAACCCTCCAAAGTTCTCCTTAATTTTAAAAATTTTAAAAATAACTTGAATCAATCCTAGACTGAAAACTCTGGTAAAAAACAATGAAATTCTGAGAAAGGAAGACAGTTGTATAAATGGAAAAAGGAAACACTGAAACTAGAATGTATTTCTACAGAAATCATTTGGTTTTGCAGTCCTAAATTTATGAGCACACTTTGAACTTTGAAAAATTCCCTGAAGTTGCATTGTAATGAATACATAATTCTTTCTTTGTTTGCTTTTTAATGTTTACTAAATTTAGGAGGTCAATGCATACTAGACCTAACTGTTGCTAGTATTTTCTTTTTATATATATTTTTCAGGTGCATTAAAGATAGATGTTGCACAGTCAGAGGATTTTACTAATACAGCCACAATAAAGGGCAAGTGAGAAGTGACCACAAAGCCCACAAAGGCCTTATTTATGCAGCAGATTTATTGAGACAAAGCACTAAGTAGGAATTTGTTACCATGTGTAATTTGTTACCATGTGTGAATGGACCTAGATAAACTTCTGAACAGGAAGTACTTCTATGGCATTGTATGGGCAACCATGTGTTTTTATCAATTAAATTTGAATACATATTATTTTCCAATCAGAAAATCACCCCTTTGATTTTAGGGGAGAGAATACATTTGGAAAACCATGCAAAACTATGGTACTAGTAAAACTTCTTCATTAATGCTTGGCAATAGTAAATGACCTGTCTTTATGCAGGCTAGCACATGAGGTGAGAGAAGCATGCACTTTCTTAGCAATTCAAAGTGATATTTTCTGAAAGCACAGAATTTGTAAGGGTTAGAAAACTAGTTCCATTCAAAGTGAGCGTACGTTAACCTTTTTATTAATTCTTTACATTTATACAGGTAAGCACAATTGCAGGGGTGCACACAGATTTGCAGTATTTGCAGTGCAAGTAGAATATTACTATTAAAATCTCGTTCTCCAGATATTTCTGAAAAAACCTGAAAACAGGTACTGTTCTCAAGGATTCTTATTAAAGAGATTTTATTGATCACTGTATCATAAATGAAAATCTTGAACGTTACTGGTCCCAATACAGAGGGAAACCTCTTGATACTATTTTTCATTTGGACATTGAATCATTGATTGTAACTCTTCATATGAGACCATCCAGCCAATTCTGTATCCATCAAATAGTACATCCATGAAATCTATCTCTCTTGTTAGAGGTAAGGATGTTTTGTGGGACTGTGCCAAAGACCTTACAAAGGTCCAGGTAAATGACATCGGTTGCTCTTCCTTAGACACTAACGCAGTCACTCTGTCACAGAAGGCCACTAGATTAGTCAGTCCTGGTCATCCTGCGACCCTACTCCAACTGGGAAGTTGGACTAGGCTATCTCCAGAGATGCCATCCAAATTTAACACTTTCATGATTTGGCAAGACCATGTCCATAATCTTGGAAAGCGGCAAATTCAACAGGAGGCTTTTTTCAGTGGTGTTTTTTTTTTTCAGTCCAGGAGTAAAACTGTGAAAATGCCTGAACAAACACGTCATTCACAAAGTTCTTTGAGAACAGTAAATATTTTTCTTGATTACTATTTGTAGTAGACTGTGGAATAGACTAGTAAAAAGTACTTCCTTATTTCAAGTTTGAATTATTTGATGGAGCCTGATTAAAGAACTGAAATTATGTCACTTGCTCACTTGTTGAGATAAGTAAAGTTATTTGGTGAGGCTCTTTATAGGCAATGATGCTGTGAATTGGGAAGACCAAAATGTATGCTCACCACTTGCCCAATTGATTATCATCACCCATAAGCTGTTACGATTGCAGAAAAATGGATGTTGTAAATCAGGACAGACCAGATTAGTGTGAACAGTCTTACAATCATTGTTTTCATTAGACTTGCTCCAAAACATTGATTTTTCCATCTTAAATATGTAGACAACCCTTTAGCTCGAGTTTTGAGATTTTGACAACTGAATCTGAGTTATGAATTTTTCCAACCAGATACCTTATTTCAATAGTATTAAACTTTCAAAAAGTAGTCTACTACAATTAGATGCGAACGTTAGTCATTACTGTCAAAGAATTATCTTTGTTCTCTATTAACAAGAGCTGTTATGATTTCTTACTGATTATCTCAGCTAGTAAAATAGGGTGCTTTTATTCAGCACTTTGACCAATTAAATGAAAATCCTATCCTAAGCGTTACAATTACTTTTTCACAGTGTTGGATTTGAAAGTAACACAGGTGGGTAGTGTCCAGTATAAAGCACAAAATTAGCAAATGTGAGGAATGAATAAAATTTTGAACTATACTTTTATTGACCATGAAGAGAAGCATTAAAGAAGCAATACAAACTTGTACAAACAGAAGAGCAGGACTATGATACTCCTTCAGCAATTTAATATACATCTTTGCAGTAGGACTTTAAAGTAGACCCTTAGCACAGTTTAAGATGTAGAGTTGCTAGGACTCAAAGGCCCAGATTTCTCTTTCCTAACTTTAGATGTTTAACTGAGGAGCTTTGCTTTTCAATCAAGAGAGAAAATGACAGGCATTTCTAGAAGGATCTGTGTTCTGAGACAGGTTGAATTACTGAAGATATCTATTTCTTTTCACTATTGAGAGCAAAAGTCCTAGGTGATGAGATACCTTAGCTATCTTAGTTGAGTATCAGAATGTAAGGAATCTAATGTGCACCCAAGTTTGGCTTAGTTGTGAAGCTGAATTTTCCCTGAAACTAAAATTGTTCCTCAAATTCTACTGATGAAGGGTCAGAAACAAATGCATTTGATGAAGATTTTTATCTGCATCGGTCTTTGGGATGGCAATCTCTTTGTGTCTAGAACAGGAAAAGAGTCACAGACTGCAACCAGTCCTTATACCAAACTGATTTAAGAAAAGAAAAGAGAAGGGAAAGTCTTACAAAGGGCAGATCAGTTTACATTCCTTTCAGTGTCCAGAAGTACAGTGCTTTCTCCATGGCTGACAAAGTCTCTCTATTCTGTCTCTATTTTCTGTACTGATGAAATGCCACAGTTTTTCCTGTAGCTGGAGATAGGCAGGAAATATTTTTTCCATGCTGGGAAAATAAAAATTGAAGTTGAAAGAAGTTTAAACTTAAAAAACTTTAAACTTGAAAAAAGTTTAAAGTTACAACTCACACTAACTCTTCAAACTTTCATTTAATATTTATCTAAGGAAAATAAGTATCCTGTCAGTTGAAATGTCTTTTTTTTTTCTATAATCTTTACATATATTTTGGTTTTCGCTTTTAAAAGACCATTAATCTAATTTGCTGACATTTAAAATTTGGAAAGGAAATAAAATAGAGAAGATAAATCTTTATCTATGGTAATTTCAAAGTCGGAGAGAAAAAAATTCCAAATAATAAAATGTTTATTCCCTTCATTGTGAACATTTTTTTGCTTTGACCATAGGCTGTTTGTTCTGAAAAAGATATTTTCTTAAAAAAAATCCTCTCTAACTTTACCTAGTCCTTCCTTTTGGTCCCTGTCCTTACAAAAGTTCATCTGTAAGTTAAGTGAATCTTTGCAGGGATCAGATTGGACCGGCTAACTAAGCTGATCTTTAATTTTTCCTGTTGACTCTTTCAACACAATTTTGAGGCCTATTGTATATCCTGATACTACTGTCAATATGGTAAATTGTAAATGCACAGCAATTCAGAACACAACTAAAGAACAGAAAAGATTAGCTCAATTGCATTTCAGAATTTTCCACTGCATCATTTGAATGACTCAGTTTCTATATTGTTTTTAAGCTTATTTTCCAGAAAGCATACAGCAATTCACTGGTTGAAAGCTAGCGCTTGCGTCTATGAAATTTCATATGTTTGATCTCCAGCTGTTTCAACAATCCTAAATCACTATCCACTCTTGAAAATTCAGACCAGGCTTCAATGCTTTTAACTCTGTAACTTGTTATTGGTAAAGATAGGTGAGAGATGGAGACATTTGAGATCAGCTGAATAACCAAGATGTGAACAACAGAAAGATTTGCATAAATCTGTAGTTACCTGGAAACTTTCAGCTTTCTAATGTTTTCTACAAATAGTACCTTGTTAGATAGTTTTCATAACTTTCCAGTCTCATCCATGTTCTGAGTCACTTAGAAATTTTGGATAGATCTGGTAGAAGTGATACAATGCTAAATGCGCTCTGTAGCCCATTTCTCCCCATTAGTCTTCCTGCCAACTTTTTATGCTTATTTCGTAAAGAGAGAAATAGTTTAAAATCCTAGGAAATATGGCACATCAGTACCCTGTAGAAAAAGAGAAAGAGCATAGCAGGAAGACTTTTGGGGTTTATCAGCAATGAGGAAATAGATACTGTTTGCTCTCTAACAGAAACCTCATTTTATTAATTGAAAACAGAATATTCAACTTCAGATCATCTTATGAACAAAATTCTTATGGAAGGTCTGGTCTTGGATGGCATTGACATGCTGCCCTTTCGATGGATTTTTGTCCTTTTGTATTGGCAATGTTCAGCCAGAATGGATGCAGAACTATGTTTTTAACAAATCAAAATCAGACATAACTACATAAGACATATGATTTGTTTATTATGCCCTTTGCAGAATACTGGCAGATATAGGCATGCTGGGCTGAACCTGCTTTATTTTAATGTTGGAGAGCTTTCGAGCAAAATGTCTTTTCTTTTACAAACAGCTCATTTGACTGTTTGAAACTTAATGTAACTTTATGAACAACTTCAGTATTTCCTTTTCTGCTTTCAAATCACTTCTTTAATGTATTTTAACTAAAAATCATACATGATGTTTAATTTATGCTAGTCTTGTTTTTGTTGCTCTTGTTTTCAGGAAAAGACATTATTTTTCAAGATTTGAAAGTAATTATTTCTCGTTTCTATATACAACTTAATGAGGCATTGTGGGGAAAACATGCATTGAATTGGAGTGTTAAAAAATGGCAAATAGTATAAATTGTGAACTTTTAAGTAAATAATTTCCTTGAAATTCCATTAATTCCTTTTGCCTCAATCTGTTTAATTTTATTCACAAACTGAAAAATAGTTACTACACTGGAAACAATGAGCCACCAAATGAAGGCAAGTAATGGATGAAGAATTTACTGTCTACAAATCAGAACAAATTTGCTAATTAGACAGTCCAAGAACCTTGCCTTTACCTCTGGAAGAACATATGGACAAAAATATCAATTCATTAAAGTTTAACTGTTGGTGGTATCGATGTTTTTCTTTCCACATCATCTGTTTCAAATCATCTGTAAATTTAGGTCACCTAGGAGGACAAACAGAATGAGAACTTCTCTCTTAAGATTAAAATGTCTATGGCTTGGTCTTCTACTGCTAAAACCAACTGGAGGTTTGTTTTTTACTTGGACAAACAGCTTTCTTTGATGGAAAACTGTTTGGTATATTTCTAGTATCAGAGGTTATATGAGTTGCAGCTCAGTGAAAACTTGAGCTAATGATCTTTCAATTTCTTATTCTTTTGCTATGCCCATCAGATGATAGCATCACGTTTGTTTAATTAAGAGATTATGGTCCAGATCCTCCAGTGGGATATGAACCAGCAAATACAAGCACAAAACCTTAGAATTGATTCTGCATTTCCAATTTACAGGGCTGAAAGTCTGGTTCTGTTTCAGCTTTCACTAGACATCCTCCCACATTAAACAAAGGAACTAGCTTCTAGACACAGCTGACAGCAATGAAAAAGAACAAATGTGTGGTGTTCAAGGTTTATATTGGTCCACTCATTTTCATAGGTCAAAAATGAATGAATGTTCTGCAAGTTACAGCTGGACCAGCAGGAGAAATCACTTGCAATGAACAGCCTCCTCATTGTCAGTCCAAATATTTTGGTAACATAGAGGTTAACATTGAAGTAAGCTTTGGATATAGTAATACTGTGTTACTGTACATATTATATGATGAGACATAGGAGAGACAGGAGAGAGCTCGCTGATGTATGCACCAAATGTGCCTTTACATAGTTAGACTAACACATGTTGAAGATTTGTAAGTGAATATTGAGGAAGGTGTGGCTCCAACTGCCCCAGCCTTTACAAGCCCACCTTTGTCTCATGTGTCTTGGCAGAAGCATATACCTTAAGGCATAGGAACAGTTCAAGGAACCTGTGATCCATGTAACCGTATCTATAATGCCATCCAGAGGTAAAATGAATAGTCCAAGATCTTCCAGAAACGTAAGGGAAGCTTTGCCCTGAAGCTGCAGGTTACATCAAAAGCTGAATTAAGTCTTGTGATAGCCCCCTTTCTCAAACAACCACAGAGCTAAAATCAGCATAGCTTTGGAGAATGCAGGAGATTAACCTGGCATTAAAAAGATGGCAGCACTTTGCACCAGATTGTAAGGCATTGTTATCTACAGCAGCTGACCTGGGAAAAAATAGGAAGGATTTTCTGCACAGCATTTACAAGTCTGAAGGTAGATGCTCGTAGTTCACCGGGCTATTGTAAAGATGCTTGAATGTGCCTTCAGGGGGGCATTTAATGAGCATATCCATGTATGGGGTGGGTTTTGAAGGAGTTAGGATCCTCTGTCCATGGTCTGAGCAGGCCATGTGCTAGATGGCTCCGATTTGATAATAAATTAGGTACTTTAGTATTAAATCTCTGCCAATGAAAGCAGATGAGCCCTAGTTTGTGTATGCATGTCCAAAGAAGCCATTGAGTATTTCTACTGAGAGGCTAGAAATGGACTAATACAAGTGGAATACTGAGTCTGAACCTTCACTAACTAAAAGAAAATAAATGCAAGTCACTAGAGACTAAACCTAAGAAATAAATGTGTCAAAGAGACATTTATCCAGTGGGTACTTGTAAGAGCACATAAGAAAGTGAAGGAAAAAATTTATTATCAAAATTAATTGTGAATTATATGCTTTATATATTACTTTCATTTTGCAAATTCCTTTCACCTTAATATGATCTTTTTGTTTGTGGTTTAATATTTAAATTTAAATATAATTTGTTTGTTTGTGGTTGGTTTCTTTTCTATTCACAGAATTATGCATTTCTTGAGAACAGGAAGGTATTGACTACCCTTGGCCTTCAGAGGAAGAGTTTCATTTTCCCAGGTGCTTGAAAGAATACCCATCTGGTTTTGTTTTGTAATTTTACAAAGAACTCATAGATTTTGAACATGACCCTTGCTGCTGCTGACAAAACTTGGCAGGAGTGTTCCAGTGATATAATACAGAAAGGCAACACTAAGTTGTGCCTCTCCCTGTGATGTAATGCACCTACAGTGACCTTAGAGAGTGATTCATAATATGGATTTGTCATAAACTTAAAGAAAAACAATACAGTTTTTATCTGAAGGAAAGTAAAAGCAAGTAATTGTACTGTAAGTGTGGCCATCTTCCTGTTTCTAAAAGGGTCAATAAGAATTAAACACCTAGCTTTGCTTTATCAAGAGAGGAAACCTCAGTTATTTTATTTCATTTGTAGCAAATTATGTGTTTTAAGCAGGTTATTTAGTGCTTCAACAGAAAAAGTTGCTCTGTTGCCTATACAATAAACTGGAGAACAGGGTTAGTATCAGAGGTAGAGGGAAAAAAATGTAACATTAGGAGGTAAGGAGGAGGATAAGGAAATAAATATCCCACATTTAGGAAGATAACAGGTAATAACTCTCCCTCTAAAAACACCCATAGAAATTGGGTAATATGAAAGCAAAGAAAACATTTATAATTACATCATTAAAATTTTGAGTGCCTAATAGTATTGATTATTGATTACTGAATGATGAGAAAAAGTAAAATTCATTCAACTGAACGTACAATTCAGAACCAGAATTTCAGAGGGAAAGCTCTGAGTACAATTTCCTTTACACTACCTTATTTTGTATATTTTTTGTGGTTGTTTAAAATACACATATAGAAAAAAAGAGGTAAATATAATTGAAAATAAAAACAGATTCTGTGATATAGAATGTTGACTCTGAAGCAAAAAATAATTGCATACCTATGTAGGTGCTCTATTCCATTAAATCTCTGTTAGAAAATTACAGTAACTGAAAGTACCTCAGATAAGGCTGACTCAACATGCTATCTCCACTTCCATAGACTATTGCATTATGCTTCATCTTTACCTACATGTGAGCATATTAGGGTTTTTTTAAATATTGCGTTTCACAAACCATGCCTGTGGTTATAGTCACACATGTCTAAGTAGCACAAAACATTGCTTCCTGGGGTAGCTCTTAAAACATCTGTGAAAGTAATTTGTAAGCAAGATAAGACCAGCAGTCCTTCACAGGTGCACTGCTGACAATTTCTACTCTTAGTTATTGTCAAGGTCTTTGGATTTCCTGTGTCCTAATGATGATATCAATTTCCTCTGTTTCCATCTCCCTTTCTACTTTTCCTACATTACTCAAATTTCTTTATCTTTCCCAGCTGGAACCACAACATGACCTACTGCCTCTTCTTCACCATGTATCTATATGCATATGTACCCTCAAACTCTCTGTTCCAATGGAGCTGAATTGAAGGCAGCTGAAAGGCACAGAAATTTGACATATATGTAATGGGAAAATTTAATTTTGCTGATTACTGAATATTTCAATTTTTGGTGTGTGGATCTGCGGAGTTCTGAAGCGATGGATCACACAGAGGCAAGATTTGTTATGGAGAATTGAAACCTGGTTTTAATGTCCCTGAAGAAGACTTCTCTAGTATATGTGAATAGAATTTCTTCAACTGGGACAGATTTCCTTTGGACATTCTGATGGATTGACCTCTGGTCAGGATTCTGCAAATCCTAAATGTCAAACTGAGTAGAGGGAGTGAAAGACAAATGATAATGCTATAAGTAATTGTTTCTTGAATCAGTAATCTTTAAAGGTTTATTTTCTCCAGTGCCAATTTTTTTAACTGTTATATCATGAAACCTTACAAAAAACTGTGTGATCTAGTTGTGAGACAGCACAGGGGTAGGAAGGAACAGCTTATAAGAGGGGAGGGAGACAAGGGTGTGTCATCTGCATGCCCTGCTGCTGAAGGAAATGGCATTTAAGCACACCTTGAGACTTCTTAGAGTGGGCAGTTTCCCTAAGAACAGCCATGCTCATTTACTCATTGCTGAGTTTCCTGAGTTTATTTTGTCTCTATCTTTTTTCACTTACTAATGGTTTCAAGATTCAGCGTAAAAATAAGCTTACAAATAATACTTTGTCAAGTATTACTTGACAAATTTGCCATGGAACGTAATCCGTTACCCAAATTCTTGATGAGGGAATTTGAAACTTGTTGCATTTCCAGAAGAATCACAACTTATAATAAAGTATTTTTGTTGGCTTGTTTTGTTTGCTTGATTTTTGATTAAGTCTATTAAAAGATTCAATGCAGTCTTAAAGCTCTATTGAAGAACCAGGTGATGCTATATGTAACACTAATCTAGTAGGGTACAATTCTTCCATTCCCAGTGACTTTTGAAAATTGGAAAATTGGACATATCTCTCCACCTTTCCATTTACGTTTATAGTTCTAACAAATTGCCTTACACCTTTATTCACATTTTCATAGAACAATTCCCATCTGTAAGTCCTGTGTTTATACTTTGTTTTACATAGAAACTCTGTGCTTAGTGAATTAAATATGAAAGTCCTTGATAAAAGTTCCTGATAAGACCAGTCTTGGAGCTATTGCAAGCACCTTGGAGGACTCATAATGATTTTTATAAATTAGAGAAATGATCTGTAACAATAAGAGGAAAATGAGGAAAACCAGACTATTGAGAAGAAAAAGGTCAGATTCAAGATATGGATATATATATATAAAATATATAAAATATAGCATAGTAACTTCCACTTTTTAAAGAATCTGAATATTATAAATTAAAGGGAAGGAAAGAAGACAGGCTTTAAGACTGGACTTACTAATGAAGTCAAGGTTAAGATTTACTACTAATAAAATACTTGTGCTAGAAATGTTTTTAAAGGCATCGTGCCCTCAACCCTGTTGTTTCTTAAACTGAAGACTTTCAGAAAGCTTTAAGGAAATCTAAGAACGGACTCTAAGTTGCACATAAAAGGTCTTTCTTTTTTTTGTTGTAAGGAAAAATATTTATGTTCCAATGAGGATTTCACAGATAATTTTTTTGTGGGAATATTGCTAGTCTGTCAGCTAAATCTTAAGATGAATAAGAGTCACATATAACCATGAGTTAGCTTTGACTAGCAGCCGAACTTCCACCCAGCTTCTCATTCACTTCCCATCCTCAGTGGTAAAATACAATGAGAGAGCTCGTGGCTTGAGATAAATTCAGAGAGATCACTTACAAATGACCACTACAGGCAAACCAAAATTCACTTGGGGAAAAAGAATTTAGTTTGTTGCCAATTAAAGCAGCTTTAAGTAGTGAGAAACCTACATTAAACTGACACTTTTCTTCTCTCCTCTTCCAACTCCTCTGGCACCTCACTGAGAGGCACAGGGTAGACAGGGAACGAAGGGCTGTGGTCAGTACAAAGTTCCTCTCTGCTGCTTCTTCTTCCTCCCATTTTTACCCTGCACCAGTGTTGGTCCTTCTTTAGGTCTGTAGGAATTCTACAAAGAATATGGGATTGAAGGCAAGGAAATTGTTGAATTGTTTCAACATATAAAAAGTTTCTTTCCCGGGAATCACAAGTATCTTCATGCTCACTTGCCTTTTTTGAGCAGAAAGCGTCAGTATGGTGGCTGAAAACTTAGGCAAATTATCTCTCTTATAATTTCAGCTGACAAATAGGTGCATAATCCTTTTAAACACTTATGACAGATGTATGGCCATCATATATTGGAAGCAGAGGGAGTAGTTTGACACTGCATTCTTTTAAAATCCCTATAATTACCATCTCCATTGTACATTCTATTTTTTAATAATAGTACTAAAATAGGATCTGAATAAATTAATTCCTTTTTCCTGACTCAAGTTCCTTACACCTGTTCCTTTAAATAAAATTTAGGGGACTGAAATGTCTGCTGAGACATGGACCTTAGTCACTAACGTTTGTGTTTGCTTCTATGGGTGGCTGATTCAATTTAACTTGTTTCAACTTCCTTCATTCTTAACCAGACCTGACTGTGCTTTTTCTAGAGAATGTATCTAATCAAGGCAAAGACACACATCCTGGGTACTTCTGCGCAATTCACGGTACCAAGTTTGCTGTACAATAACCAGAAGTGATGCAAGGATATAAGGCCATGACCCTTCAAAGTGCTTCATGCTATATTAGCAGGGACTAGCTATTAAACAGGACATTACAAAGATTGCTCTATTTCCCATTAATTTCATAAGCCTCACACGGAGTTATCCATGAATGCATGTGTATCACTTACAGTCACTTTTCTTAATAAATGATTCATCTTTAATGGGAATAATAAGTGTTGCTGCAAGTTTGTAATACTGTTTTTTCACTGCAATTTCCTTCTCACTGTTCTTTCAAAACACTTAATCTTCCATGCTAATAATTAGCAAATTCTTGTTAGCTGAAGGGGAAATCTTATCTTACAGTATTTGTACCAGATAAACCAGATCCATTATAACCATCTCAGTACTATACTTTGCAGGACATGGGAAATGAATTCCCAAAGCATAAAACTATGCATTATTTTTTTCTCATAAGCCTAAAAATTGCCTCTTCTGATCTTCTACTGTAAATATTTTCATTTGTCTTTAGTAGTAGCACTCTGGTGAAGGAGAAATGAAATGAAAAAGCTGTTGAACTTTGTCATAAATAATGTACAGTACCTGGGGCAGTTTGTGCCCTCAGCTATGCATGCATTGCTTTTCAATATATGTATTGTGCATACAAATTGGAGAATTTGGTTTAGTCAATAGTACTTTAATTTAAATGATTCTGAGAACAGTGACAGTCTCCTAAAATTAACCTGCTTGTGATGGACTTCAGTACAAGCCCAAAATGTCATGAGTGAACCAACAAAGATGAAACAGAATTGCAGAAGTGTTGAAGTTAGAAATGTCCTCTGAAGACCATCAGGTCTATCCTCCTGCTCAGAGCCGAATCATCTAGGACAGGATGCCCAGAACCATGTCTAGTTTGGCTCTGAACGTTTCCAAGAATGGAGACCCCACAACATGGCTGGTCAACCTGTGCCAGCGTTTGACCATTCTCACTGAGAAAAGGTTTTTCTTATGTTTATACAGAGTGTCCTATGCTTCAGTTTGCATCCATTGCCTCTAGTCCTGAGACTGGATCTCTTTATTCCCTTTCACTATGTACTTACACTCATTAATAAGCTCTCCACTCCTGAGCCTTCTGTTCTTCAGGCTGCAGAAAGCAGCAATTTCTCTGCTCTTCTCCCCTTGTCTACCAAGACACTCATGTCTTTGTAGAAGGTTGTTCAGGTTGGTTAATACCTTAGTGCTGAACTTACAAGATTTAAGAATGTTAGGAGTTTAATTGTAGAAGTGTTACAAATCTAGATCTTAACCTGAATAAAAGAAGGTTTTAAATAGGATGTATCAAAACCCTTAGACACCAGTACAAGTGGACTTCACAGTCTTAGAAATACCTATTCAGTTGAATACCCGGCAATCCAGACAATGATATAAATCCGATTTTAAAATCAATGAAAATGTAATCCAGAAGATCATGTGGTAGTGTCTCCAGAAAGTTCATTATTGGCTATGTGCAGCAAGCTTGTTTCATTGCATTACAGAAGCACACTATCAATTACTTCAAGACAATGTATACTTTTTTACTATACTGCTTCCTGATTAATCCTGGGATAACTGGGCAGTAGGTGGTTGAACTTAGTGCCTGCTGCCTGATTCAGAACTTCCTCCCATTGCTGGAACCTGCTGAACTGCAAACAATGCCAGATAAAATGAAGGAGAAGGTACTTAAGGATGAACAGTAGGTAACAGTAGTGGAATTTTAGCTAATGAAGAAAGGACAGGACAACTGAAAACATCACACTACAGGTGTGATACTCTGCAGTGATAAACTTATTGATGATCATGATTAAGACAGGCATTGATTGATTTGGAGGTGAGTCATGGTAAGAGAGTTATGTGGCTCTAGCACTTACTCAGACGCCCATCATGTCCTTTGGAAGACGGAATTAGTATAAGTGACCTTGTGATACAGCGCTGCAAGGACATCCTATTGCAAATAATTCCAAGATATTTTGATACTCACACTGACACATAGTGTAATCATCCACATTTATGTCAATTTTAATTGTTGGGTTTTACATATGTTTTAAAGAGGAAGGCTTCCTATCATCATCATCATCATCATCATCATCATCATCATCATCATCATCATCATCATCATCATCATCACCATTATTGAATACAAGAAAAAGTGCAATTCTGTATTTGTGACTATGTTTCTCTGAGGAAATACCCTCTTTTTTTGGAAAACTAAAATTTCCTTTCTGATACGAGAAAGTTACCATGACACCATCTTTATTCAAAAATGAGATGTAAATCAAGGGGGAATTGGTATTCAAATTATGACTTAAAATTCTACATCAAAATACATTTTAATGTGAATCCAATGGATAAATTTTTACTAATCTTTCAAAAGCAGTGATTCTTCTGAAAAAATAAAATCAACCTTCTGTCTGTAATCTGTATTAAAGTTATGAAAGAGTTATAAATCTTTAATATATCAACATTTTTTACAAATCTATTACCATAAAAATCATAAAATAGTTTGGGTTGGAAGGGACCTTTCATGATCATATGGTTCCAACCCCTCTGTAGTAAGCAGGGACCTTTTCAACTAGACAGGTTGCTCAAAGGCCCATCCAACCTTACCCTGGATGTTTCCAGGGATGGAGCATCTACCACCTCTCTGGGCAATGAGTTCCAGTGTTTCAACACCCTCATTGTAAAAAGTTTCTTCCTTATATATAGTCTGAATCCACTGTGGTTTAGTTTAAAACCGATACCCTTTGTCCTGCTAAAATGTCTGTCCCTATCTTTCTTATAAGCTTCCTTTAAGTACTGAAAGGCTGAAATAAGGTTTCCCTGGAGCCTTCTTCTCTCCAGGCTGCACAACCCTGAATTTTTCAGCCTTTCTTCATAGGAGAGGTGCTTCAGCCCTCTGATAGCTTTTGTGGACCTCCTCTGGACCCATTCCAATGGGTCCATGTTCCTATTACAAACTTGTAACAAATATGTGCCACCAACAGAAGAACAAATATTGACTTTCTGTGTGGTTAAGGAAAAGTCATTTCAGTAACAGTATTTTCATACCATCATTTGAATTTTCTCTGTATTTAGGCGTCATGCACTCTATAATTATGCCTCAATAACTTGCTATTGTACACAGATCCATCAAGGCATTATGTCACTTCTGGGAAATTATTTTATTTAATTTGACTTTAATTCAACATATTATGCAGATTTATTTATATCAGCATTTTAGGTTGAACTGTGTGCCATGGCAACACTTCATTTAAGAAGGCAAAGAGAACAAACTAATTAGTATTATAAACACAAAATAAATAGTAATGAAAGTGGAAGGGGCTGGATAGATGTGTCTATTACATGAGTAGACATAATAAGATACTACATAGTATTATCATAGTATTTTAAAAGCACAATACTTAGCATAGTAAAAACTCAGGAGAAGTCTTATTTACCAATATTGACTATTTGGTTTTAAATCTTAAATCAGTAGGGAGAAAAAATAAAAAACATAAGAGTAACTAACTTATTGAATCAGGATTTATAATGGTCTGTGGGAAATCAAAATAACAGTACTTTTTGATTTATCTTTTTTATTTTCAGGCAATGTGAGGTAACTTTCGTACTTACATGGTGATTTCACAAGTGTGTTACTGAAGTCACTTAACCATCATGGACAAATACATATTTTAGATTCAATTTGTCCTGCAAATTTAATGATGTTTACTGTAGCTTTTTGACTACAGACAAACATTGGAAAGAAAATTTGAGAGTATGTCATAGAAAGAAAGCTCAGCTAGTCTTGCTGGAATACATAGTAAGCACATCTACGTTGCAAAAACCAAGCAGAAATATCCATACATCTTCTCACAGATAGACAGGCTTCTATTTTGTCATTATTCAGGATTGTATAAAAGGTATGCAGCCCCTCTCTATCTGAATTCATTTTAAGGGTATAATTAAAATATGGTAAGGTCTCACTTCCTGCCTGTTAGTGATACTAAATTCATAGCCCTTCAGTTTTCTATAACCTATTTCATTCCTTCTAAAATATGGGTCCTTTACTACATTTCTTCTTTTCTGACAGAATAACAAAACCTCTTCCTTTTCAGATTTCATATGTATCCTTCCAACATTGATGTAAACGGTTTCATTCAAAATTTGTTACCCCTTCAGCTTCCTTCTCTTTCTCTTCTCTTCTCTTCTCTTCTCTTCTCTTCTCTTCTCTTCTCTTCTCTTCTCTTCTCTTCTCTTCTCTTCTCTTCTCTTCTCTTCTCTTCTCTTCTCTTCTCTTCTCTTCTCTTCTCTCCTCTCCTCTTCTCTTCTCTTCTCTTCTCTTCTCTAATGGAAAACCTATAAAAACTTGGTCAGCATAAATGGTAGCACCTTTCAGTCTAACTGTCCATATTATGACTGTTAAAGCATTTCATTTACTTTGACAGTTTGACCATCATACTGTCTGTTTGTATTTTTGGTTTATTCCTAAAATATATTTTCAAATAAATTTTCACCCCTCTATGTCTGATGCGCTACACCAATATTCCACTTGCTCAAGGAAGCTGCAGATAGTTTCTCCTTATCTTACTTGTGATTCAGCAGCAATTGGAAAAAATAGAGTTGTAAATGATGTACAGTAGGAGATACAAGAATTAAAAACCTCAAGAGTAATTTGGAAAAGTCTGCTGGTTCTGCATCTACAGCATTACGTGTCTTGACTTTTTTTAATCTCCCAGGAGAGTAGATAATGAAAAGGAAACCTGGAAAATTACCTTAGACACCAAAACTTAGCTGGAAGTGATTTCCATAGAAAATTGAAGTTATCTATTTTTAAATTCAAAATTAATTTTAGCCATAAACAGTGTAAAGCTAAAATTTCAGAATAATTTTTTCCCCCACTGAATTTTATATCTGCTAAAAAACATCTCAGTACTATCACATTTTTTTTTCTGCTACCACTGACTGTAAAACATTTTTATTGTTTAGATTTACTGTAAGCTTTCAGACAATTTTAGTGCCTGACATCTTGCTCTGGTAAACAAAACCATAGAGAAAGGACATGTTGGGAAGTGGCTTAGTAAATTAAACTATAGCTAAGAGTCTAATCATAATTATATGAAGAAATTATGAGAAGATGTTGAAATGATTCTCCTAATGCGTTAGTGTTCTGGAATTCAAACCTATAAATTGGCTACTACTTAAGATTATAGACCTCTTATTCTGCACACAAGCAAGTAATTAACTTTACATTCCTTTCTTATGACTCTCAGGCTCTTGTCCTTTTAATTATAAGATCCAATGGGTAGCTTTTATGTTACAATTATCTCTATTAAACTTTGAATAAAAGCGACATTGAAATTTGAGATATTAGTTATATGTAATAACCTACTAGCTTCTTAAAAGGTGTAAACTACTATTTCGATAAAGTAGCCAGGCGTTAGGAAGAATGTACTTCAGTTTCCCTTTTGCACACATATAAACATTCACTTTTTAAAATGCATACTGGTCATTTTAAGTGAACCAGTATTATTTGGATAATTTATATTAGTATATTCATAGATTCATAGAATCATAGAATGGTTTGGGTTGGAAGGGACTTTAAAGATCATCTGATTCCAATCCCCCCCTTCTATGAACAGGAACACGTCCCACTAGACCAAGTTGCTCAAAACTTGGTCCAGCCTGGCCTATTTACTATAGAAGGGCAATCTAAACTTGCTGATTACTCACGCTTCGTTATTTTTCCTGATCATGCTACCATAGGATCAATTTCTACATTGAAATACAAAAGCATTCAGTATGACATTTCAAATTTGTGGAAAAGGATGATGAAAAGTTACATGATTTTGTAGGTCTGAAAAACCATTATCTTTTCTTCCCTTGCTCTGAAAGGAATGCACACTGTTTCCTGGAGTTTTTTTAAAAAATATATTGATCACAATTTGGTGAAGTCTTTTCACTGCTCTTTCTGTTAAAGGAAAACAAGAGTCAACAAAAAAATCTAAAAGCTTTTTTTAAACTAAAAAAAAGGACCTTATGAAATTCAAGCAGCTTTGAAGTGTTTACAATTTTCTGTCTGTTTTTTTCCTGAACAATTCCTTTGATTCCCACAGGTGCAGAGAAAACACAGCATTCCTCAACAGTCTTGGGAGTTGTCACTGTTTGCACTTCCGTTAGAAGGGCCTGGCAGGTGGCAAGTTCTTATTAGAAAAATAATCAAAGAACAGCAGAAGCCAGGACAGCTTTTGACTTTTGACTTTCAGATAATAAAGACTCTGCTCCCATTTGTTCAAGACAAAAGACCAAATGACAACAAATATGGACATGAAGGATTTTGTAACTTACTGGCTGGAAAGCTCTAATAAAACTCCCAAGTTTTGGACCCTAGTTCCGGGACTGCTTTTGCATTTCATGTCAAAAACTCCATCATCTGAAAGATTTTTGTAGCAGAGAGTAATACCCATCCTCCCTACCCTTTAGCCATCTGTGTTCTTCATTAGACTATTGTGTCACACTCTTCTTCCTTTGATCTCTGTCTCTGTCACTCTCACAGTTTTCTTTTCCGGGTGACTCAGTTTCAGCAGGAGCGGCACAAAGGATAGACCTGCCCTCTGTGACCCTCAAAGTGCTCAAATGGCAGAAGTAGGTGGGAGGTGAGCTGTCCCCCTCCTTCAGGGGCTCCAGTGTACTGTCAGGGGATCCAACTCTGCGAACTCTACACAGAGAGTGCCAAACCACAGCTTGTACTCTGCTCTGGTGAATGAATGACTAACGCGTATGAATTAACTGCACCAAGTTCCGTTGCTGTGGTGCTGGATCTGACACTATGGTATAATGGCTGTAGATATTTCAACTAGATCAACCAATCCTCCCTAAAGCACTCACGGCATCATGTTACAAAGATGATACAAATCTAAGTAGTAATCCTATCTATACCAAAGAAGCATATAATAAGCTCCAGAGAGGGAGAAAAGGTTACCTAAGGCATTTTGGTTTTTGCTATAACTCATATAAAGAGTATTTAAGTTGGCAGCGCTTGTCAAAAACATCTATGAAGCGTCTAAGTTACAATAAAGACATGTCTATGGTGCCAGCCACTGTTAGGTGAAGGGGAGTAGGAGTATGAAGATCACAGTATGAAAACCGACAGTTGTGCATCAGCCAAAAGTTTTCGTATACTGAAACTGTTCACTTGCGATTTGACAGCTTCAGGGGCTGGAATACTGTCTTTGCTTTAGGGCTGGACTGAAGACTCTGCTGAGCATTGTTTTTTACAATTTATGATGCTTGCAGCAATTTCATTGTTTTGCATGTTGATGAAAATATAACAGAAAGACAGAAATATAGGCAACTTTGGGGTTATATTTTTTACCTTATGAGGGAAACCCTTCTATGAATAATTAGTGTTAGAAGAGGAGAAGATTGCCAGGATAAAAGTTGTTTTAATATGATTCATACTGCTTTTAATACTGCTTGATGAAAAACATTTTAAATAAAAAGATATAATTTAGATGAATGTTTGAATGGTAGCCCTGCTACTTGACTGTATTGTATTTTCAGGTCAGTGAATTAAATAATTGAAGACATTTCTGGCTGCAGTGGACATTTTGAAATCCTTTAGCTGAAAGGGCAAGGATACTGAATTATTTAGCTCACTTCGTAGATCAGCATTTCATAATAAGCAGAACAAAATCTCCACGTAGTTCTGCTAATGTATATCATAAAAGGAGAAATTAAAGAAATGTAGGTTATATAGGACTATGAGGAAACCCCTGCCCAAGAACACAGTTTTAACTTCCCTTGAATGTCTGTTCAGCTATATACAGATATATTTCACTATATATTTCTTAGTCTATTGTTTTCCTTCTATTTTGAAGTAAGAATAGAACAACAAATGTTTTAGGACTGCTTTAGGCACATTTTAAGTTGTGACTTTTAACAAAGCAATTAAATTCACCCTCCATACCTTCCTCCGCTCGTACCTTTTGGTGTCTTTTGGGGCTGTTTAGGAGTCACAAAACAGGTATCACCAGGGCTGCCCCAAAAGGGTTTTTCCTGATGCATGTGCTCAGAGTCTCCCAGAAAACACTGATGACACTTACTTCAGAATGATGGGTATGCCAGAAGCACAGTTGTGATCTATTTATCCAGCACCCAGGAAGGGTGCTTTTTTATATCAGGAATTTGGGGATATGGATTCTAGGCTACCTCTGCCTTAATCTCTGAGGCTGAAACCCACATGGGTCTATGATGTCATGGTTGTATTAGCCCAGACTACAGTGCTTGAGCACTCTCCCTAGCATCTGTGCTGAAACTGACCTGGATCTCTGCAGAAATCTTTTTAGCCAGAGATTTCTGTGGAAAAGAAAGAAAATTCTTATGAATTAGGTCTGACAGTCACTACGTTTTGCACAAGTATTCCTTAATGAAAAAGACAAGTGTTGTTTTTCTCTCTGCAGAGGAAGGCAGTAGGAACAGCTTCATGCTCATTCTGTTACAGAGTTAAGAATCACCCTCTCCCTGAGGACATTAGATTTGCTACTGCGCAGTTGTCCAGTTTCAGCAGGTTTTCTTCCAGTGTTGCTGATCACCTACAATCTGTTGATCCCAGCTTCCTCCTGAGGCAGGAGAGTACGGTTGACTCACAGACAGAGAAAGACCTTGAGCGAATTTGTCTCATTTCTGGATGAATCCAATTAGCTGGTGGAACTGGAAAAAGCACACACTGGTCTCCCAAGCCTTTGCCTACTAGTTCCATTACGCAGCATAGCTCTTCTAAAGGAGAAACAGATAAGAGACAAATGGCCACTTGCATGTGTACTGGTTTTGCCTGGGATGGAGTTAATCTTCTTCATAGTAGCTAGTATGGATTTGTGTTACAAACAGTGTGAATAACACAGGGATGTTTTCATTATTGCTGAGCAGTGCTTAAACACAGTCGAGGCCTTTTCTGTTTCTTACCCCAACAGTGAGTACACTGAGGGTGCACAAGAAGCTGGGAAGGGACACAGCAGGGACAACTTACTCCAGCTGACCAAAGGGATATTCCATATCGTAAGACATCGTGATCAGCAATAAACTAGGGGGGTGTGTGCACTGATCAGGGACTGACTGGGCATCTGTCTTCTTGTGGTAAGGAATTGTTTTAATTTGCATCACTTGTCTTTCTTGGGTTTTACTTCTCTCTGTTCTTTAAATTTCATTATGATTTACTATTATTATTATTATTAAATTATTATTATCAGAATTATTTTATTTCAATTATTGAAGTGATTTTATTGCAATCCACAAGTTTTCTCACTTTTACCCTTCCAGTTTTCTTCTCCTATCCTGCTGGGGTGGGGGGAGTGAGTGAGCAGCTGTGGGGTGCTTATTTGCCCTCTTGGGTTAAACCATGACAATATGAAAAGTTAATAGTAATTTCTTCATGTG
The DNA here is from genome assembly GCA_033558235.1 of Neomorphus geoffroyi. Lineage (NCBI taxonomy): Eukaryota > Metazoa > Chordata > Aves > Cuculiformes > Neomorphidae > Neomorphus > Neomorphus geoffroyi. Next base: position 1,064,240 of record JAUMJM010000053.1, on the reverse strand, counting down.
GTGTTCATGCATCTTTTCTTTAGCTTTTCAGACCTGTAATTAAAAGCATATTCTACAAGGCACTCTCTGATTGCTTACAGGTAACTCCTACAGCATCAAGGAGGCTAGAAAAGGATACTGAAGAACATGAGAGGTTGTGATTACATGCAAGTTAAAAGAGATAGGTCTCTGAGTTGTTTCATCAGGGTGTGGGGTTAATTGTTCTGTCATATACAGAGCTGTTCTTGATGCTTAGATTTCAGCAGGGTAATACTTGAGAAATTATTTTATTTGCTCACTTTTTTAGGAGGCTTCTTTTCATGTTGTTTATTGAGTAGGACCCCAGCACTATGCCACTATGTTTATTTTGGTCAAATTCATGTGCCAAACAATGTACAGACAACGCGGCACAGTTCTAGACAAGCCAACAGATGAATAGAATTGTGAAAATAAAACTTAACAGATTAAGCTAAATATCTAAAAATGAACCAGACTACCCAAATCTACACCATGTTGATCTTATTAAAATATTTCAGTTGGAATATTTGCATTTAATCCATATAGAACTGTTTTCTATGAATCAAACAGCTATAATTCAAATTTGCAAGTCTAAAGCAATGGGAAATGTTCATGTGGCCCTCAGTCACCCAATGCTGTTTTGCCCCAAGCAAGGTAAGCACCTGAGCCTGCATCCAGAGTCATTTAGATGACTAATTTCTTAGTCCCCTGAAGTTCAACTGATACAGGAGTGATGCACCTAAATCATAGTGATGATTCTATATATCTTTCTGGATTATTAATTTTTTCCAACTCTAGTCATTAAAAAAAAATTAGCAGTCTGTTGTTGGCAGCTGCACACTATTACCTCAGCAGTAAGGTTATGGAATTTGTTTGTACTATTTGTACAGTATAGGAAGGCTTTCTAAAATCAAGACCCATGTTGTGTACTGCCTTGTTTCTGCTGCATTATTCCAGTACCATAGAGAACATTCATCAAGTATAACTTTCATTTAATTAGTCCATCCAGTTTCCTATTGGTATTATTTCCTACTACATATATATGGGATCTTTCATCACCCTGCAACCTCTGCTACTTGCTCTAGCTTGATGTTTTAATGTTTTTTCTTTTGCTGTTTTCATAAAATTCATGGGTTCTGTCTCTATGGTTCTGGTTCCTCATAAACTTTTTTATGTTCTTAAAAATTCATGTCCATAAAGACTTCAGGATGATGTCAGAAGTCTTTCTTAGAATAAAAAAAAAAATCCAGGTATTTTCAAGCCACGTACATACACTTAATCTTTGGCAAAGAGTTATGCAAATATATTTCACACAGAGTTTTCCTTACTGGACAAGAATAACAGAATAACAACAGGTGCAAAACAGCACCAACTCCAGCTCCTACTTTCTTATATAAACAGTGACATTGATTTTATGACAAACATGTGCACGGCATTTTTAACCAGCTTAAGAGAGGAAAAAATGAAGATTGTCATTTACACTAGATGACCTTGAAGGTGTGTTTTCAGCTTCCCACAGAGTGGCTCAGCTTTCTAATTAATCATTTGGATACCTAAAAAAAAGACCAGAGGAATATTTTGTGTGAATTGCTCATAAATGAGGAAATATAAAATCATAACAGAAAATAACAGCATGAGTTAGAAAACAAATCAAGCTTATTGGAAAATTTCCATCACAACCCCCCCCTATATTTACATAGGAAATGCAAATATATGCCTAGATATCAGAAGACTTATAAACCTCAGAATCATTGTACAGTGATAACAACTCTATTATGGTATCATGTGTCCTGAAAAAGAGAAGCAGCATATTAAACCCGATATTTTTGGCATATAAGTCATGCTAAAAGAATACATAGTTTCTATGTAGACAACTCTGGAGGTATAAAATTAGCTGTTATAAAGATTTTGACCGCATTAAACATAAACACAACTTTTCCGCATGACTAGCTTTCTTCACAAGCCCTGGGAACAGCTCTCTAATGTCACTTCCAGTCAAACTAAAAAGACATGAATCTTATGTTCGCTTTTCTGTCATCACGATTTGTTGATCACCTAAGGCCTTTTTTTTCACTAGTGATCATAGCAATTTGATTTGCTGAAACACACTGAGAAAGGCTACGAGCCAGACTCCCTGCTTGCTCAGTTAGGAAGAATTAGCCACTCCAAAAAGTGTGAAATAATGAAAACAGCTGAGAAAACAAAATATGGTTTCCCTGGTAAAATCGTATTTGGTTTTTGGAAGCAAAGAGCTGTGGCTTGGGGGCTGCTGGCTGTACACAGTATGTGGCAGAGAAATGCTTTTCCTTACAGAGGCCCCAACTCTGCCACCTTTAACTCTGAGTAGTGAAGACACACACACACACACACACACACACACACACACACACACACACTCCCACTCAGAAAATCCTGTGGTTTACTCGGATTGTTTTATTTCAGCAAAATTTTATGTAATTGCTTTTAAAATTGCAAAAGATGTGAAAAAGTTTGTAGAGAGCAGTGCCCCAGAAGTCCATCTTTCTCAAGTGAGCAGCTATATCCCACTGTTAGAAAGCCATGCGCACTTGCAGAGTTTCCTTCTTGCCACTCCCTCTCATGCTGAAAATTTTGCATTTTCTGTGCAGAAATTTTAGTTTCAGCAGGTGGGATGTGACTTCCTCTCTTGCACCCATGACTTCTATGGAATCCCAGCAATCTTCAGACTCCGATAAGCAAAATCTGAACCCTGAACCTTCTGCATCCTGATACCAGTTGGCATTATCATCTCTTCCAAACATGTTTGTAAATAAAGTGAATTGTCTGTGAATTTGATAGTCATTAGTATATGCTTACCAGTCTGGATTTCATAGAATCATAGAATGGTTTGGGTTTGAAGGGACCATAAAGATCATCTAGTTCCAACACCCTTGCCATGAGCAGGGACACCTCCACTAAATAAGGTTGTTCAAAGCCTCATCCAACCTGGTCTTGAACACCTCCAGGTATGCAGCTTCCATGACTTCTCTGGGCAACCTGTGCCAGTGCCTCCTCCCACTCACAGTAAAAAAACTCTTCCTAATATCAAACCTAAATCTACCCTTTTTCATCTTAAAACCAGGTCTTCTGATTCCTTCTGGAGAGGGCTCATATTCTCCCTAGAATTCCTTTTGTCACCAAGATACCTATAGAAGCTTTTCTTGTTGTCCTTGACATCCTTGGTGAGATTTAATTCTGTCTGGACTTACCTTTCCTAACTTGATCCCTGACTGCTCAGATAATTTTTCTGTATTCCTCTCAATCTGCTTGCCCTTGCTTCCACCCTCTTTAGGTTTCCATTTTAAGTTAAGTTTATTTAGGAGTTTGTTGTTCATCCATGCAGGCCTCCTGTCATTTTGCTTGACTTCCTTTGTATTGGGATGCATTGCTTCTGAGCTTAGAGGAGGGGGTCCTTGAATATTAAACAGATTTCTGGGGCCCCTCTGCCCAAGAAAGCTGGTTTGGTACCCTACCAAGCAGATCTCTGAAGAGGATGCAGTCTGCTCTACTGAAGTCCAGGGCAGTAAGGTTGCTGCGTGCGCTCCTTGCTGCCCCTAAGGTTCTTCAGCTCCACCATTTCATAGTCAGTACAAGCAAGGTTTCCCTTGAACTTCACATTCCCTGGCAGCTCTTCCTTGTTGGTGAGAACAAGGGCCAGCATAGCACTTCTCCTCATCAGCTTTTCTATCACTTGGAGAAGGAAGTTGTCATCAACACACTCCAGGAACCCCTTGGATTGCTTAGACTCTGTTGTGTTGACTCTCCAACAGATACTGAGATGGTTGAAGTCCTTGATGAGAGTCAGGGCTTTTGAACACAAGGCTGTGCCTATCTGTCTACAGCGGGCATCATCCACTCACTCTGCCTGGTCTGGTGACCTCTAGCAGATCCCCTATAACTGTCCCTGAGGCAGCAGTCCAATATCTGCAGAGGAATCTAAGCTTTTACAAATTTCTAGGGAAAACATAAGCCCTATGTTCTTTCAGCTGTCTAAGAACTTATCAGGATTTTATGGGTCTCATCTTTGACCCCCACGTTCCTTGAACTGTGCTTTAGTTCTGCCTTAATGGCAGGGGGTTTTATGTTTAGTGTAATTAATATGCAGCTAGTTCCTCTAATTTCAACTACAGTAAAGATATTGAGCTGCTGCTCAGTCTGAGCAAGGATGAAAATACAGCGATGCATTTTTTTCCCTGTTTAAGTTAATTCTAAGAGATTTAGAAATATATAATGACAAAGTGACAGAAAATAAATTCAGCATATAAGCACCTTTCTAATCCTTCCCTGGTTTGAAATGTTATTTGCACCAATGAAGATAAAACATAATTCTACTGAAATCAAAGGAGTTATTCTCAGGTATATGGGTTGACATAAAGCATAAAGAATGGTGTTGTGGCCTCCAGACAAGCACAGTTTTAGTATTTAATATTTAGTATTTGACAGGATACAAAAGAGTAAGAGCAGTTATACTTCACCATTCCTTAGTCAGGATTAGCTGATTGAATTCTGCACTTACCATAGCAGAAGTGAATGAGAAAGAGAAAACTAGCACAACAACATTTTCCTCTTCACAAATATATTTTCAAACACACTTTCTGAGGTTTAAAGGGAAATCACAGCAAAATAATCCAAACAGAATAAATGAAGGCATGAAGCAATTTAAAACAAAATTATTCTCCCGTTTTTCAAACTTGTGTGAGATATGAATCCTGGACGTGTTTTAGCATCTCACTGTATCAGTGCTGACTTTTGAAGGATATTCAGAGGAGGAAAGAAATTACCTGATAGTTTGACTGGACAAGATGTTTCTGGTTTCCGTATTTCTTAATTTCACAAAGAGTGTTTGCTAAAACAATTTTATAAATGTAAGCCCAGGGGTGGACTTTTTATGACCTAGAACTGTGATTCCTGAGAAAATGAGGTCCTTGCTATCTAACATTTACAGCCTGACCTTTGCTGGCTCTGTGGGAGAGGATGAGAAGATGGCAGTAGATCTGGAGCTAGAACAAAACCAGAGAGGAGAGATGAATGCAGTGACATACAGAGCAATAACTTTCACTGCTCTCTGGTATGAAGAAGTGACAAAAATTATTGGATTCTGTTGATGCTGGGACTCAGCCATCACTGTTAGTACACTAGCAGAAGCCAGGGGATTTATCTTCTAATTTTTTGTCTGAATATTTAACTGAACAAAACCTTCAGGGCCTAACACTGAATCTTTCAGACTAGTAAAGTTACTGATGCATATGGAAGCTAGTGAAGTCTCAAAAATAAATTATCGGGGTACTGGAGCAGAGACAGTTACAAAAGCTAAAGCCTTCGCTTTTAATAGTGATTTTCTCTAGGAGAATCTTTCATTGCTATGTTGAACAAATCTGTGATGCAGTAATATCTAACATATGTTGACTTGCACAAAGTTGACCGAGAAAGTTGACTGAGTCTAAGCAACTGTTTTCTAATTTGATTATATATGACAATATTTATGATCTAGATGTTTATTCAATATATTTAAATTTGTTTATACTTACTTGGGACATATCCAGAAAACAGTGGAAACACGGAAAGTTTAATTAATTTTGAATTTCCAGCTTATTTCTTCTGTTGACGCTCAGCCTGACTTTAGGAGTCATGTACTGTGTTGTATTTGGAACCCTGTATCTGGATACTTATCTATCCGATACTTGTGTGCTTCTACTTTATTTTCCCTTGCTATTCCCAGACATAAACAGGCTAAGTCTTTCAGAGGCATGAGTTCAAATCCAGTCACACGGTAACACCGTTTGCAGTACATCAAAATTTGTGCCATATCCTCCTCTGAAATACTTTGTTTGGATGTCTGGAGTCAAACTGATTTCTGTTTCATATTAGCTTGATTAATAGATGTGTAATTGTAGTATAATTGAGCAATAAAGCCTCTAGCTCAGAGCAAGTTACACGTGTACTCCACTTCTATAGCTTGTAATTATCCAATAAGCAATCCTGCACTCACTGTCATCACTTCATTACAGTATTTTGTGTTCTTTCTACATGGGACGAATAATAGTGAAAACTAATTGTTTTTGGAAATTAATTATCATGCCATGTTTTCACAAAAATATTTTCTTTTACTCAGTCAACTTTATAGAGTTGGCCATATCAATTAAATTAATTATTTGCAACTTTGTGTATTATTTAATGAACAATTTATCTGGAAATAATTGGTCCAGATTCTCAGATGCTTTTAATCAGAAAAACTCTATTGGAACCTGGAGAATTTTACAGTTTAAAACCAGCTGAAAATTTGATCTGTCTGCTGTCACAGTGGCCTTAGTGTTGAACACTAACACATAGTACTAATTTGTGTAAGGTAAGATTGATTTACTTTTTAACTTTCGTTAACTTTCTTAACAAAAGTACTCTCAAAATCTTAATGACATCTTAGCAATATAACATTCATTTTAGTTGAATTATCTCGCTAAGTCTTGAACATCTTTTCAACAAGGCATCAGTTTCTCAAGAAAACATACACTTCTAAGAAAACCAGAGACAAACCGTGATGTGTTAAGAACATAAGGACAATCTCTTTTATATACTGATCATGACACTCAGTGTCAATCATAAGTACTATGCTCTCAGTTCCTGCTCTCCTTTCTGTAGCTACTAGTTCAAATGCAAGATTCACAATCAAAAAATAACTTTGTACTGGCCTTCCCGTGGCACCACAGTGAGGAACGTTACAGTTGAGAAAGAAGTGTCTTTGTCCCAGATGTCTTTATTCTGCCAGTAACAAATACAGTCACGGAGCAGCAGCTCGTGTGGGTAGTAGGTGGATCAACATCTCAGCATGTGCATTATCTAATGAAGCTAGGGGATAATTTTAGCATTTCATTCAGAAAAGATCACAAAATTCAGATTGTGAGGCTTCTGTGTAATGCTCTAGCTTGTAAGCAGACTAGCAAAAGTAAAGGACATCTGAATTGTGTAGATTTCTATTATATTGTAAAAGCCTTTCAAACAAAAATTGAAAAGTAAATAGTTTAAGAAGAGTTAATGGTTAGTTTTGACCAAAACTTTTAGAAGAGAAGGTGATGTTCTCCCTCATTAAATTTCAAAAAATGTTCTCTCTTGTCCCTTCTCTCAGAAACAAAATAGTGGAACTGAATTAAACTGTTGTATGAAGAGCCTTTAACAGCATTTGCAAGGCCTTATTTTCACTTCAGCTGAAAGAACAATATTCCTGCAAGGAAATGCTGTGATTGAAAGTTGCAGAATATATTTATAAAAGCACTTCCCCAGTTTTATTCGGGAAGTTGGGAATTAGTTAATGGGGCTCTATGTGAGGAGGAGGAAAGAGTCGGGTCCACAGAACTGGGCACCAGAAAAGCCATTTTTTTTTAGAGATAATCGGTACCCAAGGTGTAAAAAATACCCATTTTCCACATTCTTTTCCATAACAGAAGCTCAGCACAAATATCGATACCATTCCATTATTTTCCTTTTTGTTTCAGTGACCTGGTAAATGTTGAATTATTTTTAATATTGTTGACCAAAGAAAACCAAAATGCCTAGAGGAAAAACTAAATCAAAATTCTAAAAAAACCCCCCCCATTTATTTTTTAAAAAACTGTTTCTCTCTTCTAATTATTAATATCATTATGGTAATTAAATTTTGTCCTGGTATGGTCTCAGCAAATCTGCCTTGAGCAGAGAGATTGGGCTAAAGACCTCCTGAAGTCCCTTCTACTCTGAATGGTTCTGTGAGATTCTGATCTCCAAACACTCCTTGTTAGTTTAGGCTGACAACTCCCATTAACTTTGAATGGCAAATTTACACATTATTAGTTACTTACAAAAATCTAAGAGATTGTGCATAATCTTAGACCAAGCATATAGGCTAATATGTGAACTGCACTGTGCCCTTTGTGCTAGACATCACAGAGAACATCTTCACTCAAGTTATTTTTGGTAGTTTGGAAACGATTTGAGCATTGTAAGAGACTTGGCCTTTTTACGCTTGAATAGCTAATTTTGCTACCAAAGAAGTGCAAAAATCAAGCCTCACAGCACATTCCTTTTTTATGTTCATTACCATGTGTTTTTGTTGTATCTATGAATAAGACAGATAAAGCAGGAAGAGCTTCACTGTCAGTAGCACAGAAGCAAGAACACGTCATTTTATTTTTTCAAATGGTTTCATTGTCTCCTACTATATCATTCTTATTCTGTCAATGTTGTTTCTGTATTTTCAGGTCTACCGTTTTAAAATAATCAGTTCAAGTATTTCTGGTGTATTCTAATGCAGTCTGCTCTTTCACATTTTTTTTTTTAATGGAATTACCTTGAGTCACATTATTTAGAAATTTCTTCCACCTAAACCCTAATTTTCCTGTAAGTAGTAATAAAAATTACAAATGTAGATTATTTTTGAAATTTAATGATGGAAAACATTACAGAGAAAGAAATCCTAGCCGCTTATGAAGGAGTTCAAGCTGCCTCAGAGGTAATTGGAACAGAAACTCAGCTCCTCCTGGCACCCCGATTAGCAGTGCTAAGGTGGATGTTCAGTGGACGAGCTGCCCCCACACATCATGCTACTGATGCTACCTGGAGCAAATGGGCTGCTCTGATCACACAACGTGCCCGTATGGGAAAACTAAATCGCCCTGGAATCCTGGATATCATCACAAATTGGCCTGAAGGTGAGAACTTTGGTTTAGCAGATGAAGAGGAAGAAGAACAGGTAACACGGGCAGAGGAAGCTCCACCATACAATCAGTTGCTGAAAGAAGAAGTAGGCTACGCCCCTTTTACTGATGGTTCCTGTCGCATCGTGGGGACAAATCGAAGATGGAAAGCAGCCGTGTGGAGCCCCACACAACAAGTTGCAGAAGCTATTGAGGGAAAAGGTGGATCAAGTCAATTTGCAGAGCTCAAAGCCATCCAATTGGCTCTGGACATTGCTGAACGAGAGAAGTGGCCAAGGCTTTACCTCTACACTGACTCATGGATGGTGGCCAATGCATTGTGGGGATGGTTAGATTGATGGAAGAAAGCCAACTGGGAACGCAGAGGGAAACCCATCTGGGCTGCAGATACATGGCAAAATATTGCCACCCATGCGGAGAAGCTGATTGTGAGAGTCCACCAGGTGAGTGCACACATGCCTATGATCGAGCCAACGAGGAACATAGCAACAACCAACAGGCAGACCAAGCTGCACAAGTCAAGGTGTCACAGATAGGTCTCGATTGGCAGCATAAAGGAGAGTTGGTCCTGGCTCGATGGGCCCATGATGCCTCAGGTCATCAGGGCAGAGATGCCACCTATAGATGGGCACGATACCAAGGGGTGGATTTAACCATGGACATTATCTCCCAGGTTATCCATGATTGTGACACATGTGCTGCCATCAAACAGGCTGAGAGGGTGAAACCCCTGTGGTATGGTGGACGCTGGGATAAGTATAAATATGGAGAGGCCTGGCAGGTTGATTATATCACCCTGCCACAGACCCGCCAAGGTAAGCGCTATGTGCTCACCATGGTGGAAGCAACTACCGGATGGCTGGAGACATAGCCAGTGCCTCACGCCACTGCTCAGAACACCATCCTAGGTCTGGAAAAGCAAGTCTTGTGGCGACATGGCACTCCAAAATGGATTGAGTCAGAAAATGGAACTTATTTCAAGAACAGCTTAGTTACCACCTGGGCAAAGGAGCACGGCATTGAGTGGGTGTACCATATCCCCTACTGTGCACGAGCTGATGGGAAGGTTGAACGGTGTAATGGATAGTTGAAAACCACTTTGAAGGCATTGGGTGGGGGGAGACTTTCAAACATTGGGACCAACATCTAGCAGAGGCTACATGGCTGGTCAACACTAGAGGCTCCGTCAGTCGAGCCGGCCCTGCCCAATCAGAATCACTTCACACTGTAGATGGAGATAAGGTCCCTGTGATTCACCTGAGAGGTGTGTTAGGGAAAGCCGTCTGGGTTAAACCTGTCTCGAGCAAAGGCAAGCCCATTCATGGGATTGTCTTTGCTCAAGGATCTGGTTGCACTTGGTAGGTGATGCAGGAAGATGGACAAACACAATGTATACGGCAAGGGGACCTTATTTTTGGATGAGTTTTCCATATTCTATGTGCCTATCTGTAAATATGTATATAGTTGAAAATATGTATGTATATAGATATAAGTTTAAGTCTGATTATGGGGTGCTGGCATGGAAGAAAAATTCGGGGTGGATAATGTTGTGATTTGGGATTTTTCCTCCTCTTGACAATAAGGGGAATTTCAGTGGCACGTGAGAGGGGAAGCGGAGGACGTTTCAGGGGAAACTGGGACAGTGGTTGTGCCAGGTTTTGCCCGGATGTCTGTCTTCCTTTCGGACATTGGCAGCGACAGTTACTGCGTGTGTGCGTTCTGCAATCTCTGAAGAAAAGATCACTGGTCATCTTCATCTTCCACAACTCCTGCAGAACTCACACTAAGTTTCCGTCTCCTTTTCTGCCCCCCTCCCCTGTCCGCTGCAGTGCCCGTGCCTCTCCCTGCAGGGCAGTGACTGATTGGCATCTCTTAGAGAGACCTTGCATCACAAGATTTTGGGTACAGGACTCAATCCGTTTTAAGGTTTTAGTTACAATTAGTGTTGATTCTGTTCTGTATATACATATATTTGTAGCTAAGAACTGTTATCTTTTCTATACCATTTTTTTTCCTGATTAAAGATCTTTAATATCTGATAACATATCTTAGTTTTCATCTAAACTGACACCTTCAGCTATATCACAGTATCACAGTATCATAGGGTTGGAAAAGACCTTTGAGGTCATCGAGTCCAACCTATGACCCAACACCTACACCTACTCCTACTTGTCAACTACACTATGTCACTAAGTGCCTCATCCAAATTTTATTTGAACACCTCCAGGGATGGTGACTCCACCACCTCCCTAGGCAGCGCATTCCAATGAACAATTACCCTCTCAGTGAAGAATTTCTTCCTAATGTCAATCCTAAACCTCCCTTAGCGAAGCTTGAGACCGTGTCCTCTCTTTCTGTCACTGGTTGCCTGAGAGAAGAGTCCAACTCCTGCCTCACTACAGCCTCCTTTTAGGTAGTTGTAGAGATCAATAAGGTCTCCCCTGAGCCTCCTGTTCTCCAGGCTAAACAACCCCAGCTTCCTCAGTCGCTCCTCATAGGGCTTGTGCTCCAGCCCCTTCACCATCCTTGTCGCCCTCCTCTGGAAACACTCCAGCATCTCAACATCCTTCTTAAACTGAGGGGCCCAGAACTGGACACAGTACTCGAGGTGCAGCCTGACCAGTGCTGAGTGTAAGGGGATGATGACCTCTCTAGTCCTGCTGGCCACACTGTTCCTGATGCAGGCCAAGATACCGTTGGCCTTCTTTGCCACTTGAGCGCACTGCTGGCTCATGCTGAGTTTCCTGTCCACCAGCACTCCCAAGTCCCTTTCCGCCTGACTACTCTCCAGCCACTCTGCACCCAGTCTGTAGCTCTGCATGGAGTTGTTGTGTCCAAAGTGTAGAACCCACCATTTGTACTTGTTAAACCTCATGCTATTGGAGTCAGCCCATCTCTCCAGCCTGTCAAGGTGCCTCTGTAGGGCCCTCCTACCCTCCAGCAGATTGACACTTCCTCTCAGCTTGGTGTCATCTGTGAACTTGCTGATGAAGGACTCGATCCCCTCATCCAGATCATCAATAAAGATATTAAACAGGACCGGGCCCAGCACCGAACCCTGGGGGACGCCACTAGTGACCGGCTGCCAGCTGGATGGGACACCATTCACCACCACCCTTTGGGCTCGACCATCCAACCAATTCTTAATCCAGCACAGAGCATTCCCATCCAAGCCACGGGCTGCCAGCTTCTCCAGGAGTCTGCTATGGGAGCCAGTGTCAAAGGCGTTGCTGAAGTCCAGGTACACCACATCCACAGCCTTCCTCTCATCCACCAGGCGAGTCACACGGTCGCAAAAAGAAATCAGGTTTGTCAGGCAGGACCTGCCCCTCCTAAAACCATGCTGGCTGGGCCTGATCTCTCCCTCATTCCTCAGGTGCCGCATGATCACACCCAGGATTATCCATTCCATAATTTTGCCTGGGACCGAGGTCAGGCTGACAGGTCTGTAGTTACCTGGATCGTCCCTACGGCCCTTCTTGTGGATGGGGGTCACGTTGGCCAACTTCCAGTCTTCTGGGACCTCTCCAGTGAGCCAGGACTGCTGATATCCTTCAGTTATGAGATTAATGTAATTTAGTTTGTTTTCCATTAAGAAGATTTTTTTTAATGAATATACCTTCAATATCTCTTGCTCATTTATTATTCATCAAGAAATGTTACTTCAGGCATCTATATATATGCTTACAGTTTTAATAAAATGCACTTCCTCATTAGATAATATGACATGTTGGTCAGCAAATTTTTATAAGCATCATGGCTGGGAGTTTAACAAAAAAGTACCTTAAGTTTTAAGAGAATAACGTATTTAATTGCTAGCAATGTTAGGAACTGCCCTGGCAGGCAAAGAATCTTATTAGTGAGTGTTCACCAGGTGTTTTAAGGATATTTTCATTTTGTGACAAAGGGAAAATTAGAAAATCAGGGTTTTTTCGAATGATAAAATTTGCAGTTTCTTTAATATTAACTGGGAGGCCAGTAGAACCCAGGTCCACAGTTTTTCTTGTAAATAAGAGGAAAATTTTCTGGTAAGGAAAAAAACACTCTTTGTGGGAAAATGGGTCTCGCTATTAATTTTAAACAGGAATCACAGTCTAAGCTCCCCCCCAAAATGCTTTAGTTTTTCTGGGTCATTTACTTTTTCAAAAACTTTTGAAATTCAAAAGAGAAACAAAATTGTAATCAACTGACGTACAATTTCAGGGAATGTTTACCATCTAGCAACTTTTGTAAAGTTATTGCCCAGCTTTTCACACCTTTTCAAAAATAGAAATCAGAAACATCTCAGTCATCCAGGTAGGTAGCAATTCACATGGAGGACTGAAAGGTAGCAGGTTAGAAAGGCATCAACTTACCTTATTCAGTGGGTTCCAGTAAGAAATGAGCTAACAGACCTATGATGGAAAGGAAAGTCAAGGTCAAGTCATTTTAGACAACTACGGCTAATCCTAGGAAAATATATTACATTTCACACTAATATAAACTGCGTAAAATAGTTCTATCCAGATGAAAAACTGATGTTAGAATAGATCCAATGACGTTGGGGTTTTTTTCATGTTTAAAAAAAAATTAAGGTATTTACATTTTTGTAATTATATTGTGGTTTTTGTCTTTTCAATTAAAAATAGTTTATCTAATAATATGAGTTTTTATCAAAGTATCTGTAGCAGAGAAAGAGAATCATATGACAGTGGATAGAAATGAAAGATCATGAATCCTTTCCAGAAATCATATTGAGTTTACCTTTCGTTTTAATGTGTTTCTGAGGATTCAAGGTTGTCAATAAAAAGAATTTTGCAAGTTTTATTTTACACTGAGTGTAACCTGATCTTACTTGCATCAACCAACTTCGCTTCAGCAGCATTCTGCCCACTTCAGTGGAACTGATCTTAAGTGGTTTCAGATCAGTTTCAGTGAGTAAGAGTTGTCCCAATTGCTCTATTTTTAGAACTTAAAAGTCAGAGAACTACATAAATATCTGATATAGTAGTTTCAAAATTTTCAACCTCTATAGATTTGGGGTTTTATCTTTCCCTTTTCCCTAGAAATACCATAGACACGAACTCCTGTACTACCTATAGGAAACTTGCTTTCCCTAGTTACATTCTGTAAATGATCAAGAACCACTGACCTCATAATTACCAGTGTAGGAAGTTGGAATTTTCTCTTTGGAAGGCTTGACTGAAATGTAATGAGTTCTAACAAAAACTACTTGTTTTTTTGGCAAGGACAGGACTCTGCATCCTAGTCATCTGTAATAATGGTGCATTGCTATATTATATTAGATAACACAGGCATTTTAATCTGTTTTAAAACAGTGGTCACTGCAGAAAAGTGTTGGTAGAGCTTGTAGAAGAACTAAGTCTACTGGGATAGTCTAAAGCTTGCTTATAAGTGTTGGGAGAGCTTCTAGAAGAATTAAGTTTACCAGGATAGTCTAAAACCTGCTTATTTGTCATACAAATTACAGTACACAAAAGACATGAACTGTAGATTTAATTTACATCAAAAAGTAATCAATATTAAAAAAAACAACAGGGGCAGAAAAAGTATGTGAGAGCATGCAATAAAGAACTATTTATCAGAGTATTATGGTTGTTGGAGGGTTTACTGTTGGACTATTTCTAACTTCCTTGGTAGGTCTTAACAAAATAACTGCAATACTGACAATGTCAAAAGGCAATGATTATACAAGTGTTTAATGATCCATTTTAACTTCCTACCTGTAAATATTTTTCACTGTGAAAGATTTTATCAAACTATAGTCATTTCTTTTCCTGTGCCTTCATGTAACTGGTAGAACTGTCTTGCTGGTAGACCTGTAAATGTGGGAAAAATACAGAAAATACCAAGGGATGTCAAATGTTTGTCTGTATGTCATGTGGTTAATGAATGAATCAATACATATTATGGTGCTGGCAACATGTATTATTCTTTTCAAAATTGTTTTCATGATCCTCAGTTTATCATTATATACTCAGGACCTAAATTTTTGTGGCGTTGTTCTGAAGCTGTATAGCATTCTTTCTTTCTTTCTTTCTTTGATGCATTTTAAAGAATTAATCTGATTTGCCAGATTGCTTATTATCTTCCTCTCTGAAAAGTTCCTTCTTGGAAACTTTCTAAGAAATTCTAAAAAGCATTGGACTTTTAAAATAATGAAGACATAAAACCCTATTAATTTGTAATTTTAAGGAGCAATTAAAACCAAGCCCTTTTGTTCTTAAGATATAATTTCCTAAAAATATTGGAAAATATTAGGAAAAGTGAAATAGCGCATCCTCTAAGGCACTTTCTGTTCAATGTAAAAACTATAATGTCAATTTCTACGGACTGGCAGTCAACAGGAGTGATTCAATATTATGGATGTGTGCTTCTATATTTCAGGTAATATGTAAAGTACCAAAGGGGATCACAGAGAAGACATGTTTGTACATACAAATGGTGATCAGTTATTAAAGGTGACCTGTCTTTAAATGACTTCCACACTTACAATTCAACTTGTTGCAAAGGATGAGTTTCCCTATCAGCTACAGAAACCAGTACATTTATACTAGATGATCACTAATCTTAGACAGGTGTTTGACTTCGTATATCCTTAACACGAATAGACATGTATTTTGAGCTGAGATTGGGAGCAGCAAATATGGTAATAATTCCTTGAGCATTTTGTACACTTTGCTCAGAATATTTAGCTTATACTTAAAAAAAATGCTAAAAATGTATATTCTTGAATCTTAGTATTACATTTGCACTTAACTTCAGAGCAGAAAATATGACTTTCAGAAATACATGATATCTTTCTCTATCTGTCTGGTCAGGAAAACGATTGATATTAAATACAATGATACTATGCAGGAGGAATGAAAACCTGATTTTCAAGTAACGTAAGTAAAATTTGGGGTCCTTTGAAGTCCAACAGTGTTTTTTATTCGATTTCTGTGGGACTAGACTTTTTCCCAGAGTTTGTCTCTTATTTGTTGTTTAACCCTTATTGAATCAACAGTACCTTACTTTGTTCACACTTAAATTGCTTACTGCATTTTTACCTCTCTCACACAGAGACATGCCCAGTTAAGCCTGGACTTCCTTTAGAGAAAGATTCTGCCTTTAAATAGAGTCTCTATATTGGCAGATTCTGCGTCTGGTTAACCGTCAGATTGATAGATTTCTGTGTCTAGTCATTTCCTGTGTCACAGCCTCACCTGAAGCACGTCATCTCCTTGGGCACATGACTGAATGCCCTCATTAATCGTGACATTTGTATTAGTCAGACACTGAGGTCACCCTTGCTAACAGCTAAATGTCAGCAAAGAAAATTCCACAGGCCTAATGGAACTTGCATTTAGAACAGTAATGTCCGTATAAACTTTCTGATTCCTGATGTTACGGATTTTCTGTGTCAGTAATCCCCCCATCTTTTAATACTTCAACAAAGTAATATTTAATCTAAACTGAAATGTATTGCGTTTTGTGAATATATATTAACTACTGCTAACAAATAATTTTTCTGTGTTTTAGAGTTGAATCCACTGTTGCAAAAGTATGGAAAGGACAATCATGGTGTAGTAGTTCTTGTCGATCAGAAAAAGTATGCATGGGTGTCTGAACCTTGGGCACACCCATAACAATGTTTTCTGTTTTGCAATGCAGTGTCTCATCTCCTATAAAAATTATGCCAGTCAAAATTAGACTTCATGTACATTCAACATGCACTCCTGTAATATATCAATCTGGAAATAATATTCGTCATTTATTCCACTAACAAAACTCCTTTTATTGGTGCCAGGAATAATTACACATTTTCAGCAAGAAAAGAAAAGAATGTTTTTGCTATTTAAATAATAGATAAAGAAAAACAAAAAAAGCATAATCCAGCTATCTTCTCTCTAGGGAAAAATAAATCCCTACAAGCCCAATTTGTGTAGAAAGATCCATTAGGCAGGAAGTCAGTACGCCAGAGTCTGTCCTATGACTCTGAAGGGAATAAGTTAATGTTAGGAGTTTGGTGCCTTAAATAAGAAATTGCGGAAGGAAGAAATTTCAGCATTTCATTATTCCTCATTTGCAATTTGCTATAAAAACACTTTGTCTGGACAAACATTTTACAATGTCAGTGTATAAGCTGGAAGAACATTGGGTGTTATAATCAAGCTGTTATTACCAAGGGGCTACTTTGTGACTCCCGGCACTTCCATCCTGGTTGTGTTCCTCATTCCCAGGGGGCCCGCAGAGGTGTGTCATTTTATTACACATCAGGAAAAAAGAATGAAGTGTGGAGTATCATCTGTCTGAAAGTTAGATTCTTAATAGGGTTGTGTACAAGGAGATTTCTAAGCCTCAGGATACTGTAACCTTATGTGTCTAGGTACAGATACGGTATTTCAACACTTCTATTAAGCACGATGGTTCATGCTGCCACGTTTTAGGTGCAAAAATTTCAAGTGCTTAAAGGAGTTAAGATGCATCTCCTTCCAGGATAGCAAAATGTGAAAGTAGTGTGTTGTTGTGGATATCCTAACACATTATGTATACAAATTCAATGTTCCCACTCTTAAGAAAATGCATATGGATGAGGTTTGGTTGTCATATATTAAGCTTATATGATAATTTTTTTTTCCTGACTTTGAAGTCAATGTGGTAATGTAGAATCATAGAACCATTTATGTCGGAAAAGACCTTTAAGATCACCAAGTCCAACTATAAACCTAACTCTGGCAACTTCACCACTAAACCATGTCCCTTAGCGCCACATGTATTTTTGCGCTTACAAGCATACACAGTTCTTAATCATAAAATCATAGAATCGTAGAATCACTAGTTTGGAAGAGACCTCTGAGATCACCGAGTCCAACTGTACCCATCACTCTACTAAACCACGTCCCTAAGGAACTCATCTACCCATCTTTTAAACACCTCCAGGGATGGTGACTCCACCACCTCCCTGCGCAGCCTGTTCCAATCCTTGATGACTCTTTCAGTGAAGAAATTCTTTCTAATGTCCAGTCTAAACCTCCCCTGGTGCAACTTGTAGCCATTTCCTCTCATCCTATCGCTTGTCACTTGTGAGCAGAGACCAGCACCCACCCCATCACAACCTCCTTTCAGGCAGTTGTAGACAGTGATGAGGTCTCCTCTCAGACTCCTCTTCTCCAAGCTAAACAATCCCAGCTCCCTCAGCCGCTCCACACAGGGCTTATTCTCCAGCCTCTCACCAGCCTCGTTGCCCTTCTCTGGACGCGCTCCAGCCCCTCAGTGTCCTTCCTGTAGTGAGGGGCCCAAAACTGAACCCACCACTCGAGGTGTGGCCTTACCAGTGCCGAGTACAGGGGCACAGTCACCTCCCTGCCCTTGCTGGCCACGCTGTTTCAGATACAAGCCAAGATGCCATTGGCTCTCTTGGCCACCTGGGCACACTGCTGGCTCATGTTCAGCCGGCTGTCAACCAACACCCCCAGGTCCTTCTCTGCCAGGCAGCTCTCCAGCCACTCCTCCCCAAGCCTGTGACGCTGCATGGGGTTGTTGTGACCCAAATGGAGGACTCTGCACTTGGCCTTGTTGAACCTCATCCCGTTGGTCTCAGCCCATGGATCCAGCCTGTCCAGATCCCTCTGCAGAGCCTCCCTACACTTGCACCCAGCTTGGTGTCATCCGCAAACTTGCTAAGGGTTCACTTAATGTCTTCATCGAGATCATTGATAAAGATGTTAAACAGGACTGGACCCAGCACTGAATCCTGGAGAGCACCCCTCGTGACTGGTTTCCAGCTGGATTTAATTCCATTTACCACAGCCTGTTGGGCCTGGCCATCCAGCCAGTTTTTAACCCAGCAGAGGCTTTGCCTGTTCACGCTGGTGGCAGCCGGTGTCTCAAGGAAGATGCTGTGAGAAATGGTGTCAAGGGCTTTACTGAAGTCCAGATACACCACATCCACTTTTTTTTAATCTACTTTTCAACTGACGGTAATGATGGCTGGCTGGGACCACATATACGTGTACATTCATGTTCACAAGATTGTTTTAACTGGTGTTTATATGATACTTATGAGATGGCTGGTGTCTGTATTTTCTAATTCTTCTTGTCTTGCCTTCCTCCTCTTTCAGTTAGGAAGTGGAACCTGAAAGACCATTTCATGCAGAAAGGTAAAGTGGGAAAGGATCATGAGAGGGAAAAATCAGAATCATAGGAACAGTATACAACAAAAGCCCTTTCTTCTTGTAATGTAGGACACGTTTCTCTAATGAAGGAAAAGCCAGAGTCCCTTAGGTATTTCAAAAATCCCACTTTGTTTGTCTCTCACAAGGCTGATCTCGTAGATGGGTCTGGCGTACTGCTGATTGCTTATGAAGACCTTAGGACCCTGCAAGGAACATGTCTGATACAAAGCTTTTGTGAAAATTACCCAGCTCGGATTTCCTGGAAATGCAGTCACAATGGTACATAAAAGTGAAAAGGACTAAGGGTGTGATATAACTCTCATCAAAGTTACATGGGAGTGGATCACTTCTTAAAAAGACAATGGCAATAAGTTTGTGAGAGATTCAGCAATGCCTTTATTATATATCAGTCCTACAAGGATGACTGTGCCTCTTAAAATTCTGTGACATAAAGATCAAAAATCACAAAGTGGTCTTGGTTATTCGTGGTGAATTATGCAACTGTTTAACAGGTTAATTCACAATTACTGTACATTAAGTTCCCTCAAAAAGAGGATTGCATCAGAAATTGTCTGCATGGAGGGAAATAACTTCTCCCCTGATAGTAGCAGGGGTGCTTCACGGAAAGGCCACGTTAGACTTTGAATTGGGGTAGGGAGAGTGAAAAGGGAGGAGCAGAAGTCATCTCAGCAAATTAACTGTTGTCAGCAAGGGCAGGAGTTACCTCAGCAAGGAAGATTGCAGAAGAGAGCAGGAAGCATACATATAGCCTAGCCTGAAGGATATCAGGTGTCAAAACTACTGCTCAGAACCCAGAAATTAATCTGGAAATTGTTTTGTAACCTAGAAAGCCTCTTGAAGTTGTTAAATTGAAACCATACTGGAGAGAAAAAGTCCAGTGTTGAACAGAGAAAGTGAAGTTATTCTGCTTTGTCTTCTACTTAGTGACAAGACTAAAACATATGCATTGCGCCTTCCGTGTTCTGTCGAACATAGATTATGCCTATATTTGTATCAGAATATGTCCTAGTGAAATCTATGGTGTGATGGGAAAGAAGTTTTCTCTCAAACGTTGGTGTCACTACTAGCACTGAAGTATTATATCGTGATATCCAAAGCTCTGCCGTAAGTGCCAGGTACAGGGGAGCCTCACATTTGATATTTTAAGCATTTGGGAGCTCACAAGAGTTCACTCTGTTAGTCATTACAAACTAGTGAATTTTCATTATTTTCACTGGTATAAAAGTAATGAGGTGTGAGGATTAAGGACTTAGCAGGCAGGGTAGACAGCTTTCCTAAGGTTTCTGTTTGCTGTACTTCAGACTTGCCAGCCCTCAAAGGCTTTTGGTATGATTTTCTATACTTAATGCATAATAAGTCTGACAAAACTTCGTATGTTGACCTTGTATAACATGCAATGCATGGTAAGTCTGAACATGTCCAACTGTGCTAAGAACTGTGACAGCAGAGACAGTCACTTTATCACTTTTGAATCGTCACTTGCTGACGTTGCCATGGCAATTCATGGCAGTAAAACCATAGAGCTGTACTGTATTAGTCAAACCCTATTTAGCATTATTCTCTGTCAGTCAAAATATAGTGGCTGCTCTGCATTAAACAGTCGAGCATTGTGTAGCATAATTTCTTCTTGAACAAATCTCTAGTAGCAACCACCCCCTCCCGTTTATTCTGCACACTCAGTTCTGCAGTGCTCAGACCCCTCTGTACTGTACTGCATACAGTCTTGTGCCCCAGTGCTGTGAGTTCTCTTACTTACATATTTCCCTGTGAGCCTTACCCCTGGTTCAGAAGGTGACAGAAGACACCTTCTATTCCAGCACTAGCTCACAGTGTGTGATGATCTGTATGTCCCAAACTGCTCCCTATAGCAAGTACCAAATTAGTACTTGGTCTTTCACAATGACTTAGTTTGCTGACTTAAATAATGTGTTCCCACAAAAATACAGAAGACATAAAAATATGGAAGAGCAATTTAATTCTCTTATTATTTGGTCAATCTGAGTGTTTGAAGTTACGATTTCTTTTTCACTCCAGAAGCTTGCACTTGCCCCTTTGTTATATTTTTTTTCTCCCCATCATGTGGTTGATTCAATTTAATTTGGATCATTTAATTGATATCACTCCCTTTAAAACAGCACAATAACAGAAAAAAATATGCTGTATCCATAAGCACAACTGAAGGTTGGCAAATTATTTGTCTTGCGGGAATTAACACACTGACAGATAAAAATGAGAACCTTTTAAACAGTTTAGGCTCTGGAAAAAATGTACGCTAAGCAGTACCCTGAGGCATAGGAGGGATCGACAGCCACTTTGAGGTCAAGAGAACCCCTGGGTTGCTATAGGACTTGAAGGATGATGAGGGGTGACCTTCTGCTTTTTGCAGAAAATCACAAGTATATTCAGAAAAGCTTTACAGTTTCTAGAATACCTTTATCTTCAATGTATATATATATATTTTTACAACGTGAACTTTTGCATGTAAAATGTGTAGTAAAAAGTCATAGGAGGATGTTTGCCCTTAAAAAAATCAGTGCTCTTGTAAAAGAATAGTAATACTTAGTGATTGTTGGGGAAAAACATAGAGTTTTTGTTTCCTGCTAGAAAATAACTTTTCCTTTCTTTATGCAAAACTTCTAAACATGAAATAACTTCTGGATTTACCAAGACAACTATTTATACAGATGCTAATATTTTGACATTTGCTTAACACCTGTTGTTTAAAGAAAAATTGTATAGATGCACCAGGAATTTAAGCTAACCTGTAGCTCCATGCTAGGGCAAAAGATGGAAATGAAATGTTGCTGTGGTCTGCCTGTGGTAGACCACAGGCATTACTTCATAACTTGTCTGTCACAAGAGATAACCACTAATATCTGACAATGAAAAACTAAGGAGAAAAACATGTTACTAACTAAAGAAATAGCTACACTATTTTGGTGGTAGAGTTAATTTAAGAATTTGCCCTCCCCTTCCGAAATATTTGGCTCCCTTAGCTGTGATGTGGCAAACCACCAAAACAAAACTACAAAATAAAAACCACATCTTGAGCTCCCTTTTGTAAACTAAACAGATGTAGTTCCTTTTATTTCTTAACTGTTCTTGCAGTATTTTATAGAAATATTGTACACAAACCAGTGTGTATTTGGGACCATTACCTTATCTACAAGCTCCAGATAGCAAGTCCCATCTTTGTAAATAATTTTCTTATACATCTTTCTATTATACTATTAATAGCGAATTTTCTTGAGACTACAAAAAATAGTGTAAGATATGCACTTGGAGAGGGAGTCTGAGACTTTTTAATTCTCTCATGTACCCTATCCACTGGACTACTCTACCACGCCATGGTGTATTGTCCCAATTAAGCATCTTCTGTTCCCATTCAGTAGAGTGAATAAATGTTATGAGATGTGCTCTGATAATATAGGTGTGTTTTTAATTTAACCAGCATAATAACTCAGATACAACCTCTTACTGTTACTAAGTAACTTTCTGTTCCAGCCCTTGAAGTTAGAGTGCTCCAGACATATCCTATCTTGCCACATTAAAGTTAACTCTGAAATCTGGAAATTTCTAGTTCATTTCAAATTGAACCATCCAGAGTATGCTTTCCTACTTATTTTTACTGTTCCATCATCGGGAAAACACAAAATATTTTTAAAAAATAAGGACAAAAATTGAAAACACCTGCTCCTCCCCCCCCAAAAAAAGCAGCCAGCTGCCAGTCCTATGGTTAAGCACCAGTCTCCATCCTTGGCACTCACGGGAAAATCGACTTTCAATACAATGGTCCAAAGAACTTCAAATACAGGCGGCTACCTCAAATCCACGTGGTTCAATGGGGTCTAACAGGACCATAATGTATAAGTGCTTCTAGCCTACTGGCTACTGAGAAGGGAGAGTCCGTGGCCATGCATCTTCTTTTTCCCAGCTGATGTTAAGAAAGACATAAGCCCTCTGCTCTAGGTACTCGATGCCACTTAGGAAAAGGGGATTGTATCCTCATTTTTCAATGGTCCATCTCTGCTTTTGGTATGGTAGGAGCCTATGCTCCTTTTTTGTGGGACTATTACATTCCTTTCAGCCTTACATTTATACCTAGAGACTTTTTTCTACCCTGTACATCTTCCAGAATTCACCTCTACTGTAGATACTTTTTTACAACTTTCACATGCCTACATTGTTGGGCTTTTTTACCTCATGGTAAACTAATAAGTGATGGTAATAACACCTATCTTGTTCCCTGCTTTGTTTTTACAGATAATTGTTGTCATAAAAAGAATAAAAAATACAAGAATATTGCGTATTCTCACGCATATCTTTTATAGCATATTGCTGACCTCAAACTTAGGAAATGTATTTCCACCTTTTGACTCTTTCTATTGTATTTCTGAAGGAGAATAGAGGAAATAAACAAATAAACAAACAAAAGATTTCATTGTATCTCTGGCCTCTTTCCCTGATCTCCTTCTCTGTCAATTCAGCCTCAAACTTATGTCTAGAATACCAGGTGAACACCACTGCCGAACAATAGAGGTTGGATAAAATTGTGCTTAGTAAATAGGGTCCAGAACAGGATTTTTCTCAGGCAAAGAGCAAATCAAAGACTTTTGCAGCAAGGATGACTGGGCAGAGCAAACAAACAGTAAAGGTGAGGACAAAATTGTATGGAGTAGACAGAAATCAGAGAAATTAGAGTCAAATGTAAATCTAAACTAAGAACAGAGAAGGAAACTGTGAGCATAATATTAAGAGAAGAACTGGAATACTCTCACTGAATAACCGTTCATTTGTAGACATGCTTTTAAAGGATGACAGAAATGCGTATCACAGTTGCAATATGTAAAGAGGAACGATGACAAAAGTCAGGAAGATTCGAGAAAGTCAAAACCTCAGTGACATCCAAGACTGTACCAGGTGTTTTCCCATCTTGCATATATTATTTGTGTAGAATAAATAGCATATAAGGCAATCTCAGAAGATTTTGTGTACCTGTGATACGTTTTCCTCTGGGACTATCAGGGAATGTTTCCTTTCTCTGTTTCCTTTCCAACCTGTAAAGTCTCTGGAGAAATGTCCAATATCTGAATGCAGAGATAGATGTGCAGGCATTTATAATAGTTAATATCAACTATATTCCCAAAATAGCCCTGATCAAACTGTTTGTAGATGAAGAGACATAAAGCATCATTGCTTTGTATAGAGAATACATCAAGTTTTCTATCGAAAACTTCTAGCAATAGGGATACAATTTTTATAAGGTATCTCATATTTGTCAGTTGGCAGCAATTATGTCCAACACTTCAGATAAGGATATAACATGGGATACAGCTGACTCTTAACAGATATTTTGTTTGCCTACACTTGGACTTATTGCACCTGTATACAGATACATATGACTCAGCCTCTGTGTTTAGTTCAGAAAGTTGGAAGCTCTTCATAAGTGACAGATCAGCTCTCTGCAAGAGGACATCTGTCAGCAAACCTATTAATTTTCCTCTGTTACAAAGACATGATACGGAGACAATTTTCGTAGATAACAAACCCACTATAAGTCACATACTGAAAGGATATCCTTATACTATTTCTGCCTTGGTAAATGTTAAGAATAATCTCTAAAACCAAAATTCTTTGTCTTGCACTGTAAGAGGTATTTTGATTGAAATTCTGGTGCCGAGAAAGCAAATATGTTTCTGCCCTTGACTTCATCAGAGTGAAATTTCGTTCTGTATTTTTTTCCATGATGAAATGTCCATATATAGACATAACTACTGTCCTTTTATCAGCAGTAGTATAAATTGAGATTACTTCTATTCAGCACACATAAACTGAGGTTAACACTTCTAAAGTAATTGTTTCCCAAACCCACACAAACATATCTCCTCCTAGCAAAAGTTTCAGGTAAAAAGATGTCAGCAAGTCAAAGTGGACCAATCCCATAAAGTCTTTGCAAAGAACTTCTTGCTCTTAATTCTTAGTAAGGCAATGAATACATTGACTTCTTTTTCAATAGTGATACATGCGGAACTGCATGAGGACTGGAAGCAGTTCCTTTAAGAAAAGAAGGGCAACAGAGTCACGTATTGCCATGTGAGTGACAGCTAGCAGGGTGGCGGCTTATCGCTAAGGACCATGGCAATCATGATCCATGAGAACGTCGTTTTGAAAAATAAGAAAAAAAAAAAAAAGAAAATATTCATAGTATAAACAAAGTACTCTTTAAATAGCTGAGTTTGTGATTAAAAGTTTAACAAATCTGGAAGCTCCAGTAAGACTATTCCAGGACATTTAGAGGAATGCAACTGAACAAGCCACAGAATATTAGAGACCAAGAATTTGTTGCCTGAGATGAGAGCTGGCTGTCCTACACTTATTGTATCCTTGCACATGACAAGCTGTGATCAAGCAACTGTAAGTTATAGCAATTTCTTTTACTATTACCTGCAGAAGGAACAGTCTAAGACTATTTCTACAAAGGTTAAAAAAAGAATGCCCAGGTTTCTCTATCAGGATCATCAAAGCCAGACTTAGTTCTCACAAACCACACTCCTTATAAAGAGCTAAATGGAAAGGCAGCATGAGTCTTGCTAATGAGAACTTTGTTATTTTTCAAACTATAAGAAGTATGACGATCAATAAGTGACAAGAGAATACTATAGAGCAAATATTATGGAAACTGAATTAGTACAGACTACTAAAAATGGAAGCCCCAAACAGCCTTGAAAAATTTCAGCCCTGGTAAGCCCCTATTTAGAAGATTCCAGGATCACAGGTGGTTTAGAGATTCTACACAAGAAGGCAAGGTAAGTTTTATTAGGCTGGGATATCCAAATGAAAATAGAACAAAGTGGTGTTACTGAAAGGCAGAAATATACATATGATTCAGGAAACCAGTCCAATGTTGGAACTCCTAAACTGGGCAGAGACATGTTTTAAATTTAGAAGACTTCTAAGCTTTTATTATTTGAACATAAAGCCATCTATCTCCATTTCAAAAAAATGCTCAGGAAACCAAAAGAACTGAAACAGATTTTCTAGTTTATCCAGTGCATTCCCTGAACAGATTAAGTTTCCATCACAACATATAGAATTCATATTTAGGTCTAAAATATCAGGCTCAGTTTTTTCTGTTATACTTTTCCACTTTTTTTCTCATATGCACCATGAGAGTATTAAAGATGACCTATAGCCACTCTTAAAAGGTTTGTTTATACAAAGAGCCTTTTGTAAAAAAATTGAACTTGTCCGTGAGAACAGAAATGGCATAGAAATGGAGCAATAGTAAAAAAATAAAATAAATTAAATCAAGAAAAAAAAATACTTAAGGCCACTCTGAATAAACATCATGCAATTTGTTTATAAAGAGAGAGAAACAAGATATTACTACCATGAAGTAAAATAAATTACCAAAGCAAAATAAATTAATTCCTTGGATGGACAAACTTGATAAACAGAAATTGAACAATCTGCTCTTGAAAAATCATAAACTCAAGGGATACTTATAATAATTTCCTAAACACTGTGAATTATAAATGAGAATTGTAAAAGTGTTTACAGATTTTCTTCAAAAGTGTCAGTTGGAAATTCAGCTGAAAGATGTGATCTCTGCTACATGTGTAATAATAATCCACAATGGTTAAAAGAACATTGGGTGCAAGGACAGTTATTACTAATGAAATGAGAGAGCTGTAATCAAGTAGAGAGAGTCTTCAGGTAAAACAAGAGCATCAAAACTGACCTGGTAAACAGGCATATGTGTTAATTAAGGCAACATTCAGCGTGTCGTTAGCAAATGTTCAACTGGAAGGATCTGCAGGTATAGTGCTGGATACGAAGCAAAGCTTCATACGAAGAAAATTTTTCAAAAGATTACTAATTCACACCAGGCAAGGCTCCAGAGTTAACAGTAACAGTGACGGTACCTGTGTGCCAAAATTTAACTGAAGCATGGCTTTAAGAAAAAGTTGCCATGGCAAATGAAAGAAAAAAGAAACACAAGAAAAAAATACTTTGTGCATTCATTTTCGTGGTAGCGAGTAATGTTAAAGGACATAGATGTCTTACCTGTTGATGAGTTGTAAAAATGTGTATCTCTGCGTAGGATACCAGACTTATTGAAGAGTCTTAGCCATTAAAGTAACACTGGATGCAGTAATAAATTGATCTGAAATCCTTTGGAAAAAGTTAGACTGAAACAGGAATCTATTTATCACCATGTACTTTGAGGCAACTACTAAGATATGCATTCATAGGCTGGTGGACTGTGGGAAGATGGATTAACTTCTGTAGGCTTCAGTGTCACTGATAACGCTATTATGGTGAGTCAGTAAATTGTTAACATCCCTTTTCCACAATAAGAACAAGTCTTAGATCAGGACTTCAAATGAAATGAATCTCCTCACAGTGATACTGGCTGGGACCTGCCTGCCCGGGAGGCAGCTCTGCTGAACAAGTCCTGGTGGGCAGCAAGCTGAGCCTGAGCCAGCAGTGAGCCCTGGCAGCAGTGACAGCCAGAGCATCCTGTGCTGTATTAGTGGAAGCACAGCCAGCAGTTTGAGGGAGAAGACTACCCTTTTCTACTTAGCACTTGTTGTGTCTGTCCTTGGACTTTTTCAAGACCTAACTGGATAAAGCCCTGAACAACCTGGCCTGATCTCATAGCTGACCCTACTTTAAGCAAGAGGTTGAACTATAAACATCCTGAGGTCCCTTTCACCCTTAGTTACCCCTCTGGTCCTGCAGCTCTAATCAAAGGAAAAGGTACCATTATCTTAATACAACGATGGACAAAAGGAGAGAGGGTATGAACTATGCTCTTTCCATTGTGTTTGTTTTGGAGGAGAAAGATGATACATGAACAGTATGCAGAGACAACTGAAACTAACCCCAGACTTCTGAGAGAATTTAAAGGGTTCTAAATGACTGAGACAAAAGCTTAGCATTCATGTTTTCTGATTAAAGTGAAACTGATTGGAGGTTCGTGATTATCACATAGTTTATGGCCTAAGATTCACAAGGAAAAAAGCCGCATTTGTACTGAACTCTTCCACACCCTGCATCATTTTCACACTGTCCGAAAAATTGCCCAGAGAACCTCAGTAGAGAAGTAATGCTGCCATGGTATTCCACCTGGCTATATCTGCAATTCCAGATATGCTGAAAAAGATAGGAAAGTTATAAAAAAGCATGAATTTACTAAAAAGCTATATGTCTTACTGTGGAAAGAGAGTGTCAGCTGGGGATGGCGTAATAAAACAAAAGACATAGCCGTTCCTCAGACTTTGAAACAAAATGCCCTTTCTGATGAGGGAACTGTTGGAGCTGTTCCAGAGGAGGGCTACAAAGATGATCAAAGGGCTGAAGCAACTCTGCTATGCTATGAGGACAGGCTGAGAGAGTTGGACTTGTTCAGCCTGGAGAAGAGAAGAGAAGAGAAGGCTCCAGTGAGACCTCACAGTAGCCTTCCAGTACCTGAAGGGGACCTGCAAGAAAGCTGGAGAGGGACTTTTTACAAGGTTGAGTAGTGACAGGGTGGGGGGTAATGACTTTAAATTGGAAGGGGGAAGATTTAGTTTAGACATAAGGAAGAAATTCTTCACGATGAGGGTGGTGAGGCACTGGCACAGGTTGCCCTGGGAAGCTGTGGATGCCCCCTCCCTGGAAGCGTTCAAAGCCAGGTTGGATGGGGTCTTGAGCAGCCTGGTCTGGTGGGAGGTGTCTCTGCCCATGGCAGAGGGGTTGGAACTGGATGATCACAAACAGTATCACAGTGTGTGACCTTTAAGGTCCCTTCCAACTTAAACCATTCTATGATTCTATATATGCATGTCTGAGCCTTATGAGAACTATAATCTGATAATCGATTTCAGTTTTCCACTTTCAGATACTAGGCCTTCTGTGGTGAACCTAACCAAAGACTGCTGTACAATGAGGAGATATTGATCCATATAGCAGCTGACCCGAGTAGGCGCAGGTGGGTGCTTTACCACATATATGGTCATTAGGACAGCACTGTGATACACAAATCACTTCATGCAATATCACTAGTGACGATGCCACTGGCATGTCCCTGTCTTTATTTTGAAACAAAACACCATGTTTTCATATACAATCTTTTTGTCCCACAGCAGAAATGATTAATAGAATTGTATACTTGTAGGAAAATCCAATAAGAACTCTAAAGACTGCTCTGCTGGCGAACCTCACCATGAACAGGATGCCATGCCCGGACCAGAGTTCTATCAGATGTTGCATTGTCACAGCATTTCCAGAATCAGAATGGGTATAAGATTTTGTAGCTTAGTATAGGTTTCCTGGGATGTTATAATAATATAGTAATCATATTTCTTGGAATTGTGTGTCTTTCTTGTTGGGATACAAATATAACCAGCATCTTCTGGTACAAAACACTTTACAAAAAAAAAAATAATCAAGCTATCAGGCTGCTACTTCTTAGCTAATTGTGAGCAAGAGAAGACCAATGACCCTTAAAGCAGTTAATTTATAGTTTCTTTAGTCACATTATGGTCTGCCCAGACTCAGAACACTTCTTGAGTAATTAAATTGAGGGTAGTCCAGTACCGGTAACAAGATAGCTCTTTTGTCATTGGCTACAGATGAAGAACTCTAATACTTGCAGGGAATAGAAAAGAGAAACAAGACAGTCCAGTTTGGACATAGTCTGATAGAGAAGAATTCAAAGATTGTCTTTTCTTCACCATTTGCAGTTTGTAATGACACTAACCTAATGCATTCAATGTCAGCAGCCCAGCTAAGTGGTCCTAGATGGCTCTGGTGGGGATCAGCTTCAAGCTCACTGCAACATGCAGTTCTGGTCAGCTGAGAAGATAATCTTCAGCCGGCACAGGGCTGTGTAACAGGCAGTATGCATGTTGAAAGCTGTCCTGAGCTTTCTGCAAACTCTAAGATCCCCCAAACCACCCAGGGAGGTAAAATGCATTAAAATTAGAGATTACATGACTGACAGATTTATAGTGTCAAATAAAAGTAATGACATATTGATCTAGAAGAAAAAAAATTAAAAAAAGGGAATCCTGTGATTTCAGATAATTTCTATAAGGGTGACCAATTTTATACAGCTCTGATGGTGTTCTGAGATGCAGGATGTAGGATCTCCAGGGCCCACTTAAGCTGCTAAAATAATGTAGGAAAGTAAAGACTTACAAAAAGAAATGTGTCACTTGGGAACAGAGCAAGCAATAAACCTAACCAGACACATTGGTTTTGGCTTACGATGTGAGAGAACCTACAAGATTTTATCACAATGGCTCATGAATGTGTGAAGCAGGAAGCACAGATATACTAAGCAGACATAAGCATTATTTCGCTAACACCAACTTTCTTTCTAGCCCCATTGTTTCCTGATTTGATTATGCCCCGAAGCACAGCAGTCATTCCTCTTATAAGTGATTTTTTTCTATGATGACTCCATATGAACATTTTTAATACGGTTACACTGTTACATATTATGTGGCAATTACTTACATAGATTATCTACTCAGTTTGTAAACAAATACTTTTTTGTGTTCCTTCCCATGCAATTACAGCTTGTAGTATGCAGAATTAAGTAAAACCAGAATACATTGTTAACTGTTATTTTATATCTCTTCTGGTCTTCCAGTCTCTCTGCTAACAGAGGGGTTTCCATGACTCATTGTATTTATTATATACATCCTGTTACAACTCCACTGTAATATTATTCATGAATTTATTTGAAGTGACTAGGTCAGACTTCCTCATTAAGACATGGCATTATGTAATTGTTGTCACAGTTTTTCACACAGATAAATTTTCCATGCTGGTTTTTAAATCTTTTTTTCCCCCAAGTAGTTACTTAAGCAGTCTTCAAAGAGGTTGCACAGAGAGTAGAATCTGTTTTTAGCAATGTTAACTTATTCAGAAACAAAGTTTCTTTGACAGTTTGCAGCCTACTGGCCTAGTTTTGTAATGTTGTGGATTAATCTTAATTTTTTGGTTATATAGTTTTTCCCTTATTTCGTTCTTGTGTGATGAAAAGGAATTTTGCAGGTTTATATAAAAAGGCTGTTTAAGGCACCTAACTTTGTGGATCATGTTCTGGTATTTCTTGTGCCTAGAAGTTAACCAGTTTCCTGCCTTGGATTCATTATCTCTTACTCAGTGTCTATTTAGTTCCCTAGTGGCTTGTTTAATAGGTTGTTTGAAATTCTTCCTGAAATCCAAATAAATTAGTTTGATACACTTTACTGACCGTTTAGCTGAAACACTACAGGCAATTGCCCGTTACGTATGATTTTTACAAGGTGATTTATAATTGCCATTCCATTTATATTTTCAGGCTTCCTATTCAGATCTGCTATGTTCATTTTTGATGGTACATTAAAGATTGTCAGTGATCTCATCCTTCAAATTTGCGACTGATTTTTATAACTAAGCAGCTCAACTATTTAACTGTTGATTTTTTTCCAAACTATCAGATGAAAGCTGGCATGTTATGCCATGAATGCTCTATGTTGTAATATTAATTAATCATTTAGTTCCTTAACTGTCTCTTCAAATGCTTCTGTGTTCGGTGGGGCCTTAACTTTATGTGAAAATATTAGCCTCCATCCTGGGTATTACTTCTGACACAGAGAATCATTATATTAAATCATTAGCTTCTTTCATGCCATTTCCTTCTTTTTTCAGTTTTGTTCAGATTAAAACTCTTCTCCCAATTTTTTGTTTGATTCACAAATTCATTATGCATTTCTAATTCTAATGCATCTACCAAAAGATTATGGATGGTCCTTACCTGATATTGACATCACTGCTGTCCCAGGGCTAGAGTGAATCGTCTGGGCAGACTGCAAACAAAACTTGTAGTAGAAACACCTAGTACTTCAATTAACTTATTGAAAAAACAGTAACCTGTTCAGAAGGAAAAAAAGCTATTCTGAGCAGAAGGAGGATGCCCAAGTCTGAGCATCTAATCTTCTGTATGTTAAAAACTGTGATTCATGTAAACGTATAAAGTGCTCATCAGACCTCATGCAAACACACAAGAAGAATGTGAGTGTTTCCCTAGAGTCTTCATCAAGATGACACATAAAAATAATTGGACAACTTTGGCTTTCTAGTAGGTGTAGAGTGGACATATACCTTGGGATTCCAAGGCAAGGGTATTTCTGACGGATTTCTGACTGAATTGTTTAAATTGCTCCTTTGGGCCAAGCAAAGCTCTACTTCAGAGCTTTCACTTCTGCTATTCTATCAATATTTGGTTGTGTGACTTTTAGAACTGCCTTTCAAATTCCCTGGAATATTGTATTTTTTATTTTGCCTGTCAGAATTCACACGTCTTTCTTTTAAATTTGAGTATGGTCCTTCTGCTGCTCTTTGTGGAAAAGAGCTTCAGCTTTCACTAACCACAACTACAGAGTGGAGCTGTGAGAGGTTTATAATTGAATATTAAAACAATTTAAACCTTCCAAGGTTCACATTTTTTTACTATAAAACAGCTATTTCTCCATGGGTTTGAAGGCTTGAAATTGTTCTTACACTGTATAGTATGTATCTTTATATATATGTATATATCTTTATATGTACATGTCTTTAAACTACACCAATGGATGTCCTTCAAAAATATTCACATATGTCTCAGTAGATCAGATATCTGTCCTGAACAACTTTGTGTCGCAGTCATCTCCAGCTAGAGCCATGATCACGTGGTGCTAGAAACAGCTGTTTGTTACGCAGTAAAGCAAAGATTGAAACCTCAAGATAGCCAGCACTGACCGCATACTTCATCAATTCCCGCTACCAAAAACCAAACAGGATGGCTAATTTTTACAGAAATTGAAAACTTGAATATTAGCTAGACAGAAATTTTCATTTTGAATTAAAATGGAAATGATTTGTAATCAATAAAGAACAGGAAAATTTTTAAGATACTGGAAAGCGGCAAAATAGATTCTAATTTATTCAGATTACAGAGCTTTCGAAGTACAGAAATATTCCTTAATTCAAAGGAAACAGATGAACAGCTAGCTAAAAATGGTAAAAAACTGCCTTGACTTTCGTGTCGGAAGGACAATTATTTTCTACAGTTTTTGCAACGATCTAAAATGAGAAATTTATTTTGTATTTATTTGTCTTCAAACATGTTTCTATTTATGGCCACATCATATGCTCAATGGAGTCTTAAAATAGCAAAGCCAGGCTCACTGGATGACTCAGTGGATTGGCACGTAGAAGAGGGTGAATGCAGTCGTTCCATGAACTGAAATGTGGTCAGGATGGCCGCAAGCGAGCCCCGTTACTCCCCTTGTGTGGAAGCAACCAGTCCTGTCCCAGCATGACATTTCTGAAATAGCCACAGTTAATACTTGGCATACCTGTTGGAATTATCTATTGAGAGCCTAACGGCTAAAGAAACGGTGGTGAAAGATATTGTGTCTCATTTTGTGAGCACTGAGGTGAAGATGAAGAACAATTATGGATAAGGATGAAATACTTCCATTACAGCCACCAGAAGCCCACACACCATGTGGATTAACTACAGGTTTCTCTATTCAATAATACTGCACTGGGTGCGGGTCTCCAGGCGCTGGCAGTGTGGGCTGCAGGGCAGCCTCTGTGAGGAGGGGGTGGGGGTGCCCCATGCCAGACACATCCAGTTCTAGACAGCTCCAATCAACCAGCTCCAGCCAGCTGCAATTTATAAATTCAACAGACTTGCTTTTAAGGGTATATTTGGAATGCACTTTAACTTTAATTAAAAGAGGGGTTGTTTTAGAGACCGGTTGCTCATGAAGATGCATTCTGATAAGTGGTCAGAGTGAAAATTCTTTGAGTACCTTCGTGTCCCATCTTTTCCTCCATCATTTCTCAGAGCCAGATCCAGCTGGCCTGGCCAGGTGACTTCATTTTACAGAATGTGGCATCACATGATTAATAAATAGTGGCAAACTTTTGAAAGTAGCTTCAGAAGAAGCCTTGACGCGTATTTCATCTGTGAATCAACATTCCAAATTCTATACAGTGAAGATATGAATAAGTCTATACAAATAAATTAAATTAATCATATTCGATCAAATACAAACTTCTAAAGAGGCCTTTTTTAAAAGAATGTATTTTTTTATGCTTATGTTTCTATGAAATTCTTCCTCAAAACCTAGAGAAGACTGATATTACTCATGAGCTAGCACTGTATCTGCTGCCAAGAGTCTATGAGAACCCATAGAAAATGGAAGAAATTACTGCAGTTTTATTAAAAAGAAGTAGCCAAACAAATCTTAGCTTTGCAATGGGAAGATATTGTAGCTCTTACAGCATTGTTTTTCTGTGCTCTGCTGTCCCCAAGGAAAGTACATATTAGAATGAACGTCATTGGTACAGATGCTCAGCATCTACTTCCGGATATAGTTAAGAATAGACTGTTCTGCAATATTTTTTTAAATGAATTACCAGGTGCATTTTTGATATAAGACAATGTTTTCTTACAATTCTATTTTCCTTTGGAAAACCATCCAAATTGCTTTTTCTTTACCTTGCTTTTATTAAATTTTTAAAACTTCTGTATTTTTGGTGTCGTTCTTTTGCAATTAACGGCGTGTATTTTTACTAACATGTTGTTTATTCTTATGCTTCAAAAAAAGGCTTATCCTCTGACAGCAATAGCCGTATTTAAATATAAATATTTACTCGGAAAATGCATGGTGAATATTTGCCATCATACAGTTAATTTATTCAGTTGCTCATTTTTTTTTCTCATAAATGCACAAGATTTTTCTATTTCAAATTTTCTTCTTTGTTAGTATTGTTATTTCCCTTTCCCTCTCTGTAGTGCTTTGTCTCTTTTTTTAATATATCGGGGAAGGTTTTTTTATTTATTAACTTTAAGAGCAATATTAAAATTAATCTCAGCTTTTACATATACTTAAAAATAATTTTAAAATAATCCAATATTGAGCGAAATGAATATGTGAAGAATTCTTTACATGATGACACTCTTCTGCTGAAAGCATAATAAGACACTAATAGCTCCCATACTGCAAGTTAAATGGTGAGGGATTAAGAATAGTCTATTTTATTGACACGCAGGGAAATATTGATTACGACCAGCTGAATTCTGGGCTATTTGAAGGAAAATATTGATGTGAAAATTCTAATTATAAAATCCATGTTTGGTGACCAGTTGTCACATCATTATTGGGCAAATTTATAACTTTATGACCCTCCTCCCCCTGTATCTTATGGTTCCAATAAGTTAATTATTAAATAAGAGCTTCAAGGGAGGAATACCTGCTTCCCTTCAGGTTAGCAAGAAACTTTGCCCAATGCTATACACCAAAATCTGTCTGGCTGAGTACTGAGTAAGCATTAGCCAAGTTTCTGCTGTAAACTTAAAGTTGGCCATTGTTCACAAATATAAAACAAAAGAAAAAAGCATGAACCATCTGAAATGAGTTATTTCTGTATCACTTCATTGACTTTGTGTATCAATATTTCAAGCATAGATCCATGAAAGAAAATGAAGGTTTATGCTGAGTATATCTTCTGTTAAGTGAGGAGTGAAAGTGACCTCTTAGAAACTGAGAATGGGAATATTGTTCACTGGTCAATGATGTTACATTTGTCATAATACAGTCAGCTTTTGAAAAAGGCATAATGGTCTAACTTTTAAAAGGATCAACAAGTAATATAAATAGGAGGCTCATCAGAGCGCAGGAGTGAATCAGCAAAGAATGGTAAAATAGACAACCAGATTTGTTACTGGGATTTAATACTTTTCAAGAACTGTCTTTTGGATGTAACAAGAGGTGTCAGTATAGGTAAATACGAGATTAGATGTGCCTTGAAAAGAAAATACATGGTTAAACATTGTTAATTATTTTACATGAAGTCTGGAATTAACTAGAAAATGGGTAATAAAAGTATAGCAGATTAGGTGCTGGAGCAAGTATATTAGTGAGTAGACTGTGTAACTTTGTGTGTAGATTTTATACGTTGCTAAGATCAGATCCTTGTTTATACTAAGGAACTTTACGAGAAATATGAATCAGATTACCATGGTAACATAGGCACAACCACTAAAATTTACACAGAGCTGCTTTAGAACTGGTCTTCCTGTAATTTGTGTCGTGGTGGCAAATTCGATTAGAGCACTTCTTGACTGAAATGATTCACAGTTACTTCTTTCAGGTTATGATTGGCCTTACATTTGATCTACCCTTTTTAGTCATACCTAACTCTGGTTTTGTCGGGGTTTTTTTGGTTGTGAGAGAGTGCAATAGCACTTTTTTCCTAAACATGTTGAAATTTTTGTAAGCTTGATTACTTCTTTCTCTGTGTTTGTATCTTTATATCTTATCTTTAGTCACATCGATATGAAGTTAACCTATGCTAAATTTAGTGTATTCATTTGAATGCAGACAGCTATTTCCTTGAATAAACTGACCAGAAGTTTCTAAATATGATATCCGATTAAAAATATTACAAACACTGTTTTTGCTAACTGAGGACTGGTTGAAGTTATGTTGTTAGAAATTGCCGGTACGTGAAAGAAATATGCAGTCTTTTCCCACTGGATTTGTTTCCATAGTGATGAGAGTTGGTGTTAGCAACTCTGGATATTTCAGATTTGTTTTTTGATCCAATTTCTAAAAGCACCTTTTGGAACTAAGGTTCTGCTGGGATTATTCTAATTATGCATAGCAGCACAATCTTTGACCATTTTTCTTGAAAGACTATGGTAAGGGGATGAGATTTATTTTAATTAACTTAGACATTTAAATTTAATTGTCTAAGTCTAAACTAGTCATTTTGAACTCTGTTTATAGTCAGTGGAAAAAATCTGCCACTTCCAGGAGATCTTCTTATCGTACAATAAACATGTAAAATTTTATAGATGAAAAGTTACCCAACATGAAGGGCTAGTTTTCAGTGATATGCTACTCTGGGGTTTATTTTATATGTTGCCTCTTTTCTGACATCTGGACATGTGCATAAATCTGTTGCTAGAAGTAACTGATATAATTGATAAATGTATGATTTTGTGTGGCTAGAACATTGTTTTGATGCGTTATTTCTTTCATTTATCCTAAGCTTTCTCAAGAGAAGTTAACCTGTGTGTACATAACTTCAGTCAAACGTTGTGGAGAAAAAAATCCTAGGAAAGTAACTGACTCGTATCATTAATTCTCTTTCATTGGAAGACTGACCTTGACAGCTCCTCAGATCTGCTTGTGCTCTGCACAAGGCAATCAAAATATTTCTGAAACCTAACTACTTCAGTGCAAAACAGTGAGTCATGAGAAGATGCTAAACTGCCATCTGATGATCCAAGCAAATGGAAGCCCAATGACTGGTCTGAGCTCCACAGGGCATGCACAGCTGAGCTTCGGTCTGAGCTATTCCCAGATTCAGTTTACTGCCTTATTCAATAGTCCGCACTCCCTTTTCATGAACTGAACTTGTTCTAAACCCCATACATGTGAACAAATCATAATGAGATTAGTCTGAGCCTGGGAAAATTATGGGCTTTGGGTATAGTGGCTTTCTGGTAAGTATGGTTAGTTGAAAGGCAACAGGTGTTACTACTTTGAATGAATTTATTTAGTGTCACTGATGCTGAAAGTTTTGTTTGTTTTTTCTTGCTGGGTGCTTTTCCAGAGTTTCTTTCAGTCCAAATCATAAGCAAGATGGCTTGTATTCCCTATGCTGGAATTCCCTCTGGGTTTTCTGGGTACTATATGCAAACGCTAACCTTTCACATCCAAGGATAACATTTCTGCAGTATTTTCCCACAGAATTCAAACAGTAAATAAGTTCCATCTTTGTGATTTGTTATGCTAAAACCCTTTAAGTTTTAAACCACTAAAAGCTTTTCTAGCAATTTCAGTCATGGTAGGCATAAACTTGTTTTCCTTAAGGACTCCCACAATCTAATTAATATGGAAAGTCTAATGCAGTAGAAGTTTTTTTTCCGTTTTTTTTTTTTTTTTTTTTTTTGTAAGAGAAGTGTGAGCTCCTCAAGCGTTTTCAAAATATAGTTGATGAAAAATTGGAAAATCAGAGAAGCGTCATTCTCCAAGATGAAGAAAGCTGCTGGAAAAAGTTGAACCTTCCTAGTTAGCACTATCAAGTGTAGTGTGAATGAAAGCTCTTGTCACAGCCTCACATTTAAACTAGAGTTGCTTCTGTGTCTGTTTCTAGTTATCTTTGTATGTGGGCAGTGGTTTTTGTGCAGTGTGAATACCAGCAAATGGAGTGAACCAGGAACCATCAATCTGAAACATCTCCATACATAGACTGCTATCCAAATACATAGTTTTGATCTTTCAGACTAATGGCTCTTAAAATTGTGCTATAACTTCTTGGATCCTTCCCACATAAGCATGTTTGGCTTAGTTGCTTTTTGTACACAGTTTCCAAGAAGCTTCTGGGAATCTACCCATGTTCTTTCCTTCCATAGCGACTCTGGTATTTAAAATAAATTTTAATTGCCTTCATTTTCTCACAGTTTTGCAGACATGTACCTCAAAAGCCTGTATACTGTTATCAAAACAATCCGCTTGTGTCCAAATAAAGGTAATCTTTTGCTAATACATGGGTTTCAGAACATACTGAACCAGTTTGGCAGAGATTTTAGAAACAGGAGACGCTTCCAAGGAAAGCTGTAAGAATGAAGAGCGACTGAGGGAGCTGGGCTGTTTAGCCTGGAGAAGAGAAGGCTCAGGGGAGACCTTATAGCTCTCTACAACTACCTAAAAGGAGGTTGTAGTCAGGCAGGGGTTCGTCTCTTCTCTCAGGCGACCGGTGACAGAACAAGAGGACATGGTCTCAAGCTTCGCCAGAGAAGGTTTAGGCTTGACATTAGGAAGAAGTTCTTCACTGAAAGTGTAATTGTTCATTGGAATGCGGTGCCCGGGGAGGTGGTGGAGTCACCATCCCTGGAGGTGTTTAAAGGAAGATTGGATGAGGCACTTAGTGACATGGTGTAATTGACGAGTAGGAATAAGTGTTGGTGTTGGGTCATAGGTTGGACTCGATGATCTCAAAGGTCTTTTCCAGCCTTATGATACTGTGATACTGTGATACTGTGACTACTGAATTGAAAAAAATGTTTCTCCTAGCAAAAGAATTTAAAATTTTGGCTTAGTTAGCTTACTAAAGGCAATGGTACAGGATAACTTGCCCTGATTTCTAAATGTCAATAGAAGGAGAAGAAAGATCATTGCTGTATAATGTGGAGAAATGGTACAAGGACTGGAGATGACTCCCAAAGTTACATTAATTCAGATTAGAACTAAAGATTCTGACTTTTCAGCAATGTGAATGACTACTCATTAAAGCATCATACTTTGTATGCTGGAAATGCTTTCTATCCAGAGCAGATATTGGTCCTAAAAATAAATGCAAAGTAGGCACCAGCCAGTAAAGAGTAAAGGAATTATAAAGGGCCAATGCTCACATTAAGAACTCTGATTATTTTCCTAGCTCCTCCAGCCTGACCATAAAATTTATTTTGGTGAAAGAAGTCAAAGAACAAAGTGGGAGGAAACTACCCCTCTGTGTCGGTTTGGGAGGTGCAGCCCTTTGTGGAGAAGAGTGAAAGAGAAAAGTAGGTTTTGAGCTCTGAACTGTGAAAGTTTTCTCAAGGCCATGACGGTCATTTTGGGCTATGATAGGTATATGGGCAATTTGTTTACTTTTGTTGTCTCTCTAGTATTTGTCCTTACTGCTAAATAGACAGTGGTTTTGGTTCTAAGGAAGATATTTGGCAACTGTATGATAGGTCACATCTCCTGAAAGACACATAACATGTATCTCAACTCTGTTGGACAAGCAGGATAGCCTAAGTAAACTTACAAGGTACCGGCAAGTCCTTTTC
Organism: Neomorphus geoffroyi; assembly: GCA_033558235.1. Lineage (NCBI taxonomy): Eukaryota > Metazoa > Chordata > Aves > Cuculiformes > Neomorphidae > Neomorphus > Neomorphus geoffroyi. The sequence continues at coordinate 1,024,485 of JAUMJM010000053.1, read as the reverse complement.
TGATCTAGTGAAGGAATTTCAAGCAGTCACCACAACATCATTTGATGTGAACATCAAGTTTAACAATTATGTGTGTAACTCTGACAATAATTAGACAACTCTGTGGTTAATCAGTCATTGCACAAGACTATATCTTTTTCTTTAAGGAAATGGCTCAGCACAAGCTTGTGTTTTGCTTTGCTGACTGCATTTTCAGAGTACCTTCTCTTCCATTCCTTTCCAGGTCCTGAAGCATGACAACCCATAGTGGAAATAACCGATCAAACTTACAGTTTGGGTAAAAATTATCTTAGTTTCTTTTTTCTTGGTATATATGCAAACCATCTTTTTCTTGATACATAGACAAGCAAACTTTCTGAATATTTTTCGTCTCTGAAGGATTAGTTTGTCAAATGGAAAGAATATGTCTGTGTTATTTCTGCCTCTTTCTTTTTTGTTTGTTTGGTTGGTTTTGGGGGTAGGACATTGCTTAGTTTTTAAATTTTTGCCCTTGCCCCTCATAACTGAGCAAGTTTTCAACAACAACTTTCCCAGAATACATCCAGACCCAAACTCTGGTTCTTGTCATGACTGTTAAGATTTGATTGATTGAAAATCTAGAATTAATTTGTTTTAAACAAACAACACACTCAGTTTTGGGGCCAAGATGATCCCCCCTGCCCCTTCCCCCGTGTTCAGCTATATTCTGTACAGAAAGCAACATATGGCATGTATTGATACATGCTTTGTTTGGTTGGAAAATATTGCACATCACATCTGTTACTAGCCAGTTTGTCATAGTACTGTACTTTGCCTGAACCTCAGAAATGTAATAGATGGATAGAAAAATGAATGTTTGGTTCATACACACCTTAATAATAATATTGATAGATAGATAATCTGCCATTTCTATCTGTAGATGAGGGAGACAACAAAGAGTCCATCTGAGCACCAATTCATTGCATTGCATTTTGGAATCTCAATTTCGCTCCAAAATCCAGGTTTTTTTCAGTTTGGAGGCTAAGTTGAGCAGGAAATGAAACAAATGACTGCCAGGACATCCACTTGTTCATACAAAGGACTGAAGTAGCAAGAATGACATAAGGGAATTCCAGCAACTCATCTGTTTAATTGTACTACAGGGACTCATTTGGCAACCAGTCTTAATCACTGCCCTTACTCTCCCAGCCACACCAAGGAATTGCTCAGTTCACAGTCTAATTCCTATAACACAAGTTCCGCAGGACATCCTGTGTTAGGGTTTTCTTCCACCTGGCTATATATCCTGTCAATATTTCTAAAGAGTCTCATGGTGCGTGTTACCCAACATAGCTCTCACCAAATAAACAGTTATGCTCCTTCTGATAAGCGAAGACAGTGTGATAACAAAAAGTCTGCTAATATCTTGTTTAAATGATTCCAGGTTTGTGTTCCGCTTCCCAATACACAGATTTTATTGTTTCTAATGCATTGAGGAATGGACAAATGGAGGAATGGAAAAATGGGATGTACTTTCTGCACTGCCCAAATGTGACAAATAGATTTCTCCTCTGCAAATAAACCAAAAAAAACCCCAATCATCACCATCCCCCAAACCCCAAATCCCCATGAAATTTTAGTTGAGTAGGTTTGAAACCGAGCAGAAGCAGAAGAAATGGGAAGTCTAGTGAAAAGTTACAGAGAGAATCAGAAAGTGGAGGGAGCTGATTGGGTATCTCTGTTGTGGCAAAACAAAACAAAATTTTAAAAGGAGTTTAGTTGCGGGGAAATGGGAAAGAAGATAAGGAAAGGAAGTTTCCACAGACAAACTGTATACAAAAAATTAATGAGTGTATCAAGCCTTGTAGTAGTAGAAGGTAAAGGGAAAAGGACCAGTAAGCAGGAAAGGCAAACCCAAAAAGTTAAGGAGAAATGTAGAGGAAAGTGAGACAGTGTGTTTCAAGACTCCATATTATACATATCCTGCCACTCTGAGTAACTGAGAGACAAATGTAAATTTGAATGACTGAATATATTCGGTAAAACTAGACCCAATATATAAGTTTAGAACATGAATAACCCCTGATAAAGGCAGGAAGTATTACAAATATTTCGGTCTCTTTTCTAGATTGTTTATTTTCTACAAACCAAAGAAGTTTAGACAAACAGATAAGGAAAATTATCGTCACTTTGAGGCAGTTACCTGAAATGATATTCATCTCCAATCTACACCTGCTCAGATGGCTCATTCTTAATAATATCTGTTGAAAGGTTAGCTTTCACGTGGCAGATGAACTTGTGATGAGCCAGACAGGCACTCTGTTTCCAAGTACTTTTCAAATGTTTTCAGCAAAGGCTTCTCAGGTTTCTGTTTAGCATTGGGTATTTGTGTCATGTGAATGATCAACAAAATACCTTTGAAAATTGACATATATGAACATGTTATTTGTAGGTGTGAACTAGCCCATCTAATTTAGGCACTTTATTTGTGTTTGGTTTTAAGTACCGAAGAAGAAATTCTTGTTATCCCCTGGCAGTCACAGATGGAGGGCTTTGAGGGTCTCCAGAGAGCAGTTATGTGCACTTTAGTTCAATCATGTGTTGATCGATAAAGATTTAAAATAATGCCTGTAGGTGATTTTCATGACTTAAGTGCCTAAATCCCATTCACTAGGCATTGTTATTTAAATAGAAACACACCTGTTAAAAAAACCCAGGTAAGATAATTAGAAGCTTCCACGTTGTTCTTTTTGAGATTTACTCATTGTGGGTGACATGGTTTCTGACGAGAAAGTTTTCAGCTAATGGCCAAGCTCTTCCTTTCTAAAATGGATTTTTTTTAATGCTTACAAATGAATTGTGCATAGTTTTACACTGGCAATTCTTACAAAACAATGGATTTATTAGTTTATATTTTATAAAACAAAGGCACGTTTTCCATCTCTTCTGTTACTCAAAGAAAGAAAACAGAAAAATCCAAGAACAAATATAAACTCTCGTAGTAATCTGACACAGATACATGTTTCATTTTTAGGCTGTCTATATCACTGAAGAATTTTAGTAGATATAAGATAAATAGATACTAAAGTATATGCATTTGGAATCCTGATCAAGATCAGCTTGGTTACACATGAGCAACTGAACTCTCCTCTCATCAGCCAGAAGTCATGCAATGGCCATCAGTCAGTGTGGCAGAACTGTTTAGGCCTGCCAAAGCTATAAGCTGATAGCACTCCCTCTCACAGCATAAAAATGCTATGCAAAAAGTTGGAGAGGAAAGATTATATTTTTAATAACAGTATGATTGCAAGTTCATTTTCTCTGACTTACTCATATGACATACTTGTGCATAGCATTGGGACTGAAGGCAGGCTTAGATCTTAGAAATAAAGAAGAATTCTCTATTTTGTTTTCCAGATAATCAGATAGAAAACTGGCAAAGGGGGAAAAGTATGTTTTAAAATTAATTTTAGAGGAATAAGTAATTCCCTGAAAAGTATTTATATGACAGCTTTCCATTTTAACATAGCTAAATTGCTTCAGCCTGACACAAAGTTTGCAGACAATACCAAGCTGGGAGGAAATGTCGATCTGCTGGAGGGAAGGAGTGCCCTACAGAGGGACCTTGACAGGCTGGAGAGATGGGCTGAGTCCAACAGCATGAGGTTTAACAAGTACAAATGCCGGGTTCTACACCTTGGACACAACAACCCCATGCAGAGCTACAGGCTGGGGACAGAGTGGCTGGAGAGCAGTCAGGCAGAAAGGGGCTTGGGAGTGCTGGTGGACAGGAAACTCAACATGAGCCAGCAGTGTGCCCAAGTGGCCAAGAAGGCCAATGGCATCCTGGCCTGCATCAGGAATAGCGTGGCCAGCAGGACTAGGGAAGTTATCATCCCCTTCTCCTCGGCACTGGTCAGGCCGCACCTTGAGTGCTGTGTCCAGTTCTGGGCCCCTCAGTTTAAGAAGGATGTTGAGATGCTGGAGTGTGTCCAGAGGAGAGCGACGAGGATGGTGAAGGGGCTGGAGCACAAGCCCTATGAGGAGCGACTGAGGGAGCTGGGGTTGTTTAGCCTGGAGAAGAGGAGGCTCAGGGGAGACCTTATTGCTCTCTACAACTGCCTAAAGGGAGGTTGTAGTCAGGCAGGGGTTGGTCTCTTCTCTCAGGCGACCGGTGACAGAACAAGAGGACACGGTCTCAAGCTTTGTCAGGGGAAGTTTAGGATCAATATTAGGAAAAAATTCTTTATTGAAATGGTTATTGGCCATTGGAATGTGCTGCCTAGGGAGGTGGTGGAGTCACCATCCATGGAGGTGTTTAAAGAGAGATTGGATGAGGCACTTAGTGCCGTGGTTTAGATGATGAGTAGGTGTTGGTGTCGGGTCATAGGCTGGACTCGATGATCTCAAAGGTCTTTTCCAACCTTATGATACTGTGATACTGTGAAGATAATCTTTTTTACGGTTCTCTTCAGCATTATCAAAATGGGTGGGATAAGGTATTTCTTTTGCAAAATATTTTGATTGCTGCATTGATTATGTATTTACTTTAGAATTGCTGGGCCAATTTAAAATAAATAAATAAATAAAACAACCCAGAAACTCTGTTGCATAGATCAGATTCCATTTTCATGTGCACAGGGTAAAACACAACTACCGAACGATTAGGTTTGATGTGTATATCTTAAAACTATCTGATTAGATTAAATAGTCATGCTACTGGTAGATGCTAGTTTTGGAAGAACACGTTGATTGTTTCAGAAACATTACTAATGCAGTGAACGCACAGTGAGCATGATTAATATGGATAAACTCTATGTTTTTGTGTTGGGTTGATACCAGCCAAACAACCACCCAGCCTCTTGCTTACTGCCTTCTCTTGTAGAATGGGATGAAAATAGAAGGAAGGCAAGAAGACTTATAGATGACAGTGACATTTTAATAGGGAAAGCAAAAGGGGTGTGTGCAAGCAAAGCAAAAGAAAGGAATTAATTCACTGCTTCCTCTTACCAGGTATTCAGCCACATCCTGGAAAGCAGGGCTTCAGCATCTGCAACACTTACTTGGGAATACAAATAGCATAACCATTAGCAACATTCTTTATCCTTCTTTCCTTGAGCATTTTATTGCTGAGCAAGACTTCTATGCTGTAGAATACCCCTTTGGTCAACAGGGGTCAGTTGTCTGAGCTCTGTTCCCCTACAAACAATTGTTCACCCAATACGTGGCTTTAACTGCCACACAGGAGAAAGCTGATACATAGCTCAAGGTATTTTTGAATGAAGGTACCACTACCAGGAAACTTCTAGCTTTTGCAGTTTGTTATGAGCCATGACTTGAATAGCTGCATGCTCCATGAGGATATGTATGTTGTATTTACAGAGTCTTCTGTGAGGTGCCATTGAAATAATTTTTCCAGTGGCACCTTGAAAATAGCCATCTCTCATTAGAAAAACAGGGCTAAAATGAACTGCTTAGAGAGTGATGACCTTATTAATTTTGAGCGATCCTTTACTCCTCCGCATTATGACATGGACATGCTTCTTTTGTTTCCATTAGGCTGAATAATATGTCTTTTGCCTCAAGAAGAAGTCTACATTTCATACTTTTGAGAATGGATTTTCAGTTTTTAATACAATTTTAGAACATTTTGCAGTTTTGTCACACACACAAAAGACAAACCTTCCCAAATGACAGAATGTGGATCCCAATCTAGAGTGTTTCTGGCCATTTTGATTCCATCATGTGTTTACATGGTCAGTAAGACGGAGAATTGAGCACTCAGAATTAAGGATGTGGGAGGTTACACAAGTTTCAGGCTTCAGCAGTATGGTCTGGATTGGCAGCAGTAGATACAACTCTCAGACAAGTTTGAGCTCTCTTAAGTGTTAGCCACTGGTAGCAATTCAAAGCCCGATGTGCAAGTTCTGTCTTCACCCCTCAGTCTGGGTTTCTGACCTAAAATGTGACATATTTCTTTCACAAAGTAGATCTAGTCATCCCCAGCTGTGAATTCTAGAATATAAGTTAATAAATACATCAATAAAGCAAAAAAGATATTGAAGGCAGCAAATATATCCTTGTCCTTCATACTCTTGCATAATCTCTGTACTCTACAGGTACTTAGATTTGTATTTTTTATTTCCTTTTATTTATTAAATAATCTCTGTGGGTTTTTTTCTCATCAGTGTACAAATATATTTAGAGCCAAAATAATTAATAGTAGTATTACGGGTCTTCTAAGTGAGGTTACTCTGCAGAGGAGGAATGCAGAACATTATCCTGGTAAAATTCTAGGAAGTTCTAATATTTCTTGACGAGTTGAGAGTAAACACACTTGAAAGGAGCCTTGTGAGAAGCGATAGAAGACAGGTAGTAGAAAAAGCAGAACCAATACAGGCAGCTGCAGAGTCTGTGCAAGGGATTTTACAAATCATTGAAGCTGTTTGGAAAGGACCTTGATGTGAAATTGCATTAAGAAATCTGCCTCTTATCTTACCTCTCCACTAACGTACTTAACTTACCTCTCTAGTTATTTTCAGTAAGTTACTAATGTGCAAGAAGCCCTTTAAACATTTAACAACTCACTCACATGAAACGACATCACTCTCACTCATTTTTTTTAATTATTGTTGTACAAGAAGTGAGAAAAGATACATCTGTAAAATGGAATTCATTGCGTTCACGGCTGGACTCCAGCCTGCACACCAGTGTTTTGTAGAGCTGATTGAACATGACAGCTCTGGAACCAGAAAAGGTGTAGCTGTGTTGCTGTCCCCAGTGTGATGCTATGAGAAAAGGCAGCTACACACTAACCTGCCTTTACTGCTTCCAGGAGCTGAGACTTTAACTCTGCACATCTCTTTGCTTTAGGTTGCTCAGCAGTAATTCGGCTATTTCTATCACTGTGCCATATTGTGCTGCATAGATGTACTTAACAGCAATCCAGAGAAGGGAAATGTCTTACAAGAAGAGCTATTTTTACCTAGAAAGATATTCTCAAACATGAATATATTTGAGGGACACGATGCTAGCATGCCATGTAGTGTGCACAATCAATAAAGTAGTCCTGCTGAATCCTAGAGTAAAATATTGCTTACTTCATTGACATATCACACATTTTAATTTCCTAAATGCAAGCTACCACAAAATGGTTTTACATTTAGCAGAAAGACTTGGAGTACAAAGATATGTCCTTTCTCTCCATGCTTTTTTCACTCCCTCCTGTTATGTATGTTCTGCAGGTGGAAGATCCGGCCAGATGATGGCAATTCTGTTTTACAGCAGGTTTCAGAATTTCACAAATTACCTGGGGTCCAGTGCCCCATGAGAAGAGTGTCTGGTAGAGACATTGTGTGAACAACACGATATGAAAGGGGAAACTCCTGGATGAGGAAGAGTTTTCTTAATCTGGCTTGTGAAAGACTTTTTCCTGCTTTTCCTGAGTAAAAACAGGCAAGATTTAATCTGAGATATCTGACACACAACAGGAATCTGACTTCTCCCAGCACTCCACAACAGCTCTGATGGGCATCCATTTTCTTTGACCTTTTAATTATTTTGGGCTACTCTTAGCCCAAATTTAGCCATGATTTATATCAAAAATATGTATTTCAAATCATGTGCTAGCATCCAGCATATTATGGTATTAAATGGAACGTCTATGCATATGTTAATATAAATAAGAATTGATGGATAAATTAATTCATGTGAAGATTTAGATTAGACATTACGAAGAAATTCTTCACGAAGAGGGTGGTGAGGCACTACAAAAGGTTGCCCAGGGAAGTCGTGGATGTCCCCTCCCTGGAAGTGTTCAAAGCCAGGTTGGATGGGGTCTTGAGCAGCCTGGTCTGGTGGGAAGTATTGAAGGTTGGAACTAGGTGAACTTTAAGGTCCCTTCCAACCCAAACCATTCCATAATTCTATGATTCTGTGATTCTATGAATATAAAAGTAAATATATCCTGAATTTATAGAATACTACTGAATTCTAAAAAAAAAAAGGTAAGTTCAAGATGTGTTTCTAGTACTGACTTTAATTCATGGGATCTCTAGTATTTCTAATTGATATTCGTGTTGGTCTGTAATATTACATATTTTATCAAATGGATTTTTGAAATAATATCGTATGTCATGTCTTGAGAAAAGGGTGCATGGCTCATTACACTAAGTCATTATGACTTTAATGTGTTAATAGATGTTAAGGTTATGGCATACTTAACTATAGTACCAAAGAAACTTGATATTTGTCTTTTTTCCTGGTGAAAACACGTAAAATAGGAAGTGGCTTGCAGCCTCAGTAGGAGATAGAGCTAGATGGATACAGGCAAAGGTAACAGCGAAAAGAAAACTGATCGCCATGAAAAATGCTATGAATTTTTCATGTCTTGTTGGCTTGCAGACATGAAAAATCAGTGGACATCAAAGACCAAGACTGTTCAGAAAATACCTTACCACATCAGAAGGAACTGTTTTTCTCCTTATGTCAACCAAAAAGACTAGAGAAAAAATAATTTTCTTTTTCTGTTTACACACCTTCTGTCTTCTGAAGCAAACCTATAATTTTGCCTTTGTTGTCATAGCATTTTGCAATCCTGTCCTCTACTAACTGATCTACCTGCCACTTGCCTATAAGATACTTTCGCCTTTCTTTCCCTCACTTCAATCCCACAACACCAGCCTCTCTCCTTAGCTCATTAAATTGTCAAACACACACTATTGTGCTTGCTTTTGTATTTCTTCCATACTCAGGATGATCAAATCCTTACAAATAAATACAAAACTAATTATCTTCCCAAGACCAGAAAGAAGCTTTCAGGAATTGAAGCATGGGAGCATAAGAGCTTGAGTAAAAGCATTTAGTGTAAAGCAGAGAAAAGAAGTCTGTATCCTAGAGGCCTGATGTGTCCTAGAGGCTTGAAAAATGTCCCAGCCTACATGGGGCATCTGGATGAAAGCTAACAAAGCTGGCTCTCAGATTACAGGCTTTTCAAAGGAAAGGATGAGTCCTTCTAACTGAGAAAGAGCAAGTGCTGTGCTTTAGGGTAACTGGAACATTGCAATTGTGTTTGAAATGTTAGACAAAATGAAAACATTCTTGTATGGTCATTCTGAAAATACACAGTTTTCTCCAGTATTTTTATAAGCTATTTATTGTGTTCACTCTGGATTCACAGTAAAGATGTTAACTGGCTTCTGATAATGTAATTTATGACTAAATTTTTCATGTTAGACAATTACTCTGGTGTAGTCATAAATTAACATCAAAATTTAGGTATTTTTAAATAAACTGTGGATGAACTGATCTTAACTGAAGAACAGTTGCTGAATAATAACTTATTTGGTTTATCCAGTGTCATTCCCGTGCACAAATTTTTGTCTCTTTCCCAGTTTTCTTGGGCATTTAATTTAAATGTCATTTTATTGCTTTTGTTGCTCAGTCTGTGGCTCCATATCTGAGGTTTGTTTTGATCAATCACCATGTTCTATGAAGACACCCATGACAGCTTATCCAGTGGATAATCCCTCAAAGTTGGAAAAAAAGGTAAGGTAAAAAGAGTAATGTCTCTTCCTGTGTGATGTCTTAAATAGCAACGATCATCTCATAGTCACTGCCTGTATTGATCTGCTATTTTCTGTTACTGGTGAAACACAGCTTCCGGAGAAAAACGTATCCTTGGTTTGAAGATTTCAGGAGAAAGCATACACATTCATTTTTTTCAGTTTATTTTCCTCTAGATATTCCCTTTCAACCAATTAGTTTTGCCTGATATCTAACGCATTTTTCTTCATCCTTAAGAATACAAAAACTTTTACTTTTTATGTAGAGGGTACATAACACATAATCGTGCTGGCTACCAGCATTAGAGGCTTTGGTATGACCAGAATGGTAAACCTGCAGAATCAATACATGAAGCCATTTGATTTTCAAAAATTCTTATTGGTTTTCTTTAATATATACACACAAACTATCTCAAAATTACCTCATCTTCTGAAGATGCACTAAATATTTTCAAAGATTGCACCTTTTATTTTGGGTGTTCATATGTTGATGTTCTTTGGAAACTCTTTCTCTCATCATAGTGACCTGACTTCTGAAGTTATCTCTTTTTTTTTTCTACAGACTAGTTTTTCTGAAGTTCCAGCAGTTAGATTACAGCCAAGTTTATTATCTGAAACAAAAATCATATTGGTTTCTGCAAAGTTGCTTCTAATTTATAGCACTCCAAATTAGTGTCCAAATCAAACAGATGGTAATGGTAAATAAATTGATGAAAATAAAATAGAACTTGCATGGTAACAAATCATCTAAGGAAGTCAAGAAGAGTAAATTTATTTCATTGTCTAAATCTTTCTCTATGTTGAAGTACCTGCTTCCAGATGTATTATTCATGTGGATTTTTATATGCTTTGTTCTTGATAGTAAAAAAGAATCAAAAGTGAGGGTGGACAGAAAATGATTTTCCCATCCCAAAAGAATTTTTTTTTTTCTGTTTCAAACGTCATTCCCAGACTAAACCAGGATGACAAATTAGACTGTCTAAAATGTTTAAGAAATTCAATTAAAATATGAAGAACAGATTTTGTGTAAGAAACAGTAAATAGGGTTTTCAAGGGTTTTTCAGTCCAGAAAACATATGTATGGCTGGCTATGATGCGAGCTGTTGATAAGGTAGATAGGTAATTATTCATTGTTTCAAATGAAAAAAAAAAATAGTTGAGACTATAAAATTAAGTTTACAAGTATCACAAAATGCATAGCTATACTTGAAATTCTTTATTACAAGATCCTGTAAAAGGTAATAGTTTGCATATGTTCAAAAATAGAGATTACATCCTAGAAGAAAAGTCACCCATGCTTATTAAGTATTTGGTAGTTACTGAGCAATAAATCCCTGAATTTCAGAAGGTTGTCTGAAGAAGTAGAACTATTTGCTTGTCTTTATACTCTCTCCTAAGGATTTGCTATTCGACACATTTAATGAGACTTAACACAGACATATAGTTTTATATTTTTGTTTATCAGATGTAAAATGCACACACACAGGTGAACATTAAAGTGAAATCAAATCGTTTCCTTCCACTAATTTTGAAAAATGTTATCTTCAGCACTGGTTCCTTGAAGTCAGTGGACTTGTCCTACACTCATTCCAATTCTTTTTACAGCCAAACTCCATAATTCCTTTAATGATTTATGAAATCATAGAACTACTCTGATTTTACTTGTTGGAAAAAACACAGCACAGCTTATTTAATATTTTTGTTCTGTCTTTTTGTTTTTAATTAACTTTCTAGATTTGCTGATAGTAGCAGTACTGTTGCAGCAGTGTCTTTACATTTGGCTATTTGAATGTGTATCTATTAACAAACTAGGAATAATATACATTTAACATATTGTAAAGCATTATGTTTTGAGATCTATCAGATAGACCTCAGTTTAACTCTAGCTATGGAATAGCTAGGGTTCAGTTTCTAAGAGGAATATGTTTCCAAACCTAGTTGTTGACTGTCAGTGACTCACAAGAAAACCTGAAATTATCAGAAGGATTCTGTTCAATTTTGGGCCCCTCACTACAAAAAGGGCACTGAGGGGCTGGAGCGTGTGCAGAGAAGGGCAACGAGGCTGGTGAGGGGGCTGGAGAATAAGCCCTAGGAGGAGCAGCTGAGGAAATTACTGTTGTTTAGCTTGGAGAAGAGGAAGCTGAGGGGAGACTCCATCACTGTCTACAACTGCCTGAAAGGAGGTTTTGATGGGGTGGGTGCTGGTCTCTTCTCAAAAGTAACGAGTGATAGGACGAGAGGAAATGGCTGCAAGGTGTGCCAGGGGAGGTTCAGACCAGACATTAGGAAAAATTTATTCACGAAAAGGTGGTCAGGCATTGTAACAGACTACCCAGGGAGGTGGTCAAGTCTCCATCCTTGGAGGTGTTTAAAAGATGGGTAGATGAGATTCTTAGGGACATGGTTTAGTAAGGGGACAGGTATGGTTGGACTTGATGATCTCAGAGGTCTTTTCCAACCAGATGATTCTATGATTCTATGATTCTATGATTATATGCACAACACAAAAGCCTGAGGAGCATTAACAGGAAACTGAAAGTCATTGGGGTGGCACTACTTGACTCAATTAGTCCTCTGAGACAAGCAAAAAGTATGTCAGGTATATTAAATCTTGCAAATCATATTAAATATATATGTATATATATGTATAATAAAAATGCATATATTACAGTGAGAGATACAGCATGTATACATAGATGGGAAATTGTATCCTCACTTTGCTTTGTGGAAGACAAACAGCAGAACATGAAGTCTTCTGGGAACACTGAATGAACACAGAGGCAAACACAAATGCTGAGTAGATAAATTTAGGAAACTGAATAGGATAAAGAACTTTGCATATGTAGTCTTTACTAATGTTACCACTCTGGAATACTGGAATTCAATGAAATTATGTGGTTAAGTACAAATAGGCACTTCTAAGGTATTATTCATCTCATCTCAAATGTACAAAGTACCCAAAGAATCACACATGAAAAGATGAGTGAGATAAACCCCTCACCTCTGTCCTGTTTTGGAGTGTTTGGTCCATACAAGCTATTTATTACTGAAAAATGTTTATAGAAAAATTATTAGAAAACAAATGATCTGATGTTATTGTGTGTCACTCATAGTGCTCAGTTTGTTTCACTTATTAATAAGTAACACAGAACAGGGGAAAATAACATTTTCAATGTAGAAAGAAGCTGAAAGTCACTATTAGATAAGAAATAAGATACAAATTTTGGGCTACAATGATGTCTTACTATAGGAAAAATGCGTTGACATTCTTAGTGTCTGGGCTTTTATCACCAATATTGCATGATTTGAGGTGTTTTAAGATCTTCCTCGTTTCAAATAAAAAGTTAGTGTTTGATAGGAGATTGCATTAGATTTAAAAATGTCTCTTTCTGATATTATAATTCCATAAATTTTGAGTCCACCTATGAAATCCATGTAAATATTACAAAATTAGACAGTAATAGTGGTACACAAGTAAGGAAAAGCTCAACAGAAAGATCTTTTGTTTTCACAAGTCATTATGTATCACCAGTGTCTGCTGCAGTAAGATTCTTCAGTAGGTCCACTATTTCCTAGATGTAAAAAGATCAACATAGAGATCAGCTTCAAGGACCACTATCTAGAATTATGCAACTGAGAGACAGTGTGGATGACTTCTGAGATGTGAGTGTAAAATTAAGGTATCTTTTTTCATACGTTTGGTCTCATAACATTTAGGAATATCATCAGAGAAGAGTAAACTGCTGTGAAACAGAAATTAGTTTTAGAGATTAGTTTAAGTCTTGGATTTTGTGTAGTGAAACTACTCTTTCATTATGCAGTGAAGTTGAACAGTAGACTTTTAATGCTGCAAAACAACATTATTAATCCAAAAAGTTGAACAAAATACCCAGTAAATCACAATCGTGTCTTGGAGTTTATACTAAGATATATCAAAACTAATGGAGGTGCCCAAAGTATTCCTCATTTCTCTTCAGGACATTATGGGTTTCCAAGCCCTGGAGTACATTCTCCTTAATTAAGTAGCTTTCCAAAGGTCACACATAATTTGTAAGGATTTGGAAAATCAGTCTGGTTGGTTGATAGCTGCAGGGACATAATGCACTGTTTGGAGAAAGCAGACGACCCCCATCCTTGAGGTGCAGGGGATTACATCTGGATGGGGATTTACCAGGGGATTGCAGCTAAGAAGGCTATGACCCCTCTGTTAGCAAGTATGGAATAACGCAAGTGTGGCGCCACACGAGGAAGGAGCAGTCCAACAGCACAACCCTTTCCTGCTCCCTCATCTTCCCTGTGGCAGCAATACAAACAAAATCACATCTTAGGCAGAAAATGAGCCACAGGCTTGGATAGCATTGATTATTTCGTGTATTAGCAGAGGGCAGAGTTTACATGCAGTATCAATTAGAAAATACTTGGCAATGAAAACAAGGCCAAAGGGCTTTCTGTTTTATGGCCAAATCCTGCTCACGTTCCTCACATGAGCAGCTCTAATGAAGTCAGCTGGAGCTCAATGATTTCACTCCAATCCTTAAACCTCTTGTAAGCTGGAGTTGAAATTTGTGACTATTTTAAAAGAAAACTTTTGACCTCTGTCCCTAGTTAAAATTTGGCTGCTTCCTTTATCATCCTATTTTCAGATCACCTCTATCCAAATGCTCTAAAAAACCTTCCAGATATTTTCTTCTTCTTTTTCTTTAAGTACCATAATTCGTATTCATTTCTCTTAATTCTGTTATAGAAATTCAACATTATAGTGAACAGATCTGCTCTTTGAACTTTCCCACACGTAGGAGGATTCAGAATTAAAAAAGACAATCTCAGATTCCATGTTAAAAGATACATTTCAGTCCCCTTTCTATAGGTTAAGCTGTGCCAACAAAGACAGCAGTTTTTTCAGAGAATTTTTCCAGGGAAAGAATGGCAACAACTGGGGTGGAAGAGACAAGCTGTGTGATGTGCTCTTGGCACATGGTGCTAGTGAGAGAGTGCAAGTGTTCCTTGACCAGCAAATACCTTACTGCAAAGCAATCATACCTCAGGGCTCATTTGTTCTTTTTCTGCCTTGTAGTTAACCAGCTCTTGGAGCACCCTGGCTGCAAATCCCCACAGCAGGGTACTGCCTGCCCCTGCCCCTACCCTTGCCCCTGGGTGACGGCAGTTCTCCTGCTGCTACCTCATTGATTCCTCCTATCTAAATGGGCCTCTGTTATTTCTTGTAACATGTACATCCACCTTTAAGAAAGAAAGAATAGATCAGATAATGCTGTTTCTTCTCCTTACTCAGATTTAGCAAAAAAATGTAATTGGCTAGGATTGCTAATAAATATAAATACCAAAACAAGTATAAGTTTTTAGTATGCACCTGGTTCAGGTGACTCAGAACATATTAATTATTAGGAATTTCTAGTCAATATGTTTGTTGATCCTGCATGCTTTCATTGGCAAAATCATTAGGCTATTTTCTTGTAAAGAACTGAGTTACTTGGAAACTGTTCAGACCTAGCACCTTCCTAATGCTTGGTTTGTCATGTGATCATTCCCTTTATTTTCTTTTATTTCTCACACAAGTCCTTAGAAGAAAAGTGAGCAATGGGACAAATTATTTTGTTTAGGAAATGTAAGAGAAAAAAAAAAATCTGATTAAGTCCCTTTGCCATGCTTTTGTGTTTTGTGGTTTTTTGTTACATCAGAGATTGCACAAACCTTCAGTTGGGCTTTGAATAATAAATTCTGCATGGTAAAGAAAGATTTCACTAGAAGACTAAAGATAGCACAAAAAGGTTCAAATGTCTCTTTTATGTACACTGAAAAAAATATTCCGTTAAGTCTGAAATGGTTTTGTGAAATAAGTAAGCTAGGATACTGTCTTTGGTTGGGGATGTTTCTTGCTCAAAATAAGTTAGAAAGAAACAAAAGAGTTAACCTATACCATAATATCAGACTTCCTTTTAGTCAAGTTGCTTGCTTAAGATATGGCAGCAGAACTCCAAATTGTGGAAAACAAGGACATAAACATATCTGTGTGCCCTGAAATAATGTGTGTAGGGAAATGGAGACTTTCAGTTTTATTTTTTTTTAAATCCCATTTTCCTTCTGATTCAAAAAATAAACACTACCAAATCCTTGTAGTTTTAGGGGATCAGAGCTGTTTCCCAGCTCCTCTAGCAGCCTGATCTCATTGAAGTCAGCAACTGAGCTCACCTTAATCTCAGAGAGATGAGCCTGGCTCTATAGACTCTGTAAAATGTCTCCACCAGAAACCCTTAATGGCTTCCTGGCTCCTTAAAAAATGGATCTTGTCACTGCTGTTTCTAAAGTCCTATCTACCAGCTGGATAATGACCTGAAAGAGAAGTCTTGAACAGAATCCTCTACCCAGAGGCAGGGAATGGTGCAGTTCATTCTCCATGATGATTTGTCTGCTTCTATATCACCCTATGTGGTGGTGGGTGTTGTTTATTTTATTTTATTTTACTTACCTGCAAAGCACCGGAGACTTACAGTTTGGTTTACAATGATATTTTGCTGTCTCAAGTCATTACACCTCTAGAACAAAGAAATAAGTCTTATGCATTTTGTCTTATCAGCTCCTTTTCTTCCAAAGCATCACCATGATAAAAACATTTTGTCAAACGTTGTACATTTAGGCAGCAAGGACTGCGCATGTTCAGTTATTCCTTTCTTACCCAAAGCTGATAGGTAGGAGTAAACATATTTCTTAAACGTATTATTTTTACCAGTTTTGAAATTTAACTGCTGTGAAATCCGTCTGTAGTCCTGGCAGTCTGTAAACTTTTACAAGGTATCAATTGTTACATGTTGGCTTAAAACAGCCCTGAGGCTTTTTATAGAGGCAATAAAACCAGTTCCAATCTGACAACAAAGTATTTCCTTGAACAAAACTCTTTTTTTTCCATGTATCTGTTATGCCTCCCAAAAATTCACCCAGGCACTCGTTCCTCCTCATTTGCTTAATAAAATCGCTTCTCTTCAATGAGAACAAGGAGAAAGTTGCACTGCAAAATAATTTAAGTCTGAATGGCTTTTGTTTACGTTACCTCCACTCTTGGGTCCAATCTTTAGCTAAGCCAAGACTGGACTGCTTCATTCTGCTGAATTTAGTGCATCATGATTGTTCCAATCTGAGTAATTAGGTGGTGTAATGATCAGTCCTTAAACATCCATTAAAATAGTATAAATCTGGAGTAAATCTCTACCAATTTAAAAAGACTGAGTTTAAAGTTGTATGTTTGAGATCAAAATCAAGTTCATGATTTTATGCATTTCTCATATTTGCTTTGTATACCTTCTCATTAGTGCTGAACTGTATTAATGTTGACTTAAAAAATCTAACTTGCCCTGATAAATATTTCCAGTAGATAAAGGTTTATACTCTGTATGTGCATGTGTGTGTGTGGAATGTGCATATGCAGGTAAAACAAGGAAGGTGACTGAAAAATATTAATCTAAAACTTTTCGTTTCTTTGTATGTTATTTTTTTTTCTCCAGTAGAAAATCAGTTGTTTCCTTTTTTTTTCTGGATGTGTGTGTTAGCTTTGATATGATTTCTTTTTTCTGCTGTATATATTCTTTTGGATAATTTCTATATTTTAAAATTAGAAAATCTTACAAGAGAAAATCAAGCAAATTCCAATAAAACTCCAAAATGTTCAGGAAAACTGATGGCAAAAAGTTACTTTAAGCCAAGCTGCAATTTTCTTTTTCATTTTGAATTATTTTATTTCAGGACAGTATTGGTAGACAAGACTAAATACTCTAAGTCTGCTTCTTATTCTCTTCATTCTCCCTAATTGTGATTGACTGAACCCCCGGGACACTGTGAATAACAATTCCTTATTATTATTTTAGAGAGGGAACAGAAAAAGGAAATATCATTTTACAGGTGTTGAGAAAATTCAAGCCTGAGGCTCGCTTACTTACATTCTCAAACAAAAAGGGCATCCCACAGCAAAATTTCTCCCAGATTCTCACTGGACTAAAGAATATAGAACTAGGGCCAGTGAATATTTGGATGAGAATATAATTTTCAAGATAAATTATTGATTTGAACCAGCCATAGTGGCTGGTTTGGGTCATGGTTTGGGTCTATTCATTTTATTTTGACCAGCATGTGGGTTCTGATGCAGAAAAGTCATTGTAACTTTTTTTACTTGTAGATTAAAGCGCAAGTTTATTTCTGTCCCGGCAGGTACATGTGGCCCGCAGGCGTGAGTTGTGGTCTGCATGCACTGTGGCTAGAGTCAGGCTGTCACTGGGACAAATTAATTTATTTAATAATTCAAAAAAACATAGTCGCTGAGTGTTACTGTGCTTACTGCAGCAATATTCGTTTACCTCCAAAGGCTTCTGCATGGAGAGAAGGTGTTGTCACCCCATATGCACCTCCAGAGCATGGGGCAGCTGGCCATGACATGGAGCAAAGGAGTAAGGGCAGGCTTGCGGAAACACAGAGAATGCACCACGTCAGACTCCAAATGAGAACACGCTTCTCCAGTGGCAGCTGTAGCCAGGAGGCTGGTTATGGGTTGCTTGTGCCCTTTCACCATGAATGCACAGCCAAACCAGCAGTGAACACGTGCAAGCTCCGATTTGATTTCTACTCACTCTTACTTCTAGTAGAGGAAAGAAAGGAATTAGATGAGGAAAGGAAGGCAAAAGGCATGTTATGGATCTTCTGCAGACTTTCCTGTTCAACCATAGGCATCTGGTGAGCCCTGGAGTGCCCAAGGTGAAGCACATTTTTCTGAGTAATCCCCACATGCAACATTACAGCCTTGAGGAAGAGCGGCTGGAAAGCTGCCTGGTGGAAAAGGACCCAGAGGTGTTGGTTGACAGC
The DNA here is from genome assembly GCA_033558235.1 of Neomorphus geoffroyi. Classification (NCBI taxonomy): domain Eukaryota; kingdom Metazoa; phylum Chordata; class Aves; order Cuculiformes; family Neomorphidae; genus Neomorphus; species Neomorphus geoffroyi. The sequence continues at coordinate 1,006,102 of JAUMJM010000053.1, read as the reverse complement.
TGGCTGAACATGAGCCAGCAGTGTGCCCAGGTGGCCAAGAAGGCCAATGGCTTCTTGGCTGGTATCAGAAATTATATGTCCAGCAGGAGCAGGGAAGTGATTGTGCCCCTGTTGCTCGGCACAGTGAGGCAGCACCTCAAATCTTGTATTCAGTTTTGGGCCCCTCACTAAAAGAAAGATATTGAGGTGCTGGAGTGTGTTCAAAAAAGGGCAATGAAGCTGGTGAAGGGTCTGGAGTGCAAGTCTTATGATGAGCAGCTGAGGGAACTGGAGCTGGAGAAAAGAAGGCTGTGGGGAGACCTTATTGGTCTTTATAACTACCCGAAAGGAGGTTGTAGTGAGGCAGGTGTTGGTCTCTTCTCCCAATTAACAAGAGATAGGATGGGAGGAAATGGCCTCAAGTTGTTCCAGGAGAAGTTTAGACTGGATATTAGGAAATTTTTTTTTCACAGAGAGAGTTGTCAAGGGTTGGAACAAGCTGCCTAGGGATGTGGCTGATTCACCATCCCTGGAGGTATTTAAGGTATTGTGTGGTGTTTAGGGAAATGGTTTCATGGTTTAACAGTAGATTTGGCAGTGTTAGATTTATGGTTGGACTTTATGATCTTAAAATCTTTTTCAACCTAACTGATTCTCTTTCTCTGGTTCTATATTAGTACCTGCTCACAGCACAGAAACAAAGTACACAACCTGAAGGAGACTGGCCAGCCAGAGGATCACAGGGCTCTTCCCTGGCTGAGAGGAGCTTTTTGCGTTCACAGTGGATGTTTAGTTCAGTTTTATGTTTGCTTCTTCTCTCACTGACTTCTTCAGCTGCTGAAGAAAGTAGCTAAGGTGGCAACAGATAATCTGGGCTAAGACCTGAGCAACAACCAAACAATGTTAAAATAAGTGAAGAACAGGTGTTTCAAGTACAGCTGGGCATCACAATTAATATTACTACTTCTCTATCTAGATTTTTATTTAATCAGTGATTTTTTTACCTCCTGATTTTTGAGGGGTTAAACTCAGAGCTCTGATATTCTGCTTTATTCTATGTTTTCTAAGTTTGAAACAAAAATCAATCTGCTAGGTTCTGGTTCTGTTAGCTCTTTGAGATTATATCTACTTCTCTTTCTCAAATCAAACTAAACTGGAATCACCTTTTTGTTCAGTAAGTCAATTATTTTCTAATGTTCCGATTGTAATTTTTGCTTTGGACATGCTATAAAATGTATATGTAAAACATGGAAAGAATATCTCCTTTTAAAACAATACAGTGTACAGCAGTTCATTAAAACAATGTCAGCTTTCCAGCTGCATGATGTGAGCTGACCTGTACGAAATGAATTAGAACAGCACCCATTGTGATGGACTTTGGCATGTTGTCATTGATTTATTTCCCTGTAGTCTTTTTGAAACTTTAGAGAGGTTTAGGGGAGGTATTTCAGAATAATCAGTGAACCCCTCAATATGAGGCAGAGTAAGCGTAGTGAATTGGTGTTTAGGTTAGGAATAGCAGCTGATTTATTTAGTAAGTCAAAGAAACAAGCTAACTCAGTTGCCTCAAGCATTTACCCTTCAGATGTCATATATCTTTCTCTTGTCTAATTTAATTTTTCTCCTTGTTTCTATTTGAGAGAAATATGAAATTTATAACTAAATATCTAGGTGGGGAAAGCTGAAATTCATATGTATAGCACACAACATGATCCTCTCTATGGAAAACCAAATAAGGAGTTGGGAATATCTAACATTGGGGTCATGGTATTCTTGGCAGCTGGTGGGTTTCATGGGATTAGAGAGGTGTCTACCAACCCTCCCACCTCATATGCATTGGCTCAGTATCAAATTCTGATAGTTTTACTCCACTCTGCAAGCACGTTGCTCCTTCAGTACATAGGAGTTGCACACAAGATAGGTGATCTTGCAAATTATGGCAGTAATTTCTAACATTTATGCGTCCATCACACTAAACCATCTAGTAAACCTTACCCTGAGGGATGCACAGTCCAGGAAGTCATGGGAAAGAGATTCTCTGCTTCTTGATTTCTTTGACTCCTTCATCACTTCATGTTTTCCCTCTGGAGTTTTCTCATGTTCATACTTAGCCACAGAAGAAACCATTTTTGACCTCTGTAATTTTATCACAGAAATTTTAATTTTCTTGGATGTTAGTGTAAAAAACTTCTGAGCACACTAGCAAGCCTGAGAACTAAAGCAATATGGGTGCCAGAGACCAACAGGTCTCTGGAAAGCCCTGGAGGTTTAAAAATGACATGTTCTTATTTACGCTGAAGTCTGCATGTTTTCATTTCTTTAATTGGAAGGCAATCCATGTTACTGAGATCAACAGCACATTTTCAGATTGTTTAACTATAAGCTAAGAGTGGTGGTGTTGTGTTATTGTTATGGCTAATTCTGCCCATGTATTGGAATACTAGACAGAAATACACTGAAATTGTATTGGCAAGTTTCAAATAAATGACTGGGGAACTTAACATGCTCACTCGGATGACCCACTTGAATTGTTCCTTTCAACTGAGCTGTAGAGTCAAGTAACAATAACCTATTTTGAAAGTTATGGGAACTGAAGGAAATCACTCAGCTATTTGTTCTTTGGAAATACCCAGTGCATTCCCTGCACTGTGGCAGTGTTACAATGTAATTTAATGTTATATAATACCTTATAGAGAAAACAAAAATAATTAAAACTTAAATATTCTGTCCCCCAAGTAGGAGGTAGCTGGATTAATATTACCTACCATTACATTGTTCTTGGGAGATTTCTTCTCTACATCCTGGTTTTCCAAGCAGATTGAGATTTCTGTGTGAATAGGATAGAAGTATTAATCCATGTAGTGCATCTTTGGTTTAACATCAACAATATTCAAGAACCAGCTTTCTAGGTATTAAATATTAAGATTGTCAAAAAATCTTCGGCAAGTCTAAAATCTACCCTTTTTTTTTTTAATAAAATCAACAAATATCATCTACAACTATATTTTCAGGTTTTAACCTCAAAATCATTATGAAGGAAACTTCCTGTATTTTATAATGAATGAAAATTATATATAAATGCTTGTTCAAGATGCTATGGACATTTTAGTGACACTGAAAACCAGCAAACCCGTACTATCATTTGGAGCACTTTATTCCAAGAATACAATGGATTACATCACAATAACATTTGTTGTTGGCATGACAGTAGTGTTAGCTGTTCCCTAAAGTTCCATCATGCAGTACCAATATCTAGTGAGAGTTGTAGTGCGTGGTGTTATCAAAACATGGATATCATTATGAATTTACAGGCAGATTTGATCAAGATTTAGCAATTCCCTCAGTCATTTTACAGTGGCTGAAAGCCCCATTTAATATCTCCTGCATCTCTGCAGGACTGGGCAGCTTAAACTCAGTACAACGTCTGCTGGTGCTGTTTGGCTTGGAGCACTGGCAGGAGGAACTTGCACCATAGACCTGCTCTCGAAAAACAGTCAAAAGGACAAAGCTGACTACGCCCCATAGCAGATCTGTAGTAGATCTGCCTATAGAGGGGGCACTATGGGACTGACAAAGTGATTTAAGATGTTTTGTCAAACCTTTGATTTAACTGCCATCTTCTAGCAGGACAAGGTTAAACTCTGATACCGATATGCTCATTTCACACATTAAGGAGGCACAGAAATAACGTTACTCTGAAATATTACAGCTGTGTTTATTTAGATTTATTTGTATGAACTTTATTTAGAACTGAATTTCTGTAAATCGATTTATATAAACTCACTCAGAACTCACTTATATAAACTCAGAAAGACTGTGCTCATGGGACAGCATATACTTAACAGCTTTTTATTTCTCAGCTGTTAGCAGGTTAGGTCTGCACACTGACAACAACAAAAAAGAACAGATTGCCATTTTCAAGGTTTAAGGTCATAACAGCAGTCTCCATAGTTGCATGTACACTCTTCAGTAGATAATGGTTTTTAAATCACTGTGGTTTGCCTGCAACAGGACGTAACTGCAAAAGCTGCATTCACTTCCTTCCCAGCACATGCTGTAGGGTCTGTTGCCACCCACTGCTTTTGGACAGTTCTGGCTTCTTTGTAGTAAGAAGCTACTGCAAACAGTCGTTGAATACTTCTGAGTGTTTGCTTACCTAAGCAAACTCTTTTCCTGTGACTGGCCCTAGTAATTTTTTGCACTGAGAGAAACAACTGGCTCATTCTACCGCCTCCTACCATTTCATGCTTTCCTCCCAAGCTTCTGTTTTCTCATACTGTACACTCAACACAGATTAATCCTTGTCACCAGTCTTCAAATACCTCCTATCTCACACGCTGTCATGAGCAATCCTTCTGGAGGGAAATTCCTGTTAAATAACTTTCTGAGCAAGTAGCTGAGTGTGATAATGTTCCTCATGAAACCATGGGAAAATACAAGATCTGGGATGTGTATTCCTGATCTGAGTAGATCCAGGTGGTTGAAGATGATTTATTTTCTGCTTCGCTTTCCTGAGTATCTGCAGGAGACCAGAATACAAGTTCCACTATCAATAAGGGTCCCAAGTGCACCATATAGTCTTTCATCAGGAAAGAATAGCTGGTGTATGACTTCTGTATATTGCACTGGAGACACTGCAGTGCTTCTAGTGATTCCTGCTGCTTGGATAACTGTGCTGGGAGATGCTGCTCTGGTTTGGGCATATAACAGCATACTTAATCCAGGCATTAATATAGGCGTTACAACTGTGTAAAAGTAAATTGTGAAAACTTTTGACATGTTTTACTAGAATATGCTATATGGGGGACTGTGTCTTTTTGATCATGGCTACCTGCAAAGATTGAAAGATGAGCTTTTACTCTGTAATTTCTGTTGTTTCCATTGCCAATAAAGCCAAATCTAAGGAAGAAAATAAGTAATTTGAGATAGAATAATTTGAATCTTTAGCATAAAGATTCTATTAGAACAGGGAGCCAACTCCACTTTTTAGAGTTAAATCCTTCAGTACATTATAACATGATTTGCAAAAGAATTGTGATGAGTCATAGGGATGATTCACTCATTCCCAGTTCTGGCTACAAGAAAATGTGGATAGCATGTATTTTAGTGTCAGCAGTAGTTTATAAAACAGGACACTTAATTTAAAAAAATAGTGATACAGAAACAAGAGGAAAAGGCAATTGCAATGGCAATATATTATGTAATTTTCAGTTGAGTTTTCTAAGGAAGTGAGACGTGATCATACTTCCTGTGCCTCTCAGTCCTCTTCCCATCCCGCTTGTTCAGTAAATAAAATCCTATTCATCATGTCTTTTTATTTGAAATATTGTAATGTTTTCCATCTGGCAAAGAAAACTGCTTATATTTAATTTTAAAAAAAATAGGGAGAAAGTGAGAAAAATAATCAAAGAAACACAGGAGCAGAAGAGGATGGGACAAGATGTACCCTTTGCAGTTGCATATCAACACATTAAGTTCCACTAAAAAAACCCCTACCCAACAACACTCAAGCAGAGTGACCTGTGAATGCAATGACCCTGTGTCATTGCATTTTGATTTAAAAGGAGAATGGGGAAGAGCAGAACCCTCTGAAAATTGCGAGCTGAGCATTTTGAAACAGAGTGCAAATTACCTCCTAATTATTCCTTATATTTCTCCCTTAAGCATGGGAAAGTAGAAATTAGTTGAAGTAAATTAAGAAGCTGGATTTGTACAGTTTTCAGGAGGTGGTCATAAACTGGACATATTCATTTATAGGAGATGCAGAAATATCATTGCTCTATTTTACAGACCTCACTTCATATATAAAAATATTGGAAATTTCATCCTAGCGTAAGTAAGAGCTGCCAGCAGATGATGAGGCCTCTGATAATGTCTTCAGTTGAGTTTAAGCTAATTGAAGAGGATGTGGAGAACTACCGGCCATGAAATGAGACTTTGCTGGCCATGACACATAACAGTGTGGGAAGCTGACCAAAGTTACAGAATGCCGTGGCTGTTCCTAGATTTCACAGGTGTTTAAAAGGTTTATGTGATAAATGGCCGTGCTTCACAGGTAATTGAAGGAGAGTGTTGGGGACCTGCACACGTGAAGAGTCTTACAAGGCTAGAGTTTCCAGAGACACAATATCATTTTATATAAAGCATTTCCTACCAGGAATGTGGCAAAACTGTGACCAGTGGCTGGAAAACAGGGAAACGTTTGTTTGAAAGGAGGCTGGGATGGAGGAAGGAACATACAAATGTCGGATGGAAAAAAGGAGGGTGAAGAAACAAGACAAGTGATATGTAAATCATGTGAACATTCAGAGTTCCCTTCCATGCAATTTTGCATTGATCACCACAGACTAAATCAGTGCAATAAACTAGAGCTATTATTCTGACCATATCGCCCTAGCTGAGCCTGCTGCTGTGGTCAGGTGAAAACTCAAGAGGGCTTTTTCTTGCTGGGAGGGAATACTTGACTGAATGTTGGACTCAATCAGTCAGGAGGAAGTTTTATTACACCTGATGCATTCTTGTGCATTATTTGCATATCACTGCTACTTTCCTCCTGGAGGATGAAGTGTGAATTACACAGTGTACAGCTTCGTCAGGTATTGATTTTATGATTTTGCAGCTGCTGGGCTGAAGGAGAAGTTTCTTGAAACAAACCTGTCTCCTATGACGTCTGTTGGGGTATGGCTCAAGGAACAGGGACATGGGTCCCTGGACGAGTTAGTTTGCAGCATGTAACAGCGTTAAGCCTGAGCTGGTGGGCCTAGGCCTCCGTTAGCATAAGCGAGCTAGGTTGGCATAAGTGAGCTATGCAGGAGGCCCATGAAGATTACGATAACCTTGAGCAAGGAGTAAGCAACATTCCTGGTAACGAGCCAGCATGGAAAGGATAAGCGGCCGGGAAACAAACTAACTGTGGCCAGGAAACAAACTGCAGTCGGCAGATGAAGTCACCAGTAGCCAGTAATGTTATAATACGTATGCATAATTAAAGTAAAGGTAGCCAATTATGTTATAACACATGTGCATAATTAAAGCAAAGGAGCATAAAAGAAGCTGTGTCACATCAATAAACTGGAAGCTTGCTTATGATTCACATTGAATACGCGTCTTGCTTTCCTCCGCTCGTGGCAGACATCATCATAGAAAAATTCCTAAAGGTTAGACGGTAGATGAACAGTGAGATGGACTAGAAGCTGGTTCAACTGTCAGCCTCAAAGGATGAAATCCAGCTGAAGACCAGTGGTGTACTCTGAAGGTGAATAATGGAGGTAGTAACATATTTATTAATGACCTGGTTGATGGGATAGAGCCCACCCTCAGCAAGTTTGCAGATACTTCAGAAAGGGAAGGAGTATCTGGTACACCAGAGAGTCATTCTGAGATTCAGCAGGACCTGAACAGGCTGGAAATATGGGTCAGTAGGAACCTCATGAAGTTCAGAAAAGGGATGGATTTTTTCCTGTGAAGAAGGTCAAACATGGGAATAGATTGTCCGTTGAGGTCTCCATCCTTGAAGATATTCAAAACTCTACCAGGTGTGGATTTGGACATTCTGCTCTTGCTGACCCTGCTCTTAGACTGTTTGACTAGACGATCTCTGGAGCTACTGTCCAGCACCACCAGTAGGTCTGTGATTCCATGAAGGGATATTGAGTTGATTCGATGATTTGTGCATTGGACCAATTGACCTGCATGTTTTATCTTTGTAAATGTCAAATCAGTTGGCTCACACTTGGATGATGCATCATTTCAATATAGCCTGAACACACATGGGGATATGGTTTCAACCATTAAAACCTTCACAAATACAGATGAATACTTATTTTCAAATGGATGAAACAATCTTTGGCCAAGGGTTCTTTATGGCCCAAATATAGGTTTGTTTTCCATGTGAAATATCATATGTAAGTATATTTTTGACATTTTCTATATAAGTCATTGTAACAGCAAGGCATCAGTTGCACCAATACTATTCAACTAGAAGGACAGTACCCAGTAATTTTCTTCACTTACTTTATAAATTATTGTATGATTTCAGAGTTTTTGTCTTCAGCAGAGGTATTTTATTCAAATGATATCTGAATAAAAGAAGACTACACCTTCATTTCCCCTTTTTCTAATTTCTGGCTCACTTTGAAATAGTTTTCATTATGTGCTTGCTAGCCTGTGAGTCAGGGTAAATAAGGCCTAGGAAAGGACTGGAGACTACACTGACACATACAAGAGTGATGCAAATGAATCGAGGTCATGCAGAATTATATCTGTTGTGCACCAGGTTCTTTTTAACACATAACTTGCTTGACAGAATGATGCCCAGGTCAAATGCTTTCTCTTGTCCTGTATTCTTTTTGTTGACGTTTGGTTGGAAACTGATACCTCAGGAGATGGAATTTGAGATTGCGAGAGACTCCTAAATTAATTTGGGAATGTGAGAGATAGTATCCTGAATCTTGAGCAATGTCTGGGATTTGAATTCTGTCTAGCCCAAAGATGGCGTTGTAAAGCAGTGAAGAACTACAGTTCAGTGATGGACTTTATATGTTTGAGGGATATCAGAACAGCTTGTTTTAGCTGGGGTATATAGTGCTGGATTTGTCTTAACACAGCTGACTTCTTTTTTTAAAGTTTAGAGATGGTAGTGGCAAACAAATTAGTCGTAGCACATGCTCTGCCATTGTAGACAATTAATCTTTCTTAAAATATTTAGAGGGACCATAATCTGTCTGGATAGTTAATTCTCTTTCTTCCTACACAAAATCAATTTTGCATTAAGCTGAGATACTTAAATTATTTTTAATTTTTAGTGAGAACTTTGGGAAAGTATGCTAAAGATTATGTCATTGTTTATTCTCCTGCTCTCCTCTGAGTAGGACAGAAACAGTGTTCTGAAACTATAAGCTAAAATAAGTGTCCCTAGAGCCAGCTGGGTGTTTTCTGTGAGCGCATTGAATTAGTGTGGTCACGTTTTGCAAATAGAAGAATGCATATGAAATGAAGAGATACTACATAGCCACTGTGGGAAGTTATGTCTAGTTTGTGACTACTTCATGTTAGCAGCTTTTATTAGCAGACTCATTATGATTTCATCACCTTCAGCTAAACTACAGAGGACTAAGAACTAGAAAGAATCTGTAACTGCAGGCTGGAACTGGCTGGTTTCAGATCAGTCATTTCTTTTGTATTAGTGAATCTTTTGACATCAGCTCTCTGTTAGCCTTTCAATCCACTCTAACTTTATAATTTGGCACTTAATATTTTTTTGACATTTTTATTAACATTGGAAAAAATATACCTTTTTTAAGCTGCAGATGAAATCAACTAATTTAGCAATTTCCATTAATTTCCTGACCAACCTGATCTCCTTTTACAACCGTGTGACTCGCCTGGTGGATGAGAGGAAGACTGTGGATGTGGTGTACCTGGACTTCAGCAAGGCCTTTGACACTGTCTCCCATAGTAGACTACTGGACAAGCTGGCAGCCCGTGGCATGGATGGGAATGTTCTGTGCTGGGTTAGGAATTGGTTGGATGGTCGAGCCCAAAGGGTGGTAGTGAATGGTGTCCCATCCAGCTGGCAGCCGGTCACTAGTGGCATCCCCCAGGGTTCGGTGCTGGGCCCGGTCCTGTTTAATATCTTTATTGATGATCTGGATGAGGGGATAGAGTCCTTCATCAGCAAGTTCGCAGATGACACCAAGCTGGGAGGAAGTGTCCATCTGCTAGAAGGTAGGAGGGCCTACAGAGGGACCTTGACAGGCTGGAGAGATGGGCTGACTCCAATAGCATGAGGTTTAACAAGTACAAATGCTGGGTCCTACACTTTGGACACAACAACCCCATGCAGGGCTACAGACTGGGTGCAGAGTGGCTGGAGAGCAGTCAGGCAGAAAGGGACTTGGGAGTGCTGGTGGACAGGAAACTCAACATGAGCCAGCAGTGTGCCCAAGTGGCAAAGAAGGCCAATGGTATCTTGGCCTGCATCAGGAACAGTGTGGCCAGCAGGACTAGAGAGGTCATCATCCCCTTCTCCTCGGCACTGGTCAGGCCGCACCTCGAGTACTGTGTCCAGTTCTGGGCCCCTCAGTTTAAGAAGGATGTTGAGCTGCTGGAGTGTGTCCAGAGGAGGGCGACGAGGATGGTGAAGGGGCTGGAGCACAAGCCCTATGAGGAGCGACTGAGGGAGCTGGGGTTGTTTAGCCTGAAGAAGAGGAGGCTCAGGGGAGACCTTACTGCTCTCTACAACTACCTAAAAGGAGGCTGTAGTGAGGCAGGAGTTGGACTCTGGCGACTGGTGACAGAACGAGAGGACATGGTCTCAAGCTTCGCCAGGGGAGGTTTAGGATTGACATTAGGAAGAAGTTCTTCACTGAGAGGGTGATTGGCCATTGGAATGCGCTGCCTAGGGAGGTGGTCGAGTCACCATCCCTGGAGGTGTTCAAAAAGAATTTGGATGAGGCGCTTAGTGACATGGTGTAGTTGACAAGTAGGAGTAGGTGTAGGTGTAGGTGTTGGGTCATAGGTTGGACTCGATGATCTCAAAGGTCTTTTCCAACCTTATGATACTGTGATACTGTGATTTCCATATCCATGTATCAGCAGGGTAGGTAATTTACTGGGATCCCAATACTAGACAGATACTAAATGAGCAGAGGCATCTAATGTTGCTTGTTGTTCGAGGACTTCCCCCAAGTTCAGGCCAGAAATTATGTAAAATTTATTCCTTTAATACATAAATCTTTGCAGTATCCAAGTTTTACTATAATATTTTAACTTTTATGAATTTATGAAGAAACTCCGGCAATTCTACAAACAGTTGGCAAAATAAGCTATTTTCAACTGTTGTAGATGGCAAAATACAGTTCCACTGCAAGCAATAAGGCTAACAAATGGTTGAGTACAGTGGTATTTTGGCATTTGAATTCTCTGAAGATTTAGATGGTGCAGTGCCAAAAATGGATCTGGTAGTGTCACTTCAGAATTAAAATTAAGTTATATTAAAATAAGTCTGTGTTCTTGATTTAGGGAACTAATTCAAAGAAACTGTTGCTCTATTCTTTGTCATCCACTGTTATGTCAAGGATGCCTGTGACATAGATCAAAAAATCAGAGAAAGCAATGGTCTGGCAGAAAGCTACCTCCAAAAGGCAAGATCCACCATCTGTGACTTAAACAAAAAGACAGTGTAAAAGGGGAATAAACTTCTTTATTTAATCTGAGCAACTACAAATATTTTTAAAGTGTATAATCATCCTCACATGGCATTAACTTGGATGGATTCTTCAAATGCAGCGACAGATCTGTTTGTCCAGATGAGTGAGAAGGCAGTTATCTTACTGTCCTTTTGGACCAATACTGTGGCTTTCCTTAAATAACAAGGTATTTCTTGAAAAGATATTGATGTTGAGGCCTTAACCAGCTTTGAAAATAGGCAAAGATGAAGATGGTGTTTCTGATTTATTAGCTGAAACCACCATAACAAAGAACACGGTATGTATTATTGTAGAATGTAGAATGTAGTATTATCATACGGCAAGTACTGCATTAATTTACCATCACCAGACAGTGACCTTGTGTAGCTGATACCACTGTTTCAGTTACCAAGATTTACAAGATTTAATAGAGTTCACATATAGTATGTGTTAGATAAAAAGCCTGACAAAATGGGAATTGTGTGTTATGCTTGGCTGGAACATTGTCCTGTGTGAAAAGCACAGGACTGGAACTGAGGCACTGGATTAACTTTCATTCTTTCTTATGTTCACCAAAATATTTTAAGGTAGATTATTTGCACTTTTGAGACTTGTTTCCTCATTTATGACATAAAAATAATTATATTAATACTAATACTATAGTATACTAATGTCAGAAGTGACAGGAGGTTAAAATAATATTGCTGAAGAAGATCGAATTGCAGTATGAATATGCAGCTGGATCATTGGTCTCTCACAATGCAGCAATTATTATGCTGTTACGAAGCTGAAGTTAGACTTGCTTTTCTTGTTGGTTTATCTGTCCCAAATAGGTGCTTTCTTGTCTTTATGTCTTCGGGAATGTGTATTGCACTCTAAGATATCATCTGCTATTAGAATTTTCTCTCTCAGTTCAGGAAGAAACTGAACAAAATTGACCTATGGTTAATTGCTAAGTTATGGAGCTACTTGTAGTGGTGCAAGTCACGTAAAAGAAGGCTCCAGTGAAAAATGGGAATAAACACAGAGCAGAATGAAGATCTTACCCCAAATGTAGCTGGAGGCACTAAATAGACATGCTGCCACTTACATTGTCATTTGGGAGGTTTACTAGCCAGAGTCCTACTCACTTTCCTCTGGTCCAGACAGAGTTTTTGTGGATGCCAGCTCTTCCCTGTGCAAGTCTGTCCTGGTCAGACTTCCTCTGCATGGCACAACTGCAGTATCCATCTTACAGCCAAGACAGTCTGCAGCTACTACAAGGACATTTCACCCATTATGAATCTATTAGATAGCTGACCACCAGGTGGCATAAAAGCTATGTAAAATATCACAAAAGGTTGCAGATATTATAATACAATTACTTCTTTTTTAAGAATATGGGTATTCAACCACTTAGTGATTCCAGCTATCAACTTTGAATATTATTTGTATGTTTTTTAAGAGTAGATAATAGCTTTTAAAATTCTTCAGTTTGCAATGTTATCCCATGAGGAAGGACCCATATATGACACAAACTAATTAGCTTTGTTAGTCACATTGGTTCATATTCTTAATCATAGTTTGTGTTAAAACAAATAACTTCACAGATGGAAAGGAAGAGATTATGATTTGCACAGAAACACAACAAATCTCTTTAAGAATCAAGTAAAAAATCAACTATTTTCCATTGTTGAAAACATATTTTATGTAAAATTTTGTAAGAAAGAAATTTTTTAAATGTTATGAAATCAATTCCTGTGTTCTTACCGTAGGAAATGGTAGAGAAATGGCTTTTAGGCCCAACAAAAGGGCAAGTTAAGAGGTCCCTTTTTTTTGAGTACGCTCCCTACTTTCTTTTCCCTGCTTATTTTATTTAAGCTTCTGTTCTTTTAATGATCTCATCCTGAGACTTTGACTATTTATTTACTATCTTATTCAGTGTTCTCTTTTTTTTAATTTATCTCTTTAATGTTGTTATCCTTGAGTTTCTCTTCTAAGTTCTTTCACTTTTATTTTCCAACTTTACTTTTTAAAAATTTATTTTAGACTCTTCTGTCATTTCTGATACAAGTTTTTAAATTTATCTCAGCCTCATATTAGTGTATAACCAACCACTGAACTTCTCACCTTCCCCCATGACCCCCTCCTCACCCTCTCTTCTCCGTCATCATTAAGAATTTGCAACAGATTAACTTAATCCATCCATGATTCATGTCTGATACAGAGTTGGATTAGTGTAAAAAATGTATTTGAAAATTGCTTGCAGCTTTGTAAGCGTAATGAACTGTTTTGAGGTTGACACCTTCAGCCTAGACCAAGAAGAAAATATGATATATGGTTAACGGTTTAAAATAGACAGGTCTTCCTAAAATGAAGTTAATCCAAATGAATATATGAAGACATCCTGAGTAATATATATTGTCTATATTCACTTCCAGGAAAATCCATTTGCAGACTTTTTTTGTGTGCATGAACCGAAATAATTCTTCTAAATTGGAAAGGCATGGAGGTCTCAGAGAGTTTGTAGTTTCTGTGGGACTCGGAAGGTTTAGATGGGGCACCTCAGAAGAGTAGCTACTAGCAGAGTAGCAAAGGTGCCTTATAGCATTGGACTGAAGTTCTGCTTCACTTTCTTCTAATAGTGTGGAGGACAGAGTGGGACATGCAAGGGAGGCCTGGTGCTTTCTGCTGCTCTGCTCTAAAGAAATCTAGATGTAATCTTCCAATTCAGCTATGGACAAGCACAAGATCAGCCATGTTAGGCAGACCTTCTCTTCTGATATATTTATTCCAGTAAGGGTTGTTTTATTTAGCTGTTGGAGGTCTATACTGACAGGAAAATTTTAGGTAGACAGAAAACTGAAATGAGCTTTGGTCTCTAAGAAGAGATGGTAAAAGAAGGGCACTGGATCTTAACCTGGCTAAACTACTTGCCAAAAGTTCATAACAACAATTCTCAGTATAGTGGAGGCCTACAGTGGACTCAGAGGATTTGGATAGATTCCATTGATAAGAACAGCATTTCAACATCCCTAAGTGATACAGCACCACTGTTTTGCATGTCTGTCTTGGAAGAAAAAAAGGATATAAATATACAAATGTCCTTTTTTTTTTAACAGTTATGTCAGAAACATAATCAATGGATTATTCCTAATAATTATTCCTAGTAATCAATGGATTATTCCTGAGTGAATGAACTTACTCAATATCTGTATTCAGAGAACCCTTAAAGTCGTAACTCACATTTTGTAAGAGGTATCAAACGTTAATAAAACCATATATGACGTGCATGAAAGGCCTTTACCTTTTCTGGACTAAAAAAACTTCCCACTGAAATCTTGGTTCCTTACATTTAGTAAAACAACCCAATAAATCACAGTCTTGTATGATCATCTATCATGACTAAGCTTTAAAAGTTGTTTTTTCACTTTAAAATTCCTTTGTTACATTTCTTTGCATCCCATGTGATTTCAAGTGCTTGATGTAATGCTTTGAAATACTTTTAAAAAGCATTCAAGTAGGACCTACATCAGACGTGTCAAATTCACAGCCCACGGGCCGAGTCCAGCCCTGCACCTTGTTTTATCCAGCCTGGCACCTGTTTCTACCCAGCAGCAGCAAGAAGCTCCTTGCCCCTAGGTTCCTGCCAGCGCGCTGGTCGCACGTGCAGCGTATGTGATGCATGGTACGCTGCAGGAGCAGGAGAACGGTGGGAGACGGAAGTTTGACACTCCTTAGCTACATTTTTTTTTCCATAACCTAACAAGACTATATTCATTTTTAACACAGAGTGCCTTCTCTTTCTATGGCTGATCTGATGCTGATAGAGTTTAACGTTGGGCTTCTCACTTTTGTCTGCATTCTATGGGCAAAGTCTCATTTGCTGTTAAAATTGTTAAGTACTGTGTACTCCTAGGACACTGTACAAATAACAATGTTGATTCATCAAGTGTCCAGAAACACACTTAGTAGTGATTCTTCTTTTTATCTGTTTGGTGATTTCCTGCTCTAGATCTTTGGGATCAATAAAACTGAATGCTTAGTCAGAGCTAAACACGCAAAAAAATGACAATCATTTGTTTCATATTCTAGTTGATAGAAAACTTCAGTGAGGAACTTGGATGCACTAAAGGGACTGTCATCAGCTAAAACAGATCTTCTAAATTCTCAATACAATATATAGTCACATTTACAATACTCATAGATACATTTTACTCACATCTTTATATGTCACAGCATAAACTAGGGTGTGTAACAGTATTGAATCAGAAAAATCAGTCCTTCATATTTCCTGGATGCATGTTCCCAGCATAAAAGATGTAAAAGAAACAGTACTTTCAAGTTGTACAGTGCTGCAGTGTATTTGCCATATCATATTACCCAGATGTTCAGGACAGCTCTGCTAAGCTGATGGAGACAGTAGCATTACAAATGCGTTCATGCTGGAATCACAGAATCATAGAATCACTGGATTGGAAGAGACCTCTGAGATCACCGAATTCAACTGTACCTGTCTCCTTACTAAATCATGTCCCTAAGAAACTCATCCACAAATTTTTTAAACGCCTCCAGAGATGGTGACTTCACCACCTCCAAGTCTGACGGTATATCAAGCAGATATCCTCCTCTTAGCTCTAAATAAGTCAGCACTGACAATAGATATCATGGAATAGTGTCAGGACAATGCTCACTCCAAAGCATTAGCTCAAAGGCAGGTCTAGATAGCTTCAAAGCAAACCTACAGTAACACATCTGTGTGGTGGGTTGACTCTGGCTGGACACCAGGTGCCCACCAAAGCTCCTCTGTCACTCCCCTCCTCAACTGGACAGGGGAGAGAAAATGTAACAAAGGCCTTGTGGGACAAGATAAGGCCAGTGAAAGATCACTCATCAATTACTGTCACGGGAAAAAGAGACTCAACTTGGGGAAATTAGTTTAATTTATTGTCAATCAAATCAGAGTAAGATAATGAGAAATAAAAAGTAAATCTTCAAACACCTTCCCTCCACTCCTCCCTTCTTCCCAGACTCAACTTTATTCCCAAATTATCTGCCTCCTCCCCTGCAAATGGCACACGGGGACAGGTAATGAGGTTGCAGTCAGTTCATCACCAATTGTTTCTGCTGCTCTTTCAACTCCAGGAGGAGGATTACTCATCCTCTTCCTCTGCTCCAGTGTGGGGTCCCTCCCACGGGAAAGAGTTCTCCATGAACTTCTTTAATATGAGTCCTTCCCACGGGCTACAGTTCTGCATGGGGTTCCCTTCCATGGGATGCAGTCCTCAGGAACAGATTGCTCCGGAGTGAGTTCTCCCCCAGGGCCACAGGTCATGTCAGCAAACCTGCTCCAGTGTGAGTTCTTCTCTCCATGGGTCTACAGGTCCTGCCAGGAGCCTACTTCAGCATGAGCTTTCCCCCAGTGTCTCAGAATCCTTTAGGCATCCATTTGCTCCAGTGTGGGATCCTCCATGGGCTGCAGGTGGATATCTGTTGCACCACGGACTTTCATGGGCTGCAGGGGGGAAAGTCTGCCTCACTATGGTCTTCACCATGGGCTGCAGGGGAATCTCTACTTCAGTTTTCGGAGCACCTCCTCTCTCTCCTTCTTCCAAGATTTGGTATCTGCAGAGTTGCTTCTCTCACATATTCCCACTTCTCTCATCAGCAGCAATTGCTATTGTGTAGGGGGTTTTTTTTCCTTCTTAATTATATTATCCTAAAGGCACTACCACTGTAAGCAACTGGCTTGGTTTTGGCCAGTGGCAGGTCTGTCTTGGAGCTGGCTGACATTGGATCTATCAGACAATAGGAAGCTTCTAGTAGTCTCTTACAGATGCTACTCTTGTAGTCCCCCCACAAAACCAAAATCTTGCTACACAAACCCAGTACTACCTACATCACTTAAAGAGTCTGAACTACTACACAGTGACTAGACAGAAAGATACCATTGCTTGTTGATGGCTCAGATACTTTCAACTCTCAGGGCATTCAAAGGCTGTAAACAGCTACCCTTCATATTTGTTTTTGCCATCTTATATGCTGTGCTGAAATCTTTTACCTGACTCTAACCTCAAACTTGTTATGAGACCACTTGCACTTTTACTGATCCTGTTTTATAGATATTAAATATCTACCTTTTGCATAAATGAGCTGTTAAAAGCAATTTGAAAGTAGTTTGGTCAGTTGTGTTTTCTCCTTGGAGACAGAACTCCTCTTCAATTTTCTGCTTTTTTCATCTGGCTGTGTAGTATATCTGGTGAAAGAAGGGCCAGAATTTATAGACATTTTTTTTCTCTTGGATCTTAACAGTGAAGAAAATGAGATATTTAAGGAGTTTTGAAGATAATTGCTTCCTAGTACTGATTTTTATTTATGTAGCCAATGCTCAGCACAAAAATTCTTAACCATACTTTACATTTTCTTTGCACCTTTAACAAGCCCAGTCATTTAAGTGGTGAACTAGATGGTGTAATACAAATTTGATATATTACCACTTTTTTTAACAAGTTAACATTTGATAACAGCACAGTTATCATAGAATCACAGCATGGTTTGGGCTGGAAGGGACTTTAAAGGTTTAGATCAAACTCCCCTGACATGGGCAGGGACATCTTCCACTAGGTCAGTTTGCTCATGGACTCATCCAACCTGGTCTTGAACACCCTCAGGTATGAGGCACCCACGACTTTTCTGGGTAACATGTGCCCCTGCCTCACCACCCTCAGAGTGAAAAATTTCTTCCTAATATCTAATCAAAATCTCCCCTCTTTCAGCTCAAAACCATTACCCCTCATCCTATCCCTGCACTCTCAGATAAAGAACCCCTACCCTGCTTTCCTATAGGCCCTCTTAAAGTACTGGAAGGATGCTATAATGTCTCTCCAGAGCTTTTTGCTGATTGCCATCATCTGTTAGACACCTTATGTGGTGCAGAGAAGTAAATGTAGGTTGAGTCATGTGCAGCTAGGGAAGTTCGTGTGTGAAAAGAAAATCTGGGCATGGAAAAAAAAGATATCCATCATGTCTCTGAGATCAGCTTTATGAAGCAGATAACCAAATGAGAGAATAATTTGAGTGACAGAATGACATCTGTCACAGGATGGACTGAATTGCCCTCTAGAGATGTTTTTTGTGTTTCTGTTAAGTGTCAATGATTAATTTCAGCTACACATCTTGCTTTTAGATGTTAAAATTACAGAAAACAAATGGATCTGAATGTGTGATCTTTCTGTCAAATAAGGTAAACAAGAAGCACTGGGATACATTATAAGGAAATATCTCTTACTGTCTGGCTGGCAGGAGCAGATTATTTAATTGCAAGAGATATTTCTTTAATTATTTGCTGTAACTTCCTCAAAAAATGTATTGCCCAGGCAGATCCAATATATTTCAATTATCTGATCTTAAATTTTATGATTTTTCACTTAGTGTAATTGGCACTTGAAAAGAATTCATTGCTTTTGAATTTTAAATATGTTTTGGAAATTAGAAACAAATAACCAAAACCTGAAAAAAGTTATGACATAATATATGATGAATCTCTGTAAACCAGGGTTAGCCTCCGGAAAGCAAATAGTCAACAGAATTTCCCCTTAGAGGCATGAATGCTTCACAAAAGACCTGACTACTTGACCAGAAAATATCTTTGTAACTTCCAAGTTACAAAATCTTGCCATATCACTTTTAAATAACACACTCTGAAATGAAACCATTTGTGCTTCTAAAGTTTCTCAGCTGTCTTTTGTAATTGTAGCTGACACTCTCCTAACAATTTGTATAGTTTGCTATTAACAGGTCTATCAGAACGTAATTATTTTTAATAACCAGTTTTTCTTAAGTTTGAAGTTAAGTGCAATAGAAGTGGACTTTTAATTGTTATGCTGCAAGGAACTTTAGAACTTTTTTTTTTTTTTTGAGAAGTCTGGTTATCACATAAATATAAAAGAAGATCTAGCTGGCTAGTACAATCAGGAGGAATGTAAAGCTCCCACGCCTGCCTTCAGTAATTGATGAAGTGGGTCAGTGACATTTTACACGGCTGTGATTGAATTGGACCCTTGAGGATAAATAGCACATAAACCTTTTCCGCCAGCTCTTTGGTAAGTTAATATTGGCAATTCCAATTTAATGCTTATGAATGAAAGTATTGCAGGCTAAGTGAAATAAAAGAGCAGCCACAGCTATTGTCTTTGGTTAGTGTTCTTTCCCACAGGCACTATTTAATCCAGTGAAAAACAGAGACCTCATCTGTCAAAGAAATACAGGTAAATGCTCTGATTCTGGGCAGTGTGGAGTGTTCTGGAAGAATTTGCTGTATGAATAAAAATGCAGATTTTTAATAGAAGTGTCTGCCACTGGCCCATTTGGGAAATACTCTTGTTGATTTCTTGGTCAGGTGGTACACTGAATGGTTGTGAGGTTTCAGATGCATGTCAGTGTCAACAAAGTCTATTAAAAATTTACAGTAAAAGGAAATATTTTATTAATGTCATCTGAAATCAATGCACAAAATTAAAATGAAGCATTCCCAATTGTTTAACTGAGCTATGAGACATGGTTGGAGAAAACAGGTATTTAATTTTTAGAATACATTGTTCATTTATTTTTAAACATTTCATTTAGGCATAAATAAAATTCTTTCATGCTGTCATTATGAATATTTAATTTCTTCAATGTCACATATAACTTTTATATAAACATAAACATAATTAGCTTTTAGCTTCAACTGAATGAATCCAGAGCTTACTAACAACTCTGCATGGGTGTATACAAGTAAACTGATATTAGCAATTCCTCCAGACTGCTTCACAGGCAAAGTTTCCCCCCATTTGGGCCTTTCTGGGCTTTATTGGTGCTAGCAAACTCAACAGTGACAACACTTAAGCTCAGTCTCTGGCCCCGTGGGTCTCATCTTCAGTGTTTAATGCTAGTGTGTTAAGTTACAGGCTTGGGGAGGAGTGGCTGGAGAGCTGCCTGGCAGAGAAGGACCTGGGGGTGTTGGTTGACAGTGGCTGAACATGAGCCAGCAGTGTGCCTAGGTGGCCAAGAGGGCCAATGGCATCTTGGCCTGTATCAGAAACAACATGGCCAGCAGGGCCAAGGAAGTGATTTTGCTTCTGTACTCAGCATTGGTGAGACCACATCTCTAATTCCGTGTTCAGTTCTGGAGCCGTGTCCAGAGAAGGGCAAAGAGGCTGGTGAAGGGGCTGGAGCACAAACTTTATGACGAGCAGCTGAGGGAACTGGGGTTGTTTAGTCTGGAAAAGAGAAGGCTGAGGGAAGACCTCATCACTGTCTACAACTACCTGAAAGGAGGTTGTGACGGGGAGGGTGCTGGGGTCTTCTCCCAAGTAACAGTAGGACAAGAGGAGATGGACTCATGTTGCATCAGGGGAAGTCTAGGCTAGATATTAGGAAAAATTACTGAAAGAGTGCTGAAGCATTAGAACAGACTGCTCAGAGAAGTGGTGGAGTCACCATCCCTGGAGGTGTTCAGAATATACACAGACACGACATTTCAGGAATTTTGTTTAGTAGGGATGAGGGTGTTGGGCTGACAGTTGGACTTGATCTTGGTCTTTTCCAACCTTAATGATTCTGCAATTCTGTAAGGCAAATTTCTACAAAAATAATTAATTAAAAAGAAGCCCTCCTACTGAATTCAAGAGAAACTTTGCCACCATAAGGTTTGGCAATTAGCTCTGTTGCTGTTCAAAATATAAATCTTAAAGCTGAGGGAGTGGAGTGTCTTCACAAATTACTAAGCATCCACTTGCTTTTCCTGCAGCTGAACACTGTGCTTGGTGTGAATACCAGAGGGGCCTGAAAACCACTCTTCTGGGAACACTAGGGCTTGAATACAGTGATGATTTCACCAGGGCAGGGAATGAAGAACAGTCATACCACGTAGCTTGTAGGCAAGGCATATGCTCAGTGTCACACACGGCACTGCTGTCACCACTGTGGCTGCATCAACCCCGAGGAACTTGTGCCTTTCCTGCACATATGGTCAGAGTTGAGTCCCAGGAGCTTATAATCATAGAATCATAAGGTTGGAAGAGGCCTCCGAGATCATCGAGTCCAACTGGGATTCATCATGGGATGTATGCTTTCTAAAAGGGATGAACAGTTTTACTTCGAAGCAGTTTAATCAGTCTGATGAAAATATTCTTGGCTGGAAAGCTTAAAAATAGATAATGAAACTGAAACTGTGAGACTGTTTATGAAAAATGCTTTGTTTATGTGCCTGTTCGCAAACATAATATTTGGGAAAGAATCTTATTAGGTTTTTAATTCACTGGGTGGGAGCAGACCCAGAATCCTAAGCCTCCTATCTGAAAACATCTGGTATCACCTTTTATGTCATAGGCATACTAATTCAAGCTAGCTGGGACTTTAGGAAAATTACTGTGGAATTTTTAAGCCGCAAAATGTCCATTCCATGCTCACCAATGATTTGCAAGTACAAATCTGCTTCTATAACACTTACATCCTAGAGAATTTTCAGATTCAGCACAAGAAAAGGAGTAGATATAGAAAGCCCCTCTAGAGAAAGCTCATTATCCCAGTACCTGCCAGTATAGGACAATCCATTACTATATAGGCCTGTAGCTCCCTCTCTTTTTCCCTTTTCAATGAACTTACTTTCACTGGTGTATAGTGAACAATAATGTCAGAACTTCTGGGTTCTGTGTGTGCTCTTCTGTGGGAAAAAATTCTTAGTTTTTCAGCTGATGAAGATGAACCTTTGTAACCCTGCTTTAGGAATGAGAGTCCTGCTACCTGCTACCACTACTCCAGGCCTATTTGCAGGAGCAGGGAAGAATGGCTTGAAGGCAGCTGTTCACTTTCATAGTTCAGATACCTAAAAGAGCAAATATTCTACAAAGAAACTCTCTCAGATTTTCACCTTTCCTTTTAAGCTGCTAAATGCTGTAGAATCCCGCCCTGTAGTCTTCCTACATAACAGTCCTTGTGAGGACTATACTGATATTGATACGTATTTAATTTTAAAGGGCATTTGGTTTTCAACCATGTCAGTACGTGTGTCTGCCAAAGAATATGGCACACCATTTCTTGTGGTCATTTCCAGCCTATCTTTTCTATGAATCTATGATTTGATGCGGTTATTCATTTGACTCTTTCCACCAATTCCATCACCAGAATTAGACGGAGGTACATTATCAAGGTAGCAGCTTCTAATAAATATGTAAAAGCAAATTAATATGCTGCAATTTCAAAATTCTAACAAGAAATTGGTCATCAATTGAGAGTCTATGTGGTTGTGAGATTTAACATTAATTGTTTACTGTATAGCTGCGACACACACTGTGCTACATTACCTGGTGTATGTCCTTTAAATGATGAATGTGTTTGTCCTTTACAATTTCATGAGGATAATGATTTGTTTACTTTTGTTCACTTTCACTGCTAATCCATATTAGAAAGTTTAACCTAGTAAACAAAATCCAATCAAAGAGGTAATAAGTGTCTAAAAACCTGAAGCGAGACTGGCTAACAAGACTGCTTATTGGAACAAATTTTCAATGTTGAAACTATCACTTAAAACAGATGATTTGTACTGTATGCAAAAAAATGTGAATTTCCTCCAATTAGACATTGATCCATCCATTTATTTTTCTTCCATATTGTAATAATTCATATTTCAATAACACTATAGCCATAAACTGTGAAGATATTATAAAATTTAGCCTTAAAAACTTGAAATTGTTCTGACTTATGAGAAGCTTAATCAGTTTTGAAAACTATTTTGCAATTTATACTGCAATGATTAAAACTTGGAAGGAAATGTTATTAGTTTTCAAGCATTTGTAGTACACTTTCAGAAAGCCTGACTGAACTTCACACAAGGTAAGAAGAGGAGATGCAATGCACTTGTTCCTGAACTGAGTGGAAAGATAGTTAGATTTATTAGCACTTAATCCTACGAATCATGTACCCACCCATAGCTTCATAGATTAGGTGTTTGCAGCCTTATGTTTGAGCTGAGAATTTAATGAAACAGGGTTTGATGAATTATGTAATATTTTTTGTTCTACCTGGAAATTAGGTTGATATACATATTTATGGAAATAAAAGGATTTCCTTTTCAGTTATCTCTCTTGCTATTTTTCTTTGTAATATTTAGATGCAAAAAATTCAAGATTGAAACAGAGACCCAAAAAGTTATAATAATGTTGATTTGCCAAAAGCAAAGACATAAGAATATTTTGTCCATATGCTTGACTTCAATATCTTCTACCAAGTCAAACAGAAACCTATGTAGATGTTCTCATTCCTTCACCATAATGGAATTACTGCCAAATTTATCACAAAGATATAAACGTACCTGTATTTATATATTTCTGTTTTATTACATGATGACAGTTTTCATATTGAAGTGTGTCCAAAAGAGATACTCTTGCCACGTTATTTTTCTATTTTCCTATATTACTTCATTGCTTTTTTAAACATTCATTTAATTGATAGTTCAGGAACTGCCACTCTTCTCATTATCAAAAAATAACAAAGAGAGATTGTTATTTAAGTATATATGGGTGAACAAGAAATTTGTTGCAATATTAGTTCAGAATATTTTTCAAGACATATGCAATGTTGCAATATTCTGTTAAGGACACAAATAAAATCTTGACAATTTTTTAAATAAAACACTTTCAGACACACGATTTCTCAGAGCAAGAAAGTATAAAATTAAAGCTACACCAAATTTAAGAGTAAACAGGAGAACTAGGATTGAAAAGTATTGACAGAAAGGATAAATGAGAATCAGACTAGGTCTGAGAATACAATATGTGAATTACTTCATCGTAAATTAATAATTGCTCCGTTTGATTTGTTTACAGGAGTGAGCAAGGAGGGTGACAAATCAGATCAGATACATTAGCCCGCTAAGACTGCAGACTTCAGTAGACTGTGAGTGAAGATAATGGACTATGTATGTTTTTCGTGATCTAGTTTTCTGACAACCAGTTTATCCTGTACATACTATGACACCACTACTGATGTATACAACCTCAGAGAATAATCTCATCTATAATTTGGGATGTGTTATCTATGAGAAGGATTTATATTCAATTGTATACATAGGATGAAAGTTCAAATCTGAGTTAGTATTAAATGCCAGATTTATTTACCCCTTCTGGCTTCAGGGTTGCTCTTATGTCAGTCTTCTAAACAATACACGCAGTGCAAATCTACATTTTTCCCTGGTTTTAATTTGATGAAAATATACATCTAACAAATATAGCTCAAGCCTAAGTAAGCGCATAGAAAAGCAAAGTGTTATTAAATATGTATACCACTGACTTAATTATAGGAGTTAGGGGGAAACTTGAGAAAACCAGGATTTTTTGGTATGTTTTTCTTCTCCTTAATCTAATCAGACAACACTAAAAGCCCAAGAGGTATATAAACTTCAGTAACTAGTTATATTAAACCTGTGTTTACTTAGATGATTTGTATGAGATAAATAAGTAATTACCCAAAGGACATTAAAAAATGGAATATATGAGACTGCATGTGAGCAAACTAACACAAGGCGGAGAGCTTGACTGTTGTATATTTAATAAGAATTCCCTGTGCTTTTATGTCTTCTTCCATTCTATAGAAGTCCTTATATCACCTTTATCACCATAGTAACTCAGCACATTGCAGTATTCTTTTTCTATTCATCGTATTATTTTATTGGTTTAGTAAAGGATACAGTGTTTTCCTGATCATCCACTATTTGGTATCCTACCTTATGGGCATCCTGCCGAGAAGTACTGTGAATAATGCAATAATTCAGCAATCTTCAAGAGAAGGATAAGCGTTCCCTGATTTATACTACTGTACAATTAATTTCTCATTGTATTTCAACATAATACAAGCTTCGGCAAGCTTCATCGGGGAAGTTTAGGCTTGATATTAGGAAAAAATTCTTCATTGAAAGGGTGATTGGCTATTGGAATGCGCTGCCCGGGGAGGTGGTGGAGTTACTGTCCGTGGAGATGTTTAAAGGGAAATTGGATGAAGCACTTAGTGCCATGGTTTAGATGATGAGTAGGTTTTGGGTCATAGGCTGGACTCGATGACCTCAAAGGTCTTTTCCAGTCTTGTGATACTGTGATAATATTTAAAAATTAATTAATCATGAGAGCTTATCATTATCTAAACACTGGATAAACATTTCTGTAGCCTTCCAAGTTTGGAGAATCAATTATTATAATCATAAACCTTGCACAGGTTGAAGACTGCCTCTGCCTGTCCCTGTCAAAAAGCTGAGTTCAGAAAAGACAGCTGTTATTTAGGTTTATTAGTGGGTATTTTTTTTTAATCTTCCTCTATTATAGTACCCCCAGAAGTGCCAAGAAAGCATAGTTTGTAGACTCACTTTGCTATATTGCTGAAATATGGAAAGCCGTAACAGACTAGAAAGAATAAGAAGACATTTTCATTTACATCTATATCTAGTCATTTTCCATATAGCATATGAAATTAGATAAATGTATAATTGCTAATTAAACGTTACATGATCTCAGAGTATACACATCAGTTAAAAGGAAAGAAAATTTGCAGTTAGCTAGTTCTGTACAAACAGGAATGGCAAAGATTATATTATTGAGAAAATTTAATAGGTTGGACTCAAAAATTTAGGCTATTTCTCTTTAATTTAATTTTTTTCCAAGATATCACCTCCATAGCTTCTAAATATGCTTTTATTTATTCATACTGAAGCAGTGTGCTTAGAGAATTTGTCAAAAAGCTCAAGTCTATCTGCATGCATACATACATTACTACTTCTAAATAAAGCTGACATTTCTAGGGTTTGATCATTTAGCAGCAAGACTGTACATACATGTGTCCTAACTTTTATCTACCATTGCAAAGAATTCTTCTCCTATATTTCAATACTTCAGTTTTGTGCTCACTGATTAACCATAAAATAGGATAGCTATGCTGGATGATCCAGAGAAGCATTTTAGCTTTTATTCTGAATGCAAGTTTCCCAAATCTACCTTTTGATTTGTTTTTACTCTTAATAGAATTTATTTCTTTATACACAATTTTCCTCAAGGTTACTGGCAAAGTTTCAGAAGGAGGATTTTTTTTCAATTAAAAGTACTATTGGTATGTCAACAGATAGCTGGTCCCACTAAGAAATTTAATTTAAAGTAACATGCTACTTTTGATGCATTAAAATTACTGTCCTCACTTGTGCGCTTTCATGCCATTAATTTCAGTCATGATGTGTTCTTTCTGGAATGAGAAAGGCAAGGTACAAAAGAGAGCAGAAGCTTCATCCTATGGTGCTTCAGCCAAGAGCTGCTATAACCATACAGCTCATGAGAGTGACTGTGCGTGACTATGTCCTCTAATTAGGAGGGTAGGTGGGACCAGATCCTTTGGTTATGGCAGCCTGATAGAACTTCAGGATCTACCTCGCACATTTTAATACAAGACATGATGAGTGACTGGAGCCAGCTAAGATGTTCAAACTACGCTTAAATACTCAATGTGATATTTCCTTCAAAGAAAGAGTTAAAGCGTCCTGGTCTAGATAGATGAATCTAACATTTTCAGAGTTTATTCATCCAGCGCCGCATACTGAGTTATTCTTTTTTTCTGCCTTGCCTTAGATGACATTTATATGCTTTCTCCACTGTAGGGTTTTTCCACAACGCTTACTGATTTCCTTTTTCATACTCCCCTGATTAGTCTTTCCTTACTGGACAGCTAAGCATGCTTAAACACCAATAAAGAAAAGGAAGGATCCAAATGAGTAGATTCTTTTGAAACACTAATATTTATTTTTAATAAAAGGAGAGCTTATTTAGCCAAAGGAAAGAAAAGAGAGAAATAAAACCAAGTTACATACACACAAACTTTCCTTTACTATATCCAGTGCTCTTTATTTATTAGTCCTGTGTTGGCCATGTTTTGATCTTAGCTGCACAAGACTGCTGTTGCTGCAGAAGTTCTGATTCTGTTTTATCACAATGGCAATGTTTGGTGTGGACTCCAGAGTTCCAGGGCTAAAAGCGATGAAACAATACTGGTTCCAGTATTTGTGAGCCACAGAGGCTCACCGTCCTTACAAAACCTCTCCTCGGTGCTAATGCCAAATATAAATACAGCGTAGGTCTCCCGTTCCTTGCAGCAAATGAAAAAATGACACTTTCAGATTCTTATTGGACACTAAGGAAGCTAGAATTTTACATATATTGTCTTAGATAAAACTAATATGAATAAATGATAAAATTAATATGAATTGCAATTATTTACAATATTTTACAGAATGCAGTTTTTAAAAACCCAAGTCTTAGCTGCTTATTTCAGGAAGTGAGTCGGTTTTCTCTGCTTTGACTATGTGGTAACTGCATATCCCCTGGCTATTACGTATATTTTAGTCTGCATGTCCATCACTGGAACTTGAATACTATTATGTTTGGCCCAGCAGGTTCATGTCTTTTAGAACGATAACATTACTTCACTTGAACAGTTATTAGGGCTTCAGAGATGTAACTACAATTGCTAAATGGGATAATGCAAAATGAATGAAGTGAAAGAATCTCTGGAGGCTTCTTGATGTTTACTCTTTCAAGTAATGCACTTTTTCTAAGTCTGTCAGCTCATCACAACAGAGAATTATTTAGGGAACAGCGTGAACAGTACTCTTCACAAGTCTTACAGTCACTCAGAATATAAAGCGCACATTATACAACACAAGTAATAAATAGATATTTCCCTGTTTTCTGCAAACTGTTATCGCTGCAATGGCTTGTCTCATTACAGCAGTACAAATGGGAAAGCAAAGACATAAAGTAGTAGCATACTGTTGTGGTTTATATACTAATTGAAAACTGTATTTACTCTCATAAATAAAGGTAACCTACTAAGCTGATTATCACTTATATTCTTCTGAGGATAAAATCACACTGCGACATTTCATTCTTACCCAATATCTTTTAATATGTCAGCCACAGTAATGCCATTGTACTAGATGTTTTAACACTGAATATAAATTTATGCAAAAATAATCAGATTTACAGTATTAGAGGTATGACTTATGAGGCAGATGTTACAACTTAAGGATGTGCAATCCTTGTGACATCATTGGAATCACATACAGCAAGCACTGACAAGGCATCATTCTTTTGTGGAGTTTTTACACACATGCTCCAAAGACATACATTACTATTACAGTACTATTTACCACTAACAGAATATAAATAAATATTTGAAGTATAATAAGATATATATAATTTAATAGCAATAGAACTAACCTTTCTTGTATTATAAAGGCTAATATTCCTTCCAAAGTCAAGGAAGACCCAGGCATATTTTCTACAACAGTTCTAACCAGCTTCAGAGTGAAGATGGGTGGAACAAGAAGTAACTGTCGTCACCCTTGAACAGGGAAGAACTGCTTGATGTACAGCAATAGGAGAAGGCAATAGGGAGTCATGGATCAATCTGTGACCTTTTAAGGAGTAATAGTATGACAGAACAGCTAAGCATGTGCCATAGCATAGTAAACCAAGCCAGAAACTTTTACCAGGGTACACAGTGGCAGGTGTGTCCTAATCTCTGGACTGAGAGAAAGTGGAACTTCTTTTGATGGTTTCAGTCAAACACTCGTAAGCATTGTCTGCTTCCAGTCACAGCTACAAGCAATGAGCATTAACATGCAGAATTCATGCAACAAATATGTCCCCATTAACAGCCATCACACTATCTCCAGTTATTATTTGTAGGAAATGGGAAGAAAGGTAACTTAGAACTATGGTTTAATAGACTTCTTCTAAGTCTTTATCCAGTCCCACTGAGGACTAGCATTGGCACTAGAACAGGCTGCTGAGATGCATTATGTAGTCTCCATCCTAAGAGATTTTCAATATCTAGCTGGACAAAGTCCTGAGCAAATCCAGTTTAATGTTAATCTTGCTCTAAGGATCAGTCTGGACAGTCTTCTGAGTTCCCTCCAAGGTAAAAGGTTCAGTGACTCTGTGATCTTTGGGGTCACACGGGCTTCCTGTAACCCTAACCTTTACACTCGGCATCAATGATAGACTAAAATAATTCAGTCTAGTCCACGTCTCTTCCACTGAGTCTCCCACAGACAAGGGAGTAACGGGAGGCTGATGTGACAGATTTTTTCTGGAGGATGGAAGTCCGGGCATAGCTATTGTCTGCTGAAATCCTGCAATGTAAGTATTACTTTTAAATCTAAATTAACTAATTCCAGAATTATTATTATTCAAAGTGATGAATCTGACCTAGAGTCCTAGAGCTCTGTTTCCATTTTCTCCTAAACTGTGGCATGGAATGACAAAATATACCATAATTAGCTTCTCTTTCTTCTCTGAAGATTCCAACATACTTATTTTGAAACAATCGGATTCAGAGACTTTGATGACACTGGCATATTCTCAAAATATAGATTTTCCTCACTCTTGTTTGACTGCTGTTGCTGTAATTCTTTCATTTCATTTGTACTTTATTCACTGATGTGTCTTCGAACAAACTGTTAGGGTACTTACACGCTCTGGGTGACAAAGCTCCATTGTGAAACAGTCAGTTTGCTAGTCTATGTTTAGCACTGCTGTGGTTATTTATTATTTATTCCCATCTTATTGTCCTATTACAGGCAATGAATGTATAAATTTGCAAAGCCTAATGTGTTTCTTGACTGTCCCCAAAGAAAATCCAGTCAAAGAGCTATGCAGTTGAGTGAGGAGACATTAAAATAACTATGCAACAATCATCCATAGTAAACACTATCTCAATCTTCACTCCTGTATTCAGAGAGAGAAGGTATTCCATGATGAAAAAGCTTCTCAGTATCTAACTGTCACTGTTGACAAGCTTTGGGGCAATGAGTGTGTTTCAATTCAAATGTGCAGAGAAAACCCTAATCTAAACATTTCACTTTTCCTATCTCAAAAGGAAAACCAGAAAACTCAAATTACAAGCCTGTTTTCCCATGGACAGGAAGTAAAGTATACATGCTTCCTTCATCTACTGAATTATTCTCCACTTCTCCCTTTTTCCTCCCCTCCTTTGATTTAAAGGACTCCTGTCTTTTTTTCTCTAATTTTTTCCTTTCTTTGCATACTTCACTTTCCCAGATCTATTACACATTTCCTAACTTGGTTCTTGTTTATCTAGGAGACTTACAAGAAATTCCTTTAATAAGGTTATTTTTTGTCTTAATAGCTGATATATTAGCCTCATAATGACTATATGAAGTAAGAAAGTACTATAATTCCTTTTTATTAATAGGAAACTTGAGGACAGATCCCACAAAATAACAAAGGTGCCTGAAGTGGGAGTTGTATACATGTCAAAGAGGAGTCAACATCTGTCTTTCCATGAGTCATGAAGTAATGGTTTATTCCACATGAATCTGAGCGAAAAAGGAGGTACAATCCACACCTCCTCTGGAAGCTGTGCAGCTGTTTAGCAAATAATGTCTCTGAATCATGAAAAGCACAACTGAGTCCTCTATGCTTAAGCATGTAATGTTTAGTCCTTCTTGTGTATGGAGCTCAGGCACCTAACTTCAGCGTAGATTCATCTTATGAGATGAAACAGATCCATTAGACGTGGCATTTCTAATGCATGGGACTCGAGTTTCCCTTCCTTTGCAGAATCCTGTGGCCCCCTTCACTCATCTCCTTTCACCCAGTTCCTGCTGCATTACTAGTGTGATGGCACTAGATGGTTCTTTGTGTTCTAGCTCAATGCTAGACCTCCAAGCAACTCTGATAGAATACAAATAAATAATACTAGTATCTACTAGATGTATCTGCTCTTTCCCCCAAAGCATTGTCCCCAGACCCTTCAGTCTCTTACTATGTGGATTTAGGGAAAAGCATATTTTTCCTCTAACAATAACAACAAAAATCTGTGGAACAAGTGAAATTAGCATATTCCTAATGAAGTCTCTGTTTGACCCAACCCCAAAATTTTGATGGCCTAGAGTGCTAGAAGTTTATGTAAAAGATTGCATGCTGTTGCTTAAAGATTTAGAAAGTTCTTTCCGTAAATACACTAGAAGAATCACAGTGTAGAGGACATAAATGACAATCCGCTCCTTTCCAGATTGGATAACAGTTGCTTTTACCTTCTGATAAAAAACCAAAGAGAATCCAAGGAGAGATTTGTAGCCATAATGTATGACATCAAGTCAAACTTTGCATATACATAAAGCCATAGCTAAATGTAAGCAAGCAAAACCATCAAAACATCTCTGGCACCACCTACAGAATTCAGTTTTAGCTTTAAAGGTTTTATGTTAAAAAAACCCTTCAAACCCATAAAGACAGAAAAATGAAGAGGAATAAATTAAAAAAAAAATTATCGTCACACACAAAGAACTTTAGGAACTAGAATTACATGGATTCTCAGTCCCCTGCTGATGAAATGCTGTTTATTAGTAGCTGCTATGCTTTCCATGCAATATATTCAAACTCCAAAGTGTGCTTATAAGCTTGTGAATCGTCTACAGGAAATGATTAAGTGACAAGATACAATATGTAATGTGTGGAAATCAGTCTTTACTATGGGGAACTTACTTTCTGGTACTGGAAGACTATGAGTGTAGATTAATGACATTTTCACAGCTGGATTTTTGAATAGAGCCTCATTAAACTGGTATAAATATACACCATATTGTTGTGTGGTTTTGGTTTGGTTTTTTTTTCTCATCAGCATCAAGATCACTTTGGTACAGAAGAATGCTGTTTCATTATATCCACTCCAGCTGTGTTCTTCTTCCAAAGTCCTAGCATTTGCCAAATGTAAAACTTAGCACTTGCTCAGAACAGTAAGTTGGTAAGGTTGATTGAGTGGAATACAATACATATAACAGACTAGGTAAGTGATAAAAAGAACTTTAAAATTGAGAAAAAATGTTATAACAAATATTCTTTATTTCTTCTGTAATTGCTAAGGGTGTTGTGGTAATTACCAAAAACAAACCAGACACTACGGAGCCCAATATCAGTGAAAGCAAAAGTATTATATGTGTTTTGACCAAAACGACAGATAGCAGCAGGAAACCACATATAACATCAATATGATCATATAAAAAGGTACAGAAACAGCATGCTATATAGCTGATATTATGCTCAGACCTCTATAAAGAAAGTATCTAACAGTAACAGTGATCTGAAAAGCTCAATAAGGTCTTGTGCTTAAGTATGGATTTAAATCTCAGTGGAAAAAAAAATAATGAGCTCAGTGATGCTAAAAGGCAAAATGTCTCTTTAATTTCAGCAGGGCTAGACTCCATTTGTGAACTCCTTAGAAGTAAAACAGGTATTTGTACGTCTTCCAAACATGGGCCTCTGGCACAGCTGTGAAAGCAGAAGGCAACACAGACCCACAGGTCTGCAGACCCGAAGGACTTGGTCGCTGGGCTAGACACACTGAACTCAGCCAGGGCAAGGCCAGCAGATGACTGGCTGGTGGGTCTGGTTTACCCTTAGTGGTGTTTATGTTGAGCTATAGCAAGTATGCAGCAGCTCTGTGTCAGGTTGTGCTCCTCACTGGGCATTAAAAAATAAGAAGGAAGGTGTGAATATGTTTATGGAGTAGCTTGGCCAAAATCTTCTTTTTTTTTCATCATGTTTTATAATTTGCCAGCTAACACTTTTGTCCTGGAAGTTGCAGTGTAGTCTCCGGGTAGATATAAGAGTCAACAAAATTGCTGCATATATTCATATTTGTGTTCTTCACAATATTTTATGGCCATTTAAAATGTCTATAAACATTCTTTATTGATATTGTTTATTGAAAGTAGCTCCCTGATGAAATAATTTTGGCTGATTGTACTGAAGCAGCTCAGAGGGAAATTGGACTTGAGATTGATTTTACATCATCGCATTTCCTTAAAGATTTTTCTTTTTCACCTAAAACAAATTATATATAACCATTACATTTTGAAGTGAATGAGTAATTATTAAACTAGAGATTGCTATGATCCCATTAAAATGTCTATTCCTGTACTAAGAGCAATGATTCACTGTTCACAAGTGAGCTTAAACCACTGACGTTAAATACAAATCCTTCAGCCAAACCAGAACTAGAATGATTTTCTTCCTGAAAACCAAATATTTAAACAACATAGGAGTCCAACAAATATCATTTATCAGTGAGTCCCAGTCATATATTGTCACAGAGAGCATTACAAGGTATGTATTCCTACCTAGAGGATGGGGAAGTAAGGAAACTTTAGCTAATGGACTGCAGAGTGTAATCCAGGTAGCAATAGGTTTCCATCTGGTGGAAAAAAGGGTGGAAGAGGAAGGGAATGAAAACCTCATTTGTGCGATGGATTCTTCCAGATGCAGCATGTAATATATTTACCACAAGCAACATGCTCTTTTTGTGGGTAGAGTTAAATACCAGTGACATTATCTCCTGGTGTTAGAAAAAAGAAAAATATGTGAAATTTCTGTAACTGAAAAAAAGATTATGGAAAAACTAATCTCCTGTCTATTTTCAGTTTATTTACTTTGTACATTTTATAGCACTTTTTGATATTGTCATTTTCACTTTTTTCTCTAAATTATTAAATTTTCTCTGGTCTTGAGGAAAAGAAGTTTATATCTATCAGGTTTTATTTACTTTTATTTCATTTGTTTCAACTGCTTATATTTTGCATTCATACCATCTCCTCTAACGTATCACAATTGAGAGCAAGGAGGAAGAGCTGTATCTATTTTCTTTTACATAGGGAGAACAAGTTATGTATCCTATTTTATTTACCTAACCTACTGTAATTTATTATTTCCATGGTAACTATTGTAACTTAATATGAATTTATCCACCATTTGTAAGGTCAAAATCAGAAATTGCTGGTGTAACAGGAATTATTTCATAACAAGAAGTTTCTGTAGAGAATAAGTCAGTTTTGCATGCTCTAGTTGTGTTTAATCCAATTAATTTGAGTTGCCAAGTAATATGAGCAACTTAGCAGGTTTTGTTATTACAACAGTTTATTAATGCTTTCCCTTGAGTGTGAAGATGATTTTTAAATCAGATTTTTAAAGCAGTTAAGAGGTCTTTTAATTAACTTTGTTTCCAGTCTTCCATGGACTGGGCGATTTTCGGGATGATAAAGAAAACCGTTTTCAAATAACTGTTTTTCTCTGAATCACAGATTTTCTGTAAATGTCGCTGTGAGAGAGAAGTGTTCTTATACTGTTGACTGAGTAGTTTTTTGGCAGACTTCTCAGCATCCTTTTATACTCTCAGTGACAGAGCGTTGATTTTTAGTCTTCTTATAGATCGAGCAGGGAAGGAGAGAATTGTTCCGAAATCTATTGTTTGGAAGGATGTGTTTCCAAAACTGCTGATGTCATATTGGCGGTGAAGATTATGCTTTTGTTTTAAGAGACAGATGCACTTCAGAAACTTGTTTGCTAATTTATATAGTGAGGTTACATTATATTTTTTAAATTTTTTTCGTTAGAGTCCTCATAGTGTAGTTCACGAATTTAACCAACGGACTTGAAGAATAAGCAATGAGAAATTTATAAGATGCCACAATCTGTGGCTATGATGACTCATGTCCCAACAAAGAAGCTGAACAATTTTAGTAATAATAGCCAAGTGGTGCATTCCACTAGCCTCATGCCACTGACTCACTGCTTGATTAGATACAACACAGAACAGCTCCAGTGAACAGAGAAATGCAGTCTTCAAGGATAGATTGCCAGGCTTTTCTATCACAGACCTTCAGAAATCTCTAGAAGGTAGCTGATCCTTTTTTGCGATTTCCACTGTCGTTTAAACCTCATTTTCTACTGCATCAATATTTGCTAGATCTTTCAAAATACGTATGCAATAGGTAGATATGTTGACATCACACTTGGGCACACAAGTCTAAGCTAGTGTTTGTTGTAGTTAGCATTAGAAAGAACTATGGCTTTCAAAAGTTACTTGTGCGTTAGGCACTTCTCTGAACATTAAATCCACAAATATGCATGTATGTAATCAAATATACATGTATTACAATATACTTAGGAAAGACTGAAAATATTATAAATCTGAATCTTGAGGTTGAAAACTAATAAAATTTCAAACTGGGAGTGTTAAAGGGATACTTTCATCCTTTTTTATTCTTAAGTTTGAAAAATTATATTGCTTTGTGTAGAGTAGACAGTATATGTTTATTTACAGAGTCTCACCTAGCACATCACCCTTGGGAGTGAAATGGCATATCAACCCAAAACAACAGACCCTGCAATCAAATGGATTTTAGTTCAGGAATTAAAATATTGAAATGTCTGTTATAATTCTGAAAAGATTTAACAGGTTCTAATATACCAGAACATGGCAGAACCTACCAGAACTTGCCATAATAGCATCACTTTCCAGGAAGGTGAGATTTTAGACAATATTTTTGCTAGGACTAATCTAAACTATATTGCAACTTAAACCAGTTCTAGCCCCAAAAGGGAGAAGAGCTCATTCATGTCTTTTCTTCAGCAGCCTTTCATAGATCTGAAGAGTGTTTTCATGTCTTGCTCACACTTCTCTTTCTTCCACTCATTAATTCCTCTTTATCATAGAATCATAGAATTACCCACATTGGAAGGAACCCAGAAGGATCATTGAGTCCAACTCCTTCACAGGACACTCCCAACATTCACACCATGTGACTGAGGGCATTATCCAAATGCTTCACGAACGCTGACAGACTAGGGAGCCTGTTCCAGTACTCCACCACCTGCTTGGGTGAAGAACCTCTTTCTAATGACCAATCTAACCCTCCCCTGGCACATCTTCCTGCCATAACCTCTAGTCCTATCATGAGCTGCACGAGAGAAGAGATCAGCACCTGTTTCACCTCCCTCCCTTGTGAGAAGGCAGTAAACAGCTATGAGATCCCCTTTCAGTCTCCTCCAGGCTGAACAGACCAAGTGAGTTTCCTCATATGACTTATCCTCTACACCCTTCACCAACCTTGTGGCTGCGTCTGGACACTCTCCAGTAATTTTATGTCCTTTTTATACTGTGGCTCCTAAAACTGTACCCAGTACTTGAGGTGGGGCCACACCAGCTTGTTTACTATTCTTGGAGGTTGTTTGGTATTTCTGTCATTCAAAAACAAACAGTAAGAAAACATACAATTGAAATACATGGTTTAATCAATACTTTTCTTCCTGGTCTTTTTTTTTTCCTGTTTTTTTGTTGTTGTTGGGGTTTTTTTGTTTGTTGTATTTTTTTTTCTAGTTTCATTTTTCATTACTTCCTGAAACTATTGAAGACCTACTACAGGACTTCAAAAAAGAAATCTTACAATAGGAGAGTCACATACTAAAATAAGTTCCCTAAAGATACTGTAAAATCTCCAATCTTAGAGTTTTTTAAAACTCAGCTAGACAAGTCCAGATCAGATAGATCCAATTTTGATCTAAACCTGCTCTGAGGAGAGGTTGAACTATACGACATCCAGAGCCCTCTTCCAATCTATATTTTCCTTTAATTCTATGTTAAATAAATAAAGGACATATATATTAAACTGAGAGATAGCAATTATTTGCCTACCTGGTAAAAGTCAGTATCCCGAGTCCAACTGTGCCTGTCTCCTTACTAAACCATGTCCCTAAGGAACTCATCCACCCGTCTTTTAAACACCTCTAGGGATGGTGACTCCACCACCTCCCTGGGCAGCCTGTTCCAATGCCTGAACAGTGAAGAAATTTCTTTTCAGTGAAGAAATTCTTTCTAATGTCCAGTCTAAACCTCCCCTGGCGCAACTTGCGGCCATTTCCTCTTGTCCTATCGCTTGTCACTTGTGAAAAGAGACCAGCACCTACCCCGTCACAACCTCCTTTCAGGCAGTTGTAGACAGTGATGAGGTCTCCCTTCAGCCTCCTCTTCTCCAAGCTAAACAACCCCAGCTCCCTCAGCTGCTCCTCGTAGGGCTTATTCTCCAGCCCCCTCACTCGCCTCGTTGCCCTTCTCTGGACGCACTCCAGCCCCTCAATGTCCTTCCTGTAGTGAGGGGTCAAAACTGAACACAGCA
This sequence comes from Neomorphus geoffroyi, assembly GCA_033558235.1. Classification (NCBI taxonomy): domain Eukaryota; kingdom Metazoa; phylum Chordata; class Aves; order Cuculiformes; family Neomorphidae; genus Neomorphus; species Neomorphus geoffroyi. Next base: position 968,908 of record JAUMJM010000053.1, on the reverse strand, counting down.
CTCGAGGTGCGGCCTCACCAGTGCCGAGTACAGGGGCACAGTCACCTCCCTTCTCCTGATGGCCACACTGTGTCTGATACAGGCCAAGATGCCATTGGCCCTCTTGGCCACCTGGGCACATTGCTGGCTCATGTTCAGCCGGCTGTCAACCAACACCCCCACCAGGCAGCAGGTCCTTCTCCACCAGGCAGCTCTCCAGCCACTCCTCCCCAAGCCTGTAACGCTGCATGGGGTTGTTGTGACCCAGATGGAGGACTCTGCACTTGGCCTTGTTGAACCCCATCCCGTTGGTCTCAGCCCATGGATCCAGCCTGTCCAGATCCCTCTGCAGAGCCTCCCTTCCTTCAAGAAGATCCACACTTTGACGCAGCTTGGTGTCATCTGCAAACTTGCAAAGGATGCACTCGATCCCACATCTGACCAGTCAGAATTCTACTTATTTACTCAAGCTACCACCTTTTAAGTAGGTTGTATGTCCAATAAAAAAAGAAATTAAACTTTATCCTGGGATGATTATAATACTGTTGTGAACAATTAAACAAAACATCTTTAAAGGCAAAAGTTTCCTGAAATTTTTGGCACAGATTTTTTAAATAATGCTTTCGAATATAAAGGTTAACTGTATGTCAGTTATATGAAATTAATATCATACAATACTGTTCATGCTATTTTTCCTGCATCTGTCTCTAAAAGATTATGACGTTGAAATTATCAGAATGGATGTGTTGATATAAAACTGACAGTGATATGAAATAGAGATGACAGCTCTTTGAAGATCATACAAAAATAGAACAAGAAGATATAATTCATAGAGAGCCAGAAGGAACAGGGCTTTTTTAAAAAGAAAAATGAAACAAAACAAAAACAACAAAAAAGAGGATAGAATGAAAAATACAAAACTTGTGACTCTTTTTCTAGTTCTGCATAATAGTTACTCCTAGATAGTTACACTGTGTAAGATGCGTTGTTAGTTGTTGGAAAATTAATTTTAGAATTGCACAGAAAATCTTGAGAACTGATGTCAAAAACCTTGCAGGACAAGGAAACAACGTTTTACAAAAGCTTTAAAGGTGTTAGCTTGGAAACAGTGTTTAGACTATATAACAATGGTAGCTTGAGGTAAGCGTTGTGTACAAGAAATCTGGTTTTATTTTACAGTTAAAGTTGATTTTGGCCAAATGACGAAATTTGAAACACTGAATATAAATGAGGTACTTATGACACCATTGTAGTCAGGACTTCTCCATGCAATGAAAAGTGTTTCTCCAATAAAAATGATGAAGTGGTTCTCCAATAACTATGCAAATAAAATTAAACTAAATGGAAAAAAAATTAAACATTTTTATGCTTATAAATTCTTAAATAATAAATAGAAGTCAAGATATAAATCACATCTTTTAATTGCTTATTGATCTTTAACAGTTACATGCTAAATACTAAAATGCCAAATGTGAGATATATGTATTTCATTAATCATGCATGTTTAAACTTACAGTTGTAAGTAATCTACCACCAGTTTTTAACCAGAAGAATAATTCAGATGAGATGTTTTTTGCTGTCACCATTAACATCTTTGTAACCTAGTTTTCCAATGTCTTAGAACTCATTTAATTATACAGTGTGTTATGTTTCTTTGCTCCAAGATAAGTTGAACATTAACTAATACTCTCAGGAAAAGAGTAAGCAACCCTTGGCTTTCTGCACTAATAGTCATCTGGAGATGGGGAGTAACTGCTCTCTCGCAACTAAACAAAGCATCTTCCTCTCCTTTTTCTCTCTTAAACTTGGTATGTATTGTCTTTTTGTCTAGAAGGTAATAATGTTTACTGATATCCATGAGATGTTTCTAAGATTAGTGGAGGGAAAGTCACGTACAAGAGCAAAGCATTAGGATTTAATAAGGTTTTTGTCAAATAAAGCACAAACATTTGTACAGCTATATTATTCAGGCAGCTCACCAGTCATTTTCACAGCTTTCTTAATCATAGAGGACTGGTATATTGGCAGTAATGAGACATTTTAGCATGCCTTTTCCACTAGTATTCTTCCAGCACTTGCTGCTCACCATGCATCCACACACTGGCTAAGCAGAAAGGTTAAGAGTAGTATCTGATAGGACCTAAAGACATCTCCTTCTATGCTGCACCCACTTAGAGGGTCTAGAGTAAACATCTTTTTTACCTTGCCTTCAACGGTGCTGTATTTCATAGTGTTGCTGTGACTTTCTCTGTCATCTCATTTCAAGATATTGAACTCTTCTCTCTTTAAAGTCAAAATATTAATTTGTATTTCTAACATGACTTAGTATGAAACTTCAGTTAACTACTTTCTGATAATTTTCTTATCATCTGATTCATTTCAATTCAAAGAACAAACAAAAAAGATGCTTACTACTACTTGTTAAGACAAAGTGAAAAGTTACCTGAAGTTTATAATCAGAATTTGGACGGGAGGGGAAGGTATGAAGGGGTGGGACAAGGAAAAGCATATACAGTAAGAGGACAGATTTGGGAAATCTTATGCTTCACTGAGGCTGGTGTTCACTTTGCTACCTTAAGGAATGTCCCTTGAGAGAATCACAGCTGAAGTCTGTGTCAGGTATTGCCCTCAAATATTAAGAGAATTTTAGGCATAGCTTTGACTCAAAAGTTGTGAGTTGAACTGCCATATTTTTTATAATTAAAGGAAATTACAATTTTTAAGGTAATGCAAGCAAAAGCTCTCACGTAAAAATAAAACAAATGTTCATGTTGATTTTATGATTTAAAAAGCATTTTTGATGTATACTAAAGAGCTTTGTTCTTTCATGGTTTTGGAAATACCATCAAATTTTGCGAAATTCTAAGAGGCAAATTTCTAAACCAGTTTTCTTTCCAAAAAAATAATTTAGCTAATTTCATACATGATTTTGGGTCAGGAAAAGCAGCTCAGAATTAATCAAAATTGTTATATACTTATTCAGACCAAATTTCCAAACCTTAAAAATTTATCCATTTTACATAACACCTTTACCATCAATGTCTTTGCCTGAGTTTTGGGCAAAATTGCACAATGAGACTGATCCAGCTGAAACTATAACACAGCAATACATGCAACATTGATGGAGACTCAGAGACATTGATGGAGACTCTGTGCATAATTTATGTTCTCATAGTAAAATTTTCAGATATCACGAATACTGAAACTGAGCAGCAGTAGAGCATCTAATAGTGCAAACTAAATAATTTGGACATTATGATATTGTCTCATATTCTGTATATTTTAAGGCTGCAGTTTTCTCATATGTTAAAGTAATCAATCCCACTTGAAATATAAATGTCAAGTGCTATATATCAAGGTTAATGTAAATTTTCCCCTGCGCAACAAGAAAACAGTATACTGTATGCCTGGAGAAAAGCCACCATATAATACTAAAATGTTTTCATGGGTTAAGCAGGAAAAAGCTGTCAACAACACCAAGAATAATTATCATTTAAGCTGTTACAAAAAGATTAGCAACAGCCCTTTCTTGATATGTGCATGTGGTTAAAAGTTAATTTTACTGTATATATTGGTAATCATCATCTTATGAATTCCCTTGTATGTGAATAATTATAATCAGACAAGAAAGAAGATTATTTAAGAAAATTATGCATGTATATAATCTTTGGCAGAGTTATATTATTTTCTTGAAAGTTGTATGACAATCTTCTTAAAAAATAACATGGCTTGAACACTGAATTTTTCCTACTGTATCTCTTCACTCCTTGCTTCAAATATTTAAGTATTATGAACATTCAAACTAATGCTACAAATTTTTAAGTATACTTTGCAATTATTTTCCATTTATTTAGTGATCCATTTAAAAAACTGCCTACCGATTTCCAGTATGATACTTGAAGGATAACTTAAATTTATTCAAGTATTCCTAGAAATATTTTCAAAAATCTATATTCTTTACTCACATTTACAGACAAGACAAAATACCATAGAAAGTCTCATTCCAGAGTATTTTGATGGCTAGACTGTTCACCAAGGTTGGAGAGAACCAACAGGCATGAATGCAAGCGCACCTTGTCACACCAGGTTAGACTTCTAACCAGGTTTTCTTAATGTCTAATAATTGATCTCTCTCCTGAGCTAAAGTGGTCCTTGTTAACAGACAGTAGAACTAGCTGCCCAAGAAGATCTAAGGGGCTGCTGGTAAGTGCAGCCCACTGGGGTGACTCTCAAGCTCATGTCAAAACCAGGCCAGAAGTATGAATCCAGTTATATCCCTTTCTAAATGAGTGTCCCATTCTTAGAGCTGTGAGTTATCAGGAGGTTTCCTCTATCTCTTTCTGTCTGATCAGCACGATCAGCATCTGCAGCTTACAATTCAGACACCTCTATCAACAAAAATGTTGCTGAAAAGAATTCATTCCTAAAAAAATCCCATCTTAACCATCGGAAAACTAGAATGCAGGGCACAAATCCTGAGAAGATATGAAATCAAGAGTGAAGAACAATATACAAGTTTACTAGATTACTTCCTTTTCTTCAATGAGAAGATTCTCTCCTGCATCTTCAGTTTGCTTGGAGTCTGTAAGCAGAATCAGAACTGTCAGCCACTGAAGGGCTAAGCCACACTTTCCTAAACTACAACCAGTGACAAACAGAGGGTAAGGAAAAACACAACAATGTCTCTTACTCCAAAGCTGGATGCATTCTGTCAGGTGTCAATTCATGGATATTAGTTTTCATTAATCTGGATAATTGTCCTTTTGGCAGAGAAAACAGAACTTCTTTACATCAAAACTGTCACTGTCCCTAAAGGTTTGAGTTTGTTGCTATTTGAAAATAGAAAAATTTTTGAATACATTGAGGGCTGAAAATTCAGGCGGGTCTGAAGTATTTTAATCTGGAAGGACTTGTCATCTTTTTACGTTTTCTAGTATCAAATTAAAAAATCAGTTAACCGGAGAAAGTAGCCGCTGAGAAGTTCAAGATTGTGGACACACATAAATGTTTCTGCCATATTTTGTTCTGTGACAGCCCAGAGCTGAGTGCTTGCCAGCCACTGTGTTTATTTGACATGCTTGTGTGGTGCCCCCCTCAGTGAACAGGTAGCTGGTTTAAACCCAGCTGAGCATGTCTACATGCGTTGTGATTGCTGCACTTGTTCATGTAGATGTACTTTAAAAATAGACTCTGCAGCTGTTTCATTCAAGAACATTGAGATAAGAATTTAAGTTTTACAAATGAAAAGTAGGAAGATTTAAAATGGGAAAGAGGGTTTATATATTCTCTCTTCTAGTTTCTGCTTATCTAGGAGAGTTATGCCACCTTTCTTCTGTCTTTTGTATTAAAAAAAGGAAAGGCTGCGTTTATCTTATTTATATTTGCCTATTAGCCTTTTTAATAGAAAATAGAAAACGACATCCATAAATTCATTTTGTGGTATTACTCAGCATTATTTAAGTATTTTGTGCCTTTCATAAATTTTAATAGTAGTTTACAGTACATCTTTATGAAGGCAAATGGATTTCAGGCATTCAACAAGCTACATAAAAGACAAGTATAATTGCAAGTGATGTACCTTTTAGAATGCAGCCTTAGAAAAGAACATTGAAAACTTCATTTTTATATTTAATGTTGAGGCAGATGTTATTTTAATAGTTATATTCTTTGAAAATGAGGATTATAGCCTTTTCCATGTATTGACACGTGGAAGTGGAATGTTTGCAAAGTAAAGCAGGTCAGATATAATTAAAAATTTGTACTTTTTATTTGGAGCATTTGCAACATAGCTTTGTCTTTGATCTTTCTCTCACTTTACCATTTGTACTTCTATCCCTACAACTAACAGTTAGTGTACTATGATGTTGAAGCTAGACTACAACTGCTCTCACACCCTATTTGGGAATCTTTTATCTTTTGTTTCCATATTGCAGTTTGGAAAATCATAATTAAAGTTCAGATGTTGCATAACATGTAATGCTTCAAAGACATGCACTGTCTTGAAATCTTGCCGCAGTGCAGAGTTTATGAATATTTTCAAAGTGTACACCTCATTTCAGAGGGAAATATTAAGTTTTCAGAAAAGTCAGAGAAAAAAAAAGGGAGTATCTCCATTGGCTCCACACTGGTTTCTACTGTCTTCTATTTCTCCTCAGTGTCCATCTTGTTTCTTGTTGATGCTTTTGTACCAATGCTTTGGCAGTACCAAATTATTTATGGATATGGCTAGATTTTCAAATTAGAATTGTAAAATTGCTCTAATGACTTACTGCTGGTTCTGTGCAAACACTTTCCAGGGTTAACCAAAGTACGGCTTGAGGAAGGGAATTGCTGGCATCGACTCATGGTAGGAAAGCAACCAAAAGAACTTGCAGAGTAAAATGTATCTGCTCCATTACCTCCCTGTCCAACCAAGAAAAGAGCTACACCAAATGAACTTGAGAGATCATACCAAGATAGATACAAACAAAATGAAGTCTCAAACATTTTAAAAAAATACTAGTCTATCTTTGTCATCTTAGGGCCCAAATCAATACTCCTGGATTATCCAAACTGCTTATGTGTTGTGTCTCACTCTGCCTAATAGACCATACAAAGGCCAAGCAAGAGATGAGCTTAAATTCAGACCCTTCTAGTCAAGAAATTTGAGCGATGTGGTGTAAAGAACTGAGACAAATCTAATGGGCCAAACCAAGCCAGAAATAAGGGAAATTGGGATTAAATTTGTTCATGAAGAAATCTTCTTGCAGTAGTAAGCCTGCCTGCATTTGTTGAGGGCATCATCATAGCATACCATCTGCTCTTTTATATCCTTCTTTATAGCTCTGACTTTCAGAGAGATGGTAGTGATTACCTCACGTCTTTATTATATAAAAAGAGCTGTTTGCTAGTTCAGTGTTCAGAAAAAGAAAAAAAGGTTTTTGTCAGTTACTCATCAATTTGCTCATCTGTTTGTCCTATGCAACATGATGATTTCAAGTCTGCTGACACTGTTACCCAAGGGAGTATGATTCATACAATAATTTCCCTTCCTTCCTGCCTATTTCTTTTAAATTTTCTGGAACTTTAATGTATCCCATAGATATTTTTCACCTTAAAGTGTTCTACCCTTACTAGCACTACAGTCATATCTTTGAAAATATTTTCTTATTTTAGATAGGATGCTTACTAGTATTAGAAAAATAACGTTATTATTTGAAAGAAAGAAATAGAAATACATTTTACTAGAAAAAGAGCTTTAAAACTTTAGTATTAGAAAAAACTTTAAATTAAGATGGCATTACGTTTTGGTTTCTTACTCTTAACATCCCATTCTTGCCAGTACACTTATTTTATTTTTCTCTTCTTTTGGAAAATGAACTCCTTCTTCAAAAATAAAGGCTAATATTAATAACGATACCTTCGTGTTTACAAAATCCATTATCACTAAGGCTATGAAAGAGTTTTTGTAATGTGAGTAGTTTCCTCTTTTACAGTAGGAAGGTCATCTAGCATGCTCCAGGATAACATTGGTCTTCTGAATGTTTCTCCTGACAATGAATCCTGTAGCAACTAGAGCATGTTTTTTTTGTAAGGAAACTCATCAAGAACTTCTGCATGGAGCAACACAGGACTTCTCATTTCTACTGCAAGGGACAGACAAGGAGGAGCTCCTGCTGGCTGCGGTTTCGCTTTGGAGATCTCAAATCAGGCGAGTCTGAAAAAGCACAGCAAAGTATTGATCCTGGCAAAGACACTTCTCGGTTTTCTGATCTGTGAGCTAAACCAGTCATGGCAAATTTCTTCATGCTGTAGATGAGCTGAGGGAAACATTTTGACTCACAAAACACGCCCTAATCTACAGCATGAAGGAATAGGCAGTAATATCTTGTGGTCAGTTTCCCTTTTCAGCAGAGTGCTGGAGGCAGTGCATGAGGTTAAATGGCTTTTAACTTTCAGCACTAACCTATTTATTGTTTGATATTTCTGAAAGAGAGTTTTTATTAATTTATATGTTTTGATGGGTCTAGAAGGGTTTCCAGCTTACATGAGTAATGTTAATTTTGGTCCCTTTCACAGGAATTCTTGTGAAGGATCTTTATGCACACTAATGTCACAATCTCTTCCCAGAGAACGCTGCTAGGCAGTAAGGAATATTTCTATTTACTTCATTGTCCATTTCTCTTTTGCCTAAGATAACTGTCTTTCCATTCATTGTCTCAGATGCAGAAATGTCCAGCAGCTCTCCTATTTCCTCCACTTACCACAAAACTTCCACCTTAACATGGGATTTTTTTTCCATGCAGTTTTTCCTCTGCTTATTATTTGCCTTGGCTTTCTTCTTACCCTTTCCTTCAAATTACTAGCTTTTTTAAAAAAAATGCTTTAAAGAAATAAAAGCACATCTAACTTAAATGCCTTGTTTCATCTGAATTTGTTTCTATACACACCTCACTTCCACCTCAATTCCAGACCTCTTCCAATTTGCTACATACAAGGAATGGATGGATTTAGGAGGGGGAGGTCCTGCCTGACCAACCTGATCTCCTTTTACAACCGTGTGACTCGCCTGGTGGATGAGAGGAAGACTGTGGATGTGGTGTACCTGGACTTCAGCAAGGCCTTTGACACTGTTTCCCACAGCAGACTCCTGGAGAAGCTGGCAGCCCGTGGCTTGGATGGGAATGTTCTGTGCTGGATTAGGAATTGGTTGGATGGCTGAGCCCAAAGAGTGGTAGTGAATGGTGTCTCATCCAGTTGGCGGCCAGTCACTAGTGGTGTTCCCCAGCGATTGATGTTGGGCCCGGACCTGTTTAATATCGTCATTGATGATCTGGATGAGGAGATTGAGTGCTTCATCAGCAAGTTCGCAGATGACTCCAAGCTGGGAGGAAGTGTCGATCTGCTGGAGGGTAGGAGGGCCCTACAGAAGGACCTTGACAGGCTGGAGAGATGGGCTGAGTCCAATAGCATGAAGTTTAACAAGTCCAAGTGCCGGGTTCTACACTTTGGACACAACAACCCCATACAGAGCTACAGGCTGGGGACAGAGTGGCTGGAGAGCAGTCAGGCAGAAAGGGGCTTGGGAGTGCTGGTGGACAGGAAACTCAACATGAGCCAGCAGTGTGCCCAAGTGGCTAAGAGGGCCAATGGTGTTTTGGCCTGCATCAGGAACAGTGTGGCCAGCAGGACTAGGGAGGTCATCATTCTCTTATACTCGGCACTGGTCAGGCCGCACCTCAAGTACTGTGTCCAGTTCTGGGCCCCTCAGTTTAAGAAAGGTGTTGAGTTGCTGGAGTCTGTCCAGAGGAAAGCGATGAGGATGGTGAAGGGGCTGGAGCACAAGCCCTATGAGGAGCAACTGAGGGAGCTGGGGTTGTTTAGCCTGGAGAAGAGGAGGCTCAGGGGAGACCTTATAGCTCTCTACAACTACCTAAAGGGAGGTTGTAGTCAGGCAGGGGTTGGTCTCTTCTCTCAGGCGACTGGTGACAGAACAAGAGGACACAGTCTCAAGCTTCGCCAGGGGAGGTTTAGGATTGACATTAGGAAGTTCTTTACTGAGAGGGTGATTGGCCATTGGAATGCACTGCCTGGGGAGGTGGTGGAGTCGCCGTCCCTGGAGGTGTTTAAGGAAAGATTGGATGAGGCACTTAGTGCCATGGTGTAGTTGACAAGTAGGAGTAGGTGTAGGTGTTGGGTCATAGGTTGGACTCGATGATCTCAAAGGTCTTTTCCAACCTTATGATACTGTGATACTGTGATACTGCGAACCGTAAGAGAACCATCTGTGAAGTTGCAACTGTCCTTCAGAGTCTCTTACGTCTCAGTTAGTGTGGTAGCCCTCATTTTGGCCTTTAAAATAGCATCTTCTTCTAGACATAGATGGTCAATCCGTAGATGACAGTTTACTGTTATCACACCCGTACTCTTTCTTCTCTTTCATATCAAACTCTTCTTAATTGTGATGTTAGTCCTTTGCTGGAGTTATGGCTACTCTTAGCAGTTTTCATGCCTCTAGAAAGGAGCTGAGTCACACCAGAATCCTCTGGAAGGAAGAAAAGGGTAGATTTTTACATTTCTTTCCTCTTAAGACTTAATTTGTTGTTCAGAGACAATACTCCGCACTGATCTCTTTAAGTGTATTAGCTTGTCAAAGACTAAAAGCTGTACTGTGATGCTGTAATTTACACACAGACACTCTGGATGGTCAGTGAGGCATTCTGAAAATCATGAAAAATTATCAAGTCATGATTTAATAATTTTGCTTCTGGACCAGTCTTCATGCTTTTTAAATTTGGGAACTGAGAATCCTGTTACATTTATGATACTAATTCTGGTAAATCTACACGTAACAGCTTTGTAGCAAGTATACTTCCCCTCACAATACTCGATCTACGCCATCAGACCTTTTAACCAGCCTGGAAGGTTCTGCACACAGTTAAACACATATAAACAGAGTTAATATAAGGCCTAAATAAAATTACAGTAGATGTCAGAATACGTTAAGATGTCAAATTAGCCTCTTTCCCAGTACTACACAGCAATAGAGCCCTCTAAGGGTTACAGAGCAAAGTGATCGCTTTCTAGCTAAGACAGAATACTATCAATTGTGTATTTAATTGAAACAATTATGTATACTCTCAAACTTATTTTTTGATGAGTTATACAGCTATAGTGTATCACACTTACCCCTGTTACATTTAAACGAGATGCCCACTCTATAAGGGTATCTTCTACGACACTACGATAACTATATGCCTGTCTTATGGGCATGCATACAACAAAACCAGAAGGATTTGGTGTTGATTAACTGAGTATAATATTCTGAGTGGTAGCATTTTAACCAATAATTTGCTAAGTTTTTTTAAAAAAAAAGAATACAAATATTCATTTTAATGCAATTAGTATACTTTTAGCATTTTCATTCCACTTTTTGTAGGAAGCCACAGCTAGACCTTCAAAAGAGGGTAGTTTTTATTTGAGAGGACAAAGTATGCATCTTTCAATTGAAAGGCTTTTCAATGACATTTTTGAGCTATTGCAGTCTGGAATTCGTCAATATTGACGTGTATTAACATGCATAAGAATTAAATAAGTAGTCAGATGAAAAAAGTGATAATATCCAATTTTCTTCCTTAATTACATGGCATTTATTTTATTTTTCTCAATCATAACACAACCATGACAAGTTGTCTTTAAGTGTATTAATTTTACTATTTACTTTCAAAAAATATGGATGATTTGCAGTTAATACTACAAAAAATTCTGAACGACTCCAATATATTTTACTCCACTTAAAGTGTCAAAAATGTGATTTCAGAATCTTTTCAGATGATTTCTCTTAACGTAGAAGTCTTGAAAGTTATAAATTCCATGAGTTTCTTCAGAGCTTGGAGAGAGTTTGCCTTCTCTTTTCTGACATAGATCTTCAGTATATTTCATTCCAACATAAAATTTGCCAAACATTTTATAAACTTTATACAATGGTTTAGGAAACCATAGCTTACCTATGTGCTTTGTACATTTTCAAATTATTTTTTTTAATTATCAAACAATTACTGACAAATCAGATACGTAACAAGCTCTATTTAATATTATTTTGGAATATTTTTACTCGTTTCAAAGAGAATCATGTGGAAATCATATACCATTACAATTGTCATTGTTTGCTGACATATAAAACCAGCCACCTAATTTTGCATGTCATAATTGTTCTTTCTACAACATGGGGGGAAGCAGAAAACTTGGGCAATATAAAACACTTTCGAAGTAATTTGAATCTTTTATGGTAAAACTCAATAAACTAATTCACTAGAAAGAAATCAGTCTCATGAGGGTTTTTTTTTCCTAAATTAGCTCTTCTTAATCAGAGGGATGTTGTGTTCTGCTTCAATTACCACAGTATCAAAGCATCACAAGGCTGGAAAAGACCTTTGAGATCATTGTGTCCAGACTATGACCCAACACCAACACCTACTCATCATCTAAACCATGGCACTAAGTGCCTCATCCAATCTATCTTTAAACACCTCCAGGGACGGTGACTCCACCACGTCTCCGGGCAGCGCATTCCAATGACCAATCACGCTTTCACTAAAGAATTTTTTCCTAATATTGAGCCTAAACATCCCTTGACGAAGCTTGAGCCCGTGTCCTCTTATTCTATCGCCGGTCACCTGAGAGAAGAGACCAACCCCTGCCTGACTACAACCTCCCTTTAGGTAGTTGTAGAGAGCTATAAGGTCTCCCCTGAGCCTCCTCTTCTCCAGGCTAAACAACCCCAGCTCCCTCAGTTGCTCCTCATAGGGCTTGTGCTCCAGCCCCTTCACCATCCTCATCGCTTTCCTCTGGACAGACTCCAGCAACTCAACACCTTTCTTAAACTGAGGGGCCCAGAACTGGACACAGTACTTGAGGTGCGGCCTGACCAGTGCCGAGTATAAGGGGATGATGACCTCTCTAGTCCTGCTGGCCACGCTATTCCTGATGCAGGTCAAGATGCCGTTGGCCTTCTTGGCCACTTGGGCACACTGCTGGCTCATGTTGAGTTTCCTGTCCACCAGCACTCCCAAGTCCCTTTCCGCCTGACTGCTCTCCAGCCACTCTGTCCCCAGCCTGTAGCTCTGTATGGGGTTGTTGTGTCCAAAGTGTAGAACCCAGCATTTGGACTTGTTAAACCTCATGCTGTTGGACTCAGCCCATCTCTCCAGCCTGTCAAGGCCCCTCTGTAGGGCCCTCCTACCCTCCAGCAGATCGACACTTCCTCCCAGCTTGGTGTCATCTGCGAACTTGCTGATGAAGGACTCGATCCCCTCATCCAGATCATCAATAAAGATATTAAACAGGACCAGGCCCAACATTGATCCCTGGGGAACACCACTAGTGACTGGCCGCCAACTGGATGAGACACCATTCACTATCACTCTTTGGGCTCGGCCATCCAACCAGTTCCTAACTCTGCACAGAACGTCCAAGCCACGGGCTGCCAGCTTCTCCAGGACTCTGCTGTGGGAAACAGTGTCAAAGGCCTTGCTGAAGTCCAGGTACAGTACATCCACAGCCTTACTCTAATTTAGGATTCAGGGCTAAAATAATAGATAAAAAATAGAAAATTGGACTGTTTTATTTATGTTGACTCTGAGATTTCAAATAAAAAACAAGACTGTGATTACTTAGAAAAAGTCCCACTATCAATTAACCTATAAACCCAAAACCTTTTAAGTAAAGCCACTAAATCTATTTCTAGTTCTATTCTACAACACTGCTGCAGATCAAATGTATTTAAACTACCAAAAAACTTACAGTTCCCAGATTCTGCTAGAATATAATTTGCCATGAAGGGCTGAAGACTTCCCTATTATGTTCTGTACATCAGCTACCCAATTTTTGTGATGCATTTGCTTAAGTACTAATCTTACAAATAACATTCTCTACAGAGTGGCTCTAGGAAGCTGATCACTCTAATCAATCCCTAAATCAAGGTGATGAGTACAGTATCAGAGGCATAACTCTTACAGTTATGGACCTAAAATGAACCACGTCTTGTAGACTCTACCATATGTTACTTCAAGATGTATCACTATGAGCTGTTGGGTAGACCATTACTGCAGACTGCAAAGGAACAGCACACATTTACCTTTGTTCATTTATTTATCCCAATTCCACAGTATCATCACTCAAAGGACTTGAAGGATTTCTGAAAAATCATTTTTATCAGATTAAAATCCCTCCAAGCTTAGAATTCCTTAAGGTCAAGGATATCAGATTTAATTATATAAAAAGCCCCATTAGCTGAAACTACTTAGGTGTATTTGTCACACAATCCTAAGACTGAGAGGTAAGTATGATTTCAGGGAAGTGTCCTAGCCTAGATTCCTCTTTGTTCAGCTGAACTTCATTCTGCCTCGCCCTTGTGGGAGAGGTGGACCCTTTTTCTTTTTTTTTTTTCTGGATAAGAGGGGGAAGAATTGTATAAAAGATTGTATTTCTTTGATTCAGGCCTGGATTTACAAGTGTGTTATAAATGACACATGAAATTTGTCCATTTTAAGAAATATGCCTTGTTTCAATCAGTTCTGCTGAATGCCTTGCTAATTATTATAACATTTTCAGATGAAAGAGGCAAAACATTTGATTCTGACATTGGTTGCAATTGGTTCTAACCCTGGACAGTGCCAAAGAAAACAGGGTCACAATTTCAATGGGACCACTTAAAGTCAGCACTTGCAGCAGTGTAACATATTACCAGTAACAGCTCTTTTCCTGGCTTCATTATGCCTGTGAAACTGTATGAGAAAGATTCCTACAGTTCATATTTATATAAAAAAGTAAACACAAATACAGGAAACACAGAGGTCTTCCTTTTCAGTCCTTTGAGGTATTTCCTATTCAGTACAACATGGTTGCTGTTATGCAGCAATCAGACATGTAAGTATGGCCACAATTTGGAGAAACGGGTCAGAAGACAGATTGCAAAACAGAGGTCCATAAAGCAGACAGGTTTTGACTTACGAGGCTGGCTTTCACAAGCATGCTGAGTTATAATTGCCTAATTTTTTCAGAGTTGTTATGTGCATGCACTTAAATCACAGGAAAAGGACCAAAGTCCATTCAAATTGAAAGTCTATATTCGTAAAGAGGTGGTGTGTGGAAACAGGACTCAGATGAATTCTGAGGATAAATAAAAATAAGCTCAAAACCAGGTTCACAAAGGAGAACACCAAGTGGAGAATTCTGCATCTACAACTTCTGAAAAGAAGCCGTAAAGCTTCTGAACATTGCCAAGTAACATTTGCCAGATGAAGTGACTTCCGAGAATCTCAATCATGGCTGTGACTGCCAGCTATGTAAGACACTAAGGACAGACTTGGCAACAATGTATTACATGAGGGTAAACCAAAAAGAAACAGAAGGCATGCATAAACTGTGTCGGTTTACAAACCAATTGCTTTGTTAAGCTTTCCTGCATATTGTTCATACAATAATCTAATTGTTTAATTTTTCATTGTTATACTTCTTTTTAATTGCATGAAGACAGACTCCTCCATATGAAATGCAGGTATGAGCAACCAGGGTGTTTATTTCCTTGCTGCATTAAGAAGCTTTAAAACACTAAATACCCCCAGAGTCTGGATGTGCACATCAGGTACTTTGTAAAGTAAAAAGCAAGACTGTCAATGAACGTTTGAAAGTGACTGGAGACATATCTTCAACCTCAGATAACAATTTATGCTTTCAGAGGCTACAGTTCAAGCCTTCCCGTCCATTCCAAAATGCGGCAGAAAGTATTTCTAAAGCTGTGGTGAAAAGCCCTACAGAACCGGCTTTTGCATGTGAGGCGGTGACATCCAGTGGCGAGTTCAGTTCACTGTAATGATCTCTTCCCTTATGCACAGAAACCCAGCAATATTTGTATTTTGTTGAAATATACTACAATACTCAAAAAATATTTTAAAATATTAAAGAGATTTAAATAGACATATACAATAGGTGAGTCTTCTAAACAGATAAATGTACTTTGATATCAAAATTATAAAAATATGTACAGTACAGTTCATGTACAGTAAAAAATTACATTTTGCTTCTAGTTTTTCAATCAAGCTTACAATAAAACAAAAATGTTTAGTAGCTGTATTTAAAGAAACATTCCCTACATTACAGCTGTATTTTCTATCTTGTTCACACAAAGAATCATTACTCATCTTTTTTCCTGACATTCCTAGTTCCTATAAAAAACAGCTCAAGATTTGAGCTTATGATACGATTCTCACAATACCCAAAGCAATTCTGCAGTGTCTTCCCCCACTCAGCATTCACAGCCACAGCAGATCATCTAATGTAGCTCTACTTGAATAGATACCCACTTTTAAGATTCAGCTGATGAAAGACAGCAAGAGAGGCCTTCAAAGTTCTTTATTTAGAATACACACAAGGATACCGAAGACCTCAGTTTACTGTCTTTCCATGCCTTTGGGAGACAGATGTTTTTTATGGGAGACAGATATCCAAAATACGTATCTACTAAGCTAGCACATACTTCTAAGGAACAGACATTCAGATTCCCATATTGGATCTGTTCCATTTTGTCTAGAATAGTAAGATTCATTGCACCAAAACGAGGTGAAAATACACTCCAAGCAAAGGATATAGCATATCAGTGGATTTGGAAAATGAGAAAATTCCAGGTTCTCATTCTTGAAAACTCATCTCATCTTAGTTTTCCATAGGGAATAAGGCCAACTTAAAAGTGCAGGAAGGCTGACAGCTAAATTCTGCTAATCTATCTGTTCATAAATTTACATGCAAGAAAATTACTTTCTACTATGGTAAAGTTGCCATGTTAATATTGCTTTCCCCCTTTTAATGTCTCTCCACACTGGCTGACAACATATGCTGTTGTAGAAAGACGTAATAAGGAAGGCAGAAGATTTGAGTCACTGCCTGCATCTTGCTCTCCAAACTGAGCAGCTACCACCCTTTATGTATGTTCCAATCTGAAATAAACAGTCTGTTTTGCAAGCAACCTAAATTAAAAGTAAAGGTATTCCACCAGCCTAAAATATTTGACCCTCATTCACTTACACATACAAAGTTCTAAAGTAGGCAAAACAGTCTCTAAATTCACGATGTAATTATTTTGGTTTGTCAGCAACTAGGCCCTAATGTTACGTTATCACTTCATAAATCCAGTCACATAATGAAAAAAAGCCACATGCTACTTAATTGATGGCTTCCTTCATGGTTAAAAGACACCAACCATTTTTCTTTTTTTTTTTTTTAAACTTAAGAGCTAAGTGTTTCTTGGACAGGGTTAGCTACAGGACAATTCAGATAAAAATCTGAGTCTTTGTGAAATGTACAAACCACGAATATTTCTGACAAATATACATACAGAAACCACATTTTTATGTTTCTGAAAATTTATCTTATAGAACCATTAAATTCTTATAATGTAGTTTCAATAGCGAGGGAAGGCTTAAAACCACCAAGCTTACAATTTTGCAAGTCTACATTTTGAGATGCTTGTTCTTCCAAAATATTAGTAACAGTTTTCGAATTTGGAGCTATTTATAGTTTCATTCAGTAATACTTTGAGAAGTATTGCTCCCATCACATTGATACTTTCTAAACCAAGTATTATCTTGCTCCTACCTATTGCATTATGTCAGTGGTGTCTGAAACCAAAAGATGATATACAACTCAAATGAATTTTTACTTGCTAATTAAAAATAAAGTGCTTGCCATTGACATTTTAGGGTTCTTTCTTCTTCAGCTTTGTTAAAGGGCTGGAACACCCTGGGATCTTACATTAAAGAGCAAAATTACTCTGGTAATGCAACACAAAATGAAATACTGTCTGAAAGGTCAACTACACTGAGAGGAAGAGGAAAGAAAATTTAAGCAAGCACAATACTTTATTTCAGTTAGGATCTCCAAAGGTAGAAACACTTCCTCTAATAAATCTCGTGCAAAGCAAGAGACACACAAAACCAGGTAATACAGTAATTTCTGTTATCTCCTCTATATTATGCTAGAAGGGACAGATCTAATTGCTGTATTGCTGCAGAACAGAGAATTTTCATTTTTTCCAACCCCACATATAAGAAGAAGTATTGAAAAACTTGGGAAAAATTTGTCTTGGATATACTAAATACGGCACATTGTTTTCCCTTGCAAGCTGCTCTGAACAGCCTCATTTTCTGTGAATCAAATTCATATGTGTTGTGAAGCCAAACACTAACAGGCAATATTTCAGTACAATTAAGTACAACTGCTAAGTGTGTGATAATAAAACGACTGTGCATTGATAGTGTTGCAGAACAGTTCACAAGAGGAATGTCAGGAGTACATTTGTGCGATCATGCTTGGGCCCACATATAAAAAATTGCACACCTATCTCCATTGAACTGCTAGAGCAAAGTTGAACTTCTCTACACCAGACTGAGGGGACTACATCTATTTACAAAATCATACAGGCCTGTTCCTTGGTCCTAAAGACAGGTGCCACAGACTACTCTGTAGCCATTTGGATAGATGCTATTCACTCCTTCAAAACAAGAGACTGTTCCCAAAAGGCACATGGTATCCAGCAGACCACTGCAGATGTTTTCATGGAGAAGTGACAGCTGACACTTAGCCATCAAGAATCATGATTATGGGACAGCATGACAAGACCGCAGCTACTTAATTTCCTAGCAGCAAATTAAAAAAAACAGCCTAGTTGTCTCTAATTCTTGATAGAGCAATGAGTGAGAAGAGAGAGTCATACTGAAGTAATCCATGGGAAAGGTAAAGAAATGGATCCCAGATTAACACTGCGCTGCCTTTTCACAATGCCATGAAGCCCTTCAGAAACAGTTTCACTCTCCCTAACTAGATCTGCAAACTGTATGCATATGCATCTGCTTCTCTACCTCGGGTCTGTATTTTCACCGTTGAGAAGACCATTCAAGCATTTAAAATTAAGGTCACAAATATATGCAAGCTTAAAAATTTAGTGTTCTGCCGTTTTGTACGCTACTTTTCTTCACAGGAGTCCAAGTTCAACTTTGTGGATCATATTTCCAGTGTCTAAATGACAACTATTCTAGACAGATTTTATGTCCACACAAATGTTTAAATTATTCTAGATACAACTTTAGTAAATACATACGAAATTGTCCACTGTATTCATTCCTCACCCGAAATTTTCCTACTCCAATAAAAACAGATTACTCTGAGCAAAACTTAATGTTTTACCAGTTAATTTTTCATTTTCATTTATTAAAAATAGGAATGATACTGCAAAGAACATTATAGTTCCTCCCTATCTTTGTTCTACCAATAAGCAAAACCTATCAAAATTTCATTCAGTTTTAAGAAAATATTGTTCTAGCAGCATTAAAATAATGAAATGTAAACTAAAAACAAATTATCTTCATTTAAGATATAGTGGATAATTTTATTTATAAAATGCTACTGGCACACAACACACATAGGAATTATGAAATCTGATTTATAAAGAAGGGAAATGCTTCACAGAAGCAGACTCAAGGTATTCTCAATATAATCCCTCATTAACTAGAATTCACACCACTGCTCCAATTAGCTTGAACAGCAGAAGACAGGGTATTTGATAAACAAAAAGTTAAGACATAATACTTATAGACCTTGGTCATGGTGGAAAACTATCAATTGCTTGACACTGTAGGGCAGACAGACCTGTTAAGACCAGATACAATACATTCAAATGTATTGTAGATACTCTCCTTCACCTCAGTGTCCACCATCACAGTTTGCAGTCCTCTTGACACCAGACAAAAAAATATTGCTGTTTCTGGATAAGTGCACAGAAGGTCTGATTACCTGGACAAGTATTATTACAACTAAAAAAATAAATAAATTGGTGCTAGGGGCTTTCACTTTTTTTTCTCTTTTTCTGCTTTCATTCTCTGCTGTCGACTCTTCAGTTCAGTCATAACATTCAAAGTTCTGTAAACCCAGGTGACCTGAAAAGTAAGTAAATTATTAAATTTAACTAGTCCACATACACTTATCAGTTTAATGAAAGTATCCATATAAAAGAACACATACATACCACAATTATAATAGTATTCACCAGCAGCGGTGCTGAAAACACAAGTGAAATAAACATTCCTCTTGAATCAAAGTACTGGTACTTAGAAAACAGCCTGAAAGAAAGAAAAATAAAAGAGTAAGCTTTATTCAGTGTAGTTCACACAACATTGAACTTTCACACTAATTATTCAACATGGACATTGTACAGATTATCCTACTTCTTGAGATCCACATGCACAGGTCAGTATTCTACTGTATTAGGTCAGAACAGAGACAGCCAATATCTACTCAGCTAGGAGTATTTATTACAATATCAGTCTTTCTTTTCTTTAAAGTTTTACTGAGCAAAACCTAAATAAAACAACCATAAATAAAGTAAACTCCTAATGTGCCTACAATATTACATACATTTGTGCCTCTAGAAATCATGCTTATCCTGAAATGTCTGAAATTAATTTCTTAGGTATTTTGCTTATTCATATTAGAAGAGATAACAAATAATAAATACAGCAAAGCGGTAAGTTAGGTTGTGTATGCCTTTAGTGAAACAAAAACTTAAAATTAGCTGCATTCATAAAGTAGCGTTAAACACGTAACTTCCACTTACATCAGGGAAAAGTTAGTTCAGTGATTATGAAAAGAAGCCATCAGTTTAATTCTGGTAAACCAAAAAATGTTAATGCTTTTTATGCATATAAGCAAGTATGTAATGATTTTTGGGAAGCAGTGCTTAACTTCAGCTTATTAAACATGAATAGCTACCAAACCAAACCCAAAAAAGTTAAAGCTCACATCTTTTCCCCTTAACCATCACACTCCGCTCTTCTCTTAGTTCTCTGACTAGTTAGTTTACAACAAGATTTTAAAATACATGCTAGCTATGTAAGAATTATATTTTCTAAATGATAACTATGTTGTATGATATGGTTTTGTTCAAAAGTTTTATATTAATCAATGCAGTAGGCCCTCTGCTATCTCGTTCTACTGATAAGCCACGAGTGACACTCTAATGTTTTCTGTGAATGATATAAAAAAAAGATTATATTCAGAAGAACATTCATTTGAATGTGAAAATGAAAGTGAAAACATTTACCTCCAATTCATGGCTGCTAATTCATTTATATATTCAGCACAGTACACTAAGCCCACTGCACAACAGAAGAAAAACATTAGATTCAGTATTTCCTTAAGTAAACTACCATCAGTTCTCAAATCAGTGCCTACCAGAGATCAGAATTCCTTGATCCTCAGATGATTAAATTATACAATTCATATTTAAAACCAATTCTGATTTAAGTGTCCCATATAGTTACTAAGAAGTATAAAGTAATCACAAAACATACCCACTATATTATGAACAAACGTACATAAAATTCTACTAATTTTAACTTACACAATGAGCTCAGCATATCAATGAATAGTAATAAAAAAATCAGTGTTTTTTTCCCAACAAACTTCTTGGTGATGATTTTTAAATTTTATCTGTAAAAACAAAGGCCAGCCCTCCTCAAAACTGGTATGGAATTAAGTTATCATTTTAGATATTACGGTGACTGACTGCTATATCTAACATTAATTAGTACACTAACTTAAGATAGTATACACAAACATCTGATAAAATACAAACGTTGCTTGAACAAGTGTACAGCACAGTAGTCTGCTGCAATCAGGTGAAGACTAGCATATTCTTACTCAACAATTACTTGCAACATGAAGCCATCAAGACAGTAAGAAATTCAATGCAATCAAATGTTAAATAGAAAAGCAATACATCTACAAAATTTTACGTTTGTCCTTGTATCATTTTCCACAAAGAAGGGTAAAACCCACAGGTTCAGTGGCTAAAGATGACCTGCATAAAGCAATTAAATAACTAGTCTGGTGATATGAAGGTGTGATATGTTGTTTTGCCATCGTCTAGATTATCTCTGCTTGGTATCACACAGTATAAAACTCCCTATAGCTCAGGTGACAAGGTAAACCAAGGTGAAAATTTCACAGTTTCCTCAGTTATTTCTAACTATAACACAAAATTATTCATATTGCAGACATAATAAAAGTGGTTCAGTTTTTCAGGTACAAACAAGGCATCAACTCATTATGGATATTTTTATGCATTTTTCTTGTTAACAGCAAGTTTGCATCATATCTGTGTTAAAAAGCCAGCAACAACCAGTTCCACTGCATTTTCCAATGCAGTTAGACCTTGGGTATTCAAACTAGCTAGAAACACCTGGGTTACTTTAAAAAGTCTAAAAGTAAACAGCACATCATTGCAAATTCTGAATGTCTAATATTAAATTTAAGAAAGAAAAGCCTGCCTTCTTAGAAGTAACTTTCAGGCCTACTGTGTCAAACAAAGCACTGTTATTTTACCCTCTGTAGATAATGTTAAACAAGTGGATGTACAGAAATTACTAAGGTTACTAGATTCCTTTTAGGGAGTAGTTAATCTTACTGAAACCTCAGTTTAGCTGATCTGATTTATTTGCAGTTTTGAGGAAGCCATAATTCCTCTCTCAACTTGATCAGTTCACTAAATATTATTTTAAAAAGTCAACTTAGTCTTACAGTGGCATTTTGCCTGCAAATTTCTTTCAGTTGCTCATTCTTCCTCTGCTACCCTGCAAGTATGGCAGAACTGAGGTACTGTGAGAAAAAAACCAACTCACCAGAGAATTCAGCCCATGGCTAGAACCAAGGTACTCCTCATAAGGCATGGATCTAACCCAAATCCGTGCCATCTTAACTAAAACAAACACCCTTTACAAAGATACTACGCCTTCAGTCAGTCAGCCATAAAGATACAGCTTTGGCTAGGCAAAGTCATCCTGGATTCTCAGACTGAAGTTTGACACATCCTGAGCCAACAAAAGCTGTTACTGCAATGTACCAAACTAGCCCTGCGTCTCCTCATGCATTATCACAGCTGTCAGCAAGGCACATGGTGAACCTGCTCCAGGAATTAATCCAGCTGAAGGCTGACCCTGTTCAATGAAACTGCAACAGCAGAATAAGGTAGCGCAGAAAGCAACTGCTGTCTCTCAGACAATTTATTTTCTGCTTCTCCAGCACAGCTACAATTTCTTAGGAAGCTGTGATACACATAGCATTTACCATGCAGAAACCTTACTTATACTTTACTAAGGCAGAGTTTTAAGTCATTAGTTCATATACTCTTGAAAACCAAATAAAAACATATTTATCACAGAACCGCAGAATGGTATGGGTTGGAAGTGATCTAAAAAGATCATTTAGTTCCAATCTCCCTACCATAGGCAGGGACATTTTCCACTATATCAGGCTGCTCAAGGCCACATCCAGCCTGGCCTTGAACACCCAAACCATTCAATGATTCTATGACCTCCAGGGAAGGGGCATCCACAGCTTCTCTGGGCAACCTGCTCCACTGTCTCACCACCCTCACAGTAAAAAAACAGTCTTCCTAATATATAATTCAAATCTACCCTCTTCCAGCTTGAAATTGTTACCACTCATTCTACCACTATAAAGAGTCTTTCCTTATTGTTCCTGTAGGCCCCCTTGAAGTACTGGGAGGCCAGCTTTTCTAACAGTTTATCATGTATCAACACAGGTATTGCTACAAAAGAAACACTAACATGCATCTAATTTACCAGTTGCAAAGTATAAACGAGCACACTTTTCAAGTACATAAAGAAGTTATTATTAAGGACCAAAAGAAGCTACTTGGCAGCATTCACAGCTTAAACAACGCACACAAAACCACAGAATGGTTTAGAAGGGACCTTAAAGATCAGCTAGTTCCAACCCCCCTGCCACGGGCAGTGACACCTCCCACCAGACCAGGCTGCTCAAGACCCCACCCAACCCTGCCTTGAGCACTTCCAAGGAGGGGGCATCCATAACTTCTCTGGGCAACGTGTTCCAGTGCCTCACCACCTTCATCGTAAAGAATTTCTTCCTAATCTAAATCTTCCCCCTTCCAATGTAAAGCCATTGCCCCTCATACTATCACTACTTGCCCTTGTAAAAGTCCCTCCCCAGGTTTTTGCAGGCCCCCTTCAGGTACTGGAAGGCCGCTATAAGGTCTCCCAGGCGCCTTTTCTTCTCCAGGCTGAACAACCTCAACCCTCTCAGCCTGTCCTCAGAGCAGAGGTGCTCCAGCCCTTTATCGTCTGAATGCCAGCTCACAGAAGCAGGACTGCACGACTCACCCATGCACAGGAAGTGCCCTATTTGCACCCGGTAGTGCTGGAAAGAGATGCACGTTAGGAGGAAGCATAGGAGGTGGAAAATCGCCAGCCCCACCAGCCACGGCTCGGACCAGTCAGTCTTCTACAGACAAAATGAAACGAGATTAGGCTATGACAGGAGAAGGAGCGTCAGCAGGCAGCTGTGAGCGCGCATCTCTCCTTTTCACAACCCATCTCAGCTACGGCTCCATCACCAGATAGAGCACGGGCTTCCCCCCCACCGCCGGAGAAGTGCAGGCACACATAGCAGCCGGTGCCTCCTTCCCTCTCCCTGGGCGTGCAGCCAAACCAGCCTCAGCTCTCTCCTCACCGCCAGGACAGCGGACAGACCCAGCGACTGGCTTAGCGACTGCTCCATGGCCGCGGCTGCGCCACTGCTGGCGGGCACCGAAGTCTCGCGAGAAGACACCCAACGCGGCCGCGTTGGGTGTCTTCTCGCGAGATTTCGACATCCGCCAGTTCCCTGCCCCGAGGCGGTAGCCTAAATTGGTTGGGCATCAAGGCTCTCGTTTATCTCGCATAAATGGTGCTTCCGATGCTGCCCTCGTCCCCTCAGAAGGGGAAAAGATGGTGCTTGTGAATGTATTTGGGATACTCCACACCCCAGTGACTGCCTCACCTGAGGGAAGCACCCAGTCAGAACCATCCCTCTTGCTTTTGTGGCTGAAATTGCATTACCCCCCCAAAATAACTTTGCCTTTCCAGAAAAAAGGCAAGAAAGCCCTAGTTATTTTTCTAGCATTTGATACTGAAGTTCAGAAGATAGTGGTGATGCATGTTAAAGATAAAGCATAAAAGCGTTAAAATAATTGAATTGTTTGGGCAAAACGTTAACTTACAAGACTTACAGTCTTTTATAATGGGTGGTCTACTGTAATAGCATTTTGCAGCACTTGCACATTGTATTAGAAAGCAGGGCTTATGCTTGCACATTGCCATAGACAACAAGAATTGGTTTGCTAAAAGTGATAAATGCTTGTTTGTAGCTAGTAGATAACAAGAACCTTGGAGAGAAGATTGAAGAGAAACTGGTGACAGAATGACGACTTGGAGAGTAAAACTCAGCCAAAAGTGATGAAGAGGAGAGAGGCAAGCCTTCCTCCTTGACCAGCAACTGACTTGAGGAAGAGGAAAAGGATGAAGTAATGACCACCAGAGACCACCAGAAGGAGTGACTACACAAGCGCAAGGCACGTTATAATTTGCATGAGTTCCGAGAACCAATACAAGTATGTGAATAGGTTCAAGGAAATATGCTGAATAAACATAAACTTAGTTCTATAAATGTGTACCTTTCACCAATTGGAGCACAAGAGTTTGGCAGGAAGAATCCCCTGTTTATCTGGCACCATCAAAGGAATGCTTCTTTCAGAAACCTTAAGCTCTAGCCTCTGAGAGTGTTTAATTGGCTGACTTTATGGCAACAGTGGGAGAACACTTTTTGTTACGATCTGCTTAGTGGAATCAGGCTGGTGTCAATGCATTCAGGGCACTATGGATTCATGACCTAGCGTTGGTGTTGGCTTTTTGGTCTTAGTAACACTCAATGTCTGGCTTTAGCTGTTTTAGGGATGGAAGCGCAGGAAAAAAAAGGAGTTTTAATCCCAGCTGGAAACTTCTAACAATAAAAATACAGCTGAGCATTCCAAGCAGCAACTTCAGTCAAATGAAATAAACAATTTTTTTTTTCCAAAAGAAAAACATTTAAAAGGTTAAACCTCTCATTTATACCTCCTTTTGCTAAACATGTGCTGGTATGGAAGAGCTTACTACTCTTGAAGACATGTCACTTAAAGAGAGATTTCAAACTCAAATTCTTATCAACAAAGCCAGGAGAGTTCACAAATTTTAATAGGAATACTTTTGACAAACAAACCATACTGTCATATATAGTTCCACATTCTTTCATGAAATTAGTTTTTCTGACAGTTTGACTTACCAGATGTGAAGCTTTGGACTTATTTCAAAGTGTTTGGAGGTGCATTTATAAGTAAAGGTTAAACCCATTATTTTAGTTTACCTTATAGCCAAATATAGGTCACTACTATAAACTAGTCTCTTTTCACTGTCACACTTCTGCAATTTAGTGTGACATAACTGAAAATTAGGATATATTTCTCTGTTTTGCTTTAGATTATTAGTAGTCTTTCTCAAAAACAATATCTGGAGGCCAATCGAGGCTTTTACTTAAAACATAAAATTAAGTAGGTTGATGCAAAGGTCGTCATTTCTACTACTGTTTAGTTCTTAATTTTAAGACCAAAGGAAAAAACCATGTTTTTATTCCACGTTGTAGATTGAGAAATAAGACTGGAAGAAATCTACTTGTCATCTGTAAAGTCTTACCGCTAATGTAACAAATCAAGTAGTTCGGGATTTTTGTAAATGAAGAATCAATTTCTTGTAATTTCTCATAATTGACTACAGTAACCATCTGCAATAGCTGAAGGGCTTCAGTGAATAAGCGATCTAGTAACTGCTTTATGAGCAAAATATGCTGGTCAATGGTGAATCTGTGATGCAGACAAGCTGAGTGGAGAGGAAATTAGTGGCTTATTATGACCTCAACATACTGTAGTGAAAAAATCGTGTAGATTTTACTGTCAGCCACTATAGTAGCAATGGAAACTTCCTTACAGGGAAACAGGATAAAATCAATAATACTGTTTGTCAGCAGGTGGTAGCAGATACACAAGTATTACCAGATCTTTTGTGTAGTATAGGTTATCTTTCATTACTTTTTTCCTGGAGAATGAAATGTGAAACAGAAGATACTTAAAAGATGAAAAAATGCTTACATTGCTCTTTCATAGGAAATAATGTATGTATGTGCCCTTTTAGAGAGCCAGTATGCTACATTTAGATTCAAATTTTAAAAATGCTCTAGTAACTAGAAATATACACTACCAATGATAATATATATTTATGTTCTTGTTACTGTAAGTAAATTAAGTAGTTTCTAAAACTTTCTACACTACACTCTGAAGGTCTTTTTGGTGAGGCTCAGGTTTTAATTTGGTTGTGCCTGACCTTGATGTCCAGGCAGAGATCTCCAAATGCAGAACTAGAATTTGTTACAATATCGTTTTCAAGAGCACTTGAGTTGTTGACTGCACCATACAGATGTGTTGATCCATTGTTCCTTGGTTTGTCACATGGACTGTCATTTGCTATGAGAATATATGACTGAAGCCTTGCCAGATGACAGCTTTCAATGGCTTATGACCAGATTGAGCCACCAGGTACAGAAGTTCATCGACCTCAGCAACTGTAACCTTGACAAATAAGCAAAGCACCTGGACATCCCTGTCCCATTACAGTAACAAACAGTTAACTCAAGCAATGTAGCAAAATCTACATAATCTTTATTCACTACTTCATGTGGGATTCATCTCATCAGCTGGACCTGGGTAGGTGTAGAAAAGCTCTTTTTGTGAGTGGGCGATTTTATACAGGTTAAACTTAGTGACAGGGTTGGGAGATTTTTCACTGTTCTTTCTGATTCTTCTAGAGTGGTGGGTGGTTTACTTTACCAAGCTGGGTAGGTAAACTGCTGCTTCTTGCTGCTTCTCGTACCTGCTGTGGGATGCTTGGTGAAGGGCTGGTTCTGAGGGCATGATCTGAGCCTTCAGCAACATAAGATATGCAGCCTCCCAATGAGGATGATCTGGTTTTCTCACTAAGAGGAAACTAAGATTCCAGAGGGATGGTACCAGAGCTGCCTTTTGATTTTCCTCTTACTTTTTCCAAGCTATTCTCTCCCATTTCCACACTGCCCAGTTCCCTTCTCTTCCTTTGTCTGCTAACGTTGTCTTGAGTATGTGTTTGGAAATGCACTGGACCCTGTTGTCTGCCACCCCAAGAACGTGAGCAGAGCTGAGATTCTCCCAGGGGCTCTTGGGAGGTAGCTTGGGGTACAAATGGAAAGATTAATGGGTATCTTCTATGTCTCCATTAGGGAGAGAAAAAGCTGTAAGAGGACAAGCAAGATAGCGAATGGGAAACCCCTCACCAGCAGGTCAGTCAGGGTAGAGATAGGAGGTGAGTACGTGCAGGGGTTAGAGACGTGTACCCAATTTCTGTGCTTTGCAAGGATACCACAACCAAATTTGTCTGTGGTGACAGGAGCTGCTCAGCTCTCTATTTGCTCCCTGTCTCCCTGCTCCCATTGGAGTAGTCCATTGCAGTGAATATCTTGGATTCAGAGCTTTGAGAGGTCTGGGTAGTTTTAGTACTAAAACGGCTAAGCCTGAGAGAGAAGTCTGAATGATCATTGTTGCTGTAGCCACTTCCAGGCCATCATTTTTATCTGCCCTGAAGATTTTTCTTATTGTCATGGTTGTGGTGAAAAGCTGTCTTAAATTTGCATTTACTTCTCAATGCAGCTGAAGTGGACTTGGGTCTGGTATTCATTCTAATACTTATTTCACTAAAATCCTTCACCTTTCCCTGTCCTTGCCAATATTGAATAATTATTTTTGAGTGCTTCCATTATTTTTGCAGCTGCAGTTATCTCTTTATCTTTTTATAGCACCAGTTTTTATTGGCTATAATGTACTTGGAAAATAGTAATAATGATAGTTTTCAAGATTTCTTTAGAAATAGGATTTAAAAGTTCCTATGGATTATTTTTGTATGCCATTTGTGGGTTTCAGGTATAGATGGTGGATAACACTTCATCTAACTTTGAGGTTAACCCTGCTTTTGAGGAGAGTTGGACTTGACGCAGAGTTCTGACCTATATTGTATAATTTTTTTTTTTCCCAATGATACAGACTGGAAATGACTGGCTGGGGAACAACATTGCTGAGCACAACCTGGTGGGCCTGTGGGGCAAAAAGCTGAACATAAACCAGCAATGTGCCCTGGTAGCAAACAGTGCAAACAATCTCCTGAGTTGTATTAACAGCGTATCCAGGAGTTTAAGGGATCCAGCATTCATTAGACCACATCTGCATCTAGCTTTGGGTACCTCAAATGCAAAGCTGAGCATGATAAACTGGAAAAAGTTCAGCAGAGAGACAAAATGTTCAGGAGGTTGAAGCCTTTTTCCCAGGGGCCGGGGAGAGGGTGCTGAAGGGAACTGGACTTGTTTGGCCTGGAGAACTGGTGGTTTGGGAGAGAACCTAGTAGCAACCTGCTAGTGCCTATGAGGAACTTATGAAAAAGATAGAGCCAGGCTGTTCTGATGGTGTGGTACAAGGACAAGAAACAATGGCATAAATTGAGCCTAGAAGTTTTGATTGGATATAACAAAAAACCTTTTCCACAGGAGGACAATCAAACAATGGAACAAATTATCCAGAGGGCGTTTGGGGTGTCCATTCTTGAGGGTTTTCAAGATCCAGTTGGTTAAAGTCCTGAGCAACCTGGTCTGCCCTCATAGCTCAATTTGCTTTGAGCAGGAAGGTGGAATGGTCTCCTAATGTCCCTTCCAACCTGAATTATTCTGACTCCATGATTCCTCAATTTAAATGAGAAAAATCAACTGCTTATTTGTGTTCACTAAATGTAATTGCATTAGTCTGGAATGAATGTTTTTATGTGTTTTTTTTTCAGAATCTTATTCCCTTAACTTCATCTCTTTCATCTACTTTGTGTCAGTGATTTTTCCTCTGTGCAGAATAGCTTCAGGCTTCCTCAGGCTTAGTTTTCTTCCTCTCCTATTCCCAAACCATATAGGCAGTCTGAAATGCAAGTGTCTTTTTGTTCTCTGTCTACCAACATGACCATCTAGTAAATTATTTCACTAATCCCACAATAGTTCTCCTCAGAATTCTTTCAAAACCTTGCTGTGTTCTGCAAAACAACCAGATTTCACTTTTGTTGTTGGGGTCTTTGTCCAGAGTGGAAGAGACCAAGCATAGTTGCAAGGAAAAATGTAGTCCTGATCTTAAAAACTTTACATTCTCTTTGACTCCCTCTGAATTTCAGTTCTCTCAAGAGTTGCTTCATTGATTGATTTTCAGCACAGAAGTACCACCGTGTGTCATTCCACAGGATGGTATGGAAATGAAATACCTTTACATTTCTTTGATGTATGACTGCTTTGCACCTGGCACATGATACAAAGCATTTAAGTTGTGACACAGCTATTGTAATAAAAAGACAAGAAGGAATGGATTATTTGGTATGTGTAAGAGACTGATTCTTTTTGCTGTCTTAAAATTTGTTTTCAAATGTTGATACTGCAATGGAGGCACTGTCCTTCAGCCTTATCTCAGTCGCAAGCAACCCAGCTACACTTGCTGCCTAGAGAGGTCATGCTGCAGTCTTACTGGTAGGGAGAGCACAGACAGAACAATACCTTGGACCCCAGAGCTCCCCTGAGGCCCTGCCCCCAACTCAGTACCAGAACTTTCCTAGAAGAAGCACTGCACAGACCCACCAAAACCTATAAATAATACTCTGCAAGAGGGGCCATTTGCAGTGGCGCCTGCCATCCTGAGAGGAGGAGAAGAGGACTGAAGCCTAGATGATGTCTTTGTACTTCTCTCTCTCCATTTCCTCTTTCTTCTTCTCCCTTAACATAAATATAGCATGCCAATGCCAATCTTATTCCTAAGAATCCCTGTACAAATAAATTTTTTCTAGATCAACTATTTGCCATCATTTTGCCATCATTTAGCCTAGTGGGTACTGAACCCATACGCTTTACTGGGGAATGCAGCGTCTTAGCCTGGCAACCCCTGGACTGTCCAGACTGGTTCATGACAGTATGTGCAGGGCAGCTTTCATGATTGTATCTGATCTGATTCCAGAAATGTCAGCACTGTATTTTCTGCTTAAGGGCATGACTTTACAGCACATTTTGGCTTGTCCTGCCCCTCATTCTTACCATGTGGGGAAGCACGTGCTGCATGGACAAGGGAGCAGCAGGACCAGGAACAGCAACTGGAAGAGACACTTTTTTGAACATATTGTTCTGACAGATCTCAGCCTTTTCATCTGTGAGACTGAACAGTGAATATAAATCTCGTACCTTGGAGCTCCTGCTGCTTCTTGCTGTTGTCTTCCTCTAATAAATCAAGAGTGAAGGGTGGAAAAAAGGTGGTAATTCTGCAACAAAGACAGCCAAGAGCTGGAAAGCTAGTATATCCACCTGTTGATTCTTCCACTACACATGGTTGTTGCTTTCTGGTGTTTGTCTGTTGCATATCCTTAACAGTTCATAGCTCTGTTGGTATAGTTTGACTAACTGTATCTAACATCTGAGCGTGTTAGCTAAGGTTTGATGTCTGGATATAGAAATCAACACACACGCATTATAACCACTTAAATAAAATAATTGGACATTAGGAAATGGCTCTTCATTGAGAGGGTGGTCACTCACTGGAACAGTCTTCCAGGGAAGTGATCATGGCACCAAACCTGTCAGAGTTCAAGGAGCATCTGGATGATGGTCTTAGTCATATGATTCATTTTTAGACAGTCCTGTGAGGAGCAGGGAGTTGGACTTGATGATCTTTATATGGGTCCCTTCCAACTCAAGATACTCTATGATTCTGTTCTATGATTGTATAATTTCAAATATGGTAATAATTGCTAATCTGTAAACATTTGTACATTTAACAAATGTACAATACTGGTTAGTACCTGACAGCATACTCTTACTATCTGTATGCCAAAGCATATGACCTGAGAATATTTACATGTTGCAATTTTGCAGCGCAGGTGCAGTAGCTCCACTACATCTTGCATCAGAAGAGTTGAGAAGCAGTTGATTAATTCTCCTCCAGCTTTTCTGCAGTTTGAGGCTCTAGAGATTCATGGGTTGTTCCATGGTGTTGTTGCCTCCTGATTAGTGGGATACGTCTCTAGGCTTTGATGGTCTATTCCTGATTGGATAGGGGCTTTGCTTTGTAATGATGTCTTGACTTGTTCACCCACCGTTCTTCACAGGGAATGTGTTATTATTTGTATTTTAATTAAATGTTGTTTCTCATAATAGCACACTAGTGCTGACAAGTCCAGTGTTGGTTTTAGATGCTGTTCTGTACCTGGATTTCATATGACTCGACACTGATGTGTCCAGAAATTTCAGTGAAATAATCAAAGAATTTGAGTTATTAGGATTAGCCAACTGTTCTGAGATACACATCCTTATCAGGTATTCTGCATGAGACATTCTACTGCAGAGAAAAGAAAATCTGCATATTAAACTTTGTTGTAGGGACAGAAATCTGAAGCTCCTCTCAAACCTGAACCATCATCCTTACACAAGGAGTAAATTTGTGAATGGAAGCTTTGAGGCACTGGAAAGGGAATTTCATGGGAGCCAAATCAGAAAAAAAGTTTAGGAAGCTAACACAAGGTCAAGTTGCTTAGACAATTCCAAACCAATAATGAATGCAAGAAGCAAACGGCATAGAACATTCTGGGCAAAGGCTAATTTTTAGAGCTGCAGACCAAAGAATTGCAGAGTTACTTACAGAATTTTTAGTTGCAGATCTAATGTTTACAGTTGCATGATTGTGTGATATTTGGAAAGTGAAATACATAAAAATTGATCTGTTTTTAAAATTGTCATTGACAAAGAAACATTATCATGGGAGTGGTTATACACAGGGCATGTTGAAGTGCTGTACTTTGCAAAAGGTAGCCGATTTCAAATTGAGAGCTGTGGGGTTTAGATTGAAAAACTCGTGTTCTGTTGAAATGGAAGAATTCAGCAAGAAATATATGTCTGCACAGTAACTATATCCCACCCTTCTTTCCAAGAAAAGTTTTCTACCACTGGAAATCTCCCTACTCCAGCTCCCTCCTTCCATTTTTACTTTTTGTATCTAGTCCTTCCATTCCCGTGCTTGTACCATAACTAGTACTGCTAGAAATTAAGGTAGTAAGCCATTTGTTGTTGGGGTTTTTTGTGGGTTTTGTGTTTCTTATTTTGTTGTGTTTTGTTTGGTTGTTTTTTTTTTTTAAAATCTTCCCCTGCAGTGCCTTTTGATGACTTACTGAAAAATCCAAAGTGAGAAAGTGAAAACACAGCAGAGGAAGGACAATGACAAAATACAGCAACACCTAGGGCACCATTGAAAATCTACTCCAGAGCCTGCATTATCAATTAAATGATAATGCTTATCTGTGTGCTTGACCCCACACAGAGCAGTATGTGGAACAGCACCTTCAACATTCACCCTTCTGCAGTTTTCCTTGTTACTGGTGTTTTCTCTGGAGTGAAATTAAATTTTACCCCACCAAACAGCTCTGTCTGTCTATGGTTTTGGAATAGAATCCCCTAACGTGTTGCCAGATGCTGCATTTACATGAAGATGGGTAATACACGGTCACATAAAGTTGGGGAGAGAAACTGATTTGCTATTGTTCTAATGAAAGCAAATTAAATGTATGATCATATGAGAATAGCTGCTCTGCCTTTATTTCCCCCTGTGCCTTGAGTCAAACTGCTGCAGCTATGTGGAAGAATGGCTTGTGTCATTAGCTGTTGCTAGGGAAAAGATGCTAGCAGAGATCTTTTCTGTAAAGATTAGGTCTAGGTTTTCACCCCTAGTGATAGACAGGCAATCTTCCAGAAGTCATGGACCACAGGAATTAGCCGTCTCCCACTGGTACTATATTGAGTCAAAGTCAGAGTTCTAACATTACCAAATATCTTCTCTTTCAGAACTTCCTGTACGGAGACTCGGGGTGCTAGGATGTTAGGATGTTCTCACTGGGGGGGGGGGGGTGGGGGTGGTGTGTTAATCTGTTTATTTTCCAAAGCCTTTGAGTGTCTTTCAAGATGGTCTTCTGGTCTCTTCCAGGTCCCAGAACTTGCAGCGTGAAGAGTGCTATAGCTTTGTTTTCCTTCTCTCAGATAAAATTCTTCAGCTCCCTCCAACAGGGATGGATTTGTTTAGGTTTAGCAGAGACTTGATTTCTGTTCTGTGTTTCAAAAGCTGCCTTCATTTTTTGTTTTAACTTGATGCAACGTTCATTCTGTATCAATGCAGATCAGTTTCTTTGTGACCTTGCCAGACTGCCATCAGGTTGTTCAACTTCCCAATCAAATTTTCAGTCCTTTCCTTGGATTACCAGGTTTGTAATCCTGAACGGAAGATGCAGTTTTGGTATAAGATCACTTAAATTGAGGAGTTAAACACTGTGTTCAAGTTGCCCTCTTCAAAAGTAGAAAGGCCAAGTATAAGTTTGTGAAGGTAGCTAACAGTTTGCCATGATGATCCCGCCAAGATGCTGTTCTGGGTTTTATTTTCCTTGGAAGGCCCGGAAGCTTGTGACTGATATCCAGTTGCCTTCCTGAACACTTTGGATTTCTTTTAACTGCAGAGGAAGGACAAGGCATATAAGTATTTCCATAACTGTGGCTTGTATACAGCAGGAGGACTTCAGAGTTGCTAAATTTTTACTTTAAAGGCTGTACTTTGTGTCCCCACTGACACTGGGCCCTCTGTATTGCATCCAGGTGTGAAGCTTTCTGCTTAGTTCGGGAGAGAAACCATAGTGGGTGCACAGGCAGTGTGCACAGTGCGTTCCCTGTAAATCTGAGTGCAGATACTCAGCACATTAGTGATCTGCTTCATCTCTCTTAGGTATCAAACTGCTAATGTACATGCACCTTAACTGTTCAAGTTAAGTATGTCCTTATTTAATTAAAATTATGTAAGGACTCAGAAGTTTGGCCTTGCTAGAGGCCATAAGCTAGAAATTAAGTGTTCTAAAGGTGGTGTGAGGAAGGAGGCCTAATGCAGAATATTTGGTATTTGAAGAAATTTGTGAGTCTTCTTCCACAGACACATTCAGACCGATATTTATTTTAGCTTATTCCTGTTGAAAATGAGCGAATGAAATAGTTGTCTGTGTATTTGACAGTTTATCTGTTAAACATATAAAGGAATAATAAAAATGCAAGATTTAGTATTCATTAACTGCTAATTATTGCTGTTTTCTCGCAGATATTGGGTATTTTTGAAGACTGTTTTTTGTTGCAGTGCTATCATCAAGCTAAGGTTGTTTTAGGAAAGTATTAGTTTTATGGACTATTACTGAACTCATAGGACATTAAGATGTGCTTGTCAATGTTCATTAGCAGATTCCTCTGGAAGAATATAAACTCAGGACATTCAAACAGTGCTATTTACCAAGTAAATTTTTTACATATTTTGCAACTTTGCTTTTGTGTGACAGTTGGAATAAATTTTCTGTGACTGAGATTTGAACTGAAGTGAAAAACATTAACTAGTTCCTGGTGAACACCAGAAACAAATTTAAAGAGTGTTGTCATCAAAATACATATGCAATAAACCCACTATCCATTCAGCTACTTGTGAGACTAAGCATACCACAGTGTATAGTGGAAAGTGAGGAAAAGAAACTGGTATCCAACAATCTCCTCTTAAATGCAAACAGTAGATGGCACTCATACTTTGGTTTTCCTCAGTACACACTTTTCAGGAAGATTTTATCATTTAAAGCAGTGTTCACAAAACAGGTTTTGAGATACATTCAGATGAAGGAAGTTTTGTGCTATAGATCCTCATCCTAATAAAAGCTCAGCATACCTTTTAAGTTATGAACAGCACCCATGCTTCCTGCAGGTTTTAATAATTGTTCTTTTAGTCCCTACTGCTAAACACATTTTGTGGATACAAAGACCCTACAGATTTCTTTAGGACCATACTTGTTGCTGCAGAAAGGATACAAGCAGAGAACTTTTTCCTTAAAGGTTAGGAAAGCAAGAAAATTTCACCATTAAGAAAAAAATTGTGTTGGGCATCTTTGTGGAAGCACTGAAAACAATTACTGGTTTTTTTTCTGTTTGTCTGCTGTAAGCCCACACTACTTCAGGTGTGTCTGCCCTGTGCACATTAAACTGTGCATGAGAAAGAGGATGTGCTTTGGGTCAGTTATGCTTCATCCTACAGCTGTTGCTGCTAACAGTAAGAAAGAGAAGTCTGTAATTAGACCATGAGAGAGCTGATAAACAAGAGGGCAGCAACCACAGCAGTTCTGAGCTTTCCAGCCATGCCATACATACAAAGCCAGAGCACTCACTCAGAACTTCTGTGTAATGATGTGATGGACAGTAAAATCTCAACATAAAATTTAGTTTCTTAAAGAAGGTAAGTTTGGACTTTCTTTCCAAGAAGACTGGTAGCATTATTAGGTAAATGGTTCACCCTCCTTTAGTTTCTTTATTTTGAATATATAGCACTCAAGTGTTTGGCTAAAGCAGGTTTTGGCCATGTCTTAGGTGAAAGCAGATTAATGTGGACAGATGCTGTTGGGCCTATATTTACAAGAATCCAAGTTCCTTGCAGTCTTTAAACACTCACTTGATAGAGAATGGGTTAACTCGCTGTGCACAGTGGAACAGGAATTAGAGTTTCGTGTGAGGAGGGGTGTGTGCCTCTCTGGCTTATTGAAATGGCTTTGAAGATTATGGAAAACCTTGTATGAAACCAACCTTGTTGTATTCTTGTATGAATTGTCAGTAGGATTAGTGCTGAAGTGCAGCCTGACCTTTCCCTGTTTTGGAGATGTATTGATATACAGCAAAGTTCAATCTGAGTATGTGCCCAAATGTGGGCACTATGCATTCAGGGAAAGAGAAAAATCCTAAAACTCAAGTAAAAAGTTATTACATGATGGATGGATTCCAGTGAGTACCCATGTGAGAGATGGAGGAAAAGAATAGGGAAAAAAATCACCCGACCAAAACTGGCATAATATATTATTTTTTTCTGTGAAAGCTATTTGTTTGTTTTGTAAACTGCAGAACAGAGCATTCTATTTCCCAGTATCAGTCTCCTGGAAGACACTGCTGTTAATGACTCCCTGTTTGAAAAGTCTGTCATGAACAGTGAAGATCTGTGTTGGTTGCAAGCACCAAAGACGTAAAGGAAGTGCCTGGTTATAGGTATTAAAAAATGGAGATCTTTAGGTGTTCTACTTATCACTTCTGTGGAAAAAAAAATGATAAATAGAAAAAAAATCAGTGGAACATATCTGATTGTCATTCATCGATATGGAGGTAATGAAAGAACAATTGGGGTTTTAGCTCTTCACATTTTCTTGGAAAACTATAAAGAACCTGCCGTGATGTGTACAAAAAATTCTACAGTAAATTGAGAAAAATAGTAAGAGAGACTGCAGTTCCATTACATTGACAGCAGCTGTAAGCAATCTTAGTGGTGGTTTGTTGTCTTAGTTTAGATGAAAACTAAGATATGTTATCAGATATTAAAGATCTTTAATCAGAAAAAAAAATGTATAGAAGAGATAACAGTTCTTAGCTACAAATATATGTATATACAGAACAGAATCAACACTAATCACAACTAAAACCTTAATGCCTTAAAACCAGATTGAGTCCTGTACATAAAATCTTGCGCGGCCCACCCCCCCGGTGACCGGGGAAGGGAGACGGAAACTTAGTGTGAGTTCTGCAGGAGTTGTGGAAGATTCAGATGACCAGTGATCTTTTCTTCAGAGACTGCAAAACACACACATGCAATGACTGCTGCTACTGTTGCCACTGCTGCCATCTGAGAGGAAGACGGATGTTCGGGCACGACCTCTCTCCTGGTTTCCCCGGAAACATCCTCCCCTTCCTCTCACATGCTGCTGAAATTCCCTTTATTGGAAAGAGGAAAAAAAATTCCTCGGATATTTGTATATCACGATTAGTGGATTCACAGTGTAATGATTAATGGGAGATGCAAAGCTGAAACAATTTTATTTCTTAAATATATCATGCTGTATCTGAAATTGTAGTAATTAAAATGTTTAAAACCAGATGAAGTTATTTGCTGCATTTATGACACATGAAAGTGAAATAATATTTGATAGCTCATATTAAAGGAGAACTCAGTATCAAAGACAAATGTTAGAAATGGGAACTTGAATTGCAGAAAATAGGAACTATTGACTTACCATATTGATTCTCTTAAAAATGTGTATGTGCATGAAAGTCTGTGCACTTGGTGTTCCCTGCTAACAAAAAAGTTTGAGAGAAAAGTGTTAATTACAGAAAACTTGCAAATGGTTGAATGAAATAAGAATTATTAATTTAGGCAATACTAACATGAGGTGGGACTGCACCTACTAAAGGGGGGCAGGAGTACTGAAAGTCTCAAAGGAAATTCAGGTTTTTGGAAAATATGCACAAAATCTAGTCAGCTCTCCAATTTTACTTTTTCTCCCTCAATGCACTCTTTAAGAAGACAGAGTTTGGTGAAAAAAATTAGGAAGAGTCCTGTATAGGGTATTTTCACACTGTTTCAATGGATGTGAAAGTAAAGAAAAAATCATGGTACCTTCTTTAGTCACCCATTTTCAGATGTGTTTGTAAGTACTGGAGAATTACTGGTCTAGAGTAATAATGAGCATAATGAAAGATTTAAAAAATGGTGCTGTTCCCTCACAACAAAGACCAAATTATTTTCCCAGATGAATGCTGTCACTGAAGAATTACAGAATCTTCCATCTCTGGATATTTTCATAATGTGAGTTGAGAAGGCTCTAAGCCACCTGACCAAACCTTAAACTTATTCCTGGTGGGAGTAGGAAGTATGATTGAATGGCCTGTTTGTCCTTTCTGTTATAAATTTTTGTATAATTGTGAAGACTCAGTTTCAGCTATTAAAATACCCCTTTTTTAAAGGACAAGATAAGTCAGTTCTATTCTGACACACACCTTTCTTTGTAAGTCATAGATAACATTTTTTTCATAGATTTGTAGATATTTTAGGTTGAAAAAGAATGAGAAGGCTTTGGAGAAACCCTATAGCAGTCTTTCAGTATATAAAGAGGGTTTGTAAGAAAAGCACAGACACGCTTTTTACAAGGTCTTGTAGTGACAGAGTAAGAGGTGATGGTTTTGAACTGAAAGAGGCTATATTTAGATCATATACAAGGAAAACAAGTTTCACCATGAGGGCGGTGGCACACCAGAACAGGTTGCCCAAAGAAGCTGTGGATGCCCCATCCCAGGAAGTGTTCAGGGTCAGGTTAGATGGATCTTTGAGCAATCTAATCTAGTGAAAGATATCTCTGCCAATGGCAAGGGGTTGGAACAGATGATATTCAGAAGCCCCTTCTGATCCATATCTTTCAATGATTCTATGCGCAAAGAATGCATTATTGCTAATAGCTCTGAGAGGTGCATTGTCTGATATCAGAGCATTCTTACCAGAACTCTCAGCTGAGACTTGGCACCTGAAACATTTAAGGAAAATATTGATAGTCAGAAAATTGCCACAGAAGTTGGCAAGATGTTTTTGCTGCTTTTGACTTACATTTCTTCAGTGGTGGAAACCTTTACAAACACTTCACTGTTTCATAATTTTGAGCATACTTGTATTCATAACTTGTTAATGATATGAATGTAGAGTGGAGCGGGCCTTTATAATAGAGAACACATTAACTGGGAAATGACTCACAAGGCTTATGCAATACTTTTAGTAAAGTCAGATGTTGCCATTCATAAAACCAATAACAAAAGCTATTTAAGATTACACTTAAGAATTACACTTTAAAAGCCTATTATGAGAACTGAAAATCATGTATGGAAAATATTAAAGCAGAAGAAATAGCTCAGAAAGTGAACCTATGGAAGTTGCTTGAATAATTTTCTGCCGTCAAGATGAAGTCAGTTTCACTGTCAATTCAGGAAAAGCTACAAATTACTGTGTTGCCCAGAGTTACACAAAGGCTAACAGTACAATCCAAACATGCAGTGAGACAATGACAGGTTGTAATCACTAATATTTCAGCCTTAACAAACCTGCACATTCTCTTCTTTCTTTGAAATGAGAAGATACTTCTAAATTTTCTTGGTGGGGAGAAAGCACCCGCCAAGCTGTC
Organism: Neomorphus geoffroyi; assembly: GCA_033558235.1. Classification (NCBI taxonomy): domain Eukaryota; kingdom Metazoa; phylum Chordata; class Aves; order Cuculiformes; family Neomorphidae; genus Neomorphus; species Neomorphus geoffroyi. The sequence continues at coordinate 929,330 of JAUMJM010000053.1, read as the reverse complement.
CATTTCTTCTAGTTTGCCAGTAAAGCATCATTAGTGCTGTAAAATAAAAAATAGAAAACTAGTGACAAAATAAAGATATTAGCACAATGTAAGAAGCTAGCAGCAATCCAGTTGTTTACTGTTTCTGTTATTATCACCCTGATTTCAGTGGTTGCGTCACAGTAGGTGAGATGAAGTAAAAAAGCATTAGCAAGTGACTAATTTTTTTTTCTATGATAATTTTAATGGGGTACTGATGTACTGCTGCGGTTTAAGGTAACAGCTTATCAAATGAAATGCAGCATAGTGAGTTGTTCAGTCTTGCAGAGGAGGGGAAAAGAATTAATGCTGGCCATTATAGAAAATTTTTACATGTTCTGGCACTAGACAGGAGTGTACTACTGCTAAAGGTGCTAAAGGAGTTCAGAAAAAAAAGGATGCACTAACGCATTTGGGGTGAAATGAAGGAGGAGGTGGCAAAAAGCAGTGTGACAAGGAGAAAGTGAAGAGAAAGAAGCAAAGATAAGGCATTCTTAATGGACCAGAACAAGGGGCCTGGAAACAAAAAACCCCTGAAGAATCAATGGATTAGAATTATATCCTACAGGTGTGTTTCACATACATGCAGTCCTTCAGTGCTGCTGAATACCAAAGAGAAGAAGGGCTGGAAGCAGAAAGAAGTTGGGTAGTGAGGACTATGGACTCAACTAGGATGACCCATATACTGTCCTATTACAAAGTTTTTCCTATGTTAATAGAATGTTTTGCAAATTTCCCTTTTGCACCATCATTTAATTTTCAACAGACAAGCATTGTGGTGGGTTGACTATGGCTGGCAGCTAGATACCCACCCAGCCACTTTCATTCCCCCTCGTCAACATGATGGGGGGAGAATATAAGAAAGAAAGCGTCTTGGGTTGAGATAAAGACAGGAAGATCACTTACCAGTTACCATAGTGTGCAAAACAGACTCAACTTAAGGAAAACTAATTCAATTTATTGTCAGATAAAAATATAGTTAGATGGTAAGAAAAAAAGATGGAAACTAAAATACCTCCCTTCCATTTTCCCAGGCTCAGCATCACTCCTTAATTTCTGACTGCTCTGTGTCCTCCTTCCCAGGCACTGAGCAGCACAGGGGAATGAGGAATAGGGGTTGCAGTCAGTTCATAACACTTGATCTCTGCTGCTTTTTCCTCTGCTTCTGTCCTGCTCCTGCATGGGTCCTTTCATGGGCTGCAGTCCTTCAGATTAAGTATGCTCCTGTCTGTCCTCTCCACAGTCTGCAGTTCATTCAGAACACATCTGTCTGCTCTGGCATGGTGTACAGCACAGGCTGCAGTGTTGATATTTGCTGCAATATCATCCTCCATATGCTGCAGGGTGACAACCTGATTTTGCATGGTCTTTTCTATGGGCTGCAGGGAAATCTTTGCTTCAGTGTGTGTAGCGCCTCCTCCCCCTAATTCTTCTCTCAACTTGGTGACTGCGGGGCTATTTCTCATGTATTTTTTCTTATAATCTGCTGGACAGTGGTTTTTTCCCCCTTTTAAAATACTTTCTCCCACAAGTGCCAACATCATGGCTACTGAGCTCAGCTATGCCCTACAGTGGGTACCTTGGAGCTTTCTGGAACCAGCTCTGTCCAGTACAGAATAGCCCTGGCCTCTCATCACAGAGACCACACTTGCAGCCCCCATTGTCCAACATTTAGTTTTGATAAAAAACTAAGACATTTTATCAGATATTAAAGATCTTTAATCAGGAAAAAAAATGTATATAAGAGTTCTTAGCTACAAGTGGAAGATTCAGATGACCGGTGATGCTTCCTTCAGAGACTGTGAAACCCGCCGCAACTTCCGCGGCCATGGCCGCTGCCGCTGTCCCCAGAAAGAAGCCCGCAAAAGCCGAAGACAAAAACCGGATATACGGGCACCACCTCTGTCTCGGATTGCGTGGAAACGTCCTCTCCCCGCCTCCCCCCCCCCCGGCCCCGCCCTCCCCCCCGCCTTCCCTCTGTTGGCAAGAGGAAGGAAAATTCCTTGGAAAAATTCAAAACCATAATAAACACTTTGCCACACATTACCAACACAAACGCAGGGACGCGAGTTAGGGCCTGGAAGAACCAGCCTACGAGCTGTCTCAGAGCCGCACCACCATCTCACGTTAACGTAGCTCCCATCACCCCACTCCCGGCAGCTTTGTGATGGAGCAGACAGCCCTCTTCTTATCCACTGCCCTGTTCAGCTGCTCCAACTGTACAAACAGGTCTCGGGCACCATCCTGCGGCGCAGGAAGGCAGCAGCAGGATGCCCCACGCAGGAACAGGCCCGTCGCGAAGCCTGGCCGACCAAACGCTTCTCAGCCTGAGATGACCAGCTTGGAGAAGCCAAGCCCCCGTGTGGAATGCTGGATGCCCCAGGGCCATTTCCCAGCACACAGGGCCCCGGGCAGCCACACACCTTTTGGGTGTGCAGGCTTGCGATTTGGGGCCCAGCGGAGCATTTGGGGGTACCAGGCATGCAATTTGGAGCCCAGTGGAGCATTTGGGGGTAGCAAGGCTGCAGTTTGAGGCCCAGCAAAACATGGGAAGGCCACAAAAAGGAGGGTGGGGCCCAGTGGAGCATTTGGGGGCACCTGGAATGCAATCTGGGGCCCTGTTGAGCACTTGGTGGTACCAGGGATGCAGTGTGGGTCCCAGTAGAGCATTTTTGGGTACGAGAGATGCGGTTTGGGACCCAGTTAAACTTATTGGGGCACCAGGGATGCAATTAGGGCCCCAGTGGAGCATTTGAGTGTAGCAGGGATGCCGTTTGGGGCCCAGTCAAACATTTTGAAGCACCACGGATGCAGACTGGAGTACAGTGGAGCATTGTGGGGCACCAGGCATGCTGTCTGGGGCTCAGCAGAGCATTATTTCAGGGACCAGAGATGCGATTTAGGGCCTAGAAGAGCATTTGGAGGAAGGTAACAGCCGCGTGACTTGGAGCCTAGCAGAGCATTTAGGGGCACCAGGGATTAAGTCTGTGGCAGAGGGGAGACCTCATCACGCTCTACAGCTTCCTCACAAGGGGAGGAGGAAGAGCAGGCGCTTATGTCTTTTCTCGGATGAGGAGTGATAGGACTCGAGTGAAGAGGCAGGAAGGGGTGCCGGGGGGGGTTTAGGCTGGGCAGTAGGAAAAGGTCCCTTCCAGCCCAGGACGTTCTATGGTCCTTTATTTTCGCTACAAACCAACACCTATTTCCAAACAGCCTCAGCCTTCACCTCAGACAATGCACGTGTCAAATACACACAATGTTGAAAAGGATCGCCGGTGTCGCTTCCCTGTAATTTGATCCGATTGGAATTTAATAACTTTTTATTACCACTGCAAGGGATACAGAGGTACCCCGCTGTTTCGTCCTTCCCCTTGGCTTTGGCTTGACAGAAGAGGCGGGTGGGCATGCGGGCTCTTCCTTAGCGACCTGGTCCATCTGCTTGCTTTGGCCACAGGAACAGAAAGGCCCTTGGCCTTTTTGTGCCCTTTGGGGCCTTCTCCTTCTTGAGGAGACGGATGGTTTTGGATCACCGTGCCCTTGCTGAGGATGGGGAGGGCTCTTCTCCTTGGAGGATTCAGCAGTGCAGGACTGGGTGGCAACACCTGCAGGTTTCTCTTGTCGTTCTGAAACCTGCAAAGGAACAGAGTTCCCTGACGGCACGGCTTCCTCAGCAGCTGGGCCCTTGACAGCAGTCGGCTGGCTTTGCTCAGGCTTCTTGTCCATTTCAGTGGAGCTGCGCTGGACAGAGGCCTTCTGCAGCTGCAGCTTCTTGCGCTCCCGCTCCAGCTCCTGATGCTCTCTCTGGAGCTGCTCCTCTCGTTGGGCCAGCTGAGCCTCCTTCTCCGCTATCTCCTTTTCCAAGTTCTCGCTCTTCTCCTCTCCATCGGACACTTCATTCTGCCCTTTGTTAGGGCTTTTTGCTCCTTTCCGCATTAGGAAGTAGATACACCAGCAGCTGGCAATTCCCAATGCTGCAGGTACGGCATACTTCTTGGCATCACGGAATTGTAAATGCATGGTAGAGAGCATAGGCTTATCTCTGGAAGAAGAAACAGAAATCGTGCTCAACGGGTCACAGGGAAGGGAACGGGAAGGCCAAAATTCCCTAAATGCCTCCAGGTATTTCTGTGAGCACGAAGAGCTTGGTTTTCCAGCCGTTTTGTACGTCGCCATCTGTGCTGCACCAGCAGAGCACCCAAGAGGAGCCTCATCTTCAGCAGCCAGGCCAGGATGGCTCCGTCTCCAAACCCTGGAGTCAGCGATACAGCACTCAGCGAACAAATACTATCCGGGTGCAGGAGCTCAGGGCAAGGCTGCCTCAGTTAAAGCAAAATGGGACCACCTGGGCTCGGGACGTCCCCCATGTGAAAAAATAACCAGTAGCACAGGTTGTGCCTTCTAGGAGGTACAAGGATGGGAGCTGACAGAACCCTAAAGAGCTGGAGGCCCGAACACGGAGGTTAAACAATAAGCAATGACTGCACAGAAACAGACACGGACAGACCTGACCTACCCTGGGTGCTGGGCAGAGTTTCCTCTCTGGCGAAACTGTCACCGGGCACTGCGACGGCTGAACGGCAACCACTCGGTTCCTTACGCAAAGACACATGCACAGGCAGCTCACAGCAGAGAGACAACCTGCCGCCTCCAGACCCTTCTGGAGACTGAGGCCGGAGTGTATTTGGCCCTGGAGACCAGAGCGGTCTCCTAGGACACAGCTCGACATCACAGAGGATGACATCCCAGAGGATGACATCCCAGAGGCCGCGCGTCACCTGCCCGCAAGCCCGTACATCACACAGTCCGGATCCTCGGCGCACCCATCGGCCACCAGAATTTTCAGCCTTTCCCCCCCTCCTCTCCCAGGCCTGCCTGGTGGAACCCGTCAAAACAGGCATCACGAGAAGGGAGAGCCTGCAACACACAATTCGGTAGCTACAATCATCCAGAGACAGGGAGGAGCCATGCAAGCAAGAGCTCAGACTGGGAGGTTTTGAAGCAGAAATGTATTCAGAAGGTTGACGCTGCCGTGCAGAGTGAAGTTGCATTTAAAAACATCTTTTATGCCCTTCTCTTTGGGAGCTGTCAGGGAAAGAGATTTTCTTGCTCAATGTACCTGTGCATCAGTTGCTTTCCTGCGCATTATGTGCAGATGAGAGGGTGGAACAGAGCCGGCAACACGGGGCACGGATGACACCTGTGAAAGTAAAGCTTTCTCCAACCAGACTTTGACACCAGATGCGAACCACAGCACTATGTGGCATCCCCGAAATCGCCCTATCAATGCCTGCTGCTTTAGCCAGGGATCCCAACTGCTTGGCTTCTCTTCCCTCTAGTTTCAAACCATTGGCCCCGCTGTCCCCCCACAGATTATTATCCGATTGCCTATGAAGTTTCAACAACTGTACAAACAGTCTCCGCGCACACTCACGTGGGAGCAGGTGGCAGGACCAAGAGCGTTGAATGGTTCGCCAACGGAGCGGAGATCCGAGCTCTGCCTGACATCATTACTCAAAAATGCCCTCTCTGCTTAGGAGACTGATCCTTTTTGGGGAGATAGACGTGTTCGAATCAGCGTGCCCTTGCTGAGGAGAGGCAGGGCTCGTCTCCTTGGAGGAGTCAGCGATACCGGGCTAGGGGGGGGACACTTGCAAGTTTCCCTTGTAGATCAGAGGCCCTGTGGAGCTTTTGAGGGTACCAGAAATGCGTTATGGGGCACTCTTGAGCATTTTGGGGTACCAGGGATTGTGTTTGGGGCCTAGCGGAGCATTTGGGGTTAGCAGAGATGCAGTCTGTGGACCAGCAGAGCGACTGGGAGTAGAAGGGATGCTGTTTGGAGTACCAGCACAGCATATGGAGGTACCAGGGGTGCTGTTTGGGGCCCAGTGGAGCATTTGGGGTCACCAGGAATGCCCTTTATGACCCAGTGGAGCTTTTGTGGGCACGAGGAATGCAGTTTCGGGTACCCACAGCGGTGTATTCAGGCCCCAACAATGCAGTTTGGGGTGAGGGGAAGGAGCTTCTGTGTGGGAAACCTGCAAAGGAAAAGAGTTCCCTGAGGGCACGGCTTCCCCAGCCGCCGGGCCCTTGGCAGCGTGTTCCTGGCTCTGGTCAGGCTTCTGCTGCATTTCAGTGGAGCGATCCAGCTGCATCTTCTCCCACTCCAGGTCAAGCTGGAGGGAGGCCTTCTCCAGCTGCAGCTTCTTGCGGTCCCGCTCCACATCCTGACACGGTCTCTGGAGCTGGTTCTGTCACTGCACCAGCCGGGCCTCCATCTCTGCCGTCTCCTTCTTCCACGCTCCACTCTTCTTCTCACTCCTCCTCTCTGGGGAGGTACTGCGTGTTGTGGGCCCTGATGGTGGCAGGGAGGCTGAGGTTTCGTTCTCTCGGCATTCCACTTCTCATGAGATGGGCAGGCTTTGAGGAACACATCCGGCTGGTCTGGGTGACAGCACTTCATCCTCCTGCCCTTCTTTAGGGCTTATTGCTTCTTTCCTTCTTCGGGAATACATCCCCCAGCAGCTGAGAATTCCCACTGCTCCGGGTACGGCACACAGCACGATTTGATGGAATCGTAAAGCCATGGTAGAGAGCCTAGGCTTATCTCCGGAAGGGGTAACAGAAATCCTGATCGAATGGTCACAGGGAAGGGAAGAGGAAGGCTAAAGTTCCACAAATGCCTCCACAGCTTGGTTTTCCAGCCGCTCTGTACGTCCCCATCTCTGCTGCACCGGCAAGAGCACACAACCTGAGCCTTGCCTGAGAGCAGGGACACCCGGACATCACACACCACGATGCTCATCGCTCTCGCCTCACCTTGACGCTTAAAACAATTTCCCCTTTCTTTCTCTGAGTGCTGCCCTGTTGCCCGCTCACGTTGTCAGAATCCCTGCAGAACCAGCCTACGAGCTGTCTCAGAGCCGCACCACCATCTCACGTTAACGTAGCTCCCATCACCCCACTCCCGGCAGCTTTGTGATGGAGCAGACAGCCCTCTTCTTATCCACTGCCCTGTTCAGCTGCTCCAACTGTACAAACAGGTCTCGGGCACCATCCTGCGGCGCAGGAAGGCAGCAGCAGGATGCCCCACGCAGGAACAGGCCCGTCGCGAAGCCTGGCCGACCAAACGCTTCTCAGCCTGAGATGACCAGCTTGGAGAAGCCAAGCCCCCGTGTGGAATGCTGGATGCCCCAGGGCCATTTCCCAGCACACAGGGCCCCGGGCAGCCACACACCTTTTGGGTGTGCAGGCTTGCGATTTGGGGCCCAGCGGAGCATTTGGGGGTACCAGGCATGCAATTTGGAGCCCAGTGGAGCATTTGGGGGCACCTGGAATGCAATCTGGGGCCCTGTTGAGCACTTGGTGGTACCAGGGATGCAGTGTGGGTCCCAGTAGAGTATTTTTGGGTACGAGAGATGCGGTTTGGGACCCAGTTGTTATAGTTTCAGCTTGGTTTGGTTTGTTTTTTTTTTCCCCTCGTCTTTCAGAGAATTTTTTTCTTCCTTTGCTGGCAGTGGGGGGGGGGCAGGGGCCATTTCTGGGGAGACCGGGGCAGAGGTTGTGTCCTGTTTGCCCGGACATTTCCTTTCACCGGCTACTTCCCCGTCTCCGCCTCTTTCTCCATCTTGCTGCCTAGAGAATAGTCGCGCTTTGCTACCTCTGCTTGCGTTGCTGTATTCTCTGTCTCTCTATCTTTATTTCCTTTCCCTCTGTGTGTGTGTGTGTGTGTGTGTGAGAGTGTGACCGATAACCATCTGGATCGGCGCTGAGGAGGAGGCTGCCCGGAGCGGAGCTGCGACCTGGGAGAAGCTGTGCGCCCCACGCCAGGGCTGCCCGGAGCGGAGCTGCAGCTTAAAGTGACGGCACCATCAGAGCTCGGGTAGGGGACTCAATTCATATTAACAACTTAATCGCACTTGTTGTTGACTTTGTTCTGTTCTGTGCACACATACACTTAGAGCAAAGAACTGTTATCTGTTCTGCACAATCTCACAATCTCTGAATAAAATCACTGAGCATACTTTGGTTGGTTTGGTTGGTTTTTTTTTCATCCAAACTAAGACACCAGTTAAACTTATTGGGACACCAGGGATGCAATTAGGGCCCCAGTGGAGCATTTGAGTGTAGCAGGGATGCCGTTTGGGGCCCAGTCAAACATTTTGAAGCACCACGGATGCAGACTGGAGTACAGTGGAGCATTGTGGGGCACCAGGCATGCTGTCTGGGGCTCAGCAGAGCATTATTTCAGGGACCAGAGATGCGATTTAGGGCCTAGAAGAGCATTTGGAGGAAGGTAACAGCCGCGTGACTTGGAGCCTAGCAGAGCATTTAGGGGCACCAGGGATTAAGTCTGTGGCAGAGGGGAGACCTCATCACGCTCTACAGCTTCCTCACAAGGGGAGGAGGAAGAGCAGGCGCTTATGTCTTTTCTCGGATGAGGAGTGATAGGACTCGAGTGAAGAGGCAGGAAGGGGTGCCGGGGGGGGTTTAGGCTGGGCAGTAGGAAAAGGTCCCTTCCAGCCCAGGACGTTCTATGGTCCTTTATTTTCGCTACAAACCAACACCTATTTCCAAACAGCCTCAGCCTTCACCTCAGACAATGCACGTGTCAAATACACACAATGTTGAAAAGGATCGCCGGTGTCGCTTCCCTGTAATTTGATCCGATTGGAATTTAATAACTTTTTATTACCACTGCAAGGGACACAGAGGTACCCCGCTGTTTCGTCCTTCCCCTTGGCTTTGGCTTGACAGAAGAGGCGGGTGGGCATGCGGGCTCTTCCTCAGCGACCTGGTCCATCTGCTTGCTTTGGCCACAGGAACAGAAAGGCCCTTGGCCTTTTTGTGCCCTTTGGGGCCTTCTCCTTCTTGAGGAGACGGATGGTTTTGGATCACCGTGCCCTTGCTGAGGATGGGGAGGGCTCTTCTCCTTGGAGGATTCAGCAGTGCAGGACTGGGTGGCAACACCTGCAGGTTTCTCTTGTCGTTCTGAAACCTGCAAAGGAACAGAGTTCCCTGACGGCACGGCTTCCTCAGCAGCTGGGCCCTTGACAGCAGTCGGCTGGCTTTGCTCAGGCTTCTTGTCCATTTCAGTGGAGCTGCGCTGGACAGAGGCCTTCTGCAGCTGCAGCTTCTTGCGCTCCCGCTCCAGCTCCTGATGCTCTCTCTGGAGCTGCTCCTCTCGTTGGGCCAGCTGAGCCTCCTTCTCCGCTATCTCCTTTTCCAAGTTCTCGCTCTTCTCCTCTCCATCGGACACTTCATTCTGCCCTTTGTTAGGGCTTTTTGCTCCTTTCCGCATTAGGAAGTAGATACACCAGCAGCTGGCAATTCCCAATGCTGCAGGTACGGCATACTTCTTGGCATCACGGAATTGTAAATGCATGGTAGAGAGCATAGGCTTATCTCTGGAAGAAGAAACAGAAATCGTGCTCAACGGGTCACAGGGAAGGGAACGGGAAGGCCAAAATTCCCTAAATGCCTCCAGGTATTTCTGTGAGCACAAAGAGCTTGGTTTTCCAGCCGTTTTGTACGTCGCCATCTGTGCTGCACCAGCAGAGCACCCAAGAGGAGCCTCGTCTTCAGCAGCCAGGCCAGGATGGCTCCGTCTCCAAACCCTGGAGTCAGCGATACAGCACTCAGCGAACAAATACTATCCGGGTGCAGGAGCTCAGGGCAAGGCTGCCTCAGTTAAAGCAAAATGGGACCACCTGGGCTTGGGACGTCCCCCATGTGAAAAAATAACCAGTAGCACAGGTTGTGCCTTCTAGGAGGTACAAGGATGGGAGCTGACAGAACCCTAAAGAGCTGGAGGCCCGAACACGGAGGTTAAACAATAAGCAATGACTGCACAGAAACAGACACGGACAGACCTGACCTACCCTGGGTGCTGGGCAGAGTTTCCTCTCTGGCGAAACTGTCACCGGGCACTGCGACGGCTGAACGGCAACCACTCGGTTCCTTACGCAAAGACACATGCACAGGCAGCTCACAGCAGAGAGACAACCTGCCGCCTCCAGACCCTTCTGGAGACTGAGGCCGGAGTGTATTTGGCCCTGGAGACCAGAGCGGTCTCCTAGGACACAGCTCGACATCACAGAGGATGACATCCCAGAGGATGACATCCCAGAGGCCGCGCGTCACCTGCCCGCAAGCCCGTACATCACATAGTCCGGATCCTCGGCGCACCCATCGGCCACCAGAATTTTCAGCCTTTCCCCCCCTCCTCTCCCAGGCCTGCCTGGTGGAACCCGTCAAAACAGGCATCACGAGAAGGGAGAGCCTGCAACACACAATTCGGTAGCTACAATCATCCAGAGACAGGGAGGAGCCATGCAAGCAAGAGCTCAGACTGGGAGGTTTTGAAGCAGAAATGTATTCAGAAGGTTGACGCTGCCGTGCAGAGTGAAGTTGCATTTAAAAACATCTTTTATGCCCTTCTCTTTGGGAGCTGTCAGGGAAAGAGATTTTCTTGCTCAATGTACCTGTGCATCAGTTGCTTTCCTGCGCATTATGTGCAGATGAGAGGGTGGAACAGAGCCGGCAACACGGGGCACGGATGACACCTGTGAAAGTAAAGCTTTCTCCAACCAGACTTTGACACCAGATGCGAACCACAGCACTATGTGGCATCCCCGAAATCGCCCTATCAATGCCTGCTGCTTTAGCCAGGGATCCCAACTGCTTGGCTTCTCTTCCCTCTAGTTTCAAACCATTGGCCCCGCTGTCCCCCCACAGATTATTATCCGATTGCCTATGAAGTTTCAACAACTGTACAAACAGTCTCCGCGCACACTCACGTGGGAGCAGGTGGCAGGACCAAGAGCGTTGAATGGTTCGCCAACGGAGCGGAGATCCGAGCTCTGCCTGACATCATTACTCAAAAATGCCCTCTCTGCTTAGGAGACTGATCCTTTTTGGGGAGATAGACGTGTTCGAATCAGCGTGCCCTTGCTGAGGAGAGGCAGGGCTCGTCTCCTTGGAGGAGTCAGCGATACCGGGCTAGGGGGGGGACACTTGCAAGTTTCCCTTGTAGATCAGAGGCCCTGTGGAGCTTTTGAGGGTACCAGAAATGCGTTATGGGGCACTCTTGAGCATTTTGGGGTACCAGGGATTGTGTTTGGGGCCTAGCGGAGCATTTGGGGTTAGCAGAGATGCAGTCTGTGGACCAGCAGAGCGACTGGGAGTAGAAGGGATGCTGTTTGGAGTACCAGCACAGCATATGGAGGTACCAGGGGTGCTGTTTGGGGCCCAGTGGAGCATTTGGGGTCACCAGGAATGCCCTTTATGACCCAGTGGAGCTTTTGTGGGCACGAGGAATGCAGTTTCGGGTACCCACAGCGGTGTATTCAGGCCCCAACAATGCAGTTTGGGGTGAGGGGAAGGAGCTTCTGTGTGGGAAACCTGCAAAGGAAAAGAGTTCCCTGAGGGCACGGCTTCCCCAGCCGCCGGGCCCTTGGCAGCGTGTTCCTGGCTCTGGTCAGGCTTCTGCTGCATTTCAGTGGAGCGATCCAGCTGCATCTTCTCCCACTCCAGGTCAAGCTGGAGGGAGGCCTTCTCCAGCTGCAGCTTCTTGCGGTCCCGCTCCACATCCTGACACGGTCTCTGGAGCTGGTTCTGTCACTGCACCAGCCGGGCCTCCATCTCTGCCGTCTCCTTCTTCCACGCTCCACTCTTCTTCTCACTCCTCCTCTCTGGGGAGGTACTGCGTGTTGTGGGCCCTGATGGTGGCAGGGAGGCTGAGGTTTCGTTCTCTCGGCATTCCACTTCTCATGAGATGGGCAGGCTTTGAGGAACACATCCGGCTGGTCTGGGTGACAGCACTTCATCCTCCTGCCCTTCTTTAGGGCTTATTGCTTCTTTCCTTCTTCGGGAATACATCCCCCAGCAGCTGAGAATTCCCACTGCTCCGGGTACGGCACACAGCACGATTTGATGGAATCGTAAAGCCATGGTAGAGAGCCTAGGCTTATCTCCGGAAGGGGTAACAGAAATCCTGATCGAATGGTCACAGGGAAGGGAAGAGGAAGGCTAAAGTTCCACAAATGCCTCCACAGCTTGGTTTTCCAGCCGCTCTGTACGTCCCCATCTCTGCTGCACCGGCAAGAGCACACAACCTGAGCCTTGCCTGAGAGCAGGGACACCCGGACATCACACACCACGATGCTCATCGCTCTCGCCTCACCTTGACGCTTAAAACAATTTCCCCTTTCTTTCTCTGAGTGCTGCCCTGTTGCCCGCTCACGTTGTCAGAATCCCTGCAGAACCAGCCTACGAGCTGTCTCAGAGCCGCACCACCATCTCACGTTAACGTAGCTCCCATCACCCCACTCCCGGCAGCTTTGTGATGGAGCAGACAGCCCTCTTCTTATCCACTGCCCTGTTCAGCTGCTCCAACTGTACAAACAGGTCTCGGGCACCATCCTGCGGCGCAGGAAGGCAGCAGCAGGATGCCCCACGCAGGAACAGGCCCGTCGCGAAGCCTGGCCGACCAAACGCTTCTCAGCCTGAGATGACCAGCTTGGAGAAGCCAAGCCCCCGTGTGGAATGCTGGATGCCCCAGGGCCATTTCCCAGCACACAGGGCCCCGGGCAGCCACACACCTTTTGGGTGTGCAGGCTTGCGATTTGGGGCCCAGCGGAGCATTTGGGGGTACCAGGCATGCAATTTGGAGCCCAGTGGAGCATTTGGGGGCACCTGGAATGCAATCTGGGGCCCTGTTGAGCACTTGGTGGTACCAGGGATGCAGTGTGGGTCCCAGTAGAGTATTTTTGGGTACGAGAGATGCGGTTTGGGACCCAGTTGTTATAGTTTCAGCTTGGTTTGGTTTGTTTTTTTTTTCCCCTCGTCTTTCAGAGAATTTTTTTCTTCCTTTGCTGGCAGTGGGGGGGGGGCAGGGGCCATTTCTGGGGAGACCGGGGCAGAGGTTGTGTCCTGTTTGCCCGGACATTTCCTTTCACCGGCTACTTCCCCGTCTCCGCCTCTTTCTCCATCTTGCTGCCTAGAGAATAGTCGCGCTTTGCTACCTCTGCTTGCGTTGCTGTATTCTCTGTCTCTCTATCTTTATTTCCTTTCCCTCTGTGTGTGTGTGTGTGTGTGTGTGAGAGTGTGACCGATAACCATCTGGATCGGCGCTGAGGAGGAGGCTGCCCGGAGCGGAGCTGCGACCTGGGAGAAGCTGTGCGCCCCACGCCAGGGCTGCCCGGAGCGGAGCTGCAGCTTAAAGTGACGGCACCATCAGAGCTCGGGTAGGGGACTCAATTCATATTAACAACTTAATCGCACTTGTTGTTGACTTTGTTCTGTTCTGTGCACACATACACTTAGAGCAAAGAACTGTTATCTGTTCTGCACAATCTCACAATCTCTGAATAAAATCACTGAGCATACTTTGGTTGGTTTGGTTGGTTTTTTTTTCATCCAAACTAAGACACCAGTTAAACTTATTGGGACACCAGGGATGCAATTAGGGCCCCAGTGGAGCATTTGAGTGTAGCAGGGATGCCGTTTGGGGCCCAGTCAAACATTTTGAAGCACCACGGATGCAGACTGGAGTACAGTGGAGCATTGTGGGGCACCAGGCATGCTGTCTGGGGCTCAGCAGAGCATTATTTCAGGGACCAGAGATGCGATTTAGGGCCTAGAAGAGCATTTGGAGGAAGGTAACAGCCGCGTGACTTGGAGCCTAGCAGAGCATTTAGGGGCACCAGGGATTAAGTCTGTGGCAGAGGGGAGACCTCATCACGCTCTACAGCTTCCTCACAAGGGGAGGAGGAAGAGCAGGCGCTTATGTCTTTTCTCGGATGAGGAGTGATAGGACTCGAGTGAAGAGGCAGGAAGGGGTGCCGGGGGGGGTTTAGGCTGGGCAGTAGGAAAAGGTCCCTTCCAGCCCAGGACGTTCTATGGTCCTTTATTTTCGCTACAAACCAACACCTATTTCCAAACAGCCTCAGCCTTCACCTCAGACAATGCACGTGTCAAATACACACAATGTTGAAAAGGATCGCCGGTGTCGCTTCCCTGTAATTTGATCCGATTGGAATTTAATAACTTTTTATTACCACTGCAAGGGACACAGAGGTACCCCGCTGTTTCGTCCTTCCCCTTGGCTTTGGCTTGACAGAAGAGGCGGGTGGGCATGCGGGCTCTTCCTCAGCGACCTGGTCCATCTGCTTGCTTTGGCCACAGGAACAGAAAGGCCCTTGGCCTTTTTGTGCCCTTTGGGGCCTTCTCCTTCTTGAGGAGACGGATGGTTTTGGATCACCGTGCCCTTGCTGAGGATGGGGAGGGCTCTTCTCCTTGGAGGATTCAGCAGTGCAGGACTGGGTGGCAACACCTGCAGGTTTCTCTTGTCGTTCTGAAACCTGCAAAGGAACAGAGTTCCCTGACGGCACGGCTTCCTCAGCAGCTGGGCCCTTGACAGCAGTCGGCTGGCTTTGCTCAGGCTTCTTGTCCATTTCAGTGGAGCTGCGCTGGACAGAGGCCTTCTGCAGCTGCAGCTTCTTGCGCTCCCGCTCCAGCTCCTGATGCTCTCTCTGGAGCTGCTCCTCTCGTTGGGCCAGCTGAGCCTCCTTCTCCGCTATCTCCTTTTCCAAGTTCTCGCTCTTCTCCTCTCCATCGGACACTTCATTCTGCCCTTTGTTAGGGCTTCTTTCTCCTTTCCGCATTACTAAGTAGATCCACCAGCAGCTGGCAATTCCCAATGCTGCAGGTACGGCATACTTCTTGGCATCACGGAATTGTAAATGCATGGTAGAGAGCATAGGCTTATCTCTGGAAGAAGAAACAGAAATCGTGCTCAACGGGTCACAGGGAAGGGAACGGGAAGGCCAAAATTCCCTAAATGCCTCCAGGTATTTCTGTGAGCACAAAGAGCTTGGTTTTCCAGCCGTTTTGTACGTCGCCATCTGTGCTGCACCAGCAGAGCACCCAGGAGGAGCCTCGTCTTCAGCAGCCAGGCCAGGATGGCTCCGTCTCCAAACCCTGGAGTCAGCGATACAGCACTCAGCGAACAAATACTATCCGGGTGCAGGAGCTCAGGGCAAGGCTGCCTCAGTTAAAGCAAAATGGGACCACCTGGGCTCGGGACGTCCCCCATGTGAAAAAATAACCAGTAGCACAGGTTGTGCCTTCTAGGAGGTACAAGGATGGGAGCTGACAGAACCCTAAAGAGCTGGAGGCCCGAACACGGAGGTTAAACAATAAGCAATGACTGCACAGAAACAGACACGGACAGACCTGACCTACCCTGGGTGCTGGGCAGAGTTTCCTCTCTGGCGAAACTGTCACCGGGCACTGCGACGGCTGAACGGCAGCCACTCGGTTCCTTACGCAAAGACACATGCACAGGCAGCTCACAGCAGAGAGACAACCTGCCGCCTCCAGACCCTTCTGGAGACTGAGGCCGGAGTGTATTTGGCCCTGGAGACCAGAGCGGTCTCCTAGGACACAGCTTGACATCACAGAGGATGACATCCCAGAGGATGACATCCCAGAGGCCGCGCGTCACCTGCCCGCAAGCCCGTACATCACACAGTCCGGATCCTCGGCGCACCCATCGGCCACCAGAATTTTCAGCCTTTCCCCCCCTCCTCTCCCAGGCCTGCCTGGTGGAACCCGTCAAAACAGGCATCACGAGAAGGGAGAGCCTGCAACACACAATTCGGTAGCTACAATCATCCAGAGACAGGGAGGAGCCATGCAAGCAAGAGCTCAGACTGGGAGGTTTTGAAGCAGAAATGTATTCAGAAGGTTGACGCTGCCGTGCAGAGTGAAGTTGCATTTAAAAACATCTTTTATGCCCTTCTCTTTGCTGAGTGCTGTATCGCTGACTCCAGGGTTTGGAGACGGAGCCATCCTGGCCTGGCTGCTGAAGACGAGGCTCCTCCTGGGTGCTCTGCTGGTGCAGAACAGATGGTGACGTACAAAGCAGCTGGAAAACCAAGGCCTTTGTGCTCACAGAAATACCTGGAGGCATTTAGGGAATTTTGGCCTTCCCGTTCCCTTCCCTGTGACCCGTTGAACATGATTTCTGTTTCTTCTTCCAGAGATAAGCCTAGGCTCCCTACCATGCATCCAGCATTCCACACAGGGGCTTGGCTTCTCCAAGCTGGTCATCTCAGGCTGAGAAGCATTTGGTCGGCCAGGCTTCACGACGGGCCTGTTCCTGCGTGGGGCATCCTGCTGCTGCCTTCCTGCACCGCAGGATGGTGCCCGAGACCTGTTTGTACAGTTGGAGCAGCTGAACAGGGCAGTGGATAAGAAGAGGGCTGTCTGCTCCATCACAAAGCTGCCGGGAGTGGGGTGATGGGAGCTATGTTAACGTGAGATGGTGGTGCGGCTCTGAGACAGCTCGTAGGCTGGTTCTGCAGGGATTCTGACAACGTGAGCGGGCAACAGGGCAGCACTCAGAGAAAGAAAGGGGAAATTGTTTTAAGCGTCAAGGTGAGGCGAGAGCGATGAGCATCGTGGTGTGTGATGTCCGGGTGTCCCTGCTCTCAGGCAAGGCTCAGGTTGTGTGCTCTTGCCGGTGCAGCAGAGATGGGGACGTACAGAGCGGCTGGAAAACCAAGCTGTGGAGGCATTTGTGGAACTTTAGCCTTCCTCTTCCCTTCCCTGTGACCATTCGACCAGGATTTCTGTTTCCCATTCCAGACATAACAGAGGTTCTTTCTCTTATAATTGTAGGAGACAGAGAGCATGTATATGCTGTCATGACATTCTAGTTCATTCCAATTTGATAAATATTAGGCTTCCCCGTGGCCTAGCTCTGAAGAATACTGCATTATTTTTTGTTATTTTTTCTAATGGGGACACAAGTGATTGATGGAGTCATAATGTTTATCAGCATGTGGTTGATACGCAAATCCCCTTTCTCCCTGGTTTATAGGACCTCACCTAGAACTTAGTGCTAATTCAGCTATGCACTTTCCTTATGCCACAATGTGATAGATCATTTCTTTGGTAGACTTTAGATGTCTGCAGGATTTCTAACTGCCAATGTTTCAAAATTTTTATGAATAATTGAAGGCTTTTCTGCCCTTCATTAGAATCATGAAGATTTAAGATTTAAGATTTTATGGTGGCTGGGCTACTCTGGGGCTCACAGTGGGCTGTGGATCCTTAAAAGGAGACGGTTAGCTTTGACTTCGGTGATATCAAAGTACTGTCTGAAGAATACCATGAGTAAGAAGAGAGGGAGAAATGTAGGGGTGCAGGCTTGAGGAATATGGAGAGCATGAGGGAGGAATTTGGCACATAAGAATGTTAAGCAAATAGGGTTGAATAATAGCTAATAACATGCCTGTTTATATTATGTAGAGCATATAAAAGCAACCATCATGTTTAATAAAGGTGCTGCTTACTTTTGAACTGAAAAATAGGAATTACTGTAGTTCTTTGCCCATCTCGACTATGACAGACTACAGTTTCCGCAACAGCTGTACTCCCAGCCTACAGCAACATCTTGCGACACACAAAATGCATGAAAGGACCTCAGAATCCAAAGAGTTATTTGCAGACTTATTAGTTATAACTAATAGTGATCATTACTCTGCTTGTGATTAAAAAAAAAATCTATTAAGTGATTTTTAGTGAAGTGTCATTCTAGGAAAAAAAATTACTTGTCTTGTAAATCCATGCAGTTTTTCAAAGTCTCTCACACAGTGCATTGACTCGTGTGTATAATTTGGAAAACTGAATAGGGTGTGAATGTTGCTTCTGGCGAGATTATCAGCTGAGATGGGCTGGTCTCAATGGTCTCCAGGTGCAGCATGCCATGAAGAAAAGCTGACATTCTTTTTGTTTTCCATTGATTTGGGAAAAAGGCAGATATTTTAACCATAAATGCAGAGTTTTGAAAGACTCTTCAAAAAACTGCAGCAAATACGTATTAAACAGAAAATTTTTTTAAGAACATTCTGCTTTCAGTTGTTCAAGTTGATAATGTTGGTAATGAGATGTTGGTGCTATGATGTCAATATTGCTGGAGAATTTAAATGTTTCATAAGTTAATATTTTCTTTTCTGGAAGTTACACTTAAGAACATCTCTTTCATATACGTAATAAACTTCTGATTTTGTACATCTTTTCAGGAGGTAGGTTTTCTGTATATTCGTGGTACGAATAGTAATGGAGTCTGAAAACACAGTAGAAAATAAAGCTTTATTGAGGCAGTAGGGAAGATAAGCAACAACACACCCATACAAGGACTCACCCAGTCGCTGGTAACAAACACAGGATCATGAACAGTACCATAGCTCTGATGGACTTCCAAACACATAGTGTTGAGGTCATCTGGCCACAACAGCCAAATGTGAAAGTGCCTTTTGAAGGTGGATGGGATGGATAAGAGTTTTGCCATCTCTTGGCTCCATCAGCCGTATTGTGATGTGAGAGAATCATACTATTCGAGGTTAATGTGGGTAGCATCCAGTCTATGCTGCAAATTTGGCCAGAGGGCAGGATGTTGGCCATGTGACTCCATGCTCTTGGTAGACACCCTTTATGTACTGGTATATGGTAATAAGGTATCCCCTAAGTCTTCTCCTCTCAAGGCTGAAAAAACCTGGTTCTCTCAGCCTTGTATCGTATGGTAGGTTTCCTAGTCTCTGATCATCTTAGTGGCCCTTCTCTGGACCTTGTCCAGCCTGTCCTCATCTTTTTTGTATAGTGGGGACCAAAACTGAATGCAGTACTCTAGGTGCAGCTTGACAAGCTCTGAGTAGTAGACTCATTTAAGTTGGAAAACACCCTTAAGATCCCACTGTAAACCTAGCACTGCCAAGTTCACGACTAAACTACATCTTTAAGCACTACATCTATATGCCTTTTAAAACACCTCCAGGTATGGTGACTCAACCACTTCTCTGGGCAGCCTGTTCCAATCCTTCACAACTATTTCAGTGAAGAATTTTTTTGCTAACATCCAATCTAACCCTCCCCTGGCACAACTTCAGGCCCTTTCCTCTTGTCCTATTGCTTGTTACCCGGGAGAAGAGACAAACATCCTCTTCATTACAACCTCATTTCAGGTAATTGTAGAGGGTGATAAGGTCTCCCCTCAGACTCATTTTCTCCAGTCTAAACCACTTTAGTTCCCTCAGCTGCCTCCTAATAAGACCTGTGGTCTGGACCCTTCACCAGAAGCTACAGTAGAGGTAAAGTGAATTGTTCATTAGTAACAGGAGATTGTTTGGGTTGCTTTCCCTAGTCGTTAATTTTTTTCTTGTTCTCTCCCTAGCTTCCAAATATAGCACTACTTACATTCCTGCTGATACCCAGGCCAGCCCTTGCTGAATCCTAGTATGTGAAGCTTGCTTCCAGGGGTTAAAATTATAGATGAGATGATTTTCTTCAATTTTTCCACCTGGAAGGTATAGAAATGTGGTGATGTGGTTTTTTGGACCAGCTGAAGGCATGAGGGTTCTTAGGCACTGTTATAATGGCGGGCCAAATAAAAGTCTCCTTCTTGAAAAAAACCTGACTTTTTGCTGGCAATAGATGCATTTGGAGTAAAAACAGAAGGTGTATAAGGAGATCCTCAGTCTTAAGTAGTACTGTGTGGACTGAAGTTGCAGTGCAAGATGGAGGTGTAGGACACAGTTAAAAATACCTACGTTTTAATATGTATCTGTCAAGAGACCTGTGGCTCTTCTCTTCAGCCAGCGTTAGAGAAAACTCAGACCTGCTTGGTAGGTCAGCGCTTTCCCTAGACAGCACCATCTGAAGGGCAGTAAGCCTGTGGCCATACCTCGGCAAACCTATCTGTCCAAACATATTTTTATCTGCAATATTCCTCAACCCTTTCCTTACCAAATCTCTTAACTTCTTTCTCCTTACAGTATCTATTATGTCAGATATGTAGTATCCGATAGCAGCTGAACAGATTTTAGAGACAGCAGATCCGACACAGGTTGCAGTAAATAGACAACGTCTTTTTCAAAGGTTGCAGGGAAGAAAAGGAGCCATAGAAAATATCCAGATAAAGCAATAGAACAAGGGAGATTTTGGTGGAAAAAACAGCAAATCATAAAACCATACTGAAATATCTTTCTCAATGAAATTAATTGTAACCCTTGCATCTTCCAGTTAAAAAATTGCAGCCATTCTAGTTCTATGCCAGTCACTGATAGTCAACTGTGTTGCTCCAATTTGATATGGATCTATTTCTCCACATACTTAGCAATTTATGCAGAAAAAAATCCAAAGCGTTTTCAGTGCAGAACTGTGAGTTTTGAAAATGCTTTCAGTGATCCAAGGAACTTGTTACACCGTACTTGTCGTAAGTAGCCATGTTTGCTGACTATACTTAGGAAAAATATATGCTGTGTAGAGTAAACAATTAAAAAGTCAATACTTATCTTTTTTTAGTCTATAATCAATCCACCAACATGCATTAAGTATTATAGACCATTTCATGTTAGTGTAAAGTCATGAAGTACGTAATTGGAAAATATGCCTGAAACTAATGATATAAAGGAACGTTAAGTAATTGAATTGTTAAAAAAATATTTTGAATAACTTGCTTTTAATTGCAATCCTGATGGTTTTTGAGGTGCAGTTGTGTTCTGATATCAATTCATAACTTTTCAATGAAGCAGTATAATAGCATACAGTATTTTTAGATATTTTTTTAAAAACAAGAAAGAATTTCAGATAATCTAATACATTCCAGGCAAGCTGGAATCACTGTTTTTGTGCTCTTAATGGGAAGAAAACACATGTTGTTCTCAGCCTCCTCAGATTTTATCTTCATATGGATGTTTCAGTTTAGTAAGCTAGATGACAAAAATACAGTATAGTACCTGAACTGTTGCAGACTGCATTAATTCCTTTGAAGTCTGGCACTCTAGAAGTTTGAGCCTAGTGACTAACCTTAGCCTCTTCATGTGTCTGAGAGCAAAAACCAGGCATCTCCAATAGAGGCTTCATCTCACCTGCCTTTGTAGACCTACCTTAGGATGGAGAGAGATTTTGTAAAAACAGCTTGAACCCCCTCAAAAGGCTTTACTGATGATCTGTGGCAGATATTTTGCACAAAAGCACTTTTAAGGTTCATTGGAGGAGGCCTGCGTCACACTAGTTTGGAGTAGCTAATATAGTGCCTCTGAATCCACCACATAGTAGCTTCCTTCACTCTAAGTTAAGAAGTTAATTCACTGCCCAGTTCTAGTTAAACTGACATGTAGGATTACATTGAAAAGCATTTAAGGTAAGCAGCTTGCCATGACCCCTACTGAATACTTGCAAAATAAAGACATGCACAGTTTTAGAAGCTAACAAAACCTGAATAAAATAACAGTCTCAAAGTGGTTCTTTTTAAAGCCGTATTTATTTGTTCTAAAATTGAACATAAAAATGAAAAAGCTTTCTATATTCATTCCACCCTTGCCAAATTGAAAATAATCAGGTATTAATTTGGATATGAGAAATGTTGTCTAGTTTTGTTATTATTAAAACTTAATGGGAGCTAATGGCAAGCACAGGCAGCAAGGATTAGTAACTCTGGAGACCTGGCATAATCAAGTCATAATAGCTACTTTCAAAGGGATATTTTTGTGTTGTCTGCAGGGTTCAGTTTTCTATCATAGACAAGAGGAGAGAGGAGGCATCATGAGAATTAGAAGGAGATATCAGCCTCCCAGGCGTGACAGTTGCGTCTGCTCCTACCTTCAAGTGTTGCTCCTTTTCCTGTTTCTGTTGATATATGTCAGATGAATTGATGAGAAGTATTATTTCTGCAGTAACAAGGAAACACATTTTTTTTAAGATCTCAGTGTGCCTTGATGGAGATATGTACGCTCAGTGTGACCCTGGCATGTAGTTGAGTGAAGACAATCATGCAAGGGATGAATTCACATCACAGATACTAATGTTAATAGATTTCGTGATCTTGGCCAGGAGGCTGAAAACACTAACTGGTAAAAAAAAACTTCTCAAATGCAAGGAATTTTTTTGTATATAAGTCCAAGAGGAGTCAGACATTAGTAACTTCCTAAATTGCCCTGAAGCTTTGTACCACCTATTGAGAAATTTGCCTCAGTGTAAGCGTATAAAAAAAAAAATTGCCCTATCAGGCTAGATCCAAGAGACTTCATGTCACTTACGAAGGATGAATAGTCTTGATACTTCTTGAGGCTTGTATTCATACTTACATGAGCACTTCAGGGACTGGAACAGGTTGCCCAGAGTAATTGTGGATGTCCCATCTGTGGTAGTGCTCAAGGCCAGGTTCGATGGGATCTGGTGGAACATGTGCCTGCCTATGGCAGGGGAGATGGATTGCATGATTTTTGAGGTCACTTCCAACCCAAACCTTTCTACGATTCTAAGATTCTATGATTCTATGACTTGCTATCTACTGTAAAGAAGAGTCCCTAGTTTTGAAACCTGGATCAGATGGGAATTATAAGGTAACTACTGAGAGTGCATATGGAAATATTGATATAGAAAGCAGATGATAAAATATCCTGGATTTTACTTAGATGGAATGCTTTTATGCACTTGTATGCTGTGAATCTACATAAGTGAGTACTGGAGAAGACCTGACCTTAGCAGTATCTGTAAGAATATACACAATCCCTCATCCTCTCTGTGTGGATTATCTGTGTTCCTGTTTCTTGCAGTTTCAGAGCCCCTTGAAATTGCTTTAATTCTGAGGAAGGAGAGTAGGAAAATAGAGAATGATATGACAACATATGAAGAACTACAGTTAGTGGCACAAAATTTCATTGAGTGCTTTGAGAGGTTTAGTCATTTAACTGTGTGGTTTGTAAGAGAATACAGACAAGGCTAATCTCATGATAAAAACAAGCTCAAACACATCCCTTAGGGAAATTCTGGGTTATGAAACAGACCTTAATAAGGAGATGATGTTGGAGGGAATGTCCAGGGCAGTGCCTGGACAATGTGTGAGGAAGGGCCTTGTGTGTTATGTAAAGTGTTTGTCCATGCAGCTGAAAACAATGAGCCATAATTTTGTACAAGCCCTTTTAAAAGGACAGAAACGATATTCATGCGGCAGAACAGCACCTTACATAGAGTAATCATGAGTCAACAGTGTTCCGAACTCAGTAGCTGGCTATTGCAATCTGCTGCTGTCTCTGACAGGCTGGGAGCTACAAGGAGATAATCCATGCCGAAAATCAGTCTGATAATATTACTGTTTTATTCTCCCATGTGTGAGGCACCTTCAGGTGTATCAAAGAAATCTGGGTAAATTGAGGATGTAAAGAAAAGCTGTAAGATTGGTATGACAGTCTCCTTCCAACAGTAGACAGACAAACTTGTAAGAATGGAAGCTCCTTGCTAGGGGCAAGGAGTATTACACAAGGGGTAGCAGGGTGGTTAATGTGAATGTAGAGCATAGGCAGTCAAAAAGATTTTTAGACAGATAAGCATAAGTGAAGGAGATATACAGGAAAAGGGGGGGAAAAAAGAGATTTAAATCCCTGGTCAAGTTTCTGCATTGTCCGTTACCTATGCATCTGAAGCAACATCTCAGAGTAGATCTGTCAAGTAGAATTTCTTCATTCAAGCTTCTATTTTTCACTTTGTTGCTTGAAACACACCTGAGGATATTACCTTACTCCTCAGATCTAACTTACAATTAAGAGTTTATTTTGAACAGACTTTAGAGGTTCAGTGATGCATGTTGGAAGACTTCTTTTTAAAGAAACAAACCTGAATTTTGTGTCTTTCATCCAGATGCAAAGCACTGAAAAAAATAATTTAAAACCCTTCTGGAGTGCTGAACAATCTGATATCTAAATTGTAATTGTTTGCCCTAGAAAAGTTAAAATCTGTCAGTGTCAATGATCAAAGTCAAAAAGAGGGGGTCACATTCTGTGGCAATGTGTTTTTTTGAAGCTGTTTAGGATGCTAATGATCAGGATGATGGGATGGGAAAGCAATGTGGCTTGGTATAAGATTTCCCCTATTCAAGAAGTTATGCCACTTTTTGTCAGTGTTATCCAGTGCTTTTACTAGAAGTGTATGTTTTCCATCCAGGGCGATCAGAGACATTGAGAAACATGCTAGATTATGCTAAACATCATACCAACATTTACCATGGACAGAAGAAAGTGCTGAGTTCTAAATATTTTTAGGATTTCAATGAATATGTTTTTACAAATACTAACTGCTCTATGTTGTCTTTTCCCTTCTTTCACATTAATCTCATTTATTCTTGCCTTTATTATTAATAATATTTTAACTAGATATTTAAATAAAATATTTTTTTGAAGTTGTCTAATAGAGAATCTATACTTATTCACATAATTTGATTATAGATATCTCTGAGCTACTGCTTCAGTAGGTGTCATTCTCATGTTTGTATCTACCATATGCATTATATAGTACATGATGTGACCACTCTTTCCCACCAGAGTCTCAAAAGTTATACGGAAGCACAGCACGTCTCATTTGCCCATCAGACCGAGAATTCCTTTCAGGCATTTGTCAGCAAGGGAATATACCAAGCCTCCGTTTCCACTGGGACTCGTATTGACTTGCAATTGATTCTGGTGGTGCCCTATGCTAAAACATCTGAAAAGAATTTCTGAAGCAGAGAATACCAAGAACCCCACATGTGACCTGAGCCTGCAAACTTACAGCAATATTGGCCATTTGCAACAAATAGTGCCTCTTATTTACAGTTTTGATTGCAGTGACCTCAGCCTACTCTTTACCAAAACATCCTTGCCTTTCTGTAATTTCTGCTGAAATGTGTGCAAAATAAAAAAATAATATAGCTGAGATATTGAGATACTGAACATGATACCTTGTCACTATCTTGTTTAGATAACTGGAATTGTCTCTCTGAAGTTACAGCAGAAAATTACAAAATTGCTTTGAAGCACCTATTTTCTCCCTTGTTTTACAATGGCTCCAGAAGAGGCATTACTTGTTTTAGGTGTGTAGTTCCTCTTTATGAGGCTGCTATGTCAATGCATCTCTCTCTAGCATATGGGACTCCTGAGAGTGATGTGAGGAGGCATGAAAGAAGAGTGACTGAATGGTGTGAGCTGTAAAAGCAGATGCTGCAAGTGCAGCTTGTCCAGCAGTTGACTTTCAATTCACAAGTTGACCTTCCTCTTTGGGAAGGCTGGCTAGCAGAGGGAGTATAGGAGCTAACTATGATTCCTTTGCCCCCAGTTTTGGATTGTTAGTGAAAGACTCTTGCCCATCTGCAACTCCTTGGAGTGTTGGCAGAGGTTTATTACCCTGTCTTGTTTGTGAAGGCATGGTTGGCCTAGAATAGGCTTTTTACATTCTTGCAGCAGGGTGAGCAGTCTGTGCTGCTCCTTGGCCAAGTGCATAGTTGCTGGTGGGTGTGCACATGTGTGTATGTGTAGGAGTGTGAGGGGTGGGAGGAAGGTGGTACTTGTTTTGGACATTGTGTATGGAAATCTCTCACTGATGCTTCTGCACCTGTGTATATCTGGGAAGCAAGTAAACTTTTCCAAGAGAGTTCTCCAAGGTGACAATAAGACCAATAGGCAGGACTGCCAGGACTCTTCCTCTGAGGTACCAAGCCAGCTCTGGCTGCAGTTATGACTTCTGGTTTGTCAGGGTGCTTGCAGATAAATGAGTCAACAAGTCGACTCCTGGTTGAGTATCATTCAAATATATTAACAAATACATATTCAAATATATATATTCAAATATATTAACAACAACAGGCAGACTAAAGAGAATCTCCTTCCTCTACTGGATGCAGGAGGGACAGTAGTGACGAGGGATGAGGACAGGGCAGAGGTACTTAATGCCTTCTTTGCCTTCGTCTTTAATACTAAGGTGAGATGTTCTCAGGATACTCAGCCCACTGAGCCAGAAGACAGTAAGAATTAGGCTCCAAGGATTCAGGAGGATTTGGTTAGAGACATGCTTGGCCAATTAGATGTACACAAGTCTATGAGGCCAGATAGGATCCACCTGAGAGTATTAAGGGAGCTGGCAGAGGTCGTTGCCAAACTCCTTTCCCTCATCTACCAGCAGTCCTGGCTGACTGGGGAAGTACCGCTAGACTGGAGACTGGCAAATGTCACGCCCATTTACAAGAAGGGTCAAAGGGAGGATTAGGGGAACTACAGGCCTGTCAGTCTGACCTCAGGAACGGGGAAGGTCATGGAGCAGATCATCGTGAGTGCTATCACACAGCACGCATGGGACAGTCGAGTGATCAAGCCCAGTCAACATAGGTTCACGAAAGACAGGTCCTACTAGACCAACTTGATCTCCTTCTGTGATAAGGTTACTCATTTAATGGATGAGGGAAAGGCCATGGATGTGGTGTACCTGGACTTTGGTAGAGCCTTTGACACCATTTCTCAAAGCATTCTGCTTGAGAAACTGGCTGCCATTGGCATGGACAGGCACAGCCTTTGCTGGTTAAAGAACTGGCTGGATGGCCGAATCTAAAGGGTGGTAGTAAATGGAGTTAAATCCAGTTGGAAACCGGTCACGACTGTTGTTCCTCGGGGTTTGGTGCTGGGTCCAGTCCTGTTCAATATCTTTATCAATGATCTGGATGAAGGGATTGAGTGCACCCTTAGCAAGTTTGCGGATGACAATAAACTGGGTGGAAGCGTTGATCTACTTGAAGGAAGGGAAGCTCTGCAGAGGGAATTGTGTGGACAGTCTGGATTGATGGGCTGAGACCAATGGGCCAAATGCTGAGTCCCTTGGGACACAGGGAAAAAATTCTTCACAGAAAGGGTGATTGGCCATTGGAATGCGCTGCCCGGGAAGGTGGTGGACTCACCGTCCCTGGAGGTGTTTAAAGAGAGATTGGATGAGGCACTTAGTGCTGTGGTTTAAATAATGAGTAGGTGTTAGTGTTGGGTCATAGGCTGGACTCGATGATCTCAAAGGTCTTTTCCAGCCTTGTGATACTGTGATCCCCGCTCAAGTTCGCTGCCCATATACTGTGTGATACTGTGATACAACACCACCATACAGCGCTACAGACTTAGCGAAGAATGTCTGGGGAGCTGCCTGGTAGAGAAGGACCTGGGTGTGTTGGCTGACAGCCGGCTGAATATGAGCCAGTAGTGGCCCAAGTGGCCAAGAGGGCCAATGGCATCTTGGCCTGTGTCAGACACAGCATGGCCAGCAAGGGCAGGGAGGTGATTGTGCCCCTGTACTCGGCACTGGTGAGGCCGCACCTCGAGTGCTGTGTTCAGTTTTGGGCCCCTCACTACAGGAAGGACACTGAGGTGCTGGAGTGTGTGCAGAGAAGGGCAACGAGGCTGGTTGTGTCTGGAGCACAAATCTTATGAGGAGCAGCTGAGGGAACTGAGTCCTTCTTCCTTAGGCCCTTCTACTGGCTTGTATATCCACAGTGTGGAGAAAGACAGGGGACCCTGGATGTGTGTTGTGACAGGTCTTCCAGAGCCCTCACTGCCCGCACTGCTCACTAATTGCCAGTGATACCTTCCCTGCCACTCCTCCTTGTTGTGCATGCTCCATCTGCAATTCTGTACAGTGTAAAGCTGTTCCCTCAGCACTAAAATGTAATTTGGTCTTTGTGGAGAGAGGGCTGGAGCAAGAAACTTATAATACAGGGCACAGTTGAATACCCTAGATTGGCAAGATGCATGACCAAGTCAACCCTTACCAAACTGCCTTATACATATTTTTTTTCTTATCAACATATAGTAATAGCTGATTCTGTATTTTGATTACAAGCTCTCTCATAAGTTTCAGTAGTGTGGGTGACAGAAGTCTGCTGGCATCTTGATAATGGAGTTGAGATGACTCTACTTGCCTGGTGCCATACTGAAGTAGAATGGGTAAGTTTTTGTAGGGTTTGTTTAGTAAACATCACTTAGAAGTGGTCTGTGGAATATTTCTACTTAGGGGCTTGAAGACAGGAGAAGCTGAGAAAGTGCTGAGAAGACTGCAGAAGAAATAGAGACAACAGTGTAACACAGAATGCTGAACAGAGATAGTCGTGCATTTGAGCAGCAAATTACAGTGGTGCCATTGCTGGCAGTAGAATACAGACTTGTTATTGGCTCTGGAAGGCTTCTGGACTGTGCCTTACCAAATTTATTTTGCCTGGACTCTTCTGCCCTAGTTAGAGTTTTATTTTCGCATGTTTATCTAAAAAAACAATAGTTAGCAAATGGGTAACTGTTATATAACTTGTTTAGCTTTAGGTAGCATTATGTGCTTGTGTAGTGGTATAATGATTTTAATGTCCTTCTGGAAATAACAGGGGGCAATAGCAAGCAGTTCTTCTGTGTACTGTGAACTGTCTAGGACACTATAATAATGTAGTGAAGTGGAGTACAAATGAAGCAAGACAGCAGAGGTCTTGAAAGTACAAGAACAAGAAGATACCGGCAGCTATGAACAAATCATCAGCGGTCAATTATTGGGCCTTAAAGTAATGCAACCTTGGGAGCTCAGTAAAACTGTTTTTCAAGGAGAACAGAACAAAATTCAAATACTCAGCATATGTAAACCACAATATATCTAGAGCATTTAGAAAAAATCTTCAATTTGGATCATGAAAAAAAAGCAAGGTGTAGTGCATTTTAACATAAAACAGTAACAGCCAAATGGACTCTGAAGTGAGTAAGAGGAAAACAAACCCCATTATCAATATCAATACCCTCCCTTCTCTGGAAATTCTCCTCTTCTTCATGAGGAGAACTGATGCAATAAATGGTTAGTGTAACAGCAGAGGTAGTAGGAGTGTATATGTATGTATGTGTGACAATTTTAACTGTATAATTTTGAGACTTTTTCAGTGGAATTTTCTTTTGTGTTCTTCCTTGCTTTTTCTATAATGGCTACATCGGAACTAATAATAATTATTTTATTAGAATGTTACTATTATAATTACAGTAACAGTAAATAGTTGATTTCAATTAAAACATGTGCTTCTGTAGCCCACAAAAACTACACATGGTACAGTGTAATAGTGGACAGATTAGAATGACTTCTAACTCAGTCCAGAAAAACAGTCCTTCATATAATTGCTTCTTAGTATTACTGAGGTGAGAAAAGGGGAAGCAAAATGATTTGGGCAGTTGGAGTGACAGGGACAGGCTGGGTAAAGGGGACAGGAAGATGTCACAGGGCTCTATTCTGGAGCTGCAAGTAAGAAGAATAAGTCTTTTAAAATACATAGTCAAGCATGGTAAACATTATAGCAAGAAATTAAGCTCCATCTAGTGTTATCTATTTCATGCTATTTTATGATCTATTCTATTATAATATTGTCTATGAGTGTGCCTAGTATCTATCTCCAGTTAGTGTTGTCTTTTACTAGACAGATGTGGACAAATTGCCAGTTATATCGGTGAGAAGAAAGAAGTGCTCATTAATATTTATATCTATGGTTGGAAAAAGATTGGCTTGATTTATTTACATCATATTGATAAAAGACATCCTATCCCAAGAATAACACAGAAATCTGTGAAAGAATCTCTTCTAAAATTAAACATTTTAAAAGCATTTGTCCAAGTCATAGTAATTTGCATACAGGACTTTTAATAGAGCATATTGAGCATATTTAATAGAGCAAATTTGGAAATTGTTACAAAATTCAAGAGATCTAGAAGAAAACTAGAATACCAATATTTAAAAAAGTCAAATAAAGGACCTAGGATTTTTTTCCATGATACTGATAGGGGCAAAATGAGGTCCTAACTGATGTAAGATATTAAAATGCTTAATTAATTTAATGCTATTCAACATGCATCAAGTTGAAAAAAGTGTCTTTCAAACTACCACTTTCAAACAATAATTTTGGATATGATAGAAATCACAGCATTGGTATAATTTTGTAAAAGATTTGATTTTACACAAGTTTAATTAATGGACTAGTAGAAGCCTGATCCCAGTAGGCTGCTTTAGCACTCCTGAATTAAATGTGTGCGATCTCAGAACATTAGTAATACAGTTCAAGCAACTCAGGCAGCACCTGGAGCTCCTGGGGCCTTCTGACAGAAAAGTAGGCCAGCCAGGAGGTGAATGAGTGCTATGAAAGAGATTCATAACTTTACACAAAGGAGTTCTCTCTCCTTATCAGTAAACTAAGTAGTACCAGCCATGGGCACTGGATTGTAATTATCCATACTATCAAAATGACACTAGGGAGTTCTTCGAAACTGCAGTATAGCTGCACCATTCCCCAGTGGTGGAAGTACATCACAGTGTTCGTTATTTCTAAGAACAATCATAATGAATATGCTTTTGGCACTGTAACATTAGAAGATTTACTTCATGTAGAATTTTGTGTTGCCAAGATCTCAAAAGAGGCTTCATTGTTAAATAGCTACTCAGATTCATATTGCTGAGCAGTCTCAGGGCTGGGGGGTCATCATTTAGCTCTGCTGTTCCTACCTCTTTCCCATACGCTGCTACCCTGACACAGAAAAGACAGCATATCAGCATAAGGTTATTAAACAGTCTTCCATGTACACAGTACCTTATAGCGGCAAACAACTGGGGAGTTGCCCCTTACAACATTTTCACAAAGTCCATATTCTGCCACAAGTTGTCTTTTACCATGCTAAAGTAAAACATAATTTTTTTAGCCTTCTTACCGAATTGCTTGCTGCTTCTCATAAAGTGAAGTAATGGTGGTCAGTCTGCATGGCATGATATATGCACTGGTATGAGTCCTTATGTGGAAACCATGCTCCATGTGCCACTCCTGTTATCAATTAAAAAATGCTTCCATAGTGCTTCCCTGACCAAGTTGATTGATGACCATGATGAGCTTTTCTCATTTGTGTTGCTATTTCAGCTTTAAATGAGATTGTGGGATGCTATATGGCTGATAATAAATAATAAGACAAGCTGGGAAAACCATTTTAAGAAAATGTTAACAACCAGCACTGCCTTCCAGAGCAATATATTACATTTGGGTCTTGTTTTTCTTCTTTGACTTAGCATGCAGTAGAAAATTTGATGACAGAATGCAAGGGCTGCACGACAGCCCATTGAAGAGAACCAACGTTACCATACTTAGTGTGTTTAATAGAAATTAATGATCTGATTCTGGAACAAGACCTGGATGTCTTAATACATATGGGAAATTTCTGAACTAGGTAATGGCCTGAGCCTACATTCTTGTCTGATAGGTATAAGATTGTAGGCTTACGGCAATTCATTCTTTTCCAACTACATTAACTGTTGAAGATAAGGTTTGACATTGTCTGTGGGTGAAGAGATCAGAATCATTATTTACCGTGTCTTCTGGTAAATCATGTGCTTGATTCCAATTCTGTCATTGTCAGCTCAACTTGTCAGGCTGAACATTCAAGAAACAGTGTCCTCTAATGTACTATTGCAAGTATCTTGTTCAGCATCATTCAAAATACAATTTGAGATATAGCTGACAAGGAGCCTAGGAGTGCCTTTCTATTATATCTGAAGCCTCTTTTGATCAGCTTGGTTTCTTGGATATCACAGTTTGATGTCCAACTGACGTCTGATACAGATGGGAAGATGCTTGATATTTGTTACTCCAGCAGAGAAAATTAACATCTACCATGAATAAATCCAGAGCATTTGTTCTTCTTTTGCTGCTGCTTTTTTGTCTCCTGTTGGCATTGGAGTCTCCTGTTGGAGATTGCCAGTTATAGTGCCAACAGTTTCAGTGTTACATCTATCATCTACTGACTGTTGCATGGTAGTAGCTTGCTGCTGAAAAGAAAGTTGGAGGGTCTCTTTCGTGATGAGATTGACAGTAGGAAGGGTGTCACCCTTGGTTGTCTTCCTGTGCTGTTCACTTATCACACTAACAGATCAGTGGCATCACTCAATGATATGAGCTACATCTTATACCAGAAGGTGCTATGTCGTGCACTAATTTGCTGTCAGTGGAAATTGTTCCAGGCATATATTCCTGGTGGCATTTTCATGGTCACTGTATTTCAGTGCACAGTTATCGTTATTTAGATATCGATTATAGTCCTTCTTTCAAGGTGCATGATGCTGCATTCTGCTGTATAAAATGCACTTACTAAGCACTCTTGATTACACTGTATTGCTGAATTGTCCACTACATTAGTTACCGCTCTAGCAATTTCATAGAATCGTAGAATCACATAGAATCATAGGATTTTTGTGTTATCTGACAATTTTTCTTGTAATGATTTCATATTTTACTCAGATCACTGATTAAAATATTAAACAGGACTAATCCAAAAAGGTATACTTGTGAAATGTTCAGTAAAGGGCACAGACCTGTTCAGTGACAGAATAAAGAAAAATTCATATTTATATGTATTTCAAGATCTTTTGGACCAGCTTTTAATCTCTTAAATATTAGCCACATAAATTTTATTGCATTAGAATCATAGAATCATAGTATAGTTTGGGTTGGAAGGGACCTTAAAGATCATCTAAATTCAACTGTCCTGCCATGTGCAAACACACCTGTGACTATAGCAGTTTGCTCAACACCTTCCCCAGCCTGGCCTTGAACACCTCCAGGGATGGGGCATCCATGACTTCTCTGCCCAACCTGTTCCAGTACCTCACCACCCACACAGGAAAAAATATCTTCCTTTTATCCAATCTGTATCTTCCCTCTTTCCTCTTAAATTTTTTACCCCTCATCCTATTGCTACACTGTCTGATAAAGAGTTCCTCCCCAGCTTTCCTGTAGGCCCTCTCTAAGTACTGGAAGGCTGCTGTCAGGTCTACCCAGAACCTTCTCTTCTCCAGCCTAAACTGCACCATCTCTCTCAGACTTTCATTGTAGGAGAGGTGCTCCAGTCCCCTAATTATCTTCATGGCCTTCCTCTGGATTCACTTGAACATGTCTTTGACTTTCTTATGCTGGAGGCCCCAGAGCTGAACATAGTGCTCCAAGTGGGGTCTCACGAGAGTGGTGTAGAAGGGGAGAATCACCTCCCTCACCTTGCTGATTATGCTTCTTTTGATGCAACCCAGATGCTGAAAAGGCCCAGGCTTTCTGAGCTGCTGGCTCATATTCAGGTTTTCATCCACCAATATGCCTTAATCCTTATCCAAAGGGCTGCTTTCAATTCAGTCCTTGCCCAGTCTGTATCCAGATTTGGGATTGCCCCAGCCTATGTGCAGGACCTTGCACTTGGCCTTGTTGAACTTCATGAGGTTTGCACAGGCCCACCTCTTAACCCTGTCAAGGTCCCTCTGGATGATATCCCTTCCCTCTAGAGTATCAACAAACTACTCAGCCTGCTGTCATTCAGAAACTTGCTGAGGGCGCACCTAATCCCACTGTCCAGGTTCCTGACAAAGATGTTAAATAATGGTGGTCCCAATACAGATCCTTGTGGGACACTACCTGTTACCAGTCTCCACCTGTACACTGAGCCATGACTGCAACTCTTTAAGTGCAGTTACCTAGCCAATTTCTTATCCATTGAGTGGTCGACTAGTTAAATTCATGTCTTTCCATCTTAGATAAAAGGATGTTGTGTGGAACAGCATATTGTGTGGGAGTAGGTCAGCTGCATTAAAGAATTTTTTTGTGAGTCTGCTCAGTGGAAGGTAGACTTTGGGTCC
Source organism: Neomorphus geoffroyi (assembly GCA_033558235.1). Classification (NCBI taxonomy): domain Eukaryota; kingdom Metazoa; phylum Chordata; class Aves; order Cuculiformes; family Neomorphidae; genus Neomorphus; species Neomorphus geoffroyi. The sequence goes on along the minus strand of JAUMJM010000053.1, from coordinate 895,796 downwards.
GAGCAGATACTTATAGTAGAACGGGGGAGCCTTCAATATCCTGGATGGAAACTGGTCCCACTAGCTAAACTAGGGGCAGAGAAAAGCCTGTCAATTTTAACTATCCTTCATAGAAAGTTAGAGAGAATTAATTTTTTTTTTTTCAGGTTAAAGTGATGGGTGTTCTTAAAAAGAGCTTCAAGCACTGTGTTGCTTAATTTGAAGAAATGTGAAACTATTTTCTTCTGCTTGTTCTAATTGCACAGGGTTACTCTATTACTTTGACAGAAGATTGTAATTACTGTAGCTGTAGCAGGGCTTTTCCTGAGCTGTTTAGCAGGAAATATGACAAGCTGACACACATATCCTCTGAGGATATAAAAAAAATCAGAAACTTCCCTTGTTTAAGGAAACACACTTAAGAATTTACTAGGTAAGGAGCGTTATTGCACCTGATGATATTTAAAAAAATGTTACCAAAACTAAGATCTAAAGACTAAACTAAATACCTTATAGCTATCAAGTAAGTCTGGTTTTGTTAGACTGGAGTTATACATTACTAAGTTTATGGAAGAAAAAATCAACCAAATTCATTAACATTTTCAAAAGGTAGGAGGTGCATTTCAGTTACAAAGCCTAATGAATGTGTTCTTTAAAGTTGATGAAGTGCCAAATGTGAGTAAGTTTCATAATAATAAATCTCAGTTCTTACCTTCTGCTTTGCAATCTTCACTTGCACTGAGGTGTCAGTAATTCTTTAGAGGATGGAGGTTGTGTTTTGTGAGACTTCAATGAGGAGATCGTCTGCTGAAAGATATTACAAACATGGTCACCCTGCAGGGCTTTTGAAGATGTCCTTCTAGGCAATGGGCAACTCATGTTGTGACTGGGGAGATCTTGTAGTAAATGTAAGAATTGTGTGTGTGGGTAGATGAAGGATGTCTCGGGATATTGGTAGAAAACCAAAACCTTTATGATGATTGAATGGAACTGGGTTTTGATATGTAATACCCATTCAGAGATCCTGTTCTTTACTTTGAAGTAACACAGGTGAATCACAAGTACAGAGGAAGACTCCTGAGAATAGCAGTAAATGGAGTCTACCTGCCACCAGCTTTCTAGCAAGAGCTGATGCAGAGTTGGGGGAGCAGTGGAGAGGTATTGATGTACCCCTTAATTCATGAAGCCGCTGTCTTCTGTAGAGAACAGTACAATCTCTATAAAATAAGAGAGAATCTAATCTAATCTTGACTATGCCTAGCTCTCTTCTTTCAGGTGTTTTACAATGTGCCTATGGTCTTTTGGTTGTGTGGTTATGCTCATCAAAGAAGCAAATCCTCAGCACAGTATCACTTCCACCTCATAGCCTGACTCATCTCCCGACACAGAATTGAGTGACGTCTAAAAGTACAGCCTTCATTAGGACTGTGGGCAGAAGAACTCGAACATGTCCTCCAACCTCTAAGGAGGCATGCATCATATGAGCCCAGAAGGTGGAGATTTAGAGGTGGGTAGAAACAAGGACCCTGTTGCTATGGTATGATATTCTTTACAGTGGATGGGAAGGTCTAGAATGGCTAATGCCACTTGTAGCTTTACTCAGTCTTTATTCCCAAAGACTGATGGCAGGCAGTGAAGCAGAAAGAGCAGATACTCTGGTAGGTGTGGTAGCAGTGGTACTGTCTCCAGCTCCTTTCTTGTCAGTGAACAGGCACACAGAAACACCCCTGATGAACACTGCAGCTGTATTCTCTGCTATCAGGACCTGATTTTTGAACTGAGGGAAACAAGAGTTCAGAGTCAGCAGAAATTTAATTCACTCAAGAATTGTATATGCTAGATTAGCAGCTGTTAGGTGGCAATTTCTGTTCTTCACTTTTACCTCAACATAAAATTAATCTCACATTATTGTAAAAGTTTTCTCATAATATTACCCATTATCTTAGTTTTCTGTGCATAACTTTGTGTGCTGATTGCCAGTTGTCGAATTTTAAAAATAAATAAAAAGCCTTAAAATTTAAATGGATTTACTTGAAGTCTTTCCCTTCAGTGTTCCTGGACAATTCAAGTGTGCAGCTTATGTTTAAGGCATGCAAGTAGATCTTGCCTTGGAATAAGTTTTTGTTAGCTACTGGGTTTTTTTAGCTAGTCCTGTTTCCAGATGATTTCTCGATGATTTCTCTATCATTATTAATCATGTTGATTGATTGAGCCTGATTTTTGTCCATTCCCTAGTCATCTTTTGCTGTGCGTTTTGCTCTTTCCTCTTCCTTTTTTCTATTTTAACTTAATTACCTTTTGTTAATATAGTCTATGTCATACCAGTCTTCTGAAATGCCTATGAATAGGTTGTTGGGTTTCTGTTTTCTATATGCTTTTCCAGAATGACATTTAGCAAGATCTGGCACAAATATAATACCAAAGAAATTATTCTGTGTTTATATTTTATTTGTAAGGGAGATGTATGTGGATTTTTCTCTAGTCATCAGGTTACCATAAAGTTTTCTGGATGTCTGTACATAGTAATCAGGGAAGAACAGCAAATGAACTCATATATGATATGCATATCAGTTTCTAGATTTCTCTGTATTTGCCTGGTCTGATGATTCTTTTACCATTTAGCACAGTAAATTTTTCTCTACCATTGCACCCTGCAGATACCTTCTCTTACTTCCCTGGGGCCAATTTTATTTTCTATGCATCTGTGGTTATGTTAAAAACGTGTTGCTACACAGATTCTTCTACATTCAGCTAATGTGTTTAGAATAAACCACCATCACTTTTATGGCCCTCATATACAGGGTCAGTTCCTATGAATGTTACACATGCAAAGCGATGCTCTTTTTTTTTTTTTTTCTTTGACTATCAGTCTGAATGCCAACCAGTCCAATTACAACTGGAGAGGTTATAAGCACTCCATCCTCCTGTATTCTGCAAACAGATAACATACTTCTTGCCATCTGTTTTACTCTATGACGGCTTCTTCAGTTGAGAGCTTAAAGTGTTATTGTGATATGGAAAGCACCTTCACATAGTTTTATCAGAAGCAGACTAAAGTATCAAAACATACAACAGGTTGAAAAATGAAAAGTGCAAGGGCAAAAACTCTATAAAAGACACCTCCCCTCCCTTTTTACCCTCTTTTTGTTTTTTCCTGCCAAGGTATCTCAAGTGTAAAATTCTAATGAGTCAGTGAATAGCATATGCTACCCATATTATCCCCTTTGATCACTAATTTTTAGAAGAATACTGCTACTTACTTGGCTTTTTTTTTCTCTGTACGAGATTAAAGCTAATCTTCCCTATCTGAATACTATATTAAATACATACATTCTGTGTGAAATTGAAATGAGTTTTTATGAAATAATGTTAAGTTAACCATCTGGTTTTGTGTAATTAGTGTCATTAAGCATTCCAAATTAGCAAACTATTCTGGTGAAACTACTAGAAGATATGTATTATGATTAATACCCTTGTTTGAGTTTTCAGTGTTAAAAACCCAAACTTCTTAAGGAAAGTGAAACCTTTTCTGGGGGGAGAAAGAAGTGGAATCTGATTTATTTTCTAATTTATTTTATAGTGTGGAAATTAATTGCATAGCACTACCGAGTTATTTTAGCTTTGAATCAAGAAATAAAGAATGCAGGAGGACAGATAACGATTTAGCAACAAACAATTGTCAAAAACTGTCCACTCATGTTGAAAATAACTACTTTGTTTTGAAGTTTCTGATCAATACTATGCTATATATCTTGTAGTGGGTCCCACAACAAGCCTGTGTTCCAGTGATATTATCTCTTACTTATATCAGAACAAGAGGCAAGGTGGACTAACAGGCACATTTGAAGTGATTGAGTTCTTTCTCTTGAAAGTTTCATTCTAGATAAATGAAACCTATTAGTTTGTTTCAGAAATGATTACATGTCAAGGACAGGAGAATTTTAGTAGTCTGTCACTAATCCTTTGTCTCTGAATCAATAAAAATATATCACTAGAACTTGTGTAATGAACTGGTATAGAAAGGATCACAGTCATAGGAAGAGTGAATTTAATCAGTTAATTCAAGTTGTATGAGATACAACACAAAAAAATGAGATAAACCTATATCTCAGGAACCAAGAGTGGGAGGGGAGAGACAAAGAGGTGGTTACAGAGTGTTCTAAACTGTCACAGTGAGACAAGGCTCAAATCAATCACTCCACTCAGTACCAGTGGACGCATCATCAAATACAGATATTTTCTTACCCTCGGTATGAAAATGTTTGTGTTCAAGAGTGAAGAGTGAGTTAACATCAAGTCTCTTGTGAAACTGAAGAAATATGCAACAGAAACTTTTCAATTATTGACTGAGGCTCATGGTGAAGAGATCCCAGAAATCAAGTCAGTGCTAAAAGGAACCCATTTTTTGTCAGTAGAGGATGTGAAAGCAAAAATGATGGAGATCCCCAGTAGCCTTCCAGAAAATGAACTGCAGAATTGCTTTCAATGTTGACAGCATCAAATGCAGCTGTGTGTCAACTCAGAAGGGAATTATGATGTTGATTTTCTTAATTAGTTAAAGAAAAGAGTTACAGGCATAGAGGCACAGTCTCTTTTTTTTGTTTTTTGAGTCAGATCTTGTAAAGCTTGAATTCACCATATCTGTATGGGCATGTAATTGAGCCTATGATTTCCACGTTCCACCATGGCATGCCAGGAAATACTAAAGATCTGTGTCTATGCATATGGTAGTAATTTCAGTAGTACTTAGATCTCAGTTTTAATGTCCTGACACGTCCAAAATAGCTGGGAGGTATGACAATCACTACTGTCAGTACAACAATACCTGAGCAAGGCTAGTGCAGTTATTAACTAAGAACACTGACACTGTTATACACTGAGTATACTCAGTGACATACATCTGAGTATGTCACTCAGATACATTTTCCATTTTGAAGATAATTTTGATTTTACATAGAGGCTTTTATATTGATGTTTAACAACCAGATATATGTAAGTTTTTCCCTTGGCTGTGTCCAGGAGAATCCCTCAATATGAAGAGTTCTTGCTGGGCAGATGTTTTCCTATCCATGAGACAGCTTCCAGATGAGTCTTATGCATGTTGGCCCACGCCTGGAGTTTAGCTGAATGCTGATTTAGTGATTATGAATGATGAGCTATTGTTAGCCATTCATCACCTTCTCTCAAGGGCTGGTAGAGAAGGCTTTTGAGTTAGTGCAGAAGTCTATACTAATTAACTAATAATGTCATTACGCACTGTCATATGCTTTAGGAATGGATCTACCATTTCTTACTGAGAAAAAAAGTTGCAGTCCTTTAAACCAGCAGCAAACGGAACTTTCAGTTAATAAAGCAACTCTGCCATATTTGCTGTAGGAGTCTCCAAAGGTGTGACTGATTTGGTGCACCTTGTCTGTATAAAGGATGTTCATGACCCTGAATTCCAGATACTACATTATCCAGTTGAGCGAGAGCAGCTGATGTATCTGTTTGCCTAGTAATTGTCTACTGAGGAGTCTTCCAAAATATACAAACAGGACATGACTTTTTTTCCCTGAGCTCCACCTGGCTGTTTGCCTGCCTGCAAGCTGAATCTTTGCTGTTCTTTTTTTTTGCTCTCCTTCACGTGAATATACTAACTGGGTGTTACTAACTGGATACAACATTGAGCGATTGGCTGTGGTCTTGAAAAGGGAAAAAATAAATATAAGGAAATGTTAATAAAAAGCATCTGCAGAGAACATTTCAGCACGAGGTTGCAACAACCTCATACACATCGGTGCAGCTGCTCTCCCTAGTTGCTCTGTAATGGACAGTGCATGCCACTGGTCCAAATTCTCCACAGATGTAATGGGCAATATTAACAGTTTACAGTGCTAAGGCAGGCAGATGCAAAGATAAACCATCCATGGTAGGAAAAGACATCTATCTGCCCCTCTTTTCTAGCAGGAGTTTCTCTCAGTAGGCCCATTGTTTGAATTAGTACCACAAGAAAGTTTTCTTTGTTGGTTTCTGAGCTTTCCTGGAATGGGAAGAAGTTAAAAGAAAGGTGGATTTTAAAAGAAAGATGGGTTTTTTTGAATGAGAAGAACCTTATATGAATAATGTCTTTCAGATAATCGAGTTGCCAAAGACAGCAGCAAAGGGAATGACTTCAACGGTCAAGCTGCAGTAGGCATAAAGTATACAATGCTGTGTATTAAAAAAATGCTTCTCACTGTGGAAAACACTGGACTGGATTTAAATTAATTCTTGAGAACTTAATACACCTGTGGGAAGAAACTTGGATGACTCTGGAAAGACTTTTGCCAAAAAATCAACGCAAGTCATTGCTAATTGCAAGGTACTTCACATCATGTAGCCATTATGTCTCTCAGATTTCCATCTGTTGTTTGTTTAATGTGGCCTGTTGTGTTTGTGCTAAGAGATTAGCAGGTTAACTAAAATGTTAATGTGAGCTCCAGCAGAGCCCCAGCGAAAAAATGGAAACAGAATGTATGATGTTAGAAGCCTATTATCTGCAATTTACAAATGCTAAAGGAAGCATCAATTGCCTATAGCTTGCAAAGTGCTCCAAGTAGGCAAGGAATACCCGGGCATCCATCATCCATAGTAAGGGTGCTGGGCAGCTAGCCATTTCATCTGCCATTATCATCTACCTGCCAAACTCCCCTTTCCTGTCTATTTACAGAAAATACATTGTGCAGAAAAATTCTGCTGACGTATAGTAGTCATAGCCCTACACATCCTTCCATAATTTTGGTATGTCCTTTTTTTCTGGTATCTGAGGACAAAGAGAAGCCCTAAAATGAACCAGTCCCAAAATATCATTTGTAATTGGCAACTGTAGTGAGTTCTGGGAGAAGTGGAGTATGGATCTGGACTACTGATGGAACCACAGAAAAGATTAATCTGCTACACCCTCAGCAAACATATGCTGCCCTCTTTTTCAGTAGCTCTGTGACCTAGTTTTTTTCCTGATTTCTAAGCACCTGCAGACTGGCTTTTTTACATCTACGTGGTTCATTCAAGGAGCAATGACTGCTGACATCTAAGCCATGATTTGTCAAAGCATGGCAGTGCTTTGATACTGTAAACAGAATGTGAGCTAATTGCTTTAAAATTTCAGAAGAAAATAAAAGTTGGTTAGGGAATGCAGGGAGTGCATTTTATGAGTAGGTAGAATCAGTGTGCTGCTTTGATTTAGGTCCCTGGCTTCACTGAAATTACCTTTGAGTTTTGGTCATATAAAATTCTAGTTTACCTTTCTTTAGCTAATGATATACATTTCTTGATGCAAATTTTCAAAAAGGAGAATATAATACCCCTTTTTCAGTGTACTCTTAATCAAATCAACAGCTTCTTTTTGCTTGGCTATTTCTATTCCTTCCTTGAAAAACATCTGGAAAAAAGTAACAGAATATTGATCAATACCTTTTTTGAAGACATTTTCCAAGGAAACAGATGCAGTATTGGAAACTTTTTGGAGTACAAGTTGTATATTAAATCACTAGATGCAGGTATTGTTTCTTTAGAAACAAATGGAAACACTGGAGGTAGCTCCTTTTATTTACTATCTGTGAACTTTACAGTTAACTAACCTATCTTCTCCTCTGTGTGTATGTACCCAGGTCAAGTCCTCTTTTTGTCTTGGCTCGTTTTCTAGTTCCCTGCACTTTGTTTTCAATAGCAGAATAATTCAGCTAAGGCCTTGCAAATGTTGGGTATGATAGAAAGTATACATCACACATCCTGCAGTCTGTGGTTATGTTTGCCTGACCTTGGCTGGGATTTGCCTTTTCCAGACCAGCTGATATTTGATTATGTGGTTAGCGGATTAGGGTATTAAATGATCTGTGGAGGATCTTTTAAGAGAGAGATGGAGAGGAGATGGATAACAACATATTACTGAAACAGTCTTTTTAAAACCTTCTCCTGGCACCACATCCTACTTCTGCTGATGCCTGGGGGTTTAATCAGTTCTGAAATGGTGTCAGGAATATACTGGCTGCTCTTTGCTGTACTGAAACCAATCTCAGCTCTATACCCTTAAAAAAAATAAAATGGACCAGTGGATTCCCTCTTGTGTAAACATCTTTAGTTCTCTCCTAATCAGTGTAACATATTGGCTAGCAAAGTAATGAGAGATTAATGCTTAGATCTCCAATACTACATGAAAAAATAGGAATGATTTGGAGAAAACCTTTCGGACAGCTAGAGAGTGGAGGGATGACTAAGGCTGAGCAGATACAGGGACTTTCCCACGTTCTTCTGTGGGCTGTCTGAGAGGAGACCTGGATCCAAAGCAGGGTTCTGAGCTGATCTGTGCAATGCGACATGTTGAGCACTACAGTCTAATACACAGCCTCTTCCTTGCTTCAGTGCCCATGCTAAAAATCATATTCAACCATTAGATATTTTACACGTGTACCCAAAAGGCATTGAACCACTTTCATGGTCCAGTGTTACACTAAATCATTGTATCCAAAATTAACTTCAAGGTAATTTTTATGTTTTCTACCATGCTTTTATGTCTTTGTTTCTTTCTTCATTGTTGTGCAGCTCTGAATTTACATCTGAATTTACTACATATGCTTGGTTTACACTTTAGATACTATGTCTTTGTTCTCTTTGTTACCCCTAAAATAATTTTGGTCTGTCTCTAGGCTTGTGTTTCTCTAACTGAAGATAAATGAATTGTTCATAACTATGAATCCTCCAGTGCCAAGCCTGTGATCTACCTCTTATCATCCCATGCCCATACTCCTTTGTATCACATCCTGTGTCTCCACTTTTGAAGGTCTGTGCAGTATTTCTTGCATTGTGTTTCTTGCATTATGTCATATGTCGTATCCTGGGCTGCATAAAAAGAAGCGTTGTCAGCAGCTTGAGAGGGTAAATCTTTACCTCTCCTGTGCTCTCATGAGACCCCACTTGAAGTACTGCATCCAGCTCTGGGGCCCATAGTACAAGATAGGCATGGATCGGTTAGAATAGATCCAAAAAGGGGGCAGAAAAAATGATCAGGAAACTGCAACACCATTCCTGTGAAGAAAGGTTGAGAGAGTTGGGGTTGTTCAGTCTGGAGAAGTGAAGGCTCCAGGGAGACCTTATAGTAGCCTTTCAGTAAATAAAGGAGGATTATAGGAAAGACAAAGACAGACTTTTTAGCAGGGCCTGTGTTGCGCCTGCCTGCAGCGCAATTCGTTGTGCCTGCCTGCAGCACAGTTATCTCATGCCTGCCTGCAGCGCTGCGGGGAATGGACAACTCAGACACCAATGTGATGTGCAGTCGACCTTTATTGCTTGTACTAAGCTTTCTTATATAGTCTTATCCGCGTGTTGTGTATGCATAGCTTCTACTTGCTAATTAGCTTGCTTTACTTATGCACACATTCTTGTGTGCTGACTTCCTCCCTCATGCTTTCCCAGCTTCTCTAATCTGTACACCTGCAATCCTCCTTTTCTTCTTTCTCATGGCCTTCTCACGGAAATACTTTGATATTACTGAGGTCGAAGCTAGCAGTCTCCTTTTCAGGATCCATGGCCCGCTATGAGCCCCTACAATTCCCCCCCCTTTTTTTTCATTACAAAAGACTGCCCTCATCATCCTTTGCAGCAAAGAGATGAGACATGACAACATCAGCAGCACAATCACAATAAAACACAAACGAACCCATCTTTACAATAGATAACCACCAACCAGAAGGATCCCAATCCTGAAAGAATCTGTTCAATTAATCTCAACCATCATCCATTTATAACTGCTATTAATCATTCTCTGTATACATTGTATGACACACAGTATACATATCAAAACATATAAAACCTAATAAACTCAAACAGGGCATCTTCACCCAAGACTCTTAAACCATTAAACTATCTTCCAAGAATATTGCATCCCTTATAAAACATGTGCTGCTCGCTTGCTTCTATGATGGTGGTGACAAGTGAAATTAGGCTTAGTGTTAGTATTAGTGTTAGTAAAATTAGTAGGGCCTAAACTGCAGGGCTCTTTCCTTACATTGAATGGAGTAGTCTTGTCATGCTTTGCCCCCACATGAGGAATACCCCCGATAGCAAAGACAATTTGTTTGATTTTGATGTGTTTGCTTTTGTATAATTAGACCACTTATTGCTATTTCTATATATCCCTAAAGATGAACTTATATTTTACACAAAAGATTTTTCTGTCCCTTTGTAACTAAATACTACACAACCATCCATTTTATTAATCCTAACAACAATATTATTGACATTGGAAGAACACTTTCTGTAGCAATGTCGGCACGAGCCACTGGGCTGCAGGCAGGTCAATCAGGCAGGTAGAAAAGAGGTTTTCCGGGGATGCTGTAGCCAGATATATCAAGTGATCCACACATTCTGCCTGAGAGTTGGACATAAAGCCATAATCTAACCCGATGCTGTTGTCTCTCCTCTGCGTCTCAACATAACCTATTCATCGAGGCCGCCAGTCTGTTGTATCCAGGACTTTACCCACTTTGCTGGAACCCAGCTGGGTGAGTCTGTTCCTGTGGGAACACAAGCGTATCCTCTACCCCAGGCTGTTAGTTTCATTGGACCTTGCCACTCATTTGTTTGTGGATGAAAAACTTTTACTTGTGGCTTATCTAAATTTTTTGATTCCAGAGATTCTGTAAGACCCCTCATATGTACTGGTGCTGAACCGGCTTTTCCTGTCTTATGACTAGAATCAGTAAAGACTGTGATAGCCTCCAATGGGAAAGGTGAAATAATTGGCTGTGGTTCAAAAACTAATGAGGTTTCTAACAGTGGATGAGAGGGATAGGTCATCTCAATTTTTATACCATACCCTGTAACTGCTAATGCAAATGATTCACATGTTTTGATAGCATGAGGCATATTATTCTTAGTTATGGGCACTACCATAGATGCTGGTAAGCAACCAGAAATGTCTACAGAGCGATCAATCGCCTTTAATAGGCCCTTCGCAATTAGATCAATCCTAGGTGTGCTTGTAAAGTTGAAGGCAACATGACACCTTCTATAGTTATATGTTGTATTATCCCTCTCCAGCGCTGGCCATAATCAAAATTCGGAGTCGAAGATGGCAAAGCGTTTGTTTCTCTGTTGAAGGAGACTAGATAGCTTGAAGACCCGGGCCGCTGTAAATCAGTTGAGTCGTTTGTGACTGCAGGCTTTACCCATTTTGCAGGTATCCACGTAGGCCCAGAACCTGTAATGATACAAGCATACTGTCACCCCCATGTTATTAACTGAAATGGACTGAAATGGACCATCCCATTTTCCCTCTTTGTTTTCTATTAACACCATGAGCTTCTCATCAAACGATGACGTTCCTGTTGACATGATTTGTGTATGCTTCACAACTGGTGGTACTATATCTTCGCCTGCTAAGTGCAAGAAATTCAATACATATCATACTCTATAATAGCTTGTCCTGTTGGGGAGTGTGGTATGCTTGTAAAAAGTTTTATACTGCATTTTTTAAAGAAGGTTTCTTATGAATGTGAAACATATGCAGGACCATTGTCAGTCTTTACCTGTAAGGGAACTCCTGGCACTGTAAAAGCATGTCTAAAATGACTTTGTACATGTCGGGAAGTTTTACCACTGAGTGCTGTCATACAAACTGCCATTCGATTTTCCAAATTCGGGATCGCTCTGTCATAGGAATAATAATGATTTCAGGTTCTTTTCCACTTAATTCAATAATTCGATTTCTTGTATATTGAGGTTGATGAGGCAAAAATTGCCATTCTAAAATTTTTAATTTGTCTGTTTCTGGTTCACTTTCAATCCATTGCACTATTATTCCTATAGGTTGAACATCATTGTTAAAAATTAAGAATTGTATAGGTTGTTCAAACACCATACAATGTACCTGCCTTTTACTTAGCATCAGTTTTATTTTCTGTAAGCCTTGTTCAGCTTCTTTGGTTACGGTCCTTGGAGCCGTTAATTCTGTATCTCCTTTTAATAATTCAAATAATGGTTATAAAGGCTGATTATGTGTCCCTATTAAATTCCTGACCCAGTTAATATTACCCAACAAAATTTGCACATCCTTAAGTGTTTGATGGTGCTACACTTTGTACCTTTTCTGGCGCAGTTTGCAATTTGAAAGATTCTAATTACTCACTGCGTTGGCCCCCCTCGGTGCTGCGAGGAGGGTTCTGATGAAACACTGCTTTCTGAGTTAGTGTGAAAATGAGCATCGCCAAACAAGGGGATGCAACAGCGTCTCTATCAGATGGTTCGGTGTTTCCCTGTCACATGGATGTAAAAGACACCGGCTGTTTGCTCATTTTGGGTAAAGTTAAAAATGCTCTGGGCGCCGTTCTTTCTGTTTCTCTTAAAATGTCCGGCAACAGCCTCGATTGTGCTTGTGAGTCAGCAAACGGACCCACTCCCGTGTAATGATCTGTTCCTACCCCAAATAATGGGTCTTCTTGTGGGCGTCCTAAATTTTCTACTGTCTTTACTTCTGTTAATTCCATAAACTTATCTCTCCATAACAATTTTTGTGGGGGGGTTAAAATCATTGATGCTAACTGCTGACAATCATACGGAGTAACCAATTGTCCACATAATACGTTTTCCAACAATGTTTGCAAGAAAGACGAATGCAATCCATCCTGTATAACAGCTTTCCTGACTTCCTTTACTAACTGCTAGTCAAAGGCTTGATATTGTGGTGGTTGATTCAGTTTTAGAATAATGGGAAATTCTAAATACACCTTTTCTCCTTCCTTAATTGCATCTAATTTTATCTTTGTCCATCTGTTTCTAATATTGTCCCCTTCATTATGTCCCCTTTAACCTTTTGTTCTTTTTCCTTCATCGCTGCTGCTGCCGCTATCACGTTCAGTTCTGCATTGAGTACGTATAAGTCTTTTTTTTTTTTTTGATGCTGAAAACTTTTATACGATATGATTGTAGCACATTCAAATTCTGCTCAGACAAGGACTGATCTTCTTACTAACATCGGTCTGAGTACCCTCTAAGATAAAACCTTCTTCTGTAGGTGCCAATGCCTTGTCATAAATTACCCCTGACAAACGCTTTTGGGGGCGGGGGGTATAACCAATTCAAGAGACTACTTTGTGTGGCTTGGGCTACTTGTTCTTCAGCCCGTATATCTTTTGAAGTCTCATGAATCAATCCCCACATTGTTAGAATTCACATAGCATTTACCCCTCCTTCTGAAGCCTTTTCAAAAAGCAAATGTCCTGCTTCTCTCCAACATGAGATATCAAAAACACACGGAGATTCCGCGGGCATTCCGTTACTTTTAAGCCAGGCTGATAATAACTCTAGAGCTCGTTCTTCATGTTTAATTCTTCTTTTTTTAGCATATGCTTTATCATCTTAACTTCTTCTTCCTCTGATACTGACACCTTAATTCCTATTCGTGCTAATTTTAATAAGCACTTTAAAGCTGCATTTTCTTGTACAGATACAGTATATATCATTATTTGGTGCTAGTTACACGTAAGCACTTAAAAATTCTTGCCTCTGATGGGCAATCCTGCCTCTGTTGGGCAGCCTTTCCTACCTCTGCTGGGCAACTGTGCCTCTGTTGGGCAACTGTGCCTCTGTTGGGCAGCCAGCATCCTTCCCGCGTTTCTTTTCAAAAGTAAAAAAAGCTTCTTACCGAAGCAATGATGTAAAGGGTCTCAGGTGGCTTGAACTTCTTCAAGTTGATTAAGCTTCTTTACTTATTTGAGTTGCCTAAGATCATTCTCCACCAATTGTTGCGCCTGTCTGCAGCGCAGTTCGTTGTGCCTGCCTGCAGCACAGTTATCTCATGCCTGCCTGCAGCGCTGCGGGGAATGGACAACTCAGACACCAATATGATGTGCAGTCGACCTTTATTGCTTGTACTAAGCTTTTTTATATAGTCTTATCCACGTGCTGTGTATGCATAGCTTCTACTTGCTAATTAGCTTGCTTTACTTATGCACACATTCTTGTGTGCTGACTTCCTCCCTCATGCTTTCCCAGCTTCTCTAATCTGTACACCTGCAATCCTCCTTTTCTTCTTTCTCATGGCCTTCTTCTCCCGGGAATACTTTGATATTACTGAGATCGAAGCTAGCAGTCTCCTTTTCAGGATCCATGGCCCGCTATGAGCCCCTACAGGCCTGTAGTGACAGGAGAAGAGGGCACAATTTTAAACTGAAAGATGGTAAGTTTACACTGGACACAAGGAAGAATTTTTTTACGATGGGAGTGGTGAGACACCAGAACAGGTTGCCCAGAGAAGCTGTGGAAGCCCCATCCCTGGAAATTCTCAGAGTCAGTTGGATGAGTCTTTGAGCAAGCTATCTAGTGAAAGATGTCCTTGCTCATGGCAGGGGTCTTGGACTAGATGATCCTTAAAGGTCCATTACAACCCAAATCATTCTATGATTCTATGCTGTTAGTCATAAACACCTCATTCCACAGAGAATAAGTCTTTGTTACTGCTATGCATTTAGAACTATGATTCTACTATCCACAGATAAACAAACTTAAGACACATTACATGCAAACTGCTGTCCAGTTAAAGACATTGTGTCACAGCAAAACCAAGTAAACAAAGTTCACCAAAAGCAGGCTGGATAAACCTCAGTTCTGAGGCTTTGCAAATTCAATACAAAGCTTATGTCTTGTCATTAGCAATGGCAATACCACTGCCAGAGTTACAGCTCTGAAAGGCAACTAGAAGCTGTTTGGTAGCTTGTCTTAGAAGTCATAAGGGAGAATGAAGTTTGTCAAAACTGACTCCTGAAATGTACTGACAAGTTCCCACAAGGTTCACAGCTGCTTGGAAAGACTGGCTTTACTGTGGCATTTTAATCTGGAGTGGCTTCTGAGTATTTTCACAGGCATCAGTGGTGCAAGAGATAAGAGGTTCAACATTGTAAATGGCTGGTGAACTAAGATTCAAGTTTGAGCACAGCTGAGATGCTCTCAGGCAGTTTCACTACCTCAATTCCCAACCTCAGGGGTCCCCCGTCAACTATGATTCAGGTTCAAAACTAGCTATATCTGCAAGGTCAACAGCTTCATTTAAATTCTTCCACGGTAGCAAAAACTGTTCTTTTCATGGTAGGAATGTTTTCTCCACTTAATAATAGCTGCAATCAATTTATATCTAAAAGACTATTTCTGTTTCTAGCTCTACTTCTGGTTTTACTTCCTTTTTTTTCCTCACAGAAATATCCTTTAGCTTCTATATGAAAGTAAAAACAAACCAAACAAACCACACAGTATTTCCATTGTTTAAATACTCTATCTAGATTGATAAAATGGTATTTTCCTCTCTCTTCTCCTTAAACGCTCCTAATTGTCTCAGGAGCTGGTAGAGAAGACAAAACTGGTTTGCAAGGCTCTGCAGCAGCTTTTCTGTTATGTTCTGTTCAGACAGTTGGCAAGGTAGCTCTTCCTTTTCCTTTATGCCACTGGAAATCCCACACCCACTGGGCAGTTGATTTTCTGTCCTTTCAGTATGTTGAGATTTTGATTTTAAAGGGTTTGCTTGCTGGTTGTTACTGCAGTCTCAGAAATTTTTGTATAATTCTGTGCTGATTTTGTGAAAAACACGCTGACCCAAACTATACATTTGTCAGCAATTTTTTCCCATCTCACCTATGATAAAAATAGAAGTGGAAAGTGTAGCTGTTGCTAAATAGTTTACCTGGAAGAGAATGGGAAAGCTGATGGTATTTGAGATGCAGAGCCTGGGTGTTTCAGAATAGCTTGCTGCTGAGAGCTTGGGAGGCAGGAATCAGTGAAACATCAGCATGATTATAGAGTGACTTCAGTCAAGCGAGTTTTTTTATTTTATCACAGTTGGATTGTTTAGGTATATTAAAAACTAGAGCAAATTTTCTTCCAAAATTCAAAAAAGACACAAGGGTCAATCTAAACCCATATTTATTTGAATGACTTGGAGTTTAAATAACAATAAACAGAAAATCAAACAATAAAGCTACCAGGTTTCCAAGACAACATGTAGCTTTTAAACATCAAATCCAGCAGTTAACCCCCCTTCAATATTACTGAAATGTTGTCAAAATTAAGCACAGTCAATGATGTGAATCTGAATATCTAAACCATGCATACTGAAGAAGAATTAACCTGCCATTGTATTGACATAACCACACCTGCACCATCTACTTACATTTTATCTCTCAAGTTACTAGGTTTTTTTTGTGATAACCTGGATTCCCTGGTTGTAGCAAATTTGCATCAGGATATTGTTGTCCTATTCTTATTCTCTTCAAAATAGTTTTCCCCTTGTTTCACAGATAATATGCAGAACATTCAGAGAGCATTATGATAGACATTTCAGTTCATTCTGTGTCTTAAGAGTTTGTATTAAATTATCACATAGTTGTTGGGTATTAGGTTCTACTTAATTAATCAAAGGAGCAAGTTTTAAGTCACATCACATATTTCCCGAAATCATATTGTTTGAGAGTAACAGTGCAATGTCACAATTACTCTGAAGATGAGATAGATTTATTTTGATTTAATATCATGAAGTGCCTTAAAAATCAGTGAAAGAGAAAATAAAGATTAAGACTATGACCAAGACTGGTTGTGACTTACAGTTAAATCTTACTCTAGTAACCTTTGGCCAGAAAATTGATGGGACTCTTGGCAAATGATATATATTTTTGCAATTGCACATGGATATAACTAACATAACATGATTTGCATATGAATAGATAATAGATTGTTTCATAAAGTAAAGTTTGCATTATGAAAGTAAGCAGTGAATCCTCCACCAAAGTGTCTATTATCCTAATTTGTTACACTGTGTCACTGTCAGAAATTATTACAAGAAGCAATAGGTTTGTAAAGCTCAAGTCTACATGAACCTGTCAGAATTCTCTGACACGTCTTTTTGCTCAAAAGAAGAGGAAAGGGAAATTAAGAACTGAGAATGAAAAGCCTGTTATGTGGTGATGCAGTGTGATCACTGTATTCCTGAAACTTTTAAAAGTGATTTTTGACTAGCAGCTATGACATAGATTCCCAAGCTAGTGAACAAGGAAGCTTCTAATTTACTCTTGTCCTTGGGCACTGATTTTGATCACTGAGTGCTGGTTAGAGAGAAAAATAAAGATATGAGATTGTTTTTTGAATATGATCTTCTAATTTCAGGTGTGGAATAAGAACCCAACTTTGTGTTTATACATAGACAAAGTTCTTCAAATGTTGATGACAAGCTCTGCAAAAAGTTAGCCATGGAATAATGTTGAGCAACCAATTCTAAAGTCTTGACAGTGTATTCATATACCACTCTTAATAGTGAATTTGTTCTGAGAGATAATTCTTTAGATAAGCACCTCTATCCATATACGTACTGTGGGGTAAATATTCCTCTGCTAACATGATTAAATGCTGTCCTGCAATGGATCATCACCTTTCAAGGGAAATGATCTTTCAACTCTATTTGGACCTATCAATTTTACGCTAAGATAGTTCAGTACTCTTTTTTTGGTCATGTATCATAAAACCCCATTCCACTAATTTATTTATGTGGTATATGTAATGCTGGCTGCATATCATATTTTTTGGACTTAGCAGAAGTGAAAAAAATTGCATACTTTTTTATTTCCAGCTATTTGAATTGACAGAGACCAAGAGATTTTGTCTCTGTCTTTAACTTATTTTTGTACAAGAAACTGCAGGACTTTGATCAAAGGTACTTGGAAAGAAAGAGTTTTGATGCTTTTAATATGAAGAGTCTATTCATTTCCTTAGGCAGAGTTTTTGGCATTAAAGATAAATTTTTATTTTGATTCCATTCTCTACTTCTTGTGTGGTACAGTGTATATATTGCATGACTATTAGAATGCAGAAAAAAATTCTTAATTCAGTTTTGTTCTCATACTGAAAGCTTATCCAAACACTTGTTTAGAAATGTCAGTGAAAATGGACTAAGAGAAGGAATTCTCTAGAAGTTTATAATTCTTTGTCTCACTTTCAAAATATTATATGAACATCTGAGAAAGATTTTGGCACTTGTGCTTTGAAGCTGTTATGTTCTAACCTTACATAAGGCAAATCCACACAGTGGAAGCTGATGAGATCCAGTTGTTTGGAACTTTTTTTGGCCTGTAGACACCAGTCAGCTTTAAAATTACCCCAAACCTTAGCATTTTCATTGGTCCAAATAGCTGGTATGTGGTGAGTCACATATGACCTTTGCAAAAACTTCTCTTAATGCAGGTAGGGAGAAAATGCTCAAAATTCACTTGAATTTTAGTGATATCTCTATAGGGTTTTGTCACAGGGACAAGGTGCATTAGCTTCCTGCCATTGGCATGACTGGCATGGAGGTGGGCATCTTAGACATTTGGTAATATTACCACTCCCCTTCTGAGAATCAATAGTGGAATCTCCAATGTAGAGAAAGCAAGCAAGACTGTAGGGATGCTGTGTTTTAGCCTTTAGTGAGATGGGCTGGCAGAACATGAATGGATTTATTGCAACTCTTGGAAAGGCAGAGAGGTGCCAGTTCTTTGTCACGTGCAGCCAATATAGGCCAGGAGGGTAAGAAAGGTAATTGGCAACAGAAAGACCATAGAGTGAAATGTGCGAGTCAAACCAAACTTGAAAGCAGGCTGGGCAACTGTGCTCAGGCAGACCCTGGCAGGAAAGGACAGGTGTCATCCAGATACTTCAAAATGGTATTACACCCAATTGGATGATTCCTAAATTCATCATACAGATTTTTTTATGTTTTCAAAGAAATCTGCATCCATATGTAACATCCAAGACCTACTAAACTATATAGCTTTTATGATATGCTCAGAGTAGTCTTGATGTAGACATTGTCTTCCAGGTTTCAGAGTTGTTTGGGAAAGGATTCTCTGGCTGTTCCGGCTTCACAGCCATTTCACTGGCTTCTTATAGCAGTGATCAAACATCAACAACAATCCCAAGGTTTTTGGCATTGTTGATCATTCAATGTGTAAGTAAAATTCACCCTGCACCTCAGCCCTGGGAACGTTTATGCCAGCGCATGTATACTGCCCCTTAAACATAATGGCTGGGCGCTCTGCAAACCTGACTCTTTAGGTCCTGTCCTTCCTGGTTTATGATTCATCACGCTCCCTCTTCAGCAGGCTAGGCTGTTTTTTAGCTTATCTAAAACTCTTCATGCGTTGTATAGGACCTAAAGTAAATTCATTAGTTAGATTAAATTACCCTCTGCCTTTTCTGCCTCCTACTATCTCACCATTGGTAAGTATCTAAAGCACAGATGTTGCATTTAGCAGAAGCTGATTTGATTTTGTATGTTGTGTGTCCTGTAAAGATAGCACATGAACACGTAAGAACACTTTTTCCCTCCTGACTTGATGGTCCAGCTCTAATCAGTATCGATTTGTTGGCCCAGATATGTGATCCCTGACTGGTCTTGAAAAAACAATGAGGAAGATAATGGAAAAAATCGGAATCATGCTCTGAAAGTGCTAATCTTTCTCTACTGACTAAAGTAGCATCTGAAGACAGTCTCTACTTTAGCTGTTTTAGTTAAGTACCATTATTAGGTGGGAAGGACTGAAGATGTGGAATCCACTGGAGAAAAAAAAAAAGGGTGAATGTTTGTGGCCATAATGGAAGGTAAAAAGGAAACTGTGTATGTGTTTGCTTGAATGTCAGGTTTACTCTGACATTCCATAAATTTCACAGAGAAAAAAAAAATCGGGAAAATTGCTGAAGTGAATGTTCCTTATTGTGTTGTTCTGCAGCCTATCTGTCCATTTTTAAGTCTCAAGTATCAAAAATCCTGCAGGCTTTAAGCTCTTCAATGTTACAAAATTAAGGAAAAAAATTTTCCATTTTCAAGGAATATGTGTAACAGGGGGTTTATGAAAATGAACAATAAAAATGAAAGAAAAACCATAGAAACTATCAATTCATCACTGAAATGATGATCTAGAGAAAAGAAACTTTTAACACCACCATCATCAGTATTCTCCCAACTGGATCAAGTGTAAATTCATGGCACAGTGAAAGTAGGTAAAAGTAGCTGAAATCTCTCATTTCTACTTACACAACACTTGTAGCTGCTGTTAAAATAAGATTTTTACTGTACAAAAGAGAGAAACTTTCAGCAAAGCAAACCTAATTTTGTGTATGACCTTTAAAAGTCATCAATTTCAGATGACCTCCTCACATACAATGTAGTATGTCTTTTCAGGTAGTAATGCACTGTCTGCTCTAATACTTTCAGGTAAAACGGCAGTTAAAGTTATAAATGTGGAGAAATAAGCTCCCAGGCTTATCTTATTGGCTTCATCTTTTAAACGCCATCAGACCTGCACAACAAACTAACTTAATACAAGTCTAGAATAAAGTTATCAAGGCACCAGAAGCAGAACGCCTTGCATTTTTCATTTAAGTAAAATGTGTGGCAAAACTTACCTTGTAGATATGTCAAACAGTGCTAAGTTTTTTTTATACTTGCCATTGACTAGAGAATAGATTTTAAATTTTAAAAGTGCTGTGTTACAGCTGGTTACTTCCTGTCAATATTAATATTAGAAAACAGTAAACTAATCCAGGATTTGCATGATCAGAGAGGCATACTTGGTGTAAAATAAAGTATGTCATCATGTCAATTAAAGAAAACATCAATTTTTAAATTCTTCTTGAAAATGCAGAGGGTATTGTGATATGCATCAGTTTGAAGAAGACATCGCTAATGCTGTGTGACTTGCTTGCAAGATAAATTCTGCTTACTAGTGTAGAGAAACCATTGCTGTAAATGCAGACTGTTAAAATGAAAAGAGTCAATCAATAGAAGTACTTCAAAGGGAAAAAATGATTTTTTAAAAATAACAAGATTGGGAACAGGGGCTTAAATTATTTACTGTGTTCCTGACGGTTGAGAGAGAGATATATTTACATTTTTCCAGGCTGTATGTGTTTGAGGATAAAATGAAATTGAATTGTTTCTGTTCATTATAATTGTTTTGGGGACCACCGAGAATAGCCTACAGAATGACACACAAGATTGCAAACAATTGTAATAAACTGCTCTTAGTCTCATTCCTATAAAAATAAGAAATCTCAGGGCAGATCCGGTTAAAGTTTTATCAAAAATTATTTTTGAAATCCATATTACATCTTTCCTATAATGACGTATTTGATTTGCTCCATGCTATTTTACAAAGACATTAATTTTAATCTCATGGGGTTTTGTCTAAATTTAAAATATTTCTTGCACATTAAACTGATGCTGTGGTTAACTTTGTTCATTAATATTTTATGCTGATTTAATTCATGATTTCTTATATCTGTAAACCCAAAATGATAAATCACATAATGAAACTGTTTAACATCTAAGTGTCCCCAATAATTATCCTTCAAGTCTAAAAGACTTTTGCTAATTATTTCACAAATTATTCTACTTTATGGCTAAAGTGGAAGTTTTAAGAAATCAACTTTTTATGTTAAATAATTGGAGAGGAAAAATGATAGCTGATAATTGTTTAATAAATTAAATCTGCTGATCCTGGAAAACTAACTTACTAACTTACAATTTGATGTTGCCAGTCTCCAGTGTCTATGTTTAATGAATTTGTGGTGCCTAGAAGAATCATTTAATTTCCTGTATAACTGCGGTTCTTTAAATGATCAATGGGTAGCTTGTACGGGAAAAAAACCACTGTAGTATGTGGGTACAGAAATTCTGAAAAATTTCCTGGATATTTGTCTTTCCAACAGGAAGTATATTTCCTTCCTTCCTTCCTTCCTTCCTTCCTTCCTTCCCTCCCAGTTCCCCAAAATTTCATATCGTACTAAACAGGGCATGTAACAGAATCACAGGATGGCTGAGGCTGGAGGTGGCCTCTGGAGATCATCCAGCCCAATTTCCCTGCTCAAGCAGGGTCCCCCAGAGCTGGTTTCCCAGGACCGTGTCCAGACAGCTTTTGAATGTTTCTGGTGAAACTCTCAAATTCTCTGGGCAATGTGTGCCAGTGCTCTCTCACCCTCCCGGTAACAAAGTGTTTCTTGATGTTCCGACAGCTCCTCCTGTGTTTCAGTTTGTGTCGTGCCTCTTGAACAACTCATGGCTTCTTATCTCATGATTCCTACAACAGAAATTTTATCCTCTTAATGGAATCTTTTACTCATAAAAAACTCCACATAACCCTTGTCAAACATTTACAGAAGAAAAAAGGCCCAAATATGGATTGATTGAACTTAGATAGGAAGTGGTGGTGGGACGACTACTTTGTGCCTTATTAGACAAGGTTCTTTTAGCAGCTCCACTGTGAACTGCATATGCAGCATCTTCATTCTTTCATTTCTTAAACAAGGAATATATTGTTTACACTATTCTTATAGTAAAATGGCCAAGTCTAAGTCTGTGAAGAAGTTCCTGTGGATTCAGTTGGTTTGGATCGGTCATAAAAGTCTCAAGTCCCACGCCTTTTTTAGAACTAATGTAAAATCATTTTGAAAAAAGAAACCCCTTCAGTGATGACAGTAATCCATATTATCTTCTAGAGTTAGTGTTATTTTTTTTTTCCATCCACTTACAAATAATTAAATGGATAATATTAAAAAAAAATAGTTTGAACAATTAATTTGATTTAAAGCAATTGGAAGCAGAATTGTATATATAAAGATGATGAAAAACTTCACTGTGACGGTGACTCCTTCTCTGGAGTTATTCAAAACCTGCATGGACATGCTTCTGTGCAACCTGCTAGTGTTGGCAAGGATTAGGCAATTACACCCTACCTATTACACCCATAATCCTACAGTTTTATGTTCAGTCCTTCAGGAAAGAGTATACTTTTCTTTGCCTTTATTTTTCATTGGTATTTGAGGAAATACTTTGTTTATGCAAGAGCCCAGCTACTCTAACTCTGAACACCTGCTTTAAAACTGATCCATTTCTTAAAAGGGAAGCAAGAATATCATCTTTGCCTGCTACAGTTACATTTTGCAAAAGATATTAGGTAAACAGAATCAAAGAATATCAGACTGAATTACTATCTATTTATTAGAATTCCAATGTCAATTAAATTTCATTGATTTACGAAGTACTTTTTCTTAGCTCCTTTCAAAGACTGTAATATACTTTTCCATGCTCCAGAAAAGGAGGGGACAGTCGTATTAGCAGATGTAAGTATTAGTAGTTCCCACCGTTCATACTTCACATCAGTGTAAAAACTGGGTAATTACAATCCAGGGACACTCTTGTCTGCTAGCAAAGAGCAAAACTATACATCAGACTTATGGGGACCAGAAGGGGCGAATGATCTCTGAGCCAGGCTGCCTCTACCACCTTTCTAGCTATTTTGCAAATGCAATCAAAGGTCCCTCACTGCAGCTGAAGATTAGGCCCTCTCCTAGTGTCTTCCCTGTGAAGCAAATAGGCCATAAGCATAACTGCCTTCTATTGACTGGATTCTTCAGCTGCGTAAGAAAGGCTCATCTGACTCAATTTGAGAATGAAGCTCAAAATAGTTTGAGGTTGTCGCTGATGATAACAAAGAAAACTCAAGAGAGTGTTGGGAGTCACCTTTTCCCAGTGCTGTATGTTCGGTTTGCTCTCCTAGTTCATTAGGATGATGTGTGAATAATTTCAGTCCTCTAAAAAAGAAGGAAGGATATCACAGAAATACCTAAATTGCAAAGGTCCTTCCCCAACAGCATATAGGAACAACTTAGATAATGATGCCTGGTATCAAAAGGAAGAAACTTAAATTAACAAGACTGCAGTGATCGTATGGTTCACAGAATTATGTTACATTAAATAATTCTAACTGAATTGACCACAGTTATTTCTTCCCTTTGTGAAAGCACTGCTGCCTGCACCTGAGAGGATTTATCTCCATATCCTTTGTCAAATCTCATTGTCTCTTGTGTCTTTCTTTGAAGCCAAAGGTCAGCTGGGCATCTTCATATTTAATGTTTCAAATGATCAGAAGTGTGAAGAAAATTCTGAACCATCTAATGAAGGGAAAAATGGGTCTATGACAGTTCAACAAAGTCAGTAAAGACTTCAAAAGTAAACGGCTTGCACTAATGCTTAGCGTCACTGAAGTGCTGACTCCTTGACACTAAAGGATTAATCAGTTTTTATTCTCACCAGAGAAACACAGATTGAAATTTGGTTGTTTGTTGGTTTTGGGTTTTTTCATAAGAGATATTTGTGGTTCACTGCCAACACCAGCAAAATCGCACAAATTGCACTAGGATGATATCTGTAGCCTGTGAGGAGGGAAGCTGCTTGCAACTTGCATTTTTATTACATGCTATAAAAGAGATGCGATTTCCACTTGCTGACACTGAACTCCTTTATCACAGCCAACCAGGTATTACAAAGCAAGCAGCAGAGTGTGCTTTTATGTGTTATACAGATTTTATATATGCTTTCTCAGGTTTTATCTAATTCAGGAACTTAAATTGATAAAATGTGTGATTGGAACCACCCATGCACAAAGATTGCAAACATTCAGTGCTTTCTTTTTCTATTTCTTTCTAGTCCCATTGGTTCATTAGATGAGTTCTCTACGTGAGATTTAGAAATGCTGGCTTTTGTGAAAAATGTGGTAGTAAATACTTTTTATTCAGGGTTTTCGTACTATCACACTTTGAGTAAGATGGTATGAGAAGAGTCTTTTCGTAATTTGTATGCATTTTGCAATGTTTTCCTGTTTGCTTCCTGTACTGATTCTGTAATACAGACAGTTAGATATTACATTTGTTTCATGCTTCTCTTGACAGTTCCTTATCATTGGTGGTTTTGATTTGTCGTGTTGTTCTTACGTAATTCAGTAAGGAATAGCTGCTGTAAAGACTTTCGGGTGTCTGATTGAGTATAAGCACAGGCATTTCATGTTCAAAATGTTTCTCTTTGTGATGATTTGAATAACCTTTCAAACTCCACAAATTATGGTCTGTGATTTGAATCACATGGACTGGTGAATAATACAGTATTGAGTATATAGATTTCCTATCGGGTACCTCTGTTCCACCACTGTAATTAATATAATTTCTATTTGGATAACGACATTTTCTGTAGTTTAGCAATAACTACTGTACTTTCTGCTAATGAATTATTTTTTCTTAGGGATATGCAAGTATTCCTTAGTTTACAGATTAGGTCAAACCAACAAAAGCATGTACCTTCCTACATGAAATGGTCAGTTATGCTTTCCTCCCTAGAAATCACGTATCTGTGAAAATAATTTAGTAACTTAGATATTTTTTATTAATAAAACAAAATAATTAACGGGTGAGGAAAAATCATCTGTGGTGAATACAGAGCCAGGGCTTATGGCTGTTGGGCAGAAAAGCATGGAATGAAAGGTGACTAGAAATGAAAAATCTAGGCTTGTGCAAAGAAAAAAAGAATGGAAGAAAACAAAATATTTTAAAATTAATCTCCAGTATTTCATGGAAGCAACATAAAGAGATTTACATTGATCTACTCTTTGTGGATTTCTTCTAATTGAAGTCTGCATTCCCACAGCCACTTTGTGTAGTTTGAGCTTTCCAGTATTTCATTGCTCCACAGTAATAAATTAAAATCTTTGACTCTCCAAAGGGAGTTGGAGTTGCCCATAATCCTGTGCTCTCTGTCTCTTGGTGTGTTTCGTGTGATAATAGCCTGCACAGCTGAGCACTTGTTGTGACAGTATTTCCATTTTCAATTAGTGTAGAGGATCTTTGTGATGAAAAGCTGGACATGAGACAGCAATGTGTGCTTGAAGCCCAGAAAGTCAACCATACCCTGAGCTGCATAAAAAGAAGCTTGTCCAGCAGGTTGAGGGAGGTGATTCTGCCCCTTTATTCTGCTCTGATGAGATCACACCTGGCGTACTGCGTCCAGGTCTGGAACTCTCAGCGCAGGAAACACATTGACCTGCTGAAGCAGGTCCAGAGGAGGGCTACAGAAAGGATCAGAGGTATGGAACATTTTTCCTAAGAAGGAGGGCCGAGAGAGTTGGGGTTTAGCCTGGAGAAGAGAAGGCTCCGGGAAGATCTTATTGTGGCCTTTCAGTACTTAAATGGGGCTTATAAGAAAGATGGGGCAAACCTTTTAGCAAGGCCTGTTGTGATAGGACAAAGGGTAATGATTTTAAACAAAAAGAGGGTAGATTTAGGCTAAATCTGTGGAAAACCTTTTTTATGCTAAGGATGGTGAAACACTGGAACAGGTTCCCCAGGGAAGTGGTAAAGGCTCCATCCCTGGAAATATTCAAGGTCAGGTTGGATGGGACTCTGAGCGACTTGGTCTAGTTGGCGATTTCCCTGTTCATTGCAGGGGGATTGGACTAGATGACCTTTAAGGGTCGCTTCCAACCCAAAGTATTCTATGATTCTATGGTCTACTTGTTACTGGAATAGTAGCAGTTGTAATCAGTGCAGGTGTCATCTGTTTAATGCTATAGTTCTGGTTTAATTCTTCTTTATTTCAGCACATCACAACCTCTTCTGAAAGACCCTTTTCTCATTAATGGACTGAACTGGGAGACACATGAGACTGTGGTCATTCTAATGGAAATGAGGGTCAAGGGGACAGAATAGGACAAAACTGTTGTGAGTCCTTCTGTGCTGGGACTTAGGGTTATCTCTCATGAAAGTGGATCTCTAGTAACCCTGTTACATGTCATAGGTATGCTTATGCAATGCTTATCTGTGGGCCTCCTTCTGCCTGGAAGCAGACTTTATTCTTAGTTGACATCCATGCTGATGTGGGCTTCTGGACAGGTTTGAAAGAGAAGAAAAGAGCCAGAGGATAGGCGTAACTGTTCTCATGAGGAAATTCTGGCTCTTGATTAAACTGTGATTAAGCTGCTCCATATAAGAGAGGAGAGTTTAATTCTGCAGGGAATAGTGAAAAAGACAGAGTCACTTACCAGGAGGAATGGACGTGCTGCCCTGCAGGTAGGTTCCCCAAGTCTTTAAAGAATCTTCTTTTTTTGAGCCGTAGTTTACCCCTTAAATACTGTCACCCATTTGGTAGATACAATTTATCTAGCACTGTACAAGACAGTAAATTTCCATTCATGTATGCACTCTTCTAGTACAAGAATGATGGTAGTCCTTTGGATATAAAGTGCAGAGAACTGTTTTTTTAATTGAAACACCAACAAGCTCTTTGGAAACTGCTGCCAGGCACTGTTTATTGGTATTTGTGGAAGAACAGAAACTCTAAGCCACAAGGAGGTCTAGGTATCTTCTAGTCTGGAATCAAAGGAGGATCTAGAGAATGTGTTCTTGTCTTCTCATGGCTTATTCATTCCAGCAGTTTACCAAGGACATCATCTATGCCAAAGAGTGGTCTAAAGGAACAATTTCAAGTTATAAATTGGAAGTGTGAGTTGAAAATCCCAGCCAACTTGCTGTGGTGATGGCTTTGAAGTTCATGACTTGCATTAGCTTGTCTGATCTTTCAAGGGTGGTGAATAGAGTATTGAGCCAGACAATTGCTTGAATTCACTGTGATTACTGATTGATAAAATTGATGTGAAGAAAAGCATCGTAACTGCATGGAGAGATAGCTGGATAGACCCAGTTCAGTGTTTCTGGGATCAAAGATCTGGGAAAGAAATGGTAGGTGTATCTGAGAACATGTCTACTCTCTGAAGTCTGTGCCTGTCATTAGAGACATCAAGCCACATTTCTAAGCACCTCTCTGCTAATTACAATGGTAACTTGGATACTCACAATGAATGATGTGAACCATATTTTGGGAATGATTCACTATACAAGTTTGGGACTATGGAGCTTGATTAGTGTTACTGTGTCATTAGTCTCATATTCCTGCTACTAAACATTTCCACTGAAGTCCATGAGACAACTTTTCTAAGACCAGACTGACACCAGCTTTGGTTTCCACCAACTTATCTGGACATGTATTTCCATGTTCAAACCCCAGTAAAATTCTTGGGCTGTCAGGTTTATTGTGCATTTTTTCTAGTTTCTTTCTTAAAAAAACCCAAAACATTTCACCATAAAATAATCCATAGAAACCTTGATTTAATTTCATTTTTGGTATTTTTATATTTCTTTTTATTTTCCCTTTTAACATAGTGCTGTCAAAACCGTTGTTGCTTACTTGCAGGGCACACCCATAGGTACCAAGGTAATTTTAACAGCAAGTTCAGTGGGTCCAGGATCAGTTTTTAGCGAATAAATAATTTTTCTTTCATAGACTTTCAACACTCTGAAAATATTCTAATGTCAAAAACTGTATTCTTGTCTTCCATTAATATTCATTAAGAATTGAAAGATATATGCATTAAGTTCCACTGGGGCTTGGCTTCTACTTTTGTGTTCTCACTGAAGTTTCTTTTAATGTATTCTGAGAATTCTTTTGTAACCTTTATGCTCTTTAGTAGTGTGCAGGCTTTTACACTTCTTCCTCCACAGAAATAACTGTCTGGTTTTGAATGTGTTTCTGTTGTTTTCTGTCACACTGCAGACCTCCTTTGTAGCTTGTTGAGACTGTATGAATCTTCTGTTCATCTTGAATGAAAGCTGGTACAGAATATTAGATACATTCACCAGGGTAATTGCATCCATTTGCAGTTCAACTTCCAGTGGTTTTGTTGCAGTGAGAGAACTCAGATGTGGTGACAGCGTTAGGCTTTTTGACGCAAACCTGCCTGAGACTCAAGTATGATGCATTCAATTAATTTCTTTCTATGGCAAAGAGAAGACCTGCAGTAAAGATTTTTTTTTTCCTCCAGCTCCTATTATCCAGGCTCACTAATCATCTTTTTCTTCCACCTTCCAAGTCTTTATTAAAATTTTCCCTGCAATTATGGTATGCTTATATTTGTTTGTATAGTTTGTAAATTATTCCCCTGTACTGCAATAATATTATACTCCCAAGAAATACATTGAAATGTCATCTTAACAGTGATCAAGAATATACTTGGTGCTCAAGAGAAGTTATAGATTGATGTTAAGTGATTTAATTACAAGGTAAAATTCCGAGTTCCTAGGATTATTATTTTTATTGAAATTACCTTTGAAGATATTAGTTCCATTGTCTCTTGACTAGTCTTAGTTTCATAAATGATTTATTGACAAACAGATGAATGTATAAGTCATGAATAAAACTAATTTTCATACTCTATATTGATGGAGTGCAAAAAGGAACACTACTGTATCTCTGTGAAGATTTCAAGAAAAAAGCTATTTATGGCATAGATTTACATCACCAGAGATAGATGTGCTTTTCAACTTACTGCGATAGTACCAGATCATGTTTTGTAGCTGGAAAATTAGTTATTGAAAAACTCAAATCTTCAAATACAAAGCAGTGGTGAAATCTTAAGTAAAGATCACTTTTTTCAGCAATATTTGCTTAAGTCAATGGCAGAGATTACAAAAGTTTTCAAGCAGATTGATAGCCTGAATTTTCATCAGCAAATAAAAATGTACCACTTTTTGATATAAATATCCAGCCCAGGCTTTAAGTGGTGTCGTTTAAATGATTGTTTTTGAGATTTAATGAAGATCTCAGTAGCAGTGGTACTCTAAAATTCTAAGCTATCAGTAGAATGATATCTCCCTACTCACAGAAATGTATTTATTGCAGCAATTAAGAGAAATTTACATTAAGCAGTTTGAAAGTCAATCGAGATATTGAAATTAATAGAGTATAGGCTTTTTAGTATTGATAAAGCAGAGTGTTCAATGACAAGTGTCTCTTTAATCCACAAGCCATTCAGAACTAGTGATAATAGCATAAAAAGCAATTGCAAGCCCTTGCTACCAAACCTCACTCTTAGTCTCCTTCTGGCGCTATCAGTCTTGCAATGTGAGCTGTGTGGCAACATAAATTTGCCAGAGGATAATGAGAGCCCTCAGCTTGTTGTCTGCAGTGCTTTCCTGGGAGATGAAAGATGCAATCTTATTCCTCCTCAACCTGCAGGGAAGGCTCCTCTGTGTTTTAAACATAAAAGCATGAAGCAGCTGTATTACCCAAAAGAAAGATCCAAAGACAGACAAGTGCAGGAACAGGTCCAGGCTATGAATCCCTAAGAATATAAGGGAGAGGGGGATTTCAGACATGCCTCTTTCTTTGTAAGTGTCTAGGTTTTAAGATGAATGCTGGGACTTGCCTGATTTTTTACTCACCAAATAAAGAGCCCAGTGCCCAAGAATGGTGTTTAAGGATTTAATTCCCAGTCAGATGTTTAAAAGTTTGCTGTGGCAGCACAGATATTCCTTGTGAACTGAGGCCTAAGACCATTTTCACATAGTTCAGAGAATTCCTAAGAGCTGTTTATTCCTACAGGTTTCTGTGAAAAATGAAATTATTTAGTGCATGCTGAATTTTGTTACTAGAACGCTGAATATTGCAAAAGAAATTATATATGAGAATATATTTGATGCCTTTAAAAATTTTACATCTTAAAAATCTTGTTCCATCTGGGATAGTTCTACAGAGAGTTAAACCCCATGGTATTATTTTGTTGAGCGAAAAATATCCCAAGATAAAACTCTCGCCATTTCAAGATGTGTGATATGCTATGAATAGTATAGAAAAAATTATTTTTGCAGTGATTAGGATAGACCTGAAGGTGGAGGTCTAAAAGGAATAAGAATATCTTTAGAGCCCAGTAAAAGATCTGTTGTTGACATATGGTGGAGAGAACAAGAGATAAATGAAGAAGTTCCAGTGGGCTATCATGAAACTTTTTTAGTTTTTGTAGCTGTTAGAGATCCCTTGAGGTTTGGGTTTGGATTTTTGAGAGTAGGCATTTCTTTTTAAAAAGGGAAGTGTACTAAATAAGTAGTGAAAAGTTGAGAGTTATACTATTTACCATCACAAGTTATGTTAGTTATCTTTGAATGTTCTTGAAGTTAGTGGCCACCCTTATCTAAGCAGCTTGCAACCCTGGCATGCAAAAACCAGAGCCCTAAGAAAAGAAGTAGGGCTCTGAGGGCACCAATAGTCCTTCCTGGTCCTGCCCGCTTCCTTTGGGGCCTCCTCCACCTCTGTCCGGTGACATAAGAGATCCTTTCTGGCTCACCCAGGTGCCCCAGTCCTGGCTGTTACTGGTCACTGCGATGCACAACCCTGTTTCCTAACCTAGTGTCTGAATTTCCTGGATTGATCTTGGACCTGACTCATTGCTTTGCATCTGCCTGATGCGGCAGTCTGGAGTCTGAGACACAAACATGAATCATATGGAATGATCAGAGAAAAAGGAGTGTGTTTAAGGATCTCCAGAAGGCAGGAGGACTGTACATTGTCTTTAATGCATATCCTCGCCAAAGAACTGAAGGCACAGGAGCGATGGGCTGTAGCTCTGGCAGTGAGCACAAGGCACAGCGGAACAGCTGATGAGGCCAGGAACGGCTGAGAGGGGTGGCTGACACAGATGAGAGAGTGCTGGGATTTGGTGGTAATTTCAGACAGGCTTTTCCACCCAGCTGAAAAGCTGTCAGAACCCCACAGCTTACACATCTCAGCTTGGGTACTTGCTGAAATTGCAGAAAAACCTGTGGACCTCTTAAAAACCCTGCTGAAAAGCTAGAGAAGAGGATTGCAAAGCTGTTGTAGGCAGACATCAAAAGTAGACATTGTCTGTTAATCTACATGTGTTAATTTCTTCAGTATGATAAAATACGTCATGTCAAATGGCTCATGTATGCGAGTGGAGAATAGCAGCTCATCAGTCAATCTGTAGCTTGGGTCAATGTTCTTAGGCTTCTGAATAGAAGAACCTTGAGACCCTTTTTCACTGACTTGTAAACTTGGGTAAAGTTGATTTTGCTATCTGTAAACAAAGAATAGCATACCTCATGGTATAATGGTAACTGCTCTGAAGTGTTTTATTCTTAAATCTAAAATGGAGAGATCTGAGGATTTTTTTCACAGTCTTATGTGAATGATACTTGAAGGCAGTAGGCTAGAAGCTATGGTTTATCATAATGTGAAGGAATTCAGATTTGTCATTCATTTGGAGCAAGTAGCTCAGAAATGAATGGCTTATGTCAATAGTTTGACATCGTCAATGCTGATCAATATTTTCTCTAAGTGCTTTCCCTATGTTTTATTTTTCTTATTGACTAATGGTAATTGTTTTCATTATTGTTAAGTAGATGATTCATTCATCCATGTTAAATAGATGATATTCACAAGTCTTCAAATGAGCATAATTTAATTCTGCTACGATGTGGGCTGAAACATTGCCAAGAAAAAGAGTAAGAATACATAGATATAACCTGTAAACTTTCTTGTGTTTGTATCCTCAATGTTGGAGATGAAATTGCTTTCTCAATTTCCATCATGCTGTCACGCTTAGCTGTTATAAGGCTTTTGCACTCTGAGGGATACATCAAATCCCAGTAAATACTCACAACATAATTTCACTGCCCTCTTTGTGCTCTCCTTTTTCCTTCTTGCTAAGTAGTTTGTTAGAGGATATAAAACAGAACCTTCCTTCCTTCAACAGCAGACATCAAGCTGTTTCTCTTTAACTCAAAAATACTAGTAACAGCAAATCTTACAGGGGCTCTAAGAAAAATGACATCTATGTATAAGAGCTGATAGCACTATTTGTTTTTTATAAGATTTCAGCAGAAAATGAGTAGTTATTTGTCTATTAAGCAAACAAAAAAATATTAAACCAACTTGTATAGACAGAAAAATTTAAATCTTCATGGCTACAAGAAAACACCAGTTGTGTGGCTTGTGCACTTAATATTTTTCACAACTTCGGTTAATTAATCTTCAGATTACTGCATTATGGAAAGAATACAGCAATTAAAGTAAGCAAAATAAATCTTAATCAGACTGTTAAGGAAGAGAAGGAAGTGAAATGAAGTAGTTTCCTGCTCTATTATGTAGTGCCATTACACAGGAAGCTAGCAAGGAAGTGAAGAAAACTTAATCAGAAATCAAGCCACACCAAGTTATTCAAGCTATGCAGGGGAGTGTACGTGGATCTTAGTTTTTCCTCCTGGAGAAGACAGCAGTCATCTTCAGTAATAAATTTGTAGGCTGAAGCAGTGCAAGTGCAGGGCAAGAAAAGTAGGACATGGAATTATTGAAGCTATTCAGCTGTCATTATGGGGAACTTGACGATATGATTTACAAAAAATTTCAACAGAAACTAAGAGAGGAACTTCCCTCATGGGAATGTACAGAATAATTTTGTGTCTATGTAAATGTAGCATCGATGAAGCACAGAGCTTGGCATGTGTTTATATGGATGTGGTGCTGCGTTGAAGAGAGCTACGGGAACACTGAAAAATACTCAGTTTATCTATACATTGCTTTAGGAGTTCTAGATTTAAAAGGCCTGGCCTCCATGGAAGATATATGGGTTGTTTTGAGTCTGATACTGAACAGGCTCTTTGAGGGCTGCTTATAGCTAGGAAACCTCTCCTGTATGTGCATTACCTGACATTGGGGAGCTTACATGAACCTCAGTGGTGTTTGTGTTATAGTGAGGATCAACACCCCTCCTTCCTGGTTTTTAGTTTAGTTTGCATTTTGTTTGATTCTAAAACTAATCCTGTCCTCTCTATTGTCTTTTGCCAGATTTTTAAAATCACTTTTGGAGGCTCCATCCCATCCGGTGGTACTGAGGCCTCCCTGTCCCTGTTTATCTTGGGATTTTCCTGGTGCTGCAGTACACCTTGCAGAGCCAGAGACAGTAGGGATTTTTTGTTGTGCATCCCATCAGAGCCATCTGGAGACTTGCTGAAAGGTTGACCATTCTGCGAGAAGTGCTGTTGGCCGTATTCATGTTCTTGTGTGTGCATGTGCACCTCCAAGTATCAGAACACCGTTTCATGTCCACTGGAGACGTTCTCTGCTTTCATCACTAAGAAAATACTTCTTTATCTTGGTAAGAAGCAATTTTTCCTCAAAGACGAGTGCACTGCTTCTTCAAAAAGAAGACAAAATCTTTCAAGTAAAAAAAAAATACTTACAAAGAGGTGTTTTTCAAGATGTGCAGAATGCAATTTCTATTAATTCTGACTGTTGTCCAAGCTAGTCAGCGTACAGCTGTTGCAAATTAACTTCC
This sequence comes from Neomorphus geoffroyi, assembly GCA_033558235.1. Lineage (NCBI taxonomy): Eukaryota > Metazoa > Chordata > Aves > Cuculiformes > Neomorphidae > Neomorphus > Neomorphus geoffroyi. The sequence goes on along the minus strand of JAUMJM010000053.1, from coordinate 861,777 downwards.
TTGTAAAGACAAAATGTTACATGAAGCATCAAAGTAAATTGCAAATGGGTCAGATTAGGATCTTAGTGATCAAGAGAAATAAAGTATAATATCAGAAATTGCATGAAGGCCTGCTTTTTAGTTGCTGTTTTGAGAAGGATGCAAAAAAGTTATATCATAGTAGTATCTGATTTCTGAAGTGCATTTTCTGTAATTTCAAGGGTTTTTTTGCTTTCCAGTATGTATTGCTAAATGTGATGAGTTTTTCTCGTGAACAAGCACCAAAAAGGAGAAATACTGTCTCATAATCAGGTTTTATTCTGAATTTTTCCTTTGCATAGTGCAGAGCTAGTATAAATACTTGATTTTATTTGCCTTTGTTGACAGTTACACATTTCTCTTGAGGCATTGCTTGACTTTTCTCTGGTCTAACTGGCATATTTCAAAACTACTGTTATTAAAGTAAACCACTCTGTGAAATTCCTGCTTATTTATTAATAACATCATAATGCTGCAGTTTATAAACCTACTTTTTTACTGTGAGGGTACAGGTAGCCCAGAGAGTTGGCAGTCTTCCTCCTTGGAGATATTCAAAAGCCATCTGGACATGGTCGTGAGCAACTGTCTCTGGACATGCTTATAATAGAATTAGTATAGAATTATTCGAGTTGGAAGGGACCCAAAGAGATCATCGAGTCCAACTCCTGTCCCTACACAGGGCACTCCCAACATTCACACCATGTGTTTGAGGGCATTGTCCAAATGCTTCCTGAATGCTGGCAGACTCAGTGCCGTGACTGCTTCCCTGGGGAGCTATTCCAGTGCTCCACCACCCACTGGGTGAAGAACTTCTTCCTAATATCCAATCTAAACCTCCCTGGCACATCTTCCTGCCAGTACCTCTAGTCCTATCATAAGTTGCAAGAAAGAAGAGATCAGCACCTGTTTCACCTCTCTACCTTGTGATAAGGCAGTAAACAGCTATGAGATCCCCTCTCAGTCTCCTCTTCTCCAGGCTGCTTGAGCTGGAGGGTTGGACCAGAGGACTCCCAGAGATCCCTTCCAACCTCAGCCATTCTGTGATTCTATTCTAGCATGTCATGGTTGCTCTGGGTTTGATTTGGACAAGTAAATGAGCTATGCAGCATGCCCCAAAGCCAGGACAAAATTATTTCATGTTAACTATAGGGGAGCGGGTAATAAGATCTAGTTGCCTTGAAGGAGAAATTAGGAGTTCTGTTTCCTTAAATGATTTGACTTACATTGACAGTTATTCCCTTCCTTTCATGAGTGGGATAGCAGACTGACTGATGTAATAATGTGCCACTAGACAGCAGCTCGTCTTTTGAAGCCACTTGATATCAAGGTTCTCAGATGTTAAACCTAGCTCCTAATTTTTTTTTTGTATAGACATAAAATGAAGATATGCATTGTACCTAAAGAAAGGGCACTATGTTTAAAGGCATTGTGTATTTTCTGACCCTGTCAGTTGGTCTAATTAAAGATATTAAGTCTATTCACAAATCTTGCCTCCTGTGTAGTTCAGGACATTTTCAGGATTTCAACCTAGTTTCATAGAATTTATTGTCAGCGAAGTTATTTTCAGCTTTGTGGACGGCCTAAATTCCACTTGACCTACAACTAAGATGTGCAGTATCCAAACTTGTCTGGGGCTACTGTGCTGTAAAGAGCTTCAAATCAGTATTGGTTATGTGCTTATTGTTATGTACCAAAGATTTTTAGAAAGCAATATATTTAGTAATGTTTTACATTATCAACATCCTTCTTTATCGTAACAGTTGTATTGCGACTTTACAGTGTAACTGAAAGTACTATGGTTTTATTATTTCAGCTAACTAATAATCAAACTGAAGAACTATAGAAGAAAAGGAGCAATAATTTTTTTCCTTGTTATTTTTGTTTTCCCACTGTGTGTTGTTGAACAATAAAATAATTGAGCAATGAAATACAATTGCTCTTCTTTTTTCTAGCTTTTTTCCCTGTACTAGAGATATTCTAAAAAGACTTCATGTAGTGAGTAATTGCCCTATTTGTTTCACATTTGTTGTGCTTTAAAGTTAAAATTAATGAAAAATAGAGGCTTGGTGCCTGAACATTTCAAGATCACCTCACAACTATTTTTATTGCTGGTGTTGAGGCCACATGTATCTCAGAAATTATTATAGTACTTAATTTCTTTGTCTTGTAATTCCCTTCAGAGGAGAAAATATAAGAACTGTGAATTTAAGCATTGCATCATCTTCACACATTCTTCAGACATTGTGTTAAAATAATAAACCCCCCGACATTGTGAGGACAATTTTAGGAAAAAAAATCTAAAATATTTTAATTGAATTACCAGTTTTTTTCTTTTTTCCTTCTCATGAAAGAAAGCTTTTCCAAAGTCTGTCTGCATTGCCACATCTTCTGCAAAAAATTACTTAAGTTGATGTACATTCAGATAAAATGGCAATAAACTTATAAGATGTGTTCATCTTCATTAATCTTTTTTTGCCCTTTCATAGGATCATATTGACCTCTAGTGCAGCCTCCTGGTCAAGACAGGACACAAGATCAGACCAGGCTACTCAGGGGATTTTTCTGGTTGAATCTTTTAAATTTCCAAGGCTAAAGCTGCACAGCCTCTCTGGGCAACTTACTCCACTGCATGACTACCCTTAAGAAGAAAAATGTTTTATTTATATTTTCTGTATCTCCTTTTTTTTCAAGAACATAAAGACTTGGCAGAGGGATCTGGACTGGTTGGATCAATCAGCCAAGGCCAGTTGTATGAGACTCAACAAGGCCAAGTGTCAGGTTTTGCTTTTTGATCACAACAACCCCATGCAATGCTACAGCCTTGGGGAAGTGTGCCTGGAAAACTGCCCAGAGGAAAAGGACCTGGGCGTGGTGGTCTGAATAGGAGTCAGTAGTGTGCTCACTGGACCAAGAAGACCAACAGCATCCTGGTTTGTATCAAAAATGTTGTGGCCAGCACAAGCAGGGAAGTGATTGTTCTCCTATATTCAGTACAGGTGAGGCCACATCTTGAATACTGTGTTCCATCTTGGGCCTCTCAAGGCAAGAAAGATATCCACCTGCTAGAGCATGTCCAGAGGAGGGCAGTGAGGGTGGTAAAGAGCCTGGAGCACAAGTTTTATGAGAAGCAGCTTGAGGGGACTGCGATTCTTTAGCCTAGAGAAGAGGAGGCTGAGGTGCGACCTTATTGCTTCCTACAGTTATCTAAAAAGAAGTTGTAGTGAGGTGGGTGTGGGTTCTCCCAAGTAATGAATTGTAGGATGGCCTCAAGATGCACCAGAGGGGGTTTAGATTGCATATTAGGAAGCATTTCTTTACTGAAAGAGTAGTGAAACATTGAAACAGGCTGCTCAGGGAAATGATAGAGTCATCATCCATGAATGTGTTCAATAAAACACGTAGATGTGCAGCTTCAGCCCGTGGTTTAGTAGGCATGGTGGTGTTGTGTTGATGATTTGACTTAATGATCTTGGAGGTCTGTTCCAACCTTGGTGATTTTATGATTTTGTGATTCTAATTCGTGTCTCATGCAATTTGTCCTACCACCATATATGACAGAAAAGCCTGGCTCTATCTTCTTGATAAATTCTTCATCGGTATTAGAAGGCTATTATCAGGTTTCCTCTTCAACCTTTTCTTCTTGAGAAATATAGAATTTATTGTATTTTTTTTCTAAAGACTTCATTATTACCTTATTGCTTATATTCTATTATTACTACTTGTACTTCCTTAAATGTGTGCTGGTAATATAATTTTTAGAAGAAAACTAATAGGAATATAAAATTAAAATTAAATAATAGCTCCATTTTTCTTAGATTATTTCATTTAATTCTTTTCCTTCTTTCTGCTATGTAAGGCACAGAAGCAAAAATTGTCTCTATCTCCATTACATAAGGGCACTGCTCCTGTGAATAGGCAGCAAAATGTGTTCTCTCATTAGAAAACCAGTTCTTGGTTAACTTGCTAATCACACTGCAGCTTTACTATCTCAAATGACTAATGAGAAGCTGGTGGCTTTTTTGATAAATAAAGTCTCCTGATTGAGTTATTCCTTGTCTAAAGCCAATACTGATAAATCTATTTATCGGGAATTAGGCAGTGAATTGCCTGCAATAAGCAAAGTTGACTGCAACAGGTACATTTGTGAGGCAGGAAATCAAGGTCTGTGGCTGGATTCAGAAACTGTGGGGTGGTCAGATGCTGTGGGACACAACCATGCAATTGGAAGTTAAATAAAAAGTTCCCTTCAACCAGCTTTGCTGCCATGAGTGAGCTGGAAGACTGTCTATAAGCCACAGGGTCCCTGAACTGATGCTGTCCTCATTTCTAAACAGGCATACGCATACATCTTCTTCAAATTAATTACTACTAAAAGAGGAAGGGACCATCCATAAATAATATTACAATTATCTAAAGAATTAGGAGGGAAAAATTAATTTAAAAACATGAAGTGCATATTTTTAAATTATATTCTTCTTATAACAGTCTGTTGGAAGACATGATTCTTTACTGTTTCCCATTGCCTCTCGCTTCTGTCCAAATTATCATAGTCACATGGCATATTTAATTAGGAATGTGCAAACATTGCAGAACATTATAGCTTTATCTAAAAATGAAACAACTTATGTTTCTGTGTTGTTATGTTGATATCACATCATGATCATTCGTACTATGTAACATTGTAGTTACATTTTAGTGAGTGCTGATGCAGGTTTCATTCCACATCTGTCCTTTGTTTTAGTTTTATGAACGATGTAACACAAGAGAAGCTTCTGTAGGAAAAAAAAAGGTTGTGATTTTTATTGAAACCTATTATACTCAAGGAAATCAGGCATAAGAAATATAACAATTCACAGAATCAGAGAATCACTAGGTTGGAAGAGACCTCTGAGATCATCGAGTCCAACCGTGCCTGTCTCCTTACTAAACCATGTCCCTAAGAAACTCATTCACCCATTTTTTAAACTCCTCCAGGGATGGTGACTCCACCACCTCCCTGGGCAGCCTGTTCCAATCCCTGATCACCCTTTCAGTACAGAAATTCTTCCTAATGTCCAGTCAAAACCTCCCCTGGCACAACTTGTGGCCATTTCCTCTTGTCCTATCACTTGTCACTTGTGAGAAGAGACCAGCACCCACCCTGTCACAACCTCCTTTCAGGCAGTTGTAGACAGTGATGAGGTCTCCTCTCAGCCTCCTCTTCTCCAAGCTAAACAACCCCAGCTCCCTCAGCCGCTCCTCACAGGGCTTATTCTCCAGCCCCCTCACCAGCCTCGTTGCCCTTCTCTGCACACGCTCCAGCACCTCAGTGTCCTTCCTGTAGTGAGGGGCCCAAAACTGAACCCAGCACTCGAGGTGTGGCCTCACCAGTGCCGAGTACAGGGGCACAGTCACCTCCCTGCTCCTGCTGGCCACGCTGTGTCTGATACAGGCCAAGATGCCATTGGCCCTCTTGGCCACCTGGGCACACTGCTGGCTCATGTTCAGCCACTGTCAACCAACACCTCCAGGTCCTTCTCTGCCAGACAGCTCTCCAGCTACTCCTCCCCAAGCCTGTAATGCTGCATGGGGCTGTTGTGCCCCAAGTGCAGGACCCGGCACATGGCCTTGTTGAACCTCATCCCGTTGGTCTCAGCCCATGGATCCAGCCTGTCCAGATCCCTCTGCAGAACCTCCCTTCCTTCAAGCACATTGACGTATTCCTTATAATAAACATTTTTATAGTTCTGAATATAAAGTCTTGCATAAAATTTATGTCTAATACTGCTGCATTAACAAATTTATTTTGGTATTTGTAGATGTAACTGCTTGGATAGTCAAAACCAAAAGTACGAATAACAGTTTTTAAAATAAACAGCAAAGCTATGGTAGAAACCACTTTAGCCTTTTTTACCCTTTTATTGAGTGGAACACAAAATATGAGTGTAAGAAAAACTGAGTACATAAGACAGTGGAACAGAAGCAAATTCTGCTGACAGGCTATGACATGTAACACAAGAATATTTGTGATCAGCTAGAATAAGTAAAAATTTGACTCCATCAATGTTAATGAAGGGAAGCATTTGGATTGGTGCGTGTCTCTCTTGATCTTCCATTTTCCTCTGTGACACACTGACTGAGCACACTATTCTGATTCAAATGTTAATTTATGGAAATGGGTAATACAATGCATCTGATTGCTTAATTATGCATCCTGGGGATTCATTCGGAATCCTTATAATACCTCTTGATGACCTTTCAAAGGCAGAACTTGCAATTTGCAACTTTTATTGGGATTTAATCAGCTGGACAATACTTCTCACTTCTTTTACTGATGAGAGTAGTGACCCCTGTTTCTGGCACCTTTGCCATGTACTATAATCATTAATCTCTCATGCAAAAAGCAGTCATTCCTGGGTAGTATAAGTGATTCCAAGAGTGAATAGTTAGCCCATAGCTCTGTCTCCTCACACTTTAATATTGAAAAAGGTACCACAAAGGTTTGGTATTGAGGGATTTCAATGTACTAGCAAAAAAATAATATAAAGGCCAAATGAAGGTAGCGGTGAGTATGCCCAGCTGTATAATAAATGACATAGAGAAAATGGAAGTGTAATTCCCATTTGGGCTGTTTCATTATACAAAGCCAAGGTGTTTCTGCTGGAATTGAAAGGCAACTTATTGAAAATTGAAGAAAGGGCCCTTTACTGCACAGACTACAGTTAAGACGCAAAACTGATTTCCAAGAGGTGTAACTGAAGAAAAAGTATGACAGACTAAAAAAACCAGCCAATCTTTCATAAGCATAATACAAATATCTTGAGTTATAATGGTAAACATGCAGCTGTTAAAAAGGCTATAAAACCTAATGTCATCCTCCAGGGCATAACACCATGTCTCTATATTTGACTCTATGAGCAAACCCCTCTAAACCCTCCCTGGGGTTTAGTTAAATGCCAACTACAGAGTTCTTTCATTTCTTTCAAAAAAATTGAGCCTCTCAACTGCTTTGAACCTGTAAGTCTGGCTGAATGCTCATCACCAGGGATTCCTAACTAATTATTACTGACTGTGACTGGTTGATTAATTGTAGTAAGAAAGGTGAGAGTCTTGGCTGACAATCCAAAACAGCAAAATAAATAAACCATCTAGAAATTACATGTCCTACTTGTGATCTTGAAATTCAAACTTCTATGAAAGGTTTAATAATTCATTAGCTCCTGTGAGGGTCTTAATATAAATACCTGAAGTAAATAATAAAATACACAATAGCCCTAAGTAAAGAGAAAAACAAGAAGGGAAATATCTTCTGTTTACCAGATACAATGCTACTAGTCTGGCAGTATATTGGAGTTTATATAACTCACTACCAAATTGTGTGAAATTTTCACACAATTTCTCTCCCCTACATTTATTTGTTTATTTATTTACTTACTTACTTATTTATTTTCTGTAAACATTTCTGTTAATCATGATTGTTGAATGAATACAGCAGTTTCTGAGTGTGTTTAGGTTTTTTTTTAGGTAAAGATGTTAAGGAAAAAAATTGACCCCATTAGAGGTAAAAATCTGGGAGAATGATATTCCACCAAATGAATTAACAGAACATATAGGAAGTGAAAAAAAGCATTTGATAGCATGGTGTTGATAGGTCAGTACATGGCGGTTTGTGTCTTCAGAGAGCTGGTATTAAATGTGTTTGAACACATCCAGAAAAAACACGTGGATACTAATAGTAGTTTAAATATTTGACACTTGCTACATATGTTGTACAATTCATATGTGGTCTGTCATGTATTTGAGAGTTACTGAGTAACTGCACTGGGAAAAATGTAATCCTTGTGGTAGTGGCTAGACAGGACAGAGGGACGGAGTTTTCTTTTTAAATAGTTGCAATTGACCTCTGATTTTTCTATTAATATGTAGCTCTGGGCTTATGTCTTAAAGCTATTATTAGCTCCCAGATTTTATGAAACCTAAGACAGTTTTATACTAGTAAATCACATGATAAAAAGGAAGTAAATGAGCAAATATACATTTTTATCTCTTTGATTTGAATTCCCTTTTATCTGACTGCCTTCTCTAATCAAACTAGTTATGGATAATATTATGAAGGAAGATCTAAATTTTCTGGATTTTGTTAAAAATTACTAGCTCATGACAGAATAATTTTTAAAATGAAAATAAATGTTTACTTAGTTTTCTAATTAAATGACTAAAGACAACATCATAGCATGTAAATGCACTTAGAATTACTATATGTATGCAAATACAGTCACTGGCAGAATAAGTATATATACTGTCCCCTTTGAAAGAAGAGAGAACACTTTCCACTGCTGCATACCCAAACATCTATTTGGGACAACTCTGTGTTATTTAGTCTGAAGCTGATCTGCTGCACCCAGTAGCTGAGCAGTCAAGGTGACATTTGGTCTTAGTTTATTTATCAGTTGCCATCAAAACTGTTTATTTTCATGTTTAGAGAGATTCTTGTAGCACACCAGCTGTCTGAATAACAGTGAACCATCGAGTCTTTTGTTTGCAAACACATTTGTTTGAAACATTTTGCATGACAGGTTACAGATTGTGACAATTACGCTGGGTCAGGGAAAAGAATGTCAGGTAATGCCAGTGCTTACAATGAAGCATGCTCTGATCTGATGGATGCATCTTGGCTGAACGTGTCATGTCACATTTCATATGGAAACTTAAAAAAACGTCTATGAAATGCTGTCTCTTATCACAGTTTTGAGTCACAAACACATGCTAGTTGTTTCTCAGTACTATTTTGTATTATATAAAACACTTGGCAGACATAGAGGTTGTTACCTGAGTGGTGGCAGGTAATTACTCACTGTGTTAAGCTTGCCCAGTGCTAGCACTGGTTCATGAGTCCCTCTCATGGCTCTGGACCATTTGCTACTGCTCTTGCCTTCTATCTAGAGGAAAAATTTACTGTTGTGCTGAGCCATTGCTACTAATTGCTTTCCTTAAATTTTCTCTTGGTTTTGTATCACTTCATATCAGCCGGTTTCCATTTACCAGGTTCACTGAGGGGATTGTTTTGTGTCAAGCATCCAGTATATCTGCCTCAAGTAATTTCAGTTTCACTTTCTTGTGCAGGAAACCTTCTTGTTGGTAATTTCTCATTTCTCTTTATTGAAAGGCAAAACTTTTCTATCCAACACACAGATCTTCTCATAGCAATTTTTAGTTAATTTCAGATGTTGATTTAATCTCTGATGTTAGTTCTTCAGCTCTTTAACTGCATGTTAACAGTGAGATTGTTTGTGATTTTAAGTTTGTGTAAAAAAAAAAATCCAGGTGCTTTGTATATGTTTGCTTTCAGCTTCTCCGATCTCTAATGTCACTTGCTATTGACCATATGGTTTTCCTGATGTAGCTGATTCTAAACCCTGCCTGCTCCACTTTTCAAACCAGTTTTTGTGTTATGATAGAGGTGCCATCCTCCTTATGGCAACACCAAACAACAACTAAATGTCTGTTTTACCAACCTGATAAGTAGATGTTAATCATTCCAGAGTACCTCACATATCTATAAATGGCCTTGAGCAAATGGACATCTTTAGAAGGAATTTCAATGAGTACTGTTTAGTCTATTATTTTTGCCATTCTAATTGTTTAGTGGTCTTCCAATTCAAGATTTTCCTTTTGGGGAATTTTCCTTCATGAGGTGTCATATATCTTTACTTATCCTTTTGGCATTCATCTGTGTGGATATCCAGCTGTAACTGCTGCAGCTGAAGCTAAATCATTGCTGTTTGCTGTACATTGTTCTTCACACCAGCCTTCACTGCTTTTGACAGTGCCTTAGGTCTACTCTTTAGTTTGTTCTAGATTTTGCTTGAAGGGTCACATAGCATTGTGATCATTGTGGCTGTCCTTGATGGTCTAGTTTGTGCTTACATTTTAGTCAGGTGATCTGAATCTTGCATTAGTAGAGAGATGTTTTGTCTATTTTGTTGTTCTGTAGTCAGACAAGTCCCTGGTTTTTTTGTGCATATTGTTTGGATGGAAAACACTTGCCAAAGCAAGACTGGAAACTCATCACAATTAGTGCCTAGTTTCTGTGATTGTGGCTTCATGGTGCTCTTTCCATCACTCAGCTGTCACTTCAAATTCAGCATTAAAGCCACCCATTAGAAGAAATGAGCTGTGCTCCAGTATTGCCCGTAACATCTTAGAGCAGTTGCAAAACACACAACACTGCTCTCGGTGCTATGTTGTTCTGTCTGAGCATAACACTCTATGATTGACAACTCCAGGGAACTAGTCCTGAGTCTGAAGTCTGTTTGATAGGTTTTTCATTGATTCACCATCTTCTGTGTACTCTGTTAAGATGGGTGTTCTAGCTTGACTAAGACGTATTTCTTCTTAAGTTTGAAACACTGCTATTTATTCTCTCTAATGTTGAGGTGTGAAGTTCATGTTTTTCATATACAGCATTATTGATGATACTTTTAACGTCCAGAATGTTTCTGCTTTGACGTAACAGAAAGACCAACATCAAGGCCATCAAAATCAATAGATTTATTCTTGGCAGCATCAGTGGGCTTTGGATTGTTCCAAAATTTGTTTATGTAATCTCTGTGCACCAGTAGGGAAACTGTGGAAGCATGAAGAGTAACTCTCTAATGAAATAGGATGGATGTTAGAAGCCTTCCTGCACCCTTGCATGAGTGTGGTGTGCTTTTCAGACTGATTTGTGTAACTGGTTAGGAAACTTTAGAAAATTAACTGTGTAGCTGTGGATCCTGGTTTGTTTATTCCCATACCTAATTCAGTTCGTTTAAAGGTATCTTGTACCTCTGTATGGCTCTATGTGGTACTGTGTAAGTTTATACAATAGAGCTCCTAAAATATTTCTTTTTCTTTATACAAAGTCGCATTTTATTAAATAGTTAATAAATAATAAAACTGCGCATAGTGTAATTCTATTAAATTGAATTACATAAGAAAAAACTGAGAAGTAGATCTGAAATAAAGTAACTCTTCTCACCCATTCACCACCATATAAGTTTTTGATGTATCTCTCCTTGTTCTTCAAGCATTTATGGCTGTTTTCCAGGATGATTTTGAAAGATGTTGGCTCTGTGATTGAATTGTTTCATTAAGTGTTTCAATAATATAATTTTTTTCAAATGAAATAAGTATACTCAGCCTTACAGACTGTTTAGCCCTAAGCTGTTAACTCCCTAGTGTCAGTCATGAAATGTGTTTAAAAATGGATGATACCACATCTGAATTTAAGAAATAAGAAGAAAGTAGTTAGGGCTCAGCACTGCAATCGGAGGTGATATCATTGTTGCACAGATAACACTTGTCGTGCTGGTGACATCCATCCGGTGGGTAGATGCTGGGCTTGTGCATTCTTTTTAGGACTCCTGCCAGTCCTGGTTTGGATGGGTGAAAATAGCTATGTGGTTTGTCGATGACTGTCCTTTAGTAGGAGCCTTTCATAGCTTCAGGGCACCTCACCATGTAACAAATAGTGATTAGCTAGTCACCATTAATGGTAATGGTGATTAACTTCAGTCCAGAATCTTTTCAATGTCTGATACCGAAGAGAAGCTTTTTTCCAAACAAATGCTCAGCATGAAGTATGCAAGGATTTACACTTTGCACATCATGCTGCCAAATACATCTTCTGTAGTATAAGACAAGTTGTCTTATGCTTCATTAGTTGTAGACCAAATAATTTTTTGCCACTTTGCAGAATGTTTAGGATATTATTTCAAGACCAAAGATGGAACAGACATGAACTGATTTTTCTGCACATGCCATTCTCTAAGGATGAGACTGCTAAATTGCAATAAAAGTCTTAAAACATAGCTTAAAATTACTTTTTATATAAGAAAAAGTGAAAGAGCTGGGGTTGTTTAGTCTGGAGAAGAGGAGGCTCAAGGGAGACCTTATTGCTCTCTACAGCTACCTAAAGGGAGGTTGTAGTCAGGCAGGCATTGGTCTCTTCTCTCAGGCGACCGGTGACAGAACAAGAGGACACGGTCTCAAGCTTCGCCAGGGGAGGTTTAGTCTTGACGTTAGGAATAAGTTCTTCACTGAAAGAGTGAATGGCCATTGGAATGCGCTGCCTGGGGAGGTGGTGGAGTCACCGTCCCTGGAGGTGTTTAAAGAGAGATTGGATGAGGCACTTAGTGCCATGGTGTAGTTGACAAGTAGGAGTAGGTGTAGGTCATAGGTTGGACTCGATGAACTCAAAGGTCTTTTCCAACCTTATGATACTGTGATAGTTTTAACCAAGTAGCTTCTCCTAACTCTGCACCAAGAGGTCAGATTTGCTTAGATCAGTAGTGACTGATAAACAAGAAGTATCTGAAACAGGAGAATGCTGAAAGCTGGAATGTGCTGGCAATTCCTTCAAACTCCATGTTGGAAATCTTATTGCTAGTTACCAAAAATCTAATTTTGGTCACACTCTGATGCATTTTTATTTTTTTTTAAATTACACAGAGAAATGAGTAAAAACAAATTGAAACCAACAACACAGGCGATATGAAAAAACCTCAAACTCATTATATTCTTGGCTTGGTTATGATATAGGGCAATTTAAGTCATCCATTTCATTTTTGTATCTATCTGACACACAACTAGCCAGAAAGCCAAGGAAATTTTTACTCTTATCTTCAATAGGAATACAATTAAGGACAGCCATATATAACCAAATTGCATACTGTATGATGTTCTTCATTCTTTTTTCTGTTACTAATTGAGTTACATCTCTTATTAAGCATAGTAGTGGTTGAACTTTCTCACAAAGAAGATTTCTACTTTTCTTCAGGCAATGTTTTATTCTCCTTTCTCATGTTCACTTGAAAGGCTGTCATCTAAAATCACTCTACGCTTCAGGTTCTAGGAATCAGATGAAAGTGAAGAATGCTTTCATCCCCCATAGAGTTTAATCTTATACTATTCTGAGTCAGTTATTTTAGATGAAGTCTCATAATTTTGTTGCTGCACAAGTAGAACAAAAATTATGTAAAGGAGAACAAAAGAATTTCTTTCTTTCTTTAATTTATTTTAATTTTTGTGAAGAAGGTAAGTGATTGCCTTTGCAGAGCCAATATTTCCAGGAAATGCAGTCTCTCTCCACTGAATTTAAAAACAACCCTGAGGATATGTATTTCTGTAACAACAGTCACCTACACAAACAGCCCACTATGTAACATCATTAGATTGACAGCCTGTATTAAACAGTAGCCAGCTGAATGTCACTGAAAGAGACTTTATTAATCAGAACATGTTTTCACAATTATCTGGCAGAAGATACAGAGAAAGGAGCTCACACTATCATTGTGCCACATGGCTGGATTGCCTCTGCTTGTTCACTGTAACAAAAGGAGCTAATTACACTGTACAGCAGTGGGTAACTAAAGTTTCAGATTTCATCACTCCTTGTAGTAAATGTAGGAAGATCAATAACATAAGACAGTGAAATTTGCCAACACCTGCTACAGATCTGCTGTAGAGAGAACTTCAGAATTTTGTTTATTTATTTATTTTAGTTCTAGATCTACTTGGACGCCCTTTGTATGTGTCACACCCTGATGAAAAACTTTAGGTAATGTGGAACTACTTCTCTACAGAATTTGAATAATGATATGAAGGTCAACTCACTAAGGTACTTATAAAGAAGCAAATGCCAAGTAGTAAAAATATCGGTGAGTAAAAATGCCAAGTAATAAGCATAAAAAATTCTTAATGTGTTTATGAATTCTCCTGTCAGGTAAGAAACACCCTTTCTACTTTTCTTACATTTCCTTTCTACTTGATGTGGAGGGGGAATAAAACTTGTGATGCAGCCTAGAAAGATTGTCATATCTCACTGAATATTTTAAGGTTGATGATTGGCATTCTCATAAAAGCAGGCATCAAGGTTTTCAGCTTGGGCAACAGGACATCAGAGAATACTGTTGAAACAGTAGAGAGTGATGGAATATTTACTAGTTATTAACCAACATTAAAATGATTTGGAGGAACCAGAATTAATTTTGTATCTTGCTATTAAAAAGAAAAAAGCCAAAATAAAACCAAACATTTTTAAGTAAAACAGCGAAACATTAAGTATTTCATAAAACTGAAATTTTCTGCCTCAATTATTATTAGATACTTTTTAGGGACTACTTAAAAAGTTATACCAGCTTTTGCACGAAATGACCTTTCAGAAGGTTACAAGGCTTAAAAAAGTGATGAGAGTGATAAAGAGTGAAATTCCTTCTAGAGAGAGACACTGAACTGTTTGTCTTTCAGAGTACAAACCAGTAAATTTGAAATGGATTGTGTAAGGGAAACTAGAGAAATTGTATCAGCTTCAGTGATAGAATCGCCTCTGATATTGAACTAGGTTTAATGAGAAACAAGAGTTGCATTAGAAACAAAGCCAGTAATATATTGATAGGTAAGTGATAAAAGACTTTCCTGACCAGAATGCATTAAATAAAGGAACTAAAACTGAAATATTTTAGTGCTGCAAGATAGAAAGTGAATGGATTAATACTAAAGGTAGCCTAAACAAAATATAAACATCTGAAGGATTAATTTCTGAATTTCTTTGCCCTTATGAAGTGCAGTATCTTGAGAAGTAACATAGATTATCTGAAATATTAAAATGGGATGCAGCTGAGTCTTGTACCTTTTTGTTAACTTACTGTGATTTTATCATAGAAGTTTCATTTCAGTCATGCATATCCTATTTAGCAAGAATTTCTCAGTGTTGAAGCTGACAATGTTTAATGATTGTCATCATGCTATATTTTTATTATATAAATATCCTTATTATTGTATTTAATCAAAAAAAATTAGTCTAGAATTTTTCAATTAGTCTTATTTTTTGTAAAGCAAATTTCAGTCTTTTATTTAGGTTTAAAGTCTACTAATTCATTTTTTATGGTACCACATATATATAACTAAGCAATTATGCTATATTTTCTTAAATAAAGTAACGTTTATTACATCTTGTGCAAGCTGATTTAAAATTGTATTGTATGATGCACAGACATAGCTTGTTGCTTTGTTCTTGATCTCAATATCTATAAACAGTGCTTTCATCAATATAGTGCATATTTTATGGTATCATCTTCACACCCTACTGAACTATTTCCCTATGACATTTTCGCTACATGCATTTGGGACAAGCAAGTATATGGATGGTGTGGGGCAACATACTTCAAAGAATTATCTAATTCCTACATCTGATGATGGCATTGTTGTCCTTCATTTTGGGGGGAGTCTTTCAATTTATTGGAAAATTTTCAGTATGAAGAATTTGCTGTCTTTACTATACACAACATAAACTGGCTGTATACAAAGATACCTATTCTGCATGATATTTCCCTTTGATGACCAATAGTAAATAATAGTTAAAAACCACTTTAACCACATTTTTTAATGCTAAGATAGGAAGAAAAAACATAAAACTTTTTGAATTTTTTTGATTCATTAATGATTAAGAAAAGCAACAGTACTTGTATGAATACAAATCACTATTGTCATCTTCGTATTTGTGGTTTTCCATTTTTCATCATATCTGTAATTTTTCTTCAAAGCACCATTGCAGATGATTAGTCTACACTGCTAGGACTGTGAGATACAAATAAGAAAACATGGTATGAAAGGATCACTCAAATATTTTATCTCAAATATTTTATCTCAAGGGTGGCTGATTGCATTTACGGAGTTCTTTATGATGCAGTGAAATTAAATTGGAGCATATTTTCTGTAACTTGTAGGGCTCTTGCTCTTGCTTTTCTGTCTGTGGAACAGGCTCTGTGTATGTGTTCTGTAACGAACTGATCCCATCATTTATAGTTCTTGATCATTGCTAAAGCGAAAATTAGCTTCCCTCCTTTTATTTTTCATTTTCTTATAAGAAAAATTGTGTTTAGTATTTCTAGAATGGAAGTTTTAATGTTGCTCTGGCCATCGTGTCAATGGGTTCAGATTCATTGTGCTAGAGACCTCATGCTGTCTATTCTACTGGGCACTGAGCAGTGTCTCGAGTTTTCATCTTGGTTTTCGCTTTTGGTAAACTTACTAATTGTTCCACTTCACACAATCCCAAACTTGTAAACAGAGATGACTTTTTACCTAGCTAACAGAATGTTTCTGTGGAGCTTTGAAGATCTAATATGCTAGGCAAATTATACAATTTATTCTTATGTTTCACATTCTCAGTCTTTTGAAAGAATTGCATTGTTCTTTTAGTTGTTGAAAATACAACTAGCCTTGTTGACAAGCTGTGTGTCTGACAGTAGGATGACCCACTTATCTGTACAGCAGATATGTGAAGCCTGTATTGGCTTTTCCTTCCTTTTAGTTTTACGATATGAATGGCATTTTGTTCTTGGAAAAGTTCCTAACAATTTCATTAAGACAGATTATCTGCTATTGAGTTGAGGAGAGCTTTAGAATTTACCTTGCGTATTTAGAGAAAGATTACTTCTTATATTTTATTTAAGAGTTTACACGCAATGTGCAGTAATAAAACAGAGCATAATACATGGGACAGTTTCAGCAAATAGCTATCTAGATCACCATCATAGAATCATGGAACTGTAGAATGGCTTGGGTTGGAAGCGACCTTAAAGATTATCTACTTCCAGCTCCCTTGATATGGGCAGTTTTCTCAAAGCCTCATACAACCTGGCGTTATGCGCCTCCAAGGATGGATTATCCACAACTTTTCTGGGCAACCTGTTCCAGTGCCGTACCACCCTCACAGTAAAAAATTTCTTCCTAGTGTCTAATCTAAATTCCTCTCTTTCAGCTTAAAATCATTACCCTTCATCGTATAACTACACTCTCAGATATAGAGCCCCTCCCCAGCTTTCTTGTAGGCCCCCTTTAAGTAGTAGATGGCTGTTATGAGGTCTTCCTGAAAGCCCTCTCTTCTCCAGGTTGAACAAGCCCAACTGTCATGGCCCTCCTCTGGACTTGCTCCAACAGATCTACATCTTTCCTGTGTAAAGAGCTCCAGAACTGAATGCAGTGCTCCATGTGAGGGGAAGAATTTCCTCCCTTAATATGCTCGTCATATTTCTTTTGATGCAGCCCAGGATATTGTTGCAAGCATACTTTGCCAACTCATGTTGAACTTCTCATCCACCAGCAGCCCCAAGTCATCAACGTGGATGAGATTCCATAGAGAGCAGGAAAACTAGGTTCTCAGTTTCATATTAAAATACCATTCTCTGATTCCTTCGTTATGTTTTTAGATGTCTCTGAAATTTACCCATTTTAATTGGATTTGTTTGTTGAGTTTCTCAGTATTTTAGATCTCACATTATCTAACATAATCTGGGACTGTAAATTGCAGTGTAATATTAATCTAAGATTCTTGGGATCTTCTGTTATTGTTGTTGGGGAAAATAATGATACATGATAACTGTTAGGAGTGAAGGTGAAGTAGAACTTGTTGAACAAAGTTTTTTTCAGACCAAAGCAATGCTGTCTACCAAATCATCGGCAGCATCTTATCACACTAAAACAGACACAGACTTCTTACATTTAGTTTTGAGAGGCAGCTAAAATTCAGTATGTGTACAAAAACTTTAAATGTTATTAAAACAGCTGGTCTACAGAAAAGCTAAATAGTATTGAACATTAGTAACTTCCACCCCCCTTCACTTTCTGAAATAGACTAGCTTTAACTGAGAGGAGAAGCAGTTTTTCTTTAATTTCTATGTCTGTGTTATGCAATGGGATTTGCTTTGTGGAATTTCTGAAGACCTTGACATTCCCTTGAATTCTCAAGTTATTTTTAATTTTTTGATAACTTCCTACTATTTTAATATAACGTTGGAAACAAACAGTATACATTATGGGTTGAGAGACACAGTAAATTAAACAGTGCTAAGATCATATTCTATTTCTGGAACCAATTAGTGAAGTCTTGGCCACAACTATACAATTGAACTCTATCATCTTCCAAAACTGGGCTACTTTAGGAAAAGCATTCCCAGCAGGTCAAGGGAAGTGTTCTTTCCGCTCTACTCAGCGCTGGTGAGGCCGCATCTGGAGTACTGAATCTAGTCCTTGGCTCCCCTGCATAACAGAGACACGAACACACTGCAGCAAGTAGAGCAAAGGTCCATGAAGCTGATGAAGGGATGGGCGCATCTTAGATACAGGAGAGCTGAGACTTTTCATCTTGGAGAAGAGAAGGCTTGGGGGATCTGGGAAAGTAAAGATGAAAGAGCCAGACTCTTCTCAGTGGTGTGCCCAGTGACTGAACAAAGGGCAATAAGCACACATTGAAACACAGAAAATTCTGTTTAAACTTAAGAAAGAAACTGAGGCTGGTCAAAAACTGGAATAGGTTACCTGGAGAGTTTGTGGGATCTCCTTCCTTGGAGATCTAACACTTGGAGTGGACACAGCCCTGAGCAGCCTGCTCTAGCTGGCCCTTCTCTGAGGAAGGTGATGGACTAGATGATCTCCAGAGGTTCCTTCCCAACTCAGCAGTTCTATGAAAACAGGGTAGCTACTTCCAATTGCCTGCTTGGAATTGTCTCAAGTTTGAGCTAATATCAGAATCACACTCAGGAATGTTTTGGAAGACTGTGGTTGACCTGAGCCAAACCACAGCTGGGATCATTCTAATCTGGAGAGATATTGAGAGAATATACAGAAAATCTGCAGGTATCTTTGTGACATTAAGATCTTTCAGGTGCTTGACTGATACATGTGGTTCCTTAGCACAAAATTAAGCTGACCTGATTGCCACTTTAATTGCCTTATTTCAGGTCAGTATCTTACATTTTTATTATTGCCTCCCTTTTTAATATAAGAAGTAAACCATGTCCAATACACAGCAGATGAGGTTTATATTAAACAGATTTCTTGTTGTGTGTGTCTCTGGTAACATCCTTAAGCACTTTTGTTCTTTTTGTAAGCCACTTTGTAACTCTAGTTTCTGGCCTTTTAACAGAGATCTAGACAAACTGCAGTGTCTTGTGTTTTGTACATATTCTTGGTGCCTCATGAAATACACATTGATGATCTAGGTGCTCTATTCCATTTCTGTAATCAAAATGAGTTGTTCAGATGCTATGCAACGAAGCTATAAACCTACTAAACCAGACAGATCCATGCAGTTATCATTAAAGGAATATCGGCTGAATGTCTTTATCTGCAATTGTCAGACTTTTGCTAGGCTGACAGCAGTGTCCCTGTTTGATAGAGATGTGTTTCTCTGTAATGCTAATCTGTATTATACAACTTCAGTGAAATAGACATATATTAGATAACTGCTGTCTGGAGAGGAGGAACAAAAAAACCAACCCAGGTGATCACTTTAGACCTATATCCATATGCAGAAAGAAAGAAAATAAAAGCCCTCACACATCTGTTCCCTCACAAAAACCCACCCCCCTCCCCAAAACCTACCGTGAAGTGAAGTCCTAATCATCTGTGGAGCAAGGCCACAAATGTCTTTTCAAGACATAGATGCCTCATGATATTAGGACTGATCGGTCTCTCCTTGATATTCTTTTATTTAGTTAGTTTTTACTTGTGATTTCACTATTTTTACATCTTTTCCTGTTGACTCATAGAAGCATGGTCAAATCATGAGTGGAGTATAGATACAAATATTTTTTATGGTGTTACTTCAGCCTTTTCCATTTCTTTGTAATACTGAGTACAAGGTAAACCTGTCCCAACGTATCTCTGCCTCTGTTAAATGGGTTTCTTTTTTTTAGAGGAAGTGTCAAGGAGAAGAGGCTGCCATAGCCTGAAGCATCCATTCCACGTGCAGAAAGGAAATGTGCTATGTCTTGATCCCCTTTCATGAGTACAGATCTGAGAATTGGCATGTCTTTCCAGGACTCACAGAAATATCTCACCAACATCTGTTCTCTGTAGGAAATGCATCTCCAGCAATTGCCTTCAAGGCAATTCACCTCTCTGCTCCCTACCATAGCACTCTGATAGCAGAGCCATAGTCCAGCTCACCAATTGCATTATTTTTGTATAAAATCCACAAAATTGCCTCAGACAAGTCAAATGCGTGATGCAAAGTGATTATAAGGTTCTGAGAGGGCACTGTCCACAGGATGTGTAAAGTGTCTGACATTTTTAAAATGACTGAAAACTCCAACAGCTATTCATTGAGGATAAAGGTATTAATCTGGTATTAAATAGATAATCTAATCTTTCAGTTACAGTGTCTTCCTTGATCGATAGGATTTTGAAGTGTAGTTGTTTACTATCTACCTGTCCATTTACTTTTGCAACTGAGAAGCAAGAGAAGAAATTTATCTTTACTGCTGCCATTTTTTTCCAGCCTAAACCTACAGTGAATACTTTACTCTTTAAAAGAGCATAAAAAAGTAGTATCTTGGTTTAAGTTTTCAATCCAGTCTTCATTGTGTGAATGCCTGAATAAACACATACATTGTCTACTGTATGTGATATGATCTAGCTGCTTTATCGTAAAATGAAATACTGAGGTGCTGGTTGTTGTGCCTGTGGGTAATAAAAATAAGGTAACATTACTTGAAATCTGTAAAATATAGAACAAGTATAGAGAAGGGTCAGTGTTGTTTATTAGGCCATTGTCTGTTTTTTTCTTTGTTTTTTTTGATAAATCATGGATAAATTATTATAGCTGTAAAAAAGAAACTTTAAGCATAGAAGAATATTTTTCCCCTGAAATATCAGGAATATGTACTTTGAAACACCAGCCATATTTCTGTTTGCATAATTTTGTATTTGTCTCTAAGAGGGGTACTGCTTTACACAGTGTTAAACACTTTGTATTTTAAACACATTCTTTCATTGCTTCAGATAAGGGGGAAGCAACTGCTAGTTCAAGTCATAAAAATATGTGAATATTTTATGCCTTTGTTAAGAAATAATTATATTAATCTTGTGTCTTGAACAAAATTAATTCTTAAGGATCTCTAATCTTCTATGATGTTCAGTGTGTACATGTGTATACTTTTCTTTTGTTAGCTCCTTGGAAAGATTTGAAACAATTAGAACAGAGAATGAAAGTGCAATTAGAGGAAACAGGTGTTAAGCTGTGTAATAGTGAATAAAATAGTTCAGTTGATACAGATAATGGAAAGGTCATTCCAATCCATATTGGATCTGTTCTCTGTTTCTATCAGTTTTCAGAGTGTACCAAAAACTTTATCGTGCCTTTTTGCCCTTTTTTTTTTTTCCTAGGTGATTAATTTAGGGTAAGAACCTACCTGTGTGAAGAAGAGTGAAGTGGGATTCAGTTTTATACTGGAAAAGTCATGTCAAGTTGCTGCCTAACTCTGGCAAAATGCCAAGCAAGCCAGGGTCCCTCATCAGTCCACAGACATGCTTCTGAGCACTACTACTGCCACCACTCTGGTGTGGCTCAGCAGGCAGACTACTCTCAGCAGAGTGCCTATATTGCAGGGAAAGTGTGCTCCATAGGAAACACAGGAAATTCAACATATCACTTTTAGACTCATTAAATGGAGGAGAAACTATTTCCCCATTATTTTGTGAGAACTCCTGGGACTGGTAGCCTGGGATTGTATTGTTCTGGGCAAAGATTTTCCCTGTCCCTAAATGATTAGTATAATGTATTATTCATCCTCATTTGGAAACAACAGAGTACGTTCTCTGACTCTGTAGATAAAATATTTACTATTTATCTAGAGTAAGATAAATTGATATTGGCTAGAAATATAGTCATCTTCCAAAACAAGGGTCATCAATTTGAACAAACTGACATTCTAGTACTTTTCTTCAGAAGTCACTATCCTTCTAAAGATCCGTTTATTTCCAGTAGTTTTTGTTGTATAAAAAATAATAACGTCATTTAAACTATGGTTATTAGAACAAAGTACCTAGTGCCTTGATGAGCTTGGGTGAGGTAAATTGCTAGGATTTAATCCAGTAGAGAAAAAGATAATTAAAATGGATGAAGCAGCCAGAAGACTTGACAAAATTTATCTTGATGTGAGCTGTTAAAGGAAGTTAATGATTTTTGCAAAACAAGTAGGAAACTTGGAGAAGCTGCTACATCTGGATGGCCTGTGAACAAATGTGGTTGAGCAGCTTTCATCCTCATGACTTCAGACAGAGGAGTGGCCTCTATTCTTTTCATTGCAGACCCTGCCACCTGCGTTTCTGTCACCTCAAGGTGTGTATGTTACAATGGGCTTTGCGTGGTGCCAGAGGTGATCAAAGGTGGACCAGATGTGGAAGCAGTGCAGAATGTGCTATATGCTTTGTGAGTTGAACTGCAGGCTGCGGTACTTCAACAAATTGCATTAATTTTCAGAGTCAAATTAGGCTGTTGTTGTTGATTAGGTGTTCTGCGATTTGGGACTTGCTTCTCTGTCCGTCTCTGTAGTTTGAAGCCTGGATCTGTCATGTTTCCAATCAGGCTTTAAACTCATCTCTTGCAAACTGGTAAGAAGAATGGGCTGAGTGGTGTGTGATTATACTAAACAGCTTGATTTTGGAGCTATATATTACAGCCATACATTTAAAATATTAAGAAATAGCTGAAAAAAATAGACTTGCATATATATCAACAGTATATATCAACACTTGACGCTGTAGAACTTGAGATTGGGGACGATCAGATTGAGAGTCTATGGGTAAGAGTAAGAGGGGCAAGCAAGACCGACATCCTGGTTGGAGTGTGTTACAGACCGCCCGACCAGGAGGAAGAGGTGGACCTTTTGTTGTTTAAGCAACTGGAAGTTGCCTCAAGATCGTCTGCTCTTATTCTTCTAGGAGACTTTAATCTCCCAGATATCTGCTGGGAACTTAACACAGCTGAGAGGAGGCAGTCCAGAAGGTTCTTGGAGTGTATTGAGGACTGCTTCTTGTCACAGCTGGTGAGTGAGCCTACCAGGGGTGAGGCTCTCCTTGACTTGCTGTTTACCAATAGAGAAGGGCTGGTGGGAGATGTTGTGGTTGGAGGCTGTCTGGGCTGCAGGGACCACGAGATAATTGAGTTTTCCATTAACAATGGAACAAGGAAGAGCAAAACCAGGACGACCATGTTGGACTTTTGATGTGCTGATTTCAAGTTATATAAGGAACTAGTAAGGAGAGTACCCTGGGAGATAGTTCTTAAAAGCAAGGGGGTCCAGGAAGGCTGGACGTACTTTAAGAATGAAGTCTTCAAGGTGCAGGAGCAGGCTATCCTGATGTGCTCTAAGATGAGCCACAGGGGCGGATGGCTGGCCTGGATGAGTAAGGAGTTTCTGAAGGAGCTCAGTGAAAAAAAGAAGGTGTATTGCCTTTGGAAAAAAGGGCAGGTGAGTCAGGTTGTGTTCAAAAATATTGTCAAGTCGTGTAGGAAGAAAATTAGGGAGGCAAAAGCCCAGCTGGAGCTTAAATTGGCCACTTGTGTTAAGGACAACAAGAAGAGCTTTTTCAAATATATTAACGGCAGAAAAAATGGTGGCAACAACCTTCAATCCTTATCGATCACTGAGGGAAATATAGTAACTAAAGATGAAGAAAAGACTGAGGTGCTTAATGCCTTCTTCACCTCAGTTTTCAACAGTAAGGCAGATTGTTCTCTGGACAACTGGTCTACTGAAGCGGTGGATAGGGGCGGGGTGCAATACAGCCCCCCTGTCATCCAGGAGGAAGAAGTTAGAGACCTGCTGAGGCACTTGGATCCTCAGAAGTCTATGGGGCCAGATGGGATCCACCCTAGGGTGATGAGAGAGCTGGCGGACGAGCTTGCTAAGCCACTTTCCATCATTTATCAGCAGTCCTGGCTCACTGGAGAGGTCCCAGAAGACTGGAAGTTGGCCAACGTGACGCCCATCCACAAGAAGGGCCATAGGGACAATCCAGGTAACTACAGACCTGTCAGCCTGACCTCCGTTCCAGGCAAAATTATGGAACAGATAATCCTGGGTGTGATCATGCGGCACCTGCAGAATGAGCGAGAGATCAGGCCCAGCCAGCATGGTTTTAGGAGAGACAGGTCCTGCCTGACCAACCTGATTTCTTTTTACAACCATGTGACTCGCCTGGTGGATGAGAGGAAGGCTGTGGATGTGGTGTACCTGGACTTCAGCAAGGCCTTTGACACTGTCTCCCATAGTAGACTACTGGACAAGCTGGCAGCCCGTGGCATGGATGGGAATGTTCTGTGCTGGGTTAGGAATTGGTTGGATGGCCGAGTCCAAAGGGTGGCAGTGAATGGTGTCCCATCCAGCTGGCAACCGGTCACTAGTGGCATCCCCCAGGGTTTGGTGCTGGGCCCGGTCCTGTTTAATATCTTTACTGATGATCTGGATGAGGGGATCGAGTCCTTTATCAGCAAGTTCGCAGATGACACCAAGCTGGGAGGAAGTGTCAATCTGCTAGAAGGTAGGAGGGCCCTACAGAGGGACCTTGACAGGCTGGAGAGATGGGCTGAGTCCAATAGCATGAGGTTTAACAAGTCCAAATGCCGGGTCCTACACCTTGGACACAACAACCCCATACAGAGCTACAGGCTGGGAACAGAGTGGCTGGAGAGTAGTCAGGCGGAAAGGGACTTGGGAGTGCTGGTGGACAGGAAACTCAACATGAGCCAGCAGTGCGCTTAAGTGGCAAAGAAGGCCAATGGTATCTTGGCCTGCATCAGGAACAGTGTGGCCAGCAGGACTAGAGAGGTCATCATTCCCTTATACTCGGCACTGGTCAGGCCGCACCTTGAGTACTGTGTCCAGTTCTGGGCCCCTCAGTTTAAGAAGGATGTTGAGCTGCTGGAGTGTGTCCAGAGGAGAGCAACGAGGATGGTGAAGGGGCTGGAGCACAAGACCTATGAGGAGCGACTGAGGAAGCTGGGGTTGTTTACCCTGGAGAAGAGGAGGCTCAGGGGAGACCTTATTGCTCTCTACAACTGCCTAAAAGGAGGTTGTGGTGAGACAGGAGTTGGACTCTTCTCTCAGGCAACCAGTGACAGAACTAGAGGACATGGTCTCGAGCTTCGCCAGGGGAGGTTTAGGATTGACATTAGGAAGAAATTCTTCACTGAGAGGGTAATTGTTCATTGGAATGCGCTGCCTAGGGAGGTGGTGGAGTCACCGTCCCTGGAGGTGTTCAAAGAGAATTTGGATGAGGCACTTAGTGCCATGGTGTAGTTGACAAGTAGGAGTAGGTGTAGGTGTTGGGTCATAGGTTGGACTCGATGATCTCAAAGATCTTTTCCAACTTTATGATACTGTGATTCTGTGATATGCGAACAACAAAATAGCTTGAGATGGAAATTAATTCAATGGATACTTGATCAAAATTACTCTAGTAATTTGACCTGTTTCCCATCCTGGGAGGAATGGGGGAAGGAGAGCAATGACCCATGAGAGATGGCTGCAATGCAAATCTATCCATCTGTCCACCTAATTACTGAGATATGACCAATCTTATAATTGACATTGTACTTTAGATTACCTCTCAGATTGATAGTACCCTTGCTGCTTCACCTGTGTTGTACAGGTCTACTGGATTTTTCTGAAGTCAAACATCCCAGGTTTGACTTTTTCCCCCTGCCTATTACACATGGTATAGAGCTTTGAGTATGTGGCTTTCTTGTCCATCACCAAGTAGGAGAGATCAGTGTCTTCAACTTAAAATTTATTTTAATTAGGGCTTTTTGAGGCAATTTGTTTGAGAGATTTTGTGTCTGGTGTCATGGCCTGCTGCAACATCGTGTACCACTTGAAGGGAGTTTCTTCTATATCTATCTCCTTTACAGTAAGAGCAACTCACCCAATGCAAAACGATTTCATAGCTTTTTTTTCAGGCTATTTGGATATACTCTCTTGAACCTTCATAGTACGCATACCCATTTTCATGCCACACCAATTTTCCTTGGCAAATTTGTAAGATTACTAAATAGAGTTTTATAATGGGAGCTGGATGCAACCTTAACAACAGGGCAGCTAATATTTCCATATGATGATGGAAAAGTGTATTCTGTTTGTGTGAGTCAAATAATAATATTGAAATTGAGGAGAGACAGGAAATGTTTCCATATCATTAAACTAAATTGAAAAGAGACAAAATGGTCTAGAAAGAGAAGGGGAAAATGACAGCTATTGTTATTCTTATTTACTCCCTCTGTTCTCTTCTACTTATACTTTCTCCTTTTTTTCTCCTTTCTCATTTCTGCTGCCACTAACTTTCCCTATTTTAATTAGTAAGTAGTAGCATGGATTTCAGAGATAACATTAAAAGCAAGTTATCAGCCTGGGGTTTATGCTGCATCGACTGAGAAACTGCAGGTGCTGTGTTTGCCAAATATGGTCCCAGATGGAAGTGATTGCTGCAAAGGACAGGTTTGTCTCAGTATTGCCTTATTCAGAAGCAGAATTTCTTTTGTATGAAAGACATACAAAAGCATTTCCCATCTCCTAAGCCAGTGAGCATAAGAGTTGGTAAAGAATATGAAACTGCTTGTGCTGATCCTTACCTGTGCAGGTTTTTTTCTCACCCTGATAGCATTCACATATTGCTCCCAAATCTGGTAGTAGCGGTGATGTGAATTAGATGGCAAAGGCAATGATTCTTGGGTCTTTCTTGGATTACAGGTCCAGGCTATACTTGATTTCAAAGCCTCACTGTTTTTTCAACCCTCCAGGCTGAAAATTCTCCAAAACCCATTTTCCACTGAGTAACAGATGTATGAGTTAAACATATGTCTCTGTTTACATGCATACATGTATGATAAACCAAAACACACTCTGGTTTGCTCAATCATTAAATTCCAAACAGAATTTCCAAATATTCATAGGCTAAAGAGGGCTCCTGCATTGATTTATACATGTTGATAAGCCTTTTAAGTCTCCTTTCTTTACAGCAACGTCTTTTCTACAGGGACCAATAAAGCTTTCTGAGAAGACATTTTCAAGCTTTACAACAGGAAAGTGTGCCTGATCCTTAAACACATCTATCCTCTGAATTTATGTTGTGGGGAGAACCCTTCCATCCCTGTCCCTTTCTGGTGTGGTACTACCCACCGCTCATCCCTGTCCCGAAAAGTCCTCTGAGCAGGTCAATTGGAGTTGAAGGCACAAGTAAATGACCTTCTTTAAAGTGTGTAGGAAGGAAGATAGGGAATTGCAATAACACTTGATTTCTTGGGCAAGTGAGAGAGGGATAGGGAAGGATATCTGAGGATGAGGATGGTTGAGGATGACCTTATATTTTGACAAGTGTGTGAAAATAGAGTGCTTCATCTTATGCAACAATAGATAAGCACATATTCATTTTCCCTTCCCTGGCTTGTCTCCTCCACACATCCTGGTCTAGAACAAAGACTTGCTATGACATGTGAATGTGACAGGAACTGCAGATGTGATTAATACTTGAAGGCCTGTCAATAACTGTTTCAGTAGTGCTGGGCAAACAAAATATTCCTGTTCCTATTCTTCTATCACATTTTTACTAAACGCTACCTTCTGCTCTTTGCTTTATTTTCCCAGTAGCACCCTCTTTTTGTTGTATTTATTGAAAAATCCACAAAGAAACTCCAAGCAGCGGGTCAACAGCAAGTCAGCAATAAAGCTGTGAGTAAAACTATCATATTTGCTCAACTGTTTCGTGCAGGGCTTGTCTATCATAACCTTGTTAGACATATCCCCTTCTTCATAATAGCCCCCTTTTTTATGACATTTCTTCACTTTTTAGCTGACGTTTGCTCTTGAATATCTTTTAAAGCTTAACTTTATCAATACTCTTTGGCTGACAAATGGTTGTAAAAAGACATTGTCCAGTATATTTGTTATTTGTTCTCTTCCCATGTCTGTACAGGCTGCATAATCATAGGCTATTGAATGAAACCTGCAGTCCATTAACACTGCCTTTATTAAAGAAAAGAGAATATTACTTAGTACTCTATGAATTCTTACCAGATACTTGTAAAGGGCTACTGGTACACACAGTGTTTCTGCTCTCTACCTCTAGTTCTCTGAATACAGGTAGTTAAAGATAGAGATGGGTTTGCGGGTAATTTTCAGCGAATCTATCTTTAGGGTGCTGTAAAATGGGGTACTTCATCTTCATCCCAATAGTCTTGGTCACATCTGCCAAACATTCTCTAAAATCCTTGATCAATCAGATTAAAAAGTTCATTCCTTGATAGCAGCCAGACAAATTAAAAAAGGTAAGCATGGTAAGCATCACACTTGACTGACACCAATTTAAAGAAAAAAGAAATACAGTTCAGGTTAACAGGTTTCTCAAAATATCTATTGCTATATAATACTATATAATACTTCAGTGCATATCAACTTCTGCAATTATGTGCTAATTATTTTTATCAGAAAATTTCAAAGACTCTTTTCTGTCTAAGCCAAAGGTCTTGTACTCCGGTCTGG
Source organism: Neomorphus geoffroyi (assembly GCA_033558235.1). Classification (NCBI taxonomy): domain Eukaryota; kingdom Metazoa; phylum Chordata; class Aves; order Cuculiformes; family Neomorphidae; genus Neomorphus; species Neomorphus geoffroyi. Next base: position 833,419 of record JAUMJM010000053.1, on the reverse strand, counting down.
AATCCTTATAAGAAGAGAAGATTCGAAGTCGTAATAATACCTTTTGTAAGAGACAGCATAATGACTGCCAATCATGGGATCAGTGTTATTCAGGATAACTTTGCCGTATAATAGACTATCATGCTCTCCCTGCAATTTATGCAGCTATTGCTGTCTGCTTTTCATTTCAGAACAGGTTACTCTTAGTTATCTCTTAAATTTTTGTATCTTAAGAAATTAGAACTTATTTTTATAAAAATAATTTTAAATAAAAATAGTTAGGATTTAGACTTGTGCTGAGCTCATATGTTTTATTTTTTTCATATTGGTTAGGTATACTTCTGTCCTCAATGCAGATAATTATACTTATCCAGCTGGGTACAGAATTTTGAAATCTTTAATTAAAAGGTATTCATCAAATATGCTTTTATTTCATAATAATGTTAAAAAAAGCACAACATGCCCATAATATTGCAGCTGTATCTTTGTTTTCTGGTCCTGTATGTTCCCTTTCTAGCCTTATCTTATTCTGCACTTTGTACAATTTGTTTTTCAACCATCCCAGTAAGATTGTGGTACAAGTCAATGCCTCAGCAAGCCTTTGTGTTGGCAGTATTCCAGCGCATCCCGCATTGGGCATCCACCAGAATGTATTTCGCTGTCAGGAGCAGGTCAAATGAGTGGTTCCAACACCACTGGAACAAATAAACCCTCATTTCTATTGATTTGTGTCTTGTGTTCACCTAATGAACTTTCTGTTGTCCAAAAAGTGTGAAATCGCACTGTAACCTCTCCATCAAATGGGATTCTTACGGACTATATCACTCATTTGCATAAAATCTGTAAAGAATGCCCAGTTTCTGCCAGTCACTCAGTAAAATAGGGCAGGAATTAATGGGAAGTAACATTCGTGCATGTGTGAGGGTGGGCTGAAGAGGGTAGGGAAGTTCTGTGTACCTAAAAGTTTATTATACAACTAATTTGTATAGGGCTAAAGGATATCTGCGGCCTTATGGATTCTCTGAAAAACTTCCTGAAAAATTCTTAGGTTTGTATCAGTAACTGGATGACACAGGTTTTGGTTATAGCTGAGCTGGGATTTTTCAGGTCTTGTGCATGTAGTACAAAGATGGGTAAGTCTGTACTCAAAGAGTACGTGTACCCAGGGGAACTAGAAAAACGTTTACTGTCTGAAGAGGACAACTGTCATTTTATTGCTTGCATGAAATGTCTAAGTGACTTTCAAAGTTTTTTCCAGGGAATTCAGAAGTCTGCACAGAAATAAAGAGAGAAACCAACTGAAAAAAAAAGAGGGAAGAAATTAATCTCAGATGAAAGCATCCAACCCCTTCTTGCAAGTTTTGTCACAGACAAAGTGACTGATAGTCCACAGAAAAGGCATAAAACTCTCTACAGTGTTGTTCAAAACATGTTCCAGGTGATTAGTGTTGTCCATCATGACAGTTCATTTCTGGTTTCTTTTGAAAAGTGAATAAGTCTGGAAAAAATCCATATCAGAAAGTATATTCAGTTCTAGCCAGAACTGTATTTTTGCCAGATGTTTAGATTCTTGCTGTGGAAATAAAATAGGAATCCACTACTTAGATACTTCTTTTAATGGTGCAAATGCTTTAAAAAACCCACAAAACTTCCCAAATTCTGAAGAGTGAAGGGAGAAAGTGCCCTAAAATGTCCTACTGTCTACTTTCTTATAATTACTGAGGTAATTTCTCCGTTTGGTTTTGCTTGTTTCAAGCTCTACTGCAAGAAGGGCTGTGTGAACTTTCTCTTGTTATTATTAGCACAATGATGAAGAGGTTTACAGGTTATATTCTTTTGCCTGAAGCTGCTAGCTGGTCAGTCTGGCGGATGCCCCCTTTGTAATTATTTGTGCTTTATACTCGTTTCCTGTGTTTTTTACTATATGACATTCACACAGATAAAAAGCAGCTGAAAGGAAAGAGAACTGAGTCAAAAATCCAATTCACTCAGTAGCCACAAATAATATGCCTTCAAGAAGAAAATAATGAAAGTGGCTGAGAAGTCCAGCACACAAGAGACTGCTAAAACATCTGGGAATATCTTATAAAAATCAATAGTCAAGATAGTTTTGTAAGACTGTCATGTGATCATAAAGGCAGAAAAATACAAGTGAAGATGGGGACTTAATCAAAATGAGCTTTTTTTTCTATTACAGTTTAGAGTATGATGACTGTCTCTCATGACACACAAGTTCCCCACTTTGCTCAGGTAGAAATGGCAAGTTATTATTACAATATCTGAAAAACATAAAAATGAAAAGTCATTAGTAATTGGTATATGTAGTGAGTTGTAAACGTAAGAGATAAATAGATAAGGGAATCTAAACATAGCAGAAACAACTTCAGTAGATTACCGTTGTGAAGGAAGTAGTACTGTGGAAGTATACAATTTAATAAAGTTAAAATATATGGAACAAAAGCAATGCCAGTACCACTCTAGGTTACCCTAAGATTTAGATAAGTAAATTATGATGAAAAATGATGATATTTAATAACTTTTAATTTCCATGTTTTAAAGAATATACTCATGTATCAGAATGAAGTAGTGCTCTCAAGTCCATTAATTAAATAGCTCATAAAAGAGAAAATAGAAGAAACATTTAAGATCAGACATCCCAGACAGCTTTGTCCAGAAGTCTTATAAGATGGTTTTGAGGGCTGGAGAAGATGATGTTCAAAGAGAGGGAAAAAGAAATGTGTTTGTTTAGACTTAAAAAGGCTGAGGAGAGACCCAGTTGCTGCCTGTAGCTGTTTATTGAGGGGTTATAGAGCATGTGCAACCAGGCTTCTCAAAGGTACACAGAGAACGATGGGAGGTTCAGTATAGGGAATTTCAATATTATGAGGGTGGTCAGACATTGGAAAAGGCTGTGGGATGTCCTCCTTTGGAGATACACGATACTGAACAAGGCCATGACCAACTTGTTCTAACTAAGACTGCATTGGGTAAATGAGCTTTGGAGGTCCCTTCCGTCCTGTGTGTTTCCACGATTCTATGGTTAAAGGATATTAATTTTAAATAAATATGAGCTTATCAGAGATATTCTAAAATTACAGAAAACTGCTCCAGTTAGCAATTAAACTGGACTCCACGTTGTTTACCCAGTTAGGTATTGGTTAGTTAGCCAGATAGGAATCCTAGGCAAAAAGTAATAGCTGAAACTGGATGCAATGAACAAGTGGTAAATTCCGTGAGCTGCAGAAAAAATGAAGACATGAAAGCCAAAACTTGAGGACCTATGAGGGCTGATAGCTAATGAAAGTAGAGCTCATTTATGCATGGTGCATAAAAATGTCCTTTTTTGGGGGTATGAATTTGTTTTAACAAAGAAATTAAACCTCTGAAATCTCTAGCACCCAAAAAATATTTTTTTTAAAATTGCCAGTCAGCTCATGGTTTCTTAAGTGAGACTTATCAATGAGAGAGCAAACACAGAGACAAGGTCTTATTTCTGTGTAAAATCAGGCTGGAAATGAAAGGAGCAAGGTACAATTCAGACCAGGCCACTTAATATTATGGAAAAGAAGTCTCTGCAAAGAAATATAATTTCATTCATTCGTATTTGAAGTTGGATTCATAGAATTAAAAGCAAAGAATGGATGTACTTAGTTGCTTTATTAGTCACTTATAACACCTTGTCTACTACAACAAAAATTGCGTTGTGAATTATCAAAAAAGAACATTTTTAAAGGGATTAAGAACTGCCTTGTTGAACAGAACTGGAAAATGAGATGTCATTGGGGAGTCATAGCTGCACAGAATCTCAGCTAGTAGGGTTCCTTAGTATTAAATTGTTTCAGCCAATGAATGAAGGCGCATGTAAAATCACTGATAACAGAGTAAGGCAATTCAAATAAAAATATGACATACATTTCCACCATTAGGAAATACAGTTCCCTGTGGAACAAACCGCCAAGGGAAATTGCAATTTTTTAATCCCATGATGCCTTCAAATCAAAGGTAAGACCACTCTGCTGGTGTTCTTTTCTATTAAGGCTGTTGACTTAGTTCAGCTAGGATGATTGAGCAGTATCCTATGGTCTTTTCTATCCGAGAGCTGAAATCAGATGGTTTAATGCTCATTTCTATGCTTAAAACCCTAGTCTTTGGAAACAGTGACAAAATGTCATTCATGAGCCTAGGGAAAAAACAAACAAACAAACAAACCAACCCCAAATTGAAATAGAAAAAAGATTAGGGAAACAAGAGTGAGTAAAATCTCATTTTGCATTAATGAAAGAAATATTCTTAAAATACATCTTCAGCTAGGACTGGACTTCTCCAAACTTGGGAAACAAGGGAAAGGCTTATTAGTAAGAAATTATTGAGGCTTTGTTTTATGATTGTAAAAGCAACACACAAAAGAGATTTCCAGATTTTCCTGAAGGACAGACTTGCTTATACTATTTTCTTTGTTTGAAACTTTCTTGTTCATATTAAAGCAGCAGTATGGGGTACCTTGCCTGACCTTCAGATGTTAATCCAGAAGGAAAAGGGTTTTCTACAGGCCTTGTGCGTGTAGCTATATCCCTGAGGATGTCTTTCAAATTCTAAGGTAACTTAGGTGCTCTGAGCAGCCTTTTGCAACTGAGGCATGGGCTTGATGCCTGCTTTGGAACCCTATAGGCTTGAGGAATCTAAGCCTAAAAACACTGGTGGAGCTTGCAGAGTTGTTTAGCCCTCCTAAGGAAAGCACTAGCTAAGAGCTGATTCAATCCATAGGGCACATTGAATAAGATCTCAATCTATTCTGATATATATCAGTAGCAATTGCCAATTAAGATGCTTTAGTGTATACACTGCCTGGCCTCGAAGCCAAAAAGTATCCCCACAGATCCTGATCTCACCACATCTGCCAGTCTCAAACAGACTCCCAATTAACACTTCTAGTAATGATTTTAAAGAATTTATCAGTACCCATTGGTAAATGAGACAGCAATGAACAGGAAGCTTGACAAAATGCAGTGGTAAATTCAATCTTATTGTCAGATTCAGCTTTTAAAGACAGAACATTCAGGCAGCCAAGAGATCGCAGCACAGTGTCACTTATTATATACTAGCATTATGCAGTAATTAAGACTTTCAGTAGGTTCCTGACAAAGATTTCAAGGCTTTCCAGTGGCAAACAAAGGTTTCAAGATACCTTTCAAAATAGAATGACAACATAAAAGTGAGTTGCTAATAACTATCTTACCATAAACCTCCAATAGCATGAGATTTAACAAGTCCAAGTGCCGGGTTCTACACTTTGGACACAACAACCCCATGCAGAGCTACAGGCTGGGGACAGAGTGGCTGGAGAGCAGTCAGGTGGAAAGGGACTTGGGAGTGCTGGTGGACAGGAAACTCAACATGAGCCAGCAGTGTGCCCAAGTGGCTAAGAGGGCCAATAGTGTTTTGGCCTGCATCAGGAACAGTGTGGCCAGCAGGACTAGAGAGGTCATCATTCCCTTATACTCGGCACTGGTCAGGCCACACCTTGAGTGCTGTGTCCAGTTCTGGGCCCCTCAGTTTGAGAAAGATGTTGAGATGCTGGAGTGCGTCCAGAGGAGGGTGACAAGGATGGTGAAGGGGCTGGAGCACAAGCCCTATGAGGAGCGACTGAGGGAGCTGGGGTTGTTTAGCCTGGAGAAGAGGAGGCTCAGGGGAGACCTTATAGCTCTCTACAACTGCTTAAAGGGAGGTTGTAGTCAGGCAGGGGTTCGTCTCTTCTCTCAGATGACCAGCGACAGAACAAGAGGACACAGTCTCAAGCTTTGCCAGGGGAGGTTTAGGACTGATATTAGGAAGAAGTTCTTGACTGAAAGGGTGAATGGCCATTGAAATGCACTGCCTGGGGAGGTGGTGGAGTCACCGTCCCTGGAGGTGTTTAAGGAAAGATTGGATGAGGCACTTAGTGCCATGGTGTAATTGACAAGTAGGAGTAGGTGTAGGTGTTGGGTCATAGGTTGGACTCGATGATCTCAGAGGTCTTTTCCAACCTTATGATACTGTGATATGGATGCACTCTTTTTTTCACCCTCTTCCTTTCAAGAAATCCTGAAAAACTCAAGCAATGAGGAATAGAAATGTGTTCTTTATGTGTCTATAATAGGGGTTCCAAACAGAAACATATACTGAAACTTCTGCATAAAGATTACAAACTTATTGCTCCTCTGTGCACACTTACGGCCATTAGTAGCTTCATGCTGTTGTACCTGCATTATTTTCAGAAACAATTGCGTTGACAGTTTCAAGAACTTTCTCACTAAGTCAATCTTGTTTTGTTCACTGAAATAATAATTGTAAGGCTGGTTAAGCTATTCCCAACTGTTTCACTACTTCTTTTTGTTGATAAGAGTCCAGTTTTCTGCTTTAAAAACACACTACAGAATCCTAAACCTGTATTTAACCTTGCATGACAACTTTTTGCTTATTAAAAGCTGTGTTTCAACCTAGGCTGTTTATTCTATTTCCAGTGTTCAGTAACTAGCCTCCCACGTTTGTTTTTTTCCTAAACGTACTCCCTCTATGTCCAAATGCTCCAGAGCACCAGCCTTCTTATGGAGTGTATCTGTCAGTCTGCTCATCAAACTCGGGCCACATTACTAGTGTGTCAGAAAAATACATATTCCATATGGGAAAAGTGGCAGAGCTTCTCATACCCCTATGGAAATACACCTCCTGTTGCTTTTTACCTTTCTGTCTCTGTCTTTGCTTTTGCTGTTTCCTTTCACCTTCTCCCACTATCAAATCCTGTATGCTAGCAGTGTATGTGCTGATGTTTTCTGGCTCTCCTGAGTCTTGCACTGACTTGTCAAATTATTCTGTAGACCAGATGTCAGCTACATAATTTTTTGAAAGAATGAAGCATGCACTTCTGTAAACGTCATCAGAAATCTTGGCTCATTGCTGTGCACTTTTTTAAACTCTTATGCTTCTCTTTAGGGGTCTAGAATGGGCTTGCTGTAAGAAGTTTTGTGCATATATTAGTGAAAATGTCTGTAAACAAAAAATGTCTGTAAACAAAAAATGTAAACAAAATCTGTTGTGAAGATAGTATTTCATAATTATTATTTAAGTGTATGTAGACGGGTATGTATGGAGTTTTTGATGTTGCAGTCCTCTTTAACTGCATGAAGTGATGTTAGGTCTTAATTTTACAGGACCTTTGAACTCGGGCAGTATTCTGTGAGAAAGGTCTTACTGCCTCATAGTTTTGCTGTGGTCAATTTTCTGAACTGACCTAGGATCTCACTCGTTCCAGGAGCTCAAATTCTCACAGGCCCTCCACTACACTCCTCACTGCAGTTTCTTACACTCTGATTCCTGGCTGAACAGTGTTTTATCTTCATCAAAACCCTAGTCTGTTCATACAAAGATGGAGATAAAGGTGCCTTCCTCCGGGAGCAGTGGAACTTTCAATTACAAGCAAGGAGCTGTTACGTAGAAGATTAGAAAATATTAGAAAATTTCTCTTGTCATTTAAATGAATTGTCAATAGAACATATATGCTACAGGTGTGACCAGATCAGTGACTGGTGTATGCACAAGCCAGGTAAACAACTATCAAGTGTAAGTTATCTAGATCTGAGATGTGTGGTTTATAAAGAGAGCTGTAGAGGTCGGCCTTCAAACTCAAGCCACTGAACATCTAAATCTTAGGATGCTGCTGATTTTGAAATTATCTGCATCAGCCGAAGCCTGCAAATAAAACTATGTCTTCTGGCTAGAGAGTTCAAAAGATCCTGGTGAAAAAGGCAGTCTTTGTAAAGAAACAAATGATTGATTGCAAATCACCTCCCTCTAGCTTCCAATGCACCTGCGCCCATGTTCTTTGCTCTTAACATCTGTCGTCATTCATGTAATAAAGCCTTCTACTTCCACCTTTCATATTACACATCCTTTTCTATTATCAAGTTTTGACTGTGATCTTTTAGTTGCTTTGAAACATTTATTTGTGTAGGATATTCTCCGACTCCATAGTTCAGCTGTAAGTGTATTTATCATTATTTGTATCAAGCATTTTTGTCCATCGTTTTGATGACTTTCAGGTGCACAGCAGAAAGTTATTTCTGCACAAAACCACTATGGAAATTTTTAGATTCTGTACAGATTTATATCTCTTCATTAAATGACTTGGTATCCTCATTCTCAAGTATGTTTCTCACCTTTAACTCGGAGGAATCAACACCCCTTTCTTGGACCTTGTTACTTAGTTAAATACAAAGTAGCTACCTTGCAGATTGCTGCAGCTGATAGATTTCGGCTGTATGATCTCTTAAGAATTTCCATCTTCTAGTATCACTAATGGAAGCATTATGAAATATTTCCTTCCCATTACACTTATAAGCAAGATAGAGTTCTCAGACTTCTTTTACTTACAGTATTCTATAAGATTCTCAACTACATTATGTGAAGTGATATTTCATCTTTCCAAGTGAAATGATGTTACATTTGTTCAAATGCTGCATATGCATTCACTTATGGTGTGAACACCCCTGCTGTAATGTATGTGAGTAAAGCTAAGCCCAGCTGCATTGTCCTTCCTTTGCCAGCATTCAAATAATAACTGTAATGATCACTCGATAGTGCTGGTAAAGTGCTTTAGAAAAGTAATCCCTCTATTTCTGCTGCCTTCAGCAACTTCAGAACAGGTGTTTGGTGCCATAAAAAGTTGCACAAGAATCCTGTATTACTGACTAACTGTATGACAAGTTTGCATATAAATTTCAAAGTTATTAAGTGGGATATGGGATATGGGATGAAACCACCTCTCCAGCACAGGACAAATGGGAATGGTTACATTTGCTTTCAATGCTTAGGAAGAAAAACTTGGAGTCAAGATGAAAAGTAAGTGAAAAGTTCAGCTTGATGTTCAGTTCTGACCAAACAAGAAAAGAGAATGATAAAAGTTAGGAAAAGAAGAGGCAACAAATGAAATATATTATGGCGCTATTTAGTTATGTGCAGTTCTAGCCTTAGAGGAGTACAATGGAACTTGAAAAGACTTAGAGAAGGATGAAGAGAAATATAGAAGGAGCCTGTGACAAAAAATAAATAAAGCTTGGAAAATAGAAAAATGAATGGAATATTATATATACTTATTGTCATGAGGGGTATAGAGTAGAGAAGGAGGGAACAATTCTTTTTTTTTTTTTTTTTAGGAATAAGCAGAGGGGAAACAGACCTTGCAGTGCAGTAATGTAAACACAGTAACAGCTGTATAATACAGTAAGTAGTGGAACTCATTAACTCAAGATGCGGGAAAAAGTGTTCTCATATTCTTTCCCTATGCTTACACTGTCATCAACTCTGGAAACATAATCCTAGGCTATAAAATAAATTTTTCTATTGTTTACTTTGTTGTTGACACCTCAAAACACAGATGTAGTACATAGGAGCAAAGAGACCACAACTTCTCAGCTATTAAATAGATTGCAGTGGAGGGGCTTGTGCCTCCCCCTTCACTTCTTGAAGTAACTGGACCCCAGTTAAGCTCACAGTAGATGTCTCTCTTTTTAAGATAGCAGAAGTTGCTGACAGGGTCAGAACATTCATACAGGTACAAACGATGAGAAAAAGCACTACTTCCTATTGTTGCTTTCAACGACTTGTCAAAACCCAAAAAAGTAATAATATCAGGGGCGGTTTTGATGATTGTCTTGCCCATGTTTACTTCACTGTTTATAGCTGACCAAGGTCTATAAAGAACTGGACCTGCAATACTAACAATGACGGACCCCTAAGGGGAAAAGAGAACTTGAAGTGAACCTAAATGAGGCAGAATGCAAGTGAAACAAGCACCTGGCAGCACCACGGTTGGATAACAAAAGCACATCAGTGAGGGAATCAATGCTCGCTTTAGAAATCTGTGGGGAAACATCATGCCTTTTTCCAGGGTCATAGTGCACCACATTATTGGCAATGTTGACAACTGTTTTCCTTGTGTATTGTCACTTTTGGTAATATTAGAGTGCTGTTGCAGTAGGCTACATTTATACTATTCTTCCCTGCCGTTGGATGTACTGTTTTATTTTTCACTGCCATAAGTTCACAGGTTTTTTTCTAATTCTCATTCTGAGCACAAAAGCTGAATTGCTAATGTGTGGAAAAGCATTACCCAGAATTAACATGATTGCTTTCTTGCCATCTCCTTCCGTCTTCTTGTCAGCCCTTATAAGCTTAACTTATACTTATTTTGGACTGACCTTTTCTCTAATTGGACAGGAGAGCACAGAGGAATATCTAGGTGCTACAATAATGCCTTACTATAGTAAGGGAAATAAAATGGGCCATCTTCTTTAAGTAGTGTCATTTCTTGCAGGACACATATAATCAAGAACCTACCCCTCTTGCAGGAACAGTTTATGCTTTTGTGTCCATCCTACACTCTTTTAAAAATATATTTATTTCTCTATCAAAATATTGATTGAGGGGATATTTCTTTTCTTTCTTTTCTAAAATATTTCCTACTGTCATTCTGGGTTGACTTTAAAACTGTCAGCATAAGCTGTAATGATGTTTACATTCATTTATGAAGATGGGAATTGGTAGAGTGGATCAGAGTAGTAGGGTGCTTTCACTCCCACTGACGATCTGTAGAAAAAAATGCAGAACATGCCAGAAACTACAGCCTGCAGGTGTAAGGTGGTCTAAATGTTCTTAGTCCTAATCCTTGTTATTTAGAGACTGATTTAGAGCTTGAAATGTTGGATTTTATGCACTCTCTTCCTTTTTTTTTTTTAATATAACAAATTGATTTTTGCCTATGAAGCTTCAGCTCTGCCTTGTGGTCTATTCAAATGCACAGCTGCTTCTGTCCTAAGCTTCATGCAGATCTATAGGGTTCAGCAGAAGGGCACGTTGCCCATTTGTACAACTGTCAGTACAGGATGGCAGCCATCGCTTCAAATCAATAATTTCTGTGGGAGCTGCAGTTCACATTGGATGTGCCTCTGCTGGAAGTGCTTTGACACTTACTTAGGAATTTTTCATCCCTGCCAGGCGTCACTGCTGCTGAAGGGAGGCTTTCTCCCCTACATGCTTTATAAAGTTGAGGGAGCTTATTGTATTGCTGTATTTTGCCATGGGGTGATCAAATAGGTCACAGCTGTACTGAGGAAGAAACAGTGTTTATCCCTCTCTGACCTTGGAGAGAATGCAGGACAACCAACACCACCAACTAACAACCAAACGTGATCAGACATTAGACGGCACTTTGCTTCTGCCCCACAGCTTGCAGCTATCTGTGTGGGAGAGGAGCATAAGGTTGCTGCTGCAACAGCCTGTGGGGAGCTTTTTGATTCCAGAAGTATTTAGTGATGAAGTCCAGCAGTGGAAGTTGCCTTCATCTTGCATCTTCACATTAATAAAAAAAAATGTGTTTCAGTGCCTTATGCATCTGTGTAAAATTTGGGTAGCACTTGTAAGAGCAGAGCTCGGGGATGTGTTTCAGCACTGTGGCCCATTAGTCAAGGGGAGTTGGAAATAGGCTAGTTATGTATCCTTTACATTCCTGCTTCATATCCAATATCCAGGAAAAGGCATGCAGTATTACAGTCACAAATAATTGCTGGACTCAGTGTTCAGTTTAATTAATGTCACTTTCCTTTTTGGTACTTCTAAAGCAAAAAGACCCAACCCAAGCTTAATGGAAAATATGAGGTCTCAGCAACTTTCTAGAAGGATCTTCTACCACAACATGGATAAAAAGCGAGTAACAGGAGACCTACAGCCCATAGGCACAACACAGGTTCAAAGATATCAGCATGATGCCTTGAGCTACTCAGCTCTTGTCATAGTTCCCTGCCAAATTTCTGCATGTGTTTACAGAGCTCATTTTGCTCTTGTAGGCTGAGAATTAAACTGTAAATTTTCATGCGGCATGGATTTTTGATAGTCTGCATTAGTTGCCAAAGAAATGACCTGCGCATTACATAATCTGCTCTTAGTCTGAGCAACTAAGATCAGGCAGAGGATGGTTAGAATCATAGAGCAAAACCTGGTACACAGAAAGAATTGAAGTTGGTATGTTCACTCAATGTACAGGGATTTCTGTCACAGAGATATGTTTTTGAAACAACTCATTCCTCATGCCTCATGAGATATGGCAAACGTCAAGACAATCTAAGTGCTTGAATTTTGGAAGATACACTACAGCTATAGGATTTAAGTATAGCAGAAATATTGCTGTAGCACTCTAAATCTGACTGCATATTTACGGGTGTCTCTCCTTGACATGGTTAAACGAGGTTTAGAGTTTTAAAAAATCAATGTCCTCATCATCTTTGTCTACCCTGTTTAAAGCAGGAGTGCTAAAATAAGTAGACAAGAGAGATTCAGAAAAGTAGAGAATATTGCACAACATTTCTTAAAGACAAGAAATAGAGAAGTGCTCTACCTGCGGGTTTTTTTCATGTGGAACTGTATATATTGCATTGTTACAAGTATAAATGTTCATCTGGAAACTTAGGCTGGTAGTTGACTCCACCAGAGACTGTTCTCACTTTTTTCAAATAGTAACATAGATTATAGTCTCCTTTTTTTTTTTCCTTTATATGGGCATAAACTGTAGCATTCTTCTGAGACATTGAAATGCAGAAGGATCTGGGACACTTCTGTTTTTTCTCATCTATTGAACTGGCTGCATTTGTTCAAGTCTGACATAATAAAAATGTTAATAAAAAGAAGGTTCTTGCCTGGAATCACTATTCTTCAAGTACACAATAAGAGGCTGTTTGATAGTCCTGCTTCTGTTTGGAACAAAAGCAAAATAAAATCAGATCTTTATGATCAGGTACTCTCAGATTTTTTATTTGAGCTGATTGAAGACTTCAGCAGGTTGTTTTTCTACTGTTTGAAACAAATATTGTAGACATCTAAACAGGTAATATTGCTCCAAATCTTGGATTCATGTTCAGTGCACTCTCCATTGGGCTACCTAAGGTGAAAGGACCTGTCTGGCCAAATTTAAATGTTCTCTCTTTTTCTGTGCTTGGAAAGCTAGGTGAAGCTAGAGGTGAAACAAAGAACCCATTGATTCCATTCAGAGGCATCAACCTTTCTCCACATGCAGGGAAGAAATTCTAAGGTCTTCTAAGCAGAAGACAAGGAGCTCAGTCCAGTTCTAGTATCGTACCTAGAAAAGCTCTCAGCAGATTATTAGGTTTTCATGGTAAGTAGGAATATAACATAATAACATTCAAAGTAATCGTCACTGGTTCATTTAAGATACTAACAGCAGAAAATTTCTAAATATATCTGAGTTACAGATTAAGTCTTTCATTGGCATTACATTCATTTAAAAAGATCATGAGAAACATTAAATTAGAAATTAGAACAAGAGCTTTTGTTCTTATTCCTCTACCTTTTCAATTGTAGGAACAATTTATGACTCATTTAATGTTACCCTTATTTGATTAGACTGCAGCCTCTCTTGACCTAACAGCTTTTAAGGCATCCAGTTAGAATGTTGAATATTAATGGCTGTGCTGAGTGTGATTTGAAGACTTCTCTAAATATTTGACACAAGTTTCTTTTACATTTAGGGACAAGATGAAATAGCCTTGACATGAAAAATATTTTTCAGACTGTTGAAAATGTTCTCACTTTAATGTTGAAAATGTCCTGACTTTAACTACAAGGTGGCCTGATAATGTAAACATGATGGGATAAAACCCCAAACCCAAAACTAAACCACACCCAAAACTATTTGCCTCTGTGAATGTTTAAGGGACAAAGAGTAAAATTTAAAATAAAATATCTGTATAAAAAATTAAATAATTATCTATAAAGTAAAATATTTATAAAAGTTTATATTGAGACTACTCTACTGTTTAAAATTTCGATGTGAGTTATATTTTCAGAGATGTTCACCTGCTCCAATATTCACAGTTGCCTTCATTATCAGTATCTCATTTTAGAACTACTGTAGTTCAGGATAATTTTTTATCCAGATCTCTGAAAGCCAAAATCCGTGTACTTTTCTGACTCCATCATTGGCTGAAATCATCTTTCCTTACAAACTTTATCATGAGCATTTGTTTGGCTTCAATTTTGTTCACATTGTTTTAGCCTGACTTCACTGGGAAAAGTCCAAACTCATTTAGTCAGGGCTTTGCACATGCACACCTAACAGGCAAGATAATGAAAAAAGACCAGGGACAAGTGTTATAATAAGAGAGGTTATAATCCAGGATACTAAGAAAGACAAGCCTCTCAAGTACATGAACCATTTTTGAAGCTGATCTCCTGCCAGCCATGTTCAAATACCTGTTCCCTAGTGTTTCAAGTCTGTGGGTTACCTGCTTATTTCTCCTGAAAAAGATTTTAGCTTCACTGGTTCACTCTCTCTTTTTGCTTTCTTATGTCCAAAATAAACTCAGTGAAATACAAGTAATTGTAATAAAGTTATGTACAAAGCACAAAAATTTGACATATCAATGTTTTGGGCATCATGTGCCATTTATTTCAACACTTCATGTGCAGTGCCAAAATAGTTTGGGAAAAAGGGGATGCACAACACAGCCTTGTTTGTAATGAAAGCATCCACAACCAAAAAATGGCATTGTATTTATCCAAACTGTCCTTTTTATTAAAAACTTAAAAAGAACTATCGAATAAAACATGACATACAACTGTTCAAAAAAGTATTGCTAATTATTAACTGAAAACTTAGTGCTAAAATAAACTCATGCTGCATCCTTCCTTATTCATCTTTCTTCATATATATTTGCAATAAAATAAAATTCCTTGTAGATTTTTTTCAGGAGGATTTTCTTGATGAATTGTATGTTTAGGAGAAGGGCATTGAATGGTAAATTGTCCCAACACCAGAAATTCAAGGGAGCACCCTGATAGAAGTAAACAGTACATCCCGATTTCATTGGCAGAAATAGGGGTATGGTAATTTTGCTCTCATGTGCCCCCTCGCCTTACCTCTCCTCTCAACAATGCTAGCTTTCTTTTCCATATTTCTAATGGGAAAGACCTTGCTACTTACCTATCTTTTCCTTCACAATTAGCAGCTCGTTTTTTTGCACTGATCTATTAAAATGTCTAATCTCAAATGGAGAGATTCCTTCTGGTTTTAATTTAGGTAGAAAGTTCTTGATGGTGACCAGAATCTTTATTTTTCTGTAGTGAGTATGTTTTTGAAGTCTTTCAATAAATAACTTTAATGAGAAATTATACATTTTTTCATACATTCAAAATACATTTTTATACAATGAAAATACATACATTGGCAGAGGATATAGTATGAAAGTGCTTGATAATATATAAATAACTGGTAAAGCCTAATGAAGGCTCCATTGTTCCGACACACAGCTCTGCCAGAAATCAGTGTTTATAAATTCATTTTTCATTAGAAAGAAACTGCAAAGGCAGATTTCATTTTAGCAGACAAAGCACTTCCTGTGTTTTTTTTCAGGTTTCTTGTGCGGATTATCTTCTTTTCTCTTTTTATGTTAGCATTAAATATAAAGACGGGTTTTGTGTCTAATTGCAAATGAGCTGTGAAATGCAAGCTAAAAGGGCAACTTAAGCGCATCAAAGATTGCAGGCAGATGAGCTCTCACCTCTTTCCCTAGATATTTTGTAGCTTCATTGTAATTCTTAGGGTCTTTCAGCTTACGACACAGAGCCTGTACCTGACAGATGCAAAATAATTTCATACTGCAAAGTTTTGTTTTGGTGTTTGGCTTTTTTGTTTGCTTTTTTTTAATCTCTCCAGTGGATGTCCCCGTGTTTATTTGATGTAATGTTAGGAGAGTATGAAGGGATGTAGCTCCTATTTGTAATCTGAAGTTTTGTTCAGGTACAGTTTGTAACTATAATGATTGACACCTCTGAAGGAGTTGGAAATCATGATAGTCCACCCTAGCTAACTTGTAACTTCAATTTTGCATATATTCAAAAGCATTGTTAAAATAGCATAGACAAAGGTAAGTAAAATAGCATGAGACAAATGTAAGTAAAACAATACATTAATATAGGAACTCGATCATACAAATGGAGTAGTGATCGAAGCTGAAGACCAGATTACGATTCTGTGTTACTAACAAATTAAAATGTGTGAAGCACCTCGTAACATAGAAAAGACTTCAAATTTGATGGACATGCAGAGTAATTTCAGGGGTGTTTCAATGCAGGCATAAAGAATGGTTTAGTTGGACTTCCAGGTGAACGTAAAAACTCTAATGTGTTAACTGTACGCTGTACCCCAGCTGGGCATCTCCTGGGAGTATCCGGGACCTGCTGTCCTGTTCTCATTACACATGACCTGAACTGCAAATAAATCTGTGTAGCCTCCTTCAGGTCAGTGATTTAAGCCTCTTCTAAGAAGTATCCTGAATCATTTTATCATTCTGATGCTGGACTTGTGGTGTTGCTGCAAAGGAGATAACATGAGTGGAGGTGACACAATATCAAGTCTCCCTGCAGAGACGGGAAGCGGGTTCTGCGGTGTGCTTCAAAGTACAGGCAACCCTTGAGCCCATCTTGTGAGCTGGACAGTTCCAGCAGTAATTGCATAAATCAGACATACAATATTCATTAACAAAAGGGCATTTCTAGGCAAAGTAGACTGTTATACCTGGGAAACGCAAATATCTAGTTTCTTATGAAAGTAATATTTTTCTGCTTCCCTTCCTCATTTCTTTTCTGTGGGTGGAAATATCAATGCATCATACACTTCATTATCCAGACAGTTTGCTGGGGTTTATTTTTGTCCTATAGCCTCTATTGGTCTTACAGGTCTGTAGTTTGCCAGAATATATATAGGATGTTTATTTCTATTAAAGTTTCCTTCTGTGTGGACATAATTGACAACCTCAATGGCTAAACTATTTTGCACGTGAATAAGAGGAGGGTCATAGTCCGGCATTGTAAAAACACATACATTGAGGATAATGCCTCTGTTTTACCAGCTTTGTGGTTGCACTTTTTCTCCATTAGACTGTGCATTTTATGTACTGTGAGGTTCAGATTTTCTCTTTGGGACTATTCCTCTCTTTCCTTAAAACTGAGAGCTGAAGAGCTAGCTAAGCTGACTTTGCATTGACACAACAATGGCTGCAGTACTGGATAAGAAATAAGAAATTTGTATTTCTTACAGAATAGGATTATTTTTGTTTGGTTTGTCCCCACAGGCATTATCTTATTTGAGTACCTGTAGCTTAGATTTTATTTTTTCTTAATGCTGTAATGTTGAACACTACCCAAGGCAGATGTTTGTGCAGCCAACAGTATGCAGCAGGAAAAAAGCAGAAACTGAACTGTAGTTTCATGCTGCTGGTACAGACACTCTTCAAGTCATGTATGCTTTTCTGTAGTGTGAAGAAATGTTGTGATACTCTGGATGATAACGTATAATTTTACTTCCAAATGAAATGGAAATTCTCAGCATCAAGAAGAAGAATCAAAGCATCAAAGAAAGAACTACTGAAAAATTAGAAAAACCTTAGAAACCTTGAACGCTAATAAATTTAATGATTTCTTAAATAGACCTTAAAGTCTCAGAAAGCTCTTTGTATAACCTGAATTCTATTGATTTATAGAACCCACATTAAGAAATTGATAGAAAGTTAAGCACATTTTATAAACTTTTTTTGTCTAGTCTGTTTTATGAACAGATTACTAGCCAACTATATGAGCAAATTCACAACAATTAAAAATCTTCCATGCCGCCGAGCTTTTGTGTTTGGGTTTTTTTTCACTTTACTGACAGTTTGAAACACTTTCACATATGGAAAAGTTTCTCTTGGATCTCTGGAATCTTTTATATTGATCAAACTTCAGTCATCCATTCAGTGAATCAAAAAAAAATGGGCTGTGACTGTGGAAACATGCCCGTGTTTGAAAAATACAAGAGAGGTTTTCTCTGTCCTTCCAGTCATGTAATTTTGATGGCCTAAAAGGGATCGATACCACCTCCACAGTACTGGCTTATTTTGATAAGCTGCAATTTTTTGGATGGTGTCTTTAGGCAGAAAAGGCGAATCAACTGACCCAATACTGCACTTAGTGTCTGCTCTGCTGTAGAAGTTAGATGCAGAGGTTTGACAGGCTGAAAGTTGTCTCCAGAAACAGGGAGAGGGCATTTCTTCATTTGACTGTCTTAATACAGAGTAATATCCTTTCAGACCTCCTTTTCTCCCACCACTTAATTGAGAACTGTTAAAACTCTGCTAATTGTTATGGAATCAGAAGTTATTCACCCACACCTTGGGATGAAACTCTGCCACATTTTATTTTCATTTTGGCAACGTGTTGTTGAGAATCTCTGAAATCCTTCAGTAAAGGCAAGCACAATAACAGTGAAAGCAACAGGAAAAACTGGAATAGTGCTGGAAGCACTTCTTTTGAAAAAAAAGCAGACCAATAAGTAAACATCAGGGACTAGAACAAATAGGCCTGTGGTAACAGGAGAAATGATCTAATCTTTCTAACACATATTTAGAATACAATAATGTAGATATAGTAACTGGACCTACAGCTATATAAAGTATATATTTATATACTTCTGCAGAACAGAAATAAATTCATTTCAATGTCACAGTTTTAATGGTTTTATTTTGAAAAATAAAAATGAGTTGAAGTGACTGCAAGTAAAAAATGATAACTTAAAAAAACAGGCTTTGCATAATCATCTGACTTCAGTTGGTATTGCAGCAGTTTAGAAATTTTACTTGCTGGAGTTTTTTACTCTAAAGGAAATATCTGATTTATTCCATCCATGTCCTAATAATTCAATCTAACCAGAATCCATAATGAACAGTGAAATATTCTCTGTGTATATGTAAATGGATGAGTTTGCCCACTCCCTTTCTTCACATAATGGGCATATTAATTATTGAGGACAAACTTAGCACTTTCAGATTTTGCTTTCAGCAGTTTATAATTGTATAAAGTGTGGTTGGCATGCCAGAAAAGTTGCATTGCAGATATTTACCTTTGCTTTGCGTAACTTTTTGTCGGAAAGCTTTGAATAAAACTGTTGTGTTTCCATGAATACCTCTATGAAAAAAGAATTTTAACTGTTAAAAGTATTCTTTAAATACATTCTTTATTGCCTTCACACTTAAAATATCACCAAATAGGACCTTTTTTCTCATACCTACAGACCTTCCCAAAATTATTTTTCCTATATCTCCATGTTTCTTATGGCAACGCCACCCACTCACATCTCTATGTATTGCCTTCCTAGTAATATTGCCACTTTGTGTATGCGTGTGCGTTCCTCTCTTCATTCTACCCTGTGATATTCTAAAGCTGAGAAAAACAAGGACCTAAACTAAGGCTCTGTAACTTGCTAGTGTTCCAATAGACCCAGTTTACACGGGGGACTCTGGGAACTTGTTTAGAAGATAACCAGGAAAGTAATTTGCTTTAGCTTTTGCTTAGCTTTGTATGACTCTGTGGTGTAATGCCTGTGAGAAGCTTGATGTGAGGCAGCAGTGTGCGCTAGGCTCCTGGAAGCCAGTCATATTCTGGGCTGCATCAAAAGAAGCGTGGCCAGCAGGTCAGCAGAGGTGGTTCTGCCCATCTACTCTGCTTTTGTGAGACCCCACCTGGAGTACTGTCCAGTTTTGGAATCCTCAACATAAGAAGGATATGGAACTGTTGGAATGGATGCAGAGGAGGGCTATGAAGATGATCAGAGGGCTGGAGCACCTCTGCTATGAGAACAGGCTGAGAGAGTTGTGCTTGTTCAGCCTGGAGAAGAGAAGGCTTTGGAGAGACCTCACAGCAGCCTTCCAGTACCTGAAGGGGATGTACAAGAAAGCTGGGGAGGGACTTTTTACAAGGGCGAGTAGTGATAGAATGGGGAGGAATGGCTTTAAAGTGGAAGTGGGAAGATTAGACATTAGGAAGAAATTCTTCACAATGAGGGTGGTGAGACACTGGCACAGGTTGCCCAGCGAATTTGTGGATGCCCCCTCCCCTGAAGTGTTCAAGACCAGGTTGGAAGGGGTCTTGAGCAGCTTGGTCTGATGCGAGGTGTCCCTGCCCGTGATCTTTAAGGTGATCCCTGCCCTTCCAACCTAAACCTGTCCGTGATTCTATTGCTACAGCGTTTTTTCTTTGGTCACAAACAGGAATAGCAAGCAGTTTCCCTGCACAGAGGGGGCCCTAGAACTGCCTCAGGTCTGTAAATAATTAATCAATGGCCAGTTACTTGTTGTCAAAACAGTGCAAGCTTGGGAGCTGGTAAATAATTTTTGTGATACCAAAGAACAGAGAACATGGTCCACAAAGTCAGGTACCATATGGAGGTCTGTGTAAAACAATATGATGATGGAAATCAACTCATGCAGGTTGTGCAAACCAGACCCTCACTGATACATTCAGGACATAAATGAAATATGTTAAAAACCTAAGAAAATGAACACCTTAACAAGTAGAGTTAAAATTGTCCATCTTGTGTTCTTTAATATACCTTTTTCAGCTCTTTTGATATTAAAGAACACACTACGTATCATTACATTAAATCTGATTTCAAAACTTAACTCACAAAAATGTTGATAAAAGAAACTTTCAAAAATAAAAATATTTTCTTCTTTAAAAAATAACTTAACCAGAAAGTAGAAAAAATACAGCTGAAATTGCACATTTTGTTACATTACATTTCTACCAAGAGATGGAACAGTTCTAGTGATTTCACTGTGCCAATTTTTCTTTAAAATCAATGGCATTCACCACAGTTAAAGGCATTTAATAAAATTGCACACTTTACTTATAAATAAAGATTGATTAATTTATGTTTTAGTGTTTAATGGGTTTTACATAATAATTCTAATTTTCAAAATATGATAGAGATGGTGCTTTTTTGTTTATCATAAGTATGTAGATATTTTTTGTTTAAAAAAATCTACTTTATGATACTTTGAGGCTGTGATGATTTACAGTAGTTGAGGATGTGTTTCTCTAATTAAAAATAGAATAGAAAAATGAGAAGAATGATTGACACCTCTATCAAATGTTTGCATACACTGTGGCTAATTTGTTATGACTATAAAAAATCTTAGACAAAATTAACTGGAGAGATTATTAAGGAAATGAAGTAATCAGGCTGAGGAAAAAAATATAGGCATGGATCTGAGAGTAACTGTGTCAGAAATGGAGCTGGGCTTTCTTGGTCAATATGAATGGTCAATAAAGAATGAAATTAAAATGCAGTTGAACAGAAAACAACAAAATGTGCATAAGAGGAATTAATTCAACCCATGCTTTGAAAAATGTTAAAATCTTCAAAGTGACTACAGGAAATTAGCTCAACAAAAGAACATTAATTTTGAGTAAATATAAGAGAATTGCAGCTGTATAAATGGCTTCTGATTAAATGGATTGTTTAGCTTATTAAAAACATCTTAAATTTTCCACAAAATCTGGATGCATTGATATTATTCACACACTTATGTTAAATATGTTGTCAGTAATTTTTTATGCAGTCCTTTAGAATGCATATTGGAATAACAAAAGTTAGGTATTAGCAGTTTTGGGTTCCAGACCACTGTAAGTTATCCATATGAAAAGAATAAGAAAATTTATCAGTATCCATAGCAAATCTGACAAGTGAACAAGCGCAAACAAAATATGCCAGCTAATGCTCATTTAGTTCTGTGACTCAGTGGTATATTGTTAAGTGAACAACTCCATGTGATTTTGTTTGCTTTATTGAGAGACCCTAGACATGACCGAATAACGGCCATACGCCAAGGCTTGACCTACTCGATAATTTGCTCTACCCAATGATAAAAATTACCAGAGATAAGATCCTAAGAGAGTGTTTTGTTTTTACTGATACTTTACCTATTAAGTGATACTTTCTCAGAATAGAAATGGCAAACTTCTTTTTAGGAAAAAAACTAATTTAAATTCATTAGGTAAGCAAAATCATTTATGCCAGTATTAATTAAGAAATAAAATATCATGTTAAAAGTTTTCTTTTAGTGTATTGTTAGTTATTGTTAGTTATTGTTAGTTAAAATGTTTTCTTTTAGTGTATTGATTTCAATTTTCCTTTAACCTTGCAAAATTTTAAGGACTTGTGAGAGATTTAGTTTTCTTTGCAAGGTGTAGCTTAATCATCTCTGATAGATCCTTATTTAAATTCTTAAATAGAAGATATAGGATTTTTGTCTTGTTTTTTTGTTTCTAATCTGGTGATTACAAAAGAGTAAGTACTAATGCAGATAAAATGTATTCCATGCAAAAGTTTCCAGTTAAATGGAGTGTGCTTTCAAGGAAACAATGGCACATTATTCATCAAAATAATCTGCCAATCTTGTCCTATGGAATTGCTAAAATATTCTTTTGATGATTAAGCTCTTAATTAACACAATGAATTATGTTTTTTAGGTCAGTCTTTCAGTTACCATATTTTAATCACAAAGAAGCTCACTCTGATATGCTTTTACATGTAAGCTTTTCATTTGTTTGAGATTCTAGATCTATCTTTTCTCCTCTGAAATTTTCTGATTTTACTTGAAATAAAATATTTTGGAAATGGGTAGGGAATTTCTGAACTTCCAAAGCAAAATATACAGAAAACCTTAGTCCCTGTGTACTTTTTAATGTGGTCCAATCATTTTCTCCTGATTATTCAGTGTCTTTTATCCAACTGCCATCTAGTTCTTACATCCTTCGACAAATGCTATTGGCTAGGTCAATAAAGTTCTAAATAGAGCTTTGACCTGATGCAGTACAGCCATCTTTAAGGTTAAACTATTATTATATTTTTTTTCTTAAAAGATCATATTGACTTTTTAATATCGAAGTCCAAAGAAATACTCCCCAAAGATTTACGACTAAAGAACTGCATTTGGGCACTGGCTTATGTAATTAAACAATAGAACAAAAGGTTTTGGTTTTGCAGAGGTCTAACCATTCCCATATATTTCATTTATGATATTCAGATCTTTCACACTAAGGAAAGAAGAAATGATGACAGAATAAGAAACATCCTCCAAAACTCACTTTTAAATCTGAATTGAGGCTAGTATACCTAACAGTGTCTTCCAGTTGAGAAGCTACAACACAAGAGCAAATAATTGTTTATGCCTTTCTCAAGCATAAATCTCAAAGTATAGAATGAAAATTCTTTCTCAGAATGTTTTACAGATCACCCATATATCTATATTTGTGAATAAGAAGTGGGGTAAGAGTAGATGATTAAGCTGAGTCCTGATTCAGTTAATTTAATTAGCCAGGCCAGTGGAAATTGCCACACTATCAAACCCTTGGTCTGGTTGCTTTGGTATTGTGTTTAATTTTAGCAAAATATTATCACGTGCTTCTTTGAAAAGTTGAAGTAATTCACGGTAGATAAATATGAAATTACCTTCCCTTTAAATTCAGACTTCTTCTGATCTCCAGGTTTCTAGAAAGCTTTTAGATGCAGAGAAGATGCTACAGAAAAACGCTAGTAGATGACCATTTGTACCTAATATTACAATTGTTGCAATGGTGCATAAAATAAATTTGCATTCTGGGTAGTCCTGCAAGGTTTCCAGAGGTAAAAGCCAAATATCTTCTCTCCTGACCCCTTGTGCACCATCTGTGCACTCCGTGGCCAGAGCACTCCTGCTGCAGGCACAGACAGACACTGTCAGTGATTTTGTCTAGAGCTCAATGTACGAGTGAGAACAAATGCACACATGCATAGTGCAGCAAGGTTGGATCTTTTCATCTTACAAAACCACACACAGTGGATTCTGTGTCAAAAGTTCTTTAATGTGATACTCATAGAAAGGAGAAGAGAAGTTGTGATACTGCTGGAAAGGCATCTTTTATTCTTTTACTTTGTTCATATCAAACTGGTGTAAAATGAGGAAAATATATCTGGAAAATTTATCCTTAAGTGCTGTTTTATTTAGTTTTTTGGTTATAGAAGTTTTTTCCCTGGTCTCAAAATTCCACAATACAAAGTAAGTGCCAGGAGGAAAGAGCTCAGGAGTACATGTCCACCTCTTCCCTTCCGTTTCAAGCTCTTTAAAATTTAAGGCCGAAACTTCCTAGATGTTTGCAATGAGAAGGTTTGGGGTTTACCTCTTTTTTTTCCAGAATAAATTGTTTCAATTTCCATGCAAGAGATGGAAAATAAAACATGTTGCTAGTTAGTGTGCAAATTTGAAGGGCTTGTTTGCTATATTGCAGAATGACAAACAGAGTCAGTTCAAGATTTCCCAGAAGTGAGCTTACATAGATATTTTCTGCTCAGAGAAGAAGGAAAAAAAATTGTTTGGAGGCATTCAGTTATGCAGGTTTAGCATAGCAGATGTGGAGTCACAGGGGAGTCAGGGAGTCTGGGGTAGGTCAGTGGGAAAGGTCCTGCGATAAATCTCTGTAATTTCAGGGGATTTAGCATGGGAGGTCAGTAAAATTTTGAGGCAGCTGAGCTTGACTGGTGAGGTCTTTCCTTGCACAGATGGCAAAAAATGGGAGAGAGTCAGGTTGCTCTGGACAAGATGAGAGGGAGAAGGTAAAGCTAGTACAGATATCTACAGCTTACTGTTGTTGGTATGTGAGAAAGGCAACAACGAGTTCTGTCATAAGCCATCCTCTCAATCTGCCCAGTCTTGTCTGCAACAGTACTGCTTTAGAAGATATTTGCTTTGCCTACATGTTTGCTGAGCTTTGTCTGCTTTCTATTTCTGAGCACAGAAAAGACCCCTCATATAGCCCTTAGTACTTGCTTTGGTATTATTGAATTGAAAGATTTTATTGTTTTTCATTATTATAAATCAAGAAACCCCATTTGTCTGAATTCAAGATAGTAGTAATATACTCAGTGTACTGATAATATCCCAATCTTGTACTCGTTCATCCTCTGTCCTTATAAATAAGTTACTTATACATTTTATCACAAACGAAAATCCCAAATATAAAAGTCTCGGAGTTCTGCTCTCAGTTGGAGTTAATACAAATTAATTCAAACAAGATTTTACAAGACAAATGTTGATTTTGTGTTACTTATCCACTCAATTGCTAGGAAAAATTAGAGAAAGACCCCTTTTAAAACTGCAGAGACCCACAATTGTACCATTTGGTACATCTCTGCTTGCAAGAGCTTTTTTTAAACAGTCAGAATTTTAATGGACTCACTGAGCTTAATCATGTACTGACTATGTTTCCCTTGATTTCTTATTTCTTATATCAATGAGATGCAATGTTAATATATCACTACAACAAGGATATTCAAAGTATATAATTTATCAGAGTAGGAATATAACTAAGAGAGTTAAAATAGATATAAACTCTGTTTATATATATATATAAAAATAATTTTACCTAACATGGTTTTTAAGAGACTAAAGTTCCTAAGTAATGAATCAAATATGATGTCTAGACCCCATGTTTCAAAAAGTAAATCATGATTATAGAAACCAGTATTTCTAAAATCTAAGAAAATAACAGTCTACAGTGAAACAAAAAGGGATTACATCTCTTTCCTTCCATACCATAATTCAGTCAATCTCTGTTGATTTCAATTCCTTGGTCTATTCACTTATTGCGGGAATTTGAATAGAAACAAGTGTCTATACTGCTACCACAAGAAACAAAAAGATCGCAATAACACCATGCAAAACTGTAGTATCCTGTATATTCTGTGTGTTCCTCTGTGATTGAGAGGAACTCGGCAATTAAACAGTCTCTTCAACCAGTTTAAATGAAATTTGGGGTTTAATAGACTTTGAGTATGAAATATATTGTTCTTCTTTTCCCTACAAACCAGCTGGAATACAGCAGCAGTTTTTGCAGCTGCCTCTCCTGGGAAGATGTTCTGCCACAAACACATAACTTACATTAACTAAAATCAAGGCAGCTGAGACAAGTTACATCTTTTTCAAAGGTGGTAAACAGTTATGACGTGTAAAGACGTATTTTTTTTTACAGTAAAGATTACTTTCAGAGCTTCTGCTGAATCAGAAACCAAAATTCATGCTGTGTTTTCACTCAAGCTATTGTTCTCAGAGAAAAAAATATCTAAACTCTAAAAATAATTCTGCATAAAGTAAAAATTTTAATTCTAAAATCTGGGTTCATAGCCTTTGTTTGATTGGCAATATTCCTTACAACCCAATCCCCCCCCCCCCCCCCCAAATATTTTCTTTTCTTGATTAGTTAACAAAAAACCTCTTTGTCACAATTTAGTCTCCTCAGATTCTCCTTGTCCTTCACTAATTCAGTTTAGGAACATTTCAGGTTGCAAATCCTAGTTTCATTCCAGTCCTCCCTTAGCAAAAATATGTATGGAACTGTGATAGAATACAGCTGGTGTGAGGCAGCAATAAATTATACCCAATGGAAATGGATGTGTAGGCAACTGAGCTGAAGATCACAGGGAAAGAAACATTCAGCAGCCATTGAATTCACCAAAGAAAGAACAAAATAAAACCTCATAAGTCAGAACATACGACTGTGGGGCTTCACTAATTGCTTATAACAAGTTTACAAAGAAAGCACTTGAAAGCCACTTCTTTGTATCAAATTCTATGAAATCTTCTCATGGTGGCTTATAAAGAAAATAGAGCAGAAGATCACTGCCACTATGTCATTAATATTGCCTTTCAAGATCACAAGTTTGGTTGGTTCCTTTTTTCTCTCTGCACTTCCCTGAAAATATCTTTCCCTTGCAATAAATATTTTTCTCTTGGATAAAACTTTCTTACAAAGAGTTGATACTTAAGAGGAAAGGTAAATTGCTTTTTGTGGAGAGCTGAGAGCATAGAGTAACAGAATCATTTAAGTTGGAAAACACCTTTAGAATTATCAAGTCCAACTTCGAATTTAACACTGCCAACTCCAGGACTAAACCAGTCCCTAAGCACCACATCTACACATCTTTTAAATACCTCCAGGGATGGTGACTCAGCCACTTGCCTGTGCAGCCTGTCCCAATGCCTATTAACCCTTTAAGTGAGGTATTCCCAGAAAACTGAACTAAGGTAACGTATCTCACAAGAACATTTCACACAAGATTAAAAAAGTAAAGCAACGGTCATTCTCTTTTTAAAAGTAAAACTGGTGTGTAATCTTTTGGCTGTTAGCTTTATTTGCTTGTTTTTCCTTAACTTTTTGTTCCCCTGTGCCTTGTTCTTTGCTTCCTCAGCATCACCTGGGATCACCTATTACAGTTGTCCCAGGGCAGTATGGAATGTGGCATATGAAAAATCAGTGCTAATCTCTAGCAATCTTTACCACTCTCCGGGTGCTATACTGAATTTCTCACCTTTTAAGTCTCTAATATTAAAAAAAAATGGTGTGTTCATTCTCTCCTGCACTTCCCTATGTGTTCCTCTCCCTGACTGGTCAGCTAACTAACTCTTCGAGCCCCATTTACTATGCTGAGTAGATCTCCACTGACTGCAATAGGACATTTAACAAATAAGGTGTATTTTGGTACCTACATTAGCCAAGTAAATTTAGTCTCATATTGAATTTCACAGAAAATATTGACAGAGCTTTTGATACTGAAAAGAAAACTGAGAGGGATACAGCATTTTTTTGTCCATAAACTTGGTTTGAACACATTGACAGAGTAGGTGTCAGCAAAACCCACCTTTCTGTTTGCCCACAACACAGCAGGCAAAGATACAAGTGGGAATTCTGGTCAGGTGCCAGACACTGACACCAGACATTTATAATCTCTTACATCATGAAGAAGGGGATCTATATCCCTCACTACAGGAACCTGGTTGTAATCTAGCACCAAATCTGGAGCAGTGCAGTTTTGTGACTTTGGGTGAATCTTAATAAGAAAATTGCTGTTAAGATATAGGAAAACATTTGAGCAAAAGTCATACGAGAAAAGAAAAATTGCTACAAGTCTAACTGTTGAGGTACTAAGAATTAGCAGCTTAAGGCTATGAGAAAAACTTCTCTTACACATAAAAAGATCTAAAACTCTAAGAGGGAAAAAAAGCAACAAAAAAGGAAGAGATTCTGCAGAGACTACTGTTCTGCAATATCAAGGCATAGTCTCCGTCAAAGAGCAGCAGAGGGTTATCCTTCCCCTTCTCACTGACAGTTCTATGGCCAGCAAAACCTCATCTAACTTCTAATCAGCATGAGGAGTATATTAATGCTTAGCCCAGTAGCTCGGTAGCAGTAAATATATGTTGTGTGTGTATATACTCTTACACAGTTTCTTTACTCCTGACAGAAGAGGCCCAAGCATAAGTAATCAGAAAAGAATGGTTATAGCTGGATTTGCAATGTAGGTTGCTTAAATGCCAGTTGATATGCAAACTAGTTCTTTTATAGCTTCACCAGGCACCTCTATTAGTACCAGTCCAATGACTGTCAAAGATTTACTTAATAAATCTGATTACATTAATTTCACAATGTGGTAAATTCATGACTATATTGTGGGGACTTAGTGAAAAGTCTCACATCTATGCCAATTATAAAAACTTCTGTGACACTGCTGCTAATGTTATGAGCTGAAAATTGGCAGTAGATAATGTTCAGTTGCACAGGGAGCAGATTCAAGAAACTGTTGATCAAATAAAAACTTCAAATAGTTCCCTGAATGCTTGAAATCAGTATATGTCTCCAAAATCCTGCTGCTGTTGTGCCACTCCATAGTGAAGATGGCCAAATAAGGCTGAGAACAGTTTCCAGCAGAAACGTTCAACAGTTTATGTAATTCTCAACCTTCCATCTCTGATGGAATTAAAAGTGAAATCCAGTGGGCAGCAAACTACAGTGCCGTTTACTGTACTGGAAAGTTTTGAAGCCATGAAACAGATGTCACAGTGCAAGGCTAAGTACTGTTGACATTTCTGCCAAAATAAACAAATCTAGAGGTTAGGATCTAATCACAAATGATCGTAATTCTTCACGCTTATATGCTAAATGAGAGTCCACAGTAGCTGAAGGATGCAGATGTTGCCCACCTTCTCAACCTGAAATCTGTCCCATTGTGATTATGACAAAGACTGGGAATCAATTTGCCAGTTACTGTGGAAAAATTAACGCAGTAGATCTCTACAAGTTGAGGCTAAAAATAATCCTCAAAAAGTCAGTGTTAAGCATGGTTCACCTGACTTTTAAAGCCATGAAGATTCAAGGACATGAGCAGAACAAATGCAAGATCTGTGAGTGATCTTTATTAGTCAGTGAAAGCCTTCGGCCGTACGACAGCACTCTGTTTACCTGTCAGGATTTCTTGGAGAGAGCTTCACTTCATTTAGCTATCCAAATTAACTTGCAGACTGTTCATTTATTTCACAATGGCATGGCAGCAACAATTTTTAAGTAAGCAGCAGTGCTACAATCTTTTGCTGTCACACGTGGTCCTCAGTAAGGCTCCATTGTTCTACTAGTATAAGACTGCCTGAGCAAAACTCTTTCTTGCATTTAGACATATTATTTAACCCTACATCCTTTAGTGTGGATGGCAGTGTGTTCAGAGACTCTGAACTGAACTAAATGCCACAGAGTGAGCAGTCCCTGCTGGCACGGGGCTATCCCTTGGTGCAGGCTGCAGACTACATTACTGGCTGCTTTGTTTGCACCATTGAACATCTCAGCCTACACATCAGTGCTCAGGAAAACACTGAATCTCTCTCTGCCTCTCTTAGCCATGAGTACTGTCAATGCAGTATGAAAATGTGTAGACAAACTCTGCCAGTCTGGCAGCATCGTCTTTCACTACCTCTCTTGATTATACTGCCACGCAGAGGATAGTAAAAGCTGGCGTAGCTTTTGAGAGATTAAATCAGCATGTATGGAATTAAAAGGGCACCTGAATTAACACTAATGTTAATGTGCTCTCTGTGTTGTCACCATTTTTCTCTATGATTGTAATACTTGGACAAATTAACACTTTTCACATCAAGTCTTCAATCCAGATCCATGTGAGTTACCTTTCTGCCCTTAAGGGTGTTAAAGTGTATAGCACAATATGATCCCAAGCAGTACCGAGGCAGTGTTCTTCCAGGGCTGAGCTACACTGGTCCAAGCATCTGATGCTTATCTTACAAAAATGATTGCTCAGAGCTATTTTCTTATTTTAAAACGTGTTTTACAGCTGAGAAGTTGGGCCAATGAATTGTTAACCAGACCTGCTAAAAGCAGATCTTCAGCTGTGTGGCATCAGCTCTACAACATGGGACACAGCAACTAAAAAATGCTCTGCTGTGTCAGTGATTAAGAACTGATGCTGTCAAAGTCAATGAGCAGAACTGACTGACATTGTGGAGCACAGAACGCAGCAAAGGGAAGCAGAAAGCTGCCTCTTGTGCATGTAGCTCTTTTGCTGAAAGTACCAAATTATCCATAAAAGCAGAATCCTCATATAATTAACTAGTGGAAGAATGGCAACAGCATTCTCTGCATTTACCTGTAGATCACTCAATTCTGAAGGTTATGAAATTGAGCATCTTTTTTTTCCTGTGAACAGAACAGGTAATAGGAAGTCTGATATCAAATAATGCAAGGAGGTGTGTTTCTCTTAATTCTGTGAAAACTGCGGTTGAAGATATTGACTGGGGAGGTTGAAACTCTTTGGTCAAAAAACTTGAAGTATTTCTGTTTTCCATGAGGATTTTTTCAGGAAAGATGAAATCTTCTCTGATCTAGTCTTTAGAGAGAAGTGGAGTATATGGCAGTAGCTGCAATATTTTGAAATTTTATTTCTCAGTGGCTACAGTTCAATATTCTGCCCAAAACTCATCTATAGAAAGCTCATGTAAATTTACATTTGTAGAAAAATATTTCCATAGAAGAGAAAAATATTTTTGGATCATTTCAAGACAATTTTTTCAGTAATATTGGGATTTCCAGGCATGAGTCTTTCACAGATCACTTCTGTTCTATGAAGGAATCATTGTAAGTACTTTAATGAGATAAAGAAAATTAAGTTTCTTATCCAGCGATGCCCATAATTTATTGGCCTATAAACAACAATATTGAGTAAAAAACCTTAATATGGCATCATACTTTGCTTTTTCTTTCTTGGCATTAATTTTAACTTTTTAATCTCCTGAGGCAATGGAATGAGTTTCTTGGGAAGCGCCAGGCTCACAAGGCTTAGTTCCAGTCTGTCCCAGGATGATAATCCTGAACAACAAATTTCTAGGAATTGCTTGGTAGCTTAAATTAAACCTGCAGTTTCTGTCTCAGTAGTTTGAACGATGGCTGAAGAATCCAGAGTTCCTGACTGCCAATCTTGGCATAGCTTTGTCCAGCTCTCCTAAATCCCCTACCTCCTTTGTGAAAGGACAATATTAGAATAAATAAAAGTTCCTACTTTGGAGGAATAACAGATATATTTTTTTTGCGCATATTTATATAGTTCTTTGTATATAAACCCATCATTATTAAAGGTAAATACTAACAATGGTTCAGTAGTCATTTCATTTATAACACAGGTAGCTCAAATACATTTCAAAAGAGACTCAAATTGTACCCCAGAGTAGCTGTTACGGGCTTAGTCCCAGTGGTAGGAAGTTCCTGATCTTCCATCTAAAATTGTATCAGTTTAAGCTTTTGTGAATTTGCATTGGTTATAACAGCATATAACTAGGAATAACTGACAATGTAAAGATCCTTTGTTCTCTCAGACTTTGGTTTTGTTTAAATAAATTTATAGTGGTGAAGTGAGGGAGAACACCATGTAGAATAAATCAAAACCTTACCAAAGTAGATGCCTTTCAGAATAGGATTTGATAGCTCTCAATTCCCAGCCTGGTGACATGATAAAACTAGTTATGTAAATTATCATTCAGAGATGATAACACTTACAAACTTTAATAATCTCGATAAAAAGGAAAGGGAGAAGGCAGCCTGAGCAAGCGTGTGCCCAAATGATCACCTAGTCTTCATCTGGAACAGAAAGAGAGGATTGCCAACACATGCCAGATTTGTGGCCCGGGTTAAAAAAAAACAATAACAAAAAAAATTGAGGGAGAATTGGGATACATAATGTAATAAAGGCTTTGTTGTGTTTCTGTTTCAAGAATGAGAATTTAAGATAACGTAGGATGATCAATTCAATACTAAGTATTATTGTTTACACAGATAAAATGACAAATAAAACAAATTTCCATGCTTGAATTCTATTGTTTTGGTTTAGGCTTTTGGTTTTGTTTCTGTAAAAAAACAGTTAGGATTTCTTAATATTCTTATACCATTACATCTACTCTCCAGGGGAAGAAAATTAAGAAGAGAAATGCTATAAAAATCAAACCAGAAATTTACATCATTTTAACATACATTTTACTCAAGAGAAAAAAATGGATATTTATAGGAAAGTGAAGAAGAACTCTCATATGCATTAAAATCATAATGTCATGAAAAAATGTTTGCTAGAAATTATTCTGGAAGTCTGTAATAATGCAAGGAATTATAGATGAGATGTAATGTCTCCACAGGCTTTATAGGAAATTTAATGCCTCCACTGTCAACTGCAACCCTTATTTATAAGTTGGTAGAATTATAAATTGGTATTTTTCTCTCACAAAGGGTTGTGCTCTTAATAGTTTATACAGGTATAGACTGGTATAGACTATAAATTAAAAGATTAATTCTAAACCTCATGGGAATTATTCTGGAGTAGCTTCCAAGTACCAAGAGAGAAGGAATGAAACTAAACATATTAAAGTAGATGTTGGTAAATTTATGCTTTGGGTTAGGTGATGAGCTGGGCTGGAAAATATGTTCTGTGACTTAGGAAGACCTCTCCTTTTCCAAACTATGTTGCTGTTAGATCTTTACTATATGATGTCTAATAGATTGTTTGCGTGTATCCAGTCTTAAATACTTCAAGAAAACAAAAGCACTTAGAAAAAAATGACATAGCTTAATGCTGCCTGGCTTCAAATGTCAAAGATTTAGAGAGGAATAGGTTGTTCCCATTTTGCAAAGACATCACAAATCTTGTTTCTGGTGTCTTTGAAGGCTACTTACAGAAGCAGCCCAGAATTAGATGATGAACATATATTTGCCTAGTTTCAGTGCATCAAACATAAGACACTGCTTGAAAAAAAATATATAGATCACACTAATTAGATACAAAAATACATTATTTAAGGTCTATTTGAGGAGTTTTTAAATTTAAAATCAATGAAATTGACTTTGCAGTCATATTGGTGTTGCAACATTTTGCCCCACTTGCCTTATCAGCTGCTGTATAATTGGAAGGAAAAATACATGTAAGAAAAGTGTTGATTCAAAACTGGTGGATTCTACTAGTATTTTCTTTGTCTTATCTTCAGCCTGTGCTTCAAAAGTATAAATTGTCTCATTGTGTTAGGCTTTCAAAGTCAAAAACATTTTAAAGATTTGCACTTCTGAATTCAGCAAGATGATCAGATTTTGAGTCATCTAAAAATCCAGGGGTCGAGGGTCCCAGCTTAAGTTGCTGAAAGTCATCTACTAGCTAGTTATGCTTTAGAGAATCTGTTCCTTTTCTAGGGTTTTCACAATGTTTGTGGTAAGTGCTGGGTGCGCTTATATGTACAGCAATGTAGTAAATAGTGCATTTAATGCTGTTGTCACTATAGCAAATGTTCATTTTCCTGATGAATGAATAAGACCAGTTTCTACTTACAGATTTTTTTATTACAGAAAGTTATTTCACTCTGACCAAAAACTTTCCCTTTTCCTCACTGGCTGCTTGCCTTCTTCTTTGTAATTTTTTATATCTATATACTTATGTTCTCTTCTCTTGTTGCTGCTATAAGAAAAATGGGACTGGTCTTGAGACAGTTAAATGCTTCTCTAAACTGTAAAAGGGATTCGACTCTGAAACATCCATTAGTTATATATCTAAACCTACACATTGTTTGAAAATGTTTATCTTCATTAATTCATCTTGTTTATTTGCTAAATAAAAGTTGTCTCCACAACCTAATAACAGTTCCTTAGCTCTCCAGTAAAACGTGAAAATTTAGAAATCATAGCAGCCTCTCTACTTTTAGGGTGGAATGTATTCATTTTCAGAAATGCATCTAAAAACCTACAGATGTTCATTACAGCTTCCAGGGGCAATCATCTTGTTAAATTGTAAGTGACTTAGCATTTGCCAGGTTTTACTACTATCTCTTACAGTAGCAAACTTCAAAAATTTATTTTTGCAAATAAGAATGTGCAGGTTTCTGTAAAATGTAGGTAGCATTTTCAGAAATTATTCACAGCAATATAATCCCCCCAAAACTTCCCCTCATTTTAATTTTTTCATGTGCTATTAATACATTTCTGATAAATTCTAGAATCAAGTGTGAAATACCAAGCCCTAAAATAATAATAAAAAATCATTATATCTGATCGATTTCCTTGGTTTACATAAAAAGAATTTACAGTAATGTATAAAAATTCCTAAAAATTATGAAAAATTATGATTTCTTTTCATATGCACAAAAGTGTAATCAACATCAATAATAAAAGTTGAAATCATCAGCTTTTTAAAGCCATAAAATATTCTCTTGATTCGCAAAACATTTTCAATGTAAAAATTAATTTAGGTTTTGCTTTTATTAGCCACTTACCCAGTCCTGAATTATGTCATCTATTTGCATGCCATTTGCTATCTTAAGTAGCTCAAATCAGTATCTGTAGAGAAATGATGTAAAGTTTATTGGTAGTAGAGAACCCTACATGACTGCGGTGTACCAGAGCAACACCTCTTTTTGCATGCCCTGTGTACTGAAGGTTAATATTAGATATGTCATTACCTGACTGCTATTATTTCGAATAGGCAGGTGCACTTGTGAAATGGAATGACTAAAATACCATTCATCTGCATAATAACTGATTTTCACAGTCTGTTCTTCAAAATTAATGCAAAATTACTGGCAGCAATTATTTATGCATGAACGTTGTAGACAAACTGCATTATGCAGCTGAGTGTTTAGTTGGTATACACTGTAAATCAGATGTATTTGACAATACGTGTAAGATTATTTTGGAAACTAATTACAAATTAACAAATCATAAATATGGATATGCTGCACACTATTATGAAGAATGTCTTTGTTTACACTGGCGCTAGGACGATCCCTAGTCCTTACTGAATGCCTCAGATTTCTGGCCATGTACTGACTTCAATGAAAGGTTTGGCTCTTCCAAATTAACTTCACCATTTAACCCCCCCCATATTCTCTGAAAGTACCTGTTCCACTTCAGTTGAATGCTATTATTCTACTATCTCCAAGGACCATTTGGATCTTGCATAAATACATGGGAAGAACTTTTAGCTTTATATCGTATATCTGCCAGTGCTCTACAGCAGCACATTCCTACCAAGTTAGACATTTCCAAGTGTGCACTGGTCCATAACTGAGAGAGCAGTTACATTTTGTCAAATATCTGCACATGATGAATGCTAGAACTTATTATGGAGGCTACAGCCAGCAGTGCATTTTTATCTGGACAGAGTGGACTTTATCTTTGCTAGTTGATCTTTGCCAGCCACAAATCTGATGGGGACAATATTGGACATAAAGGCTGAAGACAGTTCCTTTTGCAGTGGCTATTCAAAGCTAAATGTAATCACAGTTGACTAAAGAACCAGGAAGACGAGGATTCTAAAAAGAAGTAGAAGCCTGGCCTGTGCTCAATCTTTAGATAAAGAGGAAGGATTAATTTTTATTATTATTGTTATTAATCTGAAATAAAATAGATTATATTAGAATGATCTTAAAAGTAATAAGAAAATATGTAAACTCATAAAATATAATGATTTAAGTACCATTTATGTGATTGAAGGGGAAAAACAGTCTTTGATGACTATGTTGGCCAATTTAGAAGAGGCAATTGAATTAAATGCCACATGATCTCTAAATATGATCTTATCAAACCTTGGAGAATACAGAGGGTGAAAATGGATCAAAAGCATATATATTTGATTTTTTGAAACAAATATTTCTGCACTGTAATGAATTCTACACAAAACGGAGCCTTGAATCACTTCTTCAAGAAGAACAAGATTCATTACATCAGACCTTAACATTCAAAAGCTATAATCTTTCTAATAAAATTCATTTAATCAGTGGTAGAAAAATTTTTTCACCAGTGGTGAAACCTACAGGAAGAATCTTCTAAACGACAATCTGTAAGAATGTGTTGTTAAAGACGAGCTAGAAAGCTCTGGACTGACACCGATTTTGATATTATGTTTTCGATCACAATACAGACGTTGCCCAGTCATACATGCTGGTGTTAGTCCCAATGCCTTCAATGTTAAACCACTTTCAAGTAATAAAAAAGGCTGCTTATCCAAGTTTTAA
This sequence comes from Neomorphus geoffroyi, assembly GCA_033558235.1. Taxonomy (NCBI): domain Eukaryota; kingdom Metazoa; phylum Chordata; class Aves; order Cuculiformes; family Neomorphidae; genus Neomorphus; species Neomorphus geoffroyi. The sequence goes on along the minus strand of JAUMJM010000053.1, from coordinate 797,177 downwards.
ATAAAATTATAGATTTATAGAAACAATACATTAGTGAAGAAATAAAACATTTTTTTAAATTGAAGTTACTCTTTCAACTTATCTAGCTCCTCCAGTATACCTCACCTGATACTGGCCAGAGGAGGAAGCAAGCTGCACTGCAGAAGATAAATGTGCTGCTGGGAAGCCCCCTCAGGCTATATGTGTTTTCCTGTGTTTCTCCTCTGAGACCTACTCATCCAGGGTTCTGGCCCATGTACAGTATAAATGGAGTATCCCTCCATCCCACTTCATGCCTTGATGATATTTCAGATTTGTTCCCTTCTTCTGAATCAGGCAGCAAATTCATTATTATAACCACAAAATGATTTTAAGTTCCTGTATATTATAAATCACAAGAAGACGTCTAAAGATGTTTATCTGTTATATTTAAAAATTCTAAGGCAGATAGATAAGCCTTTGGAAGTGAGTAATTGGTAAAACTCATGCACTTTGCTAGACAAACAATAGATACAAGAGGAAGGCTTATTCAGACATATCTTAAATGACAACCTATGTAATGAGCTTGCTACTTATATGGAACCTCTCTGCCAGGCAAACCTGACTTAATTAATTTTGTGCTATTTTTTCTGATTTAACTTTTCTCACTTTATTAAAATAGTTTAATGGATTGTGTTTGATTGTCTTATATGGCTCTGAGGACTTAAGAAGAAAAAAGGAACAGTATTGGGATTTTTTTAAATTTTTTGTATACTTATAAAAGACCTAGAGAGATGTAAGCAGCTGAGACAGACTCCATAGTCTCAGAAATTGTAAGCTTTTTATGGACTTCAGATGTTATTCAGCTGGTGAGTCTTAATTCTATAACTATTCTTTTTTAATGCATTCAGATAAGGAAAAAAAAATTAGATTCATTAAATATGACTCCAATATAATGCTTTTCAGGCAGTTAGGGCTTTAGAGTGTGATATCTCAGTTAAACAGAGACTTGTGTAATATGTTCCTATAACATTAGAAGAAAAAGTCAATAATGTCAAAGAGACTGTTCAAATGGTCTATAAAACACAGAGAATTTAATTGGTATATGGAAAATGTGTGAAATGCTTTTATCTACTTAGATGATATTCTTAGTTATAAAATTGAATTTATGGAAAAACAGTTAAGTAGAATCTGAATTGAGCTGACAAAGGGCCTGACAGTTGTTGATATACAAGATGAGCTTCATTCAATTTTAGAAACTTTTTTTAAATACTAATTTTGGCACACAATATACATTGTATTTATGGAGTAAAATAACTTTCCTAAATAATTTCATACCACAACTCTCTTTTAGCTATTCTAATCAGCTGTGATTCAGAGTGAATAAGTGACTGCCTTATCAAACGTACTTATTTATTAGAACTTATTCTTTTCCAAGTACTGGGATCAAATATTAATTCTTTTGGAGACTGCAAATCCACTCAGTGCTTTTAAAACCATAGGAAGCTTTAGAATTTTAGACAGCTGGAGATCAAACAGAGTTTAAAGATAGCACAACTAAATATTTTAAAATTTTGAATGTGAATTTAAAATAATCGAATGTTTTCCTGAAAAATAGTTTCGTTTTTTCTCTTCTCCAATGGATGCTGACAGGTTTATTTAATATAAATGCTACCCTGTTTTCCCTGTTTTCATTGCTTTAGCCCTGAAACTTTCTATGCAATGCAATACAAGCCTCACCGTATTTCTTTAATTGCTGAGATTTTAATTGCTTCAAACTTGTATCTGCCAAGAATGATGCAGCTGAAGTTTATTTCTTGGTAACAGGGTGATATCAGCCTTTAGTATATGGGATTCATTTTGTCTGTGTCAAACTGTGCAACAGTCAGGGTGAATTGTTGAGAACTTAAGCCCCCTAAGTCTGTGAACAGAGATGGCAGGTGGCATGTCCAGACTGTGTTTGTTCTTAGCCTAAAATAAATATTAAAGATAGATGAGTAAGTTGTTTTCTGAGGTTATTTATCTCTTTACATAAGCAGTAGTAGGAGTCTAACTGACAAACTGAGTTTGGACACCTCAGCTGTATGCTTCATATAGAATATTCCCCAGCATTTTAGGATAAAGAGACATTTTCATTATACCTTAATTATTTCCTTAAATGTTCTTTTTTTTCATTGGGAATAAATAGCACTTTCCCACCACTTTTTTTTTATTTCAAATAATTTCAGGTTATTTTTTAACTTTGTTTTTCTCTCAGTTTCTTAAGAAAATATGAAAATCGCATCTCAGTAATCAATTTCTTCTTTAAGTTTTTGAGTTTTAATAGTGAGTGAGAAACTTCTCTCCATATGGAACATTCAGGGAAAAAATGAAATCCCTTAAAACAAAGAAGGATGTGAGAAAGAAATTATTCTTCAGAGACACTCTTCATCAACGATGTATAAAGAAGCAATGCTGCTCTGGTGAGAAAGTTTTAGTGTCACCATGCACAAAAGAAAATGTTGATGAAAGGACTAAGAATGACTTTTATGGTGCTGACAATTAATTATGTATGATATGAATGTAGGAGGAGAATCACATGAAAGGGTATCAGTATTGTCACATAGAGGCCATCAGTTATTCCACAGAGCAATTCCAGAAAAATTATACTGAAGTACTTGCACAGCCACAGATTTGAACCTAATAACCTATGACTAAAGTAAAAGTTGTGACACTGCCATGACACATTAATTAGACCATAACCTATTAGCTGTTATATTCAGAAACAGTAAAGAAAGGGCCACTAAAGGTTTTACAGCACAGTTTTATCCAATATAACATGGTGAGAAAAAGAAAGACTTTGATCTCAATAAGCATAAAAATTAATTCTATTAGGAGAGAAGGAAGGATTCTCAGCAACAATATGAAATCATTAGGTTTTTCTTCTGAATACAATTACTCCTAAGTACAACTAGAAACTTACCTAGCTTGAGCGAATTATAAATCAACTTTAACAAATAATCAATAAACTCTAAGTGTAATGATATTTTCTTCTATTCCTCATTAATAGTTGTGCATGCAAAAATGCAGACACTTCACAATTAAAATATATGCCTTTTAAATCATTGCCTCATTGTATCACTATTGGTGAGTCCCAGTAAACAGTTCATGCACTGAAAAGTGTAGAACATGGGATCAGGAATCAGTGGACAATTTAGACATCTTAATAGGAATCAGAGCAGCCACACTGTTGAGCAGCAAGCAGAAAAGCATCTACAACTAACAAAAAGACAAGGTATATAGCATGGCATAACTTACATTTAATATTCACATTCCTTACTTTGGGCTGCAAAAAAGACATTTCTGCTTCCTTGGTTCCAGAACAAAGGCTTTTTGAAGAAGCCTGGTTTCAGGATGTGGAACTACAGGGTTACGATTAAAGAACTACATGGATTTTGGAATTAGGATTAGAGTTTAGTCCTGAGTTTTTAATGATCTAGATTCTACCAAACAGCACAATCACTGAGGCTATGACAAATTTGACTTTAAGAATCTGAGAGTCTCTTATGACTGGACTCATTATCAACTAATCAAGACATAGCAAGAAAAAAAATGGGGACATCTACAGAACAGAATTGGAAAAGGGGTCAACGGAGAGTTTTGTTTGGTGGTGGCAAGGCTTAAAAGATTTTTCCAACTGGGGAAGATGATTTGGAGTTCAGACTGGTCTACAGATCTGAGCTGAGACTGGAAAGCCTGATGGGTTGTGATAGTTCTTATATTTTACAGTCTATCAGACCAGCACACCAGTGTTACGACTGAGATCAGGAACAGGATTTGAACAAACAGGAACCAACAGGAACCACTGCAGTACCACAGGGGCTGAGTCTTCCAGGAAAAAAAATAATTCAGGCAACTAAGTTTGTCTTAAATCTGAGTAGAAATAAACACATAAACCAGTTAGAATCAGGTCGAGGTCATCAGGGACTAATGGAGAGGTATTTGGAATTAATCTAATAGGAATTGCTAAACTGTAGTCTGTAGTCAGAGTTGGAGTTACTGTTAGTGTGGATAGTGGGACTGAGTTGGGCCCATGAGCAAGCAGAGGTTGATAAATGTCAGTTATGTTTGTTCTGATAGATACAGATATTTTCGGGACTGGGTAGGCAGAGACCATGGGCATGGAGGCTGGGGATCTCTCATTAGTGCTTGGCCTTACCTCAACTTCTATTCTGGCATTATTTAAATACTTAGTGGAGGATGCTGAGTTAGTGTTAGGACTTTAGCCCTTAAGGAACTGTTGGACAAGGCTTACTGTTGGTTTTCAAATTCTCAAATCATTTATAACATCCAGAATAAGATTTCTAAAATTGATTAGTCATTCATTGGTGTGAGTGCACTGTAGGCTTTGAGTAGGTTTGTGCTTTTATTGGGAATTTTTGAACAATAATGAAGTAATATTCTCCTGAGATTGTATATAAAACTTGGCAATTAAATTAAATAAAACAGTTATGTTTTTATCAAGTGATAAAAATGAGCTTTTGAAAATGATCTCAGTGAAAATCCAGTAAAGTTCTCAAATATTCAGCCAGTCTTATAATATATTAATTTAGAAAATATAACATCATATGGTAAATAGAAGTTGAAATAATTTTCCCTAATGAATAGAACCATCTGCTGTTTGTACCTTATCTTTACTGGTTTTGTAAATTGGTGAATCTCTCATTGGTTTTCTCAGGAGGGTTATAAATGCGGTGCCCTTATGATGATGATGAATAGACTAACAAAATGAAATAATACATCTTTGGTGCATCTTTGGTAATACCAACTATTGTAAAGCCTCAAAACCTGATTATTTTAAGGCAGTGCTTATTTCAATGACATTTACCTGCTGTGTCTACAGGTTTATCAACTCCTTTACCCGTATTTACTATAAAATGAACCGTATATTTTCCATGGATTTTTCCTTTATAGAATAAACTAAATCTTTTCCTCATTTTCTAATGTCAGTTGGGAGGGAGAAAATTGCAGAGAGTGCTAAAATTCAAAATCATTCAGTACCATGGGGAACAATCAGTCAACTTTCCCCGTCACAGCCTGCACTCTAAACAGCAAGCACTGATTTAATCCCAACCAGTAACTATTAAACTGGTTCCTCAGTGTGTTAAAAGCAGAGGGAAAAAGTGGGGAAAAAATGTAGAGGGAAAATCTGAAAAGGAGCACCCTTTCATAGTAGAAATCAATGAATCAGTCTCCTAGGCTATCTCTTTCAATTAACGCTGCGAGGATTCAAAGGCCATAGGCTACTTCTGGTCAGGGTTTAGTTATATTAATATATTCACTAGCAGACAAAAAATTAATTGATAAAACCAGATGACAACTACTTCAATTTTACTTCAGAGGGATATTAGACTGAAGTAAACTTTAACACAGTTTCATGAATTTCTAAGTTGAATCTGGAGTTCAGGAAACAGAGCTAATGAGAATGTAATTTAAGTTATATGGTCCTTTTATTTCTTTTCAGCCTTATAGAAATTCATCTGGGACACAGCTTTTTATTTAGCATGTCACGATATTGCCAGATAGCATGCTCAGTCTCTGTCATTATAGTGTTGATGATAAGAATGAAGATGAAATAAGCAGAGAAATCAGTGAATTAGAAGGCATAGCCTACGCAGAGATCTTTGTAGTCTTGCTGGTACCACCCTGTCAATTGTAATTTTATTGTCTGAAGAAAGGAGATATGTTCTTGTGGCTACCTGAAAGAGACAGAGGGAAGTCCAATTACATGTCTGAGGCAGGAATGGTAAGATTATTTGGGTGAAACTCATTTAGTGCTGCATACAATAATAATGTCCACAAAAAATTGCTCAACAAATATGACTTGATACTACTAATATGAAGTTTTGTGTTGTAATTGTCAAGTTGAAAACTAGTTTCAGACCAGAAGGAGATGTTCCTTTTAGATTAACGTTTTAAATGTCTTGAGTAATGTAAATAGTTCTGGTTTGTGTCATCCAAAGCTGACAGTAATTCCATAACTGTTGATGCAGTGCATGTATTTGACATCATTAATGATTGCCCGGAGCAAGTCACTGCTGTGAAGTTGAATAGTGAACTCCAAGGAAGTGATTCAACAAGAGGGGTACTGCTTTTGTTTAGAGATTAGGCTACCCCAAATATTTTGAGTAGGCTTCCTGTCTTTCACTATCCCCACTGGAGATTAATATTTCAGAGGTAATTGTCTGAACTTTTTAATAGTTAGGGGAGAGAAATAAGCCATTCTAGTTTTAATTAGTCTAATTTTTAGAACAAGATTAATTGTGCCCTACAGGCATGTTTTCAAACTGACTGCAGAGGTCATATAGACAACTAGTCCAGGTCTTCAGGTAAAACTTGCCTTACGTGTTCCGGGCAGCTTTTAAGAGTGCTGGAGAACTGTAGCACTGCAAGATCAATAGTGGAAAGAAGATCTCTCCAGTTGTTCATATTAATAAAAACATCTATGTAAGGCATGATTTCAGTTCTTTCCTGTTAAGCATAAGGACAAATATGAATAAAGGGTGTATAGAAAAGCTCTGGAGGCATAATACAACTAAGGATAGTGGAACTTGTTCCATGGCTCTGCAAATACACAAGTACGCTGGAATCTGGTTTGATATAATATAGGCTTAAAAATATGATCTCACCAGCCTTCTATTTTAGTTAAAGCAGAGATTTAATGAACTAAATTGCAGGAAGAAGTCCAAGTATTTGCTTTTACTAAACTAGAAGGTATTCATGTTACCTAAGACACATTTCTAGTGTATTGTAGAGGTTTATATCTGAGCTAATTGTCTATACATCCTTTATTGTTAACACTTGTAGAGTGGAACATCTGTGGTAATATTAATCTTATTCTCAAGTAGATTTCTAAAGTAAGCCATTTGCTAGCATGGGAGACTACTGTCATCTGATTTTGTCAAATATGTACACTTAATAGATGAAATGAATAGCAGTCAGCGGTAATGCAAGAAAAATACATCTGTTAATTTCTTTCAAAATCTCTCTATAAGCACAATATAATTAAATATATATTTAAGCAAGTATTTATGTGTGGGGACATTATTGGCAAGACTGTGACAATTAACTCCTTTCACTAGTTCTGTGAAATTCCTTAAAATCTTGAAGTCACTCTTTAAAAATTGAGTGGGAACCTTACCTTCACAAATGAGAAATTCATGGAATTACACATATGTGAAAAAACTCTTCCCCATTATTTCTTATTTTTTATAGCTGTCATAATCTAATTTCTCTGAGGAGTTACGTGTTGGGAAAAGTTCAGGCTGCCAAGGACAGATCTGGGTCAATCCTCCCTGGCCTCCCTTCTTCCGTCAACTGTTCAAACTGTTAAAAATAGGTATATGTGCAATAACAGACCAATATCCACAAAACAATGTTTGAAAACAAGAGATAAAGAAAGAGTATTCACAGAACTCCCATAGATAAAGAATTAAATCTATCAAATTTGGGGATTAACAATCATAGAATATATGATTTGCTTTATTAAACATCTATATACTCACTAAAACTTGCTATATGAGACCTAATAGTTCTAATTTTATTCAAATATTCAGAGAAAAGTTCTTAAAACTCTAATAGTAACCAATACAATACAGATAAAGCAAATTGCAATTAAGAAGACTGGCAGTTTCATATAGTCAGGTGTCACTGGCTGGGAGGATATCACCATGCTAGTGAAATCCTCAATCATTTCTATCTTAAAATCAGTTTTTATAAGGTTACTTTACCTATTTGCCATTACTAACAGTTCCAACCTAAAACCAATTCCCTGAAATGAGTATTGCAAACCACAGGCAAAATCCTGTCTGAGAGAAAGAAGGCAAGGGGACCAGTCACTACACTAGCCAACAGTTTGTCCCAGGAACACAATGTTAAATTTCCCAGTGCTGAAAAAGACAAAAACCCCAAAAAATTTCTTACAGTAGGAGATAAGAAAAATGCAGACATTATCACAAACCTGCTGACTCAATACAGATCTGAATTTAATTTTCTCTACCACAGCTATCCATTATTTATGTCTGTTTCATACTTATTATTGAGTAATGGGCATTGCATTTGCTTCTTGGGAATTTTGTGGTGAAGGCTAAGTAGAACAGGTAAATGTTAAAGAATACAGAACAGATGTATGAAGATCTAATACTGAACTTTTAATATTAGTGCTTTGAATAATATAAATGCCTTTGTAGGCAGCATACTGCAAGAATAGGTCTATGAGTGATGTTTAATGAGGAATGAATCTCACAGATAAGACCTGGAAGTCATACCATGGAGATGAGTTATATATAAGAGGACAGTGAAAGAATGACTATGGAGAGAAATGACAAGTGAACCGTGTGGGTGAGTACTGGGAGCGGGAGCGTAGAAGAAAAATAAGAGGGAGGATGATGTTGGAAGAGCAAAATTATTTATAACATTGAAGATAAATACATTTTTATGTAAAGATGTTAAAAATCCAGAAGATATTCAGAGACTGGTAATGATACTATATAAAGTCACATCATATGTAGACAGAGAACTTCACAATTTTTTTCATGATTGTTATGAGAAAAAAGACCCTATTCTAAGAAAAATGTATATACTGAAGATGCTGTACCAGAAAAGCGGCTTCCTTCCATGAATTTTTTTTCTTTTTTTCCAATTATAATAAATCTAGACATGACAATCACACTAGGACTGCTCCAAAAATACAGCACGGGTGAGACTTCATCAGTTTTTCTTCCCTTCTACCATGCACAGTTGTTTGACACTGCCACAGCAATTTTGGCATCAGCAGCCCAGCCCAGTGGCATTCCTGTTGATGGCTGCTAGCTGCCTAACAAGTTGCAGGAACCCACATGGGCATTGTGTCTTCTGTCTGAAGCTCCACAGGGCTTGCAGGAACTCTACAGGAAAGAGGAGAAGCTACCAGGAGGTACCCTCCTTTAGTGCAAGCCACCAGACTCTTCCTGAGTACCAGAAGAGGCAACTTTGAGTCCTTCAAGAAGGACTTTGAGGTATCATGTCTAGAGAAGGGCAATGAAGCTGGTGAAGAGGCTGGAGAGCAAGTCTTGCTAGAGGTGACTGCGGGAACTGCGTTTGTTTAGCCTGGAGAAAAGGAGGGTGAGGGGAGACCTCATCACTGTTTACAATTACCTTAAAGGAGGTTGTAGTGAGGTGGGTGTTGGTCTCCTCTCCCAAGCAAATAGTGGTAGGATGAGAAGAAATGTCCTCAAGTTGCACCAGAGGAGGTTCAGATTATTCATCAGGAAGATTTTCTTCACCAGAAGGGTGGTCAGGCACTGGAACAGACTGCCCAGGGTGATGGTTGAGTCACCATCCCTGCAGGTATTTAAGAGATGGATAGATGAGGTGCTCAGGGATATGGTTTAATAGTGGACAGATACAACTTGGCTTGATCTCAAAGGTCTTTTCCAATCAAATGATTCTATGATTCTATGAAAAGCCGAAACACAATTTGAACTGCCTCTCTGATTTTAACTGTATCATCCCCAAATCTTTTCCTCCACTTCCAGCACTGCATAATTCCACTGTCTGGAAGATATCAGGGAAACCTCGGCTGTCCACCTGTTTCAGTGTTTGACCACCTTCACAGAAAGAAGTTAATTTTTAAGTTTCAGCAGAATTTTCTGTGTTTCAGTTGGTGTTCTTTGCCTCTTGTCCTTCGCTGAGCATCCCTGAGAAGAGTCTGGCTCCAAACTATTTATGCCCCGCAGTCAGGTACTCATAGACATTGATAAGGTCCCTCTTGAACCTTCTCTTCTCTAGGCTCTCTCAGCCTCTTCTTGTATGTCACATTCTTCAGTCCCTTCATCATCTTTGAGGCCCTCTGCTGGACTCATTTCAGCATATTTGTGTTTCTCAAGGACTGGAGAACCCAGATCTGGACACAGCTCTCTAGATGCTTCTTACCACTGCTAAGCAGATGGGAAGGATCACTATTCTTGAGGTGATGAGAGGTGGCAGAAACCCTCTCTTGGAGGAATAGTACAAGAAAGCAACTCAAAACTAGTTTCTAAGGAGAGGGAAATAAACATCGCCTAACATATGCCCTCCATGATGCCTTGCACTATACGTGATGCACACACCTCTGTCACTTTAAATAACATAGATAGGAACTGCAGATCCTTATGGTGACTGAGCCATATGGATTATTTTTACGTGGTGTTTGGCATTCTTGGCAGACTCATAAATGTTACTTCCCCTCTAGTTATGACTACACACCTGCAGATTTGAGATCTTAATTCCCAGGAACAATGAGCAGAAGAAATTCTAGAGTCTTTTCTCCAAATGCATCAGGTTTTTTCACTAGTATAGCATATTTTTGTTTGTTCTTTATTGTGTTACCATTTATAATTTTTCTTCTATCTGACTTCATGCTATAGCAAACATTTCATCCTCTTAAATAAATACTGAGAGCTGCTGATTTTGTGATGAGCAAGTGACCTCCAAAGTGAGGCCATTCATCACCTCGGAATTTTGATCCACTAATTATTTGCGTATTTAATTCCATGTTATTCCTTGCATGTGCAAAGTTGTAATTGCATTATTGAACCACTTGGAGCTTAACATTTTTCTACAAGAGAAACGAATTGTACTATTCTAGCACTTTCCAGTGTCTTACAGATCTTTTTTTATAAAAGCAATGCTAATTAACATTTCACAGTATCTTAACTCTAATTTTTGAACAAAGACTCAAAATACTTATCTATTCTTCTAACATGCTAAACATACAGCTTATGTATTTTATTTGTTTTCTGTTCATTTATAGTACAGTTTGAACACACGATTAAAATATGCATATATACAATATCATATATATCTGCATATACGTGTGCATGTAAACATATATAATTACAGTATGTAAGAATTGAGTTAAAATATACTCTTTCATAAAGTACAGTTTCTCTCACAAAGTTTGCCACTGCAAAACTGAGCACCTGCAGAAAGAGTAGAGCTTAGTGAAGTATAAAACTGCACAGCTGAGCAAGCAGAAAAAAGTAAAAGGAAAAGAAATTATGAACATCACTGATTTTTAAAAGTCTTGAAGAATTAGAAGTTATTTTTATGATTAGTGAATTTATGCACCAATTTATCTGATGCAAACACAAGTGAGGCTTGGAGCATAGTCTTATTCTTTTGGTTCCTTACATTATTTATTTACTTCTATTTTTGATGTGTATTATTTTGCACCTAAAGCGTAAGCTTTAAGTTAAAGAATAGAGAAAAAATATGGGACATAATAACATTTATGTATATGACAGTAAATTAGGTTTACATCTGCTGAAAATTACGATTAACACAAGTGAATTACGAAACACCACAAAGACCAGTGTCACTGGGCAAGATATCCAAAATTAGTAGAAATACACAGTTGTAAGATAAATGACAGTGAATCAGTAAAAGCAGCATGGGTGACTGACCAAGTCTGATAACAGTTACAGAAGTTTTTATAAATTAAATCATAGAATCATAGAATCATTTAGGCTTGAAAAGATCTTTAAGATCATCGAATCTAGCTGTAAAAGATGATGTAAATTGTATGTAAGTCTAGCTTCCCTCTAATTAAGAAAAGTAACCAATTGATATTTTTGACAAGGACTTTCAGTTGGAAAAAAGAGTGAAGAACAAGCTTATGATGATTGTTGATGAGTTTAACAGCAGGAGAGGACAAGCGAAATAAAAAAATAATGCAGAAAAAAAGATGGCTACATGGCATAATTATAATAAACTTAGCATAGCCTTGTGTACAATTTGTAGGTATAATATGATTGGTAGCAGGATAAAAAGAATTAAACACTTCATCATTTTCTGAAATGCTATAGTATCACAGTGCTCTGCAGCCACCCCTGGAGAGCAAGATATGAACACAGGACAGAAAATTCTGGTATGTACAAATGTGTTTGTAGACAAATGTGAGCAAGTTCTGTTTGAAACATGTTTTGACTATACATGGGAGTTAGTCAGTTTTAAAAATCACAAACAAAACATTCTTCTCCTCCAATAAACCATGGCATATGTTTACTTAAAAAAAGTCCTTGTAGACAATCTTACAAACTGCATTCTGAAATGCGATAGTCCATCTAATAAAGAGCATTGAAAGCTTTGCCTTCTGTTTTAACAGTGTCCCTAGAGAAATTAAAGCAACCATAGAAAATATTTCTTTTATCTTTTTCATTTTAGATTGTGCCTTAAATGAAAAATCTGTCTAGCTGCTCATTTGCAGAGACAGTTTCTTTCAGTGTAGTGCCCTGTAATTAATGGGTTCAAAACTAATCAGCGACATAAAAGACTTTAATGATAAGTTAAATAGAAAGTAGAATGAAAGAAAGATACAATAATCATCCTTAAATGGGTTTATATTCATCTCAAGAGAGAGCTTTAATAGATGGATTAGCTTAATTGATAAAGGTGTGATTATTTTTCTACTTTTTGGGTCTAATTTAAGGAGATGAGTCTTGGAAACATACCTGTTAATCAACTCAATTTATGATTAATCTTACTTTTCTGTCTCTAAGGGCTACATTTAGAAAGTGAGTTTCTGATCTTCATTTAAGCCATTGTAGCAGTGTGTTAGCTGAACTGCTCTAATGGCTCTTGCTTGAAGGTTTGTGACACTAAGTGACAAATGGGAACCATGCAATGCAATGAAGCAAATATGAGAGTAGCTGCCAAATTTGTGACAACATGTGATTATGCATACACCACTCTTGCTTATAGATCCTGAAATAATTTCAGTAACATCTGGCAGTGAAGAAGACTAGATTTATCAGTTTATTCTGTTGGAGAAATTTGCTAAATTCAGTGGCACATATATAGCTATTAAGATTCATTTTAAGCATTTTTAAAAATCATTTTTCTCTTATAATTTTTGGCTGCAGTTCACTGATTTATATTGGGGTTTTTAGTTCTTTTTTGTCTTACTGACACTTAAAGGGATCAGAGTTTCCTCCTCATTCAAGTTGAATAGCACTTATGCATGTGAGTAGCTCAATAATTTACATTCGAGTTTCTTGCTAGTAAATCTTTGTTGTTCAGTACATGGAATTATTCATATTGGGCTGGATTTGCACCTACATTGTATATTAGCTACTGCGATAACTTGGAAGACTAAGTGTAAGTAAGTCTGGCCCTGAATAAATGGTTCCAAAGTTCTATCAATGAATGGACTTATTGGCTACAATCTTAAATGCAAATTATTTTTCATCTTTATATAAATAGGATTCTCAAAGCGCTATCAGGGACAGCAGCTTGGCAGAAGATTATACTTGTTAAAATTACACTAACATAATAATTACTGGAAGAAAAGAAAGTGATGTTCATTTTAGTAATGTGGATACTTTGGGGTGTCTTGTATTTTACATATTCTTAGGGAAAAAGTAAGGAAGAAATTGTTGAGGTTTTTCATTCCTGAAAAGAAACCCCTCATCAGAGACTTTGGTTCAATATCTGATGTGACAATCAAAAGACAAAATGCCATAAATAAGAAGACCAACTAGTTGTGGCTCAAGGAATTTGTTGTATACTTGATATGACCTTAGAGACACTCTCCAGCCTGCCCATGCTGCAATTCATCTCTATTCCATTCTGTTATTTCCGTAATTATCACTGCACACAAATATAACAACGCAGGAGAAGAGATTTTTTTCTCCAAGGAATTTTAGTAAGGACACCATAAGTAGCATGTGGAAATTACAATTTTTTTTTAGACACTAGGCAGGATGTAAGGGTAGGTGCAACCTCAGCATAATGTGCTCAGCTGTGTCTTTATCCTGTATCACGTTAAAGGAATATATATTGCAGTCAATTCTTTCTTCCCCTAGTTAATCCGTGTCTACATGGGAAAATGAGATAGTATTCATACAGCAAATGGCAATTTGCAATACAGATTCCCTAGGTATGGACATGTACAGAAATGTGAAGGACTGAACACCTGATTTTCTCCCTTTAGTTTTCTGAAAAATATTTACAGTGATGTTATGGTCAAGATTTTAAGGACAACTCATACAGTATTTTTAACTGTTAGATGGCATTTGGGAGAACTGGCTCCTTCCTGTGAAAGGCTTATCACACTATCTAGCATCCTTAGAGCATCATAAGCAGTGTCGGAGACCTGAGCTACAGAGTAAGAATAGCTCAAGTGAAGCTCCTTTACACTCGTACTTACTCATTTCTCCCTTCATTTTCATAGCGATGACATATCTCTGGCATGAATCACTTAATGCTATCTTGTGATCTGCTCCTTTGATGTTTGACTTTGTGCCCTACTGTTTCATGGTTTTCTCAGAGGTTTCTAGGAGTACTGTGGGGTAGTTGCACAAAAAAAAGCAGGCTATAAGGTCTATGTTGTCTTCACACCATCTGTGGTACCTGACAGCATTGCCCTACAGAAAGAGCAGGTAATAATACAACAGGCCAGGGAGACTGTTCTGCCTCTGAAGCCAACTGTGCTGTGGTTCTGCTTGTGTCCACACAGCTGCTCAATTGGATGGCTGAACTCTGCCAAAGGCAGCATGATTGATGATGTCCCTTATCCATAGAAGCATAGAATGGTTTGGGTTGGAAAGGACCTTAAAGATCATCTAGTACCAACGACCCTGCCATAGGCAGAGACACCTTCCACTAGATCAGGTTGCTCAAAGCTCTATCCAGCCTGACCTTGAACACCTCCAGGGATGGGGCTTCCACAACTTCTCCTGACAGCCTGTGCCAGTGCCTCATCACCCTCACAGTTAAAAAATTCTTCTTAATATCTAATCTAATTCTACTCTCTTTCAGCTTAAAACTGTCGTCTCTCATGCTATTGCTATACTCCTTGACAGAAAGTCCTTCCCCAGGCTTCCTGTAGCCCCTCCTTTAAGTGCCGGAAAGCTGCTATAAGGTGTCCCTAGACCCTTCTCTTCTGTAGCCTAAGCAAGCCAAACTCTCTCAGCTTGTCCTCATATGGGAGGTGCTCCAGCTCTCTGATCATCTTTGTGGCCCTCCTCTGGACTCACTCTAGCAAATCCATGTCCTTCCGGTGTTGAGGACTCCAGAACTGAATGCAATACTCCAGGTGAGTTCTCATGAGAGCGAAGAAGAGGGGTAAAATCACCTCTCTCCTCACCTACAGTCCAGGATATGGTTGGCTTTCTGGGCTTAAAGCACGTATTGCTGGCTCACATTGAGCTTCTCCTTCACCGGTACCCCCCAAGTTCTTCTCTTCAAGGCTACTCTCAATCCATTTTCTGCCCCACTCGTATTTGTGCTTGGGACTGCTCTGTCCCAGGTGCAGGACCTTGCACTTGTTCTTGTTGAACCTCATGAGTTTAGCGCAGACCCATTTCTCAAGCTCATGCAGATCCCTCTGGATGACACTGCTTTGCTCCAGTGCATTGACCACATGACACAACTGGGTATCACAAGTAAACTTGCTGAGGGTGCCCTCAATCACATCATCCATGTCTGTGACAAAGATGTTAAACAACACCACTCCCAATCCTGACTCCAGCAGAACACCCCTCGTCACTGGTCTCCACTTGGAAAAGGAGTTGTCCACAACCTGCCAATTCCTTATCACCAAGTGGTCCATCCATCAAATCCATCTCACTCCAAGCTGGAGATAAGAATGTGGTTCAGGACAGTGTCAAATGCTTTGCACAAGTCCAGGTAGATGATATCAGTTACTCTTCCCTTATCCACCAAAGAAGACCACTAAATTTGTCAGGCACAATTTGCCCTTAGTGAAGCCGTTTCGGCTGTCACCAATAACCTCCTTATTTTCCATGCACCTCAGCAGAGTTTCCAGGAGGATCTGCTCCATGATCTTGCCAGGCACAGAAGTGAGACTGATCAGCCTGTAGTTCCTCAGGTCTTACTTTTCCCCTTTTTTAAAAATGGGAGTTATGTTTCCCCCTTTCCAGCCAGTGGAACTTTACCAGACTGCCATGACTTCTCAAATATGATGGATGGCAGGTTAGCAACTTTATCAGAACTTACGGATGCATCTCATGGTGTCCCATGGACATGTGCATGTTCACATTTCTTAGAGGGTTGACCATGTTCTACACTGTGTCAGGAGATGGCCATAGTCTCAAGTAAAAACAGAGCTCCAGATCTTACTGAGTGTGCAAAAACCATGAATACACAGCAGTAACTCTTGGACGTGTGCCTGGGTCCTCTTTAGTTTGGTTGTAGGGACACAGTGAATTTATCCTGTTAAGAGTAAACACATTTGAATAGTCACTTACAATAGCATTAATTGTCTGAATAAGTGAGCAGCCACTAATACAGCATTTTTAGGTTCTCTTCATCTGTTTCAAATTGGGCTATAATTGTTATGCATACGCAATTTGGTCAAAATATCTGAGATCTAGGAGTTCAGTATAAGTCCTCCACAATAAATTCAAGAAAATCATCCAGCCAGGTTTTTTATTTTTTCTAAAGAATAATACTATTGACACAAGGTGTCGAATTCTTTACTTTAAAATTCTATACCTGAAACACAGATATACCTATGCTGAGTCGTAGGTAATATCTCCTTACAAAATAGTCGTACTTACAAAAATAAAACCCAATTTTTCTGTAGAATTCAAGTTCTATTCCAGATGGTGACAAGTTTTCAGTACAGTGGAATTTCATAATCATCTCCTTACGCTGCCTGGGTAATATAGCTATTACCCTGATTTGACATGTGTCAAAATATCCCTATAGTCTCTGTCATGCTGGTTAACACACCTCAGAAGACAAGCTGCCTTAGGTCTTCAACAGTATGAGTGAAGAATATTAAGTGAGCATCATGTCAACGCCTTGTTCTATAAAGTTTAAGAGATGACATCTTTTATAGATTTATAATGGATCATCACAGTTAAAATCGAGTGCTGCTTAAGCTTATTTAATGATAATAACAACAATAACTTGTATGTTCATAGGGTATTAAAAACTAAAACCTTTCAAAATATTTCACAGACAATATTTTTAGGAGCCCTTTTCCCCAAGATCAAAATTTGGCCATCCACTAGAGTTCTGCATTTCACTTGCAACATTAGCAACAAACTATTATTTTAGTAAGAGAAAAGAACAATATTAACTGAATAATTCATATTGTTTCTGAATATCAAAGGAATTTTTTTTCAAATGGGTCAGATTTGAGGTAAAAAAAAATAAAAACTGGTCATCATTGTAGATTTTGACTCTACACCATAAAATAAGTTATAATGTGGCTGACTGGCCTCAGCAAATCCCAGATAAAGACACAGTATTCACATAAGGAGACAGTATTTTCTTGCAAATAGAATGCAGAGAAGTATCCCTTTCTATGAGTGCAACAAAAAAATGAGTGTTTTCACAAATTGATAAAAGAGCCCCCCTTTTTTTCCTTTGTGGGATTTTTATGAAGCTAATTTTTTGGACTGCTGAAAACAAGGACAAACAGGACTTTTATCACTAAAAGTATTTTGTCCTATATATTCAATGTTATCTTTAGGTATCTCCTCATTGTAAGCTCCAGAAGTGATTTAACTTTCCAGAATGCATTGAATATGATAGATTGGGACAACGATATTATGGCCTAACAGCTGGACTCTCTGTATGAAACAATTATTGCCAGTGA
Source organism: Neomorphus geoffroyi (assembly GCA_033558235.1). NCBI lineage: Eukaryota > Metazoa > Chordata > Aves > Cuculiformes > Neomorphidae > Neomorphus > Neomorphus geoffroyi. The sequence continues at coordinate 779,590 of JAUMJM010000053.1, read as the reverse complement.
GGGAAGATGTGAGCAATTGAGTACAAGCCTAATGGAGACAGAAGAGAACGTTTTTAACCCGGGGTAATAATAGTGGGATATGATTTAATTATTTCTAAACAGAGTATGTGAGATGAAACCAGGATAAATCAAATATTTGGTGTCATACCAAGCTAAAAACTCTAGTTAGTTCTTTCTTTCATTAGTAACATACCTAATTTAAACCATGTTAAGCAGCTTAACAGCTTAAGCAGCTTTTGAATTACTGCTCAAAAGGTATCTTTGAGGGCTACGCTCTCAAAGTTGTTCTGCATTCTCTACATTGTTCTGCAAAGTGTAGAACTGGGAGGGAAAATTTCATCTGGTATTTTTTCCTAGCAGAAAGCTATGTTCACAAAACTAATGAGCTTTTTACTAATTTGTTAGGTCTCAGAAGCAAGGCTTTTCAGAGTTGTTGTCTAGACTTGTCTTGTCCTGCCTGGAGTTTTATTTTACTTCGTTTATTGATAAGAGCGGTTTTATAATGAAAATTTGTTATTACATAATTTTTTTTACTTTTGTACATTTTTCTCATAATTGAAGTGTATGACCATGTCATAATTTCAAAATTAATACTGGTAGGAAGGAGGCTTTTTGTGTAGAGTGCAATATTTGTATAATATCAAGATGTAGTGTAGCAGAATACAAGTATGAGATGAGCGCAAGCTGTTGGAAGCAGAAGCACAGGCACATGTTGCAATGTAGACTAGACTAGACTAGAATGGGTTGATAACAGTGTGGCACAGGAGGATCCTGCACCTGCAAGTCTAGGAACGGCTCAACAGTGGTCAGATGCAGAAATGACAGCGTGGGAGCTGGCCCAAACCGGATATATGAATATACAAAGAATATGTATGCAGAATATTTCACACTCCGTATACAGTAAATTAAGATTACCGTGACATTTTAGATAAGCGAAGAATGAACAGGAATAAAGAGAGTTGGGGGGTATACAAAAGCATATAAGTGGACTGTAGAATATAAAACAGGGAACCATCAGTATTAAAGTCATGCCTTTCCTGGTGAAGAACTAGGGATACTGTAAAGCCCATAGCCACCCATGTCTGAAACCAAGAAACACAGAATGTAGGTTGGCATAACACTAGAGCAAAGTGCAGATGCTAAGAAGTCTGGGTATGACTTCTAACCACATTGTTATTATTGAAACTTTTTCTGCAGTGGAATTCTCTTTATTTTCTTTTTTCTTTCCCTTTCTTTTAAATCCAATATGGATTGAAAATAATTCTTCACTTTGTGAAGGTTTCATCTACACTTAGCAATAAATTTCTGCTTTTGTGTGTGTTTCCTTTTTCCTTCAACAAATTTTTGAATGCAACAAAGAAACAAATAAAATCCACAGTGTGAGTCCCTTCAGGACTGAATGAACCCAGTAACAAACAAAACAAGCATCGGGAAAAACCCTTTGTTATTCCACAGGGAAGAGGTGAAAAGTATTCCAGTAAAACCAAAGATTGAAGCCATTTCAATTTCATTTGAGAGATAACTCACAACTGAAGTCTTATAGCAAATTTAATACTTAACTAGTCAAAATATTTTCCTTCAATAAAAAGCTATGTCCATATTCCCCTGAAAGCCTTCACCAAACCAAGCAGAGACAAGCCAAGTCTTTCTGGTCAGAGCTTTATTAATTCTGCATTTTTGGGGAGACACGACAGCAGCAATGTATGTCTATTTATATTTATCCTTATTTAACTGAAGTAGTAAATAATGCTCTTACATTTCAAATAATTCACAATGACAAATATGTAGGCCAAGATTCTCCTCACGAACTTGCATGTGTCAATCAGAAGTAGCCCTATTTAAATAAATGAAGTTACACCCTTGCAAACTCCCTGTAATTGCAAGGAGATAACATTTCCAGGGTTATGATGGTAGAAAAATGTTATGTGAGAATGACACAACTAATTTTCTCCTATTCTCCCTGGCGTAGTTTAGGGAAAGATGGTGACAGCTGAGAGGTGGGAAAAGTTGTGACAAGGGACAAGTGGAGAGAGGAGGAATGGCGACTCTGCTGTTAGCCAGCAATGTTTTCTGCTATAAATCTGCTATCAAATCAGGGGAGCCTGATTTGATTGCCACATAGGGAAGAAAGAATTAAGGCACATTGTTGCGTAACCCAATTTGAGAATTTGAGGGGGGCAATTTTTCTGACAGAGACCTGACAGGTAGCGAGCCTCTTGGCCAAAAGGGACAGCTAGCAGAATCCAAACACTTGTCTAAATGGACAGCAAGGATTCCCAGACAAATACAGTTGTCTGCAGAGATACACAGGTTATTTTAAAGTATTTTAAAAATACTGTTTGAAAGTAATTCAGCCCAGTTCCCCGGAGAGATGGGGTCGTGGCTTCTTCTCTCTTGCCCCAGTGTGGCCCAGCAGCTGCAGCAGCCGTGGTCAGGCCAGCAGCAGTACCAGGACTAGTGCAGAGGAAAGTATGCGTCTTTGCGTATCATTTTGTATTTTAAGCACAGAAATTCTTTTCCTTGGGGAAACACAGGGTTGTATCCACCTCCTGGATAAAGCTACTGTGTTTTGGTGTGGATGAGATCTTCATCTGTACTACCAAGTGGTACTGCTTTGCAATGAGGCAGCTAAAGGTAACAAAGCATCAATAAAACAGACAAAAGAGTTGGGATTCACCCCTGTAGGACACAGAGTTGAAGAGCAGGCTTAATCTAATAACTTTTCATGCTAGTGTTTGCCTAGAGAAGTTAATAAATCTAGAGTAGGGAACTCGGATAGGGTTGCTCACAGGATAAATGTACATTCCAGTGACAGGTGTCTCCATACAGCCTAAGCAGAAGCTGAAGTAGTCAAACAGTTCAAATACAACCTTTTATTTTGAACAACTGTTTCAGGGGAAAAAAGTGCAGAGAAGTGATTCTATAATGTATTGATTAATTAAAATGTAATAACATATGAGGTATGAGACTTAAATTTTTTGATGGCTTATTTTTGAATTTAGAATAATCCTGATGAAGTAAATGGAAGTACAGAGAATATATTATTTAATAAAAGCATACTTTTTGAAAATTTAAGTATTTTTATTCTTTCAAAACCACTTCTTTTCAAATAGCCAAAAGAAACTGAATTTTTAAACTTTTCCTGTTTTCTGATGAGTTGAAAACTCAAACCCTCGGAAACACACTTTTTTCACTCTTTTCAAAGAGGTGGAAGAACAGAAACTGGAAGTGAGAACTAGTTCTTCAAAAATGAGTATATTTGCAAAATAAGGCCTAATATAGTCTATTGATTGCATAAATCAAGATTGAAGTTCCCTTGAAAACCTGTTTTTATTGAAAGATATTTTGACAGAGTATTTAAAATTTATTTAATTAAGACTGAGTGATCAAATTTAGACTCATAACCAGGCCGTATCAATTACCGTGTTACCCTGTACTGCAAAACAAATTTAACACAGCCATTGACTTAGATTGTGTGGTATAGTTTGTCTGCTTACTATGAATGCAAACTTAACACAAGCAGAAAATACCTGACACAACGCGACCAACTACATTCTTCTGAGTAGTTCTATAACTGACCCTAATTTTGTTAAATATATACCTCAAAGATCCTCTTTTACCCTTCTCTTTGTCCCTCTAACTTTTAATAAGTTCTTATTTCAGATTGCTTATTTTGGCTAAAATGCAAAACACTACAGGAAGGCACACAGCACTGATTTGTGTAAAACATTGACTTATGTGTGTGTTAATGACATAATGGATGTTTATTTCAGTACAATTCTTATAGTATTAAGGTGCATAGAAGTTGAAAACCAGCATGCTTTATATGTGATCAGGCAAGTGAAAAAGAAAACAAACTCTTATTTATCACAACAGAAGTAGAAGCAGGAATATTATAGACTTACTTAACTTTTTCCTTTTACTACTGAATTTGCTGTGTATAGGGTTTCTGACTAACTGCAATAGAATTTGTCAGAATTTAAAGGAAACTGGAAAAAAAAATGAGACAGAATTCTATATTTCTATACATATTTCTATTCCTAAAACAATTATTTTGCCAAAAGCCTTAATTGCCTAACTTGAATAAATAGCATACTCTTTCAAATGCTCATTGACTGAACTGAAGTAGTTTTTATGTTGTAAGCTAAGATTGCTTTTAAGAGTGTTACACAGCTATGAGACAGGAAATGTAATTCCAGGGAAATAGATGCTCTGGTTTTGTTACATATTGCACTTCAAGAATAGATAGAAATTTATGTATTTATGCAAATTCATGTTTGAAACCAAACCTGTCGTTTAAAGATGTCTAAATAAGATCTAGAAACCAGTGTCTGGGACCTGCTTTGGTAAATACAAATTCTGTGTCTCCATGTTGCATTGGCAGAACAGATCCCTCATAGAGTGCCAGGGTAGAAGAGGTAATTGTCCCTAAGGAAACAGCCAAGGTGCTGTAGCCCTTGCTGAAGAACAAGAATCGGTTTAATCTCATTCTTCCATCCTCCTTACAAGAATGCACTGACTCAAAATTGGGTACCACAGTCCACTACACAGGAGAGCCTTTTTTTGGCAATAAAGAAAAAATATTCTTTTCTTTTAAAGAACTAGCTGGTGGTGATACAAGAATGCAAGAAGCCATGGAGAAAATCCCAGGAAATCTATGAGTATTCTATTTTCAAATTCTGTTCTCTTGCCTTTTATGTTTGTAGTTTCAAAATAAGTGAGATTCAGACTTTACATTCATTCTTTGTGCATAAAGGGAAATGCACATTTCTATAGATGAATTGATTTGGTTCAGGAGTTAAGCAGTAGATGTTGAAAGACCTGGGTAAAGATTGATGGGTTCTTGTTCTCTGCACAACTGGTGGGGAGGAAATATTCTCCAAAGTCAGAAATTCTCAGCTTATGTAGCATAAAAGAAATTTTTAACTGGATAGGAGGAAAAAAATTTCAGTAATCACAAGACTGGGACTGAAGTAAGTGTTCTGTCTTTGTGAAAGAAACCATACTTGGCACTCCGCTTCCCTGAGAAATGAGGCTAGTGAAGAAGACACTGAGCCCTAAGCTTTCTGAGCTGCTCTCTCGTCCTTCTCAGTCAGGAGCTTCATTACTTCTGAGCGCAGATGTAGCCCTGACCTACTTGCCCTGCTGTTCTCTAAGTGGTATCATAAGAAAAAAAAATTTTGTCACCTCCAGACCGTCATCACTGTCAGTGATCCACATGCCTGAAATACACTTAGATTTAATCCAGATAGACAGAAGATAGTCAGCAAAGAATAAGGAATCAAGACAATTTATTTAAAACTCGATGGATTTTAATCCTGTGTCCACGTCAAGTTAATGTATGTGAGCTCATGACTAGACTGCCATGGTCAGTTCTGATGAACACTAAAATAGATGCTGAAAGCAGAAGAGCTACAGTATGAGTCAAAATCTGTTAAATTTTTATTTCCTGTGATTTTTATTTAGACAAAAAAGACTAGAAAAATGCATAAAAATCCACTTATGTCTTATTTTTTTCAATAATGTAGTAACAAATTCAGGTGTTACTGAACTGCATGTAACACCACAGTCTTAAAAATCATCTCATAGGAAAAGAATTTAATAGGACAGGATAATCAGTCTGACTTATACTTCTGCAAACCTGTTGTCTTCACACCAAGTATATTTTATTCCTTATGGGGAACTTAATTAAACAAATCTACCGTATTGTAAAATATACTCTATGTATTGTTTAGTTACAGCAAGAAAAATTACAAAATTCAGTATAAAATCAAAGAAGTATAATTAGAAATTATCAAATTTCAGTAATCCACATGATCTCTTTTTACATAAAGGAGTAATAAAATAAATATAAAAATAAAATGTAATTTCATCAAGATAAATAAGAATAGCAAATAAATAAAAATATTAGCTTGCCTTTTGTTTCATTGATCCATCGTTGAAAGTAATGGAAGCTGATTGATGGACTCTAATTTGCTTACTTAGGGTGGTTATGTGACGAATATTGAGATACTTCTGAAGTATGCATATATGTCACTTTTACTAGGAAAAAAGCTGCTTCTTAAAGATCTCTGCCATAAGTTAATATGAAAGAGCTAAATCAGCTATCAGGAAAGTAGTAGGTCCTGGTTAACATTTAGCAAGAATCAGAGAGGAAGATGCTTGTCTAATTTGCTTTGTGATCATAACTATAAATGGTTAGAGGGTCCAGCTGCTTGTAATTAGTTCTCTAAATCTGCTTCCAAGGACCTGATCAGTGAATATTTTCCTTTGCCGGAGACCTTAACCAAAATCTATGGAAATTCTTGCCACAAGGAGACAGTTAATTGATCAGAAAGGACACAGAATGATCAGAGCAAGAAAATAAAGTCATTTACGAGGCAACTATCAAGTCTCATTTCAAAATAGCTTTGCCAATACACAGCAATTGTAATATAAATTTTTTCAGAACAGTGTTCCCAGTAGACACAGTGAATATTGAACCTTCAGGAGAAAGTTGTACATTTTATGCAAGACATTATAAATTGCAGCAGCCCTTAATATAAGGGAGATGATCTGATAAACTAAAAGATTTCTCTGATCCTGCTTCTTACTTATTACAGCCTTAAATTTAACATTTTGAGGTCTTTTAAAGAATCACCTGGAAATTCCCATCTATAGTACCAAAATCCATGTGAGTAACAACTGATACGAAACAAATCTAATCCAAAATTTTTTAAATTTTAAGGCCCAAGGATCAAGCTTTCAAATTTAAACATGGACGTAAATGTGTTGATCAAAGGCATTTTAAGATCTTTGGTATTTTGCCATGGCAGGGTACTTAATGTTGAACATCCAGTCTTGATGCTGCATGCCAAAGCAAACTCATTGCTAACAGACATGAAATAAGGACTCAAGTCTATGTGTCATGCATAAACCAGAGGATTTTTCCCATTTCATTCTTCGAGTTTTTTTTCTATTAGGTATTCATAGAACCATAGAATCATAGAATCACTAGGTTGGAAGAGACCTCTGAGATCACCGAGTCCAACCGTGCCTGTCTCCCTACTAAACCATGTCCCTATGAAACTCATCCACCCATTTTTTAAACACCTCCAGGGATGGTGACTCCACCACCTCCCTGGGCAGCTTGTTCCAATCCTTGACCACTCTTTCAGTAAAGAAATTCTTCCTAGTGTCCAGTCTAAACCTCCCCTGGCACAACTTGCGGCCATTACCTCTCGTATTGTTTTATTTTGCAAATAAATTGTTCTTATTTTGTATTATCTTGACACTGTTGAGTAACTAGAAGTCTATATCTTCTCTCTATATAAGAAATGTAACATATTTTTGCTCTTTAAAATCAAGATTTTTTTAGCAATTATTCTTTTTTTTTTAGCATATTTTAAGCATGTAGGAAATAGGAATACAGAGAGTTCAGTTGCATATTCTCAGCTGTTTGTACTTTTCTTGACTGGAAAAATAGAAAAACATCAGTTTTCTTTGTTCAGTTTCCTTGGTGTCAATATGGGAGCAGGAAGGGAATAAAGAAGAGATATTACTTACCTTTATAGTCAGTGATTTAAAACAGTGACTAGTGGTTTTGATGACAGTAGTCATTTGTAAAGGTAAAACATCACAAGAAGACCTGGCTTCAAAGAAATGTATTCAGAGCTTTTTGGAGATTTTCATAAGGTATCTCAAACTATAAACTTAGAAGTAAAGAAAACTGAATCATCAGCCAATTCTCAAAGTCTCTGTGTAAATGGGTACTTTCTCAAAACTGCCAAAATTACTTTTGAGCCTAACTCAAGTCATGATATAAAAAATATCTAAGGCAGTTTGGACTCTCTCAAACTTTTTCACATATCTGTAATGTTCTATTTCTCTGTCACTGCTAGGGTAGTCCAGGATAGAAATCTTGATCTCCACATAAACAGAATTCTTTTATTGGCTGTGTCTGCTCATATTAATAAAAGTTTTTCTTATTGTTGTTTGTTTGTTTTTAAAAACCACCTTTTTTTCCTAACGTTTTGCCCACTAAAAAGTACTGTGTTATTATTTAGATTTCACATACTACATATCATAATTAATTGTGATATTTTTGTTGAAATAAATTAAACATTTGATAGATAATTATTTACACATTTTGGCCAGAAGCAGCATATTGAGCTTTTTACTTTTACAAAATCTGGAACCACAGAAAAGAAATACGCATTCTAGGATTTCTGAGGAAAAAGCAAATTTGGGAAGCTGTGGTTTTTGTGTAGGTCCTATGACAAATTGGAAGAGACAGAACTTACTTTAAAGGCTCACTTTAACAGTCCTAGATCTATAATGTCCTAGAAGGAGCTCAATGACACTGACTGAAAGAGAAGGCTGATCCAAAAACAACATGAATGTGAACTTGTTGATTTTGGTTTTGAAGTCAGACACGTGCCTTTTCCACTTCGAACAGTGAGATTTTATCATTTTTCTAGCGTTTCATTGTATAATAGGGTTCCACCTTAGCTGTTTTGTCCAGGACTACCCTGTTTTGAGTATTATTCTAAGAAAGGGTTGGAGTAAGTTATCAGTGAAGAAGCATCTTGAGGATTCCATGTAAGTAAGAGGAAGCAACAATTCACAATCACAGCTTGTCTTGTCTTAAAATCATTATTATTAAAAGTGTTGACTCAGTGCTACTGGAAATATTTGCTGACTTACAAAAGTACAGATTGTTATCATTGACTTTAGTCACCAGAAGCTGAGGGCAAAGGGCATGGAGATGCCCCATTGCCGGAGGTCTTTTGCCAGGTTGCATCAAATTGATATTTGAAGATATATACTTTGTGCTACAGAAATAAAAGGTCATCAGCTCTGCCACAACGCTGGCAAAATCAGCACATTTTTGCATGTAAATGTTGATTAGTCCACCTGACTAATCAGTTACTGATGGGAATGATTGTCCGTGCAAAGGAATTTCTAATTGTGTTAAGAACATGCAAAGTTAAGGTTATTCACAATGCAAGGTTTGGATCTGGATAGATAAAGTTGTGTGTTCTGCGACTGTACACAGACCAGTGTTTTGTGCTGAGTTGAGTTAATCAGGGGTTTAAGAGCTCTTCTCATAATTACGTGGTTTGTGCTTTGTGTTTAGGGCTGGCCAAAAGAGTGAAAGGAACCAAATTCATAAGCATGGAAAAATTTATTTGACTGAGCTATTAGAGGAAATAATAGTTCTAATATTTACAACACTTTTTATCCTTTTAATATTTTAATGTATGAAAATTAAATCATTTTATATTATTGGGCTTTAGTGATTTAATATTTCCATCTGAGCCACATATCTGTTGGAAGAGAAGCTTGGAAAACAAATTTTGATAGTTTCAGTAATTAGATCAAAAGATGAAATAATAATTTGCTGAAATAAAAGCAAATGAATTATTGCTTGGGTTGTTAATTGTGCTGTAAATACACCTTACTTTGAAACTCGGAAGTGATGCAGAAAAGGCTTCATCACATTCTTTTCAGATAATTACAAAAGTTCTACGTGAAAGCTGAAATTGGGGGTATGTCTTCTTCTGGGAAGATTATTCTTCTGAAAATTTCTTTTAAAATTGATTAGCTGCCCTTAACACCTAACTTTCTGCTTTGCAAAATAATGTTGTGCCTGTGTTATAGTTTTGGATTTTGGAGGGAATATTTCTTTCCCTTTTCAACAAAGGGGCCTATGGGATCTGGGTAGGATGTGAGGGGGTGGAGGGAGGACATTTCCAGGGAAACCGGGGCAGAGGTCATGTTCCGTTTTTTGCCAGACATCCTCTCTCTCGCCATGCAGCACCTCCTGGGTTGCCAGCAAGTACAGACACACCCTGGCACTCTGAGTATCCCACAGTTTGTGCAGTAACACCAGTCAAAGGGGAGCTGGGACGTGTGTGATTTGTGCTGATGGGAACACCAGATTTTGTGTGAATACTGTGAGCAGAAGAAATACAGGAAAAAGTCTGCTGAGTCTGCAAACCATCATTGGATGCTCCTGGACACATAGGTATGAAAGAGTGGAGTTCTGCTACAGCTGTCATCATGTTCAAAGCATGCATTCAGAGCATGTTTGATCCAGAGGACTATGCAGGGCGGTTTTTTTAAGGTGGTGTAGATTTCTGCACAGAGTCCCACCAAAGTCAGTCATGGTCACAAAAGACTGAGCAGAAGGACCTAAGTGAGGAATACTAAGCCATAATGGGATTAATGCAAACACAGCCAAAGGTAGAAGCTGCCAACTTTCTTTAAAAGACCTGGAAATTATGGGTACTGAAAAAATACACTGATGAAAGAATACTTCTGTCTTGTTTAGTAATTGTTAACAATTTCATAGTATTCCACTCAATAAAACCTCAGTTAATTAATCACCAAGTTGTTATCAAATTACACCTGCCTTCACCATTACAAACACATATAATATCAGACAGACTGCTCTTAAACACCTGCATTTAAATCAATAACATTGTTCGCTGAAATTTAATTTTCTTTTAGCCTCATGAAATGTAGACAGATCACAAAATTCACTCATCTGGTTGTTAGTTGTGATGAAGACCTAAAATGAAATCAATATCAGCAATTTCTATGTACAATCAAATATTAATATTGAAGTAGTAATTCTAAGTATGTGCTTTGACTACATAAAATCTTAGTTGTTGAACTATGTTGAACATATGAATAAGGGAGGACTGCTGGGTCATGGAATCCAAGTCCCTTCCTACTGCAAGCATCTCACTAATACGATACTTTTAATAAATGGTTCTTCTACACTTCAGCACAGGAAAAGTGACATCTTGTACCCATTTCCCTACTACAATTTTGTTAGTGTCTGGTATTGTTCACTGCCTATTTTTAAATTATTTCAAGAATGGGAGATATTCTATAAGCTTACAAAATACAAATTACTAGATATATTTGTTCGTACAGCAGCAACAGTTGCAGAGCTTCAACTCAGCCCATGAGTCAGTCTTCTATAACACTTAGTGTTGTGCATTATAAGCCACTTCAGAGTTTTGAAATACCATCTTTATATGTAACTTAGAGTCATGTTTTTGCCATATATTCACACAATTGCCACTGTCTCAGATCTTCTCCCTGTGCTTATCTTTTTATCAGCATTTAGGTAAGTAAGACTACCAGTGGGATATTTTTCCACCTAACTGCAGTCTCTTAAAGTCAGACATCTAGCCTAAGCTAGTTGTCTTCTGTTTCTCTATAGGTAATGAGAACATTTGGGAATCCTGCTGAAATCCAGCCTACTTCAGTTAGGATGAGAGGACTTGCTTCCCTAAGGCATCAGTTTACTATAGGAGCATAGACAATAGGCTACGTTTAAGGTCTAAAGCTAAGCGAGATGACCCATTCTCTACTGCTTCGACTCGGGTCACAGAGTGAAAAAGCACACCCCTGGGAACTACTCAAACACCTCAGAAAAGTCATCTGCATCTTAAGGTTTAAGAGACCATTCCCAGAGATCATGGCTCGTACTGCTGAGCTGTTGTAATTTACATCCCATAAAATGCTTGTGGCCCTGACCAACTTGCTGTCTCCTGTGCCATCCTTAGCATCGACTCAGAATAGATCAAAAGCTAGGATCTGATCTGAAGCGGCATTTTGGATATGGCTACCTTGGTATAAACAGAAAAAGGATTTAAGGTACGAGTGTGTGTGCAAGTACATGCTAGCTGGGTTTGCCAGCATCCCAGAACCATTTAACTGAATAACACTCTGCATTTCTGTTCATCCAAATGTTTCTGTTTAGTTGTTTACTTCTGTTTTAAGTCTAGAATGAGGTCTTCATAATATTAAACTACTTACTATACATTTAGAATTAGGACAGATGATATCACCTCATATATTTACTGAATGTTCTTTGCAGATAAAACTAATTTTTTAAGACAGCACAGTTGATAAGTACACAAGCTAATAAAATAAGTTTTAAGTTATTGTTTCATTCAGACAAATACTTGTTGATGTACCTCTTTCTTAATGTAAATATTCTTGTTAAATTATGATTCCTTAGTTGCTATGCTCCCCTGTAAAATACCTGATTATTATTACCTCTGATTGATCAAAGAAAATTTTTAATAAAATTGATTATGTTTTACTCAAAGAGTGGAGATTTATTTGATCATTTTAGAACACCTTCACTTCTAATTTACTCTTACTAGTGAAGTGCTCTGCTAATACTTACTATCTGAATTTATAACTGATGGTCTTTGCTTGGTATTAATCTTCATGGTGATTTATTGCAAGCCCCTATGGTGTGGTGCACTTGGCTACTCAGAGATTTTGCCCTCTGAAGGTGGTGTTGAAAACAGAGTACTTTCATTAATAAATTAATTAAGTATTGTGATATTTGAAATGCTTTTCTTTATCCTCTTATATATGACTTTTTACTAAGTTGTTATTTTTTCTCTTATTTAACATGCTTACTTTAAATGATGTTTTGCCACCCAAAAACTTCATGCAATTTGGGAGACTCGAGATACATCGTGAGAAAAAAGTCCAAATCTCATATATGCTGAGTGATATAAAGCCATGAATGTGATGAACATGTGAAAGTTTGATGATGTGGTGGTTGAACCTGGTGATCTCAAAGGTCTTTTCCAACCAGGTGATTCTATGATACTATGTGTTCTTTATGTTTTGTAAAGTGTCTTTGCTTTGCTAACATTCAGAAAACTGTCAAAAAGATAGATGGAAATTCACAGGGGTCTCCAGACTAGTTAGTGACAAAACTGACAAGCTCTAAATGTAAGAAGAGTTGTAGTAAGCATCATTATCTTAGCAGTAGTAAATAGGAAACCAGATCAGACAGACTCATGACAGAGTAGATGCGTAGAATTCATTATAATATAATTGCTAAAACCTCTTAAATTTTCCCCAGACATTCACTTTAATATTAACTTATAAGCAGTACATTTAGTGTTATGAAGTGTATTATTTAAATCATGTTTATTCTTTTGTCATGATCATATGACAGTCCTCTGATGAAAAATGCATAAAAACAATTTCTGAAACCTCTTTTTCATTCATCAATGGCATGTATTTCAAGCTAAACTTCCTTAAATATCAGCAGAACTTTTGTAATACTAGGCAATTATTACAGTATCAGTGTTTATGAAATCCCTGGTAAATGAAAATAATTTTGTCTTGTTCAGTCTGGGTGAGGGGTGCAAAATATGTGGCCTGCAGGCTGAATCCAGCCCTCCACCTTGTTTTATCCAGCCCGGCACCTTGTTTTGACCCAGCGGCAGCACTGTGCTCCTTGCCTCTACGCTCCTGCGTCACGTGTGCAGCGTGTGTGATGCACATTAGGCTGCAGAAGCGAGAGCAAGAAAACAGCGGGAACCATGAATTTGACACCCCTTGTCTAGGGGGATGATGAAGATGACATACGGGAGAAAAAAGTCAATGACTTTCCTTAGATTCTGGAATGGATTATGAGTGGTGATGTTATTAGACTTAGACAAGATAACTTTTCAATATACCAAGCATGACAAAAGAAGAGGCTGTGTTACTATTGAAGCTGACTACTGCTAGCAAAAGTTCAAATGTGTTAGCATTCATCTGTGTCCTGTCATCTTGGCTTTTCTTTATCTGCAGTTTTGTGAGCAATGCTCTGAGTAGAGATTGAATTGTAATAAATATTTATATCCAAATCCAATGCAGGTGTTAATATGAATGTAGACACTTTCCAGAGCTGTAAACTGAATATATGTTATAGTTTAAAATGGGACTTTTGTGATGACAGTGCCTAAGTGATTTAGGTAGTTTCAAAAACAGAACTGAAATTTTAAAGTTTTAATCAATGGGAATAAGAGCTACATAATTTCTACATTTAGGGTTTTTTTAATGGAAATTTCTAAGTCATACAGAAGCCAAAATCCCAATTTTAGGGGATTTTAACATTCTCACACACACATTTATTTGAAAACAGTTACACTTGTTATACCTGAAAACGTTTACTTTACGCTTAGCTGCACTTGGTCAAAAACAGAGGATGGAAGTGGGATCTGGCCAGGAGAGTCATGGGTTTGTTTTGGTACTAACCTACGTACTTCTACCCAGTGTCCCTGAATCCTTCACCAAACAGACTGCCCTTCTTCAGTTTTGCTATACTGTGATCTCACATAAAAAATTTTTCTGCTATTTATAAATGAACCTTTTCAAAGTCAAAAGTGTCCGTCTTATGAGGTGCAGTAAAATGTGAAGATGTTGTGGACCACGAAACACAAAGTAAATTTTTCCTTTAACATGGTAAAAACAATCGATATCTCAGGTGAGCTGAGTCAGTCAGAGTAGAAGTTTTTTCTCAGTCTATACTTGCCTGTATTTTAGCATTCTCAGTCTTATGAATCACTCACTAACGTGAGAACTTACAAAGCCATTATACAGCTACAGGTCCATCTGTTTTTTACATAGATCCATGTAAAAAATCAAAACATCTAAGAAATTCTTTACGTAGGATCACAGCACCTGATAACAGCAAAAGATGAGGCTGGAGAATAGAATGCTGATCAATTAGTGTGATGCAGGGTGTGCATAATGGCAGGATTCAGGGACGCTACCCATGGACACATACAGGTTCTCTTCCCTTTCTCAGTCTTCCTGTTCTTGGACTCCCCACCCTTACCTGTGCCCTTATATCTGGCCTCCAAATGTTTCCACAGTACATGGTCAAGACCCATTTGTTTGGCCCTAGGTTATTCCAGGAACTTCTCTCTTCTCCTAAGGAGTCCAGTTTCCTTAGGGGATTCCTAAGAAGAACCCCTTTCTTTTGCCTGCCTGAAACCTCTTCCCTCTACTTTACATCTGTCTGAGTTAGATTTCCATTCCTATATGCCACTGCCATCTTTCTCCTTTATGATGCTCCCACACTTGTGGGACATAGGAGAGTGTTTTCCTGGAATGCCTAGGAACAGAGCTAATCTGCATCCACTCACAATGTGTAAGTTACAAATCAGCTGTTGACACCAAAAAATGAGGATAATTGTCCATATTCACGTTTAGACTGTAAAACAGAAGTTGTTTTCTATCTACTGGAGAAACAAGATTTGAGGAGAATTTTTTAGCAGGAAAAGGAAACTGGAATAGGAAGGCAGAGCCTGGCCACTTAATGAAAATTGTTCTGTGACAAATTTGCCTCCTGGAGCTGAAGACTACACCTGATGATTCAGGAGATCCTTTCTACTCCTGAACTACATCTTGTTCTTCATCCATTTGATTTCCTTTCTCCTTTGAGTCCCTACATCTCCCTAAGCAAATTCTATGTCTTCTTACTGTCTAAAACCCCACGTACAATTTAGTAAGAGTGATATTCACCTGTGGACCACATTAAATATAGTGGAAACTTCTCCACAGGATACTTATATCAACTCTTGACTTACTTGTCTTAATAGTGATGTAGCTACACGATAAACACAAGAGGCAAGGTCTAATACCGTGTGTATTTTATGTTGCTACAGGCAGAATAGAGAGATTATTTGTCACATAGTTTTAAAAAACTGATGGGAATTCCTTTGAAATTAACCATAATAAGCAATGCAAGTATCATCTGGTGTTCTGAGTGCACTGTCAGATAATGGATGTTCTACAAGGTATACCTAACAGAACAGAAAGCATAAAATGTTAACTAGAATCTGGTATGGATAAGCTAAAAATAATTATTAAAAGCCCTCACTATTGAAAACAAAACAGACAAATGATAAAAGTAAGTGGTAAAAATAAAAAGACATCATAGGAATTTAGTTGCAAAAAGCCTATTAAATAATGTATATCTATAGAAGTTTTGATTTTGAAAAGAAACTTGATTTTTTAGAGACTTGCAGAATATACAAAAAATTATAACACCCACACATTAAAAGAAAAGGAGAGACTACGACTCTGCTGTTCAGTAAAGTAAAGTAAAATATCTATTGTTTTTCCACTTTATTAAAAACACAACTCTTCACTGACTGATTTGCCCTCTGGATCTAAAATCTGGAAGAGGGCTTACATTGTCCTTTCTTCTGTAGTGAAGAAGCAGCAGACCTACTCTGCACTTAGCAGTGACATACACAGTAGTGCCCAACCAGATAATTTTCTTCTCTATATGTAGACAATTCATAATAAGGAATTCAGCAACAATGTTTATTTTGCTGTCTGCTCTCCTGTTGTTGCTTACCAGCTCCTGAAAAATGATGCAATCCACTGCCTTCACCTTAATTTGGCTTATATTGAGTACCATGACACGTGCAACTCCTTGCTCAAGGGGTTTTCTCTGTTATATTATTTTATATTATCTCATGTCTACTCACTAACACTGTTCAGCATCAGTGATACCAACAAAATTCTGCTATATGTCAAATTATAACTCTTATCTTAAGGCTTAGTTTTGAATCTCCCAGTAGTATCACTTGGGTTTTATTGTTCTGGTTTCACCTCAGTCTCACTTTTGATCAAAGACTTGGCTACATTTCCAAAATTGAATCAACTTGAGAAGAAACATTTCCGTAGTTTTAATTTCCATTTTTTTCCCTTCTGCTTGAAAATGTGTTTCATTTAGTACCTATATAAATATTGATGATGTATTCCACATCACTGTATTATATCAACAATGGTCTGCGCCGTGTCTGGATTGTGCAATTCTTTGTTCACAATATAGTCTATTTAGAGCATAAATATTTTTTTTCTCATTTTGTGAAGGCTTTATCTCTATGTTATTGATTCTTAGAATTCTTCTGGTTTCAGTTATTGTCTGGAGAGGGTCAAATAAGTAAACGTTAAAAAAATGGGTTATAGTGACAGTTTTCTTGAGCCAATGATCTATTGGGTATTGAATTTGGTGATGCTGGAAATTAATGTTGCAGACTTTATCCAGGAACAGAACTGGATAATAATTTTCACAAAAGAAAGACCTACTTTGCAGGAGAAAACTCAAACAATAGAAGAGAGCATGTAATATGTATGGGGTTGAGTGTGGCAGAGTGAAATAGCTAGAACAGAACTAAAGATATCTGTCTTAATATTTCCCCTGTCAAAAAAATAATATGTAAAACATAGATGTTTAGTGTCTCATCCTTTTTACTGGCTTGTTAATCCAAAAGATGATAACTATTTATATCAATCACTTCAGGAGCTCAAGAGACAAAAGTTTGTGAGATAAATCAAAATCTTTCAAACTGGCTGATGAACTCTGTGAATACTAATTTCATATGATGAACCACGTTTGCAATTTGTTTCTGAAAACTATATTTTTACAGGTTTTTATGAGTAACATTGATGTAGCATAGGACATAAACTTGGAATAATCAGGCTAAGGGAGAAATCAAAGAATATCTTTGTCTTCCTTATATGTTTGGGAAATACATTTAAATGTGTGTGAGAGATATAGAGATCCTTAGGACTTCAAGTGATGATGTTCTGAAGTGATACGTACCCTAGGCATCCTGAGCCCTTAAATTGTTTTTTTTTAATAGGTTTTCTTACATAGTCTCTTGTTTATCAGCACCCTCTTCAAATTTTTTAAGGCTCTGTTGGTAACGATCTATTGTATTTATCTTATCAGCACTTTGCACAAAAGGAAGACTATTTCCCTAATTCTTTCCATCCTGTTTGTATGTGCAGGGTCACGTTAATTACAGGTTTGCACTGAAAGCTCCATGACCTTTAAACTGTTTTCTTTTCACAAAAACAGCCTTCTACTTTTTCTTGGCACGTATGATCAAGGTTTTCTCTTGCTTAACCTTAGCTTTCTAAAATTTACTTTTGTTGCCTAAGTCATCTGGTTTCCTTCTGCTGTGAAGGGTCAGAGATGGCTACCTACAGAATTTGGGTAATCCAGTGCTAAGTTACATTATTCAACTGTGTGGAGGCACTTGTGACTGCAAACATAGCCCACAGACCTGCATTTGAGGCAGTTAATGGTGTCTAAGATTACTCACCTTCTAGGGGAAAACTAGAACTAAACAGTTTTGCATTTCTCTTTATTTAAATGAATTTGTTTCAATGAGTCCAACTTTCCAGGCACCTTCACAGACTAGTACAGGCAGGGCAGTACCTTTTCCATCATCCACAAACCCACCAATAGCACTCACAGAGACCCAAGCAGCACAAACTGCCTCATTCTTTCCAGTCGATTAGGTGTAAGTCACTATCATCAGTCCCTTACTATCCTGAGCCCATCAACCAGAGACCTGAGTGTTCCCATTTTTGTTCTTGCCTTCATTATCTCTCATTATTTTTGTGTATCTTGGTGTTTAATTTATCAGTTTTTCCATCTCTTTTTTATCTTCAAAACCCATGTCCTTACATTTCAGGTATCCACCTTGTCCTTACTTTGCACATATATTTACAATCCTGTTATGATAAGAAAAAAAAATCACGCTGCTTCAACATCTTTCATTTTAGAGTTTCAAAACTTTTACTGAAAAATAATAAATTATTGACAGAACTAAACCATATATTTTCCTGTGATGCAGACATCTCCTATCTGAAAAGTGAAGAAAAAGAATTTGAGTTTTATCTTGGTTGAATTCAGCTGAGGTCAACAGAGTACAAATTTATGAAGATTGCCCAAATGCCCAAGAATGCTAGATTCTTTGGTAACTAAGCTTAGTTGATTGCGCCATATTCCTAAAAGAGATGACAGAAACATAAGACTTCTATAACATACGCTGTAAATAAAACCTGTGCTAGAAAAATTTCAGTTCTGACGTATTTTTTTTTTGCTTTCGTGGACTGGATTAATTACTCTAACTCCGAAGAAGTAGGTGTGGAGATTTTTTTATATAAAACAGAATTAAGTCCGAAGATGTTAAACATCATTACGAAAGGAGAACATTGACTCTCCTGGAACCAGCAATTATTCACAAAGAAGTGTGTGGATGTGAAATCTGACATTTTATCATAGAATCAAACAATCATAGAATGACCTGCTCTCTACAAATTACAGAGGTAAAGCTGACAGCCTGCTAGCCTAAAGGGCAGCGTGATTTATTCTTGTGTAAAAAATAACTGACGTCTGTCACACTTGCATATCTGGAAATTTATTATATCATTGTTAGTGCATATTAACTGTTTAAATTTCTTTTAGGTCTTACATAAGTAACTAGGAAAAATAATGGAAGTAGAAGAAAACATAAGTGTAAAGCAGTTACATATGAGCACAAATTTCCATTGCAAAACACTACAGGAAATTCACTGCGTGATAGTGGATACAAATGACTTCTAGGCTGAAAAAATCAACGTCAGAATACTTTCAATAAAACAACTTCATATGTCAAGTCTGAAACTCGGAGCTAGATTCAGTACCCACTGAAGTAAAGGAATGATTTCCCTTTGGTGAACACAAGATAGAATGGGAGAGAAGGAGTTGCATGAATTGTTTAGTATAAAGTCAAAGCCCACCTAGAACTCCACAGAAGTAGAGCGCAACTCAAATCTTGCACAGATATAGAGAACAATTCAAATCTGTTTTGCAGTTCAGTGAGTGTCAATAATGCTCTGGTATGTTTTTCATACCTCTACATATCCCTGATATAGATGAAAAAGTAAAAATGCAATGGAAAAAAGGCTAAAGAGCCTCAAAAATATGGAAAGCAACATTTGTGGGTTTGACACTCTGTTTGGTTCTGATTTACCTCTGCAAGACATTTACCAGTGCCTTCAAATTTGTAGATGCCTATCCACCAGTCATATGTTTTTTACTTTTAACTATAGAGATTACGATGCTATCTCTATAGCAGAGACAGTGTTAGAAGCCCCAAACCTCCTGAGATCCAGTACGCATTGTAATTTCTTTGATGTGTGGCAAACACCAAAGAACACTAAGCAGAAAGATGTGTTTCCAAGTGTGAAGCATCAACATTTTATGTCCAAAAATTGCCAAAGAATGGCATGTTAGTGAAGCTCCCCAAAGCTTAATAGTTATTTGCCTTAATATAAAATCAGGGGTGGGACATCCTGCTAGTTTGTACAGTCACCACATTTCATTATCACAACTTCTAACTATGACTATTCTGTTACAAAACTAATTATCTGAAAATCAGATGAAAAACAAGATATTCAAAAGCCATCTGGACATGGTCCTGGTCAACTGGCTTTAGGTGGATCTGCTTGAGCAGGGAGTGTTTGACCAGACAGCCTCCAGAGGTCCTTTCCAACCTCAGCCATTCTCTGATTCTGTGATTCTGGGAAGCACAATGAACCAGTATTACCTTGATGGACAAGTCAGAAATAATCAAATGAAGATAAGCAAGCATGACTCCAGTTTCCCCGGATAGATTTTGAAGGTGCTTTGAAAGTGGCTTGTACACATTAATGTCAGAAGATGACAGAGGTAGAAATGCATCCAGTCAATTATCTGTTCCCTTTCCTTTCTGTTCCTGTTGTATTCTCATATTTTGAGAGATCATTTCAAGCTATGCAAGCTTTGTGCTCCCTTGACAATTAAAATGGACAACTAAAGAAAATATAAATATTAAAATTTCTTTATGATCATCTTCTTTGAAAGACAGTTCTTTAGAGTCCCTCCAGGATGTGCTACTAAACTCTTCAGTGAAATGCCACCTACAAATTGATTGTTTTACATTAAAAAATGTCTCAAGCAACAAACACATACCCATAGACACACAATACCATCCATTGAAATCTATATATAAATCTTAAAAAAAATTAATATGCTTATTTTTTCACTTGTTTGTTTCCACTACTCAGTGAATTTCCTCTAACAGAAAGCTCCTGTCTTTTATCTGTAAAACAGCAAGCACAAAACAGACAAAAATGATAAAAGGTTTTTAGCTCCAGAAAAGACTTTCTCCCTCAAAGCTTATGTTATCTAAAATAGATTTCATATAATTCATCTTCACATTCTGTTGAAATGCAAATTTGTAAATACGCATATATAGAGATGCTTGAATGATAATTCACAGTGAGAATTCGTTCTCAGTAAGCCTGATGCATATAATGCACATACTTGCTGAGCTAAAACCATCCCTCATTTCCCAAATGAATATCTAAGATATCTTTAGAAGCTCAGTGAAAGAGTTTCTAATCAACGCAAGTCAATACACCATCTGATTTTCTCTTTTTCTCTTTGTCGATGTCCTAAGCACAGCTCTTCCCTGCTTAAGATTCTTTGAAGAGTGTATTCAACGTCTTGAATACCCTTCTTTCATCTACTGATTCAGTAGTATTTTTTAATATCCATGTGCAGGGTCTTTGATTTAGTCTTCTCTGTCACCATGTAATACTACCTAGCGGGGCAGGTAGTATTTCAAAGTACCTGTAAAATTTTAACCAGAACCTAGAGATTGTAAACAATTACAAATAGTTAAAAATCCTGTCCAAGGAGGATGACAATTCAGCATCTGTCTGAGCAAGGCACAGCAGTAAGGGGTCCCTTTATCTCTGCCTAAGAGGAAAGTAATGCTAGGCTAGTTGGGAATATTCTTACTACAGCTTGCAAGCAAAGGAGAAACTTATGTTTTTATGCAGTTCATAAACATCTTAACTAGCTAAACAGAGTAAGTTGCAATAGGGAAGCTATAACAAATGAATTACAGAATTTTCAAGACTACACAAAATTATCTAGATGAGAAAGGGGAAGATGAAAAGAGCTGGAATGTCAAAACCAATATTGAGTAGAAGGCTAAAAGAAAAGAGTACACGTGTATATTAGAATAGGGAAGGAAAAGTGGAAAACGACTGCAGAAGGCAGCTGCTCTGTTTACTATGTTTAACACTTCCTCCTACCCTCCTAGAGCATTCTTTACCAAAGCGCAAACTGGAAAGAAGCCTTCTAGTCACTTTGGGGTCTGGTCCTTTTTCTTTAAAAAGGCTTAACTTTCACAGCAGTCAATGCATAAATTACGGAGTAATGGGGAAAATAGTTTGGTAGGAGAAAAATCTCATTTATAATATCCCAGTTTTGCATTAACAGTTGATGATTTTCGCAGGATGCCTTTTCAATTAAAACCACTCATGTTCCTTACTCTGTTCCTAGGAGGAACAAAAGTCTAGAAGATTTTGATCAATCAAAATTATTTACATAAATAAGGTCCTTTAATATTAATTTGGAGATTGAAAGTAGTTTAATATACATGAGAGGAAAGCAAGATCCTCAATTCTAAACCCACAGCAATTAAGTGTGCATCAACACATCATTGTGATAACATCAATATCTGTTTATGCTGAATCCTGGACCTGAAAAAGGCAAGATTATTTTTCATACATTACTATACATTATGTATGATAATATTTTAAATTGTTTTCTCTTAGCTATGCTTGTAGTAGTTATTCTACATTTTTTTTAATTTCAGCTCTTTGCCTCTGACATTTACTTTGATTTTTTTGTAAATGTACTTAATTAATCTTTAATTTAGAAAAGAATTGTGCAGCATACTGGCAGACCTTTAATTTCCAGAATTGTGCCTCTTTTCTTCTGTGCTGCTTCATGAAACAAATTGCTCCCTGTAATCTGTAAAACAATAAACAGAATTATTATGTCTTAGCCCATTCATCCTCTACTGCCCTCCTGAATACAATTTTCTAAATCAAGCAGTGGAGGAAATTACCAAGGTAATGACAAAGAAAAAGAAGACAATTATTTTGAAGAGATTAATAAGAAATGAGAATATATGTTAAGGTTAAATGAAATGAGAATTGCATTTATGATATGGCTTCATTTTAAATTAACTCACTTCAACCTTCATTTAAAAAAATATATGAAAAATAAATACTGATTTAAAATTGTATTATTGTTTAGAAAGGCATTACTTCTATAGGAAAGCTAGCTATGCTGATAACGTTTTCTGATATCATTGGTATAGCATGAAACACGAGAAAGGGCTAAATATCGCAGAAAACCAAAATTAACTAAAGCATTCTCATGTGAAATATTTCTTAATGCCTGGATTTGTGACTAACCTATTTTGGCTATTTAAAGATCTTGATTGAATTACCTTCCATTTTTTTTTCATTGAGTGCTGTCTACACTGAAAGGAAGAACACTCTCTGCTAGGCTTGTCGCTTACTCTGACATTTTGATATCGACGCATCTTCTCCAGGGGCACTTGTCACATATCTCACATACATCCCCTTGCACACACTTGGGGCCTTACTAGACTATTTATGAATGTATGAAATTGTCATCTATTAAAGAAAATGTGATCTTGAGCTGTCTGTAAGAAAAATTTGTGCATGCAAGCCAACAAACAAGCTCCATCATGTCAGAAGAAAATTGTCCATTCATTCAAAACGGGCTGAATTCCTACTGAGGTCGGCTGATAGGAAACCTTCCAGATGAGAATACTTTGATGATTTCTAAGAACATCATCGTGTTCTTCATCACTATAGTAAAGCTATTACTCATTAAAGGTCTAAAGCAGAGCTGAGGTCTAGGACCAGACACAGGTCACCCAAAGCCTTTGCTAAGCCCCATTGCTCTAAAATATTTGTACCTGGAGTCTTCAGACACTTTCACTTCGGCTCAATCCAGTTTTGGAATGAGATGCAAATGCATAGATCGCTCTAGCTTAGCTGGTTAGTGTCCCTGAATGTAAACCAGATATATGTGCTGATTCTTTTAGACTTAGTCTATATTTTTTCTAAACTCAAAATGATATATATATTTTGCAGAATTCAGCTAATGGTTAAATTGCACTAGAGTTTATGTTATCTGCCTGTCTAAATTTCTACTAAATTTTCAAGGGGATAAGGCGTTTACAATTTTCTATCTTGAACGTATTTCTTTCTGTGCTTTTGTTGCAAGCATTGCTAATTTCCACCTTAGAGTTTGTCAAGATTTCAGTCATGGGAAAGTGATCCCATTAAATACAATTTCTAATTAGTTTGTAAAATTTACTGATATCTATATTTCATATAATTCTCAATTGTTGTTATTACCCTGTTTGAGTGCAGACTCAAATGTATTTAGCATAGATATTTTAAAGATGTCTTTGGAAGCTTAGGAGAGAAATCGTAATACTTTTCTTATAATCAGAAATAAGACTTAAGTGCAACCAAGACAGCTGCAGCATCAAAATCATCGAGGATCTGCGGCAGAAACAGGAAGTTCTGTGCCCATTTGCTTGATCAAGGTGGGCAGGGAATTCCCCGAGGGAGGGAAAGCCCAGGAGGGAACGCTGGGCGGGTGAGTCTTGAAACCCAGAAGCAGCAGCTCCCACGTGGGTGGCTGAGGTGGCAGGAGGGTGGAGCAGCATCTGAGGAAGATTTAAATGACCCTTAAGGAGAACCAGGGACAGGAGTGCTGTGAACAGGTGCTTAGTTGGTCAAAAGGGTGTGGCTTGGCAGTTTGTGAAGGTAGGCAGAGCAGGCAGGGTGAGGAAAGAGGGTGCTGGACCTCAGCCAGAAGTACCAGAGAACTATGGTGGCCACTCATCAGAAAATTAAGGCATCTTCTAGCTTTGCACAAGCCACGACTGTTGCAGCCTCACAAACTGAGCCCCAGTGCCACCCAGATGCCAAGCTCCTGGGCATGCTCCCCCTTCCACACTGGTATCAGATGCCAGTGGCAAATTCACCTGTGGGGGCTGTGCTCGGGTGAAGGAACTCCTTCGCTTGGTGACAGAACTCAGGGAGGAGGTGAATAGGCTGAGGACAATCAGGGAATGTGAGAGAGATTGAATTTTGGAACAACACTCTGTGCTCCCTGTCTCAGACCCAACAGGTCGGCATGCGTCATGCAATAGAGAACTCCCCATCCTCTATCTGCTCAGCTGAGGAGAGTAGTTTAGGATGTGGGGGGAACGGCAGTGGGTTCCTGCTCAGCACAGCAGGTCTGTCTTCCCTGTTTCAAACTCAGCCTTCCAGGTTCCCTTGGAAAACAGATATGAAGGTCTGCAAGTGGAGTCAACCCCTAATGTTGATGATTCTTACAGCCTGGAAACATTCCCCAGGTTAAGAATCCTGAAGCCATCAATTAAAAAGTCTTCTGTAAAGAAGAGGAGGAGATTGAAAGGGGGAGGGGAACAATACCAGCCTTGATGAAACAAGGAAGGGCATAAAGCGGACATCCACACTGGATTTTTGGCAGGCTGATTTTAGATTATATGAGGAACTAGTCAGGAGAGTACCCTATGAAATAGTTCTTAAAAGTAAGGGGGTCCTTGAAGGCTGGATGTACTTCAAGAATGAAATCTTGAAGATGCAGGAGCAGGCTGTCCTGATGTGCCGTAAGACGAGCCGTAGGGGCAGACAGCCTGCCTGGATGAGTAAGGAGTTTTTGAAAGAGCTAAGTGAGAAAAGAAGGGTGTATCGCCTTTGGAAAGAAGGGCAGGTAAAGTCAGGTTATGTTCAAAGATATCGTTAAGTCGTGTAGGAAGAAAATTAGGGAGGCAAAAGCCCAGCTGGAGCTCAAATTTGCCACTTGTGTTAAGGATAATCAGAAGTGTTTTTACAGATATATTAATGGCAGAAAGAAGGACAGCAATGATCTCCACTCCTTATTGGATGTCGAGGGAAATATAGTAACTGAAGATGAGGAAAAGGCTGAGGTGCTTAATGCCTTCTTTATCTCCGTTTTCAAGATAAGGCCAACTGTCCACTGGACAACTGGTCTTCTGAGGTGGTGGATGGGGTAAGGGTGCAATATAGCTCCCCTGTAATCCAGGAGGAAGAAGTTAGAGACCTGCTGAGCCACTTGGATCCTCATAAGTCTATGGGGCCAGATGGGATCCACCCTAGGGTGATGAGAGAGCTGGCGGATGAGCTTGCCAAGCCGCTTTCCATCATTTATCAGCAGGGTTGTCAAGCATTGCAATAGGCTGCCCAGGGAGGTGGTTTAGTCATCAGCCCTGGAAGTGCTTAAAAGATGAATAGATGTTGTACTGGGGGATGTGGTCTAGTGGCAGACTTAGCAGGGCTGGATCGATGGTCGGACTCGATGATTTTAAAGGTCTTTTCCAACTCAAACCATTCTATGATTCTATAATTCTATGAATTTCTTGGAGTTTCTGCTCAGAAAGCTCCCTTAGCTGTATAAAATGTGATCATGAAACTCCAGAGCACAGTCAGGTCTCTGAAGAAGCATGTGATACGTATCTGTGTGGGCTTAAGGAGAATGGCAATTCTATATATGCCTAGTGACAGCTGTCTGCATGTCCACTGCTCCTCTCTTTCCCCAAATTGCCTCACAGAACTTTTTGAATCTGTGACAAAATCAGGGACTTGTGGAAGTAAAATTTCCATATTCTCTATTTCAAATAAGATTGAACTCAATGAAGACCTGTTGTTTGTGCTATGCAGGAGGTCAGATAAGATGATCACAGTGGCCCCTACGGGCCATGTAACGAATGCAGTAGTGCTGAAATGTAAAACATTTCTTCATGTAATATTCTGCTGAGGCTGCAAATTCATAACAGAGGAAGTTCTGAGATAACAACCCTTATTCTTTTTAATAAGCACAGTGTATTTATTATTTTGCCATAGGTTTTGCTGCTTATGTTTTAGTTACATGAAAAACTACTACATGTGTTACTTTATTGATATTTCTTCCTAAATCTACTTTTCTTACTTCTTTATTCAAACTTCTGCTGCTCAGATATTGACCAGCATTAAGAAAAGTTGGTAGGAACAATCCTGTATGCACAAAATATTGATCTTCTCTTTTAATATTTCAAATTATTCTGAAAATCTGTCTTTCTGTTTAGAATCTTCTTGGAGCCCTTGTTCTAAATATTTTAGCATATAAAGTCTAGTTCAGAGATTTTAGTCACATTATTAAGAGAGATACCAGAGAGCAGCTATTTTAAACTGCTAGGATATATCTCAATTTGAACAGGCTTTATTTACTGATAGAAGGTCATATCATTACTCTGTTGAAATCAGTGTGATTTTTTGGTTTTGTTGTTGTACACATTTAACAGAAATAAATGGATAGATAACATTTTTTGATTTTCTGAGGATGTTTTTAGAAATTTAAAAGTCTTAAACATTCCTATAAGCCATAAATGCATTTGTTAAAGATCTGGTACATACGTAAGAGTCTAATTATGGATTTCAAGTGCCAATATATTCTGAAATGTAGAGACCTCTTGTAAGCAAAATATTGCTAAGAAAACTACTCAGTAAGTATTACTGCTGTATTACCAAAGTCTCTCAAAGCATGTTCGGAAAAAGTTTAGAAAGTCTAGTCCTTCCTATCTCTTCCTCTGTCTTTTGAGATTACATTGCCCTGGAGATTGCTATGAAAAATAATGCACACAGGAAATTTCATCAACACACAAGAAATTTGTCATAGAAGAGAGTTAGCTGAAAACCATTTGTACCTTAGCTCTGAAATACTGCACAGAAGACCATACATAGCTCTAAAGAAATCACAGAATCACAGAATGGAAGAGTTGGAAGTGAGCTCTGGAGATCACCTAGTCTGACCCCTCTTCTAAAGCAGGTTCACCTGTAGCAGGTGGCATGGAAACGTGTCTGGGTAGGTTTTTAATATCTCCATAGAAGCAGATTCCACAACCTCTCTGGGCAACCTGTTCCACTGCTCTGTCACCCTCACAGTGAAGAGGTTTTTGTTTACGTTAAGGTGGAATGCCCTGTACTCCAGTTTGTACCATTGTCCCTTGTCCTGTCGCTGGCCGTCATTAAGAAGACTCTGCCCCCATGACCTTTAGATATTCGTATGCATTGATAAGATTCTTTTTGGTCTTCTCTTTCACAGGCTAAACTGACCGAGCTCACTTAGCCCCTCCTCATATGAGAGATGGTCCAGTCCCCCTGATCATCTTTGTGGCCCCCTGCTGGACTCTCTCCAGTAGTTCCTTGTATTAAGCTCTAGAATTCTGAGGTGCTTCACACCACGGCAAGGAATGGGCGCTAGCTTTTCTACTGAAAAGAATGACTGCTCATATACTTTCTCAGGCAGTGAAATGAGCATTCTCCACTTCTGCGCTGGTCTATGTTGATTTGGTAAGGACTCTTCTATGCCTTCATGAAACAAGGTAGCTTCCTCATCAAACAATCAATGTTAATCATAAAACACTGACTGCTTCTGTATGTGTATAAATGTGATCAAAACCAGAAAGAAATTTCTTATTTATGCCATTGCCTTGATAATACTTCAGTTTACGGCTCTAGGTGATGTGTTACTGCGTTTCTTATGAATAATTCCTTAACAGTCTGCCTTTTCTGGTTACTATTGAAACATATTTTGCTGTGTTCTTTCCATTCCTTCCTTCCTTCCTTCCTTCCTTCCTTCCTTCCTTCCTTCCTTCCTTCCTTCCTTCCTTCCTTCCTTCCTTCCTCCCTCCCTTCCTCCCTCCCTGCCTTCCTCCTTCCCTCCCTCCCCCCCTCATTGCTCTCTTCCTCCTTTGCTCCTCTTTTCAACTGTCTTGCCTCACAATGACTCCTGACAGAAAAGCTAAGCAACAACAACACAACATGATGCTTGCAACTGGTCATTACATTGTTTGAAGCTAAACCTCCAGTTTCAGCACATGATCATAAATGTGAAATCTCAACAAATTTCAAGGCCGTTTTGTAACTTGCTAAACTATTATTTCATGTGCCATTGGGTTGAATTCCATCCATTTTACGTGCACCACAACTAGTCAAAACCATCTATTTTGCTCATGTCCAAATAAGTGTATTTTGGTCATAATTGTTGTTTCAGCTGTTAAGTAAAAAGGGACTTTAAAATTTTCTAAAATACTTTTTTTTCCAGATATTTACCTTGAATATGCGAACTGTAATCTCACTTGAGTGTTATCTCAGCCAATTCCATGGAAAACAAGACTGCAGGACAACCATCAACAACTAACTAAGAACCCCAAATATTCACACATTAATAAACCATGCAAATGTCTTTCTATAATGATGCTGCTGAAGGTGATAAGACTCATGACCAACAAAGTACTTAGATTAACACTTACTATATTCTGTTTGTAATAACAACAATGCCAAAGAAAGAGTTGCCTTTGTTCAGGTGAAATAAATTTATAAATAAATGTGTAAATAACAAATAAATATATAGGTGAAAAAAATGGTAAGTGTAAAAAAAAATCCAGATTTTGAAAATATAATTTAAGCTTTTAGGAAAATATTTATTAATTTAATCTTTTGAGGTTTCTTATTTCCATACAATAAAACACCTGTTATCTTAACTGCTGTATGAGCTCACATGTATATTCATACTGTACTCTGAGTACTCCAAGTAGAAGGTAAGCACATCTGCATTAAACATCTTTAAACCAGAACAAATCTCATGCACCTGTTTCTTACCCTGTACCACGCTAGTGGCCACTGGAAGTTTCTGTGAGGCAATTCTACTTATCTGGCAGAGATGTCTTCAGTTTTTTACTGGATTACTTGTTTCAGAATCAAGGAGTTGAACTGGAACAGAAAGGTACTTGGGGAGTACCAGATATAATACTTCAGGAAAAGCAAAACCACACATATTTGGCAATACGAGAGAAGAACACATTAAGGGAGAAGGGATAAAAGGCTTTTTTTTTTGCTTTACGGTGATTAATTGCTAAATTGCCTCAGACATCTTTCTTAATTTCAACATTAGGTTTAACCTGCCGCACTTTACCTTGCAATGCTTTCACATATAGTAGAGGGAAATGCAGTCACTCTACTAAATGGAGAAGACAAACTCAAGGTTTATAAAATATTTAGAGAACACAATGTGAATTTTTGCTTATGATGTAGAACAAACATTTAACATCTTAGATTCTCTAATTTGATCTATCCTCTGCACTTTGGGAAAATAAATCAAACATTTTCCTGTTGAGGAAGAAAAAACCATCACATTCTCAGTGTCCAGGGTAAAGGTATGTCAAACATACAAATGAATTGAAACCTAATAAGGTGAGTTCTGAGGGAACTGGTAGATGAAGTTGCTAAGCCACTGTCCATCATATTTAAGAAGTCTTGGCAGTCTGTTGAGGTTCCCACTGACTGGAAAAGGGGAAACATAACTTCCATTTTTAAAAAATGGAAAAAAAATAAAAAAACTTGGGAAACTACAGACTGGTAAGCTTCACCTCTATGCCTGACAAAATCAGGGAGCAGATCCTCCTTGAAACTCTGTTAAAGCACATGGAAAATAAGGAGATGATTAGTGACCGCCAACACGGTTTCACTAAGGGCAAATGGAGCCTGACAAACTTGGTGACCTTCTGCAACAGTGTTACAGCATTAATGAATAAGGGAAGAGTAACTGATATCATCTACGTGGGCTTGTGCCACACCACATTCTAGTCTCTAAATTGGAGAGACATGGATTTGGTGGATGGACCAGGGCTCAATGTTCGAGTGGGGACCAATAATGAACGGCGTTCCTCAGAGGTCACTGCCAGGACTGGTGTGGTTTAACATTTTTGTTGCAGATATGAATGATGGGATTGAAGGCACCCTCAGCAAGTTTGCTGATGACACCAAGCTGGGTGGTGTAGTAGATACGCTGGAGTGAAACGATGCCATCCAGAGGGACTTGAACTTGAAAGGTGGGCCTGTGAAGTTCAATGAGACTAATTGCAAGGTCCTGCACCTGTGAGGAATCCCAAACACAAATACAGGCTGGGTGGAGAATGGATTGAGAGTAACCTTGAGGAGAATGCCTGGAGGGTGCTGGTGGATGAGAAGCTCAGCGTGAGCTGGAATGTGCACTTGCAGCCCAGAAAGCCAACCATATCCTGGTTTGCATCGAAACAAGCATGACCAGCAGGTTGAAGGGAGTGATTCTGCCCCTTTTCTCTGCTTTCATGAGAACTCATTGAAGTTCTGCGTTCAATTCTGGAGTCCTCAGAACAGGATGTATCTGTTACAGCAAAGGGGACAAAGGGCACAAAGATGATCAGAGGTCTGGAGCATCTCCCTTATGAGGACAAGCTGAGAGAGTTGAGGTTGTTTAGCCTGGAGAAAAGAAGGCTCCAGGAAGACCTTATAGCAACCATCCAGTTCTGGAGCCTATGGAAGACTGGGGTGGGGCTCTTTATCAGGGAGTGTAGTGATAAGGAAAAGTGGTAAAAGTTTTAAGCTGAAAGAGAGGAGATTTAGATTAGATATTAGGAAGAAATTTTTTACTATGAGGATGAGGCACTGGAACTGATTGCCCAGAGAACTCATGGATTCCCCATCCCTGGAGGTGTTCAGGGTCAGGTTGGATGAAGCTTTGAGCAACTCGATCTAGTGGAAGGTGTCCCTGCCCATGGCAGGGGGGTTGGAACTTAATAATCTTTAAGGTCTCTTCTAACTCAAACCATTCTGTGTTTCTATGATTCTATGAAAAATGATCCATCTTCTTTGATGAAAGTACAGAATTCCAGGATATTTTTTTAAATCTCCATCAATAAGATACCGTTCACACAGAGAGGATCAGCACAGCTAGCTGGTATTTTTTTATTGCAATTTACTTTAAATTTGAAAAACATACGGCATGTTGAAGGAATTTTTGCACTTTGTGATAAAAAGACAAGGCATTGATCTGTTAGATTCTTTCTAGTTCTTATTTGCGAAGCTAATGAATAAACTGTGTTTCCATATTTCTACGCATGTTTCTACTTCAAAGGGAAACACATACTAGTGTGAATAAAGAATAATCAATGTGGAATAATTTTAAATTTTCTCATCTATATTCCCATTTCAGTTTTCTTATGCAGGAAAGCAGATATACATTATTGAACTGAACTCCTCTGAAGCCCTTCTTATGGCAGTTTGTAGCCTTTTCTTTCACTTAATTTTACAATAATATTTCCACTTATCTACTCTTATGATAACTGCTAAAATTTGAATGAAACCCAAAAAGATGTTAGTTCAAGAATCTAGTTTGGAAGCTTTTAAATGCTAATGTTATTAAATGGTTATATGGTTGCAGTAATCACTTTAAGAAAAATAAAACAATGCATGATTGATTAGAGCATTTAAAACAATAAGCAAGTTGTTCAGAGAACAGCCCAGAATGAAAAAACTCGAATAAAATATACAGTCCGTTAGAGCACAGGCTCTAGAGATAATGTGTCCACTACCACAAAACACTCCTCAACATTGCCTTAGAAACTATTGTTAAAACTGAGAAGATGGTTCATTTTTCATGGCACTTTGAACTCTGAGGTCTCCCGATACAGTCATTCATTTAAAGACAGCTCTTGTTACATAGACAGCTACTATTCTGAACAGGGGATTTTAATTTTTTTTTCCAAAGAAACACTAAAATTTCATGCATGGATCTCCTTATTACCACTGTTTAATAATTTGCAGTCGTTCTGCTAATGTGCAGTAACAGAGCGAATGACACCTGACATCAAGGACTCATATAAAGGAACAAAAAAAAAATACAGTTCCCTTTGCAAAGAACTATTTAGTTAATAAAAAGAACTGGACTTAAGTACAAGATGTACAAGAGATGCTAAACAAGCCACATACACAGCAACACTTTCAAGATATGGAGGCTATTTGGAAAAAGAGACACATGAAGAAAAATTGCAATTGCCTTATAAAAACATTTTATAAAATCTATACTGTGATTGCACAAAGAAGCCCATAGAATATTTTAAAAATAAATTATAAATAATAAAAAAAAAACTAAAAGAAGAGGTAGGAAATGCAAACAGCTTTAAAATGCTATCACAGTAATTAATGTCAGTTTTGCTAGCATTTTCAGTATCTGCTTCAAATAACCCGAACCACACCTCACATAAACAGCTGTAATCAGTTTACAACCTCTACCACCTCATACTAACCTTTAAGTCAGCTGAGTTTTTATATCACTGATGCTGGAAAGCAATTCATATCACTTATCTGAGGTTATAGTTGTTCCAAGGGTACATAGATTACTCATACATGGTTCAACTTCAAATGGACAGTAAAATCTTGAGACTTTCTTAACTGCTGTCTATAAGCCTTTTATTTTCACATGCAGAGGTACTCAGAAGGACCACATTTTAAGGTAACATATTTGAATTTTCCAAAATTAAATTTCAAATTGCGTATTCAGTGACTACGTTCATAGGTCACACTTGGTACTCTTCCCTGAATAGTTGACGGTAAAACACTGATCATAGTGTGTGAATATAGTACGTGGACTAGCACTTTAACTGTCTCATGAGTTTCATTGAAAACACTTGTGAGAAATTGCACTGAATGTAATGGTGACCAAGCTTGAATGAGAAGGGAAGAGCTCCTGTGAAGAGGCATAAAACCAGTAAGAATTGGGAAAAAAATTATGAAGGCATTCAATAGTATTATTCCCCTTTTGCAGACAGTCAAAACAGGTCCCAGGAAAAGAATAGCATGTTTCAATTGCAAGTGAACTACAATGAGCATCTAGTCCAATTGCCTGACCACGGCTGACCAAAACTTTCAACTTGTTATTAAGGACTTTGTCTAAATAACTTTTAAACACCGACAAGCCTGAGACATCAATCATCTCTAGGAAGCTTGTTCCAATATTTAAACCCCCGCTCGGTAAAGAAATCCTTCCCGATGTCAAGTCTGAACCTTCTCTGATGCAGCTTTGAACCATTCCCACTTGCCCTGTCACTAAATATCATGGAGAAGAGATCAGCCCCTCCCTTTCCACTTCCCCTCCTCAAGAAGCTGTAGAGAGCAATAAGATTGCCTCTCAGCTTCCTTTTCTCCAAACTAGACAAGCCTAAAGTCCTTAGGCGCTCCTCATAGGATGTACCTTACTATGAAGAAGGCAGCTGTTGAATACTGAACAAGATAGCCGAGGAAGGGAATGTGTCAACCAGGAGTGATAGAGTAGTGTAGTGGCAGTATCTTTGATACTATAATTTCATAATTCCCAGTCCAGCCTCCTAAATCTTTAATTGGCAGTAATACAAATCTGCAAAGAACATTTTTACAAGACACTAAACCTAGACACTTACAGACAGCGGGCAAATTCTACATAGGCCAGAACAGCCTCATACCATTCCTCATAGACTAGCATGCCCTGAGATCTATTCCAAAAATTACCTTATTTTGAAAATCACCATAACTTGAGGGTTTTCACGGTTCAAATGCTGGGAATGAGGTAAAATACACATAAAGAGAAAGGAGTGTAGAATGCCATAAATCTGACGTATCTTTTTAAAGAAGGCCATCTGATCAATCCTTTTTTTCCAATGGTAGAGAAAAGGAGAAAGGAAAACACACAGTAATGCATGCCAGCATTAGATGCTGATGGTTCTTGATTTTATTCTGTATGCTTCCTGATCACATGCTACAAGTCCAAAATAAAACCTTGAAACAAGATACATCTCATTCAGTGACAAAATCTGCTGCAGCACACACCTAAGGTCACAACTCTCTGCTGCCTCACATTAATTTACACCAAACACAGAGCCTAGATGAATGTATGGTTAGTCTGCTGTCACCAGTTTTCAACTCCTACTTATGCTTTTCTTGTGCTTTAACAAAAAGGCACCAGAATTTACCGTAGCAAAACGGCAGCTGCCAGACGCTTGTGAATAATGGCCAGCAGTGGGGTCTGAATTCCCAGTGGGAAGAAGACATGAGCCAGCGACACCAGTGGCTCTTCCAGGAAACATACAGCCTTACAACAGCCTGCTGGGGCTTTTTGGGAATGGTTGTAATGAAACCCTCAGAAACCAGCTCCACAGCATTCCTTCTCCCTCAGTCTGAATTGGTTTGTACGTATCTTGTTTCTCTTAACAAGGTAGATTTGTGGGTTTGAGATTCAGAAAGTTTATCCATGTCTGTAATAGCCATAGTTCATTGACAGAACCACGTACACAAAAATGTAGAAATGAGCACCCTAAATGTATCTGACACCACTCTGCTCACACACATTGCCGCATACTTATACATATAGTCATTATTTATTAAACACGTTTTGTCTTAATTATATTCAATAATTTCAGCAATAAGTACATTTTCATAAATCATTATTTCTGTTATTTACATAGAATTACTTTGAGTTGCACTTAGAAATAATGTTTTTACTAAGTGTTTTTGGAATGAAACAAAATTTGTGAACTGTTTTTAATGCACTACTTAATTCACTTTAGTTTTATATTTACATCATTTGCTCTATGGCAGGAAGTAAACATTCTGTGTTACTGGCTTGTAAAAAACCCCAACCAAATACTTCATACTTCTTTCTTACAGTCTGGATGTTCTCAGGGCTCCCAAGAAATATATTTTGTTTACGTGTAGGACCTAGCTGGATTGAGTTACAGAGCAAGGATATGACAGAGAAGAGGAAATAATTATAAATGTGGAAAGTTCTCATAAGACGGTCCTTTTGTAATTTGACAGAACTATTCTGTAGTTCTATGTAACATGCTGTAATGTTGTAATTATAGGCAAATCTATCATCAGATATTCAACCTATTCCTGTCAAATGCCCTTCATGCTGTTTTGCTGAAAGAAATAAAAATCAGCTGCCTTACATGTCACATTCAGTCCACCTAAGCAGCAAGTGTAGTTCTAAGCTCTTTCTATGCTAATGGAACCAGCAAAGATGTGCACACCCATCACAATTACCTCTCAGAGCAATTAATTTCACCTGCAGAGTTAAGTGAGAGTGATCCTCTATGCTAAATACACAGAGATTATGGCATTACAAAAGAAATTTATTGAGTCTAGAATGCAAACAGTATTCTCCCAGTAACATCTCTTTACCATCTGTCATTCACAGCTCTTAATCAGTAGTTAATAAGCCATGGGCCTCAGGTAAGATTATTAACAGGGAAGAAGGGTCAAAAATAAATAAAGGAAAATTGCAAGTGGGCTTGATAGGCAAAGAGTCATTCAGCCTCCGCAGAGGACTGCACGTGCTTTGTAAAGCGTCTGGAGTTAATCTACAAAATTATTAAAAAAACATGACGCCTGCAGCCATCACCAGTTAGTAACTGGATCTGTGCTACTTTGTTCAGAAAAATCTGGGCAAATAACACAATCAAACACGTGAGTTTTCTGATATTCACTTGAGAAACCTCATTTGTTAAAAGCACCCTACTGGATTCTCCTGAGACTACCTGAGACAGAAACATCACACAGTCTAACACAGATTCAGAGGAAGACTTTTTATTAGTCCTTCTACAGTGTGTTCCTCTCACATGCATGCGATTTTTTTCAAAGCTGTTACTTACTGCAGTGTCAAGCGGGACAATCACTTCCCTTGACCGGCTAGCTATGCTGTATGTGATGCACCCCAGGACACGGCTGGCCCTTTGGCTTCCAGGGCACGCTGTTGACTCATATTCAACTTACCATCAACACAACTCCCAAATCTCTCTTTGTGGAGCTGTTCTCTAGCCTCTTGTCCTCCATTTCTACACGCAATCAGGTTTACACTGTCTCAGGTGGAGAATCTGGCACTTACTCTTGTTAAATTTCTTATGTTTGCTAATTGATCAGCTTTTCAATCTATCCAGATCTCTTCATAAGGCCTCTCTACCCTCGAGGCAGTCCAGAGTTCCCCCTAATTTAGTATCATCAGCAAACTTACTTGATGCACATTTGACTCCTGCATCCAGCTCATTTACAAAAATTAAAATTGAGCCCTGGGGAGCCCAATTGATAACTGGCCATCAGACTCATTTACTATCACTCCTTGGGCTTGCTTTGTCAACCAATTGCTCATCCAGTGTATTATGGACTTGTCTAGCTGCATGCTGGACATTTTGTCTGTAACAATACTGTAACAGTATTGAAAGCTTTGCTAAAATAAAAAAAAAATCCATATCTACTGGTTTCCCTTAGTAAACTACATGGGTGATTTTATCATAAAAGGAAATTAAGTTGTTTAGAAGGACTTTCCCCTCATGTGCCTATGCCGATTATGGCAAGGACTGTATTATATCTAAGTATTTTTCAATAGCACCCAGAATAATCTTCTCCATAATTTTACCAGGCACTGCATAGAGACGGTTGGGCCTGCAATACCAGCATCCTCCTTCTTACACATCTCGAAAAGTAGGATAGTGTTTGCCAGCTTCCAGCTTTCAGTTAACTGAGACCTCTCCAGGATCCCAAGACCGCTGAAAAATAATGGAAAGAGGGCCTGTGATAACATCAGTCAGCTCTTTCAGTACCCTGAGATGAATCCTATGGGGGCCTCATAGACTTATGTGCATCCAGCTGGAGCAGCAAGACTTGAACAGGGATTGAATGGCAGTTTATCAGTTCCCTCAGTCACAGCCTTCCAACACAAGGCTCCAGGAGTTCCAGGGCCATCACTAACATCACAGACAGAATATAAAATGTGATAATGGGAAAAACCACTTCATGTAGTGTTAAACATCTGTGGAACTCAGTGTTGAACTGGGGATCTAAGCTTACACATGTAGGTACGTAAGCCCATATGTGTCTACATATGCATACATTAGTCATATACATATGACAAATAGAAACACATGTAGAATCATGGAATTATAGAATCAGTCATAAGGTCACAGAATCATTGAATCATAGAATAGTTTAAGTTGGAAGAATTCCAACCCTCTCTGCCCCCTACATGTTTAAGGACAAAATCTCAAGGATTTCTCTTTGGCCCTGAAGCCCAGCTTTGTATTTTGCTGAGATTTACCGTAAGAAGATTATCATCTCCCTTAACCTTAGAGTCAGAGTTGGGAGACTGCAAAGTGGAGCCCAAAGGAATAGGTTGCAGAAAAAATTATCCCATGATAAAATATGCATCTGGAATAGGCCTACCTGAAACTGTATTTTTTGCTTTCAGCCTATCCAAAGATTCAAGTTTAGGATTCAATTTATGCTAGGAATTCAGAATAGGAGACCGTCAAAGCCTGTAATACCGTTTGGGGTAGAGCTGTAAAATCTGCCAAAGAAGGGTAGGTTGCACAAAACATTCTCTATGATAACTGTTTAATCTGGATCAAGGCTGGAGGTCCTTTGCTGAGGCTCAAAGTACCTCTAGGTTTAAGGTTAGAATGAGTATATGAAAGACACAAATATTATCTGGAGTGGGGCTGCAGGGTGGGTCATAAGAAGAAAATAATTTCTCTTGAGAACACTTTCAATAGGATCCTCGGCAAAGACTCAGCCTAGGTTTAAGGTTTAAAATCTGCGGTATACATAGGGGTCCTTGGCAATGGCTAGGACCATGCCTGCAGTATTTAAGTTTTGTATCTGGGGAGAGTAAAACCCCAGACTTCCATTTGGTTGTAGAGGTGCCACAGAAGGAAGCTTATTCTGCTGAAAGAGCCCTTCACTGAGAGCTCCTTTGCAGAACATAAGTAAGATCTTTGGCAAAGAATATGTCTTCAGAAAAGGAGATTCCAGAGCTGGGTTGAAAATTACACGAGTCTTAAAGAACGTTTAGAAAAGAATAGCATATTAATCAGCAGTATCCCAAACCACTCGATTTTATTTGTGTTTTCGAGTAAGGAAAAACCAGAATTTTAAGATTTTCTTCCACTACAGTTTATTCTGAGCACGTTCAGTGCAGCAGGGAATATTGCTGCAAACCAATAAACAAGTCTGACTTTCCTACAGGTAGAGTGACTGGCATTCTGAAAGATGTATAGACAGAGTATTCACCTGTTGCAGTAAGTCAAGCTATTCCTTTTATTGTCCATAATAACCTAATAGTATTTCAGGTGGAGAATATAGATTTTTTCTTCCTTTGCTGCAGTTAAAAATATACAGAGTAACATTTGCTGCCTTTGAGGTGTGAGACTATGAAAATATTAACTGTCTACTACATAGCAAGAAGTAGAAAAGGCAAAATTGAATTTTCACAAGATTCAATTTCATTATCATTCTCCTATCCATGTTGTATCATAACTTTATCTAATTCTTCTTTCTCCAAAAGATTAAAAAAGATAAATATTTGCTCTTTGGCATTTCTTTTCTAATACTATTTAGGAGTCTGACTTTTTTTCTATGTTTCTTTATAGACTGGGTTTCTGAACTGGCCTTCCAAGCTGGATTGTATCACAGGATATACCAAATGTTACTGACTAAACAGTCGTGAAAGGAATCGTTCTTACCACAAACTGACACCATGCTGCATCACAGTAGATAACATGAATGTTAGTACAGATGGGATTCTGCCTCTTGGTCATTTAAATTATTTGGGGTATTTGGGTAAGAAGATAAAAATATTATCATTGTTCTTGTGCAATGATAAGAAAAATGACCTTAAAATGTCTTTTGTGAGAAATTATAAAAGCAAAGCTCTTTGCAGCTACCCATCTCAACTTCAGCTAAATGGATCTTTGGGGTAAGAAGTGAGCTATTCTGTCTTAAGCACTGTGTGAAAAATGCTGGTACAGCTTATAGAATGGATATAGTTTAGAAAGAACCTAGTAATTTTCACTAAGGTGCAACATAGGCTGACATAGGGAGTATGCCTATCAAAGAAGATTTGAGAAAATGAGCAACAAAGAGAAAGATGGAAAAGACTGGCTAAATGCAAGATTGCATTATTTATTTTTATTTACCTTTGAGGGAACTGATGTCATGACTATAAATGTCCAAGGCATTTGGGCTCTCAGTGGCAACAGTGTTGAATTATTAATTGTTTTCTTCTTGGAGCTTGTTCTCAATTGCTTTCCAACTCTTTCTAAATAGTAAAATTATCTTTATTTCCAAGCCTGGAACAATAACCTTGTGAAAGATATGATTCATAAGGGAACTCAGATAATGTCACTTGTTTTCCCATGTTAATGAGTAGGCTTCTGTGTTGTTTATGATTTCAGAAAATCCCTTCTGTAATCAAAACCAACCCCTTACACTATCAACAGCTCATAGCAGGAAGTTACTGTTAATTGTCCTGCATTTGCAGAAAAGGAAACAACCTCCTGGAGTCTGACTAAATTTTCACAGAGATGTCAATACAGTTTACACTGGTTGATTAAAACTTTAGAAGCAATTTTGTCATCCAGCATACATACATAAACTAAATCTTGCTTAGAAAGTCTGCTGAATTAGTGCGTATCAATGTTACAACTAAAGAATATCTAAACAGAGCAGAGAATTCAATGTAATCAGGGAGCAATTCTGAGAGTTTTTACCCAGAAGATCCTGCATATCTCAAAAGCGCAGGAAGCTCAATTGGCTGCCCCCCTGAAGCCAGTGATCAAATTCCCTTCCCTTTGACTTCATTGACTGTTACAGAGAGCTGAAGTTTGAGCACCACAGCTTTGATTTTTCATGGCTTAATGAGCAAATCAGTCCTCAAGAAATATCCTTGGAGAGGCTCCTCTAATTCTGTTCCTAGTACTTATTGGTTTGTATTTTCTGATGATACATAATAGTTAATGACTTAACAGTCTACTATATGTTGAGTAAAAAGTCCATATTTCAAAAGCAGATTTTTTAACTAACTCATTGATATATTTATACCTATAATAGCAACAAACATTAAATGCATTCTCTATTTAAAGTAATTCTCAGGCAGTCATAGATGGTTCATGGTATTTGAAATGTGTGTTTACAAAAAGTATTTGAAAAGTGTATTTACAGAAAGTGACAGATCATTAATCCAAGCCTCTCTCTAGGCATGACTTTAGTTCCATGCACAATGACAGTAATTTCTCAAGACTTTTGATTTCTCATCCGGATGTTCCTTCTGCTTGTACACTTGATTGCACCTAATAAAATACATGATAATAACTTGCCCTTCCTAACTTTATCCACCATTATAATGTAACAAAAGCTGAAAATGACAATTTCTTTTGAACTAAACTCTACAAATATGTTGATAAAAAGGAACATTTTTGTGTATTTCATTGTTTGAGAGTAATAGTGTCCACAGCTGCTCCTTGTGTATGCTTTGAATGTTCCATTACTTGGCAACTTCACAAGAGCTGATAAGACTTTTCAGTATTCAAAAGAGAAAGGGAAACTGTATGATACCATGACTTAGCATTCAGAAAGAATACATAATATCCATCACTTTCACAGCAACTAGATTCCCAATTGCCTGACGAATTCACTCACACACACCCTCCACAGCTGTCTTAAATGAAATATTTAGACTTTAAACATACGACTGAGTTTTGTATGGACTTAGGCATGTGAAGTCAGTGCAGCTTCAGTGTCTGCATATGAAATTTTCAAAGATTTTCAGAGGACTTAGCATTATAAATTCCAGTTATCAATCTTGAATGCCATGGATACTAATCAAAATTTTGTTCCAAGATTCCTTTGATGAAACGTATTTATTTGAGCTTACCATTTTTGTGCCTTATAAGAAGATTATTTGAACCTGCAAGCCATCTCATCATGTCTTCAATTCAAAAATACGTCTTCAGAACTCTGCCCTATCCATTATCTAATGAGCATGCAGTCTGATCTACCCAGATGTAAATATCTAGGATGATGATAGTTAAATTCGGGAGCGAATCCCACTTAAGAGTCTTTACAATTATATGGCAAAGGTAGCTGGAAAACTGTTGGGCCAACATAAACAAGGTAAACTTAAGAAATATTTTTTTTAAAAAAAGCTAAATGTAAGCTTAACCCTACAGTCCAGCAACCATTCCCGAGACACTTAGGACAGCACAAGAAGAGGATATCTTACCCCAGATTCTGCCACCTGATAAACAAATTGAAGATTGGGACTCAATTATCTTGAGGGTCTTTTCCAACGTGAATGTTTCTATGGTTCTATAAAATTCAAAAAATACACAGTCATTGATTGAAATTTAAATATGTACCTATGTATCTAGAACAAATGGAGAGACAGTTTGAAAAATCATTGGGCAGGAAAAATTGCCAGAATCTTTGAGTAGCCCACTTAACATATTATACAAGATCTGACAACTAAAGTATAGTTTTTCATATTCTAGAACACAAACAAAACTGAAACCATTATATGCTTTGTGTAGTACCTTGTTGCACAAGATGCCTCACTGAAGTGAATATATGTTGCTTGTGTTCAATGAAAAAAACCCTATCCTAAGATACCTGAAAGATAATTTTCCTATCACTTACCTATCTCAAATCGAAAGGAAGTTCTGTGCAGATGGAAGCGTAATTGGATTGTTTGTGTTACCACAATATACTGTGCTGAATGGTCAGATACATATGTTATACTTCCTATAGATGCCCAGCTTCTCTCTTTCTTCCTCACACCCTACTAGAGTTTGGCAGAGTTTTGCGGCAGTTTATAAAGAAATCCAAAGGAGACAATTAAAAGCCACTCTGGTGCCACCACCACTATTTTTTTGGCAATAAACAGAAGTAAATACCTTGTTTTATGGAGATAGACATGATAATAAACATAACATCTTCTAGATGTTTTTGTACTTCTACTTGCTAAACTTAAAAAATGTACAACTTTCCATTTCAAATCCTGCAGTCTCTATCAAGGTAATATGGGAACTTACTTACATATTTGTCTACTTTTATGTGCATGTATCCTTTATTAATCTATCCATGAAAGGAGTGGATGATTTGGAAAAAATTATGTGACATGGAAAGCTTTCAGAATGCAGAAACAGTGTTGCTTAAGAGCATTCAAGTGGTTTACCTGGGTTTTTTTTGAGTCCTGGTAATATACTGTTTCAATAGTGTGGAACCAATGCCTTTGATTTGACAATACATGCTAAGAAATTCAGTGCTTGATGAGACTGGATGTTCTGTAAAAGACCTCAAAATTTGATACTTTCAAAGAGACGATACTAGCAAATTCTCAACAGCTCCTTAGCTCCTTTGGATTTTCCTTTCTGTGCTCTTTTGAACACCATGTGTGTATACTGTTCTTGTTACCGGTGTCTTTGTGCAACTACTTTGCAATACAGAAGAAGCACTGACCTTCAGAAGCAGCACCCAGCAAAAACATTAATTCCTTAATACTGTCTGGGTCTGGCAAATATTTGGCAATCTTAAAATTTCTATGAAAAGTGCTTGCGTGCTACTAAATCAGTGAAACTTCATGAACAAGCCAATACCAGTTTTTACTGGAGGGAGCAGCAAGAAAATGTTTATGAGTATTTTGATCCTTATCTGTATGAAACCACATTATTCACAGACAGGAGGAAGAGGTGAGAAACACTTTTTCTCTACCTTCTCATGTGGGTTCTTTCCAAAGAGATCGCTTCCTTTTACATGTAAATTGATTCAATCCTTGGAATGTCTTTTTACTGAGCAA
This sequence comes from Neomorphus geoffroyi, assembly GCA_033558235.1. NCBI lineage: Eukaryota > Metazoa > Chordata > Aves > Cuculiformes > Neomorphidae > Neomorphus > Neomorphus geoffroyi. The sequence goes on along the minus strand of JAUMJM010000053.1, from coordinate 736,548 downwards.
CTGCATGGAGCTCCCTATGTATTTTAATTAAAATCACACTCTTGAATCCTGTTTTGAATCAGTTGAAAATCAGGTATTTTTCATTCTCTGGCTTCAAGATTAAAGTCATCACTGGCCTATAAGTTAACTCACTGCTCTCTGTGCCTTCAACAGTGATTAGGTGCCAGCTCTTGGTTGCAGGATAGGTCCCCATTGTTGTTCTGTGTAACTTTCTGTTGTAAACAGCCTTTTACTTTGCAGAATGAGACATTTTGCTGCATTCCATGCAGTCAAACTCTCTTTTGGTTTTAGTATCTCAAAAAATTTTCTGCTTTTTCTTTTTCATTTCAGCTAATTAACATTTTCATTACAAAGTTCTTCATAACCTCACAGCTCCATCCCTGATGTATCTGCATCTATTACTGTGCCTGGATGGGACCCCATTGGAAAGCACTGGAACTTGCAGTGTTTTCAGTAATCTGTGAATCTGAAGGAGGACTGGAGACAGCATTACCTTGCCGCATATAAAATCCTCATTCTGCTTGCCTCCAAGGTGACATACAGCTAGTATGGAAATCTGAGTTCCATCCAGTGTCTAAAAGATTGTGAAACAGTTCATTGGTCCTATTCAACGCTGGCTTAAGAATCGTAATAAGAAATTTGTTTTTAAAAATGATTCACTGGGTTTAACATTGGCCTTTCTTTCTGATTGCCAAATTAGTATTTCTGAGTTGCATTATTGCTCCCTTTTCTCATCTGGATCCCCCAGTCTAGTAACTTTACCTTTTGTGCCAGCTTTTAGTTAGAGTGTGTCAGTGGAAGAAAGACATGTCAATAACCATTACAGTGTTATAGCGTACGTGTACAATACAGATCCTATTTTTGTTTCAGTCAGTGAAATACTTTTATTTTGTGAACTTTCTGATTGCTCGGTTTCAAATGGGTGCAGTTTAATTTCTAATATGTTTGTTTTCCCAATATATATGCCATAAACATTGTACTTCCTCTTTGTTGAAAATAAAACAGTTTCTTAAGGAAGGAAAATGTTTCTTTTGCTCTTTTAAAGAATTGTACTGAACATCATAAATGCACATATTCTTGCTACTTTGCTGTGCCGAGAAGAAAAGATTAAGAGATTGAGATGTAATACTGTAAGATTTTACTGCATAATGAAAGGTATATACTGCAGGTCAGCTCAAGTAGTTAATTTCAAATGGACTGGGCATTACAGTGTTTTTTTCTGCAATATCAAAATCAGAAAGAGAGCAGGAGCAGAGTAATTTGATAGAATAAATCAACTCTAGCAGCTTGTATGTCAGTAAACATTTTAAAATTAGTTGGGGACATTTTAATACTAGCAATACTATCAAACGAGTTTTCTATGAAGAGGAGAAGCTTGATTCTTTTCAAAATTATCTGCTTCTATTTAAAAATAATACTTTAATAAACCATATTTTTGCAATGCTATGTCTTATTCAATCATCTGCCTAAACCCCAAAATGTTGTGTTTCAACATTATTTTTCACTGGCCTGCATTTTTGATATCTATAACTATCATGCTAATTCAAAGCCTTTGCAAATAAAAGAGTTTTTTCATACTTGTACATCTGATCTTTTATAAGATAGAACTCAAAAAATGGTCAAGTTTGAGGACACTCCTGCTTAAGATTTAAGCACCTGACTCTTGCCAGTTCAATAGAGCTAGAGTTAATAAATGAGTCATCTAATGGATGGAAATAAGAACAAAAATGTCATTCGTAAGTCAGTCAGCTGAAGGAGGGAAAAGGAATATTACATAGGATACTTTCCTGTAGACAATAGGCAGAAATAAGACTTTAAAAATCTGTCCAATTTACATAAGACATGGAGGACACGTGCATGTACTTGATGGCAAAAGATCATAATGAGTTTGTGGAGTTTTTTCTATACGTTACGATACACAGAATATTTCTAAAGATGCTTTTCAGAATGTAAATAATTCTCTGGGAGCCATGCAATATTAAATATTGCGTGCAGTGATAGTAAAGAAGCTTTCCAAGTACTGCAAAGGCCACAGACTGAATGCAGCATGGGCTAATTATAATCCATTCCACAGAAAATGAATGCTTCTGCTTTGGAATGAAACTTTTGCATTTTTTCTCTGGCACAAGCTCTGAAATCTTATTTTGGAAACAAACAAATTACATTTTTATCAATATTGACAAAAAATTGCAGAGGTTTCTGGGCTGATCTATATACTTCCAGGCCTAAGGGAAGTCACCTTAGTGGGCACAAAAAATCAAGGATTGATGACAGAAAAGTTAAAAGGACATAGCCAATTTAGCATATATCTGCAAGACTTTTAAACTTGGTCATATTGGTATCTTTCAAGAAGAAAAAACCCCACAGCCTCATTTAGGTTATTGTTTTTAATTTATTGAATCTGTAAATTGCATTCTTCTTTTCTGCTTACTTCCAATTTCATCCAGAGAATGATTGGCTTTGTGCTCTGCAAAATACTTGAACCAGGCAAAACACATTTATTTTCCTTGACAGATGTAAGAATTTAATTATGGAAATAATTAAACATTATAGAATAGTTGCTAAATTCAATTATATACGGATTCATCTATAAGTGTCCAATATTCTTTATGGTTTCTCATTTGAGGTGACACTTTTTTTGACAGCTGTCTGTTCTACTGCTTGTAAGTTTAATCATTTAATTAAAATTTCCACAATAAATCTATTAATAACATCATAGCAGATTCTAGGGATTTTGCCCAAAGAAGTACTGTGAGTCAAATTCTTCAGCTATTTTGGCATTTTAAAAAACAACAAACAAAAAATATCAGAAAGATTTTTCAAAGACCTTAGGTGTATGAGTAAGTTTGAATATTTAGTAGCTTAAAGACTGCATCTTGAATTCGTATCATTAAATTACAGTGCCATTGCATTTATGATAATGTCAACTAAATTGCTTCAGGTTTTATTGACCATTTCCATTAGGCTTAGAATATGTTTAACAGGATAAAAAACTGTAGTAATTGAGCAGATTAAGAATGCTGACATTCCTCAGTGTATCAGATTGACATCTACCAATAGCACAGTGCTTCAATTCATTAAATTGAATTTATCCGCTAATTTATCCATTTCTATTCTTTTCAAATTTGGCTAAATAACCTACATCACAGAGGAAACTGAAATGGAAAAAAGTTTACTTATCATTTTCTCATTGAAATTAAAAAAAGTAATGGTTTTCTTTATATTACTTAATGAATTTCAAACATCAAATAGTTAATTCAATAGAAATCCAGATTTTAAATTATTTTCTCATCTGAAACATTTTGAGTTTTATTTGAAAGAGAGGCCAGGCTAAATAGCTTCCAATTAGTGCTTACGGGATTCACATTCAGTTTCTAGATGAGCTAAAAATGTCCCAATTGAGTGTCAAGGAACAACACTAACTTTAAATCAGGCTGTAGTGAAAAGAGGAGTTGATAAAGAAAGTATGTGTTACTTTTTGTCAACAGCAAATTGGTTCATATTGGAAACAATTATTACTTATTATTAGTGCTAGGTCCCAGTAGAACCCCTGCCTGATTGCATACCTTTTTTAAAGGATTCATGATCCAAGATTGCAGCTTATTTTCCCTAGAGAAACTTTCTCAGGAATTTCCTGTCTTAAACATACAAACTCATATCAAATACAAAGACATTGTATTTCAGTCACAGGAGTATAGAGAGAAAAACTGGTATGAAAAAGTATTACCGTTCTTAAGATTTCTTACGGGAGCACAAAAAATTCACATAGTGGTGAGTGGAACACGTTTATATTCCAGCACCTTTGTTTGGGCTTAGTTTCTTAAATCTTTCTTAAATCTTGAATATGGTTTACTCCTCTATTATTCCAATTTCACCCCAGTCTAATTTGACTTATTTCAAGAGATAAAATTAATTCTTCAAAAGAAGAATCAAGGCTATTACTTTTGTGCTGCAATCTCAGTGAGCAGGCAAGCTATGTCCAGTTTTCTCTACGCTGGCAGGAGATGAACCCCAATAAGAATCTATTTGAGAGTGATACAGTTGGTGCCAAGAGCTCAGTATTGGCACTGTATGCATTTCAGAAAGTTTTACTCCAGTTGGCGCTGAATGGTCCTATGGTCCTTTGAACAATTTCCAGTGATCACAGCAGAGCATTTTGAATTATAAAGTATTCGTAATTAGAACTGTTTAAGTCAGTAGAGTTTCAAGCCTCTTGATGACTGTTTTAAAGACATGCAAGGAAATAATACTAAACATCGTATCAAGCTGAAAAAGCAGACCTATATCAGTATCAGTATCAGTTTATGAACTCATTTGTTAGTTCTGATTACTTCAAGTAACTTAGAATCTTTTGTTGCTTTCTGTCCTTTTATTAGTGGTGTTTGTATATGTCTCTACATAAGGAATTCCGTGATTTACATGTCTACATAAGGAATTCCATGATTTACATGTCTATTTTAAGCCTGTTGGTTTACACTGAGTCTGTTTTACAGCAAGCCAGCTTCTTGCCTCTGAGACATACCAAGGTCCAGTTCTGGAGAATGTTCCAGAAACAGTTTCCGACAGAAAATCTGGGTGCTGCTTTGCCATACCTTGCTCTCTCCACCACCCCAACAGGGCACTCCCATGAGTCCTCATGTAATTTGCAGGGCAGAGAAGAGGTTGAGCGTTTTCCATACAAAAATTTCACTTACCACTGATAAAAATCTTGCCTTATTCCAAGTGCTTTGATCTGATTCTTTTCCTATTGCATAGTTAATTATCGTGCAATTAGTGTACGATATACTTGGCTCAAAGGAGACCGAAGTCAAGAGCAATATGCTATGTATTTTCTCAAGGCACTTTAGAACATACTAAACTTTGAGTAGACTCAAGGCACTCTGTTCTATTGACCTTCGTGGCTTTGTGCCCTTTGGTAGATACAGCCCCTGGCTAGTGTCCCTAGTCTGCTAGATTGACCTCACTTTCAGTAAGTTGTTTAGCTTTCATGTGTTACAGACTAATAGCAATTTCTGGCCTCATAATGGCGTCAGGAGGATCAGTACCTCAATCTGAGGGTAGATGTGGCCCCCTGTCCCTCTAATAGGCAGTGGCCATTAGTTTTACATCAACCAAGATATAGAGCTGTCAAAGGAGATGCTCCTAGGACCAGGTGTGTGCAGCAGAGCTACCTGGACCACCATGGATACATCTGACACAAAGACCTCAACAAAATAACAGATACAGTTCTGACCTGCCACTGCCATAGCGAAAGACCCATGCCTCCTTTGTTATCTGCTCTCTCTTGCTCCCCTGGTCGGCATTACATTACCAGCTGATGGGGAACAGAAAAAAAACAGATTAATACCACTCTCCTGGTGACTGCAGATGTGAGTCACACTGCTCAGTGGTTGGATGCTGTGGTGGTAAGGGCAACTATAAATGAACTGATCTTCACCGTTGTGTTTAATTGTATCAGTACCCCTATATTTGTAATGTTTAGACTATATTCCAAGTGTTCTAAAAGAAACCATTATTTAAGAAAATAAATTAGAATTTCAATGACTAATTAGTTCACCTAATGCCTCACTGGTGTTAATAGTGCATTCTTTAATATTCTTCTGGTTAAAAGCTGGTGTCTTAGTAATGTGTAACATAATATGAGAACATTATCACACTCAGATAAAGTAATGATTAACATGACAGAGAATACATCTTACCTTATGTAGGAATTAATTCAATTTAGTAGGTATTTCCTTTTTATGTAACTGGCATTTCACAAGTATTGGCTGTCTAGATGCATGTTCTCACCCAAACCAGGAGAATGCAGTGTCTACATATTCTGCAAGGAACGGGAGGAGGAGGAGATGAAGGAAAAAAAGATATTACTGACAGATCAATTCCATAGCCCATTTTAATGCAAGGTTCTTCTCAAAGACCGTGAGTCATTTACCTGAACAAGTAAGTTAAGTAACCTAAAAAGTGGAAGGTGCTTTGCCTCAGGCAAGTAGCTTGTTCTTAATCTGCCTTTTTTTCCTGATTGCTACTGGAAAATTAACAATTATCCCTAATGCAAGGCCAAAGAAAGAAAGATAAAAAAAAGGTAAAAATCCCTGCAGCCTATACCTATTTGTCACAGCAAGGGAACAACAGCGGCTGCTGTTTACAAGGTGGCTTTAAAAGTTTGGAGAACTTAAGAGAAAATGATGCCTAGAAAAACTTTCACAGCTTTATTTTTTTTTTTTCTCCCTTTTTCCCTTTGTTCCTCCCCTCCTCTTTTGTCTTTTCCAACTTTATACAGTGTTTGTACAGAGTAATTTGTATTTGTTAGAGAAATGGTTTGAGGCTTGTTAATTGTAAATTGGACATTCGGCATATACGGGAATTGGAGAACATAATTCTATATGCCAAACCCAGAAAGTAAAGGTGAAGAATGGAGACACTCACCTGTACATTATCTCCTTTCTGTCACCATTCCTTCCCTTCCCTTGCTTTTACAGACTTATTCATTGTTGCAATCACTACAGAGTTGGAGATTTTTTCCAGAATAATCATAATGATAAATCCTCAACAAATAGGCTTCAGTGACAGAAGTGCATGCATTATATAATCCCACATTTTCTTGGATGGTAAGAGTCATCAGTAGCTTTCTCCCACTCACAGTACCAAATTTAGAATATGACTAGTATATAGAGAAAGTCACTTTATTCACAGCAATTCCCACCTCTACAGGATCGATACCATTACATCCCTTTGACAGTCTACATCTTTTCTGTTTATTTAGTTCAAGACTGAGTTGTCAGGTGGAAGTGTTACATGGATGTTGCCTCTCTTCTGCCAACTAATTTGAGATTCTCAGAGAAAACATTAATGGATAAAATACATACATTGAATAAAAAGCTCTGGGAAAAGTGGGTGACAATGAGTAGTTGAGAGTTCTGGATGATGTAGACTTGTACCCAACAGGGAATTTAATTAGTACAAGACCTAATTAAACAGCGCTATAAATGAAGCATACTGTCATGTACAGAAGAAAGAATAGCCTACACTTTCCCTAGAAATCCAGATTTTAGAAGACTTCAGAAAACTTAGGGGACTGTAATTCTAAAAGACATATTAGCATCTTGCCAAATATTAAGTGAAAACCTACTTGGAAGAAATGATAGAGTATTATGCAGCTTATCCCAGCCCCCTATCTGTTGGTTTTGTGGTGTCATTTGTGAGGGTAGCTTGTAAACTTTCAGAATTCATACACCATTTTGATATTTTGTATTAGAGGCTGGTAGTTCTTCCTTCCCCAAAATAAAAATGCCTTTCAAAGAATTCATGTTTCTTACAGCAAAATACAACTTTCAGTGAAATTTTCTATCACTTAACAATCAGCCATGGTTACAAAGATTCTGATCTTAGTTCCAGTAGCGTCTCCCTTCCGTTTTACTTTGCAGTGGTGGGGAGATGGAAGACTTATTTTTCATTTGTTATGATTAAGCCTTGGACAAAATTTGAAAAATATTTAAAATTTTGTTTTAAAAATCTTACAAAACAGATATTTTCATTTAGCTCTAGCACTTTTTTCAGGGTTGTGCATTCAAAATCACTAGTAAGGAAGCATCCAGGAACAAAATGACAAACACTCCCGAAATCCAGAATATTAAAAAGGAACTAGCTAACAAAAGCCTAACACCTTTAAATCAGATCTCATGAAAACTCATATTTTGGATTTTATTTAAATCTTTGTTCATTTAAGTGAGTCCTAAGATTAGGTGCTCCAGAAAAAAAAAAATCTAAATTAGAAAATGTTTTAGCAATGCTATCTTTATTTATACAATTCTTAATCCAAGTTATTTGAACCTTTAATTTCAGCAGTTGGAGCCCAGTTTTGAGACTGTATTACCAGCTAAATGGAGACAGTAGCAATAGCATCCAGCTTTAAGCTCTGTAGATTAATAGAGACACTCTGGAAAAAGCTCCAATCCTCATACACAGACCATATGACCAAGAATCTTGACTGCTTGGAGCTGCCCTACTCCAGGTGTTCCATCCTGCTAAAAATGATGGTAGACTGGGAAATAGAAAATTAGAGAATTTTCATGGAAATTATTTTGGATTTTAAGATTATAAGAAATAAATGCAGCATTTCTGAACATGTTACTTGCTTACATGTCCAGATTATCTCTGACTAAATATATTAGTATATATTAGTTCCCTACCTATCTAAATACAAATAAGATGTGGTCTGTCACAGCTAAAAAGGATTTTAAGCATCAAAGTATCAGAGGATGATCCAAAATTATAATCTGATTGTTTAAGTGTCATTTTTAAGTATTTTATGATTCAATGTTGTCAATAATTAAGACTATAGCTATATATATATATCAAATATATATATATATCAAATAATACTGGTCATAAAATTCATGTTGAGAAAGGGTTGGTTTTGAATATTGCCTTTAGTTATCTGCCTGTTATCCCTAGATTGACGTGTCCAGTTCAATCTCTGCTGCACAGACAGAAATATTTTCCAATATGACTGAAAACCACAGCCACAAAGAAGTAGTGCAGGCACCGGTTTTGGGGGAACCATAAGGTAAGTGGCCTGAACAGTTGGATTATATACTCTGAAAACAGTGAATTCAATACTTGCTCCTATGGGTTGTTCTAACTCTCACCACTCAGAGCAGAATACAATTTCATTTGAAGACCCATGCTCTTCATACTGGAACAGGAAATTTTCACACTAACAAACACTGAGACAAATATATTGGGCTAAAATGAATTATGGATGCAACTCAGATATATGTCCATAGAGATCGTATTTGAGTAGTCAAAACAAATATTCATTCTTGACTGAATAAATATAACTGGAGCTTCTCTCATTTTTATCAGCCTAATTCACACGTTACTTTTCAACTTTATGGGCTTCAGCCAATTAAACTATCTAACTTTTTCTGAAACATTTTCTCATGCACATTCATAACTCGTATACCATACTTTATACTTAGAAAGGAGTAGGATGCATTCATGATTTCTTTACTTTATTTTTGCACAATTTATGATACACGGGGATTTGTAAGGCTTGTTAATCTTTAAATCAATGACAAAAATATTAATATTTTTTAAGTGTTAATCTATTTATTTATAAGAGTCTCTCTCTGTTGCATTCCTATTTTTTTCTGAGTACATCCCATGGGGATTTTTTCCTGTTAGTCTGATGTTAATTCCTTCTGGAAATTGGGGAAAACTATGTATTTTACAACTTCCCCAGTGATGATGAAAAATGCCTACAAAGTTTAGGGGCCACAGCTGCATTTTACAAGTTATATATGAAATGTCGTTACTTTGTATTAGGTTATTTCCATCTTTTTTGTCTCTGATAACATTAAGTCAGCTTCTGTAACAGTTCTTTCCAATTAGTATATTTTTTGTTGATGAAGCATATAATTTTTTTTTTAATATGAATATGAAATATGAATTATAACCAGAGGTATTTTTCCAGTTTTGATAAAAAATTTCTTTCCCTGCTACACCACTTAATACATACTTATCTTTGCCCTTAGTAATATAACAGGGAATTAATTTTGAATCCATGAGGCATATAGAAATGAAGATAATTTATATAATTCAAGCAGTGTGGAGGCCACATGTTTGCAGAGAGAACTGATTCCATAGCGATCTCTCCTGACGTCATAATTAGTAATTAATATGATTCACATTTTTGTTTTCTTTGTGCTATAAAGCTTGTAATTACTGAAATTTTATTAAGAAAGGTTCTGCTGTTGGGGTAATTTATCACATTTTTTCCTGATAAATATGATGTTTTCACATTCCTTCATATGTATTATGTCCTAGGAGTAATTTTATTTGCTTGATCATAAGAAACCTAAGTAAAAGTCAAGTTTCAGTATATCATAATTGAATTATCCCAGTGTAATTCAGGTGACTGAGTCTGTAATCAGTAAGGCAGGAAGATACGGAAGAAATGTGTTAGAAAGATGAACACTGACAAAGGGGAATAAGAATAATAAGGAAAGTTACAGAAATTGGTGCTAAGATATGACTGCAGATCATGAAGTTGCACAAAAAAAAAAAGAAAATAAGTGATCTTTGTGCCTTTTTCCACTTCCTGAGTCTTGAAGAGTATTAGGGAATAACAGTCGTATCCTTGCCCAAGCAGGAAGGAGCTTGCAAGGAAACGTATCTAGGATGTCTGGAAATGACAAACTCTAAAGGCTACAATATAGTAACACCTTTTGCCATTTCTTCAACTCTTCACCACATGAAGGTTCCTGACTTCAGGGAAAACATATGGCGAAAAACATTTGCGTTTCTAACTCCTTGACATAACCATGGCAGCCTATTAGACCATTGTGGAAGGGAAAAAAACACAGGGCGCTCTGGGGTTTTTATTTTCTGTAGACAGTTTGAAATACACTGAAAGCAGTCTTAATGTTTTTCACTTCTGTTTTTTCCTCTCTTTTTGAATGAAAAGCAATCTAGGAGATTTATCACAGTATCAGTAAAATAAGCTCAGGATTGCTTTTTTCCAGGGAAGAAGAAAAGAATTTAGGACTCTCTGCCAAAATCTCCTTGCTGTGAGCATGAGTTGTTCCTTGACGTATACAGGGCTCTTAGTCAAGGAACAGCTGGAAATACAGAAATGAAAGACAATGAAAAGACAAATTAAAACAATAGAAGAATCTTTCAGTTTAATTTATTACTGCATTAACATGTCCATTTTCATGTTAATGTTTTTCATTTTGTTTACTTTGAAGGCTTTTAGGAAAGAATTATCTCCGTCTGCTGCAGGATAATATACTAAATAGACATTACGCAGGTATGTTTCCATATTCTATACTTACCCACCACTCAGGTAAGTAGCTTTCTAAACAAACCCTGTACTAACATTAATGTAATCATAGATCACATTTGTGCACACAGGTAGAGGAATAAACTCAAATGCGTTTGCAGCCCATGTGGGGACATTGCTAGCTAACACAAACATCATTCATTTCTCTTTTGTTTTTAGATGTAATTTTTTTGTCCGAAGTAAGCAAAAGATTCATATCTCAAATATACTACTCAATTATTCATACTCAAAGACAGCAGTTATCCTTGTTACTGTATACTGTTTACTGGTGTTTCTGTGTTATCAAAAATTCAGTGATGACAACTACTTTACTAATAAAAATCAAAGTATTAAACCCCAATTACAACAGATGAAGTAGTTAAAGAAACAAACAAAATAACTGGTTTAGATAGATTTAGTATCCATTTCTTGCAAACAGTGAAATATGTTATTAAGATTTAAGGTTTTTTTTCTTTTCAGGGAAGATTTTCTTAATCTAAATCTTCATCATTTTATTAACCCTGTAATAAAGTTAAAATCTGAGTGAAATACAGGAGATGTTGAAGTAAAAAGCAGTGGTCAGTTGTAATACATCCCAGCAACATCTAACAGAGTTTCTATTTCTTTCTTATGTATGATTTAATACCAGAACTTTTAAAATGTTTTTATCACATCTAACAGACTAATGAAAAGCATTAGATCTCTTGCAGAAAGAAAGAGAATGAGGGCTCTGTCTTTTGGTACTGCTGATGGTAGTGTTTAAAATAATTCCCTTTCTGTGTATAAAAGTAAATTAAATTACTGCTTTTTAAGTTTCAAATAACACAAAATGGGATAGTTGAAGAAGAATAATAATGGTGGTTAAAAACAATGGTAAAAAGAGTAATTTAACATTAGAAGAATGACCATATAAACCCTTCTTTGCCTTTCCTTTTTCATATAATGAGATATTTTTCTGGCAGATTCATAGACAACAGTCTTTTTCTCAGTCAGGGTAACCTGAAATAACTTTAGCATATGTGTATCATTAGGAACAGTAAAAGAAATAGTAGTTGTTTTAATGTGGGAACTATAAATAATTGGATAATACTGTTACGCATAAAATTGTTTTAAAGTAAATGTGTTTTAACACTAAATAAAAGTTTCTTTTTCATAAAATAAAAAAGAATTTATTTTAATAATTGACAGTGTGGGTAGGACCACCCCATATTTTATCCTTCCTGTTGTCTTGAAATCAGTTCTGATGTAAAAATTTGCACTCTATTATATCTATTAAAATCAATCTCTAATTGATTAAGAGATTGCTTACTGGCAAGTCCTAGAAGATAATGGTCTGCTAGGAGTCATTATTAAAGAAACACTTAGGTTTAGGCTTAAATATAGGTTCTTCAGAAAAGAAAACAAAGTGGGAAAAAAACCCACAAAAAACAAACTTGAAAAAGGGAAGGATAGACATTCAGGAATAAAGTACAGATAAACTTATAGACTGCAATGTATTTTAGAAGACTGTGTATCTTTTGGGACTACTCAAAAAATTGCATTAAAAAACCCAAATAAGTTATTGAATAAAATATCTAATATTTCCAAGATCTAATATTGTTATCAATTAAAGATTAACAAGAAATTTAAAAATCACTCTAGTTTAAAAAGGAAGCTGTATAAGGATTTCTTTAACATGGAAGCAGGTTCATGTGGAGGAAACATATTGTACTATGGTGCAATATATGAAGACTGTTGATGAAATTTTATAGACTGAGACGTATCCAATAGTGTAGTTGTCAATCAGTAATTGCCACTAGTATTACAAATTTTTATGGATTCCAAAACCATGTGAAATAGGGGACCCTATTTGTGTGTAACGGTTCCAGAGAAAGGATATCATTAAATACTGATTTATGACAAATGCTATTTTTGCCGTGGCATATAATAATTTAATTCAATACATCTATACAAACTGTATCACACCTCAGAAAGGAAAATATGAGATGATAGTCTCCTAGTTAAGGCAAAACCTCTAATACAGGTTGAAATCCTTGCTTTGACTCTTTGGTGCTGAACAAGGTGCTGCTCTATGCCTTCTTTAACAACCAGGTTATAGGGCACGTCAATTTAATTGTCTCTCTTACTCTTCCGGTAGTTTTGAACTGAGGATCTGAAACTTACTTGTTGCTTTACGATAGATTTCCATATTCACCTCACTTCTCTGAACCAAGCTTCCTCACGTGTTGACATTACATGCCTTTACATTTTCCTTCTTGCCTTCTCTGTGTGCTCCTGCGCAATTCTACCTCACTATTTGGCTTTTTCCAAGGATTTCCTCTAGATAAAAATCTCATCAAGTCTATTATATTCTGTGAAATTTTGAGTGAGAGATGTGCTGGTTTCTGACACACTGTCAGCAGCAGGCTTTAAGGCAGATTTGTAACTAAACACAATTTCAAATATTTTGTAATAAAGTAAAAAGCAAACAAAAATTACAAAAAGACTAGGTTTGCCTGGGCACCCACATGCACGCTTTCCCTGAAGTAAATAAATATGATGCGTTTTGGCCAGGAAAGTTAGTCACATTTCAGCGCTAGAGATGACTTTGCCTGTGTGCATGCAAGCATTTTCCTTGCTTCTCCTGAATTTCTTTACAAAATTCATACTAAAATGAACACAACAGATACAAGTAAAAGAATCACAGAATTATAAAGTCAATGGATAGAGAAATTATAATTTACTTTTCAGATTTCTTAAGATTTGTTTCCACCTTGGACTAATCTTGCAGGTAGGATAATTCAAGACAATTGCAAACTACACAAACAAAAACGTTTCTGCAGCCTAAGTCAAGAAATGCTTTCTTGCTAAATGTCTAACACAAGAACAATGCTAAGTTTTCAGTTTCTAGGCTGCCTTTTCTAGCCTTGATATTCCCTTTACTCTAGGTAGAACTGTGTTGCTAAAAAATTGCCTAAGCACCATGATTATATGTAAAACTGTCTTCTGCTTTCAAATAAATCTGGTACTACGAATGTTTATCTTACTGGGGAAAGGTGGAGATTTAGTAGTGTCTTCCACAATGGATAAAATTATACTCTTGACTTGCAGGCGTCTTGCATATCAATTACTGGGTCTTCAACAATACCCAGAAATAAGCTTATTATACTTTTTCACTGAGGATCGAATCTTGGATGGCATAATTCCTGCAGGTGTCTACACAAAGCAATTTCACTTCAATTATAGGGCTATACAGAGATTTATAACAGTGAACACTGAACAAATGTATGAATTTTTAACTGAACAGCAGTTTTAGCTTCTCTCCACTGATCTAAGCTTTCCCAGGCTTTTAATCCTCAAAGAGCTAAGAAGTTCAATCAAAGCCTAAATTACAGGTCTTGGCAAGAAGACCATGTTGACCTCACTCCAGAAAAAAAGTCCTTGTTTCCAGTAGTGACATAAGACAAGTTTTGTTAAAACACTGAATAAAATAAAAAAACCAATGTGATTATTTAACCTATTTTCTAAAAAATTATAGAAAAAGAGGAAACTGTGAGGGTATTACAAAAATTTGTTCTTCACACATCATTCCTCATTTGTCACCCATGAAAAGTCAAGGTTTCGATGAACTCAAGCCTTTCACATCCAGATAAGTTTGTATTGTTTTTCTTGTTGCTTTCCAGGTGCTAACGAATAGTTTGACTGAGGATGATTTCCAGGAACTGAGGCAAAACTGAATGACTCCTCCATTCTCCATCTTGCTGGTGCTTTTGCTATTGTCCTGTGTACCACAAAATAATTTCAAGACATGTAGATAACCTATGTCACAAACATAATGTGTTTATTAATAATCTACATTTATTCTCTGCTAATTTGTAGGTATTATCTGTGTTAACCCTTTCTTTTTATCTAAATTTATAGGAAGATGAGAGAAGGATTCTGTCTTAATGAACAACAGTTTAAAAATTCATGCTTATTAGCAAAACAGATTTGCCAAAGTATGTCAATATCAAAAGACATATAAGATTCACCTTCCATGTAACGTATTTTTCCATTCACAATTACCTTTAATTATATTGTTAATCAAATGAGCAATAGCAAAATGTACCAACTTCAAGACTACTCAGTGTCTTATGGAGATCTCTGTTGTTTTGAAAACAAACCTCAACCAAATCTTCGGAAAGTTAACTGATTTCGTACATTAATCTTATTTTTTCTTTGTTACCATTCATTATTAATATACAAAGTGTGAAATAAAGTTGTCAGTTATGCACAGGATATTTTTAACCCTTTGAGCTTTAAATTGCTTGATAATCTGTAAATGTGATATCCTTTTGACTCTAGCCTAAAATCATTTTGCTGCTTTTTTTTTTTAAAGTAAATGTTTTATAGATAAAATTAGGAGTGAAAGTCTTCTCTTACTTTGGTTTTCAGTAGAGTTTGTTGCAAGATTTGCTCTTTTAAAGCTAATAACTTAGCAGCTCCAACCTTCTATTTTTTACAGATACATTATGATTTAAATTATCTATCATCCACATTTCCACATCAATCTCCAAGAAAAATTTTAATTATAAAGATGGATAACGAGTGTAGAAATGAAGACAGATTATGGGGCAAATTTTCAGTTGATGTAAATGGATGCTACTGTACAGATTTCAGAGAAAATTACTCATAAACTTAGCCGAAAACCTAATCCATCTTGCAAAAATAAACAGCTGGCTACTTTTTCTACTGAGCTATATATTGCATAATTAAGCATTTGATTTATTCTCCAAAATAAAATCTTTTATTAATGTGGAGCTATTCATGTTTTTAAGATGAAGTTTTTTCTTTAAATGTTTGGTATAGGGCATAGAAAAAGACAAAAGTGGGCTAAAAGGATCTGAAGAACATTTGAAAATCATGGAAAGTTAAAAAGTTGGATAATTAATGTTAAAAAAAGAGAATAAGATGGTAAGGCAATGAGTCAAGGTAGGGCTTATAAGCTCCTGCCGTTAACATGTTGTAGTTGTGTAACTTAATGAATATTTATATTGATTTTAAATGTAGACACAAGAATCTGGGAGAGTGAATACAAGCGAAACTGGATGGAGAATCTACCTGCTTTTTCTCTTAATGACTTTGATTGAATTTCTTTTCCTAGCATAATCCATTGTATTCCCTAGAGGTGTAAAGTTATTAAGCAGACGTATCTATGGAGTGCCAAATTGGTGAGCAGTATGCATCAGTTCATCATGCGCTTTTCTTACCCTTTTACTAATTTCACGTTTCACAGGGAATTTGGCTGCCAGAGAGCAGAAGATAACTTTGCAGCCAGGATGCCTATGACATTCATCTCAGGTCTACATTTCCTTAACTTCCTATCAATTCACTCCGGAGGAAAATATTTTTCTAAGGTTGTTAAAGATTACAGAGAGGAACCTAATGGGATTTTCAAAGTGCCTAGACACCTAAATCCAATTAACCTTTATCTCAAGTGACTTTAGACCTTTCTGAAAATTCTAACCTAAGAAAATACTCAAGGTGGAAATATTACAGCAACACACGCAAATTTTGACAGAGAAAAATAGAATTAAAATTTAAATCCTTATTTTTTAATCATGCAAAGTATAAAGGCTTATGCTTTACATCTTTGCTTTTGATTTTTATATTGAAAAATATCTCTAGGATTTGCATCTACTGCTATTCCTGCCTTTCATCCTTCTTCCTCTATGCTGCAACTATTATGGATCAGCCAGATTCTTTGCCAAAGGTGCAACACTAATATAGTCTTTACATATTGAATATGTGAACTTAAACTCTTCTGTGTTTTCTGATACGGATTTTCTATTGCTGTGAATCATAGAGCAATCATCAATGGTTGCAGTCTGTAACCTAATGTTGCTGAAATCCTTTATAAGCAGAATTCTTACTGACATGACTCCTGCCTTGGGTTTGAAAAAAAATGTAGGGAGACTAAAATCACGCTTGGCTTGCATTCATTAACCTCTTCGCCAAGCGGAGCAGTCCCAGCTCTCTCAGCCTTTCCACATAGGAGAAATGCTCTGTTCCCGTAACCACCTTTGTAGTCCTTCAGTGTGCTCTCTCCAGTATGTCCATGTTTCTCCTGTACTGGGGAATCCAGAACTGGACACGGTGCTGAAGATAAGGGCAGAATCACCTCCCTTAACCTGTTGAGATCATTCCTCTTAATGTAGGGCAGGATGCTGTTGGCTGCCTCTGTTGCAATTGTGTGTTGCCGGCTCATGTTCAACTTGGTCCTTATCGGGACCCTCAGGGCTTGCTCTACCAAGTTGTTTTCTATACACTCAGCCCCCAGTATGTGCTGGTGCATGAGATCATTCCTTTTTAAAGGGAAGAGCGTCACAATTTAGAAAGCAAATCTTACACTCTTCCATTTCAGGTCTTGACACTATCATCTCTTATTTGGAAATTCATTGTATGCTGGGTGTTAGATTTGTTTAAGATACCAAAAAGAAATTATTATTTGCACCAACATGAATGATGTGTGTTTCATGATAGCAGAATTTTTATGCATCCTTTCATATAATAGAATACCGTTTTGGAAGAGACCTCAAGGATCATTTGGTCAAGCCTTTCTTGGCAAAATCACGGTCTAGAGAAGATGGTCCAGCACACTTTCCAATGAATCTTAAAAGTGTTCAGTTTGGGGGAATCACCTGCTTCCCTGGAGAAATTATTCCAATGGATGATTGTGCTCATTGTGGAAATTTTTCTCTTGTGTCCAATCTCCCCCAGAGTAACTTGTAAGCATTATCCCTTGTCTTTTCCATGTGACTCCCTTTAAATACTGGAACATGGTGATAAGATCTCCCCTAAGTCTTCTCAAGGCAGAACAAATCTAGTTTTCTCAGCCTTTCCTGATATGGGTGGTTTCCCAGTCCTTCAATCATTGTTGTGGCCCTTCTCTGGACCATGTCCAGACTGTCCACTTTTTTTGTATAGCTGAACACAGTATTCCAGATGTGGCCTGACAAGTACTGAATAGAGTAGGAAAATGTCTTCTTTATCTCTGCTGGTGATGCCTTTTCTCATGCAACCTAATATCCTGCTGGCTTTCTTTGCCACAGCAGCAGCACATTGTTCACTTATATTGAGCTACTTGTCATCCAGGACCCTCAGGTCCCTTTCCCCAGAGCTGCTCCCCAGCTGAATAGAACCCAGCCTTTGCTGTATTCCTGGATCACGTTTTCCCAGTGCAAGATCCTACATTTGCCCTTGTTGAACTTCATTAAGTTCTTGTTAGCCCACACTTCCACCCTATCCAGGTCTTCCTGCAGGATGGCTGTGCCTTCCAAAGTGTCCACTTCCCCACTCAGTTCAGTATCACCAGCAAACTGCATCAGGGTACAGTTGATTCTATCATCCAGATCACTTCTGACGATATTAAACAGTGTTGGGTCCAATGCCAGTCCCTGGAGGACCACATTTGTAACAGGTTGCCTGGTTTAAAAGTAGCTATCTATACCACCCTCTGGGTATAGCCTGTCAGTTAGTCCCCTATCCACTGCATGGGCCACTTGTCTAGATCATAATGCTTCAGTTTCTTTAGGAGGAGGCTGTGGGAAAATCTATCAAAAGGCTTGAATAAGTCCAGGTAGGCAATGTCCACAACTCACCCCATATCAGTGGAGCAGGTTACTTTGTCACAGAAGGCAATTAGGCTTGTCAAGAACAATTTGCGCCTGGTGAATCCATGCTGGCTTTTCCAAATCACGTGCCTTATTTGTCTTGTGATAGCCCCCAGGGGTTCCTCAAGTTTCCCACAAACTGAAGTGACACTCATGGACCTATAAATTCCCGAGTCATTCTCTTCCATCTGTCAAAAACTTGAGTGAATACCAGAACTTTGTATAAAGCAAACCAGGAAAGATAAGTTCCAGGCAGTTTGGCAAGCTGTAAAGCTCCACATCAGCTTAGACAAATAACAGCCAGCATCTGCTTTCCAGTTTTTCAGCTTCTAAAGTCATTCACTGAAACTTCATTTCTGCGCCACATATAAACAGTACTTTGCACATTCACTGATTTGCAGAATAGCTTTATTTGCTTAACATGCACCTATACAAAGTATCCTCATTATGCATGCATTCCATCCCTCCTTGGACCTTTTGACATAGTCTACGCACGTTTTTCAGAAAACCTTGCTTGAATCACTTAAACTACAAGTTAGCATCAGCATAACTCTGCATGATTCATCCCAATAAATAGCCCCTGCCTAAATTAATAGCTTCTCTTGTCCTGTGTAATTTTATGCTCAGACAGGTGCAGGTCTGCACTGGAGACTTGTGTTCACACCTATATGAAATATGAGAATATTGCTCAAGGGCTTTTGTGTCTTTAACTTCACCAGTGGATCTATATGACAGTTCTAATTCTTCATTTGTTTTCCCATATACATCCACCAAAGTAAAACTTGAACTTTACAGAGATGAGATGCCTGTTTTAAAAGCTGACAAAGTCTTTCTTGACTATTAGGCTGAAAGATATTAAAGCATACCTAGCTTTGCAAACCTAAGAGTTCAAGTGCTGAGGGTGGCAAAGAAGGCCAATGGTATCTTGGCCTGCATCAGGAATAGTGTGGCCAGCAGGACTAGAGAGGTCATCATCCCCTTATACTCGGCACTGGTCAGGCTGCACCTTCAGTACTGTGTCCAGTTCTGGGCCCCTCAGTTTAAGAAGGATGTTGAGATGCTGGAGTGTGTCCAGAGGAGAGCAACGAGGATGGTGAAGGGGCTGGAGCACAAGCCCTATGAGGAGCGACTGAGGGAGCTGGGTTGTTTAGCCTGGAGAAGAGGAGGCTCATGGGAGACCTTATTGCTCTCTACAACTGCCTAAAGGGAGGTTGTGGTGAGGCAGGAGTTGGACTCTTCTCTCAGGCGACCAGTGACAGAACGAGAGGACACGGTCTCAAGCTTCGACAAGGGAGGTTTAGGATTGACGTTAGGAAGAAATTCTTCACTGAGAGGGTAATTGTTCATTGGAATGCGCTGCCTAGGGAGGTGGTCGAGTCACCATCCCTGGAGGTGTTCAAAGAGAATTTGGATGAGGCACTTAGTGCCATGGTGTAGTTGACAAGTAGGAGTAGGTGTAGGTGTTGGGTCATAGGTTGGACTCGATGATCTCAAAGGTCTTTTCCAACCTTACGATACTGTGATACTGTGATACTGTGTGAATCAGTGGTGAATCAGAATAAAACTCTATAAACCTATGGATATTATTAAAAGGAATATCATAGAATCATAAAATCATAGAATTGTAGAATTACCTGAGTTGGAAGCGATCCACAAGGATCATTGAGTCCTACTCCCTGCATAGGATGAACTAGTCTACTAAGTTGTCTCCTTTTAAAGTTGGATCATCTCTGATGCTGTTCAATACTTTCAAATTAATCACAAGTAGACACAGAAATCTGGTATAAACTGCATTTATGTGTGTATCAGTGTCTGTCTACGTACACACATATTCATATATACACTTATTTTTTCCTTCCTGTGTCTAAACCAGCCATAGATAATGAAGCTAAAATGAATCTGTTTGAATTAATTCTGTTTGCCAAAAGATTTGGAATTTTAAAGTATTTTTGCAAACATAATAGCATTATATTCATCTTTTTTATCATTATATGAGCTTTTACCATCTGCACATCAGTAGCAGTTCTTATGTTAGCTTCCATGTCACTGAAGACAATATTGGAAAGAACCAAGGCTAAAACAGTCCTCTTGAAAATCTGCCTTTTGAGATTGATGTGACTGTGTCGTTCACAGTTATATTAAAGATCATATAACAAATTCTTGAATATAGCAAAAAGCACTAATTCTGTACAATAATGCCATGTTTTACTAAGTCAGTGTTTTTCAAATGTCTGATTATTTTTATTTTCTCTTTCAAACTAATCATTACCAAATATGTTGTCAGATTTATTTCCCAAGGTATATTTTCCCTAAAATCTTTTCCACCCTATACTGATTTATTAATTTCCTGTTCTATCTAGGACCAATACTATGCTGCGAGTCTTTGTTTAATCTGAGAGCGTTGTCCTCATTTGCTGAATATTGACAGTAGTATAATACAGTGTCAATCTCTTTGTATCTCTGGTACTGAAAATTGACATCAGCAGAAAAGAGATCATCCCAGTCAACTGTTTTACTATATTAAAAGAATTTATCCTGTGCTGCTTACAACTTACCTCCTGCATGCTTATGTGACTTTCTTGTGGTGGCTTCACCTTGATTCTGTTTCTGAAAATTAGAGTATGAATGAGGTACTTCTGCCTACAATAATTCTTTTATCCCGACCTGATGAGGTGATGATCACAGTAACAGCTTTCAAATGCTAAAATCAAATTATGCATTCAGAATCAAACTCACATGGTGTATCTATGCAATATCTTTCTGTTGCAATCTGGAAACACATATGGAAATTATTAATTTGGTAGTGTTCTGAACCCCTAATATTTCAGACAGTTTATACAGAAGGGATGACTTTTGCAGGAGCTTAGAGATACTCACAGGAGTTCATTCTGTAGGGCAAGAAATTTCCTACAGGATTGTTGGTATTTTGAAGTATTCAACTTAATAGATAATTTACAGAGCAGGCAAGTTTAACCTTTATGGGAGGGTGACTTTTTGACCTCTCTCTTCATATCGTCTCAGCTAACGAAGAGAAGTTCTGCTGTGTCTGGTAGCCTTATGAATAAGTTTAGTGACTGGAGATCCATGTCCTTTCATTCAGTTCAGTCTTTCTTGAAAACAAAGATGCAGTGGGAAACACCTGGAATTTTTGACCTTTTGTGCTAACATAATACAACTTCTCAATCTTTAAGCATTTTCATTCTTCTGACCAAAGCATGAGCCAGCCACACATGAGAAGAGTATTAACTACCAATGTGTTCATGCACTACCAAATTATATAAAAGTAAATATTAAAAAAAAAAACTGAGAGAGAATACATTCACTTGGCTTTATATAATCTGTAAACCTATCTTATGTTTTTCAGGTGTTGCTACAGAAAAAATCATATAGCAGTAAAAATGGATAGGAAAAAATAATATTTTGACATGTAGAAGTCACTCTTTCATTTACAAAAAATTGATCTGATATTGTTAAAATCATGTTTATTTTTAGTGTATATTTTCCAATATCATAAGAATTTGTGTATCAGAATTTCCCTTATTCATGACCTTCATTTGAATGTTTGTTATAGTATGAGATACCATAACGTCAGATAGTGGTTTGTATGTGTATAGCATTATTTATGAATATATATTTAAAGTTGCCTGTTAATTTTTGTCTGTAAGAGACTGATTCTATTATATTTTTTTCAGTGAGGCAATAACTAATCAAAACAATCTGCTCTACTGGAAATGAAGGGTGGGCAAGAATATATAAATTAATAGTTTATAATAAAATTTAATTCAGGAGCTATTACAAAAATGCTTATATTCTAAAGAATCATTACCTGATTGATAAATAAGGTTTTTCTGTGGTGAAGATTCCTAGGCCTTCATATTAAATCACCTCTTTGTAAGGATTGTGTTAATTGCTGGAGCAATTTTGGTGATCTCAGCAGTGCCTGCAATCAGATACAACTGATAGAGTCTTGTGACAAATCACATCCTGATCACCGTAATACAGAGAGGGGACAATGACACTGAATAATGTCCCTGAATTTTGTGTAATTTTGGGTTTTTTTGGTGCTTTCAGTTGATTTTTATCTCTTTGCAATTCATGCAACAGCATTGGATGCCTGCCTGTGGCCTTGCCTGGCCAGCAATGACAAAAGAGAAGAGAAGCATCTTCTTTTCAAGTTTCCTCTGACTTCCCTTCTCTGATGGGAACATGAGGGGAGAAGCATAAATAGATCCAGGACCCCTCCACATCCCTGCTGAGGACATGTTTTATTCAAACAGGGCATTCCATAGAGGAATAGGTATGGGACCCTGCAATCACAAACTACCTTGTTCTGAACTTGTATTAGCAGTCACTTCAGGTGCTGATGTTCAGTTAGCAGAAACCTAATGAAATATAGGTGTACCAGACCAGTCATGTCTAGTAAATAGTAATTTCTGCTGACATCCAAACGCAGTGTGAAAACAGCAAAGCATACAGATACTTGTGTCAATATTACTTTGAAACAAATAGCTCTGTAAATATAGTGATTTTTTTCAAGCATAATTGTAATATATTTAGCATTTTTTCCAATTAATACATCTGAAACTGAGCCTAGGTAAATACAGAACATTTTACTGTGGAGAAACGAAGTCTAGTATCAGCTATTTCATCTTTTCATCTTTCTTAAAAAATGCCTCTAATCAGGGCAATATGAGTAATGTTCTTATACTGAGAACAATGAGATTTCAATACAGTGATGAGAAAGTTAATCCAAACCTTAGATATTTGGACCTGAAATTTTCAGAAAGAGTCCTACAATACATCTATTTACCTGACAGAGCAGAGATTCAAAACTGAAGGAAAAGCCTGCTGTAAAGATAAAACAGATCAAAGCTAATGGAAAGAAATAAATGTTTTCACAGTATCACAGTATCATAAGGTTGGAAAAGACCTTTGAGATCATCGAGTCCAACCTATGACCCAACACCTACACCTACTCCTACTCGTCAACTCATTTTAGAAAGGGGTCTCTGGTGATAGAGTAATGTTGGCTGAATTTTCAGAGGATTCTCATAACTACAAAAGAATTTTGACCTCCTACCTCAGGGAGCAGAGAATAGGGGCATTGATAGGTAAAGAAAGGCTCCAAGGAGGAAGCTATATATCTATCAACCTATACATAGGCATATATAGTAAGATGTAATTGCACAGATAAATAACTGAATTACTGTGTCAATCGACTGAAGAGACTAATGAACTTTGACCTGCTAGAACAGAAAAATGAAGCTAAATCTAGACATATTCTTGATGGAAATGAGCAAAGCTTTACCATTTTGCAGGTGTGTGACAGCATTAAATAGTATTGATGAGAGAGGTAGGTCTCATCTCCCACCTTTCTTGTTCCTCTGATGTTTGGCCTGGCTAGACTATTGCAAATGACTATTTACTGAATAAGTACTGAAGAAATAAACCTGCTGAAAAATAAATGGATTAAAATATTAATTTTATGTTATATAAAAAAGTAGAATAGTTCTGGTCATACTGTTAATTGTTCTTAATTCCCTGTCAGTAGGATAATACACTGGATAAAAGTGCTCTCTCCCAGCAGAAGAGCTCTTTAACTTTATTGGTACCACTGGCTTTGAAATCCAGGTTGCAGGGTGCAAGACTGATGACAGTTGACACTATGTTTACTTTTGGCTTCAGTGCAGATACTCTTCATTTATGCTGGCAGATGTGAAATCAGAATCAGACCCTCAGGAGCTATTTCCTCATAAATAAATTTCTTTTTACAAAACTTGTAAAACTGCCTATCAGACTGGCGTATAAATCATGTGATAAAGTCTAGTCCCATGAAGATATCTGAAAAACAAAGTAATCAAAACATAGCTATTTATATATAAAGAAAATATATGTATATACAAATATCCTTTCAATACACTTCTGAAGAAGATGCCTTTATCCTTTCAGTCAATGATGTGGTCAAAGTAAAGTAACCTTGGAACCTTCAGCCAAACTGCAATCACCAAACTTTGTTTAAGCGAGGATTCTTATCTCTATTTCAGCTACAGACAGACAATAAGGGTGAAAGAAATGATTAGCAGATTCGGATTGTTTGCTCTGAAACTGGAAATCTAGGCAGATTCAAGGATCCCTACTTAAACTTTTTTTTACTTCTGCTGGCTTGTCGGCAATACAAAATAATGAGGAAGACTAAAAGACGTGGACCTGTCAGGTACCTATTATGTGACTGGTAGCTACCTATGGCATAAAAGTGGCATTCCTGCTGCTAGCTTGATTTCTTTTTAACATCATGGCCTTTCATGAATTAAAGCTTTATGTCATCCTAAAAATAACTGTGAAGTTCTTAAAAGATACAATTACATAGTCATTAATGGCACACTTTTTCTATTTGGTGCCATGAAAACATCATACATGTCCCAGATATCATAACTGTTCCTCCGTCTTCCTCATTTCACATACTGTAACTCACATAAGGTAGACACCCCTGGCACTACATTTGTATTACTTTCTCCATTAATTTACTGATGATGTTCTGGCTCTATTATTAAGCATAATATGTTTTATTTATTTTGGGGATGATATATCTTCCCACTCTCAAGCACAGTGAGGTTATATTTTCTACAAACAGCAACAGTTCCACAGCAAATTTCAAGATATAACTTTTAGTTTTTCTCTGAACTTTGATTCCCACCTTTGTAATTTTGTGTTTTCTATTTTTCTCCTTTGGTCTTGCAACTTATTTAGCCAGAAGGTGCCTCTTGCTCAGCCCAAACTTAACTAATGCACCCCAGTTCGGACTTCACTGAAGTTCTGTGGTTGTTTGCTTCTGTCACCTTTTCCTTTTCTTGATGTACCTTGTCCTGCACAGAGACCTCACCTCTGCAGGGAAGCAAAGAGAGAAAATACAGAAGCTCCTGTCTCCCTGCCTCTCACCCTGCAGCTTGTAACACTACCTCACTTGCCTCTTCCCTACTGTCACTTGGACGTGTTGATTTTCAACTTGGAGGTCCTTGTCTCTGACCAGCTTCATTTTCACCTGTATGTCAACGTGCCATGTTAACAACTACTTTCTCTCCTTCTGCTATAGCTGTTTTCCATCTAGCTTCCCTGGCTTATGACATGCTATCTCAAATATTATATACTCGCCCTTGAGGCTTACTTTGGTGTTGCCCCTGCCTACATATCTTCTTTCACTCTCCATGCACATGTTCTGTGCTCTGATTGCTATTATCTCAGTGTCAGTTTCAGTATTTTGTTTATTTCTGCCACAGATGTCTTATACACTGATGACTTCCTTAAGTGAATCTTCAGTTGAGCCTGGACAAATAGTCTTTCCATAGTTGGTCACCAGGCTACCTCTTGTCATTGCTTTTCTCTCAGTCTGTTAGTCTCACAGCCCGTTTGACTCTGCTTTCTTGTTTCTTTGATATAATCTAAGCACACAGGAAAGTAAACTCCTCATTGTGGGATTCTTTGCAGAGAACATACCAGCCATACGCCTGCTATGATATACAAACAATAAATACAAGAAACTATGTTATAGTTTCAAAAACTTTCAGGGAATTTTCCTCTCCCTTGCCAACACAGGGAGTTGTGGGAGCTGAAGAGACAGGACGGGTGGCAGGGGGGTGGCTGATTGCTCTTGGTTCCAGTTTGATGGCTGGGTGGAGGGGAGGGAGCTGAGGGTTTCTTCCAGTTGACTGGTCACTGCTGCTTAGCAGCTGCTGTGATGGGAGCCCCCATTTTTGCTGGGCTGGTGGAGGCATCATGGAGGGAGCTCCCTTGGCTCAGCCCCAAATTCGTGTGCCCTGTGCTGCTCTTCCGAGAGAGAGCAGTCAGCACTAGCTGGAATTGCTGCAGATTCCCTGGGGGCTGAGGTCATCTCCACAGGAGTTGCTCCCCCAGTCCCTACCCTCCTCCAAAAAAAAAACCTTTCAGACAAAAGGATGAGGAGAGTGAGCTGCCACAGCCCGGACTGTGACATCACGTCTTGCTGTTCATAAATATAACTGCATTGAAAGCAACAGGGATAGAGCTTAAGTCATTTAAAGGTTTTGGTTATGGTGTTGTTGCATGTCCAGTTTGCGTTTGGTTATATATATGTATTTGTAGTAAAGAACCGTCATCCTTCTCTATACATTTTTTCTGATTAAAGTCTCTTAATTTCAAAGGTCATGGTGGGTTATTTTTTGGGAAGAGATCCTTTGCCTAGTTCAGATAGACATCTTAGTTTTCCTTTAAACTGAGACAATCTAATATTTCAGTATATTGAGAGACTGAAAATACTACACATTCCTATATGTGTATGAGATCTGGGAGATGATGGGTCCTAATTGAGATAACTTAAAAGATTTTTAATATTATCCAAAACATCTTGTGATATCCCCAGAGTTTCAAGCTGCCCTAAGTGTTTATTTTCATCTTTCTTAGCTAGCTTATCATCTTTACAGTCATTATTGAGAAATACCAGAAAATAAGATTTATTTGTCATCTATACAGAATCTCCATGCGTGTCAGGGGGCACTTGTATATATAGAATGTAAGTTTTTCCTTCAAGATCATAAATGTTTATTCATTTAAGTATGTCTACTATTAGATTATAAATAGTCAGAGAACTTTGGTTTTGGAATTTCTGCATCTAAACTGACAAATCGTTAAATGTTGCCTGGTACAGTCTGGCCCAGGACAGGTAGTAATGTCTCAGACTTTCTCTGAGAATGGTAAAGACCTAGTAGAGGTTGAGAAATGATTTGGGGACATCACAAGTGTCCTGCTGGCTCAGAGCTATCCATGACACCCAATATTCTGTTTCAAAACATGTCAAAATGAGACAGAACAAGCAGACAAGCCTGGATGCTGTCTTTAGACAATTTATTTCACAATGTCTCTAACATCCACAATCATTACATAAAGAGTACTGGAAGATACATGTTCTAGTGTCTGTTTAGAGACCTGTTAGTCATTAAATTTCTGATCCTTTTTTGAATCTGCAAATACTATCTGCCTTCACACAACCTCCTGTGCCAACGAATTCTAGAAGTCTGATAAACAACGAGTGAAAAAATAGCTTTTAAATGTGATTTAACCTAGTATGTTACCAGCTTCAATGAATGCCCCCAGCTGTATTATTTAAGGATTCTGAACAAGTTATATACTCATACTCATTCCTCAGGATTTTCAAAATCTCCTTTACACACCTCACAGACTTCTCCTCATAAATCAGTAACTCCGTCCCCTTTCATTGCCCTTTTGTGTTCCTTTTCTTATGTCCTTGTTGGTCCTTACCAATTGACAGCTGGGGACCTGGTCACCACAGTATGAAGGGTAAGAGAATTTAACAGGTTATTTCATTCAGGAAAGGTCCTGAGGACAAAGAATGGATTCCAAATATTGTACAGAAAAAAAAATTATAACATCAAACACGTGATCCAAGAGGCAGACACTGTACATGGTGACAGATCTCCCAGTCTTACTGAGACTGAGAATGAAGAAAGTACAGGGCTCACAACCTTGATCTGGTCACTGGCTCTCAGAACACACGGTTTCAAAGATAACACTTTGATTCTGTCACAAACACAAAATATTTTCGAAAGCTCAGAGCCCCAGCTGCACTGGCAAAGTTGACATCCCACCAAGAGCCAAAACATGGAGGAAGAGGATTTGGGCCACCACGAGAAAATCATTCTCCTACAGATCACAGACTGAGTGATTTTCAGAGTCTCATGAAATAGTGGGCATGTATGAAAGGACACTGATCCCATGGTGATCCTGTGTGCATTTTTCCAAGAAACAATACCCTTTTTGGATGGATTACAGGCACAGAGAAATTCCAGAGAGTTCTTTCCACATATGTAGCTAGACTCACTTTCTGTTCTCTTGTTTATATAGCGCTTTTTTTGTACCTAATCGGATGATATTTCTTACTGTGGATTAATAAGCAGTGTCTGGTTTATCACTAGAGACTTGTACAGACATATAATCATATTCCATTTCTGTTTCTCACCAGTGTTGCTACATGACATGCTGTCTTTTTCAGTTTCATGAAATTTCACTTTTCAGCACTCTACTGCGATGGGATGAACCTTGAAAGAATAATTTGATTTTAAAATGGAATGTTTATTAATAGTAAGTTAATAGTTATGTTGCTGCTTAGATAAAGTCATCTGCATATAGTGGGAAAACATTATCAATGATAGCATCTTTGAGAAATTTTCGAAATCATTAGTGTTTTAGCATTATCCTGCATTAAATGTCTTTCAGATAAATGCATGTCTCCTGAGACAGAATCTAATAATTTTCTAAGAAAAATATTGTTTCAAAAGAGATGGTACACACTCACTGTTACCTGAATTAGCATGCCTGTTACTGCCGTCTCTGTCTAGATTCTTGTCTTTCTCTAATCACGCTTTCTTTCTCTTACCATTTTTTTTAACACAAGACTTTGACTGGTATAATCCAAATGTGCAGCAAAGAAGGGGTTCCAGAGGGCAATGAGGTGTGATTAAAATGCCTTTGCTGGAGCTTTGGAAAGCAGACTGATTCGAAGGTAGAATAGCTTTGATTGTTATGCTAAGAACTGTTCAGTTCTTGAATGGCATAAAGAGCGATAATTTGTTAATTTATTTTAAAGTTAATTTTTCTGCTAGTGTTTTCCATGTTGGTTTGTTGGGTTGTTTTTTTGATTTGGTTTGGTTTATTTTTCCCTTGCACTGAACACTCCAGGCCTGAGCCTTAGATGATGCCTTAGGAATTACCTAAAGAAACAAAAGCACTTAGAAGAGGGTAAGGGGCTCTAGTGTCAGTAAAAGCCTTAGATCATCTTTCTGTGAATTTGTTGTTTCTCTTGTCTTTGGAGCCTTATATTCTGACGTACTTGAGTAACCTCCATAGGATAAAGTCAACAAAGATTCTTTGTGCTCATTTCTATTAAGTGTTTCTCTTATGTGTATCTTTGGCCTTTATACGTGACCTTATCATTCCAAGACATGACACACTCAGTGTGGAAGACAGTGTATACTACCTATTTAGCTTAATTTATTACAAATATTTTTTAAGTTTGATGAAATTGAAAAAATAATTGCATTTAATAATTTTGTAGTATCCCAACAATTTTTTACAATCATTTCCTTTCATAAGGAAAAGCAATTTCATTGTGGGCATTCTTGGTCATTTGAAAAATGTGGTTATAGAAGCTCTGAATGCTGGGGAGGTACCAGAATTACCAGGACATCCAGCACATCATAATAACCATTTTTATTTGCAATACTTCCTTACATATCTTGGCAATTGAGATTTTTAACAGATAAATGCATTGACTACCAGCTCTCAGGACACTACTAACTGTTGTGAAAAAAATGCCTAATTTCTCTCATGTTGAATTAAATTACAGAAATTTCTGTGGGTATTGAACCAGGTCTTGGTGGTAGTGTTCTTTAACAAAATTTTTAAGCTCTAAAGCCTGTAAATTCTTTGATTACTACACCCCATATAGATTAAAAGGACAAAGAAACACATCTGGTAAGTAGGCCACAAATTTCTTAGTAGTTTAATCAAATTTAAACCAATTATTTCAGTTACAAGGCTACTAAGTCACAGCACAAATTGTCCAATGAAAACCAAAAAAATCACATTAACAATGTAGTTAAGTTTTTAAGATGTATTTCTGTAATTTTTTCTTCACCCTTTTTTTGTTATCTCTTTGTACCCTAAGGTGTTTGTCTTTCTCAAGGAGAATCAAGCATATGGGAGTTTGCAATAAAGTCATCATCTGCTTTGGTTCTTCATCAGGAGGATCATGACCTTAATATTGAGGGATTCAGAGTCTTCCTAAGCTTATTTTTCTATGTTGCTGCACGGTCTTTCAGTCACTGTTTCTTAATGGTCCACAGTTCAGTTGCGTAATACTCACTGACTTTGGTACCTGTAGCACAAGTTAAGCCCCACCCCTTCAGCCTCAGCATTAAGATATAGCAAAATCAATAAAATATTAAGAAGCATTATTGTAGAAAATAGGCCTCTATTTTTCTATAGAAAAGACCCCTCTATGTCCTTTTCAATTTTTATACTTGCTGTTAAAAAAACCTGTTGGCTATTCTAGAAAATTTGGGGTAAGTCCTGAGACCAGAATAATAAGTTATTACAAAGCCAGTGACCTGCTTCATGCAATACCAAAACGGTGTTTACTAGGTGACACCCTTGTTACTTAATAAAACATTAAAACCTTGCAATTGCTACAATGACTTTTTGATTAAATTAATTTCTTTACATGCAATTTCTTTGCAGCTAACTGCATTTTCATGAATATTAACTCAGTACGATAGTAACAATACTGTACAATTAATGGTATAACAGTCTAGGTCAGAATATATTCCTGACAAAGGATCTTAAACTACTAAGTTTTCAAAACAGTCAAATATCAAGTTTTTTAAAGAATGCCACATACAAAATGTAACACTGTATACTCTAAAGTGATGAGTTTATTGAAATAGGGGTGTATTTTTAAACCAAATGTCAGTTTCTTCTGTTCATGCTAATAATCTTTTTATATAAAGTTTTTTTTCCAAAATATAAATACCTTTACTTACCAAAACTGTAGTCTATGTGTACAAGTTTATATCTATGTCTACATATCTATATCTATATATCTATATCTATATCTGAATTTACAGATTTCTAATATGTTTCTCTTCACAAATATTTTTACTGACACCAACTTGAGCTTATTGTGTGTGGTTCTATTTTCATTTATATAGTCATTTTCTTGTAAGTAACACACTGAAAAAGAGAACATTAACAGAACATATTGGAAATGAATGCATTACACTTGTTAAATTATAATTGCATGGTTTTCAAACAGACTTCAGAAACCCCTATTTTCGTGTTACATGATATAGCAATTAAGGGAAGCATATTAAAGAACAATGATGCGTTCCTGTTTTCCTGTCACATATAACAAAGAACCAAGACATTATCTTAATAAACTTCTTTTAGCAGCTTCCATACTTAGGCCATGAGCAGGGTCCCACGCTGCAATTCATTGGCCCAGGTGTTCAGCTAAAACAAGAATAAGGTCTCTGAAGAGTTTTTCAGGATGCACAGCCCTTCCTCCCATTCTCCGCTCTAAGACTCTTGTACCACTGCAGCGGTAGCCAGCAGCTTCTGGGAAGGCACTTGGTTGTTGCCAGCATTTGGAAAAGCTTTCCATGAGACAGTGTAGAAGACAACTGGAGCCCTTCATATTTCTGGGGCTCCAGACACTGGAGGCTTTGCAGAAATCATAGTGAATTTTTGTGCCTACATAGCATGTTAGAAACATTAATTTTTGAATTGTCACAAACTTTCTGTGAGTGTTACCCGCACAGAATGATCACATAGAATAAAATATAGAAATTAAATCAATATATCTGTGACTGCCTGTGTCCACCTATCCTTGTGAACAAAAATCTGCTGCTCAGCTTGTTCATCCCTCCCAGTTCTGCGGTTTGATACCTATGTCAGGTGTTTGGGTTTCCCGCTGCAACCTTTCAGTCCTGGAAAATGAAATCTGTGTCAGTACTAGGATCATTTTCTTGTTCTTGGTTCTTTTTTCAGTGTACTGGAACTGCTCCCTTTTAGGCTGTGAAACTTCATCTCCTTGTGCCTGGAGGACCCCAAGCCCAAGGCAAAGAGGCAGAGCCTGCTTTGAGTGCCTGGCTGCTGTACACCAAACCTGGACACCGCTCAGGGAAGCGATAGCATTGCCCTCTGTAGCTGCCAGCTCTGGCAGCTTTCTGAAAGTATCAAAGTCATGGGTAAGATTTTTCCCTTGGTTCAGATGTTCATGAGTAAACTTTAGCCTTTGATTTTTTTTTTTTTTTCCTTTTTAACTCATTGGCTGAAATAGCAAATCTGATATGTATTGACTTATATTTTTAAAGAATTATTCTTGCAAGAAAATTATTACTTAGATCATTTCTGTTTCATGTTTCTGTTTTCTTAAGGGTAACTTGACCTGCATAAAGCTGAAGATTTCATTAAAAAGCTCATGTTACAATAAGCATTTTAATATTTCTGAAACCTAGATTTCAAAGAGAAGAAAATATAAAGCAAAATTCATCAGGCATCAGGCATCAAGCATCAGGCAAAGGACATTAAGGCATACAACATACCAAAGAAAGACCACTTGTAGAGGGACCTTATTTCAGGTAAACTGGTACAAAATTACAAAAACGATCCTAAGGTATTATATTAGTACTCCTGAGACTACTGGTAGTGATCGCTAAGAAATTAGCTCATATCAACACTGAGACTGAAATTATAT
Source organism: Neomorphus geoffroyi (assembly GCA_033558235.1). Taxonomy (NCBI): domain Eukaryota; kingdom Metazoa; phylum Chordata; class Aves; order Cuculiformes; family Neomorphidae; genus Neomorphus; species Neomorphus geoffroyi. Next base: position 703,790 of record JAUMJM010000053.1, on the reverse strand, counting down.
TTTTCAGGTTTACGGTACTCGTGAAAATAATATTTTAACTCTAATACTTTATGTTTATGGATCACACAAAACCTAAAGATCATAGTCTACCTCAGAGCTGGAGTTACAGGCACTTAGTCCAAGACTACCACCACTCCCAAGAGAGCTTTTTCACTGCTGTGTTCATTCTCAGACATGATCTGATGAACTGCATACAGTATTTCCTTATACATGACTTTACAAAGTGCGATTGTCAAGGTATTGCTATGTGAATTTTACATTTATATAAACAAAAGTTTGTTTAACAAAAAGTTGAGCCTGGTCAAGAAGACATATTCAGCTCAGGATGAGTCAATTATTTCCTTAAACTTTAATATTTGGAAGAAAGTTAGCACTTTCTGTTTATTGTCTAGACAGTCATCCTCCAGTTGGGAAGGGGAAGCCAATAATCCTGGAGACACCATGTTACAAACTGACCTTCTGATTAAGTGATGAATTACTAGACAGTCATGGAGCAGCAAGGACATATGTCTGAGTCTGAATGTAACTTGCAAAAAGACAATGGGCATATAGAGACAGATGCATCCTGCCTTCCAAGGTTCCCCTTGAGAAGTGCAATACCTAATTTGTGGATCTTGCTATATCAATGGATTTCCACCAGTAAATCATAACGGCATAGTTACAGCTTGTTAGTTAAGTGAAACAGATAGTCAATGGAAAGTGTACTTGATGCTATTAGATGTATATGTATATGTATATGTATGTGTATATGTATATGTATATCTATCTATCTATCTATATCTGTATCTATATCATCTATATCTCTCTATATCTATATCTATATCTATATCTATATATCTGTCTCTAAACAGCGCAGTGCTTTGTCTTAGCTAAATCTTGGATTTCTGAAATCTAGTTACCTACATTTACTTTAAAGTTGTCTCATGCAGAGGTGATTTTAAAGGACCAGAAACTCCTGCATAGGGCTAGAGTGATTCATTAAGCACTTCCACGCTGCCAAATGTTCCAACAAAAGCTATATGAGGTGCCAAATGGGAATACTATTCAGCTGATGCTCTTTTTATAACATAGTCATTGTAATTCGTATGGCAAAACATTTTCTTCTTCCAGTGGGCAATCCTATCCAAACTCTACTAGGTAGGGAACAAATCTGGAAAGGTGACTAAATTTTGAGGGTCAATGCTGCTCAGCTACTATGGTTGTGACTCGTGAAATTGCAGTAGGATCAGAGTTGTAACTGCAATTAATGGTGAAGTGGATTTCTCTCATATGGTTTCATGTTCATCCATTGAAACTAACAGGAGTATGATAAAATCAATGAAACATCAGTCTGATAAAGCACTAATAAAATGATTCTGTTTAATAAAATATTTGCCTATCATTAAACTTTGAGAGATTTTTCCATTGAATTGTAAAACACTCTGACTTTAGGGGGTTTCTGAATTCATCTAAAAATATCTGATGGACTTAAGCTTCACCAGATCCTGAGTTGTATTCATGGCCAGTGTACCTGCTTGGTTAATGACGTCCTTTCAACTGTTTTTTCTAGCACTAATTCTAAGGAAAAGAAATATGGACTTTTTTAATTTCATCCATGGTACTAATAATTGTAAAAAATAGCTATTATTTATAAAACCATACTATTTTTTCATGGCTTTAGCATTTTAAAGGGATTTTACACCATCATTAGTAAAGAATTTACTGGTAGATCAGTTAGTGTAGTTTTACCCAAATGCTTCTGTAGTTCAAGTTGTTTAGTTACTAAAGGCATTTGTCCCGGATAGCTTCTCTACTTTCAAAAAGTAAAATGTTTTTTGGTGTTTCTAGTATATCTTGCACTGTACTTTTTTCAGACAAAAGGCAAGTCTTCATATCTATGCAATTTTCCTTTCCAAATATGGAGCACTATGTGCAAGGTGTTGAACATGGAGCTGTTAAAAAAAAATCTGATAAATTTATTATGTCGCAAAATGTTGAGTCATTGATCTACGTATGCTTAATCTGAACCATCTTCAATCCCAGAAACTCTCAGCAAAATAAGAATAGGTTTTGAGGAAATCCTTTGAGAGTGTTGTGGTTTGAGTGACAGACAAAATCCTGGGAAGTCTGGCTGGAATGAAATGAGTTGGAAGATACAGGTCCTACTTTGGTTTTAGCAGAGATACTATTGAATGAAGAATCAGATGGGCAGTTAGATGAAGCCAAAGACCTGGGATGAGAATTCAGACTGCTTGCTGGTGGACATTTCTTGTTAAGGTTACGGTATTCTACACAGAGCTGCTTAGTGAAAAGACGTGTTTCAGTTTCATCCACAGTACTTCTATTTTTAAAAAAGCTGCCAGGGACAAACTTGACAAAATCACCAATTAAACATAGCAATTAACTGGGTTCTGGTTTAGAAATGTTAGAAAAATACAGCTTCAGTTTAATCATCCTTCACACTTCAGTGCTGTGAAGTCCAAATTCTTCAGTGCTGATAACCATTAACTTCTAAACCAATAGTCTTTATTGTCTTTCTGTGCACAAATTTTCCATTTAGTTTCTTTTATAAACACTTTGAATGTATTGATGACCAAAAGGGAAGCCTAACTCACCTGTCAAATATAAACCATAATTTTTCTATAGATATTACAGGAAGAACACATCTGTTCTGGTTGTCACAAATGTTATGTTTTATAAATACAATGTCTATGATTCAGCTATTTATGAATTAAACCATTCAGTAACAGTCAGGCAAGAGCTGCAGATGGAACTCAGCTAAAAGGGGTGACCAGGATTTCACTAAAGGGAGAATCACTCCAAGATTTTCTACAGAAATGCATAAACCAATTTTGAAAATATCAGAGCAGACCTTGGGATAGGGATTCAAGTCAGAGGGCTCTGGGAAGCACCACGGAAGATGGTAAGCATACATGACAAAGGAGGCCAGATTAAAGCATCAATTTACTGCACTTGGAGTAACAAAAAGCATGTCTGAAGCTTCTTCCACTCCTTACTTTTTTCCCAAAGTCTTTCTCATTCTTCAGAGACTCTTTTTTTTTTTTTTGTAATAAGTGAAATATTCATTAAAAAAGCTGTAGTTTATGAAATTAAAGAAATACAAAATTAAGTAGGAGGATAATGATTAAGGTAAACTGACCAGTAAGAAAAGCTATTACATAAGTTGAGTATATGAAGACATAATTTTTTACAGAGATATTACTGAATGGAGAATAAGATGGACAGTTGGATGAGGACAAAGACCTGGGATGAGAGTTCAGATACGATTACAATTAGTAGATAGACAGGATCCAAATAAGCTAAGAGGCAAGGGCTGGAACAAATATTTACCTTACCATAAACAGGTAGAAAAGTTCGTCTTTAGTAACAAAAAGAAGAGATTATCTTTAGAAACAGGATTTCTTGTTCTGGTCGGTCACAAGTTGGAAAAGAAACACTGCAAAATCCACACTTGTTTGTCAAGGTTGACAAGGTTGGAAAAAGAGAGGTGGGCACCTCCACAGGTTAGCTCAGAGCAGCAAAAGAAAGCTGCTTCTTCAAATTGCTCTTCAGAGTAACTGCTGGTCTCTTGATTGCAGAAGCAAAAAGATAATTCTTGTTAAGCTTAGGTTAGTTTTTGTGAATATGACCTTTTGAAAGACTGCAACAATCTTCATTAAGTACCTAGACAGTCTTTTAAACAGTTGTATCTAAGCTATGAATTATGTTTATCTGTAAAAGGAAAATGGCCTTCCTCCTGCTTCAAAGGGGTTTTACTCAATTTGCTTCCAAATGAAAATGTGTACCTAAGCGCAAAACTGTTGGGGAGAACTTTAAGCATCTATTGATCAGTTCTTGGCTCGTCTGATGGACATTTTATATAAAGTCTCCTTTTTTTCTTCACAAAATGAATGATAATAACCTTGTGATGTACTTCGTAGTGCACTGGTCAGCAATGGTATATGACAACACAAGACAATTACAACAAGGTAAGGAAAGACTGCACAGTATTGTTTCTGATTTTATTTTGACTTTATTATAAAACTACATGTCCATCTCTCCACTTTTTGGATGGCAACTGAATAGTTTAAGATGATAAAAGAGAGGAGTTCTGATTTAAAAAAAAATGACAGTAGGCTTTATCTAAATTATATTGATGGTTATTATCCCCAATTCAACAGCTATATTCCCTTAGATTAACTGTGCATTTAGAAGAAGCTAAACTGAACTGTTTTCAATATCCCACTGCCAAGTCATGAAAAAATGCTTGTGTTCTTTTTGCTGAAGAGAGAAATATCAAATGCATTGAATGAGGAAAACTTCATTATCTCCATACTCTAATGACTAGACTCTCCATTTAGTCCAAATCCTAGTTGTTGCAGGCTAGTTTCCAGAGGGAAGCTTTCACTTTCCTAATATATATAAATCATACAATATAATCTGAAGATTCAACAACAAAAGTAGTGGATTAAATTTGTAATAAAACCAAAAACAGATGTTCAATTATTATAACTGTTCTTCATTCCCTGCCAAATTTCAGAAAGTTTTAATACATTTTGCAAGATTCTTTCAGTTCTAATTGTCCCATGTAGTTTTAAATGTTTTAAATGTTCACTCAATTGCAATGAGACTAAATCACAAAGTAAAGAAGCAAATCGGCAGATACATATACACATCAAGCGTATGACATAACACATCTAGTGAATCAGGGAATGTCAGCATCAGAATAAATACTCCTTCAGTCCAAAGGTATCACAACCTACAAGACCATCTTGCTTTTCTGAAGAAAACAAAATCAAAGCTCAGGTATCTTTTAAGCCTGGAGCAGTGACCTCTTTTTTTTCATTCTTATGAAATACTGCCAAAAATTCCTGTATACTGGACAGCATCAACAGATGTGAAAGTGTAAAGGCAATATTCTCAGGAGCCAGTTCTGAAGGATTTGAAGGTGCTAGTCAGCTTTTCCCACCAAATAAAATTAAGCTTTTGAGGAGGCTCACGAGTGGGCAACTGAAAGGGAGGGGAGGTGGGGAGGGGAGGGCTGAAAATCTTAATTTGATCAAATGTTTTTATTACAGCTACTGAAGGTGTGTTAGAATTTTGAAAGACATAGAGATTTTGCTATTTGATTGAAAACTATAGTGTCTGTTGGCTAGTAGCAATACATTAATAGACTTTATGATGTGTCAAGCCATTAAGATTAACTAAAAAGTTAATATCTTGACAACTTAGCAGACAGCAAGATGTATTGTGGTAGAGCCGTTGGACTCTGCATGTCTGGCATAAACCTCAAAAGACAAGGAAAGATTGGATGATGTAATATAAGCACAGTCATGCTGAATTAGTCACCTATAGCATTTTGTGTTAATTGTAGTTTTATACCAAAGTTAGTTTGCTTATGAATGCATGGGGGATAAAAAGCGTATCAAAGATTGGCATTTTATAACTCTTCCCCACTGAGACATTGTGATACCTGTCATATATTTCTGGCAAGCTGGATTTTTGAGTGTAACTGTATGTGTATTTTTTTACTATTACTGACTTCGGTTTTCATCTTGTTTAGTTTTTGTCTGTGAAAATGTACAGCTCAACAAGAAACTTTTTATTTTGTAGTAATAAATATAACAAAAGAATCTGGAATAGAATTCACTTCACCTTTATCTCAGCAATCACAGGACAACGGCAAAGGATATTTTAAGGCAGAGCATCAGATCTGAGTTTGGATTTAAAGTATAAGTGGAAAAAAGAGAAAGGAATAATTCTGTAATAGAAGGATTTGGAATAGAGTGAGCAAAGCTGTTCTGTTTTTCAGCTGAGCTTCTGGGTTTTGTACCTGTTATTAACTTCTCCTTTTTATTTATTTATGTGTTTATTGTATTTATTTTTCTTGTGTCTTGCTCCAGCATTTCTTTCCATATAAAATAACTTTGGTTTGTTAATATGCTGTAATCTATAATGATGGAAGGAGTATGCATTGGAAAATTGTAGATTCAGCTCTATATTATGCATGCACACATGTGTGTATGCAAATATGTTCATATGCTTACTCACACATTACTTTTGTTTACATCACACAAACTAATAAATACATTGTGTAAATATTTGTATCAGAAATGCAGCCCTTGACCCATATATTTTCTTTATGGTCATAAAATTTTTATTGATTTTTAAGTACATTTAGAAAAATAATAATAACAGGAAAATTATATTCTATATTAAAACTGTAAAACTCTGTATAACATGGCAATTAACAACAATCAGCTTCTTAGGAACATTTCTCATGTTTAGAAACCAATGTTGTCCTTATGTCATTTTTTTTTAATAGAAAAAATTTCACTTAAAGTACAGCTACTTTTTAGTATATTTTTATATACCTATACCATTACTGGAACTTCAAAACAATGCAAAAGTTTACAAGTCATTTTACCATTTCAATTCAATAACTGCACTTCTTTTTCCATAGTTCTGAGTAATAGTTCTTAGGCTCGATATTAGGAAAAATTTCTTCACTGAAAGGGTGATTGGCCATTGGAATACGCTGCCCAGGGAGGTGGTGGAGTCACCGTCCCTGGAGGTGTTTAAAGAGAACTTGGATGAGGCACTTAGTGCCGTGGTTTAGATGATGAGTAGGTGTAGGTGTTGGGTCGTAAGCTGGACTTGATGATCTCAAAGGTCTTTTCCAGCCTTGTGATACTGTGATACTGTGATAATAATGGAAGCGTTTAAATACAACTAACTTTTTAGCTTCATATATTATAGGTATCAAAACCAGTTAAAAATGGATTAGACAATTCTGGAACAATAAAATTCTGAATTACTAACTTAGTTGGTGATAGCAGTTACTTAAATTATTGTATCCTAATGTATCCAAACTAAATCCTTATGAAGAAGATATTCTTTAAAGAAGAATCACCTCACTATGAAGGAGTTGTTTCTGTCAAGAAGTCAAATTTCTTATATCTTTTTCTGTTTTAAAAGGGAAAGGCAATGGGGTTTATTCATAGGGCAAAATGGTGTTAAATATTCAGTCACATTACCAAAATTTAGTCAGGTTTTAGTTTTTGCTGATGGCAAATTTCTGAACTGTATTTATCAGTTAAAATGGCTGGTGATTTTAAAAATAAATATTTTCTTTGTGAGCAGTAAAATATTAGTAGTCTATGAGAAATTTTCTGTTTTATTGTTTGATTCTTATGAAATTGTTTTATAATTTGTATTGTATTATTTGAGTGTACAGGCCTGTGAACTTAATTCTTGCTTTTGTACTTATTCATGCCAGTAAGGCTCAATTACTTGAACGAATACTGAAAACAAACATGAAACAGAAATATTATGGTTCTGCTGAGACTGACTTCTAGCGAGGTGGGTGCCAGGCTCTTCTTCCAAGTAACAAGTAAAATAGGACAGGAGGAAATGACCTCAAGTCTCGCCAAGGGAAGTATAGACTGGATATTAGGAAAAAATTCTTCACCAAAAAGGTTGTTAAGCTTTGGAACAGACTGCCTAAGGAAGTGGTTGAGAAACTATCCCTGAAGCTATTTAAAAGGTGTATTGAGTGGTGAATCAGTAGTGCTTGTAAGGATTGGACTCAGTGATCTTAAAGGTCTTTTTCAACTGAAATAATTCTATGATTCTCATAAGACCCTGGGAGTGTACCTTATTCTTTTCTAGTTTACAGTGCTAAAACCATTTTTCCTTCAGTTTTGTCTCTTGAGATTTTAAATTCTGATAGTGAGAAAATAAGAATGGATAAGTTGGGAACACGGAATCAATTTCTACCTTACAGATGTCTCTGCAGGCTAATTTTACATGATAAAGACTCTTGAAATGGTGTTTACAATAATTGTTATTTTTATTGAGGAAAATTATCAGAGAAGGAATAATGAATTTACATTCAAGTGGTTATAATTTTCTACCGGAAGACCATATACAATCTAAATAAGAAAAATGTATTCGATCTCTAATGTATTTTAAAATTTGGGGATTTTTTTTTGTAATTTTTGAAGAGCTAAAAATTTCTATGAATTAATCAGAAGGGAGAAATCTAAATAATACAAAAAAAAAAAAAAATATCTGTGAGAAAAGTTTAGAAGGTAAGTGCAACCAAATCCTTAATGTTGGCTGAAATCCAGGATGAGGTCCACATTCCATCCAGAGGGATCTGAAGATAATTGTCTTCCCAATTTACCCACCATTAAAACTGTTAGTTTAAAAGAACTGCCTCAGGCATAGGGGCTCTGAGAACCTGCACAATACCTAGTGCTCACATGGGCAAGCCATAATGAAACATATTATGAACATATGCTTTCATCTCTCTGATGTTCTTTTTCATAACTGTATGCAAGAGAAACTAACCCAATATTTTATAAAAATACTGATGATGAGAAGTCATTTAGGCTCTAATCTGCCTGTGTTACGGACTCAAAGCATTCAGGAACATGAAGGACCTGGTTCACAAAATCTCTACCCTTTTCAAAAGTCACACAACTTTCAGGTACACAGAGTAGAGCAAAAAAAGAGTTGAAAGAATAAAAAGCATTGAAACATTATTTTGTTGACATGTTTATCACAGCACAGATGTTATTTTCAGCACAGATGTTACACCTGTGGATTTTAACTCGAACACAGAGGAAAAAAATGCTACAGAATTCTTATCAGTTACAAGTTTGTTCTTTCCTATAGCTGAACTTCAAAATTAGAAAAGCTCAAGAAATGGGAGGAATCAGCTCCAAGAGTGTGAATATCAAAAGAACCATTCCATTAATATTGCAGGCCACAGCAGTTTAAAAGTTTGTTTAATGGACACTGGCCTGGGAATGACAAATAATTTCAGTTAGTATTCAGTTACAATGACAGCACGCAGAAGTCCCTTACTGACAAATATCCTAGTTCATGACATCTTATTATTTTCCTGTCTATACACACTGAATTTCCTATTTATGCAACATGATCATTATTTTTCTGGATGTTTACTATGAGTGAATGATCCATACTGCTCTTCTTCTTTTACTGTCTTGAGTAAATGTAATTGGTGAGGCCCCTGTGAAACTACTTGATTCTTTGAGAAAATTAGATTGTGAGGACAAGATAGGTCAGTGTCACTGATAATATGAGCATGACAATGTAAGACCTGGAGCTGGAGTATCACCATAGACAGGGTAAGTAATTAGGAGAGATCAAAAGTATGAACACAGCAGAAATTCTGAGTTAAAAAGCTATAGACAGATGAAATCTTTGACAGATGAAGTTCCTGGTGACTTGAGTTTGCAGGCACCTCTGTTTAACTAGAATATTTTTTCCGCTATTTGCTGTCCTAAAGTAAATTACCTACCAAGTTGCCTTGGGCAAACCTTCTCTTCATTTGAATCATTAGGGTGCATACTGGATATGTTGGTGGAGCACAAATATGGGGACTTGGTTGATGCCAGGAAAGAAAGTATCAGAACTGGATTGAGTTCTTGAATTACTAGTTGGATTTGATTAATGCACATTATAGTACCACCTGACCTATGCAGTTTGTAACCACAGCATTAATAATTTCAGTAAATGCAATCTCTGAGGCAGTTGGTTTGTGTAATTTATAACTCTGGGCTAAGAGGAGGCTGACTGTTCCTTTTCCTATCCTGTGACACATATAGAATTGTTCAAAGACATTAGATCAACATTCAGATTGAATTCTCTATCCTTCCCCATCAACCTCTACTTACACAGGTACATATTGCCTCTATAACACTCAAAAATACCCATTTAGTGTCTGTAACAGTCTAGAAACAAAAGCAAAGATCAATTATAAACCATAATGTATGGGAACAAATTCACTAGGAAAAAGGGAAGATCAGGGGATTTTGGTCCTCTTCCCATCATTGAGATTGGCCAATAGAAGAATGTGCTCCAATGTTATACACAACACTTTCTGACTGTGTAGCTTAGTCCTGGTCTTACCTGTTTCTTTTTTTATTACACAAACTGTACAGGTAAATATACCTCCTGAAATTCAATTTTCCTAGTTGAAAGGTAACTGTATAAATAAGACCTGACTATTTCCACACTATTTACTCTGCAAATCTTCAACCTCTAACGGACACCTTTGTGGTATTGGTCATGTCAGGTGGAAAACAAGGGAGAAAGAATAAGGTCAATTGCTCTTCATGCAATCCAGGATTTCACTGCTTGTGAAGTTGCCAGGAAGCTGATTGCAGATTCTTTCAGGGAATATTGAACTTGGGCACTCATATCAAGCCTCTTTGCTTGTAAAAACTCAGTTCAGTAATTAGCTAAAATGACAACTCAAAACTCATTGAAAAGAGATTCTTTCCAACTTTCAGCTCTTCTCCTCATCCAATAAAAAATACTTTCTTAATAGTTTAATAACTTTTTGAAACTTTAAGTATTGGCTACAGTTTAGATGAGTTAGTGGGTGATCCAGATTTAGCTCCTGAATTTCAATCTTTCATTTTTACTTTTGTATGCTTTCATCCACCAGATTTACTGAACTGTTTTGCATACAATTTTGTGTCTGATCATATCCTCGATAAAGTAATGTCCAGAGTGCCTCAACTGTTTAATTGAAGAAAAATTTGTCATACTTCAAAGATCTACTGAGACACAGCATGGCAACTGTCCACTGTTACTGGTAGTGGTGTGGTACCAGTCTTCAGCTGAGTGCTCTGCGGTTAACTCTTCTCACAACAAGGTGCTCACGGAAAAACTGCTTCAGGAAACATAAAGGACCAGAGATGGCTTAACCTCAGCACTGTGAAAAAAGATAAATATGCTTCTTTAGGCAGCAGAAAGCCAATCTTGATTTGAACTCTGCCTCCCTTTTGCTCCAGTTCCTGTTGAATGATAAACACCTGCCCAGGGCAGAGAAACAAAGGAATACAAAGAAGCTGCACTTCAAAGTCATTCTACCTTTACAAAATTAAAAATAGCCACTGATTCAGATACTGATTATACATGGCAGATTGGTACTCTAAAAAAAGATAAGAAAATCCCTCCAGATTAGATATACCTACATGTATTTTTCATTTCCAATAGCCAGGAAACTAGGTTGTCCTAAATCATCTGTTTTCTATTTTCTTCCATTCACACCCAGAGCCTGGTGTGAACAAACAAACAAACAGTCATGGGAATGTCAGCCTTGTCATAATTAATGAAATATCGCTTTTAAACGTGAATGTTTCTAATCTATCTAAATATTGTCTCATAAATTGCAGCCCTAGGTATGATGTCTTGCATTTAGGACAGCTAATATGCCATTGTCTGTTGCAGCAGGCTTATCAGTACAAGAGAGGCATTCTGGAGTCTGTTTAATTTTAGTTTGTGCTAGAAACAACCCTAAAGGCAAGTGTCCATTTCAAGGATTTCTTTTCAAAAAGTTAATAGTTTTGTAAACTTCTCTTTCCAGCTTACAACAATGAACGCATTGCTTATAGTCACTTGTTCTCTGCACTGTTTAATTGAGTGAATAACAGCTATTCACCTACAAATAAAAGACATACTGGAAACAAAATGGTATAATCAAACCGTAAGTAGTTCTTCATGTGGGTAGCTAGAAAACTTTTAACACTGGTCTTTGCAACGCTAGGCACATATTTACCTTCAGTCGTATGTGCAGTTCAGTTGAATCCTCTGCATTTTGCACCACTCAATGTGTAATTGGAACTGTTCAGGCAGGGTGTAATATTTTTTCCAGGTGATTTCCTGCTCAAAGAAGCAAGGAGTTGTAAGATGTAGTCATATTCCTGGTCTGCCTATCCTCTATGTCAGTTTTCCAAGTTTTCTCATGGAAGGTAGAAGGCAGAGAAGTGAAATAATTCAGGACATTTCAGGAATTTGACCAGGAAATTAGATTTTGCTTTCTTTTTCTTACTGCACTAGCTCTGCTAAATTATGTTCCATGTTCTAAATACCAACAGGGACCAGGAGGGAAACCAGAGCTCTAAATTAATTTTCAAGTCTAGTTATAGCACATATTTTGCATTTAATATGAGAAAAAGACTAAATTTTTTTTCCATTGAAATATTTTTGCTTCATTAATTGTTTTCTATTTCCATGGGTGCCATGCCCATAAAAAACTTCCATTTATTCAGTTCCTGAAGGTCTGTTTAAAGAGGATGAAAATTGGTAAGACATCAGATAGTCCTTTACACCTCCTAAATAATTAAATCCTGCTTGGAGCAGAATAATTATTCAGTGATGACCTTCTGTTTCTGTAACAGTCTACACAATATAGTTTGTATAAAAATAGGGGTTGGGGATTTCAATATCATATTATTCAGCTGAGGTCTGTTTAAAATATAATTGCTGGTAGGAGGAATCTTTCCTCTGATGGAGTCAGGCTAGGTTAACGGCAGAAGGCAAGTCACTGTAGTAGACATAAGCATAAAATTTTTAGCACATTTTGTATTTTTTCTTGAGGGAATTTCCTTTTTAGAAAAAACAGAAAATATATAAAAGTTTTATGTTAAAAATAATGTTTAGTTTGGTTGTAACTGCTTGAACAGAAAGTATTCCCCTGTATTAAAAATTATCATTTTTTTTCTTTTCTTACACCATACTCAAAGAATCTGTATTTAAAACATCTAGGAAACTTAACTATGGTGGGTTGACCCTGGCTGGGTGTCAGGTGCCCACCAATGCCACTCTGTCACTCCCCTCCTAAACCAGACAGGGAAGAGAAAATATAACAAAATTGTCATGGGTCGAGATAAGGACAAGGAGAGCTCACTCACCAGTCATTGTCATGGGCAAAACAGACTTGACCTGGGGAAATCATTTTAATTTATTACCAGCCAACTTAGAGCAGGCTACTGAGAGATACAAACTAAATCTTAAAAACACCTTCCCCCCCCACCTTTCCCTTCTTCCCAAGTTCATCATCACTCTCAAATTCTCTGCCTCCTCTCCCTGACTGGTGCAGGGGACAAGGAATGGAGATTGTGGTCAGTTCATCATGCATTGTCTTCTGTCACTCCTTCCTCCTCAGGCAGAGGACTTTTTACATTCTTCCCCTGCTCCAGGGTGGGGTCCCTCCCACCAGAGACAGTTCTCCATGAACTTCTTGGATACGAGTCCTTCTTACAGGATACAGTTCTTCATAAACTGCTCCAGCATGGGGCGCATTTCCTGGGCTGAAATCCTTCAGGAACAGCCTGCTCCAGCATGGGTCCTCCGTGAGGTCACAAGTCCTGCCAGCAAGCCTGATCCAGCATGAACTCCTCTCTCCATGGGTCCATAGGTCTTTGCCAAGAACCTGCTCAGTGTTGGCTTTCCCCTGGGGCTGCAGTCTTCTTTGGGCATCCGCCTGCTCTGGTGTGGGGTTCTCCATGGGCTACAGGAGGACAGCCTGCCTCACCCTGGCCTTCACCACGGGTTGCAGAGAAATCTCAGCTCTGGCACCTGGAGAACCTTTTCTACCTCCTCTGTATTCACTGACCTTGGTGTCTACAAACACATTTCTCTCACGTATTCTCACTTCTCTGTCTGACTGCAATTGCTGTTGCAGGGTTTTTTCCCCTTCTTAAATATATTATGACAGAGGTGCTGCCACCTTTGCTGACTGGCTTGGCCTTGGCCAGTAGTGGGGATATCTTGAAGCTGGCTGGCATTGGTTCTATCAGACAGAGGGGTAGCTTCTCACAGAAGCCATCCTTGTATTAACACCCCCCCCCACCGCCCACCTCACTGCCAAAAGCTTGCCACACAGACCCAATATACTGTTTTAAGTTAAGATAATTTTAAAAAGGAAAACTATTAATGAAAGAGCAATCACCTGTTACCTTACTTCTCTTCAAAGGAAACAAAGCTTTCAACATCCGTATATCCTTTTGGCAAGAAATGTAATAATGTTGGAAGTTACATAAAGACTGTCAAATGATACTAATTTTAGAAAATTGAAATCATATACAGAATAGGTTAAATTTATCCCAGATGGAGCTCTATTGACTTGAATGGGCTTACAGCCCATTGTGTGCTACACAATAATTCAGATGGAATTGTTTGCACTTCAATTGTTTCTAAGAGCATCTGTACTTGAAACCTCAAGAATGCTGAGGATCACAATTTCATTATTCCCAGCTCCATTGCTTTTTGTTCTGTTCAACAAGAAAGTAACTTGACTTACATCTCAATGCTGTTACACATTGATTTCATCATTAAAGTGTATCTCCACCAGATACAGCAACAAAACCTACGATGAGAGAACACAGAAATATTTTTTATAGAGGTTAGTGAAAAGCCAGGCTGAAATACATACATTAAATCATTGTAAGAGTTATATGAGGTTTTTTTCCCAAAGAAAATATCAATGTTCTTATTTCCTGTAAGTTGGAATTAGTCTTCAGCCTAAAGTCAAGACACCTATAGCTATTTAGGTTTACTTGTTCTCATGGGAGTTTGAATCTTATCTTTAAAAATTTTCACATAAGAACCACGGAATCAGTGTGAACCTGAGAGATACCAGTTACTTTTGATGTCAGTAACAATCAAGCAGTCCTTACACAACAGTCTGTACTTTGCAGGTTTGAACTGTAAGACAGCATCACTACTGTCTCCATCCTGAAAACATTAGGTTTGAAAAGTAGGCTGTATCTGTATCATCAGGTCATTCTTAGGTATAGAAAACAAAATTATTCTAAGCAACTCAGTAGACACCCCAGCACTGAAAAGATCCCTGATGTTCAGAACTGAGTGTGCATGCAAAAAAATAACAAGAAAAATATTAGTTTTACTTAAATAATTGGCAGCAATAAACATGAATACATGTTTGAAATTTAAATGCCTGCTTAATGATCTTTAAAATGAATTAGAAATAGTCTTAAGGGGAAACGCAAATGGAGACAATATCTTATCAGTATAATGCAAATAACATTAGTAGATTCTGTTCCTGGAAATTTTTTGAGAGAAGGTGGGATGAATACTACGACGTTCACTCTGCCTCATCTCATGAAACCAGCTATAATTAATTTCCTCATTAAGCCTTAATTACAACAATTAAGGGGTATGGAAATATTTTGCACCTCAAGATATTTCTGGGCCACTCATTTGTGATTACTGTTCGCTTCCATTAACAGTAAAACTTCCTTGGCTGTACTGTAATAATACATGTAAAATAGTTGAATTTCATTGAAATTCCAGTTAGAGACACACATTAGAAGTCTTGTCTATAATTTTTGAAGACAATCAAACAATATAAACACTTCATTGCTTCTTCCTACCTCCCCAGCAGTGCTTTTCTGTCTATCAGGTATATTCCGAAGTCTAAGCAGCCCCAGAAAATAAAAGATTTTTGTCCCATCTGTTATCCAACAGAGGAAAGCAGAGATATAGCAAAATCTGGTGTATTAATTCTTTTTGAGGACATTTTTGAAGTTACTGGATCATGAGAACACTGTGTGTGGACCAGAACTGAAAAAAAAAGGATGAGGATTTTCTACATGATGGTGAGGATGCCTTTCGGTATGTTTGTCACTGCTACCAAGAAGACTTCGTCATGCAAAGGAATGCAAAGCAGCTTTTTCATATTATTCAATATAGATCTTTGGTGATGCTGCAGAAGGCACATACAGAGTCAAGGGACTGCGTATTTGTTTGCATAAATGTCTTTTAGGATTCTGGACTTTATTGGAAAAATAAATGGATAATGGGTATTATGATATTATATATATGAGAAATAATAATGAACACGAAAATTCTGATAATGAAATATCACTCCCAGAAACAGGTTAAATTGTTTGTCATTCACATATTTGCTCCTTTGTCTTCCCATTTCAGCACTAATATTTTCACTTTACCTTATTACATTCTTTATGTTATACTCCATTTGGGTTTATGAATAGTGAACTACTGCACTTTAACAACCCCAAGAAAGAACTTTTGGACGAAGGCTAGAACTAATGATAATTGACTAGATGGTTATGATTACATAAGGATCCATGTCTTTAGATTAACTTTTGAATAGGTGGCTACATAGAAAAAAATAATATAATGTTCAGCAGTAGCTAATAAAGAAAAGAACTCTCCACTGCCCCTCTCACGATGTCTTTTCCCATTTGTTCTCATTGCCTGTTGCACTGTATGAAAGCTACTGCAAGATAATCATGTTAATAATCTTTTTCATATTTGAACTTTCAGAATCTTCAAAATAACAACAAACACTTTCTAAAAGGTCACCAAATGAAAAACTTGTGACATGCAGGCAGAAAGTAGAAATATGCTACAGTGTGATCTCAGCCAGTGTATTCAGTTCTTTCTCCTACACATTATGTCTCTCTGTTGCAGTCTTCTCTCCCACAATTCATAAGTAAAATAGAGCCCTTTCTAGAGACTGACTCTTTAACTTTAGTAAGTACAGAGTGGAAGAAGAAATCAAATTAATCTGAACAAATGTATACATCTGTAACAGAACTTTACATCTAATCCAATTATCTGTATCCTTCTTATGTTACACAGAAAGAAAAGAAAATTTCCAGGGGCAGTATCACTTATCTCAAACAAAAATCTGACATGCATCTCATTAATCACCCCTAGTAGCTTTCTATTCCTCCATTGCATGTAACTCAACTTTGACACTGTTTCCTACAGCATTCTCCTGGGAAAAGTGGCTGCTCATGGCTTGGATTGGTGTACCCTTCACTGCATAAAAATCTGACTGGATGCAGGCCCAAAGAATTTTTGTGAACAGAGTTAAATACATCTGGCAGCCATTCATAAGTGGTCTTCTCCAGTTCTGTTTTAAATCTTTATTAATTATTTGGAAAAGGGTATCGAGTGCAATCTCAGTATGTTTGCAGATTACATCAAGTTGGACAGCAGTGTTGAACTTCTTGAGGGCACAAAGGCTCTGCAGAGGGATCAGGACAGACTGGATAGGTAAACTGAGGCCAATTGTATGAGATTCAACAAGACCAAGGGCCAGGTCCAGCACTTCAGTCACAACAACTCCATACAGCATCACAGGCTTGGGGAAGAGCTGTTGGAAAGATGACTGATGGAAAAGGACATGAGGATGCTGGTCAACAGCTGGTTGAAGAAGAGCCACCAGTGAACCTAGGTAGCCAAGAAGGCCAACAGTAACCTGGCTTGTATCAGAAATGTGGCCAACAGGACTAGCAAAGTGATTGTCCGCTGTACTTGGAGCTGGTGAGGCCGCACTGAATACTGTGTTCAGCTTTGGACCCCTCACTACAAGAAAGACATCGAGGTGCTGGAGAGTGTATCCGGAGAAGAGCAATGGAGGTGGTGAAAGGTCTGGAGCACAAGTGCTATGAGGAGCAGCTGAGAAAACTGGGGCTGTTTAACCTTTAAAAAAGACGTCTGAGGGGAGATCTTGTTGCTTCCTACAGCTATCTGAAAGGATGTTGTAGGGAGGCAGGCACTGGTCTCTTCTCCCAAGTAACAAGTGATGGGATGAGAGGAAATGGCTTCAAATTGTGTCAGGGGAGGTTTAGGTTAGACAAAAGGAAAAATTTCTTCACAAAAAGGCTTATCAAGCACTGGAACAGGCTGCCCAAGGAAGCAGATGAGTCACAATCCTTGGAGATATTTAAAAGATGTGTAGATATGGCACTTAGCGACATGGTTTAGTGGTGGACTTGGCAGTGTTAAGTTTACAATTGGATTTGATGATCTTAAAGTTCTTTTTGGACTGAAACAATTTTATGTTTCTATGATTTTATGATTACAGGATTTGCTATAGAAGTTTATATAATAGATACTGGAGACTGGCTTACTGATTCCCTTTCTGAATACTTTTAATTTCTTATGTTGAAGTCAGTGGTAAAACACACACTGATGTCAGAAATGGAGAAGGTCATTTTGAAGAGGGTTTTTGAATACTCTCTTGCTCTTAGATATTTCAATGATAAAATGTCTATGATTACTGTATAATTGTTGAGAAGAAGTCTCTCTACTGAGAGACTTCCCTTTTTTCAATCCTTCATGCAAGAGGCAGTTTGCTTTGTGAAGCCTTCTCATCAGAAACAAAGTGACTATTATCTGAGATTTCTGCAAAATGAAGTCTTAGGCAAACACTAAATCATTCTGCAAGAAAGACATCTTGCTATTTTGGATCTGTAAATTTTGAATGGAAGGTAGAAAGGAGATCTGGACAGGCAAGCTTGCTTTGTAATGCAGATTTACTATCTAGATATTGACAAAACATTTTTGGTTTGTCACATGTTATTTGGAGTTTATTTATTGTGGAAATTTTCTTCACATCCTTCATTTAAATTTCTTCAAAGAAAACTTGATCCTTCACTCTAATGACACTTTCACTATAGACTTCAGTGTCAACATTAACAATTTTATGGTTAAGAAAAACTGAGAACTATTGATTGCATGTGTATACCTCTCAAAATGTTCCAAAAAGAAAAATAACAAAGACAACAACAACAAAATCATTCTAAAATATGAAGTTCCATTGCTTAAAAGAAGCCTAGAAATCATCTAACGCCTAAAGCTAGCTGAGATCTTTGATCTGAAAAATGAACAAAGTTTTCTTTGGTATTGAGCAACCACTCTTGCCATAAAAGTCATCTGAATCTGCTCTCAGCCAAGACAAATGACACTGTGTGAAGAATCTTCATGGCACCCACTGAATGCTGCCAGTTGATGCAGCCTAGTATAGAAAAGACCCATGCATATCTGAATTTGTCATTTTGTTCCAAATTTAAGTTTTCCTAAGAGAAGAGCTTTTTCATTCCAAATATTAGCAGTGACACAGCTGAGAGAAGCAAAAGTTGTTATTAATGAAGGATGAACCATATAATCATATATTTTCAATAAAAAGAGAGCATTTGCTATGATGTAGATACCATAAGTAGATATACAGAATGTAGAGCATTTCTAACGACGTTAATTTCTTTTACGACCAGGAATCTCTCAGACTGCAGAATATCTAGAAAGAAAAGCAACTATGGCTATGTGAACTGATTGATTGTCTTTTCTGTATTTATGTGACAGGTAAATGGGCTGCCAGTTGCATCACCAGTGTAATGAAGCAGCTAATTTGTACAGTTCTATACATGTATCTGTTACTCAAAACTCTGTTTCATTTTAATTATTATGTTGAAATGTCTAAACCCAAATTTTAAACCAGTATACTATTCTGAAGTTGTGAAACTATAACCAGCATATTGTTTTCATGACCATAAATTATCCCAACATGTCAGTCAAACTTCCAGCAATGTTTGCAGGAGGATAATATTTAGCCTTCTCAAGATACGAGATGCCAAAAAATCATCTTTTTTCTGTAACACATTTTATTAATATAGTAACGCCTCTGAATAATTTTCAAAATTTGTCACTACAGTGGTTTTCCTTACTTTAAAAAACAAAATGAAACAAAAACCAACCTCCTCGCAATATGCTTTAATTTGCATATGAAAGAATCAGATACATATACACTGGGACGCAGTTCAATAAAATAGGAGTGTACCAGTTCGTTGCAGCCTTTGCAGCTCATCTCCTATGAACTCCATGGTTTATTTCAGACTAGATACAATGTAGTCTCCAGAGATGAGTGTCTCCATCATGTATTTGTATTGAGACTGTTTGTTTGTACCAGTTGGTGTGTGAGCCAAACCAACAAACGTTTTCCCTTTCAAAAATAGAGTTACACTCAGAATCAAAAGACTGGAATAAATGCAGAATACTGGGGATCCCTTTCTCTTACTAAAGAATACTCCTTATGTCAGAGAATACTATTATTTTTGCAACAAGAAATGCTACTCTACTACAGTCAGATTTTTTTCAATAATAATAAATAATAAAAGCAATATTAAAATTGCAAAGAAAAAGTGAAACGGAAAAGTGAAAATAAATTATTATACTTTGCGTATTCAATTATTTTTTTAATAGTTACTGTGCTACTAAATGAGATAGGTCCATTCCTTAATGGTTCTATAAAGCTTTAACATATAACACTAATATAATATTGTCTGTTACTTTCACAGGAAATATATTCAAAGACATGAAAACAGACAATTTAGATAATGTCAGAAAGAGAGAAAATGGATTTTGTTCAGGGATTCAGTGACAGGCAGAGAGTTTTCAGAAAGGCAGCACCTTTTACATTAGTGATCTAGGTTCTTTTATAGTGAGAATAGAAAAACAAGCACTTTCATAATGAAATTCCTTTTATTATAATCTAAATGTCAAAAATTCCACCCTAAACCAAAAAAGATGACTTACACCCCTGCAGTCCTGCAAGTTCTTCTCAGATCACTACTTCAGTTGTAGATGTCTTCAAGATAGACACCTAACATTTATGCTCTTTGCGCTCTATGCTTTTGTCAGTCTTCATATAAAGATGATATGTTATACATTTTTTAAATTAAAGAGGATCTTTTACTCAGACATTCTGTCAGAACTTTTCTGGCATAGTGTTTTCTGCATCATCTGTATGTAAATCAGTACTGGCAGGGAGAACTGAACATTTAACAGTGGTGACATATTTAGCTATTAAAAATTAATCTTTCTGATGTTAAGGAAGAAGGAGAAGTGAGTTTCTTGATTAAGGTCTTCTGGCCAGCTCATAAATTTCAATTATTTTTTAAATAATCTTTATCCTCCTCTCCCAGAAGTGGAAGAGTGTGAATAGAAAACCACAGTAAAAAAATTTCTACTTACAGTCATTTGTACATTAAGAAAAATAAAAGATGACACTTTAATCCCAAAGATAAGAATAATTATATTCATAAACCATTTTTACACTGCTTAAACAAATTTGTTCATTTACTTCCTTCATTTTCATCCTTGTAGAGCTCTGCTTGGCACAACTAAAATTTGTGGGGAAAGCCATTCATTACCTATTAATCTTCAGTTTAGAAATTTAGATTTTGAAGCTTGCTATACTTACTTAAAGAAACAAAATATGCTGATAAATGTTCAGACAAAAAAAGGAGAGGAGGTTTAAGAAGACATTTGCTTCTCCATCCAGCAGCCAGGATTTCTTGAGTAACTTGAAAGGAAGCTGAACCCTGACCTGGTGTGTGCTTCTTCATTTATTCAAGGAGAGTCCTGTCTGAGAACTCATGACTTGTAAGAAGACAAACCCAAAAAAGTGAGATTATAATAAGCAGCAGATATAAAAATGAATTCTTAATTGTTTCTGAGTCAAATTTGGAAGTACAATACAGAAAGAACCAAACTTCCGCTAATACATTAGTGCCAGGGTGCACATTCTAAAGTGATGATCGACGTAGCAGAAACTCAGCCCTCATGACGTCCTCTTCTATGTCCATGATGCCCCAGCCTCAGTCAAAGTTCCATACATCCTTCAGGCAGCCAAGAGGCAGCAACAGAGCTTGAACTGGTAGCTGACTTGAAAGACACACCCGAACCCCTATATCCAACATTAGAGAACAAGAACTAGCATGCAATCTTCTATATTAATAAGTAATTAGACATGCCTGGCTTGGTTTTACATGGCAGCAAACAGTTCCCTAGAGCCATTTAGGAGTTAGACCCAGGAAACTTCCAAACAGGTAGTTTGAACATGGTCGTTCCACCTTGGAAGATAAGAGCAGATGCAGACAATTTTGCCCCCGTGTTAAGTCCAGAGGACAGACCTTGGTGCTTTTAACCTCCTGTTACAGGTTCAGCCAATAAATCCATGCCTTGAGAATCCAATCAGATATGATTTGACATGTGTTCATTTGAGGGAAAAATCCACAAGAGTTTTTTTTAATTTCTTCAGCATTTAAAGTAGACAATGTAAGATTATTGATTCAGAGAGCAAATGTGTTTACTAAGCAGGCCAACATAAGGATTCCAGTTTATAAATTTTGTTTATCTATCTTCTTATCATTATTATTATTGATTACTTCAGTAGCCATTTCTTCTGCTTAGAGGAAAAGCAACCCATTGTGACACAGACTTGAAGGATGCTAAGGAGTAGTAAGCTACATTTTAGTTTTCTTTATTTCTGTGGACATATAGTAATGTTAAAAGGATATATATATTTTACTTATCTTTAAGATCCAAAGAATATGACCTGTGCTTAGCTTCCTTGCCTTCTTCTGAGTAGTTCAGCCTCAGGCTATAATCCAAAGAGCACTTTGTTTGCAATTAGTTTTAATGGACTTATGACTATATCTACAGAGTCTATGCTCTTGAACTCCAGAAAGTGTCCTAAATGTTTTTCATCCACAAAAAAAGCAGCCTCTAGTTCACTTAGGCCTTAGATTAATGATTGAATTCTGGCCCTCTGGGAATGTTTGGTCAGCATATAGCACTGCATGGATGTTAAAATTATTTACAGTCTTGGGCCAAAACAAGAGTATTTTCAGGTTATGTCTTGCTCATGAGTTGTTTTAGAGACAGTGCATTAAAATGTTTGAAAGTAGAAATCTACTATGTATCTTTCACCTTTCCTGCCCTTCAACACTTCTTTGATCCTTTGGTGCTAAGTACTGGCAAATAATTTCAATCCTCCTTCCTATATCTAAAGCCTGGACTTTCGCAGGTAAAGAGAGAAAGTACTAACAAATAACAGTGTCACCAGAGAAACTCACGCTTCCTGGGTTGTAAGAGTTGGTCTGAAGAACAGTATTTGTCTTAGTCCGAAGAACAGTACTTGTCTCAACATCTCCATCAGGAACTCGGAGAAAGACCAAGGAGCAATGACCCGAGATGGAGGCACTGCCTGGAACAAGCAGTCGCCGTAACCAAGGACTGCAAGTAACATCTAAGAAAAAATTGAATAGATGCTGTCCAGAAGATGGATTTCACCTGCTACCTCAGCCAAAGTTACCCCACCTCCTCCTTGACCCAACGCCAACAAGGGAAGAGAATGCACAGAGGCTCGCAGAGGGTCTTCCGGTCACCTAGTGGTCACAAGAGGAAGATGAGGTGAGGAAGCAGAAGACCCCCGAACACGAGGAGGCGCAGGCGCAGACGAGTTCTGGCAAGCGAAGCGAGAACTTTTGGGGCCTGCGCAGTTCAACCTGGATTGCGAAATGAAGGCGGAGATTGGCCTCAATCCATGGGAGAGAGGAGGTGCGAGGTGTTGTTGCTGAGCATAAAAGATGGTTCCTAACCGAACCCCAGGTGAGATCTCCCCACCTCTGGATCATGGATCGCCCGTCGTGACGACAAGTCTCGACTGAGGACCGGCAGGACGCTGTTCGGAGCCTGGGACCATAGGGACGCCTTTGGACCCATGGTGGTAGCTATAATCCTCTTTCCTCCTTTTCCTCCCCTTTCCTCCACTTTGTCTATCGCGTGCCGCTTTACGGGCAAAAATAATAAAGTTTCTCTTTGATTGAATTATAACCCCTTGGCATTTTGGCTGCCTTAATTTTGAGCTTCGAGATCAAGGTAAACGAATCATCACGAGTCCCTGAGTGGACCGTGACATGGGTGAAACTCATTAAATTACTTATTTCCAAACACATATTTCTGTTCCTACAGAATTCACTCTGGCTTTGGGAAAGGACCGTGAGATCACCTTTTTCCCCCTGAAATTACCCTCCCACCTGTGCAGACACACACAACCCACCCCACACCTCCACACCCCCCTTTGCCGGTAACTGTTGCAGATCTCCGGTTTAGTACCCTTCAGTGATCACCATTGTGTCTGTACGTGTATGTGGATAAAGTCAAGGTGACATAGACATCCTACCCTCAGGTATACTTGGACCCATCAAAACAAGGCATGACCTTGATAGGCAATACTTCTGCAGTTCATCCACCCTCCCCTTGAATCACTAAGCTGCTCCGGCTTATGACTCTGACCGTCCGCCTCGGCACTTTCTTGAGATGATCCCGAACACTGCTTTTTAGCTGCTGCCCCTCATCTCCTCAGATCCTTGCCAGAGAGTCCATGGTCCCTGTGTGTTGTATACGAGTAGGATAGGGGTTGAGTCATAGAAGAGCATTTCATGAGAACCATGAAAAACCACAAGCCCTATAGCTCTGGATTCCATGCTTGAGCTAGGAAAACTGGTGTGCAGCACAGAGAGGGCTACAAATGCAGGGTGAGGGTAACCACCAGGCCAGCTTTGACAAAGGGCAAGCATAGCAATGGAGACAGGTCAGTGAGTGACGTGATTTTACTGCCACGGGAAAGAACCAGGCAACACAGTGCTGCATAGGTCCCTGATTGCTGCTGAAAAGGGAAAGGTGTAAACCTTGCCATGGGTTATTAGCTTCCTTACCTGACCCAGTGGCAGCTCACTACTGCTGGGAACAGCCATGTGACTTCCCTACTCCAGTGCGCTGGCATCTCTACTCACTCAGACCTTATGTTTAGTTTATTAGTAGTGCAAAGTGAGCATCACAATAACAACCTGAATATGCTTTGTCCTCCATAAGTCAGGCCCTCTTTACTGTGAGTGTAACATCCCAAATATTTAATTTTAATTTTAGTTTTAATTTTAATTAAGTTGCTTTGTTTAACAAAGGTCAGTGCTATCAACGCAGAAAAATGCTGAAGTTCAAAGTAGCTGATTTTCTAAAGAGATAGAACTTTTTAATTAATGATATATATTAATCACCCTTAGTGTCCATAGTAAATAAACACTACACTGAAATTTCCTATTTATCAGGGTTCTGAAACAAATCATTGGAGGTTTTCAGAAAAACATCTGTGTGTGTTAGTGGATTTGGAGTATGTATTGCTAATAGTTTATTTAATTTTTTTTCTCAAGGAAGATGGGACTCTCAAAACCTGTGTAACCACCTCCTTGCTAGCAGGAGTTTTCAGTGAAGATAGAGGGCACAGAGTAAAATTTTGAAGCTTAAAATAACATAAAAAATCTCACAGGAGATGTTAACAAAATGCTTTCATTACAAATAACTTACATACCAAGAAAGATTTAATTAAACCATAGAAAGAAACTTCGGTGAGGTGTTCAGTGAAAGGTAAGTTCAATTAGCTTTCTGTATAGCAAATGAGTGGTTATTACTCTAATTACTTACAGAGGTCATGATAGAAAGACATCATTAAATGCTACAGCCTTACCCCACATGCATCAGAAACTAATAAATTTCATCCGTTTCCCCTTTAATGATGTCAGTAACTTATCTTTGATCAAACAATAACTTATTTTGTGTATAAATAAATGAGCTTATGCTTAGCACAGATTAAAGGTGTGAGGAACAAAATTAGTTGAGAGGCACCAAAGGGCACAAAATTACAAAAAATCCTCAATCTTTTAAATGCTTATTCACTAGAAAACATGATCCTGGATAAAAAATAAGATGAACTGGAGTTTCTTACTTAGAAGCATAGACTTGACCTATTGGGTGGCATTATAACTTGGCAACATGATTTATGTGACTTAATATTAAAAAACAATAGCTACAAACTCTTTACAAAGAACTGACTGGCCGAATCCTTCTGTTTGGCTGTTTCCAAATCACTGATAGCTTGAAAGGAATCATCTTGAATATTTGTGTATTTTAGTATATGAAATATGAGACAGTAGGTATTAGATGATGTATACTAAAAAAACACCAAATCATGCTAGAGAACATAGTTTCACTTTCTCAAACTTTTATCTCTGATGTATAGGGTGAAAGAACTGTTTATAGTTGTGGACTTCACCCTAAATAGCATAAGTTTCAATTCACTTGCTGCAGGTATTTAAACAACCTTAACATTACACAGTATCATAGCATTCAGTTTTTGAGTGCAGAAAGTTACAGCTAACAGGCAAAGAGTTTGTATCAAACCTCTTACAGACAAGGAAAGTTTGATCTGAGCTCTAAAATTAGTAATAGCTTAGGAACAACAAATGATGACAGTTACATTTGCTCTGATAGTAGGAGAGAAAACAGTGCATATTTTTGGTGCACTAAATGTGACACTTCCCCCTAGCTGGAATTAATCATAGGTAAAATCGCTGAGAGGTTTTGAAATTAAAATTGCAAATTATCATTGTCAGATCTTTTATGAGCTTTTTGGCAGCAGTTTTAAAAATACGAGAGTGAGAGAGGCTACGGTAGACAAAGAACCCGATCTATATAACTTATAATGGAATAAAAGCTCATTTTAAAATAACTTAAAAACATTAACTTTATTTAAAAGAGAATAGGAGAATTTTGATTCTTGCAATAAGCTTCATAATTTTTTTGTTTGGTCACTCTCATGAACACTCTCTCTAAGAATACTAACCTGCATTTATTCAGAATAAAGCTTTTTTCTGAATCATTTAGTGTGTTTTGAAAGTAAATGTACTTGTAATTCTCAAATGATCATTCCTCTGATAAGTGTCAGAAGGAGAAAAATCCTCCAGTGAAAGGCAAACTTGTCAGCATAGTAGCTTTTGAGATTGTTCCTCAGTGTAATATCTTCCGTAGAATCATAGAATGACCTGAGTTGGAAGGGACCCACGAGAATCATCAAGTTTAACTCCTATCCCTGCATAGGACACTCCCTACTTTCACACCACATGTCTGAGAGCACCTCCAAATGCTTCTTGAATATTGCCAGGCTTGATGCCGTTGCTGCTTCCCTGGGAAGCTGTTCCAGTGCTCCACCACCCTCTGGGTGAAGAATCTCTTCCTAGTATCCAAGTGAAACCTACTCTGACACATCTTCCTGCCATTCCCTTGAGTCCTATCACTGATCACTAGCGAGAAGTGATCAGCGCCTGCTGCTCCTCCCTCCCTTGTGAGGAAACAGTATACTGCTATGAGGTCACCCCTCAGTCTCCTTTTCTCCGGGCTGGACATATCAAGCAACTTCTGCCTCTCCTCATAGGATTTCTTAAGTGACCACAGGGGTATCTTTCCATCCTATATCTCTCCTTGTCTCACTAAGAACAGTCATCACAGCCTTTGGTGAAAGGCTGGGTTGTCTAAAGTTTCCTCCGTATGTAAGACATTTCACATGATCTTACACCACCCTTGTTAATATTTTGTCTGGAAGACATTAATCTCAGGGTAATTACTAGAGGTCGATAAAATGACATACATTGTCTGTTACACCAGTCAAAGAAAAGAACTATAGCCAGATGAGGTCCTTTTTTCTTTCCATATTAAGAAAGATCTTTTAAGCATTTTCTCTTTTCCTCTAGGATGTTTATGGATTGGTGCTTAAATAGTATTCTCTGCCCTTACAAAAAAGATGTGTTTGGATTATTGATGGGAACAAACGAGTAGGATTTTTTTCTAAATAAACATTTTTTCACATTGTTCTAGTGATACAATTTATCTATTAAAATCAGGCACCTAGTACTATGCAAAAAATCTAAATGTTTTCCAACAATTTATCTCTATAGTAGCTCTATCACCCTATCCTATCGTATAAATCCAAACAGTTGCTATGAAATAGCACTATTTCGGGAATCAGCTGGAAGGACAATTCTTATTAGAACAATTTATTGACATTACACTACATCGTTAGAAATGTGAATAAGATAGATATTTTTAAATTAAATTGTTTTTTTGTAAGCCAAACTGTGATTGATTCCAAAGAGAGATTAATGCAAGGCACTATATACTATTTGCAAGGTCAGACTAGGTGACCATATGGGCATCTTCTAGTTTCCCTAACCATTAACTTCTATATCTGCAAAAAGTCCTGAAATTTTGAGTTGAAGACATCAGCCTGTAAAGAATCTTCCTTACACCTTGATACTTTGTTCCAATGGTTCATTAGCACTAAAATAAACACCTTAATTTTATTTGAGTTTGCTTATCTTTCATATTCCTATTACAGCTTTTATCAATAAATTATTGCCCTTTTCTTAGGTGATATTTCTGTTTTCTGAAATAACTTTCATTCTTTAATCAACTCAGTTCTTAATCCTGATAATCTGAATGAATCATACCGTTTTGATCTCCCTTTTGTGTTCTCTCTCCTTTGACTGTTTTTTATTTTTTTCAGGGGTTTTTTGTGAGCCTTTTAGAAGTATAAACTTCAGAAATTTTTACGGTGATCCAGTATCAGGATTGACCAGTCTTTAAACCATTTGTTCCAACACTTACTAGCAAAGATGCATAAAAATCCGTTGTTTGTGATCCTCA
Source organism: Neomorphus geoffroyi (assembly GCA_033558235.1). NCBI lineage: Eukaryota > Metazoa > Chordata > Aves > Cuculiformes > Neomorphidae > Neomorphus > Neomorphus geoffroyi. The sequence goes on along the minus strand of JAUMJM010000053.1, from coordinate 675,833 downwards.
GCCTATCTTATTTTCATTATTGGGGGGTTTTATGAATTTTGCTTATGTGGAAAAAAAATCCCAAACTCAAACATGAGGTGCTTTCTGGTCTTCATGCCATGTGGAGATCGACACACAGACTCTGTTGTTTTATCACTAGATGTGTTCGTTCAGTAATAGCTTGTCCTGTTGGGGAGTGTGGTACTCGGTCATTTGTGTCCTGGTGCGATCCTGGCTTGTGTTGCATTTCCAGTTTCCCTGGTTTTGCCCATCTTTATCAAGTTGAGATCGATATTGATTGACATAGTGTCGACTTCTACGACAACGTGGGCAAATTCCTGGCATTTGATGTCCCAGGGGCCCATTTCTTCGATGTCCTTGCAAATTCTTATTACACTGATAGCTTAAGTGGCCTTGTTGCCCACAGTTATAACACCGTTTTGCCCCTAAAGGTCTCATTGCTGTTGTGAAGGCGTCTGCTAATACAGTGGCGTGTTTTTCCATCGTGCCTATACGATTTGCTGCCTCTACCATCTCTACCAGGGTTGCATTACGAGGTAAAAATATTAATACCTTTTTACAATCTGGATTCACATTTTCTAGGGCTAGTTTTAGTAATAATGACTCTCTGGCTTCTGGATGCTCAATTTGCTCTTCTATCGCACTCTGCAGTTTGTCTATAAAAAGCATGTAGGGCTCGTTGTTTCCCTGCCGAATAGATGTAAAAGAGACTGGCTGTTTTCCCACTTCGGGTAAAGTTAAAAGTGGTCTGAGTGCCATTCTTCCCATTTCTCTTAAAATATCTGGAACAGCCTCGATTGTGCCTGTGGGTCAGCAAATGGACCTGCCCCCGTGTAATGATCTGTTCCTACCCCATATAACGGGTCTCCTTGTGGGCGTCCTAAGTTTTCCACTGCCTTCACTTCTGCAAATTCCATAAACTTATCTCTCCATAAGAATTTTTGTGGGGGGGTTAAAATCATTGATGCTAACTGCTGACAATCATACGGAGTAACCAATTGTCCACATAATACATTTTCCAACAATGTTTGTGGGAAGGACGAATGCAATCCATCCTGCATAACAGCTTTCCTGACTTCCTTGATTAACTGCCAGTCAAAGGCTTGATATTGTGGTGGTTGATTCGGTTGTAGAATAACTGGAAATGCTAAATCCACCTTTTCTCCTTCCTTAAGTGCTTCTAATTTTATCTTTGTCCATCTGTTTCTAATATTGTCCCCTTCATTATCACGTAAGGTTTTAACCTTTTGTCTTTTTTCTTCATCGCTGCTGCTGTCGCTATCACTTCCATTTTTGCATTGAGTACGTTTAACTCTTTTTCTTTGATTTCTTAAAACCTTTATATGACATCGTAGTAGCACATTCAGATTGCTGCTCGGACAAGGACCGATCTTTTTCCTCGTCACTAACATCTGTCTGAGTACCCTCTGAGATAAAACCTTCTTTTGCAGGCGCTAATGCCTTTTCATAAATTACCCCTGACAAAGGATTTTCAGGGGGAGTATAGCCGTTCAAGAGACTACTCAAGGTTGGGCTGCTTGTTTTTCAGCTTGTAAATCTTTTAAAGTCTCATAAATCAATCGCCACGTTGTTAGAATTCGCATAGCATTTACGTCTCCTTTTGAAGCCTTTTCAAAAAGCAAATCTGCTTTTCTCCAAGTTGAGATATCAAAAACATATGGAGATTCCACAGGCATTCCATTATTTTTAAGCCAGGCTAATAATAACTCTAGAGCTTGTTTTTTGTATTTAATTCCTCTTTTCTTTAGCATATGCTTTATCATCTTAACTTCTTCTTTCTCTGACACTGACACCTTAATTCTCATTGCGTTTCTCGGCTGCTCACCTGATTCCTTTGTAGCAGGTGATTGAAGCCCCGGGGTCTTTTGTCCTGCTGAGGTCCACTGGCTGGGACGATCGTTTAGCTGAGATGCCTCCCCAAATGCAACCTTTCTTGTAGGCGTGCTTTATCGATCCCTGGATCTGTCCGTCCTGATTCTTCTGACTTCTTCGGATCACGTCAGGGGTCACCATTTGCAGGGATTGACACGCAGACTCTGATGCAGAATCGAAGACCTTTTATTGTCAGAAGGCTGCATTTTGATATTCTTCAGAGTTCTATCACGCGCTGGATGTTTTTTACATGATTGGATACACACAGCTGTCCACACACCTAAGTTACACTTGTGATTGGTTACTTATACATGATCACGCACTGCTGCAAGAAGCAAGTTTAACATTCTTTTGCTAGATAACTTGCTCTTTATCTTACACTTCTTTGCAAACAATTCTATTTCTCCACCACCTAATCCCTCATATCTCACTGTTCAAGGCCCTTCAAGAATACCATGCCGCTCGTTATTATAAAATGTCTCCAACAATGCCAGAGAAAAAAATGGAAAATATGAATAGGAACACCAAATGTACCATGAAAGCAAAGTGAGTTTTCTTAATTTACAGTCTAAATATGTATTGGTTTGGTATGGGACATGAATTCCTTCTAGAATTCTACCTTATAAGTGGTAGTCATGAGAAATATTTTTTACCTCCCTGAGACTTACATGTAGGAGATGAGACATTATTCCCTTAACTGTAACATGCCTCATTATAGTGCTACTCCAGGCTATACTGTAATCTTTCAAGAAAAAAGAAAAAAATGCTGATTCAAACTCTTTTTTTCTTATCATAAGTACCTCTTCTACTCTTCCATAACCGAGAATGGTGAAAAATTTGTTTGTGTGAACAAGAAAAAATAAAAAAGCAAATAAAACTGATAAAGTGCTTTTATTGCAAATCCCTTTTGATGCTACCTGCGCAATGCTGCACCATTGATCCTGTTCAAAGTTGCATCAAAGAATTTCATCTCTGCACTGAGGATATTTGCTGACTTTCTTTTTACATGGCAGTTTAGTTACCATTTAATAAAATAAACAACTGAAAGTATCTAGGAACATTTGATTTACCATTCTGGATCAGTGCACTCACCTGTTAAATCCAGCATCCTGTCCTACAGGATATGTAATGAAAATAGTGAAGTTACCTTGTGGAAGTAACCATTATATGTGTTTTAAAGAGAGTGAACAACAGTGCCTACTGTACTAGAAATCTTACTGCAGTTTGTTCTTTTGAAAGTGACTTTTAAAAACACTTAGATGTGTGTCCCTTGAGCCTTGAACAGTTTTTTAAAAAATAATGATTAAAAGGTATTTGTACCTTACTCATTTTTACAACTTCGCAGATAATAAAGAAAGTATGGGCAGTTGTGATCTATCAAGACAGATTTCTTCTGTAAAACATGTAAACGTTATGGTTAATTTCTTGAATTATTTCCCATTTAAACTACAACATATCATTTGGAAAACATATATATATATATATATATATGTATGTATTGCATGTACAGTTCTGTTATGAATTTAATGAGCAGACCCAGAATATTTCACTGCAGAGCCTGCTTTTCTGTATTTTCTACAGGTACACAGATCTTCAGGATTTTTCCAGACAGTCAAAAGATTTTTGTGCTCATGAATGCCCCCCAAAAGATGAAATATTTCAGAAACAATATTCACATTATTATTTGCACTTATTTTTTTACTTAGTTGTGCTCATAATTGTTTTCAAGTTTATGAAACAGAGAATTTTACTTAAATTAGGTTTTACTTCCCTAATCAAGATGATCTTCAGTAAAGTTTTCTCAGTCAGGAGGTCAGCACAAAATTGTCTGTGATAATTCAAGGGCTTTTTTCACCCGTAGCCATTATCTATGGATTCTTAATGAAACTTATTATATTCTTTAATATAATTTGAAATTTTCAAGTAACAAATTTTGTAACAACTGTGTGATTTAAACCTGCCTCACCATTAACCTTGTGGTGGGAAAAAGAAGAAGAAAGATCAACTTGACAGCTCTAGAAAAGTAAAGATTGTTTTTGAAAGATTTTTGTAGTATAGTCACCATCCTTTAAAAAAAATCCCAACCCTCAAAACAACAAAAAAAATCCTCAATATCTGTGAAACTGCTAACATGTGTGTTTTTTTCATTTCATCCACCACTTTAATGGTAGAATCACCATCATTCTTTCTGATTTCTCAGTCTTCAGAAACAAGGGAAAGATAAAGATGTCCTCAAAGGTTTGGTAACAATTTTCCTGGCCAGAAAGCTTCATATCACTTACTTTGTCTTTTCACATTGAGTTTGGCAGAAGGGGAAATTTAAATCTTGCTTAAATATGACTGCTTTATATAATTTCCAGTGTCAACAACTGAAAGTTAAAAATCATATGATTTCAACAACTAATCTAAGGAACCATTTAGCCGCTAATTACTCTCCGAGTTATAGATACAGAAAATTTTCTACTTGTGAGAAGATAAATTTCATGGGAACTATAGTTTTCCACAACAGTGTGAAATCTGCGAGGAAAAGATAAAATACGCCCATGGTAGAAAATGAGCCCCTCAATTTCTAACCAACAATATTTCTTTCATTCAAAATGTCTCAGATTTTTTAGTCTTTTGATACTAAAGAAAACCACAGCAAGAAACCCCCAGGAATGCATATAAATCATTAGGATACACTGCAGTTCTGCTTGTTCATATAGCATGCTCACAGTCAATGGAGCATTGTTATCATTTAAAAAGAGAGTCTTAGCAGTAATAAAGACAGTCATTAAAATCCTCTGGTTTACCTTAATACTCACTGTTATTTTTGAATAAAAAGAAAATTACAGAAGATTACAGAAAATAAATTCTTAAGGTCATTTTTACTTCAAGTCATTTCCATGTAGGTCAGATACTGAAAGACCATTTCTAGAACTGCAGTCTTTATGAATTAAGGTAAGACACATGACTTGATGTTGTCATTATGATGTTTCTAAATAAGCAAAGTGTTTGTACTATCCCATAAAACTTGAAATATGCAAGCATAAAACACAAATTTGTTTCGTTACTAATTTAAATGCATATAATACCAATTAATTTAATAATCTTTGTTCTACACACAATTTAATATTATTTAATCAATGAAACAGTGGAGCTTTGATCTGTGCTCCCAATATACATGTAAGAATTTGATAAAATACGTTATTTGCAACTGACAGCTGTCTGTTTAACCTTAAAATTAAATTAATACAAGTATTACTTTGAGTGTTTTTATTTGGAGCTTTGTGTGTCATAAAATGTCTCTGAATCCTTTATAAATGGAACAGATAAGACGGCTTTTTTTCTGTTTTCAGTAAATCTACCAGAATTAATGCATTTTGTAGCTAAAGGAAAAAGAGAAAGGATAATTTCCAATCTTAGTATGAATCTACAGGTCTTTTGAAATGTTGGAATAAATCGAATACTTAGAGAATACGGCTGGTGCATGGTTTTATATTTTATGTTGCTTTGGGAAGAAACTTTACTGAAAAATAAATAAATATAAAAAGAATGAGAAAACGTGTTTTTCTAAATCATGTTTCAGAAGAAAATCCTAAAGCCACATATCCAGTTTTACTACAGAAAGTAGAAAAAATAACTTTGTAGACAGAACATACTTCAGCTATGACTGTTTCCTTATCTTGAAGACATAATTTAGCATAATTATGTTTGGTTTGATACCTATAATTAATTTACTTCTGTCAAGAATTTTCAATTAAAAACCAGCGTTTATAGATCCCTCAAATTCTCAACCTCTTTGTTGTATAACAATATTGTAGAGATCTGGTTCTTAAGTAGCACAGGACAAAATGTTCTAACCAAGTATTTATTAGTGCAGTTGACTCTAAAATACTTCAGTATCATCAAGCATTGCTCAACTTTTTCAGTCTGTCCAGACCATGAAATCCACTGAGCTGGCACAGCAGTTTAATTTAGCTACATGAGTGTCTCAGATAATTTCCTCCAAGGACAGTCAAACTTTGACAGAATCCCAGCATCCTCATGGGTGTTGTTCTTTTCATATTTCCTTTCCTTACGGTGAGGTGATGGTGATCCAACCTCTTTTTGCCTTATTTACAAGAGCTTCAAACTAAATAGCGCATAGCACACAGTATCTTGAGTTACTTCTTCCACCATGACTAAAGGTTGAACAGGCAAGATAAGAATTCCACAACTGTCCTCAAGTGCCATTAGAAAAAAGATAGACAATTTTTTTTTTCTTTTTAAGTTCACACACACAGAAAACTGTTACTATGCAACAGGAATAAATGAATTTCAAGAAGTTTAATGCTTCTTATTGTTAAAATCATGTAAGTATTCTAGCGCTGCAGAGCCTTTGGTTTGTCAAGGAAACAGTGAATAACAGACATCTGATTTAGGGGCAACAGCCATTTATTTTTTTAAAAAAAAAGAATTTCTGGAAGCACACACTTTCCTGTTGTTTTGTTACCTATCTATGCAGTTAAGTAGCATGCCTAGTATGCTTACTTATTCCTACATGCCTAGGAATACCTTACTCACTGGTTAGATATTACTTTTATATTGTTTCCGCATGAACAGATACATAGCAGTAATCAAATACGTAGTTTTCAGAGCCTAATTTGGCAAATGCCTAAAAATATGTTGTGTTATCTGCATAAACCTCATCTTAATGATGAGATTCATGTTACAGTGTAGGAACAGGAAAAGGAGAACGGCGGGAGCTGCATATGCCCCAGAACCATCCTGTTATCTTGAATGATGCAGAGTGGAGGTGGCCGGGCCGGAAGCTAATGCGCCCAGGCTAGTTAGGCGTAACACACACCACACACGCTGCACACGTGACCAGAGCGCTGGCAGGAGTGTACAGGCAAGGAGCCCAGTGCTGTCAACAGGTAGAAGAAAGGTGCTGGTCTGAAGGTGACGGGCAGGATAAAACAAGGTGGAGGGCAGGATTCAGCCCGCAGGCTTTGTGTTTACCACCCGTTTTCTGTGCCATTGAAGAAGATATTAATCACCATCGGTCCCAATATGGACCCCTAAGGGACACCATATGTCACAGATCTCCATCAGTACATTGAGCCATTGACCGCTACCCTCTGGATGAGACTATCCAATCAATTCCTGATCCAACAAAGAGTCTACCCATCAAATCCACATCTCTCCAGTTCAAAGAGAAGCATGCTGTGGGGAACCATATCAAAGGCCTTACAGAATTCCAGATAGATGACATCCATAGCTTCCCTCATCCACCAATGTTAGTCACTCCATCACAGAAGGCCACTAAGTTGATCAGGCAGCACTTATCCTTGGTGAAGGCATGCTGACTGTCTTGAGGAACTACCCTGTCCTCCTTGTGTCTTGACATGGCTTTTAGGAGGACCTGTTCCATGATCTTGCCAGGCCCTGTTTCAAACCAATGGTTTGATCAATGTCAGTCACCTCTGACTACAGAGGAAGACTACCTAAAGATGTTTCTCTGACTGAGATGTGTCACACAGGTGACTTAATAAGAGGAGTAAATCCATGTGACAATGCTCACAACAGCTCTCTGAAGATGATTCATACCTGTTTTGAGTGGCACTTCCAGGTTGACACAAAGGTAAATTGGAGATTAATCCAAATAAAGGGTGTCAATGGAATTCATGTAAAGTATCCAAAGTTGCAGTCCTATTGCTTTCATTCAGCTGTCATTATCTTTGAAGACTCCTATAAGCTCCACGTGTCCCAGCTTTTTTCAAAATAAATAGACATATTACCATATTGTTCTAGACATGCACAGAAGAGCATCAGGCTTGTTATGGTTAAGCAATTCAGTGTTGTCCTTGCCTGTTTCATTTGAGAACTTTAGCTCGGTAGCCGAACAAATCTCCACTATGAAACTCAGGTCACAAGGCAATTGCAATCATAGAACAAGTCTCTTCCAATCTTATGATTGATTCTATGATTCTATGATTCTAAGTACTGTAATAACTTAAAGTGGTGGATGGTGCCAGCTGTAAACTACATACTTTCTACACAAAGCAGATGGAACATGGAAGAAACAAGTAAAATCAAGTTTTTTATACAGTAAATATGTAAATTAAGTGTTTTTATCATAGTAGTCACAGCAAAAAAAAGCTGAAAGAGGCAGGATAACATCCAGTCAGGTTATAAAATGTGTCTATTTGGGCTTTTTAAAATTTCTGAATAACAAGTTAACAAGCAAAAAAACCCCTTCTGTTTCACTTGTTCCTTCTTTGTACTGTCTCTAATGTAAAATTCATTATGGGAAATGCACTCTTGGGAAATGTAGTTGTGTTTATTTTAACATTTGAGTGATACAGCTTGCATACTGCAATACTCCCTTTGGGAATTCTCATGTGGTTTTAGAGAAAGCTGCTAGCACATCCTGATGCACCAGATGGCAAACAGAAGAACAGAATAAGCAACTACTTTCATTTTTTTTTACACATAGACAAAGATTAGTATAATGTGGCCGATGTGAATCACCTTTCTTGATCATTTTACAGTCTTAAAAGATGGCCATCAGAAATTTTGAAGCAATGACTGTTATTTCCTGTTTTGCTGGACTTTAAAAACAGTACATGGGGATTCACTACTAGAAAACTGCTTAGAGTCAGGTTATGAAAGAACTAAGTGAGATTTTTGTAGTTAAAAGAAAGACGGTGTAAGTATTGACTGAGGATTATCACACAGAACCATAGAACTGTTTGAGCTGATAGGGATATCTGTTCATCTAGTTCAACACCCAGTCATCGTCAGGGTGAGACAAAGGACCATATCAGGTTGCTCAAAGCCTCATCACACCTGACCTTGAACACTTCCAGGGGATGGGGCATCCACAACTTCTCTGGGTAATCTGTTCTGGTGGCTCACCACGATTATTGCAAAGAACTGCTTACTTATATCCAGTCTAAATCCACCCTCTTCCATTTTAAAATCCATACCTCCCATCCTGTCACTACGGGCCTTGGTAAAAAGTCCCTCTCTGTTTTTCTTGTAAGCCTCGTTTATATATTGAAGGGCCACAATAAGGTCTCCCCAGAGTTTTCTTTTCCCAATCTGGACCATTCCAACTCTCCTTCTGCTCAAGACCTCTGGTCATTTTTGTAGCCCTCCTCTGGACTGACTCTTGCAGGACCATGTTTTCCTTGTACTGAGAACCCTAGAGTTAGATGCTGACCACACTTCTTTTGATGTAGCTCAGAATATGATTGGCTTTCTGGGCTACAAGTGCACAACTGAAAATCACAGTGGAAGGCTTGAAATCTCAATTAGAATAAAGATTTTTTGGTCTTATATCTTGATTAATAACACTAAGTAAACAAAATATTTTTATTTGACATATTAACATAAAACCACATCAAATCCAAATTCAGTGAACTTACAGAATAATCGAAGGCTACAAGAACATCTGGCATTAAAAAAGTGTTGGAAGATTTGTTTTTCTCTTTCCTCCCCATGTTGTCAGTGAGCATGGATGTCACTTACAAAGATAATGCTGTGACGTTTAAGGTTGAAAGAGTTTTTCTAACACATACTGCTCAAAGGATTATTCGCTAGAAAATGAATTTCTACGTACCCAATGTGTATAACTCGATCAAGCACTTCCTGACAAGGTGCTAAAAGACAATATTTTGATGTTTCCTCCTCTGAAATATATTTTTTAACTATTTTTTCTCTATTTCTTGTCTCTGGCTCTCATACGTTTTATAATTCATCCTTTGTGAAATGTTACTGCTTTTCTGATTTCTTTTAAATCCTATACTTATTCCATAGATTTGAGATATTTTCTTTTAATCCTTCATTTATTGTCAGTCACACCATGTGGCTTTGATGTGAAAAATACTCATAAGTAACCTAAAACATAGTCCAATTAGTATTTTCACTGACCATGTTTTTGTTTATACATGTACCGTTTTTATTTCCATTAAACGCGTACAGTCTTTCTTTCCAAATTCATACCTTTCCTAAAAATGTTACAAATTGCCCTACTGCTGCTGGGTTTTTTGATTGCTGTGAAGTCTTTGTGACTGAAACATAATTTATGAACTACATTTGTCTGTCAAAATAACAGCAGCTAGCTAAATGTATCGAGGGATATATGATAGGATGCATGGAACTTTTAACTTTATGACACTGCTTCATTCACCCTCGGTCAGCATTGAACAATTTTTAGCCATTTTTTTGATGTTCTAAATTGGTGGACTTAGTTAATTTCTTAGACCAAATGTGAGACAGAGTTGTGGTAAACTTAGTGGTAGGCTCAGCTGTAAAGAATTGTGTCACCAGTGACAGACATAAGAACACCTTATTCACCAGTATTGTACAAAGCCACAACAGCTTCACATCTAGCGTACCATGTTTGGTTTTGGACTTTGTACCTCAACCTGCTGCTTATGTAAAGTTTTGGTGTGCTAAAAAGCCCTCTTGCAATTGGGTGAAAAAGTTACACGTACAGACACATTGTAAAAAAGTGGCCACTAAAAGCTACAAAAATCACCAGTATATGTTTAAATGCATACTTTATCTGACATTTAACAGAGTTAATATAGATAACTTCTGTTTTGTGGAAGTAAGAGGAGGGGTTTTCCCGGGAGACCTAGAATATTAGTGAAGACAAAGCCCAAGACATAACAATTTAAATCTGAAAGCATATACAGGATCATTTTCATAAGATAACAAATAAGGAAATTATTACCTTGTGCTCTGAAGACACATTATACTTGCAGGGTCAAAATGGAAATTCTGTTGTTCCTGGTACTTTACTTATTAGTTTCTTTTTCTTCCAAAAAGTGAAGAGATTTTTTTACCTGACTGTATATTATTTTGCTGTATGACAGCCTTTTCCTACTGAATGTAAAATACATAGAAATAACCTCAGCTATCCTTAAGTATTCAAAGGCGTAACAACTGAATCTCAGCTAAGCAGCCTTGGATCCCTTTGTGCTCTGAAGCACAATTCGTGCTGCACGATGCAGATACATGTTAGGAAGATGTTAATTTTTCTCTACTGGCTATAAAGTCTTCATTGTCTAAGTTGAATTAGGAAAGACAAATACACTCTAACTCATTCATGCATGTTGTTTGTTGTTCATTAGTTGACTTTGCACCATATTACCTATTCTGCAGCAAAATAGATCAAAACAAATGGTGATATAACTGCACTGAATTTTAGAAGGTATCTGGTATTTGTCATTTTCTATATCTCTGCAAGTTGCATCATCTTCTGCCCTTGGGTTACTTTGTATTCAGAAAAAAAATCCCAAGCATTATTTGATGGCAGTACTTAGGTATGACAATTGTTTAGCATGCCATGAGAACAATACTGTTAAGAAAAGAATATAACACAGAGCAACCATCAGGCTTTACTGCTCTTTCTTTCCTCCAATCTCCCCTCAGGCTTTTCATTCAAAATATTTCTCAAATATTTTTTATATTCAAAAGAAAAATAATGCCTCTAAACTCAACATACAGTCATGTTTTTTCCTCACTAATCTTTCTGTCCTATATTTGTTACCACTACAGTTCTCTCTGAAATAATTGTCTAAAGAATAAACACCGAGGCTGAAGTGAAAAGTTGTGTCTTCAACCATGTCTCAGTCCAAGATGTAACGTGATAAAGTTGCATCATTGTAATTTTTATCTTTAAATAAAATAAGTTTTGAGACAGTGGGATTTTCATTGTGAGAGACAAAGGAGACAGGATGTTTTTGAAATAAGTAGATAGATTTGTCCTTTGATATGATGTTATGATTTTATGCTTTTACCTTTTGTTTCTTACAAGAAAAGCAATTGACTGCCTGAAATTTTGCATGCAGGGCAGACCCAGTAAATTTCCTGCTGAACTCTGTGTCTTCATTTGCAAATAGTGTGCTCTACTCTCAGAATTCAAATGCTTCAGCACATCTTTTGCACAGAAGACTTCTTCAGTCAAGTCAAAATGTGAGTTGTATAACATGAGCTCTGACTCTCCAGAAGTATTGAAGCTGCAAGGTCTCATGCTCTGACTAGGAATGTTTAACAGCCCTGCCGTGACACACCACTCTGGAAGCTAAATGTTTGAAACCTGTCCCTTCCTCTGAACTCTCCCCTACCTGCCTCAGGAAACATCAAGGTAGCCAGTCTCTCAACTTTGCTTCCAGAGCTCTGTAGATTTTCCTGAAATTTCTCTCTATTTATTTAACATCAATGTTCTTCTCTGCTCATTCTACAGCTACGGTTGAAAATTTACCCAAATCTCAGAAAAAACACTAACATTCTAAAACAAGGAGAAGGTTTCTGTTTAGGTCATTATCACTAGCATAAATGAGGTCAAGAGAAAACAGATAAAATGAACTGTATCTTCCTGAATTTACTAGCAAGCTTGAAGGAAAAAGAAGAATGCTTTCCCAAGTCTATACTGCAATTGGTTAGTTTGTTGTTTATGTCCTAACATTTATTGTCCTTCATAGTTAATAAATCTGCACTATAAGATTATATAAATGTTACAGTATAAGGTGTTGAAATGCTAATATTTCTAAAATGCATCTTTCATGAAACTGCAAATGGCACATTTTCATTAGTTTTTAAAAAATTATGTATAAACCTCTACTAAGATTTACAGGATTACCTGATGACTTCACATATTCCTCTCTATCTCCCTTTAATTTATACTTTTCTGCCATTTTCTGTGTGTATTGGGTGACAGGTTATTTGTAAATATCATATTTATATTAACCAGCCTCTTTCAGTAGTGATAATTTTTACCTGGAAATATTCTGTCATACAACTGCCAATACAGATAAGTTTACATGCCAGCTAATTCTAAACAGCTGAGGAAGATCTTGGCTACTGTAATATGAAGGCATGTGTTTTACTCTTTTCAATATATTGAAAAATAATAACACAATAAAACAAAACCAAAAATCATTCATGAATCTACATTGTCACTATTTATATGTATCTATTGCCTGAACAAGCAACTATTATAAATGAGGTAAATACATGCATAAAAATGTCCCAAACCCCCTAACGATCTTAAAATCTGAACAGCTGCATCTCATGGTTCCTTCAGAAATAACTGTTATTTTACTTGCTCAGAAACACAGTATAGGCACCAGCATTACAGTATTTTGATAAATTACTCTTATTTTAGGCATCTACCATGATCTAGGCATAACTGGAGCATTTAGAAGATATTGTAACTCTTTAAAAAATTCCAAATATAAATTTTGTTGTGAATAAAAAATTTTCTTGAAGTTATTTTCAGTAATATTTTCAATAATAATTTTTTTTGTTCCATCCTTGTCCTTTAAGAACCTACAAGGTATCTTGGAAAAGAGATATTCTTTTGAGAGACAATGGTTAGAAGCGTTTAATAATAATCAGGATAACATCTACCACCCTGACACCTCTCATTCAAAAAACCACAGCAAAACAAGCAAAGAGGGATACTTAATTTTTGAAGACTTCATAGACATTCAAAGACTGCATATTTCAAAAAAATGAATCTTTCTTTCAAGAAATTAGTGACAATTCCTGGAAAATTTGCTATGTAGCTAGAGTCTGCAAACTGGACAGCGAAAGTCCTTGAGCACTCTCTTGAAGCCACAGGTTGCATTATTCAAGTTTTCAAAGTTTATTTTGGTTTAAATGTGGTTAGCAGTAATCATAGCTGATCTGACTTTCGCACAGCTATACACAATATTTCTTTGATTGAAGATAAAAACAGCTCTGTGGGAACATCTACATTTACTTTCTATGCAAATTACAATCAATTTAGAAAATGAAGTGGAGGTGTACAGACACTTCCAGTTTTGGGTAACTATTCCCAATGTGGAAAGTTCAGAAAGGGGATAGTCAGCCTTGGCATAATGTTATTTACAGCGGTGATTCTTTTTATGGCTTTCTGAAGAAAAAGAATTCAGTGTTACTGCAACTGAGTTGCTCATAATATTACTGGAATTGCTTGCATAAAAAATACTTTTTTTTACTTTTCTTCATATTCCATTTTTTTTTCTTCTTGCAATTCTGACGTGTTATGTACATGATGCAAATAAGCACTGGGAAAGGGATAACAGCAATTTGACTTGTTATCATACATAGCATATTTTTAGTAATGTGTTTTGAATGTGCCTATAGTAGAGTTTCAGACATAGTTGATTTCATACCAAAACAATAGCATGCGTTAAGGATTCTTTTTTTGTTGCTCAAGTAAAATCCTAATTACATTTACATTGTGAAGTTTGGGAACTGTCTTACAGTGTTATTAAAATGAAAACAATGAACCTGTACTATATTTTGAGTTGCAATTCATGCATCCTTGACAGTAAAATCAGTGGAATATGGGCAGGGTTACTTTCCAGCATCAAATGACTGTTTTGGAATACAAAAGAGAGAGAGAATACTAGCAAACGAAAGCCATAAAATGCAGTAAGATTTTGAATTTGTATTCCCCTGAAAATCTCTATGACATAAACATGCATGAACGTATTTTATTTGTTTTCAGAGGCCTAACACTCTGCTTCTGAGAGACGTTGTGATAAATCCTTTCCATTTGAGATTTTACTCAACATTCTCTTAAGTATTTAAAAGTGGGCTCACAGACTTAGACTCAATTCAACCTATTCTACAATGAAGCCGTTTCAGATGATAATGCTGAGAAACAATTGCTACATCTCTACCACAGCTTCCTTATGTGAAGAAATAGCTGGCAGCTTTCTCAACTGTTGAGTTCTTTATACAGCAATTAAGACATTGATTTGCTGTTTCATTCTGAACATTCTTATTTTTAGTAAGCCAGTTTAACATGCTCCAGGTGAAAGTAAAAGTGCCTATACATAATTTTAAAAAGTGTTACATATTATTTTCTATACATAATTGTCTGTTTTCCTTCTGCCTAAGGTAGACAATCTCCAAGTATTATACTGTGTTACACAGTCTGGCCATGAAGGTACATAAGCAGATTGGATAAAGCATCAATAAGATTGTATCATCAAAGAGGCAAGAAGACTGTGCTGACCAAAGAGATAATACTTCAACAGAGAAAGTATCTGATGTAGTAGGAGCACAAAATATGAGGACTAATGCATTAAGTTTGTCCATCTCTCGCACCACCACTGCTTAACTGCTGTGCAAAATTTTCTGTTGCTGTATTGCCTGGAGACAAGACAGTTTCTACGTTGCTTCAGTGTAGTACTATTTACTTCATGCCTACATGCAGCAACATAGAGATACTGCCTTTCAGAATTATTAGTCTAATTCTCCACAGCAATAGCAGCAGCAAATGCCAATTCACCTTATCTTCTCCTTTACACGAGCAGCATGTGTTACAGAAACAACTGGATTCAGACTCTGACACTTCTGGCCTTTAATGTGTTGCAAAGCAAGAAGCTGAGAGGTGCCTAAGCTTCCTTCCTCCTCCCTCAGTAGTTTACAAAGAGGTCAGACACAGGAAATTACACTATGGCCAGCTGATGAAAGGAACATTGTTCCCTTCTCTACTCTTCCTTTTGTAACAGAGGGAATCTTAAACGTGTGTAATTTACCCGCAGCATCTGCTATTCCACCTGCCTTTCAGGATACTAAATCACTAATCAAGCTCTTTTGTAGGAATAATTCTTCCTATGTCTTATACTAGGCAGAAGTTTGGGGCACAAAATTAGGGTAAACAGACTTTTTTGTGCAGTCTGTAAGAAATTCAGTGTTCGTAGATCACACTGCTTGTTTTTCTAAGGCATCTCAGAGATTTTAAGACTGCCTCCAGTTTGGCTTTTTTAAAGTTTTGAATTTTACTACTGAGAAGTATTATATAAACGATAATGAATAGAGTTTTTCCAACAGATCAAATTGGCAAAAGGAAAATTTACTCTAGTCAAATGAAAGAGAAAGGTACATATCTGTTATGAAGGTCATTCTCAACACTGAGAGTCTGGTGAGAGCAGTAGAAATGTTCAGCTCCTCTCTGCCAGGAGCAGAGCTTGAAACCTCAAGGGCTTCCAGCAGCCCAGCATGGAGGATTTAGCCAGGTTCTGGATACCTGCAATGTTCTCCACATCTCTGTATGGCTCAGGAACTGAGTTGGCAAGAGAAAGGGGATTTATCTAATATAAAATTAAAATAGCCACTTGCAGTAATTTTTTGGACAAGTTACAATTTTGTCATTAGCAAATGTATGTAGATAATTTCAAATTCCAATTTAAAAGTATTTTGCAAGCAATTGAAAAGTTCAAATCTTCTTTGACTGAGTAAATATCTTGTGTCTGTACACGCAGGACATAACTCTTCTGCCAGAAGGTACAATTCTTCCAGAAATTGTGTTAACAGATGTATCTAACTCTCACATACAGAAGTGTTTTTCCTCTGCTTTTATCCTAAATTAAGAAGCAATTAAATGAATTTGTATTTAATCACAGCTGGAACAATAGGATGCCCTTCCCAAGGTACAGACCACTGTGGCAAAGTCTGAATGGAAGCTCAGTCATGTAGTATGAAAGGTTTCCTGTGAGATTTTTGCAATTGTGATGGCTTTGGCATTGTTTTTATTACAGTTGACTCTCTGAGTATAAGTGGGATGAATCAGAAAGCAAGCTGACAGTCAGATAAGCAGTGTGATCTTGGTCTTGGGAGAAAAAAGTTCCTTTAAGCACCAGACTGGAAAGACAGTTTTAATTTCCAAACAAGGAAATAGTTGGGTTTTCTTTTTCCTTGAAAAGATATGTTATAAGCTCCCTAAGATCTTCCCTGTTCTTCTACACACGAAAGGTATGCTAGAAAGTGTTTCTGCTTATACTTGCTAGCAGAAGACACTTCTCCCTCCTCAATTTCTCTTTAAAACTTGTAACTATCAGGAAAATAGAAATCTTCAGATAAATTCTGTTTATATAACTGTTGTTGCATCAAATAAATATCTGACTCGGGCTATTAGATTCTCTTGCAATTAAAAAAGAAGTGGCAAGAACTTGAACATTGTCCAAGTCCTCAGAGGATGGATTAGAGTACATTGGTTCTGCATATATGGAGTCTTCCTCTGTACTTAAAGAATGAAGAAGAATTAGCATTAGTAAAGCAGTTTAATGGGATTTTAGTATAGCTCTTTGGAAAAACACTGTAGAGATCAGATTAAGCATGAGTTGGATGGGCTGGCGATTGAAGCATTCGCTATGCCCTTCTTCATTCACTTAAGTACTATCTCTATGCCATTCTGCCCTACAACGGCCTTCCAGCCAACTTGCACAATCAAGTAAAAGCCAAATAATATTTTTGTGTAAATAACAGATTATTGAGTGAAAATTTTTCTCCTAAAGTTAAGTAAGTTCTAGATTTATAAGATACTTGGCTTTTACTTATACTTTACACTATAGTGGTTGATCTACTTGCATAAGTGACATGAACTTTTAATTAGATTTTCAGTAAAAGATAACAAAAGGTCAGACGTATTTATGCTGCCTCATAAGCAAAGATTTGTTCACTTTCCAAGAGGGATCTTGTTGCAAACATTTGCACCTAGAAGGAAGACTTGAAAATTAAGAACTGTGAATTAGTTTGAGTATGTAAGGCACAGAATAAGAAATTTCTGTAAGGTTCTCTTGCTGCATGCTGATTGCTTATGCTTTGTACTGCTCAAGCACAAGAAACACCTGCTGCTATTTCAGACTTCTTGGTCATGTATATGTCAGTGATGTGGTTTGTATTTATAACGTTGTGCACACAGAAGGAGGCGCTATTCAAGTTCATAAATTTAAACAGGGAAGCAAGAATTTCAAATTAGCCATAATACTTGCTCAGAAGCATCAGTTTTGTGAAAACAAGATTGGTTGGAATAAATTTACTATCAATTTCTATGTTTAGACTTATTCATTTGTTCATTCACTCTTATCTGTTTGTCTGTTTTCACTGTGAGGGTGTGAAACAAATATGTTGATTGTTTTCCAGGACTTATTTTCTCTACTTCTAATTTTAAAAAAATTAAATGATTAGTTGTCAATAATTGTTTAAGCCTCTATTGTACGTAGAGGACACAGATAACTCTAGAGGGTGATTTAGTACACCTCAAGGGCAAATTTATCTCAGGAGAGAGTGAAGTTTCCTCAGAATATGTCTCTGTCTCTCCTTTGATGAGAAAGGTAACACAGTTCATCAAGTTGGTTGCCTAACATGGAGACAGTACATCTGGATAAGATAAATACCATCCTCCTCTCTCTATGATCAATCACTACGGAACAGTTTTCCTGCTTATGTCATGGTAGTTCTGATTAGTGATAAGGGTACATGAGCAATATTATGTTTCTCATTGTTTTTCCTACTTGTTTCTTTTGGCGCTTTTTTCTTTCATCCAACATATGATCAAAGCAGTTGAATATTTCTTCCAGGAATGGAGCTTGACATGTCCAGTTAAGAAGGTGAGGCTTGTGTTTTGCTTCAGGATCTACTATCAGCTCATAAATTTCTTCTTCCTCATTGAGTTTCATGTCTGCAGTTACAGATTTATTTTAAATATCTTGTGAAACTTCCATTAGAAACCATTAATAAATCAATACATAAACAAAACCCTGTATAAGGAGTTTAAAAAGACTTTAGAAAAATAATATTTGCACAGTTTTCTAGGTTAATATGCTGATTTCTATTGCCCTAACCACTACATGTCTTTGGGATATTTAAACTGAGTAGAATAAGATCTAAGCTATGCTAAATGTCTAGTAAATCAGTATTTAAAAGTAATGTCTATTCAAAACAGTGGTTAAGTTACAGGTTCATCTAAATAACATTTTGATTTGCCGCTTATTGGTATTGATCTGCTCTTTATGGCAACTCAGTCAAGGAAAATGGAAATACGTGTATTTATCTGAGAATTTTAACTATAATAAGATAACAAATATGTTTAAATATCTATAAATTAAAATGCCTGTGCAGGAAGAATATTTTCATTTTGTTTTTAAAGACCATTATTTCTGTATGAATGAGCTAAGAACAGTGGAATACTCCTCCACTGTGTATGAAACCAACTTTTATGGAAACTCATGAGGAAGGCAATTAAAATCTGGAAATGGTGGGAAAATAGTTACATTTTTTTTGCTTAAAAGTGTGTACCTTCAAAATTCTTAGCATAAATGTACTATTCTATTGACTTATATTACCTTGCCCAATACAGCAACACACCAGACTCATATGGAATGATCAGAATCAGAAAGGTAGCACTCTGATACTCCGTGTGGTGTATACTACTTTGGCTTATTTTTTTTTTAAGTCCTATTTTTGGTGCATCTGTATTTCCTTCCAATCATTGCCTCTGTCACCTCACAGGGTGAAAGTATCAATTTAACAGAAGTGAACCCCTCAAAATAAAATATAAAAATAGTTCTTCTGTTTTGAAAGCATCTATCTAGAACCATCATACAATTAATTTCTACTTCCTTGGAATTTCAAACCATAAAATAAATCTTATGAAGACACAGCATTTGATTCAAACGTAGTTTACTAAGTCTAATCTATCCATTTTACACTCTCCCTTTACAGCTGATAAAGAAAAATATATCATGCACCATTAAATGGATTCACTGATAATATGAAGAAGGAGGCAATTCTATTTTCTAAGGATACTGAGCTTCTCAGGATAGTAAAGTGCAGGACTAACTGGGAAGCACTGAGAAAAGGACCTTTGAATATTGAGTAACTGATAGAATAATTTAGTGTAGATTAAATGCCGAATGATGTGAATGGAGGGAAAAGGAGTCAACTTAACCCACACAGTGATGGTCCTGAGATCCCAGGAATGAAACCTTGGCATTACAATTGGTAATTCTATTAAAATGCTAATTCAGTGCTCAGTAGTGGCCAGAAAAGCATACTAAACTCTAGGGATTATTAACAGAGAAAAAGCATTGAAATATGCATTGAAATAACAGAGATCAATTATGTTCAGTGTAATGACTGCAGGTTTTTTATCTTATAACTGGAGGAACCAACAGAATTAACACTATTCCTCTGGACAGGAAAAACTCTCTTTTGCAATAAACTTAGGATTGGCATCCAGTCTTAGGTTGTGCTGGAATAATGCACACCATAGCCATGACACTTAGGTCATTACCCAGCGATGAATGTAGGAGTTTCACCTGGCTAGGTAGTTTCTGAAAGAATATTGAAATATTTAATTAAATTTTGGAAATGTGTAAATTTATCAGCTCCACTGAGGAATTCTTGCCCGTTCTGAAAGGGCTAGTGATTGTATCTTTGCCTATTTATACCTTCTGTGTTTGTGTGGCATTGTCGGTGTGGGTTTGGCCTTCATTTTAGCGGCAAAATGTGAGATGTATGTCTGGAAAGGCTCGGCAGAGCACTGAAGGAGCTGTCAGCACTGAATACTTCCCATCTGCCTCTGCCTTATAGGGAGGGAAGATATGAGTTTTTCTCTTCCTGTTCACTTCTCCATGACTATTTGAACTTAGGTTTTGCTTTTTTCTCTGATACACCATCTGAATTAAAGAGAGAGGCTACGTAAAGGGCAGATGCTGTAAAAACAAAGGGGGAAGCAGCATTACCACTGAATATGTTGCAAGATAGAATGTAGAGGTAAGCAGAGATTTTTCCCTTAACCCTCAACCCTATCAAAATCTGATGGGCTTCAGGAGCGGAGGAATGAAAAATGGAAAATTATCCAGAATAGATCATAGCAAAGACTAAAGGGCATTGCTGTAGGTATCTCAGAGGTAACCGTATGGGTACAAATATGCTGACTAGTCCTGCCATTCCTTCTACTGCCCATTTAACAGGCTCAGGAAAGGCGAAAGAAATACATCTAATACGTACCCCTTCTATACATACGAGTCCTGTGCTACGTAAGAGTGAGATTCTTTGGTGGACTAGGTGACATGACTTCAGCTCTAAAGTATGTGTAAGAGAACAGACCAAGAACTAACCTTAGGTTCCTCATGTGAGATACAGAGGTAGGTTCATCACAAGAGCCAAAGGGCAATACACACTAGAACAAGATTTAGTAAATACTTTAACAATATCTGTGTGTGTGTATACATGTAAGAGAAAATGAAAATACATCCTACATATTGCTGTCATTGAAAAGTTTTATAAAGTTCCTCATTATCACCATTTGTGTCATATTTCCACTTACTATCAAAAAAAAATATTAATTTCCTCTTTCTTGTTCCACAGGATATATGTTTATATTATTCCATGATGTGATTTGTATAAATACTGTTTATATGGAATGATCCTCTCCACTCAAAATGTTCTGTTCCTTTGATATGTGAACTCTTTGTGCTCAAATGTTCAGGCTTATCTATGGATTTCGCTATGATTTGCAAATTTCTAATGTAAATAAAATCGCAGTGTGTAGTTATACAACAGGTGCTTGAATTACAGGTAAGTACTAAGTAGATATAGCTCAGTCATTGATTCTGCTTGGTATGGCATGTCTGTCCAGGGTTTCTCTATGCCAAACGAACCATTTACAGTAATAATATTTTTGAATGTGTTGCATGGCTCCCAAAAATCCTAGGCAACTGTCTATTGCATGTACAAGCTGGTCTCCATTTCTGCAGTACTTCTGATCTAGTCTTTTTCCACTTAGTGTGAATTCTCTGCCACTGCATAGTAGATAACCTGTGCACACTGTCTACCTGTGCAGTACCTGTCAGTGAACATGCCCAAATTTCTGTTCAGGTTTACCCAGACTTATAGACAGCTTAAAACATATTCTTCCATGCCATTTGCTTCAATCTATAGCCAAGGATCAATGTACTCCTGTTCTGGGTGACTGTCACACATACGAAATCGTAAGAGGCAAGAGCAATTGTTTTGTTCAACCTTAAGAAGTTAGATAGTTTATTGTTGTCTTCAGCTACTTAATGGAAGGGCACAGAAAATGGACTGGACTTTCCTCAAAGGCACACAGTAACAGGAGAAAAGGTAAAAACCACAGCTTGGAACAAAGAAAATTCTTGTAAGATATAAGGAAATACTTCATCATGGAAATGGTCAGACTTCCAAATGGTCAAATATTGGAACAAGCTGCCAATAAGGGTTGTGTAATTTCCATCGTTGGAGATATCCAAAACTCGGCTGGACAGTGCCCTGAGCAACCTAGCCCATTAAGTCTACTTCAAGCAGGAGGTTGGACTGGGTGGTCTCCAGAGGTCCCTTCCAACTTACATGATTCTGTGATTCTACAATATGTCTGAAAGAGACAGAAATGGGCTTCTATTGTTAAAAGTCTAAAAGTCACACTCTATCAACTTGTCATCTAGATGGTGTCTTTGCTATTGCTTAAGATAAAGTAAATGTAATATAAAGCAAGCTCTGGTTTATCTCTTCCTCTTCCCCCTTTATTTTGGAGACTCACTTCATTCTGATAATCACTGCAGTGCTATATTTCTCTTCTTTCGTTGGTTATTTCCAAGTTCAGAAACCTGTGTCAGATTAATGGTTATTATTCAAATAATATCTTTTGCATTAAAATTACTGCAATCTGCAGTCTTTCTAATTTTACAGTTGATTTGGATTTAATTGATTATGTTTGTATAAGTTAGCATAGAAATAATGGTTTGAATTAGAAGCTTTAAAAAGCAATTTGTTTTTGTTATCTAGTATTACCTGTCCTCTTTTTTCCTAATTTTCTGATTCATTCAAGGGATTATTAAAAATACGTTTATTAATTTTAAAGGTTGCGAATGTACATGTATTGGGTTTTTTTAAATAAATCTAAGTACTAGCAGAGCTTAACTCATTGGTTTTCCTTCAATGATACAGCTCTTGCACCCTCTGTGAACAGTACAGAATTATCTGGTATCCTCAAAGCATAATTGAGCAATGGGATAATGATTATAAGGGCATTTCTAGGCATACCAGTCCTGGTGAATTTCAATAGAAAATGGTAGCTCTGCATTTCTGGTTAAATCAACATTTAGAATCAGGATTTGGATTAAAATATAGAGATCAGTTCACTTAGAAAGTATTCTCTCCAATTATTCTCCAGTAAACCTATGCTTTTCCTTAGCACAAAGGCCAAATAATTTTTGCCATAAATATTAACTGAATGTAGAAAATACATATCTTAGTACTCATGTGAAGAATGGTTGTTCATACTAGCTTACACGCCTTTCCCAAGAATCGAGTCAGAGGGTTTGTTTCAGCTAATGGCATTTGGGAAATTAGTCCTAGGTCAATATTACTAGATTAAAAAACATGTATCCTGCCACTACTTTTTATCTTTAATCTCAGAAAATAAACCACAGCAAAGAAGAGTAAAATGCCCAGAGGTTCCTTTGTTCTCAGGAAATCATCTGCTTCTTTAGGGCACATTCAAACATTGGTAGAAGTATACACCGCATGGATAACAACAGAAGACATTACTCTGTGTCTGTGGTACTCCTGAGCTACATAACCATTATATCCCATCTCAACACATGGCTTTTTTCCTGAATCTTTGTCATATGTTCCTCAATTACCTATTTAACAAAATAGCTTTAAAATTACAAGTGATCAATAGGAGACTCACAAATACAATTGTTTCTAAGTGTATCTGTAGTAAGATATGATTTGGATCTTGATGAGGGTTCTTTTTATAAAGCTCTAGGTTCAGATACATTTTTTAACCCTTGAATTACTAAGCAAGCTTGATTTACCCAGAATTTTAAGGCAGCAGGCTAGCATTTTCTTAGGATGTATTAAACTTTTGTCAGTGTTTCACAGTAACAGTTGTGGTAGCTCAAAGTATATAAAAGCGATGACTCCAAGTGTCACAGAAAACTTGACTGAAAGAACTCAGGAACTGTGCTTTTGCTTTTCTTTTAATCTAGAGTTGATGTTAAAATCTGTTTGGGTTTTTTTTGCTGTACGCATATTTAGCAGCTGCACTCTGTCACTACAAAGAGCTCCTCCGAAGTTGTCTACGCATTTTGTAGGTTTAGAGCTGAAGCACCAGGAAATGTCACAGCTGTAAATAATTGAGCTGTCATCCTTTCTGGCAGAGTTAGGCCATAACCCGTCCTGTCATCTACCTTCTCCTGTTGCCTCATACTGCGTCTAGAACTTATTTTCAGCCCTGTGTCAAGTTTAAGAGCTGCTGGAACTATCCTATTGTAATGTGCCTGGGCATACTGAGATGTTTGGTTGTCCCCCTGCCCGTATGAAAGGAAAACCACGTTATGGTTTTGTGCAATGTCTGGAAATGTGTCCCAAATGGGCAGCTGAGATTTGGAACTGAAAAATCTCATCATCTTGGGTCAACCATGGTCATGTAATTTAGAAACACTTTTTCGCAAGGGTTTTATTTCTAGTTGAGGAGTCTCGATGCCTATTGGAATCAGAGAAACAGTGCAGAAACACAAATGCTTACTTAAGTAGCCATTAAAATGCTGTTCGGATAGTAAATTTTTTTAGCTTATTATTAATAATCAGCATGATGTGATTTGTTCTTAATTTTTACAGCTAGAAACCCTATGAACGAGAGCAATGGAGCCGAATCCTGTTGTGCTAGTTCAAATACAAAAATCAGACAGAAAAACGCAACCAAAAAAACCACGCTGGTCTGTGCTCCAGCTACTTACAGTCTAAGGGCAAGGACAGCTGCAATATAAAGACAAAAGTGTATGGAAAAACTATAAAAGAATGTAACACAGAGAAAGTGGAAAAGTTTATAGGAGACAACAAGAGGAGGGAATAAAAGTGTTGTGCATTTTGTAGATCTACTCGGGAACACATGCAATCAAATGCATATCATAATCTATATAAGCAATGTGCCCTGTCTCTTAGCAAAGCTTATTAGCTTAAGCAAGATCTTGTATTTACTGGCTAAACATCCTTAAGGCTGCCTTATATACAGTCAGCTCTAAATCAGTACAGAACTTGAACTTCTTTACACAGTCCATAAACATTATTGATATTTAACATAAGAGGCCATGATCTCAGCAGCATAGTTATCAAAACCAGATCAAATGAGGATTTAAACAAGATAATTAAGTAACTTTGTAGATATCTAGAAGATTTTATGTTCTTTGAAAGCATAACAAGAGTTTGGGAGAGGCTACCATTAAATCTTGACCAAGTGTAGGAAATGACTATTTTTGCTAATGACTGGAAGATTAATTTGCCCAGGACTAAACCATGAAGGACTGGGAAAGCAAAGACGAATAATTAATCTCTGAAAGACAAGGGAACAGATGAGGTATGGAATGGAGAGGGGATGGAGAGGCTTTGCAATACTGAGCAAGAGTGCAGTGAAAAAGTCGTAACAATAAGTCTGAGTGAAGATCCTAGGAGCTTGCCTGAAAGATTTATAGATGATCATGTTAATAGGATGGATATTTTTTATTAGACTGGCAGAAAACTGTTAGCTAGCTTCGACTGCAGAAATTCCTGAGTCTTATTGAGTTACTGCCAAGACTGAACATTTAGCCACCACAGGGTTTTGTAGAGTTGGACATAGTAGCTATCACAGTTATTTTCAGATTGTGGTCAGAAACATGTAGCCAGTTTGATAGTTTAACTGCCAATGATATATGCTATACGCTATACGACTATATGTGCTATCTACTTGCTGCATATGCAAGGATGCTCTCCTGGATTTGTTAGCAAGGCATCTGCCTCTAGAACAGTCATTTTGGATTGAACTTGCTCAGCAAAACAATGGCTGAAGCAGAGATACACATACACACAACCAGCCCGGTAGCAATAATAGCCTTGTTGGGTGAGGTTATCAGCTGCACGCAAGACAAGGTGTGGTGTCAAATACACAAGTCTTACTGAAAAATAAGTAAATAATATAATAACAAGTTAATAAAAACAACAGGAAGAATAATAATAAATAATAATAATAATAAAATTATGTCGGTAATGATAGTAATAACAAATGGCAAACAATCTTGTCTTTAAAATACTGGAAGTGATGATAGAATTGAGCCCCCATAAAATGTATCAATAGCATTGCATGTATCATAAAAATATCACTAAGCAGCTCTGTAGCTCAGACTCATGTTTTCAGTTGAAAGTCAGATATAAGAGCACTATATCTGATGAATGGGAACATATCACAGAATCATAGAATCATCTAGTTGGAAAAGACCTCTGAGATCGTTGAGACCTACTAGACTTGATACACTTTGTCATTACTGGACCAAAACTGGACACAGAACTCAAAATGCAGCTAAACAGGTGTTGAATAGAGCGGAATAATCCTTTCCTGTAGCCTACTAGTTATGCTTAAGGAAAAGAAGTTTGGCCTTCAGTGCAAAGGCATATCGATGACTCAGGTACAACTCCCTGACAACCCGAATACCCAGGTCCTTTTTAAAGTCATCAGATTCCCTGTCTGCAATGATGTAGACAGCTATTCCATCCTAAGTGCAAGACTTTGTACTTGAACTTCACAGGTTTCCTCTTGGAACTTTCCTCCAGTTGTTTAGGTCATCGGAGCAGTCTCTGGAATGTTGTAAAAATAATTCTCTCTGTTCTAACAAATTATATTTTCAAAACATCAAGATTACTACCAAATAAAAAATAACAATATCTGCCTCTGACAAGGTACGATCTGAATGAGCAGTTTAACTCAACTGGGCATCTGATTTGTTCTAAAAGCATCACAAAAAAAAAAAAAAATGGAAGAGACAATCTCAGTCAAAAATAATTTACTAATTTGGGGAGGACTTTTATTGCATTAAAGGTAACATGAAAGACAATGCAGATAATCTGACAGAACTCTCTGCAACAGACTTGACTTTGCCTGATAAAGTATTTATAACTATATTGCCTATTTGTTTTGTTCAGCATCATACATGAATGAATGGCAGTCCAGCAGAAGGGAAGCACTGGTACCTCGTATTACTGGAGTCCTACAGGTGTCACTCCAGTATTTGTGCCACGTTCATTGCTATTCCTTCTTCATCTCTTACATAAATTTATGCAAAATACTATCTTCCAACATCAAAAAAATAACCACCAACAAACAACCCAACCTTAAACTTTCTCTTTTCTCTCTAAAAGGTAATATCCTGTGTGAAAATGTATTTTTTTGTTGACGAGCTGTGAATATACTCAAAAACCAGAGTAGCTCATGTGGCAGTATGCGTGTAGAGCACAGCTCTTTTCTCTTTTCTGTGTTGTCTGAAAATTCTGAAATTTCCTGCAACATTTCACTAAAATAAATCTTTTAAAAAAATGAGAATTTTCTTTACTGAAATGAATCAACAGGGAAGCTGATCATGTGTTGTTAATATTACAATACAAAAACCAGTGACAATTTCATTTATTAGATTGCACAATCTGTAGGGCCAAGTGACTGTTTCATTTAAAAAAATCATTCAATTGACCTTGCCATTTTTGCTGTACTTGTCTGCCCATGCATTAAAGCCTTCTTTACATTTTACTTATTCAAAGTTACTTTTTAGAATATATTTAATAAGTAAATCTTGGTCTTTTGATTATTCAGGAGTGATTTATAAAGAATATAGTTCATTCATACTTTGAAATGTTGACTATTGATTAGTTAGTTTTGAATGAAACTTTCATATCTAACAGTAAACTTTATCATCGAGTATTTTATGAAAATTTTAAAATGCTCTGATAAAACAAATTTATGTAAAAATTAAATCTTCTGAGAGTTTATCTCTGTCTTTCTAAGAATATTCGGTACATATATGTAATCCATTCAGATTTTTCCCCCTATTTTGAAAATGGCTTCACAATAATACTGAACAATTAAAACCATAAATTATTAAACACTTTCTACAAAACTATTTCAGTTAGACAAAAAAAAAGAAATTCAAAGATATGCTTGCATTTACAGGCTGTGTTTTTGCTGCATGACAAAAATGGTTCAAAGTAATTTTATCACAACCAATGCTTCAAGCTATAGATAAATTGGTGAAATAACTGGGGATTTCAAGAAAGAAGGAATTTAATATATGTATGGGGAGTTCTTATAAGAAAGTTTAATAAGAAAAGCCACTTTTTTTGTCTTTTTTTCATTTCAAACAGTCTAATGTTTTATCCAGCACATGCAAGTGAACCTGCTATTTCAAGGAGTATTTTCAAATTCCCTCTGCTGGGCTTTTAATATTTGCTAAATTGATGAAGGCCACTCAAGGACCTTGTAATCAGTCTTGCGAATTTCTAGAAGAGTGTAACTCTAATAAGCTCAAATTTATATCCTAAATCAATTTTTTTCTATACAGTTGCAAAATCTCCAAGGAAAGTTTCTAGCACAATCAGTTCAAAATAAATTATGAGGCACCTGGCTGTCTAATGAGAAAATTAAAAGCACAAGACAGAAAGTCTTTAATTTTACAACTATTAAAATGGTAACTTCTGTGTCATGGGGCCAAGAAGTAAAAATGTGCAATCTATGAAACTCTAAAAAGACGTTCTTAATTTTTTAGGGCTTATTATATTAAGATTATATTAAACAATCATTTTACTGTACCTGTTGGTAAATATCAGTTGGTGATACGTGACTTCACTTGTTTTCTGTGTTGAATTACAGGGACATCTTACGGCATTATTTTTTTTAAAAAAATATTATCTATTTTTAGAATCATAGAATCATAAAATCATACGATTGGAAGAGACCTCCAAGATCATCGAGTCCAACCGTACCTGCCTCCCCACTAAACCATGTCCCTAAGGAACTCATCCACCCATCTTTTAAACACCTCTAGGGATGGCTATTTACATAGATAGATAAATAAATAAGTATATAGACAGTCCAGAATCAACCTAAATTTTATAGTGTCTTCAGCCAAGTAATAGAATCAGTTTTGTATCGACCTGAGTCTCAAGCAAGGTACTTTGCCTGTTAGGGTGGAATTTTTTAATGTCTTCACATGTACAATGATGCTCAGGAAATTTCACTTCAGTGAGTATTGGCTATTTTTGGATGACTATGATTTTATTTTGAAATGATAGCTTACATTCAAATGTAAAAATACCAAAGTGTACAAGGGGTTTAACTTGATTATTTCCTGGGGTCCCTTCCAGTCTTCATTATTCTATGATTCTGAGATTTTGCAGAAGCAATACATGGAAAGGAAAGAACTTATAGATCTTGTACCTGTAAAGCCCATAGGGGATGCAGGTTGTCAAAAGCATAAATTTTGAATGTGAAAGCTATCTGCAGAGGAAGTCCAATTCTCTACGGTTTCATAGTGAGGGACTAGTCATTGGAAAAGGCTGAGAGAACAGATCTAGTGTAATCTCCTGAGTGATGGCCTAATCTCTTTTTGTTCCTTGCTATTGATAGTACTTTACCAGATCTTACTTTGGTCAAGACAATGCCATCAATTTTTAAGCAGAAGTCCTCATTAATATAAATGGGGTTTTCTACTTAACGAGAGATAAGACCCTGAGTTTTCACTCTACCTTCACTATTCTTTTCTCTTGCTTGTTTTTTTTCCGCTCCTAAACTGACCTGAATCTTTTTCCCTAAAATTCTACTTCCAGTTGCTTTTTGCTTTAGCTGATTACTTGATTCATTTCAAATCCATCACCTTGACAGCTGTGATTGTCCTCCCTAAGCAGTAGTATACTGAAACCTGTGCTTCTCATGGACCCTTCCTCCTATTTTTTTTTTTAATTTATTTTCCAAGTTGTGTTCTCTGCTCATTTTTTCATTGGAATACCTAGTGGAAACACTTGATTTTCCCTCATTCAGTTCAAAGCCATTACCCCTTGTCCTGTCACTGCATTTGTAAAAAACCCCTCTTCAGCTTTCTTGTAGGCCCACTTTAGGTACTAGGAGGCTGCTACAAGATGTTCCCAGACCCTTCTTTTCTCAAGGTTGAACAACTCTAACTCTCTCAGTCTGTCTTCACAGAAGTGCTCCAGCCCTTTGATCAGTTCTGTGGCCCTTCATATCCATCTTACTTTGGGGGCCCAGTGGCTGGGTGTAGTACTCCAGGTGGGGTCTAATGAGAACAGAGCGGGAGAATCACCTCCCTCAACATTCCAGTGATGCTTCTTTTGATGCAGCCCACGATATGGTTGGCTTTCTGGGCTGCAAGTGCACATTGCTGCTTCATATTGAGCTTCTCATCCACCAGCACCCTCAAGTCCTTATCTTCAGGGCTATTCTCACCGAGCCTGTAAATGTGCTTGGGATTACCCCAACCCAGGTATAGGATTTTGAACTTGGCCTTGTTGAACTTCATGAGGTTCACATAGGCCAACCTCTCAAGCCTGTCGATGTGCCTCTGGCTGACATCCCTTCCCTCCAGCTTGTTGGCTGTACCTTATACCTTGGTGTTGTTGGCAAACAGCTGAGAGTGCCCATCACTGGTCTTCAATTGGACATCGAGCCATCGATTGCAACTGTCTGAGTGTGACCATCCAGACAGACAATTCTTTATCCACTGAGTGGTCTATCCATCAACTTCAAGTCTCCCCAATTTAGAGATATGAGGGTTACATGGGCCAATGTCAAATACTTTGCACAAGTCCACGGAAATGGCTTTAGTTGTTTTTCTCTTATCCAGCAATGCTGTAACCTCGTAGAAGACCATCACATTTTCAGGTATAATTTGCCCTTAGTGAAACCATGCTGGCCGTCACCAACCACCTCCTTATTTTCCATGTGCCTTAGCATAGTTTCCAAGAGGATCTGCTTCATGATCTTGCTTGGCACAGAGGTGAGACTGATTGGCCTGTAGTTCCCTGGGTCCTCCATTTTTCTGTTTATAAATCTGAGGGTTATGTTTCATATGTTTCTAGTCAAGGGTAATTGCGCAAAACTGCCACAGTGTCTCAAATACGATGGACAGTAGCTTAGCAATCTCATTTGCCATATTTATACTGAGTTTGTAACAAGATGCCCATATTAGATGGAAAATATCTGAAGTAGGATCTTCACAATACCATGGAAAATTATTTTGAACTACTAATTATAACTTTGCTGTGGAAGTCATTTACCACAGCAGTAGAAAGATAAAATAAAAGTTGCAGCAGTAATGAAAGCATACGCCACTTTAGTGAATCTCTTCATATGTACTGTAAGTGTGAAGATTGTATTACAAACATGTTTTGACTTCTGAATGGAGCTTTACAAGACTACTCAAGGCATTTGAATAAATGATTAAGACTAATATTTATTAGAACACTCAGAAATATACTCCCTATTTTCACACTAGATTATCTACAGAGGTCCCTTCCAGCCTCAACCATTCTGTGATTCTGTGTGTAACTTCCATCAGTCCATCTACTTATTGTATCTTTTCTCTTATCCTTGCTAATCATTCATATTTGTAGCTTATGCTGTACTATTACTTCCTTGTTCTAGAATTTTCTTATAATTCTGCTTACACATCACTGGAAAATTTATCAGAGAATTCAACAGCTTCCAGCTGACATTTAAACAATAATTACTGAGAGGTTTACAACTGGAGTTCTATTTCAGTAGATGCTAGGATAAAATTTTTATATATTACTAACTACCATATATAAAATATATTTTTTTCTTTTTAAAGAAGAAACTCATTAAAGAACTGAAGAATGTAAAAAACCCCCTTAGTGCATAGAATATTAATTAGGAATGGTCTGAAATGCAAAGGTGATATCATGCTCTTACTCCCACGGAGTTAATGAAAAGACTACTAGTATTAAGAGCCAGAGCATGTCTTAGTTTGGATGAAAAAAAACCAACCAAACCAACCAAAGTATGCTCAGTGATTTTATTCAGAGATTGTGAGATTGTGCAGAACAGATAACAGTTCTTTGCTCTAAGTGTATGTGTGCACAGAACAGAACAAAGTCAACAACAAGTGCGATTAAGTTGTTAATATGGATCGAGTCCCGTACCCGAGCTCTGGTGGTGCCGTCACTTTAAACTGCAGCTCCGCTCCGGGCAGCCCTGGCGTGGGGCGCGCAGCTTCTCCCAGGCCGCAGCTCCGCTCCGGGCAGCCCTGGCGCGGGGCGCACAGCTTCTCCCAGGCCGCAGCTCCGCTCCGGGCAGTCCTGGCGCGGGGCGCACAGCTTCTCCCAGGCCGCAGCTCCGCTCCGGGCAGCCTCCTCGTCAGCGCCGATCCCGATGGTTATCGGTCACACTCGCACTCACACACACACAGAGGGAAAGGAAATAAAGATAGAGAGACAGAGAATACAGCAACGCAAGCACAGGTAGCAAAGCGCGACTATTCTCTAGGCAGCAAGATGGAGAAAGAGGCGGAGACGGGGAAGTAGCCGGTGAAAGAAATGTCCGGGCAAACGGGACACAACCTCTGCCCCGGTCTCCTCGGTCTCCCCAGAAATGGCCCCTGCCCCCCCCACTGCCAGCAAAGGAAGAAAAAATTCTCTGAAAGAGGAGGGGGAAAAAAAAAAACAAAAACAAACAAACCAAACCAAGCTGAAACTATAACAGAGCATAATCTACTGTTGGACATAGTTGGTCTCAATGGAATAAAAAAAAAAAGTGTCGTTATCTTAATATAGTATTTCATGGCAAGAGAGATTTTCAAAATGTATGGTATTAGTGCTGACAAAAGCAGATGATTAATCTGATACATCTGATATCCAAATTGCTTTGTAAAGCATTATTTGACCTAAGTCTGCTAAGGCACACTAAATGTGCACCTTAAAAATTAAACTACAGAAGGAGGTGATGTGTAAAACTGATGTATTTGCAATTCAGTCTCTGAATTCATCCTGTCTGAACTGAGAACCTGATTGCTTAGTACTCCCTGTGTTCCTAGGGGGAGTTCAAATCTTTCTCTTCCTTAGACCTATGGAGAACTTAGGCGAGTGACTTAGTTCCTAACTTAGATGCTTAAATGCCTTTAAGAAACCTGACAAACATAATTATATTCAATTTCTTTTCTCTGTCTACAGTGATATCACAAATTACTCTAACTCTGAATAGAACCGAAGAGATAGTTTCCATCTGTCTTTGAACGGCCACAAGAGCTGGGTAGTGCATATGACATATACTGATAAATCACAAAAGATTTTTTCATATATGTGCGTTTTTCCTTTGCTCAGCTGATTATTTAAGTGGAACTAAAGTGAATACAGAAGAGTGTGATAGAAATATAGCACTGCCATAGCCCAACCTGTCTTCCAAAAGGTTTTTAATCCACAAATCATTATTTCTATTATTATTTTTCGTCTTGAAGCCAAAAGTCTTTTATATATTAAAAAGCCTACACATTCATTTACAACTATACAGATTGTTTCCAGGGAATGTCAGACCTCACTATAATCTGTGATATATATTTTATATTGTCACTGTCATTGTTTCTTTAAGGCAGATTTTATAACAACTGTTCAAAGACTTCCTGCTAGCAAACCTGTCCTTTCACACCTTCTCCTTTCCACTACTGCATGCAATTGATGTTTTAGGCAATTTAGATTTATAGTCTTGAACAGATATTATTCAGTAAATATGCTGAGTGTAAGCACGAGTCCTTGCAAACTCCTCTTATAACTACAATTGAAGTACAATAAGCCAGATTGATTTTAAGATGGCTTTTCTTTGCCAGGACAGAAGAAAAAGCACCCATGACATGCTGGGGAATCTAATCTTTTATATGGGAAGATTTAAATGTGTCCAGCTTCCAAATTTATGATCTCCTACAAGAAATATACATAGGACAATATAGCTAAGGTAGCGGATGCAAGACAGTAGATGTTTTTGATGCCCTCAGTGTGACTACTAAGGACAAAAAAAAAAGCTAAATTATTGCTTCTTATCCTAGATAATCTGTCTCTAACTTGTTAACTGGTTCTAACTATTAATTACTTTTTACACTTACATCAAGGGCGATGAAGATAGTATAAGCAGAGCAGGCCATAATATAAGCCTGGGAAATCTGAGGAATGATAAAGACATTGGATATGCTCAGTTTGAAATCATGCAGTACTAATAAAGAAATGTTTTGCTTCTTTTGAACCTCTATTTCCAAGTGGCAAATCTTTTAAGTGCCTGAGGTCCTTCTTTTTCTCGTTAAAAATTCTGAGCAGGAGACAGGAGTGTATTTAATTAATCATTGTCAGTTATGTAAGATTTAAATAACAAGAAAAAATAATTTTAGTGCTTTGAAGACTTACTTCCTAACTTCCACTGCTAATTTTAAAAGAGCATATCTTCAACAACTATTGTTCTTGAGACTGTACAGGTGTTCGAGTGGAGAGGGCAGTTCCTGCTCCGAACCTACAAATATTATGTCAGAAAGACTCTTCTTTGTTTCGCTATCATGCTTTGCTCTTTTATTTATAATTCTTCTAACCATGAACTGTATTAGGGTCAAATATATCAATGAAAACTCATGACCTGACATAAAGAATATTTTTTGTAAGAACATGAAAAAATCCTGGATGTAATATATATTACCAGCCACTGAGGAAATATCCGTATAGGACCAAACACAATTTTTTGTCACAACTATCTGATGACAGAACCTTTTTTTTCAATAACTTATACTGCTATCTATATTTTGAGAAATATTTAACATTTTTTTTAGAAAAAAATGAGTCTTGCAGCTGAGTAGCAAAATCCTGCAGGTTAATTCTCCTCAAAAGCAAGACAACAGTCCAAGAGTGAAGCATTCCATCACAAGTCTTGACCTCTAGCATAATAATGAAAAGGAAGGTACCATGTGAGTTGTCTTTGACTATAAGGATAACCAGAAGAAAAAGAGGATCCACGAGAATCAGACTGCAGTTCCCAGAAACACTTTGCAATTCAGAATTGTTTCTTCTATGCCGCAAGTGGTTTTGCCTGTTAGTTAATCTAATCAGTGATTTAAACTGCAGCTAAACTTGAGAAATACAGACGGTTTAGATGAAGTTTCTACCCTCTGATTTTCATTTTTTATTGTCTTTCATTTCTACCAGTATATGAACTTCATCAAACTCGTGTGGAAAGATAAGGAATTACACATTAGTAAAGTTGACAACAAACTATAGAGTGTTACTCATAGACCTTTGTTTTTCTCGTACTTCAGGGTAAAATCAGTAGGACCCAATAATATCCCTCAGTTACTCTAACAAACTATATTTGTAAATTCTGCTTTGAAACCTTTTAAATAAATTGTACTTAGCATGTTCTTAGCATTCACAAAACAAATCAAGTAAGAGTTATGTTATTGGAAATAGTTTTGTATAGCTTCCTTATTCGATATATGTATCAGCTTATAAAAAGGTAATAGTAGCTCTGTCAAAAAGTAATATGAAGTACTTGATAAGAACTGACAAAAAGAAGGAGGAATCTAAAAACTATCATGGCCTCAGTATATTATTTAATACTACTATACTAGACATAAAAATCACAAGTATACATAGAGACTGGGAATCTTTGAATTACACTAGATCTACCAAATCACAGATACACTTCTCAAAGACATTAATTTTTGATCCTTCTTTTTTAGATTACTGTAAGTTATCTTCCTTCAAAGGGGAATGGCTGAGCAACAGATGCAAGACTGTTAGTTTGCTGGTTTTTGGCTGGGGCACTCTGGGCAGGTGGAACTCATACAAGGAGACTGACTGTTCCTTGAGATGAAATATGAGAAATTCCTGGAGGGCTACAGTGTGATACCTCCTTAGGAGGAAAATTGTTGGGCAAGTGCTGACTGATTGTAAGCACTGCAGAAGAGCAAGGAGCTGATGTGAAGTCATTCCTTCCTAAGAAAAATAAGCACTGTTCTTAGAGACACAGAGGCTCTGTAGATCCTGTTGCAAACCAATTAAACACCCTACTGAATATTTCTGAACTGTAATGAAGCTAAGAAAAAGGGATTCTGCATGATTTTGTAGAATCTACAGAAGTTACTCTATACATTAATCTAAAATAGGCTAAAAGATATGAGGGCCTAATTAATGGCTTTAATTCATTTGAACTGATTCTTCATTCATTACTGTCAACATGAAATCCTTAAGGACCTAGGTAAAGAATGGAGATTCTGATCTGCCTGATTGTTTATTGCACTGCGTTCCTTTTTTTCCAACATTTAAAGGTTTTGCATCTCCAGGTTTTATATCTATGACATTTTCATAGGTTCTGTGGTCAGTTATGTAAGAGAAATGCAGAATAGCAAAATTGGGAATGAAAATAATAAACAGTGTTGTTAAGAAATTAAATATAAAACATGACCAGATACATAAATATATGAATACACTACAGGAGTTAAAGGATAAGTAGGAAGTTAGTGGCAGATACTGTAGCTGACAGGATGAAAGAATTATTTGCTTCACTATTCACACAAAGAAACGGAGGGTCAAATCCCAGACAGTAAGGAACAGTAAATTCTCCTGTTCAGAGAATTAAAAAATGTGGGACAGAGAAAGTTTAGGGACTTTAAGTTCAAAGCAGTCTATTAAATGTGGTAAAGGTATTGAGCCTACATACCTTACGGCTGTGAATGATGATGGAAATAGCAGGGGATCTAGAAAAGGCACCATACAGGCTTTTGAAAGCGTGTAAACAGCTAGAGAAAGTAGTTTTACAGAGTTGCTGATTCTGTGTCAGATTATTCCTGCCAAGAACAGCAGTACAAATGGAGAGAGATGAGGAGGGAAGAACATCTCTTCCTACTGAATGCACTGGTCCCATCAGTTACACTTACTAGAGGACAGACAAAGAGACCTGAAGGACACTGACACCAAAATAGTCTGAACAGGGATAGGGAAGCTCCCTCCACCATCCAGAGCACCCCTGCACCTGTGTCCCCGAAGGCCTGCCTATATACTTCCTCCCTCCATCTCTAATTCTATCATTGAAACTCCACTGGGCTGTGAAATTCTGTGCTGACAGTAAGGAAATTCCCTGGAGTCCTGTTGTGGTTGGCTTTCTTTCTCTTTCAGCAAATGGAAGAATAAAAAAAGCTACATGAAATGAAGCAAAAAATGCATAAGAACTAGAGACTCCCTGATGAGGACTAACGGAGTCTGAGTGGGGTAGTAGGAGTATCCTTAGCTTGCAATCTGTAGAACCATAGCAGGCTAGGTTTGGAGTTTGCATTGGGAACTGGAGAACTGAGAGCTGTAGCATCCTCACCATCACTGCTGCTTCTCATGGTAGTTTTTATTAGTTAATGTGTATCTTGTAATACTGCTTTTGCCTACCCATTTCTTCCACCTATCCCAGCTGAAAGGGGTAGCTCAAAATGATGCTTTGTAGCATCCAGTTCTGTCACCGATTTCAGGTGGAACATGAGACATTCTACAAATGTCATATGTACAAATGATATTTTTTTTGTGCTGTTCACGTTTTCAAACTTCATAGGCAAACTAATTGAAATCAGAGGGAATTTTTATTTGAATATAGCTTTCCCAGCTGAGGTATTTTCAATGCCTGCTATTACTGAGACAAGGAAATTAAGCACTTTCTTTCGTGTTACAGTCTTCGTGTAGTGGCACAAGATCAGGGTACTCCTGGGAGGACGCTGTGATATTATTACCTAAAGATCTTACAATTCAATATGCAATTTTACCTTAAAAGGAAATATTTCATCCTTATTTCTTATATTTTTGTCTTACACCTAGTGTTCTATATTTAACTATGCCATTGTCATATATCCTTAAGTACTTCAAACACTTATCTGAATGTGTCACATCCCATTATTAACTAAAGGATAGACTTATAGCCATGCTTAAAGTTACCTGGATATATAGACAATATTTATTATAGCATTACTGAAGTAGTGTGCTTAAGATGAAAAGCAAAAAAAACAGGTCCTAGCTTTGCCAACAATCAGACCTGAGCTTCATTTTCAGCATTAGAGAAGTCAAAAGTTCTTTGTAGGATTACTTATCCTCACCAAGTTAAGCATTTGCTTAACAGATTGCAGAACTTCATTCTATAATAATGAATGCTTCATTCTATAATAATGTTGGTATTTCCCTTAATTTGTTTGTTTGGGTTTTTTTTGTTGCTATGGCTTTTGATAATGTGCTTTCAGTTTTCTATAAAACTGTCTTGTAATTCCACATCACTGTTAAAAATTATTAACTTTCTAACCATATGGGACACTTCCTACAGCATTAAAAATATTTTAATGTTATTACTGTAATTCATAGTGTGATTAATAATGTCATTCTGAATAAAATAATCTCCCTTGTTAAAAATAACTGAAAAAAATAGTGGAAATCTTTTAAAGGAGTTGTCTTAATTAAGAAATCAGACATGACAGTGCATTTCTGTTCATTTATCTTACTCTCCCTGGATTATAAAAGTCTCTTGGCTTTAGCCTGATGGTATTAAATTGAGTTTAAAAAGGCAGACAGTTCATTGTCTGTATTGATTGCCTTACTAAAGAAAATAGATTTATACCCTGAAAATATTTTCCTGGTCCAATACCTATCCCTGTTCTTTCACAGTTTTACATCAGTGCCCTGCCTTCTAGTAACATACATTTTAGACATTTTTCTTCCCCTCTCAAATGAATAAAAATAAAATAACTTTGTAAATACATTTTAAACAAGACCTTCAACTAGCATAAATAACTGTTGTCAGTGGAACTATGCTGATTTACTTGCAACAATGATCAGATCCACCTCAGTTACTGTTCACGTAGGACTCAGCCTG
Source organism: Neomorphus geoffroyi (assembly GCA_033558235.1). NCBI lineage: Eukaryota > Metazoa > Chordata > Aves > Cuculiformes > Neomorphidae > Neomorphus > Neomorphus geoffroyi. The sequence continues at coordinate 637,438 of JAUMJM010000053.1, read as the reverse complement.
GAAAAGTAAACCCAAAGTTCTTTCTGGGAAATTTGTTGAAAACTTGTCTTACTAGTAACAGAAAGTGCCCCATTTCCATTCCATCTCTATCTAAAAACCAAAGCAAGCTATGTTATATACATAAAATGGAGAAGTGTCTCATAGGGCATTAAAAAACTGGCTGATTAGTAATGTGTTTTACTGTGAGGAGTTATTTTTTTTTTTTACTTTTACTCAAAATCAGTATGTTTGGAATAAAAGGAGTTGTGAATACTTCTCAAACAGGAATACAGGAGGTTCTGTCTGCATAAAAGGAAAATGTTTTTTACTGTGAAGCTGACTGAGTAGTGGTACAGGCTGCCCAGAGAGGCTGTGGAGTGACCTCCAGAAGTCCCTTCCAGTCTCAGTGATTTTGTTTTTCTCTGGAATGTTTATGGTCTGAAATGGGTAACTTTTATGACATTGCTTTTCCATTTTATAAGGACAACTTGTTCTTTCTATCCAAACTAAATTTGTACACAGGAAACTGTTCTTAACATAAAGTAAATGAAAATATATTTAATAATTTTCTTAGAAGTGAAGGAAGTCAGTAATTAAGTCACTCTGGCTATTCTAAACTGACTTTAAACTGAATTTATTTTTTTCTCAGCTACTAAGGCCTGGGTAAGATGGCAAGCTCTAACCACTGTCTGTTCAGAGTAGCCTGAATTAGCAAATATGCTGTTCAAAACCAGTACCCAGTAGATGGAAGTTCTCTCTGTATACCAAAAAGATGGCGTGGGATACAAAAAAACTGTGAATTTTGAGATAAATAATTGGGATGAAACTTACAGATTGATTTATAGCAGTTCTAATTGCTTTGTCTGAAAGAGTTGAAAATATTTCTTATGTATCTGGTTTATAGTCAAGGGAATCTCTTAGCTTTTTGTCAGACAGTAAGAAAAGAGCAACAGAAAAGACATGAAGACAATTTTTTTTATCACCTCCTCATGCTGGGACAAAATGTGTAACATAGTGAAGTTCTGTGCACTGAGTGGATTGAGAACGCCACCAGCTCACCTTTGGCTAAGTAGTGTAAAAGAAGTAAGGGCCAACTCGTTCATTATCAGAAGAAAATATCTTAGGTCTAAGTTAAAATATGAATTACCTACATTGCAAAGACGTTAAATGTGTCCTTGTGTCACCTAAATAGAAAATCCCTTTGTGCTTTCAAATGTTGCTCTTAGTAATGGTATCATTAGGAAAATGTATTTTAGAAAAAATTCCTTTTCTTATGGTGATCCTCCAACATGACCCTTACAATCAGTAGGAACTGACTGCATGTCATGTTTCAGTTTTGCTACAAATATTGAAGATAAAACAATATGAATGTCATTCTGAAGTTTTATATCAAATTTCTTCTTGCTTCCCAGCAACTAATGTTGTCACAATACCCATCTTTTTAGTCATTCTCAGTAATATAGATGAATGTTACAGAATATGTAAGGGTAATTGCTTATTTTAGTCAAAAACATTATGAAAGATTTGTAAGGATATAATCTTCCAGAGTTTTCAAAAACGGTATGTTTATATTTGGTTCTTTTAAAAAGCAAGCTAAAGAAGATATCATGTTCTCAAAAGGATGCTGCTTTATTCCAGAGATTATCACTGCCTTGTCAGAAGAAAGAAAGTCCCAAATACAAGTTCTTTTATCATAAAATACAGTTATATCCCCCGTCTCTCTCTTAAAAATAGCAGATTGAGGTAAGGCAATAAAGTTGATCTGATAAAATACCGCATTGTGATCAACTTGCTTCTGGTACTGTTTTTCATGGCATACAGTTATCAATATCTCACGCTGTCTGCAGCAATACGACATTCAGAATTATGCATCCAACAAGTTCTTTCTGCTTCTCAGTGAATAGCTATAAAAAAAGATTCAGTATTACATTTTTGTGTTTATAAGTCAGAGTCTCCTCAAAGATATCAGAAGACAACATCACAGATAGGGAGTTAGAGAAGACACAGCTGTTCTTGTATTTAGCAGATTTGAAATTTAAGAGTTCTAAACCAGTAGTTAATCTGCATATTGTCTAGTTAAAACATGTTGTGGTCACTTGCACAAAACTTATAAAATATTCAAAAATGTCAGCCATAAGCATGCGAATGATAATGCACTTTGGTATAAACAGGATAATGACTGAAGGAAAAGACTGAACTGTGCCGTTCTGGGAAGTGGTGGTTTTAGTTGGGTAAGTTTTAATACTGAAGCTGTCATTTAATAGGAAAACTCTTCATTGTACTTGACCCAGAAAAAAAAATCTAACTAATATAAATTACATATTGAGGTTCATCTTACTCTATCTGATATGTCATGTATTTATAGGTTATGAAATAACCCTTAACAGACAAAGCTAAAGAAGGAGGCTTCACAGACATGTGAAAAACTACTGTGTAGTAGCATATCCAGTAATTATTCCATCTGTCATCAGTGATGATGAACTTTAAGTGATAGAACACTGTACTGTCTCTACAAATATGATAACTAAGTCACAACTGTTAGAGCTACTTGCCCTTAATAGCAGAACACTTGTAAGTATTGCATGCAGTCTGGGTATAGCGTATACATCGAGATGAACCAAATTCAACTATAGGAAAACAAACTTTCTCAAAAATTCAACGATTAGCAAACCTTGAAATGGGAAGACAAATAAAAGTAGACCAAAACTGATAGATAATACAGGCAGCTTTACCCAATGCAACCAACACCTTTTTAAAATGCATATTAAAAAATCTCAGTCATTAAAAAACATTATCAAGACTTAATCAGGTGTCAAAATGCGTGTTTACAGTTTACTCCTTGATGAGTCTGTGGAGTTAATGCAATTATGTTCTATCAACAAGGATGAAGCACTAATTTCATTTGCAAAATCCACAATGCCATATTACACTACAAAAATGTCACTATGGACTTAATCTTGTAAATACTCCTGGTATGTGTACGGTGTATATGTACATTTTATATTACAACACATAAAACATCCTTCATGGTATCAACTGAAATTGTATATGCAAGTGCATGTACATGTAAATACACAATAGTTTACAAATATTTCAAAAGTTTACAATGGCTATCAGTATATGTAGTAGTTTTATCTGTTGTTAATACAGTTAATATGGGAATTATTTTAAAATTCTAGATTTTGCTTCAGACAGTTATTTTTCAAAAAGAAATCCTCAAACTTTAATGATTTAATTGCATAATCACTGTGCCATTTTGTGTCACTCTAAAAGGGTTTTAAGCATTAAATCTATTAAAGTGTGTGATTGAGATTTAAAGTTTCATAATTTAAACATCTAATCTCTATAATGCTGACATAAATCTTCTCCACTGCTTTGTTGAGATGGATGAATTTTGTTGAAATCTGTTCATAAGACAACATTGAAATTTAAACTGTGAATTCATTTCAGACCTATTGAGTAGAAAGAAGTACGATTTCAAAAAGAATCTTCAAGATCTAGATAATTATTTTCCTTGTATTCTGGAGTCTAATGTTTGAAGTGGCTTCTGTAAAATACTTTTTACTTTGGACTTTTAGTCTGGGGTGTGGTTTGGGATTTTTTTTTTTTTTTTTCCAATTTTCAAGGGAATCCAGCTAACTTTAAGGCTTCAGAAATGAATTTAAATGAGTTCAAAACTCAATCACGCCTGATAAAATCACAGACTTTGCCTCTAGGAAAGACTGGAAGGTTCCATTTTGAAGTTTTCCTCCCTGGCATTACCAGACAGCATTCTGTTCTTCACTAATGCTACATCTAACAGCTTGATCCTAGTCCCTGGGAGTTTAACAGAGACAAGTGGTTTACAAGATGGGAACTGCATTCACAAGGAAAAACAATACTGTTTTCAAAAATAAGACAAATATTTTGGAAATATTGAAGCTTCTGCTATAAGTCTTGAGGCTTTAATACCAAAAAGTAGAATTGTAATATGTAAGCTTAAAACTAATAAAAAGTCTATAAAATCTTGAAATGCTTTAATTTTACATTTAATTTTACATTTTACGTTTAATTTTACATTTAACTTTTACACCTTGATATTATGACATCCCTATCTCTTGCTGCCACTGTCCATCTCTGTGTTTCTCTGTATCTTTTAACAAACAACCGTGAAAGACTAACACCGTTAAGAAGGACCATGTAATAGACTTTTTTATTTTCATTATTGTAGGATGGGATCTGTATGTTTCACAAAAAAGATATTACATTATAAATTATATAAAAATATTGTTCTTGTATTTTCTGTCTAGAGGACTGATAAACATTGAAGCAGTGCACATAAAAATACCTATACAGGTAGAACATTGTGTGGTAAGCAAGGAATGTACACACTATGGATGCATGAAGACTATTTACAATTTCATGTTGAAAGAGTAAAAGAAGGAATATTGAAATTGCATCTTTGCTGTAGAAATTTCACAGTCCATTTATATGCAAACAGGAGGAGTAAATGGTTAGAAATAATCTAAGGAGAACTGAGGATTAGAAAATGTTATTTAATACATTGAAGTGAGAAGAAAGGGACTTGGGAATTGGGGACATGCAGTTGGTCTTAGCATTCACAGAAAGTGTGAGAGCACATCCTGTACCTAATGAGCTGTGTTATTGCCCTTTTAATATGAAAGAAAAGAAAATATGGTAGCACCAATTGCATGAAGCAGTGTATAGTATGTTTCACAGACAGATGGGAAGATACTATAAAGTCTTTACTTGGAAAGATTCTGTCACTATTCTAGACCCACAGTACAAAAACTGTAGAAGAAGCTGGCAGAAAAACAGCAAATAGATTTCTAGGAAGCCTAAAATAGAATCTGACTACCCACTCATAGTGCTTTGGCATGCATTACATATAATTAAGATTACAGTACAACTGGCGTAAGGAGCAGCAGGCATCCCCAAGAAAGAAATACGATGGGTTCACAGTCGCATCTTGGCTACAGCAATCAAAAGCCCATTGAGAAGACAATGAATTTGAACCACATTTGGGGACAAAAGTGATATAGTAAGAACTAATCTAGTCCCTTTTTGAAGTTCAATGGACGGTAGATGGATCATACAGACAATTCTTTCCTAGCAGAAATACATTCAGACTTGGAATCAAAGTCTAGTCCATAAAATATCTCACCTGTTTTGTTAATGCAGTGAAAAAATTTATTATAAACGTGAAAAAACTTTAAACAGTTCAGTCTCTATCCTTATAGTGCCTTAAAGAATGTAAAATGAGTAAACAATGTTTAACCAAACTATTTATATTATCACAAGATTTAGCCATCAACTAGTTCTCCACTTTATGAGATTGGTTATGCTCCTTTCTAAGCACAGGTATTTCTGAAGATATTTCAAAACAGATTTTGAGGTGTGAATTCTACAGTAATACTTAAAAGTTGTTTTTCAATGCTGAGTATTATTTTATGAAAATACTCTTTTTCCCCAAATATGATCTAAATCTGAATGAAAAAAATGATATTCAGTTGAATAAAATAGAGGGGCAGATGTTAGTTCTGAAGGACTGGTTCTGAACCTGTAAAATCAGTGGATTTTTTTTTCTAGTTCATTTTAATTTTCTCTTCCTTCCATCCTTCCTTCCTTCTTTCCTTCCTTCCTTCCTTGTTTTGTAGACATTTTCAAAGCTGTCTTGAATTCCTTTCTCTCTTCTTACTTTATCCTAGCGTCTTCAGTGCTGCCTTCTTTCTCTGTAAGAGACAATATATTCATGAAAGTAATACTGAATTACTGCAACGCTACTGCCTAAAGCACGACTGACTTCATGGGACAACAAAGTTGTTATATGCTAAGCAAAACAGAAGCATTGCCAATGTGCAACATTTCCTTAGGCTTTCTGAAAAATGAGAACAAAACCTGGTGTTTGCACTACATTTGTAATAGATGAGGTTCATAAACTTTCTTTTCTGGATCTGTGTTAATGGAGGATAAGATGCATAGAATCACCCCTGTATCTTTTTTTACTGCATGGCATTTCTAGCCGTCGGCTGCCTTCATTTTACGCAGGCTTGTTTGAAATAGTTGCACTCAGTACTTTGAAGTTCTGAGAACCAAATAAAGCAAACTGTATGCTCAGAAACACTCAGATTCTTCAAAAGGTGTCATTTCATGGCATAGAATAGCGTATTTTTACTGTGCTAATTTTTTATCAAATGTAACAAGCTCTTTTACACTGTTTGAAGATTTTAAAACAGACTCAGCCTCTTGCAAAAATGTACCCTTTCAGAAACAGAAAATTATTTCAAAGTTACTTTGCAAAGCACCTGCTCGTAGACGTATTTATGTCCTAGGTGCTCTTACGTTGCTGTATCAGTTTCTTTAAAGGGGAATATACCATGACTTCTTCCCAGTATTTTTTGCTAGAATTGAATTTGATAGTATATCTCATGTAAAAAAACCTTAAAATCTAGAAAGGCATATCTGTGGTTTTTTAAAAATGAATACACAGAAATCATAATAGGGCACATCAGCGAGAAAATTACTAGTGCTGGAAAAAAAAATCAACCCACAACTGATAGAAGCGCATTCTGTACCACTTCCTGTGTTCCTGTAGTGCAGCACAAAATTTTCTATACAAAGAAACCTGTAATAAAGAGCTTTAAATACCAGGAAAGAGAAGATCCAATTCAAATAGAAAAATGACTAAATAGCTTTCCCAGTTATAATTAAATGAAATTTTGTTCAACTCACTGTCCACAGTCCATGTAATTATTACCTGAAATAACATTTCAGTAGAGTTGTACTACATAATTAAGCTTCTTTGGTCTGATAATTAACAAGGTTAAATGTCATTTCTGTAGCAGAGAAAAATTATTGTTTAAATACAACTCTAGTAAGATTGAATCAAACCAAGAAAATAATCAGAAATAGAAGCATTTATTTTCTGATTTCCATGCAAACTGAAAACTTCTATATTTCACAGGGATTTTTATAATCATATATACTCAAAATAACAAAAAAGTAGTGTCAATGTAAGAAAAATGAAAATAATATTTTTCAATAACAAGATTTTTTTCCTCTGTGCTATATTTAAGAATATATATAAATTAAGTTCACATTAAAATGAAACATGCTGATATTATGTATGTATGGCAGGTAAACCGTGAGTAGAGTTGGGTTTTGTCTTACAGTTTGAATGCACAGTATTATATTATCAAATGAGTTCACTTTATTCTTTTATTTCAGGTCTTAACAATCTTTGACCACTTCTGTTAGAGTCCTTCTAGACATCCTCTGTTTGCACGAATAACTTCCACGTTGAGGGGGAATAATTTTCCCAAAAATTAAAATTCTGGACTAGATGCTTTCTCATTCCCACATCTATTTATTAACCATTCATCTTTTAAACAATCTGATCCCCTGTGATATTTCATGGAAACTGTCTTTATTCAGTTTTACATGACAATTTTTAAAAATTGCATATCATTTTATCAAACAAAAATAAGGTTTGATTTTACTAGGATATTATGGCTTGGTAAGCAGCTTTCAAAATACTAACAAATAAATAGTCCTAAATGTTTGACTAGCATTGTTTACTTATGGGTATACAAGCCCATAGGATCTTCCCTGAATCAAGGTCAGATCCTCAATACTTATCAGAATTAAATGCAAATTTTAGACATTGGGGTGTTCTAATCTGTAATAACTTTAATTGATCTGTGAGACATTGAGTATGTTTTTATATGTTTTAAGTTTTTTACGTATATGCATGAACTACAAACAGGATTTTTTTAGAAAATATCCTTTGGATTAAATTCCCTTATTACCTTCTATTTCAATTGAGACTCAGAGTCCAACCTATATATCGTCTCTCTATAATAACAGTAACTGTCCACCTTACAAAGCAACTAGAACAGAACTAAATTTTAGACTAGATTGTTAGTGGAGATTGACTTTCCCTTTCTCATACCATCCGCAACCAAAATTTACATGGTACTGCTTGAAGTGTAACCTACTGAATTGCATATCAGTACTTAAATACCTAAATTTTATGAACTAATTCTGAACAGAACAGAACTTTTGTCTTACCAAAATAAGAATTTGAAAAAAGATCCCTGATAAAATTAATCAGGTTTATTCTGTCATAATGCAGAGGGATGGGTAAGGTACTGACCTCTTATCTCAAACTCTGTTCTCTTATTTTGTATCTGGAATCTGAAATAGTTTTCATTTATGTGTAATAATAAAAAGTAATACAAAATTCTCTCATTTATATTGTAAATTCTGAAATGGACACAGTAGGTATCACAAAAAGATGCATGCGACAAAATAGATCGAAATAGAATATATTGGCTGAAAACATAAGCAAAATTCCAGACTCTGTTATTCTCATTGTGTCCCACACCCCAGCTTCCTGTGCTGTGCTGGTCAGCCTTGTAGCACAAACGTTCAGTTCCTAGCAGTTTTGGTGAGTGTCTCAAGAGAGCGTGAAAGAACTCACAGTAGTATATAATAGTATGTTTCTGATAAGAAATCAGACTTTTTTCCCAAGTCTGGGTTGGAAACAAAGTTCTGAGTGAGGAATGCTAAGGGGAATACTAATAAGTCAACTTAAATGAGTAAACTAATCTAAGTCATTGTGTAATTGAAGTTTCAGAAAGGAGTATTTCCGAACTCTTCTATAGTCTGTAAGGACTCTTCTATACAATCTACGTATCTACTTGCTGTGATGAATGATAATTCCCCTGTAGATCTGAAAAAATCTGTTTTGTATGGCTAATCTATCAAAAGGGAGAAAGTTGTCTAACTTCAAACTGATATGAAGGCCAGTCTTTCCCTTACCCTGGAAGATCAGAAATTCCTACCTTGGCTTGTGAAATTTTGAGTTTGCTCAAGTCACTGAACATTAAAAACATAAAACTGATGCCATGGTCATTTAGCAGGTGTAAATGGTCACTGACCTAGAGAAGTGAGGTGTGTACCCTCACAAACCTATCCTAGAAACAGCTAGTAGCCTAGCCACACGCTCCAGGCTAGTTTAGCCATGAAATTATTGAATTGTTCATTGCCAATGGTAGTATACATTCATCTCCCTACCAGTAACAGAAGAAACTTGGTGACTATTAAAGATATGGAAGAATTTCAGGTTATCACAGGATATTTTAAGCGAGAATTGCAGTTTATTATTTGAGGAGGGGAGGGCTTTCTGAAAAGTGGAAGACATTTTTAGCAGTTTCCATAGAGTAATAGGTGTCCAAGGAATACATGGTAATACACAGGTATTTTTAGCCATTTTAATAATCTATCTATGCATAGAGTCCAAAGGAGAACAAAAAATTATGAATAGCGTTGAATAAACAGAGTTCAGAGCCTTTTGTAAAAAGAAATTCTTATAACTTACAATAAAATAGTCATTAGCAAAAATGAAAGCATTTTCCAATGAAACACAGAATGGGAAACTTAATGACATAGTGTTATTTCTTGAAGTAAACCAAAAAATACTGCACTCCTTTTAACTATGTTATTTTAGTGTTATTGTTAGTGACTGGGTCTGCAAGGTGCTGTGTGCAATGAACGTGGTGATAGACCTTTTCAATACAATGGCAGAAGCAGAGGAGGAGTGGTACTGAGACTCTGTTTTTGTCAGATTTGATGAAAACAAATAGCAGCATATAAATAAGTAGAAAAGTCAGAGCTTCTGCCTTGTGATAATTAGAGTAAGACTCTAACAAAAGCAATTGTGTGTTCAAATCACATTTTTACAATCCTTTTAAATTTAGTTTGCAGTACTAGACAGATAGCTCTTCATGTAAATGTTACGTGCAATTGAAATGAAAAGAGTAAATAATGCAAAAGTAAATTTGGTAAGCTTGGGGAAAAGCCTGTTTATTTCAGACTGCAATGACATTGTGATGCATTGTTTTAACAACATTCTTACAAAAATGAAAAAAAAAATGACTTTGGCATATATACTTTCAGTAAGGATGGCGACAGCTGGGAATAAATTATTCTATACTATTATGTTTAAAATAAAAATTAATTTAACTATATTGCCTATCAGATGTGTGCTATACTAGAATGTGTTGCATTATTCAGTCACTTATTATTAGGTCAGTTACATAAGGGTTTTGACATATTCCTTAGCAAACTGATGCAAAATTTATGCAATATTTTTGTCACGCAGTGGTCCAGGCACTGGCTACCATTTGTGATGTCATGAAGTACTCTGAAGAATGCTGGGATTATGAATGGAAAACTATTGTAAAAATTGGCTAATCTTTAAAAAAAATTCGCTCTTTACAATGTTTGTGTGCTTTTTAAAATAGACAGTTTGCCTAAGGAAACCTGTGTCCTTTCTCATTCTCCAGAGATATCCTTTGTATCTTTTTCTACTCTTCTTGCTAGATTTTTTATGAGAACAGAATCAAAACTAAAATGCCTCACCTGGTGGGGTTTTTTTAGCACTGAAAGGAACTGAGCTAGCTCTGACTAGAAACAAAAGTTTAAGCTATTTGTTGTTTATCATACACATTATTTATAAGGTACTTATCTATAGCTCAGATACGGAAGGTAGGTATGTCTTGCATCTTGTCAAAGTGTCACACACTTTGTCAATTCCATGAGCTTTCATACCTTTTGTGAAGGAATAGATCACATACTTGAAACCGAGACGTTCTGATCCTGACAGTTTGACTGGGAACATTTTTATTCACTGATTGCTGCTATCACAGTATCTGCTTTGAAGACATACAAAGACATACACAGGAAAAGCTCCAAGACTAACCTACAGGCATGATCTGAGTCATATGATGACTTATGCCTGCTTCTCTAGCTAATAGCCTGAACTGAAACACCAGCCAAAGAGTATTTTTCTTAGGGATTAACAGCTCATAAAATGTTCTAAAAATGTTCGGATATTTAGAGTATTGGTAACACTGAGCATTTGGAAATCAGAAGTCATTCCTCGAAATATCAGATGTTAAGCTCAGTTTTGTCATATAACACTCAGGATATCTTAAGCTCTTCAGGATTCCTCATGCAGCCACAAGGGAACCAGAAATCTGCTGTATATTAATATTTTTAAGAGAGCTGAGATTATGACTTGTTTATACGATTCCAGAAGTGAGGGATTTAAATGAGATTCCAAATACTCTAAGAAAATAAAATTGGACAGTTATCAAAATGAAATAACAGTGAAAAAGTAGAATGTGGAAAATTATATCTTTTTGTTTGTTGTTATTAGTAGAGCGAGTTGAACTTGAAAATAATCGGAGGAGGAAGCAGAAGGTGTGAATCCAAGATAAGAAGGCGGTGCCAAGGAAAAGCTGCCCAAAATACAATTATGACAGATATATTGGGCTGTCATCTTCATCATGTAGGCACTGCAAAATCCAACTGAAGAGTCCTAATATATTCATTCACTCAGGGACACATACCAAGAGGAAGAAGGTAGCGGTAATCTCTCTCCCTGCAGTAATGTTGCTGTGCTGAGCTGTCCTGTATGTCAGGGGCTTGCAAAGTTCTGTAGGAAAATACAGCACGTCAAGGTTTACATAACTTCCAGCATGCTTCCTGGACACCCAACCCCTATACACGAGGGAAGGAAGGTCATTCTGTTCCCAGCCAGCCATGGTCTCTTGGGAGACTTCGTGAACACTTTCAAATCACTGTCATCCAGCAATAACTAATTTTTGTGAACCTCTGTGTCCATCAGAGGGTGGCAGACAGAGACAGAGGACAAAGAGTGTTCTCAATGAGCTCTACAGGCACCAACCTGAGTGCACAGATACCAGTTGTTGAAATGCATTCAAGAAGTGAATGAAATTCACTTACATTTTATTAGACATATAAATAGAAGATTACCATTAGCTAATTAGTTAGGCAGATAACCTTGGAAGAAATAAGGATGCCTGTAATCCTATAATTCAGTCCTCTGTTTAATATCTTGTAAGAGACATTCCCTAGGATCATAAATGGCAATAACTTTCAGATCAGCTGCAGGGACCAGATGCATTTGGAAGAGACTGGAGAGGTGCCATGACAGCTAACACAGAACTGACACAAGTTGCAGGTTGTTTTCTTCCTGAACTAAGCTGTTAATTGCAGCACATCTACCACAGAAAGAAGAACCTCCTGGAGAGGCAGGCTGGGAGTGCCCAGTGGCAACAGCCAATTGCAGGGTGCCATGGGAATTTCAGACAATCGGTACCAGGGATTCCCTGCCCAGTCCCACAAGTAACAGGGTAGACCCAGCAGAGACCCCACAGCAAGGGTTTCACTGGCCGTGGGCTGATGAGGGGGTGGAGGACGGGGAGGTATGGCCCTGCCTGTGGACTAAGACCTTTGTGCCAACTCTACCAGCACCCTCCTGGGTTGACCCATCCTCCTGCCGCACAGCAAAGAGGCTATTTGGGTACCCCCGTGCTGACTTCTCTCTTGGATGTTGAGTCACTCCTCAGCATCAAATGCGGTCACGACGTGCTTTGGTACCTAAACTCATCCAGTCTCCACATTGTCAGTTCAGTCTCAAACCATCACAGATGCGAACATAGGGCGTGGAGCAGGCACTGCCACAGTACTGTCAGAGTGTTTGTTCTTGCTGTGCCAGCAGGTCCTTGGGTGGGCAATGAAGCACCACACTTCATCATGTTATCCTGACATTTCCCATTCTCTTCATCTTCCTTTCCAGTACACTTGGACCTCCCTTTCACTGCACAAGGCCCTTCACAAATAAGCAGTCTGCCCTCTAAGTACTTTTCCCCCATTGGTTCCATTTTTTGCTACATCTTTATCAAAATTTGGTATCTATCTTTTATATAATCACACAAATAATCTTGAGTTTATATACACAAATTCTGCTACTGTTATGGTTATCTAATATTAGCCTCAGGAGTGTCTATTACCCTGCAAGTCCCCAGTACTTGCTTTCAGCTACTTGGGAAATACAACTGCTTCTCATATAACTCCCTTGTGACCACCTTTGAAATTCAGACATCCCTTGCAGCACTATCTGTAAGTTCTGTCAGCTTATTGCATGGTAATCTGTCATGTCTGGCAATTTCTCATGTCATTTCTCATTGTATCTTATGTCTGTTCAGTTAGCTTAATCTTAGACCAGAGACTACTCAGCAGCGTAGTCACCTGCCCGCAGCCCTAACAGTACACATCTCCCAGATTTTTGCATAAGAAAAATAAATGAGGAATTAAATTACTCTGGAGGTTCAGGAAGACTTTTGACAGAAAATTTTGGAAAGATTTCTATCAAGAAATTATATCTATCAAGGTATGGAACTATGTATATTTGGGTCACAAACCTTGAAAAGTAAAACTAACCAAAAGTAAATCTAACCAAACAAATATTTTCCCACTGCGCTTGAGCAAGCATATGAAACTGACATTTAAATGACAGATACCCGAGTGCAGCTCTGGAAATTCATCTGTTTAGTTAAAATGCATTCTTTCATAGATCCTGAATTACACAGTATAGACAGAATTTTTTCCATCTCTGCCATAAAGCTGCCTTTCCTCAATATTTTTAAAGATATTTTTAAATGTTCACTTTCATAATCAAGGATAATTGTTGGCCCACTGCCTTTTATACAAGCACTTAACTTGTACTATGCCCTTTTGTTTACTCACTGTGGGCAGACTGAGAGAGGTGAACAGTTCTCTAGCAAAGATTTTATACTGATGCCAAATAGTCTTTCATTTTGACATTAAATTTCCAGTTTTTTTCCATATCAAATGTTTTTTTCAGTTTATTGCTGTAACATCTGAACATTTCTCTCTTTTACTATGTATGATTCTGTCTTACATATAGTTGGGTATATTTTATTTAAATAGATAAAATTATGCATGTTTTTGAAAGTTGTTCATTTTTTTTTTCAAGCTACTGAGTTAAAAGTCTTCATACTCATTTTAAAATGAGCGTTTCTCTACTAAAAAGAAACAGAATAAAGAAATAAAATTCATTCTGTGCTTTTAGAATACTTCCATTCTTTATACTGAATGAGAAGGGATTTACTGACATGGATAAAACTTGTAATTGGAATAAAAGCATGTTCTGACAAAAAAAATGTCCAGCTTTGCCAGAAGAATATGATTTTTTTAAAAAAAATATACTTAGAGGTTCAAACTGCCCTACAGGCAGAGGACTATTTAACCATTAAGACAGACAAATCATTGACTTGTAGAGCCTTGGCAAGTTACCATACTTATAAAATGAGTTACAATAACTCAAAAGTCATCTCTTGTGCAAACTCTTATCCTGTACAATAAGTATTATTGCCCTTCACCAGGAAACTTGAATAACACACACGTAAAAGACAACAGTACCTTCTTGCAGCATCTTATTTTTCATACTTAAGACTTCCCCAGGACTAGTAGTTTTTCACATCAAATGCATTTTTTTTCCTTTGGGGCCTTTTTTTTTTTTTTTTACTTTCACATACGTTGTTGCTAACTACTGAGCAGAACTAGATAGCAATGATGAAAGCAGAAAGATCTTTCGCAACTAGTTTTACAAAATCCTGCCAGGCTGGTCTGGCTCTGGTCTTCAATGATCCTAGAGACTTTGTCTTTAGTTTTTTTTCCACTTTTTACAAAAGTAAAATACAAATTTTCTTGTTTATCTCAAAGTAGCACATTCTACCCAGAGGTGGGTAGAAACTGGAATTTCTCAGAAGTCTCTCCTGGGACCTGTCCTATTAGATTTTGTCACTGACCTAGAAATGGAGTGGGCAATGGGCGTACCCTGATCAGGCTGGCAGAGGACAAGAGTGTGGGGCATACAGGTGGTACTGTCAAGGGCAGGACTGCCACCCAGACAGCGCTGGAAAGAATGGAGCAATGGGAACAATGACAAATGCCAAGTCACCTACCTGGGGAGAAGGAGCTGCTGGCAAAGACACCAGCTGGGGCCTGCCTACATGCGGGGCACCTCTCCTGAAGAGACTCTGGGTAGCCTGCTGGGCAGAGAGCTGAGCGCGAGTCAGCAGCAACATCTGGCCACAGGGGTGCCCAGCAGCATTCTGGTCTATGCTAGAAGAAGCGTGACCATATCTATAATCCCATATCCAGTTTAGGCCCCATAGTACAGGAAGAACATTGATATACAGGAGATAGTTCAGTACCAGGCTACCAGGATGGTCAGATCCTGGACTACCTGCCCTTTAGGAGAGGCTAGGGACTTGGGCATGTTCAGCCTGGAGAAGAGATAGCTCTGAGTGGAAGTAAAGAGCAGCCCCCCTGTACCTGCAAGGAGGTTGTCAGGAAGATGGAGCCAGACCCTTCAGAGTGGTGCATGGCAGCAAGCATAAAGTGTCATAAGAGAGCTTCTGACAGGACTTAAGGAGAAACGTTTTTTTATGATGACAGGCGAGCAGTGGAGCAGGCTGCTCAGAGCAATTGTGCAGTCTCCACCCTTGGAGGTTTTCAAAATGAGAATAGATAAATTCCTGAACAACCCAGTCTGATCTCGTACCTCCTGAGGCCTCTTTCACCCTGAATTACCCTATGATCTGTGGTATTCTTGTGAACATACAGAATCCCTTAAAATTGCCAAAAGCATAAATGAAAATGCTACAGGTGTGGTGCAAGTGCAGCCTTGTGTCAATCATGTGTAGCATCCCTTGCAGGATATTTTGTTTTACACATCCAGGTTGTGTTCTCGGCAGCCATCCTTTGTGACTACACTGGAAATACCCTAAAATCCCTAATTCCATCAATGTAACACTGAAATGCAGGACGAAACAAATGTAACCATCTTGTAACTGGTGTGTTATCCAGCTGCTTTCCAGTGCTGAATTCGGGTCTTACTACAATTTTGGCTTTGTGTAGCTCGGAGACCACCTACACAGCCAGACAGCGCTGTGAGCCTCATCGTGCCAATCTTGACATTTGAAGCAGCCATGAAAGGCATCAGACTGAACTTCTAAAACAAGAAATATTAAGCTGAGTAACAGCAGTTTATCCTTCTGGTTACTTTGCTCAATTCAATGAGCTGAATAAGGCTTTAACAGTCTCCACATTAGACAAGAGAAAAAGATTTGTAAGTCGAGGTTACTTCCATATAGAAAGGCAGCCAAACAAAAAAAAAAAAAAAAGGAAAAGGAAAAATAAAAATAAAAAGAAAAAGAAAAATGAGCATACATCCTTTTAACTAAAAATACCAATCTTTCCCTGCAAACTGTTTTGCTGTATCCAGAGCCCATCGTACTCACAGAAATGTACTACTGCTTAAATATTATTCCGTTTTGGAAATTTAAAAGAAAGATTATCTACTAATCTGAATACAATGTTTTGGAATAACATGCCATTTCTCTAAAATTTGTAAAACAAATCTTTAAAGGATTTACCCCATGTGTGAGGCATTGGGAAGAGAAAATCCTTTGTTTACTGAATTTTTTCAGGAATTTGTAGATTTAGCACTGAGACTTTAAGACAGAACTGAATTTTTAACAGAAGTTTTATATAATGGGCAGAGTGTTTGTGGGACTGAGAGCTAAAGACAGGGTAACTGCATCCAACTACAAGCTGCGGAACTCAAGGGCTGGGTAGGAAGGTAGGGAAAAGTAAAGGTGACTATTTGTGATTTACCAATGCATGATTTGTCAGTGCAATCAGCAAGTGCTGGTTTGCACTTTGCCTGGGTAGGGGGCAATCGTACTTCATCAAAAATAACGTTTTCCTGGGGAGTGACTGAAAAATGCTCTGTTCCACGAAAATACTTCCATTCTAGTCTTAAGTATAAGAAAGATATGACAAACCACAGGCATTGGTGCACATGATAGTGTGTAGATAAGGGGACTGATTAACATGTTTGGTTTTCAGTTCTTGTCTGAAATTTTGATGGCAGTTATCTGCATGCTTTTTGCAGGCTATGAGGTCTTCAATGGTGCCTGTCTCATTTTTGCCATCCATAAAATTCCATTTAGAAAAAAAAATAAAATTAAAAAAGATAATTTATTGCTTTGTAGTTAGGTCATTTTTATCAACAGATAGTAAAATCATCTCAAGAAAATTAAAGACATTATTTTACCTAGTGTTATCACCAATGCCAGAGGGAAAGAATTTAGCCAATAGAAATTAATAGTGTATTTTTCAAGAAATATAAACTTAACGTCTTTCTCCTCTTCCCCTCCCCATCTAAATGTTTCTAAATAAACATGAATAAAATGTGTCTATTCTTAATAGAATAAATACACACTCTCTTTTTTTTGAATACCTAGAATATATCATAATTTTCTCAAAAAATTAATTGCAGATTTTTTTGTAAGCAACAAGCTCTATATATTTAGCAGGGAAAAAAATAACTTTTTATCAAGGCTATTAAAAAGGAAAAAAATTTTGAAATAACAAATCTTAGAGGTACAGGAAAACAAAAATCTCTAGGTAGGAAAAGCAGTGGTTTGGCAGCTAACTGAATAGTAAAGATTCCCTCGTTAAATATCAAGAGGCTTTTAAAATTTCTGTATGTATATGGATTTCCTATCTTATTTTTCAACATTAAAAAGAAAATGTTATTTAGTGCAAATTAAGTAGATTTATACAAAAAAGATATTTTCTGCCCACAAAGAAGTACAGCAAGAAAGCTGAACTGTAAAAAATCCTCTGTCATAATCTACTCTATATTTAAAAGAGATCTTCTACATCAGTGAGAAAAATCAGACATTTTCATTTTTATTGAATCATTTTTCTGAGAATTAATATCTATCTCATGACGTAAATGACAGAAAATTACTTTTTATTGTTATTTTTTTAAAGCTTGGTCAGTCAGAACTGGAATAATATTACAAATTACATTGTATATAAATCACAGTATTACAATCAAAGAGTAACAGCTGTTAATATGTACCAACCAGAAGGGGGTTTAATCTCTTGCACTAAGGCTGAAATGTTCTGTAAACCCTTGCCCTTACCTGAACTCTCTTTATTCCTTTTCAAATTCCCAATGACAGTGTAAAAATGAAAGCCAGAATATTAATAAAGTTCATATTTTTCTTTATCTGCACACGTATGTAAACATACATTTTTCAGATCACTTTTAAAGTAGAAGTGGAAAAATATGTGTTCATATTTTGAGACATCTCAATGTAAGGATTCATCTAATTCAAGAAATGTTTGGAAACAAAATTAGGTTTGGCTGGTAAACATCTTCATTTTCAGAGGTAATCCAGACATGCTGTAACAGAAATGTGTTTCTAGCTGAAACTCCAGAAATAAGATAATATCATTGGTAGCAGATATTTTAAAGCTTGTATAAGACAGCAAAGGAAGGAAAGGTCAAGAAAGTGAATACTGGAGACAAAAGGTTTTGTTGACACCACCTCTTTTACTTAGAATCATAGAGTCATAGAATGGTTTGCTTTGGAAAGGACCTCAAAGATCATGTAATCCCAGCCTCCTGATCCAACCTGGCCTTGAACACTTCCATACTGGCATGTTAATATTCTTTTGCTTTACTAAGTTAGTTTAGGCTTTCATCTATCTTCAGTGACCACTGGTACTGTTACAAGCAGGAAAACTCATCTTTTTTTCATCATAGAATTCATGGTCATAAATTGTAAAGCATAAGACCTGAGATGTACCCTAATCAGTTCTCAGGTCCAAATCTATTGTATCCAAATCACCTCTGACAATACTGCATATCCTAAACTTACATATCCTAAACTGCATATCCTAAACTTCAACCTTGTGCTAAGGTTTCTGGCATTCTGCAAGCAGCACCTTTCAGACCAAATTTTTACAAAAAATGCTGCCTACAGAGTCAGCAGATGACAAACAGAAGATTCACAGGTGAGAACTGTCCAGAAGGAAGTTTTTTTTCTCTCAAGTTTAGAAGAAAAAAT
This sequence comes from Neomorphus geoffroyi, assembly GCA_033558235.1. Lineage (NCBI taxonomy): Eukaryota > Metazoa > Chordata > Aves > Cuculiformes > Neomorphidae > Neomorphus > Neomorphus geoffroyi. The sequence continues at coordinate 618,629 of JAUMJM010000053.1, read as the reverse complement.
GTGCAGTTTTATAACTTATTACCAGTGACATTCAGAGACAAGTTGTCTTCTGATTCTTCTGAATCCTTTCCTGATTTATGACTAGTTTTTTAAAGCTGTAGAGATCACAAGCTACACACAAGTCTGTGGCAGAAGTCACACTCTCTTCCACAGATCCTGACAGTCATACGCTTATTCATTTGCACGGCACAGTCATAAACTCTCCACTGATCTTACTGGAGGCTGATTTTGTCCTTGGGACTTTAACTGTATGATGATGTGTGTAACAAATTTTTTTTTTTTCTAAAGAACTAAAAAATTAGAAAAAACCAAATAATCTTGTACTAGCATTTTTAACTGCAAAAAAGGCTGAGCTCTATGTCCTTGGGAGTCTTCTTCAGAAATGTTATAACACTATGTCAAAAGTATGTGGGGCTCCATTCACTAACTGAAGAAGAGGCATCAAGGATGTGCTCTTCCTTGGAAGCTTAGTAAACTTTTTTGCAATCACCTTTGCAAGGCTAAACTCCACCACATTGTTGGCAGAGTTATAAGAGGAGATTCTGAGCAAAAGGCAGAATGCCTGAAAGCAAGATTATGTCAGATGAGCAAGGATTATTTGGCCTGGGAGGCATTCATGCTAGCAACTGCCAGGATAGATATACTATTCTGAGTTAAATGAGCTGGGATACTGGAGCGCTGTTCTTTAATTTGGGAAATGCACACAAGAGTCACTAGTCAGAGCTTGTCCAGTGGCACATCTGTCTCCTCTCTTATCTCATTCAGTTGTGACAAATTAGCGAAAACCATTGGCAAAGACAGCTATAGAGTCATCCAGCTTTTTAATGTGAGTCTGACTTCACCTGGGTTCAAGTGGTTTAACCTTAAATTATTTTTGGACTAAACAGGTATAAAACACATATTTAAACGATTTTCTCCATATCAAGACTAATGTATTCTGATTAATTTAAAAACTTCCTTAAGTATTCTAAGATAAATTGAGGAACCTTTTTTTTTTTTTTTATGTAAAGTGAAAATTTCTACTTGTTCCAAGCACAGACTTTCTGCAGGACTGAAAGATTACAAGGAAGATGTAGTAGGGTGACTTAGTCTCTATTTTAGCATTGCTAATAACTGATAGTCACACAATGAGATGGCTCAAGACACCTGCAGCTTGGGCATTAGCATCAAGGCTACATTCAGTACTGCATGCAAGGTTTTCGGTTAAATGTTTTTGCAGCCTGTGTTCCTAATGAAGAGATTTGAGAAAACATAATATTCCTTTTCCCCCACCTGCTATTCCCCACACACTTTTAAAAGATAGGCATTCACCCCTTAACTTTTTCAGAAGTGAATACTCAGGATCCTTCCCTGCAGGAACATGGCAGCTTCAGCCTCTTTCCTCTTTAAAGCAAATGGCTCCCACACAGCAATTCCCAGTTCACTCTGTATTCAGCAGGAGCCGTAAAAGCTCAGGGAGATAGTAATATCATTCAAATCTCAGCAGGAGTCTTGGACTTTCACAGAGTCAAACAGATTTCAAAATGCAGACCTTTCTGGTTTCCAGCTCCCGCTGAGTGCAGTGAAAGCCCACCTCTTGCTAAGCTGGAAGCCATTACCCCACCTTTTTGATACCTCAAGCATAGCTCAGAGGTATTTCAATACTTACCTTCACTTCAGCTACAGCACATTTCTTTGGTTAGATTTCTCCAGATAAGAATAAGAACAAGACTTACAAAATATTGCATACATTGGTCTTTGCACTCATATTTCACAACAACTTTCCAAATTACAGAGTTTTAAAGCCAGCAACTGATCCCAATGTATGAAGCATAATGTAATTACACTTAAAACTGAGAGAAAGAAAGAATATACAAAAAAAAACCCAACAAAGCAGAATTTTCCTGAAAGTACATCTGTCATTCTCTGATTCACAGCAGAATTTGTCTTTTGGTGTTTATACATTCTAATTATAGTTTGAAAGAAGTAGTGCTGTGTATTTTAGTGGCAGATCTAATATAATAGTCTAATCTCAACCAGAAATCAATTTAAGAGAAAAGATAAAATCTCTCTTTTGAGAGAGAGCAAGAGGATTTCAAAACTAATTTTATTCTTATGCTAACACTGTTGGGTGGAATTGCATGCACTACAGCAGCAGTTACTCCTAGCTATTTGTTAGCATGTGCATAGCCTCAAAAATAAATGTTCAGCTACTAGATTGAAGGAAAAGGATGTACTTTAATGTCATTTTGAAGTTATGAATAATAGAATGGAATCCTTTGCTCCAAAAGGCTCAGAATTACTTTAAAAAGGTGTGGTAGAATCCAAATCTTCTCATAAACTGTATGGAAATTCACAAGCAAATTCACTCACATTATTAATCCATCTCCTGCTGATGTCACTTTAACAGGATTAGTAAATGGTAGCTTTTCCGAAGTGTCATATGTAATGGTCAATGAGATCAGAGACATTGAAATGCCAATTATCACTTCTAAGTCAGATCTAGATGGTATGATGACTGGATACAAATGCTTTTTTGTGTCCTGAAAAATCTATCCTGTCTTCAACAATCCATCTAGTATAAAGACAAATGTTTGACAATCAAATTTGAGATCAGACCAAGCTCAAAATTTTTCAATTGGATCCATGAGGTTGTGCTGGTGTCTTCTCACAAGTGACAGTGATAGGACAAACGGAAATGGCCGCAAGTTACACCAGGTGAGGTTTAGACTGGACATTAGGAAGAATTTCTTTACTGAAAGAGTGGTCAGGGATTGGAACAGGCTGCCCAGGGAGGTGGTGCAGTCACCATCCCTGGAGGTGTTTAAAAACCAGATGGATGAGTTTCTTAGGGACATGGTTTACTAAGGAGACAGGCAAGGTTGGACTCGGTGATCTCAGAGGTCTCTTCCAACCTAGTGATTCTGTGATTCTATGATTCTATGATTTCATTGTTTCCAGGGCTCTGTGGAATTCTGTTTCAATAGGCAACGTATGGTGAAACACTGAAAAAGATAGTCTATCCCATTCTTAAACACCTCCAGAATCTCCAGGAGTACATCTATCAAAAATCATTGATACTATGCTGAGCCAGAATTCGGATCCAGACTGGGTAACATTCTGAGAGTTTTCAGCTCTCCAATTCTCTATTTATATCTAAGGCAACTTCTTATACCTACAGCGACTGATGTCAGGACCTCCATACGTGACTTATAAGAGTTGTGCTAAGTATTTTCTGCCAAGTAAAAGCAAGTTTTATCTATTGGGTGTGTGATACAGGGACATAAAATCATGCTTTATAATGACAGAACTATAATGAACTCTTTAATGAAGAGGAGGCTGAGGAGAGACCTCATCACTGTCTACAACTACCCGAAAGGAGGTTGTAGTGAGGTGGGTGTTGGTTTCTTCTCACGAGCGACCAAGGGAGGTTCAGATTTAGACATTAGGAAAAATTTCTCCACTGAAGGAGTGGTCAGGCATTGGAACAGGCTGCCAAGGAAGGTGGTGGAGATGCCATCCCTGGAAGTGTTTGAAAGATGGGTAGATGAGTTTCTGAGGGACATGGTTTAGTAAGAGGATGGGTAAGGTTGGACTCAATAATCTCAGAGGTCTTTTCCAATCTGATCATTCTATTATTCTGTAACTCAAGTTCATTGTTGATTTCTTTTTCCTACTCCTTCGAAACTTCTTTCCCAAGATTTAAAAAAAATCCATACAAAGTCTTAATCAAAACAGGGTACAATAAACCTATCTAAAAAATAGCACTAAACTAGGCTGACCGATTTCACATAAAATGACTTAATGGTACTCAGAGGTTTTCTTTCAGAACATAATATGTTTAACAACAATTCTGGGAAATTCAAATCACACTGTCAATAAACTGTGTTGATATAAGCTCCTTTTTATTATAACCTATTAAGGAGAACAGCCACTGCTCTGTGATAAAAAGTCTATTCCTTCATTAATGCCTAGAGGATTAACATGTATGATTCAAACAAAAAGATTTGGGTAGTTGCCTGTGTATCTATAGGAAATAATTTTTTGCAGTGTTAGTCCTGCAAATAACTCAGCATAATTTTATTCCGGGTATGTGAAAAGTTTCACAAACCATGGACAAGATCAAGAATTGAATACTAACAAACAGACAAATATAAACTCATGTTTCATTGTAAGAACTAAAATGAATTAATAAAACACTTTTAATTAAAATATTTTTTGCCAAAATGAGGAGGAAGACTTAAATGTATCTAATTTTTGGTTTATTCAATATGAAATATAAAATGTCAAAGTTCAGGGTTAAAATACACATAGAAATATCTTCAGTTCATAAAGTATTCATAAAACACAGTAGGAATTAGATTATTTCACATTGAATTATTTTAATGAAAGACCATTCTCACCTCCGAGCTATATTCTTATGGTAGGGTAATCCTCAGTTTCATACCTTAAAATGTCAGTGAGAAAGTTGTATTTTCAAAATGTTGGTTTCCACTAATGTTTATAGTGTGCCTTTAATTAAAAATTTTCTTTAATGTTATGTCAAAATTTGTACTACTATCTGGCCATGTTTCTGAAGAACAAATTAAAGCATCAACATATAAAAAAGAAAATCAATTTGTATCTCACTCTGACTGTAAGTTCACTACTGCCTGAAAACCAATAAAATGTGTCTGATTTTTGCAAAAGAACTTCAGACTAGCACAAAGCTACTTAAAAGAATTTAGTGTATGACTTACTGAATTGACTTACTTATATAAATCTAAGTTGCACTTTTTTAATATTCCAAGTATTAATTCTTAAAATTTAGTGGCTGCTATTAGCTCTTCCTAACACCATAATCTCTTTCCTGAACATTTTATATCTACCTCACCAATGTGAAATCCATTTACCTACCAAAATATACAAGAATTGATGAAAGTTGTTAAAGCACATTTTCTAAGCTACAGAGGTAATTGAAATAATAGAAATAAGGAGTGTGTTCCAAAGAGAGTAAAGACCTACTGATGCACTTGTTTTGCTAGACAGCACAAGTATAGACTCAAAAACATTCCAGGTTATTCCTCTTTATGTATGTTATCAAGGTAGGGGGAAACATTGTGTTATTAAATCACAGAGCAGCAAAATAATGTTGTGTAATTTAAAAATCAGTTAAACTAGTATGTATATGTACTTGGGCAACTGAGAAGTCCCTGCAACAAACAATAAGGTATGTACCACAATCTGTGCAGCCACGAGAAATAATTTGACTGTGATTCATGAGTTTCTGTCAAAATCTGCCTCTAACATGCCTTGCTTGTTTGTATTGCTACTCCTTATCCTACTGTTCCTGACTGGACAGTCTCTGCTGGGTATCAGCAGCAGCAGCCACTGACGTTTCCCACTTGCTCTGGACCCAAGTACTGTTTAGAGAAGTACCCTAACTTCTAAATAGCATTTTTGCCAGAACAAAAATGAGAGAATATTGCCAATCATTTTTGAGTATTCCTTGATGGGGAGCTGTTTTTCAGGAAAAAGTCACAAAGAAACTGAAAAATTGTGTGCTAGGATTAGGCAATTCAGATGAGGAAGAAATGTGGCTTCAGCTAACTTTATCTAGAGTTACAGGAGATTATGGCTGAACACTACCATCAGCTATATTCTCTAAATTGGTTAATATAAAATCCTCTCTGATTTCACTTCTACCGGGGTTTAAAAGCTACATGAACAGAAATATTCAGGTTTGGAGTTTTTTTCCCCAACATTGAACTAACCTTTTCTTCCACCTTGCAAAGGAAAAAAAAACCCCAATCAAACAAAAACAGAAGAAAAATTGCATTACTCTATCCCACTGAAAAAGAATAGGTAAAAATGTATTACCACCTCTGAGAGAGGGTTTACTAGGTCACCTGAGGGGTTGTAGAGTTTTTTAGAAGCAGTATTTTGTAGGAACCGACAGTTCAGCTGGGAATTCTGACCCCAATCAGAAACCGTAGTCTAGAAACAAATCATTGACATCCTTGCTTCACAGCTGTCCTTAAACAGCAGTCCAGCCAACAATGGTTTATGGCTTGTCCTAGTCTACATTCTGTTCAACACCTAAAACCACCTGCACACAACCTGTCAGAGACATTATCGATTAAACCAAAGTGGAAAACTGGACTCATTAAAAAATAGCAAATGCTAGCAAGATGTACATAATATCCCTTGAAAAGTCGTTGTTATGATGATCATGCTGTGAGTATTCCTTAAGCTACTTTTTCACCCTTATTGTTTGAAAGTCCAAATGATGGCTTACACGAAACATCTGACACCTAGAAAATTGGAGGGGTAGCATCACTTTTGGTGTGCTCTTCTAGGCACTGATGCTATGTCTTAATCAGACTGTAATAAACTGCTATAATCATTCATTACAAGGTCTTCTTGGTTGTACGGGGGTATATATACACTATTAATAGTTTCATTTCACTTAAAGAGGTACAGGTGAACAATGAAGATCTTAGCCTATAAAAGTCTTTCCTTCTCTGGAATCTCTAAGGAAAACAAGCAGACATTTTGCTGATAATATCACATTCCTAATTTCTGCAGTTCAAGTCAAATGCAAGCTTAAATAAATGTCAACAAAATTTGGACAAGTGCTATGAATTTACAAGCGCTGTTAATTCACCTGGTTTGCAGTAAAATATCTTAAAACTGCTGAGGATATAATCCAATATTTTCCGTGTAGTATAATTTTCTGCTCTTACATGATTTGAAGGCTTTTCCCTCTTTCATGTAAAGTGTAATATTTAGACAATGAATTTTAAAATCCAAGAGTACCACCTGTTTTTTCAAATAAACATAATAAACCATGGATAAGAACAAACATTTTTTTTTTGCAAAAACCAGTATTTTAGTTACCTGTGACTAAAAGATAGTTAACATGGACTATAAAACTTTAGCATCTTTTCTGTCTGGTTCTGGCAGTAATGGAGGATCTGTTACAGCTGGAACTATCTGTTGGCATGCCCTGTGCTATACAGCACCACGAAATAGTAAAACACTGTCTCACAGCCTTATTGACAAACACGCATTCCACCTCTCTTTTGTCTTCTAAGGAAAACACTGTCTGGGCTTTAATTACATCAATACACCACATTCAATGTGAAAAACAAATCTTAAAGAATTGTCTCTTTAAGGACACAATTGTACTGACACATAGAAAGGGCAATACTTACGTATTTTAAGAATCATTCATTTCATGAGACTAGCACAGTGACCTCAATTCTGCAAACTGAATAACAATCACATGTGAAAATAGGTATTTACTGCTTACTTCAACAAGCCACTGTTGGACTGTATTCCCAGAGCACTATCACTATTAATACCCCATTGACAACACTGGTTAGGGAGTACCTGTACCTTTTGTCTGCAGATGACTGTTGATGAGACAGCCTCAAGCACACATTAGCTCTGCGGTGGGGGGTGGCACAGCAGAATTGTGTATAAGCAGTAGGTAAGAGCACAGAACAGCTGGGATGAGATGGGAAAGCTCATTTGACTGTGGTGCTAGTATAGATGGAGACAAGCTCTTCAGAAAGGACAGGATGGGAAAACAAAGATGAGACAGTGGCTGCCCTTTACATGAAGGAGCAGTTTGTATGGGACTAGCTGAGTGATAGCTTGTGGGTCAGATCAGAGGAGAGGGCAGTGATAGAGAAGTCTTGGAGGGAATGTATTATAGACTACCCAGTCAGTGTGAGAAAGTTCATGAAGCCTTCTTTAAACAACTCAGCTTAGAGAAGAGAAGGCTTTGAGAGGGTCCTTAGAGCAGCCCCCCAGCACCTACAAAGAAGACATCACTAAGATGGGGTCAGACCCTTCACAGAGCCTTTTGTCTGTGCTGGAAGGATAGATGACAATGAGCATAAGTTGAAATGAGAGGTTCAGACTGGATATAAGGAGGAATTTTTCCCATGAAGACACTCCAACCGCTGAGCAGGTTACTTGGAAGAATTTTGCAGTCTTCACCTTGGAAGTCTATAATAAGTCTAGATAAGTTCCTGTACTGAGCAATCTACTCTGACCTTACAGCTGGCCTTGCTTCAAGCATGATATTGGACTAGAAACCTCCTGAGATCTTTCCTCCCTGAATAGCTCTATGAAGTTATGAAAATTGTCTGTTTCTACAACTCCATATACTTCACAAGTGTGAAAGCCTTTGCGGTAATGTTCACTAGGAATATGACACATATAATAATTATTTAGTCACTGATATGATTTCTAAGAATAAGACTGTGTGGTTTTGTTTGCATACTAGCTGCAATATTTGGCTGTAAATAGATTTTTTTTTTAAAACTTGTACCCAAATGATAGAAACATAAGTAAAAATATAGAAAATATTGTAGTTTTTGATAATCCTGTGGTATTTCTGTAAAGCACTCTGAACCACTCAGAAAATGCTAGTCTGAACATAGTGTTATGCCTTCCTATAAGGTGCCAATGTGTTTACTGAAAGGCACTGAACCCTTTTTCTGGAACAGAAAGATCAAAACCTTTTTGGGATGTAGAAACTGCAAAACAAATTAAAGTCATTGTCTTTTCTTTTTTCAAGTTTCTCCACGTTTGCATTTATCTGCCTGGAAAGGAAATGCAGCTCAGAAATACAAAAAGGATTCTTCTGTTCCCATAGAGAGTATTGAAAGAAAACTTGCTTTTAAAATGTAAATCAATCACTGTGTTAATATGAAGAGGAAAAATAGGTGGAGAGAGGCAAGTTCCCCCCCCAAAAAAACCCGAGAAGAGATGAAATAAAATAAAATACCTCCTATTATTAGCTAAATAATGCAAAGGGTTCAGTAGATATGTAAATGTGCAGTATACAAATTTTCCAGCAGGCTCTGATCCTCTAGTGAATAGAAAAATATGCCTGGTATTTCTGAAAAGACTATGAATAAATCAGATGTCTCAAATTATATAAAAGTAATTTGTGAATCTGGGATCCTGTCAATTGATACACAAATAATGTATGCAGTGAAACAATATATCTATTATTTATGACTGCAATTGGGGACAGAAACAGGGAAGAAATGTTTATTCAGACCACAACACAAAGCAGTTCTGGGTAATGAACCTTAAAAGTACATATGGTTGTGATTTGCAGAAATTACTGTAATAGAGACATAACTAGCATTAATTTTAATGAGTACAATGTCTTCATGATCTTAGACAGCTTTTAAAATCTTATATATCTTCTTCCTGTCACTTCTGACAGTTCAAAACAAGAAGACAGAGGTAAGTTTTCAGAGAGGTGACTCTTTTTTAGGAGTTTGCAAGTAAGAAAGTATCCTCAATGAAATTATGTTCCTTTCTTTCCTCAGATTTTTAGAGACATCAGTGAGATGGGGTGCTTCAGGATTTGAGGACTGTGAGGAAACTCCCCCATTTAATAGCATGAACAGTAATGTCACAGAGCAGTGAGAATGTCTTAAACGAGCAAGTGAAGGCATGCTGCCTGTGACGGCAACGGACCTTTGACAAAAGGCTAGGATCAACTAGCTAGCACAGATGCAGGTGCCTTCAAGTCTATGAACAGATCAAGCTTCATCCATACAATGTGAATGATTGATAAAAAGATACGTGAACACTAGGAGCACCCACAGAAAAGCTAAAAGGAGTCCCAGTGCTCCATGATTTAGAGCCACATTTCACATTGATTAGCACAACTCCACTGAACCAAACAGAGCTACCCCAGTTTGCCCAGCAAAACACCATCAGCATGAAAATGGGACTCAATAACTAGGAATGCCATGGTGTCCTCCAGACTCACAAATAACCTGTGCTTGTAGCACAGGACATAAAGAAAACAATCCATGTGTTCTCTTAAGAGGCATTCACTCCACCTGTCTTTTGCCATCTAACATTTGTGCCCAAGGCAAATCTCCCTCTGTGGTCAGAAGAGAGCAATGAGCTCCTCCAGAAGTCAATTCAGGTAACAAGAGTTCTTCTACCCCAAACTGCGCTCTGGAGGGGGGTCGTCCTCCTCTACGTGGCTACATACAGATGTTACTGCAATCCTACCCCTGCCCTGGATTCCCAAAGTTGGATTTGGTGACTCCCTGCCTTTCCCTGCTGGAGAGCACAAGTGCTGTCATAAACAGTTGCCCAGTGCAATTTCCATAAACTCACCAGCTATTCACCCTGATCCTTCAGAGCACTACTGCACAGTGTTCAGCTGAGAAAATTCCAGAGTCAGCAGTCTCCTTTTGTCCTTCCTCCCACACATTTTAAGTCATATTAATAGGTCTTTCCTATTTTTTTATACCATAGAAAAATCCAAAGCAGACTAAATTCACAGAAGGTTTCTTCAAGAAGGATGTTAAGTTTTACATTTGAAATAAAAATTGAAATAGAAAAAGTTGAGAAAAGTAAATGGAATGTGTGTATGGGGAAGAAGATGTGTGTATGTATAAAGAAGAGGGAAGATTATTAAAAGGTTTGCAGAAGTCTGAGTGAGTATGTGAATCAGTTGATACTAATTTAAACAGAACTGCATGAAGTTTGTCCCTGTGCAGCTGGGATGGGATACAGTGGTTGTCAGCAAATTTGTGATCAGAATGTTACAGGCTCCTTCGAATGACAAAGAAGAGAGAATGGGGCAATAAGGAGCTAATCCAAAATGTGGTGTGGGATAAAACATGTTGGCTGCAGCTGAAAAGAAAATAAATGGTCTGGTCAATCGGAAGCTATAAAGTAAAAGTCCTTCTACTTATCCTTATTAAAAACTTATTCAGGTGAAAAATCTACTTATTTTTCTCAAAGATAAAGGATGTTAAATTTTCAGGAGACTCATTATCAAAAATTGTGCATATTATAAATACTTACCTATTTATTTGTTAATTCCATGAGCAGCAAGTGGAATTTGTTAGTCTTTTAAATTGACAAGGTTTGGGACAATTAGTGTCTGAAGGATACAGGGCAAAGAAAATCTTTTTCTGTTTAATTTTTTTTTTTTTTTTTAGTGACACTATGGCAGTTCCCTCTAAAATTACCATACTTTCAAAAATGACCCTCTCTCCCTAATTGTGCAGGAATGAGGCAGTTATTCATTACAAAAATACCTCTTAACAGTCTTACTTTATATAATCAATTGATTTACTAATGAGATATTTTGCCAACACCCACACTTTTTTTCAAATCTTTACTCTAAATTTTTTATGCTTTTGTTTCTGCCTCATATAAAGCAAATTTTTTTTTCCAAACAACCAAAGACATGAACCTGTAAATTTTCAGTGGTAATTCTTTCAAGCAAGTTTTAATTCCTTCTCCTATCCTGTAAATATAAACTACCTCAGAACAGAGCTGGGTAAACACCTGCTCATTGTGTCGCTGCTGGTGTATTTATGTAGTGCCGTGGTTTAATCCCAGCCAGCAACATCATACCGCTCAGCTGCTAAGGAATTCAAACTAAGGAATTCATTCACTACTTCCCATCAGCAGACAGGAATTCAGCTGTCTCCAGGAAAACAGAGCTCCATCACACGTAATGATTACTTGGAAAGACAAAACATCGTAACTCCAAAAGTTCCCCCCTTCCTTCTTCCCTCAAGTTTTATATTGTTTTATATTGGGATATCTCTTTGGTCAGTTGGGGTCAGCTGTTCCAGCTGGGTATCTTTCCCAGCCTCTTGTGTACCCCTAGCCTACTCACTGGAGGGGTGGTCTGAGAAGGAGAAAAGGCCTTGGCTCTGTGTAAGCACTGCTCAACAGAAACTAAACCATCAGTTCATTATCAACACTATTTTGGTCACAAATTACCAAACATAACCCTATGCAAGCTACTATGGAAAAAATGAACTCTTCCTCAGTCAAAGCCAGCACGATTAGTTTTCAGCTTAAATCATGAGAACTATGTGTTTATCTTCACTTGAGCATTAGTTAAAAGAAATTCTTCATAAGAATTCACTGAAGAAACACCTCTCTGTTGTCCTTGACAAGTCTCAAGGTCAGTATTACCAAGTACATTTTCTATTCACCCATGCAATTAATTTCATATGAACAATTCTCATTGCTCTTGCACAAAAACAACAACTTTCATGCATCACTAAAAATTTTTTCTCTGCTTTCATGTATTATATCAAACCTTCAGATTTTAGTAAGAGACTGTTCCAAATTACTGCAAAGCACGATTTTGCATACTTGTTTAAAACTATACGCCAGGCTTCACTTCAGATCTTGTAAGGGATGTTCAAAGTGAGGCTCTAAGGTACAGAAAAAGGAATTTACTAATAGTTTCTACCACACACTCTTGAGTGTTGTTCTGAGTTTGTGAAACTCAGTCACAGTTTTCAAGCAGATCTTCATGTACTTTTTTCTTACAGTAAGAACAACAGTAAAAGACGCCCTAAATATTTAAGTGTGATTATACCAGTAACAAGAGCAACGGAATATGTGTTTGGCCAGTCTGGGTCAGCTGTCCTTGCAGTGCCCCCTCGCAGCTTCTTGTGGCAGGGCACGAGAAGCCCAAAAGCCCTTGATTTAGTTTAAACACAGCTTATCAAAAACTAAAACCTCAGTGTGCTATCAACTTTATTCTCATCCTAACTCCAAAACACAGCACTATACCAGCTACTAAGAAGAAAATTAACCCTATCCCAGCTGAAACCAGGACAAATCTCTAAGATGAATATTTAGCATCATATCATCCCTGATCATACAGCTGATGTACAATATGAATTTTGTCCAGTCTTCATTAGCTTTGTCACTTTTATTTATTTTTTCTATCTTTCTAACCATCAGTTTTTGAAGTCTCATGTATGTATTTCTGTGTGTGCAGTAGCCTGAACAGACAATATGGATTGCCACAACACATCAGTGCTGTGCTCCTAGGATGAAAGGTTCACAGCTTTGAAACTCGTACTTCTTGGATGGCAGTATGATAACAACAGAGGAAAAGTACTAAATACTTTTCTCCTCTCCTACATTTTTTGATCATTTGTAAACAACAAGAGACTACCTTTGTGCGTTATTTCTTTTCACTTTGCAGTTGACTGCCTCTGTGCATCTTCTGGTTTCCTTGAACAGAACAGTTCTTTTATGAGTTCTCAGAGATCTCATAAAACCATCGAGCTTGCAAAGGGGCAATGTCACTTTTACTAACTTTCTGGAAACAGACATATTTGCAAATAAAACCAAAGTCCTAATAGCTTTCCTGTCTCACTATTATCTTAATTTCCTTGGAGAACTTGAAAGAACTCATCCCACCTAAAACAGTCTTTAGGTATTTAGAAGTTACACTTGCAGACTAAATTAAACTGGGGGGAGAGGTCTCTCAGCAAGCAGCACACTTATTTTTTTTTGTGAAATTAATTACCCATCAGAGGAACCTGTTTTTAAAGTGAGCATAGGAAGTATGATTAAGCATGACTAAGTTAGACAAGGTGTTTAACCTTGAATGCTGAAGTTAATTTTACCATCATCCCAATAACACAGTCAGACAGGATGTACTGAATATTAAATATTGTCTTTGGAGCGCTGTGTTCCATAGCACGCCTGAAAAAGAGAGAGTTGAGCAACACGGATGAGTCTAAGAAGGAATTTCTAGAATCTGGACTCTGAAACAACACTATCATGCCAAATCATTCTAGTGCTTTGGAAAGAAGAACAAGAAGCCACCAAATTGAGTTTGACCAGAAACTGCAAAGTAATATGGTGAGCCTTGAAGAGGAAGCAAATGTGCTATATCTGCTAAGCCAAAGCTGAAGCCTGCTGCCTTCTCATGAGGCCAGGAAAAGCATGGAGAGAGGGCAGTACTATAACTGCCTTGATAATACTCACAGAAAATTAATGAGAGAGAGAAATGAATATTACCCTTATCCTCCACCCAAGGTGAATCTTTCTGGTGGCGTAGCTACTGCAGTACATTTGATGAAGTCCGCTTCTGTTTTCCTGGTGAAATGAACCCAACTTCTTTTTGTTTTAAATTACCAGTCTCAAACTGAACTGTGATGAGAATGCCAGGAATGTCTAACTGTTTCGAAAACATTTCTCAGTGTCATTTTAGGAGAATTCTGCTTAAAAAGGATGCACGTGTTTATATACAAGTTCATAAATAAAATATTTAAATGCAAGTACTTTCCAGACTGAATAGCCTGTGCAGTACACGCACAAGTGCTTTGTGATTGATAGTGCTTAGTAATGACAATAGATGGTAAATGGGGATTTAGACATGCAGCTCCTGTTACTGTCACTGAGAAATGTGTATCAAATTCTAAGACACTGTGCTGAAGGGTAATCTCCAAGAATCAGACATTCTCTCTCCAGATTAGTTTATAATAGAATTGACATTCATACCTACCTTGAACAAAAAAGAGCAGTTGACAAAGAGAAAAATTGCATAGAAGTGATTAGCAGTGTCACTCAGGTTAATTTGATTACATTTGCTATCCAGCTTTTTCTAGCAGCAATTTTTTCATTTCTGTTTCTCCACTACATCCCCCAGTCTTCTGTTGTATGATGTTCTTAACATCCATTTAAGCACAACATATAGCACCCCAAAAATATTTATTCTCTCCTGGCATCTGTCTAACTGAAAAGTATATATTAGCAAAAGTCCAGAGAAGGGCTTTTAGAAAGGCTTTAAGAAGATTTTAGAAGTCATTTAGAAAGTTTAAGTATCAGATCCAATAAAGAATAAAGGGAAAAAGGAAACTCACGCTAAAATCATGGTATTTTACAACTATTAGAAAACAGTAATAACTAGATAATAGAAGAAGAATTTAAGCTATTTGACAATGATGAACCACATCAGGTTTTGACAGGCAACAGATGAGACAATTTCACAAGTCTTTTTGTAACTTGTAAGTTACAAAAATAAACAGAAAAAATAGACTCAAAAAATCTAGATGTCATTAGTGTAAACGTGTAGTCTTCTCTATTTTGAACTTTCTGAGACCGATACAGTTTATCATTAGAAGCAGTATTACATATTACTAATTGGTATTTTCATACCCTTTAATACACCAAAATACTTCTGCAGGTTGCTTGTCACAGCTAGACCAGCTTTACTGAAAATCCATTCACGATGGAAATGGTGATAAATAGTCAACTACCACAATGACTTATTTCTGTGTCTGGAGGCTTGGGTGCTTTTCATCTAACCTGTCTTTAGACATCTACTGCGGAGACACCTACCTGTGACCTTCCCCCTCTATGATCCCTTCATAATTACTAGAAAGAAACAGACACCCTAGGGCATGATTCGTATGACCTACTTTAAGCATCTACTTCAAGAGATGAATTGCACCCTAGAGGAGTCAATCTCTCCTTTGATTATAAAGAGTTTTAGATCACTAGCCACGTGTACAAAGAGACGACTAGATTTGGCCAGATGAATCTCACCCTCAGTGATGTGATTGATTAGGGTCTGAACTAGGCAAGCTTTCTCTGAACGCAGCATAGAACTGATGGTAGCAGAACCACTGATGACCTTGAGACATCCTGTTATTCTAGTCTAGTGTAAAAAAAGGATGTAGGAATCTTTACAGTATTGACTGCATTTTAAAACTTTTCTGTCAGATTAAAAAATGTATATGAGATTTATTGCACAGTATAATCCACCTTTTTTCTTTGATCATATTTTCAAAAGAGCTTCACTCATAAATCATATAGATGTTGTATTATGTACTGATTTAATATAGTAACTATTTTTATTCTTGTCAACTTATTTAAGTTTTTTCTTTTTAATGAGCATTGCAAAGTTTTTTTGATGTTGTTTACAGTGTCTTGTGGCTCTGCATTTCACAGATTACAAACTTTTCACTGTCTAATACTTCGTTGAATGAAAATACATTTTATTCTGTACAAATAAAGTTTCCACTGAGTGCATATTACAATCAATTATTCCTCATTACAATGTAGCTGTCTGCTTATGTCAGGCCTCATTACTGTGTCTTAGAGTCAGAATTTTGGTATTCAGAAGCTGAAAATATTTCAATACAAATTAAGAAGCCCACAGATCAACGGCCTTCTGTTTATTTTTAGTATGCCATTTCCTTACATTGACATTCTAAAAGAACTTGACTCTAGGACCTTGACTTCCTTGCTCTTGGATAGATGGATGCTAGTATTGTAAAATAAAGTATCGTGTTTACTAAAACTTTATGCTTGGAGTGTCAGGAAAATCATTCATTAAGTGTCTGAGACTTTCATAGGTTAGAGGATAAGAACAAAAATAATCCTAGTCGTGTTTAAAAAATACTATTTTATTTCTTACGCTTTATGACTACATAAAATACTGAAGTAAAAAACATCCAGGGAATTCACACTGAATTATTGTTGAGCAGTATGGATCCAAATATCATGTAAGTGCTCATGTAACTAACCGGTCAGGGAACCAAGTTAAAAGTTTTCTTTTAACCTATCTAACTCTCAGAGATTCTTGAGATCTCCGAGTTTCCCCATGTTTAACACTCTCTGTTTCAAAGTACCCAAAGTCTGCTTCTGGTCATGCCCAACATACCCCAGTCAGAGCACTGCTGTGTAATTTAGTCAGCTATGGGAGGACCCAGGCAAAGCATAAGCGTATTAGCAGTAGAATTTAGAGTGATTTTCGAACCTGATTCAAAGAAGTAATCCCAATAAAACTCAGATATTGCCAGAAAACTAAATTGCACTAACAGCTGTAGTCCCCTAAGAAGTCTGGGATTCAAAAAGAAAACATTGTTTCACCTTACTTCCCTGGAAGAGCTCTTCCAGAAGCTGTTCTCAGGGTAGGCATAAATAGATGTTGACATATTTCTGAAGTGTACGATATGCACTCATTCAAAAACAGGACTGGAAGAAATAAGAATGGCTTCAAGCTTCCTATACAACTAGTTAGAGCATTTACCAAAGAAGGAAAGTTATCTTCCAAATGATTTTAAATGCATGCCTCTCATTCCAGGAGAGGGTCAGGTTGTACATGTCAGGTCAAGCAGAAGGCACAGCACCTCTCCTATTCAAAGTGAGCAACCTCACGAAATCCACAGCACATGAAGGAAATCAGGCAGAAAAAGCATCTGTTTTTTTATGGTTGAATAGGAACAGTCTACCGTGACAGAAGGGACTAGGTGTAGGTTCATTAACTCAGTATCACGTAACACAGATACACTTAGTTTATCACTTCACGTATTTTGACCGTAACAGAGGCTACTTCAGCTTTAGGCACCTCCCTATGTTGGTTAGATTAACATTTCTTTAAAAACTTTCCTTTTATTTTTAGCTATGAATTACATGTGACAGAAAGATTACTTGGCATTGCTTTCTCTGATCAAAATTAAACTGTTATTTCAAATCCTGCTTTCTGAATACATGACATACATAAATGGAATTGCAGTGTGATACTCCTAAGTATGATAACATATAGCAGTGCAAAAATGGGCAATGATAATGGCTTTGTTGTTCCTGGAATGCTGTGCTGCCATGGAAAGTCAGTAAGACCCAGAGCATCCTCTGTTCTAAGAAAGGAACTGTGCTGGTGACGATCTTTTTTCAGTATAATAAAACTGAGTGATTTCATAACCCTTTTTAATTAATTAGCCCTCATTAGTACTTTTGTCTCAATCAAAGTTTAAAATTTGGGAAGAGAAAGGATAGAAAGAGGAATTGAAATATTAAAGTAACTATGGAATATAAGCAAAAAATTTTATGCTAGGCAGCTTTAGCCTCACTTTTAACCATCCAGAAAACACTTTCCACCAGGCTTTCTCTTTGCTCTTACTGTACACTTCAAAGTTCCAGTTGAAAATTCAAATCTTAACAAACCAAAGCATACAGACGATCCAGCCATGACTCAAAAGATTCTTAACTTGACCAAATCTTCTTTAAGTTAGCATAAATAACTGGATCTGACATATCTGGTTTTATTTACAAAAGTATATCTGTTGATGAATTTCCTAAAAGAAACTTAAAGGCAATTATAGATATTTAATAACTCACTCCTTGACTAATCACCATGATAACTAAGTGCCTTGAATAGTCTAGAGAATTAATCTGTTCCAGTATTAATTGTAATCAAGATTATCTTCTATTTCATTTTTTTTCTAATGTAGAATTACTTTAATCTGCTTTATCTTTTTTTGCTGCATACTTCTTTGTTCTGCTTTTGAGGCTTTTTGTTGTTAGTATTCATAAAGAATAAAGGCAAGATATCTTTCAGTTTAAATAGAAATGCTTAATAGATTAGTTACTGTATCAATATGAATAATTAATTTTGGTTTACTGATTTCTTCTGAATCCACACAGTAACTTTGTAAAATAATTGCTACGTATCAATAAACCAAAATGAATAATGTATTTTAATATAACATATTTCTTAATACATACAGTTATTCTAATATTCATTCTCTATACCAAACTAAAAATAAGTTTGCATTAGTATATTGATCATTTTGAGGGCAACTCAGTACAAATATACCTATTTATACTTTAGACTACTTAATTTCTACGTATTTAGCTCCATACTACTATCAAGCTTACTACAAACCAGACTTTTTTTGCCTTTCTGGGTATTTTCTGCTTTGCTTGAATTTGTAGACATAGAAAGAAATGGTTTGTTTCAACTGAGGAGAGCACACAGCTAAAAAAGCATAACTGTGTAGATGCTAGCATATGTGTTGAGTTAAAGCTACAGAAATTATGTTTGAAAAATTTCAAAGATTAAATTTAGTAACTGACTACGTTGTATATGTAGATGTATACATACGTGCATGTAATTATCATATAGATACCACATACAAGGATACAAGTTAAGGAAGAAATTCGTATCTGTGGAGACATAAACCAAAGAATCTCAGTGCACTTGCTGTGTATTGATTAGCTTGTTATTGATTACTGAACTTTGCCAAGATGATCCTAGCAATGCTCCATCTGGAGGAAAAACATTCCCCCACATTAGTCACTGGTGGAAGGTTATAGACATTTAAGTCATTATCTACCCTGTGAATAAAAGCCATGTACATAAAATTCTAGCCCTTCACAAGTTACTGCAACAAATTATTTACCTCTAAAGCTCACAGTTTTAACCCTCAAGATCATCAGTTCATGATGACATAAGCTAACAAAGTAAGACTAAGATATCAACAAAAATCACAAACTGCACCAAGCACAGAACCCTGATGCTGCCATCATTAAATAAATCTACACAGATCACATATAGTAGCTGAAAAATGCTGGAAAAAGGACTTGTAACTTTTTGACCTTTGTTTTTACTATAGCTAAAGGGATTTGGGAGAAGATGCCCCCTTCCCTTCTTCTCAGTACAGGAGCTCTATAGGTGTTTGTCGTGTAAAGTCTATCCCACCCTGAGATACTTCAGCAAAATAAGACTTAAAGGAAGCATTGGTTGTTTGCCTCAAAATACTAAAAATAGTGCTTTTAAGTGTCAAAAGAAAAAGAAGCTGCAGAAGATAAGAGAAGAAACAAGCACTGAATATATCAGTCACAGCATAGAGTGCAGAGTACATGCTTGTTCAGTGAAATACTTCGAATGGAAAGCAAGGACGTAATTGTATATTGCATTACTGTCACTCAGCTGGATATCATATACCTGTGAGTAATAACACGTGTCTGACTCCTTGATATTTCTGCTGCCTTCCTTTCTACTTCTATTTTTCTTTTAAGTTTGTTCTTTTACAGCTGATTTAAATTTTATACTGTCTTATGTTTCTCATTGTATGTTCGTTTGCAGATTTTTCCTGGTCTTTCTTAGCTAATCTCTCAGATACTCTGCACTCAGCTATCTCAGGAATGGATGGAGATGCTGCATCTCCCAGGAGCCAGTAAACAGAACATTAATAGCTGTCTCAGGCAACACTGCATGTTCCATACTTTCATCCAGAATAATCATCTTTCACTTGCTCCTCCACTTGAAGTTATATCATTGAGATAGATCTGACATGTCTCCAGCAAAAAAGCCCAAACTTACAACAACATAGCACTGTTGTCCTTAATATTTATAAGTTTAGCATCCAGCGAGTGCACAAAGCACCTGTCTCTGGGCATATGGGTAGTGAGCACCGCTACCTTGGAGTGCCAAGATGAGTGGACAGGGAGAGGAAGGAAAGCAAGCTCTGGGTAGAAGAGTTAGACTAAAGCAAAAATAAAAAGAAAGGGGGAGGGGAATGAAAAAATATTGTTCTGGTAAGCTCCCTGGTTCCGTTTGGGAAAAAAAAATCCTCAAAGGCTCCAGTGGTGATGTTTTATCATGCACAACTTGTGGTGTCATTGCCTAAATAACTTGTTTCTTTAGGAGTCCATTCTGTCTCCTTTGTTAAAACAAGGAATGTTAAGTCATTCTTGTGCGGCTACAAAAGGAAAAGAAAATAGACTCTGGAAACAAGGTTTCTGAAAAGCGTTGCTGATGTGTTTGGTTTCATGACAAAAAAAAAAAAAGCATACTTTTAAACTATCTTGTTTGATTATTTCATATTTCACGAACAAAAATGAACATATATTTTCACTGAAACATTTGAAAAAAACCCACATATTTTTTAACAGTTTACATTCATGGATATTAACAAGTTTTTAAGAAAATAATTACTTGCTTTATGACCAGGATCATAAAACTCTTAATGCTGTGAACCAGTGCTCCAGATGCTAGAGGAAATATGGGCTACTACTCTTTTATATCTTTCTGAGCTTGGATTTTGCTACTGAAAATAAAAGTGTTTGTATTTAGATAGGTTAAAAAGTACTTCTAAAACAAATCACATTTGTTATATTCTGAGCCACAATAGGATAAAATAAAGTGAGTCTATATTTGTTAAAATGCAACCCCTTAGTGTCAGAAAGGCTTTTTCAGCCTCAGTATATGTTAATTTCACTAGCTTTTTGTGTTGGTATTCCTCAGGCAAGAACCACTATATTTCACGTACACTAGCTACTTCTTAGAAGTAAAATAAATTTCTTCAACAAGAGTGGGAGATATTTCCCTTTCCTATCAAGCCTTTGCAGAATATTCTGTTGAGTGAGTTCCAGAGCACCTTCCTCTCCCATCTATTTAATTTTGTTTCCTTCTCTTTTCTGTTCGTCACAGGAGGGGAATGGGAAGAGAAAGTTGTCCCTTGATGGTGTTTCTGCTAAAGGAGACAGGCTCTTTTAATGAAGTGAATGGCTTTCAAAAAAAAATCCTGTCTCTTAGATTAACAGTCACTGGTTGAAATCCTTCTGAAGACAACTTAAAATATGTCTTACTCTTCTGTACTTTAAATTTACCCTGTATTTTTAAGTGTTAATACACATTTTTATCTTTTGACCTAAAAATCACTTTTTTCCCTTTCGTTTGTCTTCTGTTCTCTTGCATTCCTTTGCATTACTTTGCCTTGCTTTCTATTCCCTTGTCCTCTAAGAAGTTTGTGCTCAAACTCAAGAAAAAGTGTTGACAAAATCCTCCTGGAATATCTGCTTTTCTTCATATCGTTCTGTGTCTATGAGGAAAGTTTATGCCATTCTTGCAACAATCTTTACAAACAAATGCTAGTATCACAGTTTTCCCCAATGTGTTTGCATTCAAAGGATATGTTAAAAATAGTGTAAAAATCTGCATGTGAAAATCTTCACATAAATATCTCATTATGAGGAAATTGCTATTCAACCAGACATAGAATTTGTACTGATAAAATATTCATCAGTATCAACCGCATCGTCTGTAGACAGATCAGTTAGCAAGGGGTAAGCCTTTATGGGACAAATGTTAAAACCGTATTATCTATTCTCTGAAAATCTTCTAGAAGCATGTTTTTTACTTACGCGAGTATTTTAACAAATGTTTCACTTATGCTAATGTTTCATTATTCTTATTTTACCTATTTTGTTCTCATCTACATTGAATTTTGGGTTCTGCTAATATTAATTTAGTTTACTTCTACTGAATAAGACATATAATCTTAATGAGAAGTTGCTATCTTTGTTACACTTCCTGTTATTAAATATTTTTCATGCAAACTACATTTATTAAGATCTATGGTGAATTACTCGTTTATGGTGTAATCTCTTATGAAGACCATGAACTTGATACTAACAAATAGAATATGGTGTGATAAAGAGATTGAACTTCAGTCTCTTAGATAATTCAAAATATAAGCTGAAAATTGCACCTTTTAGTCACTGAGTTTGCTAATAAATATGATAATTTTTATAAAATAAAGACAATATGTTTCTTCTTTGTTCTCTTAATAAACTTCAAAGACAAATAGAATTGTTACACCAACTTGCAAAATGGTCTTGAAGAGCCATAATCAAGAAAAATGGCTCTACAGGTATAACTTTGCAACATTATCATATATAGAATACCCTAAAAGCCAAATCTTGCAAAGAAATTCTGTTTACACAGAAATTTTTATCCACGTAACTGATTTTATCACAAGACAGGATATATAATATATGAGCTGTATGTTAACAAGTCCCTTATCAGCAAGTTCCTGTGTTTAGAATTTTTCCCGTGGAAAGAGCTTTAGCTGAATTGGAAACTTATATACAGCTCTTTGAAAACAGTCTGGGAAAAAAAAGAACATGACAAGTTTTGCAGAATTACAACTTTCAGTGTTGCAATGACCACAAAGACTCTTCCACGTGTTTTAAAGAGAGGATGTTGACAGCATTTATTGTAGAAATTGAAATGTCTGATGTTCCTAAGAGCCCTCTCCAGTGCAACCATACGTCTAAAGAAAAGTCATCTTTGTTCTCCACTGCAAGAGCAGCACATTAATCGTGCCATAGGGCGGTCTAAACTGACGAGACAAACATAAAATGTTAGCTTGATCTCCTCACTTAAGTCATGGCAATCAAAAATTATGCCAGTTCTATCAGAAAAATAGAAATATATTGAATATATAATTCAACCTGCTATTTTGGAGAGCTTAACAAGTACTTGTTATCATAACAGGCAATTAGGGCAAAACCAAGCTACAATAGCTTTTTCATAGAACATTCACTGAGTGTAATGAATTTACTTTTGCAACAAATGTGACAAATACAAACTCAGTATAGCTCAGTGACCCCGCTTCTACTGTTTCCATAAAACATGATAAAGAGCTCCATGATCTATCAGACAACTAGTCTTCAGTGTTTGGAAAAAAAGTGGAATAATCCTACAGTATGAGAATTAAAATCTTCCAGATCAGATTACTTAAAATAAAATTCTTAAAGGAACAGATATTACAAAGAAGGTGGAACTGTTCCAGTATTTTACTTCAGAGATCATGTATAAGTCTCTTAAATGAGTTTTACAGAAGAAAATGCACATGGATAAAATAACATGACATTTCAATAGAGCTATTGTTTCAGATAAGGTACAGATAAATATTTTGTAAAACTGTCTTGTGCAATTTTCCATGAACAACTTTGATTCAGTATAGCCCATCTACTTAGAAAAGAAGTATAGGTGAACTACTTCTTCCTCTTCTTCTTCTTCTTCTTCCTCTTCTACTACTACTACTACTACTACTACTACTACTACTACTACCACCACCAATAATACCCAGTTAGAAGAAAAAATCTGAATTTAGGGTAGTCAGGAAAGTTGTTAAATGGTTTGAAGACAGTAGAATTAACCAAAAAAATCGAGAAACCATGGTGATATTTGAAGGAATGTTTTGAAAGATTTATGCAAGAACAGTTTGGAGGAGTCAAGAGCATGAGTAGGCAAGGCTTAGGCTGAATTTCAGTAATGTGAAGAAAAAACATATTCTAAATGCCTAACACTTATGAATTGAAGCACACCTTGGATGACTTGTCAAGGAATAAACACAAAGTTAAGTCAATATAAGAATTTTTAATTTGTAATTGAAGGTCATACCACTACTATTCATGCTAACAGTATATACAAAAGCATTTAAGGAAAAAAGAATTTAGTAATAGTATGAATTGCACTACGTACTTCATTGGACTGGGTCCAATTTATGCACAAATTAGAGACTTTTTTCTTGTTATATATATTGTTGTTGTGTATTGTTATTCTACTTTTTCATCTTTTTTTAATATTTATAGCTTGCATGCTAATGATCTTGTTCGATGAAGTTCAGATTTTTTGAATCTAGTAAATCTGAATAGTCTCCTTTCCACATCAAATGCAATATCATTTCATTATAATGAAAACCTAATTTGAGTACAATTAAATCTTAAATTCCACTCTTACAAAATACAGAAGACAATTATGTTGTAATTTCTAGGTATTAAAATGAATTAACAAATCAAGAATTTTTATTATTTCTTCATGCATTCTCTGAGGGTTTATTTCATTCACATGAATATGGAGAGTGGTATAACCAGCCCATAGAGATGATCTAAATTTTCACTTGAAAGCTTAAAAAAGATTTGCCTTCAAAGTTCTCTTTATTTAGATTTGCTTTCTTCACCTGGAGAGAATCCTAGGTTTGTCAGTTTTGTTGTAAGAGGTAGTTAAGTTTAATATGAAAAGATGTTTATATTAAGAATGAGGATTTTTTCTGAACATTTTATAAAATTATAAGATTTGAAAAATTAGAAAAGGGAAAAATAAACCAAGAAATACAATTTTTGTTATCTTTAGCCCTTGGATTTCTCTCAAGCTCTTCCAAGTTACCTCAAACTTAAATTAATATGGGGTGGTCTCTGTTCAATAGCATTCCAACCACATAGCACTTGTCTCTAGGGCAGCGAAAGTCTGGGGAGCTTTTCCTTCATTCTTTGCTGATATGTTACAAACTTTTGGTTTAGCAAGTAGAACCTTTGTCCTTCCTCTGGGCTTCTCAGTGTGTACTCTCTAGTTGTGTCTAATAATTACTACTTTTCTTTCAAACAGATTTGATTTTTCTGTGTATCTCTTTCAAAAATCATAGTTTCTGACTCCCCTTGAGACTTTTACAAAGACCATACATGATACGTTAATAAGGAAGTTGTGCATTGAGGATATTTTTTTCAATTCTACTTTGTACCTTTTGATAATTCTAGGAATTCCTGCTATCAGACTTATCTACATAAAATGTGTCAGTGGCCGTCTTAGATCCCATTTTGTCAGTTCTTGTCAGGCCAAGTGATATTTAACGGAGAGAAATGCAAAAATGCACAAGGGTTTTTTTTAAAGAAAACACTTTTTAGACTGCAAACTGTTTAGGTTCTCCTGAATTAAAAATACATTTTAAAAATGACTAAACGTACTGATCAATTTTATGTATTCTAATATTTGACCTAAAAAAACCCCAATCTCTAACTTTCACATTAAAACATTATGAAACACATAAAGTCAAAGCAGGAACCAGAATAACTAGGGAAAAGAGCTAAAAAATGGGTAGGTATTATTTATTTCTGACTACTCTGTTTCCTGTTGTTTCAAATGGCAGTATAAAATCACATATTACAATAAAACATTAGGTTGCTCTAAAGAAGGCACCGAATCTCCTCTTTAATGAAGTTCTCATTAAAATTAATAGGACAAAAGAAATATCCTCAGAACTCGAGCCATTATATCTGTCCAAGTAGGTGCAGAACAAACAGCTCACCTTGACACAGTAGCATCAGCAAAGCAACGTGAGCTCTGCTGGAGCTCTGAGGCAAAGAAGCTGTAAAAGCAGGCTTGTTTCCAGAGGGCACAGCATCCCTAATTTTAAAAATTCCCTTGAATGAAAAAGTTATCCTTTATATGCTAATTGATTCCATTCAAAGAACAACTCAGTTGTTAAAAGTATGAATAAAAAAGATAAATTGGGGGGCAGGAGATCATAACTGACTATGTGGAAAGGAAGAATAAACTAACTGTAAGAGAAAGCACTACCCAATTCTCATTAGAAAATACTTCTCTCAGCTACTCTGGCTTGAGGGAGGGTATCCAATGGAAGAAAAGAATATCAGTTTTTGTCACCTCACTGATGATGTCTGACAGACTGGTTTGCCAACAGAAAATGTGAAGTAGTAAACATTTTAAGGCTTATAAACAAATTATAAATGGTTGCTGTAAACAATCTTTCACTCTGAGGGTGCTGGGAGTTTAATTTCTTGTTGTGCTCATGTTTCTATTTTCATTCAATATCAGAATTTAAGTTTACCTACACCATATCTGTTTTTATGGCACATAGATCAGTCCAGTATGGCTTAGGCAGCCTTTCAAGTGTTAATCCTTGCCCGTGGCAGGGGGGTTGGAACTAAATGATCTTTAAGGTCCCTTCCAACCCAAACGATTCTATGATTCTATGATTGTGAAATACACTTCTATGGACCTTGTGACATCTAATATCCCATGGATCTGAGCGGTTTTCCAATTCCAGGGACTATTGAAAGAATTCACGTAATGGTAGTAGTAGTTCTCTTGTCGCTCCTCTGGGATTTAGGTCTCTCAGATGAAATCCTCCCTCTGTCACTTTCCAGCATCATGGCAGGATCCACTCATAGTCAGGAACTGGCTGGTATCGGCAATAACCTCTCACACTGCAGTTTCTTGGTGGTTAACTAAATATTAAAAGCAGGCAGAGAAAAGTCTTAGGTATCATAGCTTTCAGTAGAGACAAAGAGAGCTGTGAACTAATGAATATCTAACTCTTATGTTTGTACAGCAGAACATTTCCAAAAGGGGACAGAGAGGGAAGGAGGGAGAGATAAAACCTCTTGTTCAACGAATATGCTGCTCAAATATTATTGACTTGATCTTAATTCATTTTGAACATGCCTCTTCCACTTTCTGGATGGGGATCTAACCATTAAGTTGGCAATTACTGGAGTGCTACTATTCTCCCTTTGGGCAATAAAAATCTATCTGAACCTGTTTAATCTATCCTTATTGATTGTTGGTGAAATTGTCATATTTGGGGAAAAAAAAATGTTCCTTTTGTCAGCCTGGCATTTAATCATGGAAACTGACTAGTCAAAAATACCTTGACAAGCTTGAAATGGAATTCAACATGGTGCAAAAGTTCAATATTTTGCAACTAGAATTGCTGTAAGAATGAATGTTTAAAAGCTCCCTAAACTTCTTGAAAGTTCTTTATTTTTGGAGATGGTAAGAGGAAAATTCTATGAGAGCTAATACTGCATGTATCCAGTGTACCCATGATGCTCCTGATCCTCGGACAGCCATTGTATGAGATGATAGAGGTGGTAGGGGAACGTGGGGCAGATTTAAGGGCTGGATCTTCTAAGCATTTGATCACTTCTGGCATCTATGTGAAGGGAGGCACTCAGTACTGTACAGGAGGAAGACTTCTGAAACATGAGATTTTCAATAGAAAGATAGGGCACAGGTTACACAAAGTGGCATCGTTCCACGGACATCAGCAGAGCCTTGATAACCGACAGAACAAAAATTCGACCTAAACACCTAGCATGAGCTTTTATTGCTTGAACTGGAGACCAGATCTATGCGTGACAAAAGAGGGGCCCCACACTGCAGGTCGGCAGGGGAGGGTATCCCAGGCTTGTCACTGGAGTATCAACTCTCCTTTCCTCTAAAAGCCCCCGGACCCTCTGCCTCTCCACTCCTCCTCCACAACTACTTCTGCTCCCAGGCTCCTGGTGTCCTCACTTATTACTGATTACCCCTGCTTATCTCCCTTCACCAGGTTCATCACTGCTGGGTGATGCTGAACACAGAAAAGAAACAGCAAAACTACATGAGAGTCCTTCCATAGTCAGTTCAAGCCTCATACATCAGGAAAGGCTTTGTTACTGGTTTCCTGGAGTTTGATAGACAGTGTTGAACAGGGGTGGCTATTTCACAAATTTGATTGGGCAGCTACAGATGAACATGTTTCCAATTCCTGCAATGGCATTAAAACACTGCAAGAACTCCTAGAAATAACAGAAAACAGGATGGGTGTCCTGTCCTGAATCACTTGGAACAGACTGTTCATGTATAAGCACTAGTCTCATTTTCTGATGTGGGAAAGTTATTTTTAGCTTATGCATTATCAGCTTTTTGTTACAAAGTTAGAGTTTCTGAGATTTCTTGAGCAGAATGAAACTGAGCTATTCCCAAAATCCAGACAAAAGAAGTTTTGTTTCATTATCACCAAAACACATGAAGTAACTGCAACATGATCTATATTTACAGCCCTAGATCCCTGAAACAGGAGATAAGATGAAAAATTAAATTTAAGATGAATTATTATCTGTATAAGTCCAGAAAAATGGCTGAAGCTTCCTTCCCTTCAGGTCTTTAACAGAGGTTAAATAAAACTCATTAAAAGTGAATTACATATTAAAATCTAAACATCTGCAAGCAGGTTTAATATTTGAAAAAATGTAATTCCTGTTTTTCACTGGAATCAGTATTAATGACTTTTATACTTTAAATATTCTCAAAGAAAGGTCCCTGTCTTGGTAAATTATCATTTGCATTTAACAAAAAGATTTTGTTTATTACCAAGAGATTTTCTCAAGGGGTGAGAGAGCTGTAAAAATGTCTCAGACCATTAACTCCTGCCTAATTATAATTATTTATTGTACAACAGTAAAGTAGATATTCAAAGGCACCTCAGTGCTCCATTGTATTGGGCATTTAGCTGACACAAACACAGAACAAGAAGTAGCCATTGTCAGGCAGAGATTATGATCTGAACATAGAGAAACAGAGGTTCAGAGAGATGATAAGCTTGCACAGAGTTGCATAGCAGGCTCTGGACCAGCAATCTGAATCCCAGAACAGTTTCTCCTTGGTGCCACTTTATAATATATGTGAAATAAATGTTAAAGAGTGCTTTCTGGACATGACATATTTCTATTAAACATAGATCAGTAAATGTTGCCCCATTAAAATAGAATGGAAAAAATGTAAAACTGCAACTGTCTTTTCTACCTACACCTTTTGGGCACATGCAATTTACCAGCTTAGAGGACAGGAAATGAGGCTGTTGCAAGCACAGTAATCATTACACTTTTATACATTGTCTAGTTAAAAAGATGTATCATACCAATGACTTCCAATGAGGGTTATACAGGAAGCTTTGAACAACTCTATTTTAAAATCAGACCCATCACAGGGCAGTAAGAAAAAAAAAAACAACCTGTTAAGAGAAACTGAAATGCTGACTGGATCTAGTTTTCAAGGGAAAGAAATATTTCATATAGAGAGAATTTCAAAGTTCTTGTGTGAAGTAATTTATTCAAGGGAATCAAATGACTGTACTATCTAATTGTACTAAATGTAGCACCTTTTTAATAAAGAAAATCAGAAATATTTATCACTTGTCTTAATGTTGCATTGATGTAAACTCCAGGAGGACCATCAGTCTCTAGAGGGAAGCAGTTTGATTTATCAGATGGGAAATAGTAAATGTCAATACAAAAAATAACAAGGCAATTATATTTAACAGTCTGCTGACACTGATTGGCAGAAATAGTGACAAAGATTCTTGTTTTGTAATGACCTAAGGGTTCATTTTAGAAAGCATCATTTCAAAAACTCAGGGTTTTTGTCTCATCCGTTTATAACAGTAGGAATAATAAAGTTCTTGTTCCTTGTAATAGGAATACATTGAATCCATGTTCAATGACGCATGGCCACAGTATCTTTCCCCTTGGAGAAAGGCATTTGCAGCAGCGATGTGAAAACTTCTATTTGTTGCTCTCTTTACCAAGAAGAGCGTTTTCTGTGTGTACTTACAGCAGGGCTTGTGGGTCCAAGATGATTGTTAATAACTCCTCTTTCTGCTTAGTGATTCTTAACAGGTAATAGTAAGAGAAAACATATTTTGTATGGTAAGAGAGCAAATACTGAAAAATTTCAAAACCAATGCTCTTCAGTTTGCCTTGTTACAGAAGTATTAAGTGAAGAACATATTTGCTATGCTTAAAAACTCCAGCCAATTAAATAAATGATTTTATTTAATTTTATTTTACATTTAAGGATGTTAAGCTATCTTTCTTGGTTCTGGGAGAAAATACAGCACAGTAAATTACATTATATTTCAAAAACCGGATGCATTTTCACTTCTATTATAAATACCTAGATATCTCATAGCAGGGCCAGCTATACGTCAGAAACTAGCTCCCACAACTGTAAAGAAATTGTTAGATTTTATATAGTTCAAAGAAGTTCAAAGAAGAACTAAACATGTAGCCTTTTCATGAATCTCTCAGAGAACAACTACATTCTTTTTCAGAGCTTAATATCTGGTTTGGCAGGACACACATTTTGTCAATAGTTTAATAGATTATTAATTATTTACTTCACATTGATGTTACAATTTCTAATGAATGCAAAACATATCATCCATTCTTCCTTCCCTCTAGATGATTTTGAGAAAATTTTCATTTTTTCCAACAAAAGGACAATATATAAACTTTCATATAATAATTTTACAATCATTTTATTAATGCTATGTATGCATATATATTTTTTTAGATTTCTAATGACTCTCTTTTCCTTTCAAGGAATTACACCTTTTTCCCCAAAAGAGTATAATGAAAATTATTTATGAAACAAGTTTCAATGAAACTTTTCAAGGATTCTAATTTGAACAGCAATTTTTAAAATCACCAATTCACATTTTTTTTTTTCCATAAATTAGGTTTCAGGCACCTGTTAGACTGGTAATGGCTTTTGAATCAAGGCAGGAGAATGCTAAAAGCTGAGAATTCTCCTGTTTATTTCCCTTTAAGAAGAAATGTAAGCAAGCAAATGTTGCAGCATTTCTCAAATGAGATCCTAAAATTGATGGGCATGAAAACCCCATAGATCCATCTACCAATGAGAAAAAACGATATCAAAATGCCATCTTCAGAGCTGTCATGAAGTTTAAAGCCTTTTGAGGCCTTCTATTGAGAGACATAAAATATTACTATTCATTGACCAATTTGCAAATATATGCTATTGCTTTAAATTACTTTTATGTTAAATGACCAGAGCAGGGAAGCATATACGTAGTAGAATGAACGTTTCACAAAACAAATCCCTTTTTTCTTGTCAGACAACTCTGCACTACAGCACAAATTAAAACCTATCAAGATATACAAGCACTACATCTGACAAATGGGAACACATCATAGAATCATAGAATCATCTGGATCGAAAAAACCTCTGAGATCAACGAATCCAACCATACCTGTCCCCTTACTAAACCATATCCATAATAAATTCATCTACCCATCTTTTAAACACCTCCAGGGATGGAGAATCAACCACCTCCCTGGGAAGCCTGTTCCAATCCCTGACCACCCTTTCAGTGAAGAAATTCTTCCTAATGTCCAGTCTAAACCTCCCCTTGCACAACTTGCGGTCATTTCCTCTCGTCCTGTCACTTGTCACTTGCAAGAAGAGCCCAGCACCCACCCTGTCACAACCTCCTTTCAGGCAGTTGTAGACAGTGATGAGGTCTCCTCTCAGCCTCCTCTTTTCTAAGCTAAACAACCCCAGCTCCCTCAGTCTCTCCTCATAGGGCTTATTTCTCCAGCCCTCTCACCAGCCTCGTTGCCCTTCTCTGCACACGCTCCACCACCTCAATGTCCTTCCTGTAGTGAGGGGCCCAAAACTGAACACAGCACTCGAGGTGCAGCCTCACCAGTGCTGAGTACAGGGGCACAATCACCTCCCTGCTCCTGCTGGCCACGCTGTTTCAGATACAGGCCAAGATGCCATTGGCCCTCTTGGCCACCTGGGCACACTGCTGGCTCATGTTCAGCCACTGTCAACCAACACCCCCAGGTCCTTCTCTGCCAGGCAGCTCTCCAGCCACTCCTCCCCAAGCCTGTAATGCTGCATGGGGCTGTTGTGACCTAAATGGAGGGGAGGACTCTGCACTTGGCCTTGTTGAACCTCATCCCGTTGGTCTCAGCCCATCAGTCCAGCCTGTCCAGATTCCTCTGCAGAGCCTCCCCTCCTTCAAGCAGATCCACGCTTGCAGCCAGCTTGGTGTCATCTGCAAACTTGCTAAAATCCCTTCATCCAGATCGTTTATAAGGATATTGAACAGGACTGGACCCAGCACTGAACCCTGCAGAACACCGCTCGTGACTGGTTTCCAACTGGATTTAATTCCATTTACCACAACCCTTTGGGCCCGGCCATCCAGCCAGTTTTTAACCCAGCAGAGGGTGTGCTTGTCCACACCGATGGCAGCCAGTTTCTCCAGCAGCATACTGTGAGAAACGGTGTCAAATGCTTTACAGAAGTTCAGGTACACCACATTCACAGCCTTTCCCTCGTCCATTAAATGGGTAACCTTGTCATAGAAGGAGATCAGATTGGTCTGGCAGGACCTGCCTTTGGTGAACCCGTGTTGGCTGGATATGATATCCCAGTTGTCCCCTGTGTACTGTATGATAGCACTCAAGACAATCTGCTTTACAACCTGCCCCAGCACCGAGGTCAAACTGACAGGCCTGTAGTTCCCTGGATCTTCCCTCCAACCCTTCTTGTAAATGGGTGTAATGTTTACACAAATTTTATTTTCTAAAGTTCATTGTTCTTCTACATTCTAAACGAACTGGAAACTATATATTTTACTTAAAATCTGAAAGACATTACAAAATACACTGAAAATGATCAGATTGACTTAGGTTGTCACTACTCTATAATGGAAACATGTTAGAAATTTACATCTTTCCTTTCTATATATCCATGTGTACTTTACAATTCTGTTACCTGAGGAGTAATAAAATATTTCTATTTTGCATAGATGGTACGGAGACCTTAGGTAAACCAGTTAATTTGCTCAAAACCACTGAAAGATAGGGTAAAATCAAAACTGTTTCTGTGATCAGGGAACTGTTGTGCTCAGAGCATAAAACAAACTAAAGAACCAGCCTTGGGAGAATTTACAGAATTTATCCTAGAGGTAAGCTAGACAGAGAAGATGAGTCTCTGGAGACCTGAAGCACGTGAGGCCAGGCAGCAGGCCGCTGGCAGAGAGAGATTTCTTGTATCTCTGCTCCATTTCAATGCACACTGTTTTCCTACTATATTTCATTAGACTGTCACCTTAATGACTTTCCGCACAGTTCCTTCCTGCTCCTGCACAGCATCCCCAACTGCTGCTGTCTGCACCTCCCAGTACCCAACAAAACCAATGCATTGCCCACAAAGATGCATTCAGCTTGGCTCACCTCAATAGTAAACCTCATTATTCAAGTTGATTTGCTTCATCAGGAAAGAATTACTGAATTAACATTTTTTCAGACTTACTTACTTGTACATGTGTTTTTTGTCGAATTTTATTGACTCCATGGGAAAACAGGATAAGTGCTTGTAGACTGCTGTTTTGCTGATGCTAACCTCACAGATGTTTTTAATAAATCGTCTTGGAAAATGCAGATACACCACCTATTTAACTTGAAAATATTCTTAGTGTAGAAAACTGTTCTGGATTTTAATAGAAAAGCTATTCTCTTTCTTTAATACTACGGGTGGAAAAAAGTAGACTTGTTATTTTTAAAACACTATATGTAACCATATGGAACAGTAGCCTTTGAAAGAAGAGCAACTTCTATTGAAACGATCAAAATTCATATCAAATTGCAATTTTTTTAAACTGTTTACTTCTATTACTTAGTATAAATAGTTCTGTTTTCTAGGGTAGAATTTAGTAACTCCTACTACTTTTCTTTCAACACCTTAGGCTACTAGATATGGGAAGTAAAGTTAATCAATATATTTCCAGAAAGCATATTTCTTTTGATAGCCTATGTTACTTATTTTATTTGTTTCATAAATAAATTGCATAGTAATGGAAAATGCCTCATAGTTTCTTCTGTTTCCCTCTTTCTCCTCCTCCTCTTTTTTGATTTTTGATACCAGAATGGGGGTTTTTCTGATAGTCCTTGATCTTAGAGAGTGTAAAACCAGATAATGTTTTTTGAAAATCAGTTTGCTAGGTTTGTCTTCTTACCTCACCTTTGAGAATAGATTCTTCCCTTTCCAACATTTTCATTCTTGAGAGAAATACAACAAATATATACAATTCAATATTTTTCATCATAATTTGAATAATATCGATTTTATTCTTTAATTGGTTGAAAAGAGAAACTTCCTTGGTTAGGTATATTGTATTGAAGAAGCAGTTGATAATCACTTTGTCTACAGAGAAGTTAAGCTCCTGGATTCACAGAATATTATGTGAAAACTTGTTAAAACGTGATGGCTTTCAGCTTCCTTCAACATTATTTGGAATTACTGGTTTTAACAATTATTGTAATCATTACTTTTAATATAGGGAAGACTTTTCTGGAGGTCTCCTAGACCTGTCTAAGTGACCAGGATTCAGCGATTCCCTTGTGACGTGAATTTGGATATATCACAAACACAGTGTTTATGAATGACAATGAGTGTAAATAATCCAGCTGATCTTGCAGAGGCTCGAAATATCCATGAGAAGAGTCTGAGCAAGAGTAAGAGCCATGTGAGCACATTGTTCTTTCAGAAGATTTAATTGTTAAACAACAGTATGGAAGTCTGCTATTTTTTTCTCTCTTCCTTCCTATGGGAAGCTACAGATTCCCCCTTGTACGGCATAACAATTATGTCTAGATTTTCCAAGTTAGGTCTTTCTTCTAAGATTTTAAACTAACGTAATTCACATCTTTATGGCCAAGTCAGTATTGTAGGACAAAGCGCTTCTCTAGATAACTTAAAAGTTTGTTGTGTCTAACCTTGGAACCAGACTTACAATCCCACACAAAACAAGCATTTTTTGTTAAGCTTTTTTCATACAGCAAATAATTTAAAAATGCTTTCTTCTGCAAATGTTTATGACTTAAGATTTTTATCAGAGAGGTATTCAACAAACATAAAACTTACTCAGGTATGGCATTTAAACTTTACTTTCTATAATAGCTGACTCTTCAGTTTGCTCTGCTATAGTTTAGGGCTCATTAACATTTTCATTGCAAACCTTGACTACCCTGGCTAAGAATATCAGCTGATATTAGCCGCATATTTGAAAATAAAGCAGATTTTCAGACTCGAATGTATTTTAATGCAGTATTAGGAAATTTTGAATGGTTGACTGGTGAAAAAAAGTACTTTATACAAGAATAAGATGCACTCCTTCTGGTTTAGTGAAATGAACTGAAACTAAACTATACTTTTGTTCATAGTATAAAATCATCATTTTGAATAATTTCTAACTAAACAAACTTGCATTGTGTAGACAAGTATGACTGAACACTATAAGGAAAATATTCAATGGCCCTTAAAATTTATAAGAACACAAGAAAGGTCAGGCTTCATGTGATGCAGGATCTTGCTTCTGTCAAGGCACAAAAGAAGATGCTATGTGGAACTCACACTCTCCATTTCATCACTGTGGGAAACCACTGCAAACATTCAGTATCAGAGATACTTAAGTAATTTCCTTGTGAAATGATATATTTTTTAAATCTCATAATTCTTAATTCATTGCTTTGTTGAGTGTGGTAGAAGTGTGGACTTACGAAGGGAGAATTATGCTTGACCCACCTTATAGACTTCTATGACATGGTAAACCAATTAGTGGATGAGGAGAGAGCAGTGAATGTTGTTTGGTAAAGCCTTTGATGATGCCTTCAGTCATTTGCACTGCCTCCCCTAAATATCATCATAGACAAACTGAGAAAGCATGCGTTACTTAAATGGACAGTGAAGTGGATTGAAAACTGGCTGAACAGCCAGGCCCAGAGGGTTGCGATCAGTGGTACAAAGAACAGTTGGAGGCAAGTCACTTGTGGTTTACCCGGGTAGTTGATACTGGACCCAGCACTGTTTAATACCTTCATTAATGACCTGTGCTATGGGACAGAATACACCACAACTCTGCCGATGATACAAAACAGGGAGGAGCATCAGATGGTTGTGCTACCTTTCAAAGGACATGGACAGCCTGGAGAACTAGGAAGACAGGAATCTCATCAAGTTCAACAACAGTAAAGCAAAAGTCCTGCACCTGAAGGGTATTAAACCCATGCACCTATGCATACTAGGAGTTGGCCTTCCGGAAAGAAGTTCTGTTGAAGAACTTGGGATCTTGGTGGACAAATGGGCCATAAGGCAGCAAAATACCTTTGTGGCCTTCTGGGCTTCAGTAGGCAGAGCGTTGCCAGTAGGTCAAGGGAGGTGATCCTTCCCCTCTCCTCAGCACTAGTGAGAATGAGTGTGGACTGCTGTGTCTCCAGCACAAGGAGTACATACACGTCCTACAGCAAGCCCAGCACAAGGCCACAAAGCTGATGAACGAATGGAAATATCTCTCATACGAGGAAATGCTGAGGAAGTTGGGAGTGTTAAGCCTTATGACAAGAACGGTCAGGGAGATCTTATCAATGTGTATAAATACCTGATGTGAGGGAATGAGGATTTTCTCTGTGATGCCCAAGTGGCAGGAGAAGAAGCAATGGGTGCAAATGAAAACACTTTTG
This sequence comes from Neomorphus geoffroyi, assembly GCA_033558235.1. Lineage (NCBI taxonomy): Eukaryota > Metazoa > Chordata > Aves > Cuculiformes > Neomorphidae > Neomorphus > Neomorphus geoffroyi. The sequence goes on along the minus strand of JAUMJM010000053.1, from coordinate 582,362 downwards.
TGAAAACACATTGTTCCATCTGAATAAAAGAAAATTATTTTTTTTTTACTCTGAGAGTGGTCAAACACTGGAACAGGTATTAAGAGACTTGGGCTCTCTACTGAGTTTGATACATATGTAATTTGTGATATGTTTGGAGAGCAGCTGAAAAGGAAGTATTGATTAAGATGCACAAATAGCCAATATCATCATGGCCAGGAGACCAACTTGTCAGAATATATGAGTCTTAAGCCAAGTTTATGAAGCAAAGATTTGAACCTCAGCTTTTTCAGTATTCCACGAGAGATCCCATTGTCAAATGTACATTTTCTTGTGTGGAAAGCTTGCCTACAAAAATTTGCCCAGACACAGTAGAAAAAAGTATTTTGAGATCTCTTCTCATGACCTGAGAGCTAGGTCTCTGAGAAGGTTTTATTGGTGCCCAAGAAAGTTTGCGTGCCTATGGACTGGAAAATTAAAAGCAGCTGCCTAGGGAGTTTAGGTGCCTAAGTCTTTAAGAAAAAGAACTATTTCATAAGGCTTATAATATGAATGGAATCTAAGCATCTAGGTATAAGCCAGATACACACTGAAAAACTGGATCTATATTCATTTGTAGTTATGACCCACAAAGTTTTAGAGTTCATAATTTTCAGAAGTTTCTGAATTCACCAAAATTAGTTTTATGTTTTTATTATTTTAATATAAAGTAATTTCAGCTATTTGCAGAGGTCTGGACTAGCAATTTTAATCAGGCAGCTGGCCTTTGGAGTGACTGGATATTAGTCCTCAGAGTACATTAAAGCTGCAATTTAGATGGAGATTTTCTACCTTTTTTTTTACGTTCTGTGTCTCAGCATGCCATCTCTTTAATATTGTAATGCTTAAAATTTAAAACTCCCAAACCAATTCTTTGTTGGTGATTTCAAGTCAGCAAATTAGCAGCACAACACGTGTTATACAGGGAATAGCTCAGCAACACAATCAAAGCCTCTCAGCATCCTCCTTTTTTAGATTTATTCTGGCTTACTCTGCTGGGTGTGAACCAAATGATACATCATACACCTCAGAGACTCTTGCAGCTTCTGCTCAGACTGGAGAATTCCATCTGCTCTATTAAGGATCATTAACAAGCAGGAAAGTATTCCAAACAGTTTCTGTAAAACCTAAAAGCCAAAATTATAACATTATTATAATCAGTTTCTTTTTCTCATTCAACAGAACAGCTTTAATCAGCAACTGGTTGAGGAAAACTGCATGGGAACCAGAGACAGAGGGGCTCATTAAATCATATAAGGAGGATTCTGCGTGTTCAACGAGTGAAAGGTATATGCTGCTACAGCATTGAATTGTCTTTGGCATCACAGTATAAATTATTACATATTGCATTTTGAAGAAAGAAGTTTATCCTACGAGGAGAAAAGTAAAAAGCAGAAGGAGACTGAATAAATTATGCCTGAAGAACTAGCAAACATATCCATGGAGCATTCAAAATCACATATTATAATAATGATTTACATCTGTATGACCTGAATGTAAAAAGCTATTTACCTGTTCTGAATAATGTGTCTCTACTTCCTCTCCCATTCCAAGCTAAATTCTCTAATGAGCTCCATGCAACCTTCAAATTGCACACACACAGATTTTCATACAGAATTTGCATACATTTTTTCAAACATATTTTAAGTTAATATATTTCAGGTGGTGTAACTTTATTCCCTGAATACAGTGTTGTCAATATCAACAGTGTATCATCTCAAAGCTGGAAGACTTAATCTTTAAAATTCTAATACAGTATTTATGCTACCTTTTAGTGAAAACCTGTGGACTCACTACTCTAAAATATATTAAAGTCAGTATTACTGAAAATTAGTTGCATGACCAAGATCCTTTTTTACAGTACCAGTAGCCATCTGTTAAGGCTCTGAAGATGCAAGACTGAGTTGGGAGAAAGCAAGAATAAGGGATATTATGTTGTTTATGCACACCATATAGTTTATTTTAGGCAAGTTAACAGCTTATAATTTTAATTCTTTACCAAGCGACTAGGAAACTTTCTCCATGCTAGCTTGTGAATAGTATATTTTCTGTATTTAAAAAAATCCTTGAATTATGAATAGTTTACTATTTACTTCAGAGTAAAAGGGCCAGAATAATTAGTGTTATCCATTCAGTTAAAGTCAACTTACTGGTAAAACTTGTCATTTCAGTATGACTTTTTATTTTATTAACTTCAAAAAGGCTGCAATTCTGTAAGTCTCAGCAGGGATTATTAGTCAAGTAATTCTATTCAAGTCTGTGCAACAATACATCTGATTAATGTTAAATATCTTAGCTTTCCCATCCTCTAACGCGACCGAGAACAGATTTGTAAGTGTGACTGTTGTGAAGGGATCATAAATACACAATGATGCTTACAGTTCTCTTTTGGCTATACTGATAGATGTTGATTACTTTTTCAGTGATGATGGGTTCATAAGAAAGATTTTCAGGTAAGGAAAATTTCAGATTTTTAGGAAGAGTGTAAAAACAAACCCTGATGAATGCACTCTCTTGCTTTCACTAAGACGAATAGTGAATAATCCGTAATTGTCCTAGAGTTATTCTTGTTGTTCATGCTTACCTAAATGTCTGTATCTCAAAAAACACAAACAAAAAACCAACTTAGAATACTATTATATTGTCTTAGTGTTCTCTAACATTACCATATGCAGTCATTTGTTTACATCTAAAGAGTTGACAGGTTTTCCATATATGTTTAGGAATGTAGCCAACTCAGACAAAAAAAAAAAATAGCTTAGTAATAAGATGTAGGCCATCTGTTATTACCAAATATAAAAAAATGAAATAAGACACATGGTCTTGTAAAAAACCTCACAAATTCCTGAAAGTTTTACTGTCTGAATTTCAGAACTACAGATTTTCAAAATTCACTCATTTCAGAAGCATACAATACATAAAACTGCCAGATAATTAATTTACTGTTAGATTTCCACAGAAATTTGGAAAATAATACTTTCAGATTTAGTCCTTTTTATATTGAAATTAAAGCCAGGTTTACACGATAAGCTATGACTACATAGAGTGGAAAGACAGGGGGAGTCCAAAATACAAAGTATTTAAACTTGCGAGGCAAACAGCTAAAAATTAACTAGGAGTTTCATTTAGGATGTTCTTTATACTGCTTTAGAGTCAAGGTATTTAACTTCACTGAATGAACTAGGACATTGTTTATGCTGTCTGTAAACCCGCATTTTCACCATTTTCTCTACTCACTGGAAACTCAACTCACTGGAAACTCTCTACTCACTGAGAAAACTCAACATGAGCCAGCAGTATGCCCAAGTGGCTAAGAGGGCCAATGCTGTCTTGGCCTGCATGAGGAATAGTGTGGCCAGCAGGACTAGAGAGGTCATCATCCCCTTATACTCGGCACTGGTCAGGCTGCACCTTGAGTACTGTGTCCAGTTCTGGGCCCCTCAGTTTAAGAAGGATGTTGAGATGCTGGAGTGTGTCCAGAGGAGGGCGACGAGGATGGTGAAGGGGCTGGGGGACAGGCTCTATGAGGAGCGACTGAGGGAGCTGGGATTGTTTAACCTGAAGAGGAGGCTCAGGGGAGACCTTATAGCTCTCTACAACTGCCTAAAGGGAGGTTGTGGTGAGGCAGGGGTTGGACTCTTCTCTCAGGTGACCAGCGACAGAACGAGAGGACACGGTCTCAAGCTTCGTCAGGGGAGGTTTAGGCTTGACATTAGGAAGAAGTTCTTTACTGAGAGGGTGATTGGCCATTGGAATGCACTGCCTGGGGAGGTGGTGGAGTCACCGTCCCTGGAGGTGTTTAAGGAGAGACTGGATGAGGTACTTAGTGACATGGTGTAATTGACAAGTAGGAGTAGGTGTAGGTGTTGGGTCATAGGTTTGACTCGATGATCTCAGAGGTCTTTTCCAACCTTATGATACTGTGATACTGTGAATGAGTCCGTTCCATCAAAGAAACTCACTTTCCTTAAGGAGACAGGCAATTCTTGTAAAAAACAATCAAGAGCCAAGTGACAAGGAGACAAGCTTGACAGTTTTCCTGAGAGAAGGGATAACACCTTGACTGGTTGAATTTTTCAGAGATGATCACTCTATTTGTTATTACTTTACCTCCTTTCCTTTGGTTAGGAAATCATATGCAAACCGCTTAAACCAGGATTGATTGTCTTTGATTGTATCCATTATTCATGGGTATTCACTAAAACTTCAGATGAATATTTTTCAGAGATGGCTTGTGGGCTTTGGGATTTATTAGGCATATGTAGTATACATTCAGTCATATATGAATATGTCTGCTCTAGAAACAGATAATTATTCTGTTATTCTATTACAAAAACCACAAAATTCATTTCTAGAGTTCTAGAATCCATTTCTAGAGACATGTTGGTGACAGTTATTTGTACTAAAATGGGTTTGAATTTCAGATTCATTATAATCCATAGCCCAAACAGTTGATCAAGGATTAATGAAAAAGTACACTTACTGACTAATCAGTGACCTGTGTTATTTAAAAAAATCATATAGAACTTTAAAACCTTCCTAGAGTACTTTTCCACATGGGCTAGAAGGTATGAAAAATGGAAAATGTGGTCCAGTGCATATTCCCCAAAAAATCTGTTAGATTTGTACTGAATTTGGTGCTAAAGTTCTCCCCTTTTTGACTTACAAATATGACTTCTGGCAGATGCAGCAATATCTGCTGAGAAAACAAGCCTAGTTTTGTACCGAACTGTAAGCAGAGTTGAAATCAGTAACAGGTGTAATTATATAGCTGAAAACAGGATATTTTAGTTGGTCTTCTTGAAATTCTGAAAGAAGAGTTGAACCTGTAGACCACCAACTACACCAGAATGACAACTATTTTTCGTTACTTTTGTTTAGTGGATAATGTACAAAGCTCAGATCAGTCCTTAAACCTTCACAGTCATTTTTTGCTGCTTTTCAATTTTGTGGCTCATGTAATTTTTAACTTTGCATTATCTTATTTAAACGGTTATGGATGTCCTAGAGAGGATTAATAACATTTGGCAGACTTGTATGTGTCTCTATCATCTACATTTATTAAAGTAAAATAATACTTCTCTAAGTATGAACATCTCATAATGATTGTTGCATTTTATTGCCTGGAGGGTTTTGTTCACACTTAGTCAAGATTCAGACATTTTTTCAAAGATCAAGAAATACTTCAGCCAGCCACAAAACCAGCTATAATTTCCAAAATGGAATTAAGATGGGTCAAAAAATATTAACAATCATCTAAGAATATTCAGTAATAAACACACTAACTTTTTTCCAAAATAATATAAAACCAGGTGACCAGAATATTGGCACAACCCTCATCATCAATTAATGCATTTTTAATAGTCTTCTTTAAGTTCAAAGGAAGCCATTCATCACTGATTCATCACACTGCTTTGTCAGGATTTTGTTATCTTTTTAAAAAATACATGTATATCCTAAGAAGCAGAATATATCCTGTGCATATGGTTTGAAATGTTTATAAAAATAAGCAGTAAATAATCAGAGAAAAAGGTAGATAAACTTCAAATTATCTAGTCTGTGCTTTGTTCCAGTAAATAAATATTCAACGCACACATATGAATAGAAAGTAGAACTGATTCCTTAACAACTGATAAAAAAAATAATAATTTCGGTTTCTTTAGTCTCAATTAATTCCTCTACTATTGAAAATAAGATTGGTAATCACGGCTGTTTTAAATAGAATTGCTTGAAATTTAGTGACTTCATTTTGCAAGAGCATTTAATAATCATTCAAAAGAAAATGCAAGTATTCTTAAAAAAAAGTACCTTCCGGTAGCCCTTTTACACCATGCTTAAAACTGAAAACCATTTCAAAATCCCTTGCTTAAGATGTACAAATGTATTTTAGTCAACACAACAATTTTGTCAGAGTGAGGTTATTCTTTGAAGGACCACAATGATCGTTATGCAGGTGAGGTGTAAATGAACTTTTTAGTATGGCATTTCAGCAATAAATGAATGTTGTTCTTATTCTAGATTCATCTATTGCACATAGAGACACATTTTATGCATTACTTGTAGTAATTTTCTCACTGTCCTTGAGGACAATTCAAGTGACAGGTGAATACAAAGACTTCCGTGGATTTACTATGTAAAATATGGCAGATTTCTCAGTCGGTATTTAAAAGTGTCATCCTTCTGCTATGATCCGAAAGACTAATAGTAATCTGCTGGGAATGTGCTTTTGTTGTTTCTACCCAAGTGCTGTGGCTCCAGAATACCCTCTTTCTGCAGCTGGTTTGGGAGCTATGGGTCCTGAGCTGCTGCTACAGAGAGGTGTGGCTCCATGGCTCGTGCCACAGTGGGAAATGCTGTGAGTAGCGATTTGTTTGAGTCTCTTGGTAAATACAGTGTTGTTAGAAATCTGCACAGGGCCTGGGGAGGAGTTCAAGTTGTGTTAAGCTGTTGTCCGTGATGAGTCTACACTACTTTGGGTGAAAAAAGCATTTAGCTGTATTCTATAAACCTTTATGAGCAGGGAATCATGCAAGGCTCATTTTATTTACTAGTCTGGGCTCATGTTGTTTACAAACAAAGCACAGCTGGTGTCCATGCTGTAGGTCCAGCACCTGGTCCAATTCAGCTAATGCTTGTCCAGAGCCCTGGCATACAGAAGGCAGATTGGGAGCCAGGGAACAGCTGTATTGCTGCCCCCAGTTTTGCAGTCACACTGGTAAACCATGAATCCTGATCCACTTTCCACTCCAGGGCCAAGGTGGTTTTATCGTGCCTTGTCTTCATGCATTCAGCCTGGGAGTCAGGGCAATTCTGTCAAAAGGCCATCTGCCTCTCAGCTGAAGTGTATCAGACCTCAGAGGTTCAGAGACATGACATTTCTAGAACAAAATGTATCTTTTTCCCGGAAGTTTTACAGTCAGCTTTGTTCAGGACAATTCTACTGCAGGGATAATTTTCTAATTCTTTACTAGAACACTGATCACTGCAGCCCACAACTCCCTATAGAGTATCAAGAAGAGAAAATGCCGGAAGGTATCACTAGGGATGTCTTCTGCTGTCTCACTGCTACCTTCTGTCCCTTGATGACACAACACGTTCCTGCACACGTAGACCAATGGCCCTGGCCCTCCACACAGATACTAAGTCACAAACAAGATAAAACCAGATCAAGATAAGGTAACTCAAAACTGCTTTTGTTTCAGTTTTCATTACAGTTAGAGTGTCTTTAACAGTGGCTTAAAAATAAGTATAGTTTGTGGTATAATGGATTAAAAATAAATACGGTTATTTGGTTTTCACAGAAACAAAACATATTCAAAGATCCACTGGTCCACGTAACTAGTTATATTGCCTTTGTTCCATAATATAGAAAATAGTGTACTGTAATACTGAGACTGATAATACTGAGATTGATTATTCATGACGCTGGGCAGTCACAGCCTACATTCACTTGATATATAATTGATAATGTTCACTATATAAAGTGAAAGCCAGATATAAAGTGAATAAGCCTGTGGGGCCATGTCAGCTTTTGATTTTCAGTCATGTTGAGGAGTGTATGCAGATCAGCTCTTCATTAATTAACTGAAATATTTACTGTGGAAAAGCTTAATTATACTTCTTTTTTGTCACACTGAATTACAAAATAAATTAACACAGACACTGAACAGGACAAAGCATAAAACAATGCTAAGACACAATATTTGGTTAAAATTATTAGAACTTCACATATGAATCCAACTGAATGCCTGTTGGCCATTCATAATATTAAGTAAGAGAGTACAAGAAAATAGTTCAACATATACACAAACTTTATGACCTCCTAATCTATAAAACTGTAATTGTCATTCAAATAAGAATTATTTCCAAGTGGGAATAGGAAATCATCTACTCTAAATAAACAAACTACTTTGAATTGAATGGCCACCACCTTACCACAACAGTCAGGCTTTTAAATCTCCAGGGATGGAGACTACACAATTTCTCTGCATTTGTGCTCATTGCCTCTTGTCCTGTCAGTGGGCACCACTGAGAAGAGTGTGTTTTCCTTTTCTTCATTCCTTCCCATCAAGTACTTGCACATAGTAATGAAATACCCCTGATTCTTCTTTTCTCTGGGCTGAACAAATTCTAGCTTTCTCTGCCCCTCCTCACATGACATGCTCCAGTCCCTTTACCATCTTTGTGTCTCTATTCTGGACACACTTCATTAAGTTAATGTTTGTCGCACTGTAGAGCTTAGAACCAGACACAGCACTCCAGTACAAAGGTGAAAGTGGTGGCTCTCTGTCCATGTACAATATCAGGTTTTTAACTTATCGTTGGGAACTGGATCACCATCATAGTGGCATATCACTCTGTTTCATTAATGTTACACGTGCCTCAATTTGTATAATTAGAACTGACACTACTTGGCACTACAAAACACATACTTTGATGAATTTATTTCTGTAAATCCGTTAATAATGTCAAAGTGTTATAACATAAGCCATATAGAGTGAGCTCTCTTAAAATTATACAAGAAAATGTTACATAATAGTGCTTTGTACCAATAATAAAGTACATACTCACTGATTCCATTGACATTTCCATCAGTTCCACTAATTAGCTTGTTTCTATATATATTGACTCTTTTCATTGACCTTAGCAGAATGCTACAAACTCATTTATTGTCTTAATAGTCCATATATTCAATACCTCAGTAATTTATTCAACCCATAAGGCACTCCTCCTTGACATTATTGCCCAGTTTATGTACACTACAGAACAAACTCTCTATAGTTACAACAAACACTAATCAAATGGCAAAGGCTTTCTGGCAGTCTGCTCCAAATATTAAAGACTTATGTCAACAAAATTAACTTTTATTATCCTTGTTTGCATGGTATTTATACCTTGTGTAGATTAATGGATCTCACGCCTCCAGCTGTAGATCTCTAAAGTTCCTTCACACTGAACTTTATTTCCCTTTTGCTTTAACTAATTGAACAGCTGCTCTACATAACTGCTCATGGCATTAGCTGTGGAAACTCCCAGAGTCAGACAAGGTGACAGCTTTTTTTGTCAGGGACTTGTGTGATTTAGCTCAACGATGTAATTGGTAGATATGAACTAAAACCACAATTTTGTGAAAGCACATCGCAAAGCTGAGAAGTACTGTCAGAACAAAACACAAAACAAAGCAGTACTTTCCCAGATTTACTGCAACATTTAATAGCTAGGGTATCTATCACTGAGGACATCTCATTGGTAAAGATACATGACATGAAGACAAAGACCATTATAGAGCTGAATGAAAATAGCTTGAAAGACAAAGTATTTTGTTTAAAAAAAATCCAACTGGAGGTTCCTTTATTCAATACCAAGGATTAAACAAAGCAGGAGAAAGTAAATTTTTTTCAGTGCAAGCTTGGTCTATTATCCTGTCCAATCTAATATTAGTTCCTTAGGTGCTCGGTCAAAGTTATCCACATCCAATCTAAGAAAAAAATTACTGTAGTTCTACTTATGAACACAGCAAAGCAGAAATGGAGAAATCAACTTCTTTTCATTTGCCACAGCCTAGAAGAATACACACAAATTTTTGTCCTTGTTGTCTTAAAGAATGATCTTTTCTTTTATGCAATTGCAATCTGATTTCTTACTTACACTTTCATAGATTCGTTAATGACTTGTAAATAGTATAAAATGAATCTCTATGTAATCTCTCATGCAGGTCAAGATATGTTCATTATCACCAACATCAGAATCTACGCCTTATTTTTATTAGTACTGGTTCATTTTATCATTCCACTGTTATCCCTTACAGAAGGTTTTTTTCAAATTAAAGAACATGTAAGCACAATAAATGTCATACTTGCAACAGCTGTCCTTCTAGCTCAACAGTCTGTCCCTGACAGAGGCAATAGGGGATATTTCTTAGGAAGAACCTTGCCAGTATCTGTGGCCTATTCCTGTCTTATTCCTCTAGCATCTGTTTTCAGATTCCTGCCCAAACGTCTTGATCCCTGACTATTCTATTTATTGACCTGTTGATTTATTATCAACAGGACCATTTTGTGTGAAAATACTTTGCCCATAAATATGTTATATTTTCAACTGAGCATCTTAATACAGGTCCTTCCTCCTCCACCACCTTTTTCCATTCCTTTTTCTACCTGTTTTGAGTTTTTTCTCTATTTTCCAAAATCTCTACAACTTTAGACTTCAGAACTAGATGTAATAATAGTTGCACTGATAAAACTGAAAGAGGCATCATTTCCCATTTCTTCCTGGTATTCTCCTGTTTACTTAGCTAATGCTTCTAGCATCACACAAAGATTTCATGTTTAACTGGTAATCAATTACTATCTCCCATCTACTCCTTTCAAATCAAATGGCATGACAAAAAGTCGGAGCATTCTTCTATGGAATACTTTAACAGAAGAGAATGCAGACTAAAGTTAATTTGCTATGTGACGTGTACATGTTTAGGGCATATTTATGCTTCGTCTCTCTAAAAGGTTTATTTACTTACATTGGGTAATTTCCTTTGTATTTGAAATAAGATTTGTTAAGGGATAGTTGTCCTTAGCAACCTAAACTACCATTTTATTGCTCTACAGCTAGAACAATAAAATATTTTAACTCTGTTCTAACTGTTACACAAATCTGATTTCTGTAGAGCAGCACACTAACATAAGACAGCGTAAAGGTGCCTTACCTTCAAGGCATAGATGTCTCTGCATTTGTCCCATAGATATGATATTTCAGTTTTCTGTAAAAGAAAGATATTTTCTAGAACCCTGTCCTATTTAAATAATAGATCTATCACCTCAGTAATTGTTGGACTTAACTGTTAATCAGTAGCTTCATTAACAAAGGAACAAAAAAAGTTAAGATGTCTACTGTTGTCTTAAAGACGTTGTTTTAAAAGTAGACAGATAAATGTGCCGAGACAGGGATGGAGCTAATGCAGACATTCTAGAAAAAAGTAGTAATTATTGGATACTGTATTATTTTACTCCAAGTCTAAAAAGATTCTTTTGTGTGCTAACATTGACCATTGCTGAAATACCTTGCCATTGCCAGCTCATAATTCAATAAACTCATCTGTGTTATTTAGGTGTGAAATTCCCCCCGATTTTCTCTTACCTGCTGTATTGCTTTCAAATGTCCTATCTTCAAAACCAGCTTCTGCACAATATTTCATTACCTCCATCCACCTTCTTCTGTTTCCCAACCGCTTATTCAATTTGACAGAGAACCTTTCTGCATCCAACACTTAGCACTAGTGACTTCTTGTTAATCTTTCTCTAGACAGTTCTCCTTTTCCCATCATTCCCAGCACAAGGAAGGCAACAGAGAATGAAAGTGCTTAGAGGTATTCAGAATTCTGTCAGAAAACAGATCTAGTATATTTTTCAGGGGTTTAGAGTAGAGATAGGTAGTGAAAGAGCTTCAGTTGGTACCTCCAGCTTCAGAAATTCTTCCTCTAGCAACTTATCCTTTGTTGCCAGAAATTGTTCTGAGATGCACTTGATTCCTGAAACAAACAGGACTGGTACTCCCCACTTTCTTCATTTTTTTGTTTCTTGTTGTAGAGGAGAGAAATGTTGGAAAGGGAGGAGACAATGAAAAAGGGATTCTCACCCTTCAGCTTCCAAAAGGCTCCCTTCTTTCTCCCACTTTTTTAGTGTCTCCCCAAGCTGTAAGGTGAATAGAGGGGATGATGGCAATGGCACATGATGGCCATAGACGATTGCAACTGAGACTGCACTCAGGGTGAATATGAACTGGGATGTCTTTGTAACTTCCCCTCTGTGACCAGATGGGCATCCTCTGATATGGCTTTAGTTTTAGCTTTGACACCAGACATTCTTCCTGTCTGTTTTTAAGTCATGGTATCACACATTTTATCACTAGTACTGTGTAGCTCACTGCATTCTCAATGTTATGTTTTGTACTAATGGAAGAGCTGCTAGGACTGAAACTCTGGAAAGATTAGTCATTGTGAATTTGCCCTTAGTGACCCATAAAAGTAACACCAACAGCAACTGCAGGGTACGAACTCTGACAAAGTCCTAATCTACCTGTCTTCACGGTTTCCAGAGTTTATATTCCTAATTCCCAGAATTTTTAACTGACAAAAGCAAGAAAATATTTCCTTGCTTATGATGCCTATCACATATCACTTGCTTTCCTGAGGATACTAAGCTCTGGCTTAGCACCTCTGCAAATAGGAACAATATAAGTTAATACATATTAGTCTTCATAATCTTAAAGCACTATTAGTGGTTGTATATGTGGCCCATCCTATTTGATATTTCTTTTCATCAACCAACTAGTCTTTTGCCTCTTATATTTTCTTTACAGCATGTTTGTACGATGTAGAGAAGGTTTTCCCTCTGAGATGAGAGATAATCCTATTGAGATGAGAGACAATCCTATTGAGATGTGAAGCATTTAATACAGTGCAGCAAGAGAGGCTCAGGTATCAATGGTGTCATTTCTATCTAACCTGATCCTTAATCGTAGTTAGATTCTATAGATAGAAGATAGATGAACCAGACAAAACCGCTAAGTGACATGCAGTATTAAAGCAGTATATACTTACATGAGGTTTCTTTATGCCAACAGCCTCACACAGCAGTAGCTGAATTGGGAATAAAAAAATACTGAAGAAAGAGCAGTACAATTTTAATTGTGTAACTTGTTCTGGCTGTAGCAGTGGAATGCCTGTATAAGACAGTGGTTATTATACCATACTGCATTGAAAAAAAGCTACTTGAAGCTATTAAGATATTAACGGTCTTGTCAACGAGCTTTTTGGAAATAAAAAATTAAAATTTTTTAACATCTCTTTGACAAAGGCAGAAAGTGCCAAATGTGAAGAACCATCACAGGCCTTATTATCTTGTGTAATATTTTTCTATTGTATCCATATTAATCTTTCATGTTGCACTTTAGATGCAATCCTTTCTTGGCAGTCCTTGTTGGTACATATTCACTGTTTAGCAAAGGATATAAACATTACTAGTATCATTTTGCTGAAATCTTTTGAAAAGGATCCACAAATTCATACAAAATCTGTGAGCAAACCATAGAAGGTAGGTATTGCTTCTTTGAAGGGGTGAGCTTTTAACATCTATGGATATTGTTCAGTGGCTCCACACTTTTCTCCAATGTACCTTTGACAAAATCTTTGCCTTTCTAACTACAACAACATAGCCAGAATTGAATTCCACTAGAATAGACAAGAGTTTCCCAGAGAAACACTTATTGTTTCCTTGATCAGTTTGTCCAAGCCAAACACAGGGAAAATACCTTTACAGACAGGGTAGCCAGCCGTATATCACTGTAGTCCTTGTTGTCTATATTCACCATTTGCTTTTCCATTTTTGTTTACATTTTTTTCTGCTCTATTTTTCACTTAATTCCGTGTCTCACTCACTCTTGAAGGTAGTTGAGCAGGAGAGAGCCCTTCTCAGCAACATTTGGCAGTGGGAGACCTCTGAGACCTTGTAAAGCAAGTCCCTGCAGGCAAAGAGATACGTGCGGATCAGAAAAGGAATAGAGGTTAGATTACCTCCACAGACCCCAAAACTTTACCCCTCACAAAGAGTATTTCACAAGTAGTTCAGAAGCTGACAAGCTAAATGGTTGCACAACCTAAATGGTAGAAGATTCCCATTTAGTCTCATATTCACTGGAGGAAGTAATTGCAATCTTCACTGATGTGATGAGAAAGAAGTTATAACTAGTTAGTGTGTCTTCAGTTGTTGTCTGTGCAGGGTGAGACTTTGAAAATTTCTGCTCATTAGCAGCATTGAACTTGAAGAAAGCGCTCATCTTTCAACATAGCCCAAAATAAAATAGCAGCTAAGATTTGGTAATTACAGAAAGATTTAATCCTATCTTCAGAAAAAAACCTTTAAAATTCTCACCGTAACAATTAATTTAATGTCGATGTCTACACTGCTTTTTCCAATAGCAGTTGATTCTTTTTTTAAAAAAATGTGGTGAAAGGAGGCATCATGCACATCATCATAAGCACACACAGAAATCCTGTATACACTTCATTATTAACTTTTACCTTCATATCCTATTGCAGATGAAATACTATGGTTTTAGAAACTAAAGTGGACACTGGACATTCTAAAGACTCATATGATGAATATTGCATTCTCACTGAATAGAGACCATTTATACATTTTTATCCATTTTCCTCACATTTGATCTACCACTGTCCATGATGTGCAAGCTGCACTGTATATTAGTGGATATTATCTACTTGATAGTACAAAATTCTTTTAAGTTTACTAGAAATACAGAATTTTGCTGTTTCTGCCGGCTAAGAATATATTTTTGCAAGTGTAACATACTATTTGTTTTTGAAAGTTAAAAATAAAAGTCTTCCTATCTTTCTCTGAAAGTATTAATGTTGTACTGTCAGGAAAGATTACTGTCCAGAACTGAGCAGCTGTGTGATTTATTCTCTGCAGATATACCATAAAATTTGGTTATTAAAGAAAGACAGAGCCTTTGAAAATGGAGCATTAGCTTTGCTTTAAACATGCTTTGTCATTCCTCTTCAAGTTTATTTTTCCTTGAAAAAGTAGGAAGAGAACTGAACTTTCTCAGACTTTGCTCATACAGAATAAACACTATTATAAAAATAATAGACTATTAGTGAATAAATCAAGACTTGATACAAAATAAATAAGTTGTTTTCATCATTTCATGCAAAAATATATTCCAGTTTTTATGGTAGGTTGTATAAAAAAGTATGTCATTGAAGTTATTCTAGTGCATTACTGTGCAAACATAATACGTCTCATATTTAATGAAATTAGTACCTTCTTGGCAATAAGGTTCAGAATTAAAATATTCTAATACATTTACTATGTGTCCTGAAACCATTCATAGACTCCAAATCAATTTTAAAGCTCATAAATATGAATACTCTTTATTTTTACCATTAGTTGGTTTTGACTTTTGTCTTTAAAGATGATAACAAATAACGAATCATCCAACAATGTATAAATCACATGATATTGCAGCCATACTACTAGAAAATATTATAAACAAGAATTTGTAATACTTACTTAAAAATAATTTCTAGTGAAAAAGAGCCGATAGCATCTTAATACCATTTCAAAGAAATCTAGGCTACTTTTTTAAATGGGATTATTCTCTTGCAAACTGTGAGAAGTGGTCTGAGATGAAATTATAGAGAACTGATGTCAATGTAATTTTCTAAATGTTTACACTCTTTGCAAAATGTTCTGATTGGAGAAAGATGTCTGCAGTGTTTTTTTAAACTATTTGAAAAGTTTGAGCAGTAAAAATTAATTCCATACAAGGTATCTATCAGATGTCACATATATGTTTCAGTCAAACACTGAAATTACGCATTTCATGAAATGACTAAAATGTCACTGATTTCATTAGTAGATGAAAATTATACACAGACATTATTTAGAGTCATTGGAATTATTAATAGAAAAGAATATTTAAAAATACTTTTGCTAACAAGTCTGTATTTGCTCCTAAATGACAGATAAATACACATCAATTTACATAACTGTAACTTAGTTTTCCATTTAAGAGCGTTCCATGAAGTTGTCACAAGCAGCAGTTGCTTCCCAGTTTGACCAGTTTTCCTAAGAATAGTTTTTATATGTGCTGCAGGGTGTGTAAGGCAGAGGTATTCCAAGTATATTTTACTTTTTTTGCTGAAACTTAGGTGCACAAAGTCAGTATCTTTTGGTATTCTCATTTCTCCAAAGTTTCAGAGAATATCTTTGAATATGGGAAAAAAACCCCATTCTTCCTAATGTTGGTGTCACCAGAAAGCTATTCTGGAGTTGACCCTAGCACTCTCTTGCATCATAAACTATTCAGGAAAAAAGGAGGTAAAAGATCTTCTGAGCAACGTGGGACCATGCTGGAGTCTTCGTTGTTAGACCTCACATCAGAGATTTAAAGATTAATCATTTGACTTCCCCCCTCCAAAAAAATCCCTCAGTAAATAGATCTGATGTAGATTTAAAGTAGTTCAGAGGTCTAAAGCCATTCAAAAGGGGGACTTTTTCATCAAACAGCAAAAGAAATTTCTTCCTTACTTTATAACCAGATGGGACACATGACCCAGAGAAATAAAAAAGAGAAAGTATACTCAGAGTATACTTGTGTGCAATAAAATACTCAGAAGGGAAAAGAGCCAAAGGAAGCTCTACCTCAAGCTTACACAGTTATTGGGTACAGAAGAGCATGAACTAAAGGCTTGTCTAGCAACATTTGAAACTGATTGCTGTTAACCTCATCATCAAAATGTTTCTTGTTGTATCACTTCCTCTAAATATTATTTTTTTCCAGTAGTGAGGCAATAAAATACTCATAATGACAGGTTTAACAATATATTGATAATGTACGTCAAAAGGAAGTAGGTCTGCTTGCATAGACTTACATAGCCCGTACGCTATCACAGAATGACTGAGGTTGGAAGGGACCCCCCATCTAATTCAATCCTCTGCTCAAAGCTGGGTCAGCTAAAGCAGGTTCCTCAGGTTGTTCATTTAGGTTGGGGTATCTCCAAGAATGGAGGCTCCACGTGCCAGGATTACCATTTGGCCTTAAAACTTCACGTATGCAAAAAAATTGACTAAACCAAATGTGTTCAATTTGCTCCATCAGTAATATTTGTACAGGTTAGATCAAAGTTGTCCATCAACAGGGAAGTGCTGATAGGAGGAATACACTTCCCTCAGCTCTACTCAGTGACACAGACTTCCCTGGCTCCTCAAAGCTGATGCACAGGCTTTAGGAGCTAAAGAGCATATAAAATATGGGACATTGAACATTGAGGAACCATAGAAGGAATTACTGGATTTGAAAGAAAAGTGATGTGAAAATCCTCGCTATTCCACTTAAATCTAAATCCACTAAAAAGATCACAGCAGAATGCAAAATGAATAAATCAGATGTTCTCTCAAAGTGGCACTGTAAATTAAGAGAAGAGCCACTAGAACTCTATAAAACTGCACCTAAATCTAGAGCTTAATTTATAACACAATTTGACCCTTTCTCTTAAAGATACCTTCCTCCTTCGCACTAAAACTACCTTGAATAAAAGACTAGGAGAATCATGTTTCATTTACTGAGAATCTCTCTCCCAGATAAATAAAGTACATAATTTGGAAAATCAATATTTACCAAAGGTTATCACTATGCAGTCACACCTGAAACGATGGAGCTCTTTCATTTTAACTTCCTATCATTAACAAAACATAGCTTTCATCAGAAGATCCAAGCAGTATGCGAAGGAAATACCACTACATCTTTTTCATCCATAGATCTGTTACCAAAATTACAAGCTAGTAACTGCTGGTAAGCTTTAATGGTATCACGCAAATTCGTGAAGCGTTCCATATTTTTGGGGGGAAGTGTCACTTGACTGGAGGCTGGAAAATGTTATGCCTACTTACAAGAAGGGTTGGAGGGAGGATCCAGGGAACTACAGGCCTGTCAGTCTGACCTCAGTGCTGGGGAAGGTCATGAAGCAGATTGTCTTGAGTGCTATCATACAGGGGACAACTGGGTGATCAGGCCCAGTCAACATGGGTTCACCAAAGGCAGGTCCTGCCAGACCAAATTGATCTCCTTCTATGACAAGGTTACCCGTTTAATGGATGAGGGAAAGGCTGTGGATGTGGTGTTCCTGGACTTCAGTAAAGCCTTTGACACAGTTTCTCACAGTATCCTGCTGAAGAAAATGGCTGCCATCAGCGTGGACAGGTACAGCCTTTGCTGGGTTAAAAACTGGCTGGATGGCCGGGCCCAAAGTGTTGCAGTAAATGGAATTAAATCCAGTTGGAAACCAGTCACGAGCGGTGTTCTGCAGGGTTCAGTGCTGGGTCCAGTCCTGTTTAACATCTTCATCAATGATCTTCATGAAGGCATTGAGTGCACTCTTAGCAAGTTTGCAGATGACACCGAGCTGGGTGCAAGTGTGGATCTGCTTGAAGGAAAGGAGGCTCTGCAGAGGGATCTGGACGGGCTGGATCCATGGGCTGAGACGAACGGGATGAGGTTCAACAAGGCCAAGTGCAGAGTCCTCCCTTTGGATCACAACAACCCCATGCAGCATTACAGGCTTGCGGAGGAGTGGTTGGAGAGCTGCCTGGCGGAGAAGGACCTGGGGGTGTTGGTTGTCAGCCGGCTGAACATGAGCCAGCAGTGTGCTCAGGTGACCAAGAGGGCCAATGGCACCTTGGCCTGTATCAGACACAGTGTGGCCGGCAGGAGCAGGGAGGTGACTGTGCCCCTGTACTCGGCACTGGTGAGGCCACACCTCGAGTACTGTGTTCAGTTTTGGGCCCCTCACTACAGGAAGGACACTGAGGGGCTGGAACGTGTGCAGAGAAGGGCAACGAGGCGGGTGAGGGGGCTGGAGAATAAGCCCTATGAGGAGCGACTGAGGGAGCTGGGGTTGTTTAGCTTAGAGAAGAGGAGGCTGAGAGGAGACCTCATCACTGTTTACAACTGCCTGAAAGGAGGTTGTGATGGGGTGGGTGCTGGTCTCTTCTCACAAGTGACAGTGATAGGACGAGAAGAAATGGCTGCAAGTTGTGCCAGGGGAGGTTTAGACCGGACATTAGGAAGAATTTCTTCATTGAAAGAGTGGTCAGGCATTGGAACATGCTGCCCAGGGAAGTGGTTGAGTCACCATCCCTAGAGATGTTTAAAAGATGGGTAGATGAGTTCCTTAGGGACATGCTTTAGTAGGGAAACAGGTACGGTTGGACTCGATGATCTCAGAGGTCTCTTCCAACCTAGTGATTCTCTAATTCTATCCAGGGTATTCCAAGCTCATTTTATTACTCTGTATCTGTTAGAATTCAAATCTAAGTCTTACCAGTATTTTAAACCTCTGATTCATCCTTGCCATCTCATAAGTCTAAGTTTTGAAGAAAACAGTACAAAACAAAACATGATTATTATGACTCCTCTGCAAACATGAAATGAGATGTAATGGAAAATTTTTTTATCATCTGTTCAGCAACATCTTAGCCTTTAAACATTTAGATCAGCTGGACAACTATCCAGAAGTGCTTGTTATATCTCATCTTCAAAAACCTCCATCATTATTCAAAGTTTTTCAGATGTCAGTACTCCTGTCCACACTCAAGGCTCTTTAATTCTGTAACAGTGTAAGTGCACCCATTTTGTGTTGTCACTTGCCCTTCAAATTCGTATTGCTGCACCACAAGCCCTAATAGTTCTCCAACTAAGCCATACGCACCAGAAACTTACATTGTGATCTCTTGTTTCACTTTACCTACAACAGCCATCCAGCATGACTACATAGCATCCCCACAGACTTAGCTACATCAACATGACCACCAGCAAGAAATAAATCCCAGCATGAGGGCAAGGCCATGATTCCAACGGCCCTGCTCCTCTCAGAGGCCATGAAGTCATGACAGGGACCAGATACAGACTTTAGTCAGCCATGAACATCAACAAAATTTAGCCCTGAAACATTTAATGCATTATTGGACAAACTAATAGAATAAAAGTAATAGCATGAAAAACCATCTCTGCTTTAGGAATCGTTGAATCATATCAATGAATGTTATAAATATATTCTGGGGTGTTGCAGGTTAAACCCATATGTAGCTCAGCCCCAAACAGCTGCGCAGTCACTCTACCTCCCCACCAGCAGGAAGGTGGAGAGACTTGAAAGGGAAAAAGAGATAAACCTCATGGGTTGAGATAAAGACAGTTGAATAGGTAAAGCAAAACCTGCAGGCACAAGCAAAGCAAAATGAGGAATTCATTCACTACTTCCCATCAGCAGGCAGGTGTTCAGCCTCCTCCAGGAAAGTACAGCTCCACCACACGTGAGTCGGAGTTGGCAAGACAAACACCATCACTCTAAACATCCCTCTTTTCCTCTGCTTCCAGTTTGTATGGATGGATTCCTGTATGAATTAGCATTGCTGGTTTTATATAATGATGTCTTCCAATGGTTTTAAACTTCCACTATCAATACTTTTTGTAAAACCAACGGTCGTCTAAATGAAATACTCACAGAGGGTATCCAATTTTCATATGTACAATGTCACAAATCTCTGCCTGAATCTGAAAACAATATGGGAGTGTAACACACCTTTTTCTATACCTTTCTTTTTATCCAGACACAGATTTTCAGAATCTTGTAGGTAGTAAGATTCAGAATCTTATATTTTCCAGACACTATCATGGACCTTCTAGACAAACCAAGTTCTTTGCTTTACTGCACCTCTTAATTTGTGTTACAAAATTTAAAGTTTTATAAAACTCACGAGGACATTAAAGCAGTCCTATATAAAGAAATGTTTCTTTTCAGATTTTATCCTGCCATGTGAACATACATGATGACAGTACTTTGGAAATAACCATATCTCTGAAACTATATACAAGAGCGATTTTGTTTATATTATAGAAATATTAGTGCTTGCTATAGGGTTTAGATCACTTTTCACACTTTATGAGAGAGAATTGCCTGTAAAAAGCAAAGGAAAAAGTTTAAAACTGATTTTAATACAGACGTTGCTTTAACAAGTGCACTAATAATACATAAAATACCTTAAACCTGTTTTAGCAAACCATTTGGACATATGCTTGATATTACTAAAGACACATTTAAGACCACTAAAAGTTCAGATAAATATTAAGAAAATATCTGAGAGGTTCAACTCAGGCAAATACTTTTTCAACATACCCTTATCTATCTGATACTTCTTATTGCCTTGCTAAATTATACACCCTGTACTATTACAGCAGTGGCATCCTTCTACATCACAAACAAATCAAAGTCTGGATTATCAGTAAGCACAATACAAGTAAATGTATGTCTGATTATACTGTGCAAGTTGTTCTGTTTTGGGACTACATAACTAACCTTTTTCTAAACTTTTCTCTGATAATTAGGGAATTCAAACCAACTTTTTCTCATTTATTCATAGCAATTTTTCCTTAGAGAGTCTAGATTGAATCTCAGGATACTGTTCCCTAACCAAGAGTGTATTTTTCGTGACTCATTTCAGGAGAGAAAAAATAGTAATAACAACAAGAACAACAACTGATAAAAAAGTGAAAAATATATTTAAAGAATTATACAGTGATTATTTTCTGAATCTGTGCTTATGTACTCATTTTAGGAGGGCTAGTGATCGTTTTCCTAATTTACCTTATTAGAAAGAAGATATTATTGCCTGTTGATTTTACATGTAATTCTGTAAGTTTATAGTGAATCCACGTCTTTACTATCAAAAGGATAAATTGAGTAGCATTGCACGCACAAAATGAGTTCCAGTTAAAATTCAACAAATCATTCCTTCAAAGGATCTGGGATTATATTGCATTACACCGAACCATATGCATATGAATTTTTACACTGATCCTAGCCAATAAAATTGGCCAACTTTGTCAGCCAACAAACTGGAAATTTGCTAATACTATTTTTATTTTTGCAAAATTTTATTTGGATCTTTTATGTATATAATCCTTGTAGGCTTTTTTATAAAATTTTTAATTTAACTGTTCTTGCAGGTATAAATATTGATCAAATTAAAATTAGTGAAGTTTTTCAATGTCAGTGACTAATAAAAGAGAAAATATATGCACCAATATAAAATATACATAAAAAGAAAACCAATAAACTACCAATTGCAAAGCCATTTATCTTACATCTGACAGTATTTCTATTATTACCCACAGTGTACTTAATACCTCTCTTCTTGGCTATATCAAAAAATATGATTCCTTTCTTTGTGCTCCTTCTTCATTTTCTTCTGAAAAGACATAAGTAAAGCAACAGTTCAGCAAGTCTGCTGTTCTTTGTCCTTTCTATCTGTTTTCAACTATAATTTCAGTGGAGTAGTTATTTTTTTTCTCTTTAGTCTTCCATAAATACATTTGAAGAACAATTTACTAATACTTGAAAAGCACTCTGCAATTCAATGATTAGTGTATTTTTGTGTCCCAGGTTTTCCTTTTACTATTTTTCTGATCTTTTTCATGTCTACTTAGCAGACAGCTTGTAGTTTGAAAACCTTACATTAATATTTTACTCTGAGGTCAAAAAGCTCTGCTAACCTGGTTTCAAGATTTGAAGATCATCCGTTTAATGCTTAACTATCAGTAGGGAATGTGGTAGTGTTACTGTTAAAGAGAAAAAAATCACACGTAATTAAAAAAATCTGTTCTTTATCAGGCCTATTAAAGTATTTCCTATTTATGTGTGTAAGCATTCATATAGCTGTCATCTCAGTATTTAATTGATCCCAACTATTTGAATAGAGTAACATATCTAATTGCATTTCTCCTCTTATCTTCCTTCTGAAGGAGACACAGCTGGCTTGCTGTGACAGAAGTTAAAAAGGGAAAAAAAGTAAAAGAAATAGAAGTTGTTTTTATTATAGGACATGTTAAAATTTAAGTGATTCATATCTGCTGCACCAGTAGGCATCAATGCCTGTCCACAATGAGAGCTCTCTCCTCAGAAGCTCATGAGCCTCCCAGGGCTAGCTGACCTCTCCACCTGTGCCAGCTGAATGGAAAGAGAAGTGATCTCTGAAGCCGAGAGGGACTGGTCCATAGAGAACTCAATCTTTTAAATGCATTGTACAAATGTAACCTTTCCATTCTTCATTACTTTTATTCCATCTCTGGAAGCGATAATATTTTTTGATCCAGCAATTCAAGAATAGCTGAGAGTTATCATCCTATGTAGTCCAGCAATTTGAATTCAAAAGGGAAAAACAATAACACACCAAAAAACCCAGCAAATATGCCCAAGCTACCTCTGTGTCAACTTTTTAATGGGGATTTCAAGACAGTCAGGTGTGCCAGTTATCTTGCAAAAGACTTATTTTGCTATAAAATTTGAAAAGTTAGAATCTACAGAGGAAATATCTGCAATAAAAAAGTAGTCTTTTTGTCAAGATAAGCTTTCTTCAGTTGCCACAGTCACAACAATTTTAATAGTTTTCACCCAGGGGTTTGGGATATTTAAGTTCTATTCTTTATTGTAGATCAGATTAGTCAAATGCAGAAAGAAACAATTCATCAATATTATACTGAAGAAACATTCTACTGTTATATGCTAGGTCATATTACTTGTCTTTTATGACTATTTATTATTCATGAAAGGGTTCATAAATCCTTAGAATATTAAAAAATTAAGCTTAAACAAGGGTGTATCAAAAATGCACTCTAGCTGTGTTTTGTTTTCCTTCACTACTTGCTATTTATTATTCTCTAGTTTTAAAAAGTTCCAGTCATCCAATTAAAGAAAATTAAGATATAATTTTATTTATGATACCTATCACATTCACTGTGTAGTTTATACAAATAGTTTGCAAAGAATATATAGCTGGAAACATTTTAAGAAATCATTCATTTTGTCTGGTGAGTAATGAATACACCAAGCAGAAAGAGAAGGCAGTTTTGCGTATTCTTTATGAACAGAAACAAAGACTTCAGTTCAGCCAAGAACTGATTCCAGAGAAAAATTTAACCAATAGCACTAATGGCATTTGAAGAATTGTAGCATATGGCAATTCAGCAAAGTGTGATTCCCTCAGTATTACATTTATCTGTTCAAACACTACCAAAAATCATATGTATGTATATATGCATATGTATGTATCTATATATACATTCAGAATACATTCGTTAAATATATATACCTTCCACTTATTTCATTTCCTTGTTGCCCACTCACATCTGCGGAGAGTTCCTATCTCAGAGCCTACAAAGCTCTGGGTAAAAAGTATTTTTCTTAAAGAACCCAAATGACAAAGTTCTTGAATACATGTGAGGGTATTTTTACACATATATATTATAGACAGGTAAGTCAGCACAAGGTGCAGACAGAATGCCATAAATTATTGATGATGATGAGCAGGAGCTTGTAAGCTGAGTTACCTTCAGAGTTTCCACTTGTTTTCTGATGGGTATTAGCATTAACTGGCTCCATACAGCAAAGCATGGCTCAGATTAGTTCATCCTTACGCCTCCCACACAGTCATTTTCAAAAGCTATTGCATACAGTAATGTATACCTTCCTCTATCTGTCCCCATCATTCACTTTTCCACCACCATTCTTGTTTTTTTCCTTTATTTCTATTACTGTTTCTAAAATGGATTCTTCCTATTAAAACTGTTTAAGAAACTACTGCAGCCTAGAGAAAAAGTCAAAATTGTGTATTCAAATGTGATCTACGTTTCTGATTTTTTGAAAGGCTTTCTTCCATTACTTTAGATTATTGCCACTGTTCTAATTTTTCTAGGAATATAAAGGTTCTTAGAATTACAACAAAAATAAATAAATAATTTTAAAGATCCTTTAGGAGGTCTTTATTCTGCCATTAACTTCTATTTAACTTTGCCTATTTTTCCAACTTAAATGGCAATACATCAGCAGTTCACCACTCTACTGCACTGAATATGCCATTTCCTGTTTTATTTTTCCTCTCTATTCAGTAAATCCTGAAACGTGATGTATTAAACCCCTGATGAACTCCCAATTCAGTGTCCCTGTCATTCTAATATTAATCTCATAAAGCACTTATCTTTGAAAACATGAAAAAAAGATGAAAGAGAAAAAGACATTAGAATTCTTTTTAATATATTATGCTGTGCCATACCAGCGTAAGGCTTATAGTTTTGCTGCTGTCCTTAGTGATGAAACAGAATCATGTCTTCAGCTCTCCTTGTTTCATGAAAGTTTTCAGTTATCTGCCTTAGGGATTTTGTTCAGTTTTATTTTCAAAAAAATGTTAAGCTTTCATTAATGATTTTTCAATTTCTAAGTTGTCCCTGTCAGCTGCAACAGCAGTATCAACTCTTAGAAAGTTTTAGTTAAGGCTTGTCAAAGGTTGAGCTCTTATTGGTTTTCTGTTACGTGATCCCAGTTCAGCAAAACATTTCGTAGTTACTAATTCTTGTATATACATTGACACATTGACTGATTGAGACTAATTTCATGTTTGAAATTAGAGACATATACAGATCCCAGCATGAATTTAGTTCTGTATTTGCAGAATTCTTCTAAAGGCAACGCTGTATTTCAGAAGAAAATGGAAATTCCAATAATACCACTCTCCTGTTCTTTATGAAGCACATCTTGAGGGAGGATTTTTTTTTCCTTTGGGAAAAAATTCACAGCTAAGGTACAAACTTTGGATATTGCTATGTGAAACTTTGTGGTAGAGGATTAGAATTTTCAACTGCTTATACTTTTATACAATCTGTTTTTGACACATACAGTTTTTCCTTAAGGATATTACCGAAATTCAAGTTTTTTATTTAAATTGCAAGAGAAAATTATGTACTTGTCTTGTTTATTCCTGCTTTGATGGAATGCAGACTTGCAAACATTTCAGCAATTCACAAAGCGTTATCTCTTTGAGCAATTTATGGCAAGTAAAACCAATAGCTGGTATCCAAAAATTGTTTTCCACTCATATTTTGTTGTCACTTAAGGGATATGTAATAAGGCTTCACTGCTTGTTATTATTATTCATATTGCAGTAGTTTGATGTAATTATCATCAGAATAAGGCTCAGTTATACCAAGGGTGCATATGATGCACTTGCTTCCCTTAAAGAGCTACACTTGAACAAAGAAAGTACAGCTATCCACTTCCTTGGAAAGCACCGACCTTTGCAGGTGGTTTGCACCTCTGAAAGTGGAGGAATTGCCTTTGGCATTGTCACTAAGTTTGCAAGTGAGAGAAGATTCATAATGTTATACTCACAAGCTTACTTCAGTCACACAGATTTTCTACTAGGCCAGTTAAAACGAATGACAAATTAATAGTTCAAGAAAAAATTAGTCTTCAGTCTGGAATTATTCATGTCACTCAACATGTGACTTTTATAATTTCTTCCACATTTTACATACAAAATGTATTTCTGTGATTAATTTTATTGTAACTTTTTGTGGAATTAGTATAGAATCAAGAAAGATCTTGAAGAAAAATACTACTTGAATTTATTAATCAAGGGAACTAATCTCAGTGTGGATACGTAACACTTAGAAACACAAAATCACAGAATAAGAGAATACTTGTGTTTCGAATGGACCTCTTGTTTAACTGTCCTGCTTGAGCAGGGCCACTCACACCCAGTTGCCCAGGACCGTATCCAGATAGCTTTTGAATATCTCCAAGAATGGAGACTCCATAGCTTCCCTGGGCAACGTGTCCCAGTGCTTTGTCACCCTTCCAGTAAAGAAGCGTTTCCTGGTTTTCAGATGACACTGCCTGTGTTTCAGTTTGTGCCCACTGTCTCTGGTCCTGTCATTGAGCACCACTGAGAAGAGCCTGGCTGCCTCCCTTCAGGTATTTACAGACATTGATGAGTTTCCCCTGAGCTTTCTATTCTCTAGGCTTTCTATTCTCTCAGCTCTCTTAACCTTTCCTCATAGGAGAAAATCTTCAGTTCCTTCATCATCTTTGTGGCCTTTCACTGCACCACCTCCCGTATGTCCGTGTGTTTCTTGTACTGGGAAGTCCATAAGTGGACACAGGTGTGGCCTTACCAGCACTGAACAAATGTAAGGATCACCTCTCTTGACCTGCTGACAATACTTTGCCTAATGCAGCCCAGGATACCTTTAGCCTTCTTGTGGCAAGGGCATACTGCTAGCTCATGTTCAGCTTGTTGACCCAGGACCCAGGACACCAGGACTTAGCCAGATATTGGTTTGGGGTTTTTTTTAAGACTGTAAAATAGATCTTTGTAAAACAAGTTTTTGTAATATATATCAGCATAGCAGCTTTAAATTACATTGGACTTCTTAAGCAGTTAAAAATTATATGCAACTATTTCCGAATAAACAAACGTTAAAGAGAGAAAGGGAGGAAGAAACTACTTTAAAGAAACTCAGAGAGCTGTAACATCATGTGATCTAATCTGTAACATTGACCAATCTTATAAACTAATTGAATAAAAAGAAATTTAATATATTGTGTTCTTGCCATGTTCAGCCTCTAGGCTAAGTCTTGTAGTATGCGATTTGTCATTAGATTAGGGACTTCTACTCACTCAGATGCAGTAATAGAGGAAACTCATTTTCATTAGTAGCTTTTATGGCAACGCTAAGCAGAATTTCCTATGCTAGATCTCACTTTCTTCTTGCTTTCCATTCCTCAGCAAGCCAAAGTTCACCATTACAAAAATAATCTTGTATTTCCAGGTAATGGGGTGAATACTGACCAGTTATTTTCGTAATGATCATGTATGATTCTCCTATTAGAACAGAAAAAAAAAGTCTTCTCTTTCATCTGTAAATGTGGTTTTATTCTTCAACTTTTAGCATAATGCTGTCTCTTGAAAGTTTAACTTCACTCTTACTGCCAAATTTAAGATTATGTCTGTAGAATTTAGCACCAAAAATGCAACCACACCTCCAGGGCAATGTGTCAGATCAAATAAAAGCAATTGAAGGCTAAGCCAAAGAGAATCAATAGAATATATACTTCTCTTTGACGATAACAATGATACCTACATATATAGCAACACCAGAGAAGAGAGTGATCAGTTTTGAATATCCAGTTCTGAATTAAGGCACTTGCATAATTAGTGGCTTTCATTATTGTCAAATAACGATGTCTCTACCTATGCTGCCAGCAACTGACAGTAATTGGTTGCTACACAGTTCTACACATATTCAAGTAACAATCTAAAACTGGTCTTTTTTGAAGTGATCATTAACTGATCAATTGCAATTCACACTTAACATCTTTAAGGCCTCTGGTTTCACCCCGTACCTGTACTTCCGTAGCTGTCATTATCATTCCATCCTTGTACTTTTGGAGGTCCCTTTTGTAGTCCCTGTTTTTTCTTAAACAACCTTTAAGAGATGACTTGCGAAAGACATAACTAATGTTTGATTAGCCCCTTCTAAACTCACATCCATCCTGGCTCAAGGGTCATTGAACAGCTCACCTCACAAACATGGTGAAATATTAGATGATACAGACATTCATAATACTTTGGTAAGCATTATGAGCTACAGGAATATGACTGGTACATTACTAAAATTCCTTTTTAATGCAAGTAAGTTGCCATGCTTGAAGCCAACATCCAAATCAAAATGAGAAGGTGCTGATCAGTGGCTGAACATAGCTAAGTCACTCTGAGAAACACATTATACTAGGATCCAGTATCTCTGTGCCTGGTCATTCAGTTGTCTCTGGCTTTGAATACATACAAAGCAAGTGCATATCTACTACCAAGTCAATGTCATCATACCCCAAATTTTTTTTTGTTAAGAAATCTGGGGTCAGAAACACTCCTCTGAATATCTTCCACGCATTGCAAGAACTTCAGATATACTAAGAATCAACATCTCATCAGGAGATATCCTTAGTTGTCTTGTAATCAATGCACTTGAATTGTTCAATATTTCTGCCTAAATTGTTCTTCATGAATACACTGTATAAGCTATATTTTTGACCTAAAATTTTTGGTAGAATTTTTGCTACTTGTATGAAAATTTAATGTTCACCATATACAAGCTGAGTTTACAAGAACCACAAAAGAAGAACTCACCAGTTACACTTGGCATTATGCTGTGAGCCTGATGATAAAGTAAAAATAACTTAAGCTACTTCCTTAAAGAATTTTTATACCAAAGAACCACAGGAAAAATCAAGAAAAGTAATAGGATTGCTATTTGTTTAATGATGGGTCATTTACACTGGGCAAAATGCACCAGCCCTGTTTTTCTGGTTCATTTTTAATTCTTCAGAATCTGTGAGTTGGTTTGGTAAATGATACATTCAGAGGTATCAGAATATGAGCCAGGCATATTTTATGGCTTAGCAGAGTTCTTTGCTGACATTTGGACACAATATAACATCCAAATTTAGACATTTGCACATAGGTATTTACATGGTGCAGTTCCTATTCTGCCTACTGGATAGTGCAGGCTAAGTTTCATCTACAAAAACCTCCACTGTCACTAAGCGGAGGAGTTGCTCTTCCTGGGCACACTTCTCACTGATTCGCTCAGTTCTGCCCTCTGGTACCAGCGTAACAGCAGGGCACATCCTGCAGCGTCACATCTGGGTGGCAGCGTGTTCCCATCAGAGCTCTGTTCAGGAAGCTGTGTCAGCTGTGGTGGGTGCAGGCTTTAGAGTGGACATAACCTTCTGCTGGTTGGATATCATTGCTCTCTGGTAAAGTTGGGAGAGCTGGAGCACCCTTCCATGCAAACTGCTGCACCACATCCTTGCTGATGCACCATCCCTGGTTTGCTCACACTGGTCACACCACTCCTGCTAGCTAGTGCCCCCCAGGGGCTTTTATATATGTCAGGGGGCTGATTCGCCATTGCTTCTGACTCTGCCCAGGTCTCATCAGTCATCGTCGTGTGAGCAGCAGGCTCCCCCTGAGGCTTTTCCAGTTCAGGAAACCCTCTGTGCACTGCACTGGAGCGCCCCATCGCAGATGGTGCTGGCATTGGAGCTGCTCATCTCAGTGACTGATAATCTGACCAGTCACAAAGCGTCTTGTTTAGACAGTAAGTCAAATTACTCTCAAAACTCAACTGATTAGGAGTGACTAGGACTGTGCTCATTAAAACAGGTTCTTGGTTCTTGGTCTGAGGGATTTATTTGGGTGTGCAGACAGAAATGCCAAGTGCCATTTAATATAACACTGGAATATGAGTCATTTACATGGGGTTGGTGACGTGACATGGAGACCAGGGTAGGCGTGCACGTTTTTGAGCTGCATACCAGCAGAAAACTCTGGGCCACTTCAAGTGATGCTAGGAGTTTTGATGAGGGTGAGTCAAGAACCCAGTGCACCTGTTGCCACATACACGTAGACACAGGTATGTCAAGCTCAAAAAGAATCTTTTCCCAGATTACAAGGCATTTCCAGACTGCCACCAACATGGAACTTAGATCCTATAGTACTAGTTTTGGTTTTACATCTATTACTTATATTCTTCTTTGATAGATTTAGAGGTGATTTGCAATAACAGTTTTTTTGACAGTTTTGAATAATGAAAGTGGCATGAATAAGATCCCAACTGTGAAGATACTACTAGACACTCTCATAAGCAAGCACAGAAGATCTACAATTACACTTTGAGTTCTGAACTTGGTCAGTTCACAGGTGAGGCATGATATTTGAGACTATACATAACTGAAACAGCACACCCTTAGTGCTAACTTTTGGACCCTTTCATTTCAAAAGAGTAAGCGTTCAATAGTGGGAAAGCAAAGCCTTGAGAAGGCAATGACCAAAGTGCTCTTTAGGTAGAACTTGTACAATTACACAAATGAGAAATGCAACCAAGAAAATGGATGGCAGAATACATTCATTGTCACTGTGCAATTTTGAATTCTGAAGTTTATTATCATTCACCAGGCTAAACAAATGTAATTCTCTGGTTTCTGGTTTGTAGCTAGTTCAGAATGTGAGACCAGATCCTCACGTACTTTTAAAGGTCTCTGCCATCATACACTATAATTGACTGCTTTAGCAGTTCTCAAACAGTTCTTGGAATGTCCTTCAAAAATGCATTGAATACTTATACTGTTACTTATGCATGAAGAATGAAGATGACAAAATACTGCACACCACTGTAAGACTGACAGGATTTGAATATTCATAAATAGAAAATGCTGAATACCAAGAACTATGACTATTGAACCAAATAATGTCTCTGGAGATCTAGATGTGGTAACAAAAACTGACTTCATAGCAAGACTGTTGAATCTATAAAGTCATTAATCAAAACGCAGATCCACTTAAATGGACTCAGACTTTGGAGGAACACTAGAATATTACTAGCTGTAATTACTAAGGGATATTTACTTTCTATCTGCACAGGCAGATAAATAATGCAGATGGACTGTATTAACAAAAAATAACACATTGCAGAAAAACAGTTGAAAGAAACCAAATCACAATTTTCTAAACTGTTTTGAGATTACATTAAAGTACAAAATGTAAAATAAGCAGTGGCTTCCTCAACCCTAAAATTTCAACCAAATTTTACTATCTGTGTCTGCTTCAGTCATCTATTTCCTTGACAGTGTTAACAACAAAATATTCAACAATATAAATTTTCTCATCATTTGCTGCGAAGTTGTTAATGGACTTGAAGTTTACTGGAATATTCAGGACACTGGAATATTCAGGACACTGGAATATTCTGGATCTATTTACAAATTGATATAGCACTCTACCTTCAAAAACTAGGCTCAGCTATAGAACTAGGTGTTCAGCCCTGCCAAAAGGTTCACTTCCATGTGTACACTTCTATAACACAAGACAATGTTGTACAGAAGGAGAAAAAACACAACTTCATAATGGAAACAGCTGTTCAGCTGTCAACTATTTTCTCTACAGTCTAAAAAGTCCTTAATTAATCTTTTGGTGAGTAAACAGGGAATAATCAATTACATCATTGTCAACACTGGACCACAGTTACAGGGTTGTCCTCTGGTGTTATTGCACAAAATAAAAGTCCATTTAGATGACTGTAGTGATCCTGAGCAGAAGACCGTTGTATATGGAGAATTTAGCGATTCACATAGCAGTTAACCTGTGTTGTGCCTTCAGGTCATCTTGTGCTGCCCAAATCCCTTGGCTGCAGAATAACCTTAGCTATTGCCTTATAATAGCTTCGTCTGCGGGAAGCTCCTGTTTGGTACCAGCAATTGTGCCACCTGCATAGTCTTTGTCTGGAAGTGCAGCAAGATGTTTTCATGTTAATAAGCTTTATGAACAGAGAGGTTTTCTTCTAAGAAAATTATATAATAACTCAAATAGCCAAAAAGAAGGAACCTCCTTCCATGGACAGAAATTGCAGTGTTCCATGACAAAATCCATCAGGAGTCTAGGTCTGTCTGATGCTGCACGAAAACAGGGTGCCCAGCATCTGAAAGGACGTAAGATTTACTTGCTGTGTGTATTCCTCTTTTTATTCTGTCTCAGTAAAGCATCTATCTTATTAAGCCACTTGTTGTTGAGCCTTTCTTATTGAGATCCAGCAAGAACCTTCAAATATCTCTCTCTTGCCTCATCTCTGCCTCGGTGCAGAACAGTGGCATGGTGTCTAATCAGTGCAGATCACACAGGCACTAAAATCAGTGGGCATAATTTGTTTCATCAAGTTTCTTGTATTTAATCAGCATAAGTACTACATTGAATACCACAATATTTTTCAAATACTCAGAATAAGTGAATTGTGAGTAACTTTTCATCTTCTCTCTGCTCCTAGCAGACATTTCCAAGACACAGGTTTCTTACTATTATGTGTAGCATGTGGAAGCATTATTCAAAGATCTGTCTAAAGGTTAATGGAAGAATATACTTACAACCCAGCAGTCAGGCTCTACAAAGTTCAACACAAGATACTTCTAAGGTTAACGTAGAAAGTTTTTTCCATGGGATAATTAAACTGCTGATGTTACTCACCTCAAAGTGGTACTTAAATAATTGTGATGACATCTGCTAAGTGCATTTTGAGACAGTCCTTTATAATTAATTACTCATTTTCATGAATCATGCATCCAGCCAAAGTATACCTATTACCGGTAAGATGGTGGTAATGGAAATTTAATAGCATTTTTTATTTTTTTAGTGCATTGTGGGACTGAGATTTTTGTCCATCTTTGGCAGACATTGTATCTGGGTCATTTCAGTTAGACACCTCGACAGCCTTGATTTCCTTGGCTATATCTATACCTGCTAAATCATTGAATGTTAAGACCTTGGCAACAGGCTCAAGTTGACAGAGATGCACAGGCTGCAAGGCTGTAGCAACTTCTCTTCTGGGAAGGGATGCCGTGTGTGCAAAATCACTCCTGAGTATATGTTAAAAATGGCAAGAATTATAGTACACTCTGCCTGTGTGCCTAGCGCTTCTAACACAGTTTCAAATACCATATTATTTTCATAGTACAATGTGTGTATTTATTTTTGTATATTTATGTTTGTTTGGTTTCTTATTTTTAATAAGAATTTCTTTTAACCCAGGGACACATAAAACTTGTTTTAAACATAGTGATTGTTTTATCATGCTGTAAGTATGCTTTTTTCAAATAGGAGAGTATTTTGCTAACAGAATTATTACAGTTACGCTATCGCTACTGAGTGATAGTATTTTATATCAAAGGTCATCATATATCCTTATCTAAACAAAGTTCTTAACTATATATATCTTCAGAAAGCATTATTACAACTTTCCACCTAAGGGGTCTCTATAGGAGAAATTTCTGGCTGTGGCTGACTGACTAATAGCTATGTTTGGTGAGGTGACACTGCTCTTTTTCTTTTTTAAGTGGTATCTAGATCTCCCATATTTCTCCCTTAGCCTCCAGTCTAATTTTTTTCTACATGTAGTCTTCCCAAGCAGGCCACTTTTTACGTTTTGTCTTGCTGGAAGCAAGTGGACTAAAGGGAAAAGGTACTGTTCTAGGCTCCATACCCCACAATCCTTGGTTGTTGAGAAGGGATTTGAAAGAATATTTTGACTTCATCACTTTTAGGCAGGTTGATGTCTGAACAGCAAATTCCACAGTATCCCTGGCTGAAACACACATATTCTGACAAAGGCCAAGGAGCTACTTTACAAATATAAAATAAAATTCTAAGGAAGTTGCAGTAATTGTAAAACAAAAATGAACTGATATTTATGCAGTCAGTGGTGTCTTACTGTGATCTTCATCTATCTGATGGGAGGATAGGGAACAGAGAGGAAAGTACTTCTTAGAACATGACAGAGGGCAATGGACACAAGCTGCAGCTAGATTTTTCCCCACACATAGAGTGGTTAAGCACTGTCACAGACTGCCCATAAATCTTGTGGCATCTTCAACTTTGGAGACAATCAAAACTCAACAGGACAAGGCCTTGAGGGGCATGCTCTAGCTGATGCTGTTTCAAGGAGGAAGCCGTGCTAGATGACCTCGGGAGGTCTCTTGTAAGCTAAATTATTCCATGGTTCTGTGAAACATTCTCTATCCTTTTCCTTTACCATGAATACTTTTGGTCTGTGATTTAGTCAGTTTTCTTAAAACGTACGCAATCTGACAGGGGTTTTTTAAGTAAAATGACTACTCTGGAAAATATATGAATGCTATTTCATGTCTTGAAACATGTTATAGCTTTGTAAGGGCCTCACTCTGGCAATTTCACTTTAGTAAACTTGTCAGTAGTTTAAAAGCACAGTAGATGCTATTTGTATTATTTTAATTACCATATCCTAGAGACCTCACTGTAAATACTCTTTATAAAGAATAATATTTGTATAGATGGTAGCACAGATTTTACGCTCCTGAAATTCTATTTTAAACTAAACCTAATGACCTGGAGATGTCACTCATTTTGGCAGCACGTTGCATAATGCAAGATATTTAATGCAATGCCTAAACAAGTTGTAATTGAACTGTCCATCAATTTAATTTTGTTGCATGGAAATGGGTAGAAGCCAGATTTAGTATTCTCCTTTCTGTAATACAATTCATGTTCATTTTTTTTACTGTGTTGCAATTATCATTAATAGCTAATATAAGCTTATCAAAAAATCATCAGTAACTTAATTTATACACATGCTTTTAGGATATACAAGAATTAAAGTTTCATGGTAAATAAAAGTTTAGTTAACAGGGGAGGTTGCACTGCCAATTGCTATGCAAATGAAAGTCACTGAAGTATCATTCGAGGCTCACATACAGATCTATTCAACACTACAAATATTTAGATTTTCTTATTTTTTAATTAATTAATTATTACTGCTTTCTATATCATTTGTTATGTTTTTCTGATGTGCACCAGATCCTATCACAGCTGATAAGAAAAGGAAGACCTCATCTGGGCAGTAGTACCACTTAGGATAGAATGCAAAATAACTAACACCTCAACAGTGATAATATTACTTTGTCCACATACAGTGACTTAAATAACTGTAAAAATATTATAAATTCACAGGAACTATGGGCAATAATATCCACTTGAAATAAATATGGATAAAATCTAGCAGATGAAACAAAACAATTTGGTAACTATTAGGGTCAATTATTAACTAATTCTCTTGGTGAGCAAAGATACTCTTATGTAGAAAGTTTGTCTTCTGTAGTATGGGATAAAATCTGTCAAAGTGTTATTTTTCTGTTTTGACTGGTAATGACAGCTGGATTCCAACTTCCTCTTAATCAAATGACTGTACGAAGATTTAAGTACTCAGTGCAGCTCACTTACATTCAGCTGAATGGGACTGGAAAATATAAATTTTTCAAGCAGAAAATTCAGTTCCTCTGCCTTTGCTTTTCTTCTGAGGCAGATGGCCCATAAGCATTTCCTTTGACTTACATACTTCCATCATCCTCCATTTCTGAGTTCTCTTGCTAGAACTGTCAGATGCAACATGCAACTTCCTTGCAACATGCTTAACCATAGCAGGAGCTACTCGAACTTGAACAATTAGGAATTAGGGCTGTATCTAATACAAAACATAGAATACACATAGAAAATAGAAAGCAAATGAAAATTATTTAACTTCTAAAATCTGAAACTACTGCTGTGAAGATTATGTTGGCGAGGGTGTTTGGCGCTACAAAATAGCCTCTGTAGGGAAAGACCGCAAGTGAAGCAGAATTCTTCCACCCAGGAAAAAAAAGATGGATACTATGAAAATATAGAGAAGGTAAAAGATGAAGAGAATGCTCATTCTTTTGTTTGGAACAAAAGAAAGAGGTGACACTTAAATAAAAGTTTATGCAGTAGGTTTAAATCTGCAATTTACATCGTGTTTGCTTGTTTGGGTTTTTTTCAAATATTGCATGATTAACTTGCAGAACTCATTGCCAGAGGTGTGCTGGTTTTTGCTGGAGTAGAGTTAATTTTTTTCGTAGTAACTAGCTCAAAACTGTATTTTGGATTTGTGAGGAAACAGCGTTGATAATTTTGTTGCTGCTGAGCTTACACAGACTCAAGGCCTTTTCTGCTTCTTGCACCACCTCACCAGGAGTAGGCTGGGGGAATACAGAAGTTGGGAGGGGACATAGGTGGGACAGCTCACCCTAGCTGACCAAAGGGACATCCCACCCCATATGATGTTGTGCTCAGCAATAAAAGCTGGAGGAAGAAGAAAGGGAGGATGTTCAGAGTGATGCCATTTGTCTTCCCAAGTAATCATTACACATGATGGAGCCCTGGAGATGGCTGAACACCTGTTCTCCCCCCATCCCACGAGGGTGGACTGAGCAACTGGCTGTGAGGTGGATAGCTGCCAGCAGGGTTTAAACCATGACGACAGAATATCATCCAAAAGTATATATGCATTTAAAAGGAATGGGATGTTCATAGAAGATGGGACTTGGTTATGTATCTGAAA
The DNA here is from genome assembly GCA_033558235.1 of Neomorphus geoffroyi. NCBI lineage: Eukaryota > Metazoa > Chordata > Aves > Cuculiformes > Neomorphidae > Neomorphus > Neomorphus geoffroyi. The sequence goes on along the minus strand of JAUMJM010000053.1, from coordinate 545,945 downwards.
TCTAAAGGTGCAGAGCAACTTCCAGGTTATGAATCCACTAAAGCACAACTTGTTTAAAGACAGGAAGGTTTATCGAGATCTAGATTTCAAATAGAAATTATACTCTTTCCCTAAATATCTGGTGCTGACTAGTATCTGAGGTAGACTATTGTGTTATTCTGTGTTGACAACTGATCTACATGAATAGATCAAAGGCTGTAGCTAGGAATATTGCCAGAGAATGTAGCTGGAGAATGTAGTCAGAGAAAGCGTGAACTACAGCGATTTTACTTCAGTGCCACAGATCCATACTTTAAATTTGTAGCCTTGGGATTCAACTAAAGCAATTATTTCCTCCCCGTTTTTCTTAAAATAGAAACATATCGTTCTGTAAATGCTGGAACAAGCGATGCTTGATTTTCTTTTAGAGTTGTGCCTGCTAGTTAACTTCAAACTTAGAAAAATATTCGTCATAATTGTGGCATCAAATCATTGATGTCTAACTGTCCTTAAGTTATGGCAGTAATATGGTTTCTTTTTCTCTATTTGATGCCAAATCTGTGGGGTGTTGTTTTTTTGGTTTTGTTGTTGTTTTTTTTTTAATTGCAGTTGAGTGGACTTTTAAATAATTGAAGAAGAAATGTAGGGAAGCACTTACATACATGCAATATGATTGTATAAACCTTGCTTTTTCAGGAGTGGAGGCTGTGGCAGTCACTTTAATATCCTCTGCCCTGGCATTCCATAAATATCTACAGGAGCTGCTCAGTGACATATATCTAGCTGTTTCTTCTTACCTTTGACTGTTCACAACCACTACCAGTTCCAGCTATGATAACCTAACTAATTTCAAATATTCTAAAACTATGACACTCAAATAAAACAGAAATGCAATCAAGATTTAGACAAAAGAATTCAGTATTAAATGACAGTTATTTAACACAGATTTGTATGTTTCATTTCATCAACTTGAAATATGCTTTTAAATTATTCTCACCGTTTACTAATTATAGAGTTTTGATTAAATCAAACTACATACATAAACAATATTGGTTGTGAATCTGTCACCATTTGTTTTCAGAGTTAACACACCACTGAGACAAACACAGGAGTACTTTAAATTTCAGCTATATATTTATTCTCATCAAAGACTCAGAAATGTTCAATTCTAATTTATGAAAATCTGAACAACATATGGCATACAAGAAAGAAAAAAATAGTCTTATTTTCAATGCTCTCTCAGGAAGATTTGGCTCACAGATTTCTATCCTGCAGGGATGTAATTTCTAACTTTTTCCTGCCTAAACCATACTGATTCTAGAAATTTATGAGAAGTTATACTTTATAAATGTAATTGATTTTACTCTTATATTGAATCCAAGATAGATAATATTGAAAGACAGCCAACAGTCTTGCTGAAATTACTGATTTTTGGCAGAAAATTCTTCCATTTTTTCTTGCAGGCAGATCTACTTGTGAACAAAAGCTCAGCTAGTTTTGTACAGTCTTCACACGGGCTCATACATTTGTATAGGTACACAAACATGGTCAGTAGGTACTAGATCCCATAAAACAGAAGAAAACATAATAAACAATATTTTTTCTCAAAGATGATCTCTTTCAGCCTTAAATACGCAACCATGATAGCCAATTTTCCTCAGCTATATTATGTCTTTCCTTATTCTAATTGACTCTATATGCTTTCATGCTGGACCAAATAAGAGCTTCCCAGATATCTGAAACATTACAACACTGCATTTTAGGTGCCTTCTGTGGTGCCAAGTAGGTGGAGTCACTAAAGCCAGAGTAAAAAATTATCTTCTTTTAGACTGGGTCCATCTAGATCTGTGTGGAAGAACTTTCTTAGATATCAGATTAAGAACAAGAATTTTGCTCAGAAGGACTTTTCATCCGTATCATCCTCTGAGTGGCTGCAGTGTAATTTTCATACTACTAATCATTCAAGACCCATATCCACACCCATGAATCCCAACTAATGAATTAATTTGTGCAAACACACAGTGAAGCTGAGCTGTCACTGATATGTCCACTCACTTTTGGCTGCTATCCACTCACTGGAGAAGAAAGCAGAGACAAAGCTCCCATCCCAAATGCTCTGACCAGCTGAGGCACAACCTTGCTTGTGGGACACAGTCAGGGCTCATACACACTGCTGAGGCTGCTCACTCCTTTCTAGTGATCCCTGAAGGAAAGAGATTTGAGAGGAAAAGGGCACTGGGTGCCTTTTTAACCTTCAAGCCACCCCTCCCCAGACAAATACCACCTTTATCGCCTGAATCTGATCATTCAGTTCTAGTGCTGCCCAATGAAATAATAATTTTGCAGACAAAACTATTAAACATTTGCATTTGATGCTGTTAGATGAAAAACTCATTCCCTTGGTTTGAATAAGCTGTGATGTAGACAGCTGTTTCCAACTCCAGAAATGAGTAATAACTTATTCCGCCCCAGCGCTTTCCAGCATTTCTTTACTGCTGCAATCCTGATGGTGGCTGAGTAGGTCATGGCATGGTTATCATTGACAACCTCAAAGAAGCTGAAAGAAGGAGACAAGGCCAAGTTTTAATTTCCTCAGAGCTTTTGATTCCTTTGGCATTACTGGGCCTTAGCAATCCTCCATCATCTACTCATTACAGAACTCAAGAAGACACATCAAGACCAACACAAATGTATTAAAAATGTATTTACAATGTCAAAAGAATTATTATACTGAATGATCACTGGAAAAATGGCACCAATATATGCAGTATGATGCCAAAGATTCTTACATTCAAGCTATTGTCTCTGTAGACACAACGCAAATTTGATTATTTTTTCCACTCAAATCTATATTTTTAGAGTGGTAACCATTCCTATATCTAACCTGTGAAACTCTTAATAAGAAATGGTAGGAAAAAAAGAAAATATTTTGTTAAAAAAAAAGGAATATGTATTTTGTAATTTCAAAATTTAAATTCTAGAATTTAAAACAATTTTGCATTAAACTGTTGGCTAGGTAACTATAGTGGTTACAGCACACCACAGAAGAGATATGTCGTAGTGTTTAAGAACCAAATCCTTTTTCAAGTCTGAAGCTAAATGGGTACAAATTCAGATTTGTTTTGTGAATTAATTCATTCCAGAGCATGCAACTATACTTTATTATTATTTGGGAACTGTTTCTCTCAGTAAGAAATAAAAACTATTTTGACAAATTTTAGCAGGTCCACCAGTGAATCAGCGAGCTTGTGAAAAGCCAGAACTGATAAAAGCTGCAGTGAGCTTGAAAAAAAGTCAGATAAGTAATTCTCTGCACTTCATTCTGCTGCTAAATTAATTATGGTTTTTGGAACATGTTCTAAGAAGAAATTTAGATGACTGCATTGCTTAATACCAGGGGTTCATGCATCCTGATTTGTTGTTAAGGATATTTTTTATTAAGACTTCAGCTTTGTCCAGTCCTACTGTTTTACAAAACAGTGATGTAGTTAATTAATCCCTGCTTCAACTGAGGTGCTTTAGTAATTTTGCCTGTGTTTCTTTCAATGATGAAAGGAGGACTCCCTAAGCAGTAAGATAGCAAGTTTTTTATTTATCTCTAAAAACTGTCACCAAAACCAAAGAATATTGGCCTGTATAGCATACACACATGGATTATATTATAGTTGAATAGAATATAATCTGGCTTGATTTTAAAATGGTGACCAAAGTCAGCTATCAAACTTGCTTTAACAGAACATGAGAACGTCAGTCTTACATTGTGACCTAAAATTTAATTTCAACTTCTTCATTTGTTGTGTTTGGCTTATTATGTTGCAAGAATTTAGAAAAATCATTTAAAAAAAATTCCAAGAAAAGTATAGCTAAACCATAAAAACATGTTTTTTCATGCTACCAACCTGAACTCAGTGTAGCAGCTTGACATACAACAATGACGTGAATAGAAGTGTAGCTAGGCAGGGTGTGATGGCAGTGACAGCGGTCTGCAGACAAGGAAAGGAAGGAGCAAAGCACATGGACTAATGTGGGAGAAGTGAGGAAGCAGTACATGAAACAACAGCAGAAGACATCAGGCCTCAGTCTTGGAGGAAGAAAGATTATAAATCACCCATCAGGAAGAAACTTTTATTGAGAAGTTTTCATAGAATTATAAGGTTGGAAGAGACCTCTGAGATCACCGAGTCCAACCATGCCTGTCTCCCTACTGAAATTCCTATTTCTTTCCTATTTCTTTCTACATATTCGCTACTTTTTTCCTACTTCTGCTTCTTAAAATAAGTGTTCATAGCTGTTTCTTGTGTGCTTTATTTTTAGAGAACTAGTAGTAGGTAAGAATCTCCTTATACCCATATGTCTGAGTTGCTGCTTCAGATTTAAGTGTTCAGCTGTGAGCTCTATAGTTTGAAAATTTGCTGCTTTCAATTTGCTCTTTTAAAGAAAATCCCATTATTGAACACAGAGATGCTTGCAAAATTAGCCAAGGGCATAAACTGAAAGGAGCTGCAGTTCAAGATTTCTTTATAAATAGCATTAATCATAGTGTTTCTCTTCTCGAGAGACCAGCTGTTGTGTCTGTTTAAGAAATATACACCTATTAGGCAAGAAGCCGAATAAATAAATGTTGATATTTTTGTGATAAATATAAATATAAATATATATATATGTAGGTTTATAGGTATGTATTTGGAATATATTCAATTTATTCACTGAATTTGAAATAGATCAAATATATTTGAAATATATGTTTAGATAATACATCTTAAAAATATATGTGCATTTCAAATGATGCTACTTGTCATTAGTTGCAACGGATGAATCTAAAAATACAAATATTTTTATGCTGCACTAACATTTTAAGAAGTACAGCTGTTAAGACAGACATATCCAATTACAGTGGTAAAATAAGTTGTAATGTAAGTTATGTGAGTAGTTCCCACAGGTTTTCCTCAGTACTTTCTCCTAGTGTTAGAAATCGATATCACTAATAAAGGTGAGGTGACATCAGGAATCATCATCAGCCTAAGAGCATCATGTATGTTGTTTCATAAGTAGAGGCTAGCTGTCTATGTCATTGGAAGATGTTGTATTTCATAAGAACTTTCATGACTGTTTTGTAGAAATTCAATCAAATGCAGGGATAGTTCCTATCTGGACAGCAGTGAGGTCCATCCCCATGGGAACTTCCTAACCTTCAATAAAATCTTACTGTGATTTCCCCCCTTGCTGAGCAGGGATGGTGAATGTCAGCACTAAGCCCAGCACGATGACTCACCAGGAAGACGTACACACAGCCAGAAGCAGATGGGATTGCCCAGTGAAAATTAACACCAGCTAAAAAGGACTGGAACCACAGTTAGAGTAATATTTGCCTTATTGTGATGGGAAATATTTCATTTTTTCAATTTAAGTTCCTAATTTTAGAGCTTTTAATACTTGCTTCTGACTTAATTCTTACCATGTGACTTTACGAGATGTTGAAACATCTGAGCTCACATTTTCTCCTGCTAAACAAAGAGATCAAAGTGAATATTTCCTCAAAGTCAGGAAAGAAGAAAGTATATGAGCTTTGGAAGAGGGGACAGGCATCCCAGGAAGACTGCAAATGTGAGGTGAGATCGTGAGGGAAAAAAATCAGAAGGGCTAAAGCCCAACTAGGACTTCAACTTGACACTTCGGTCAAAGAAAATAAAAAGAATTTCTTTAAATATACCAGCAGCAACAGGAGGACAAAAGAGAGCCCCTTCAGCCGGGAGATAGTGGGAATGAAGCTCCAGCTGTCCGGGAGGACTTGGTTAGTGACCTGCTCAGCCACCTAGACATACACAAATCCATGTGGCCAGATAGGATCCATCCAAGGGTTTTAAGGGAACTGGCAGAGGTTCTCACCAAACCCCTTTCCCTCATCTACCAGCAGTCCTGGCTGACTGGGGAAGGGCCGCTTGACTGGAGACTGGCGAATGTGACGCTCATTTCCAAGAAGGGTCAAAGGGAAGATTCGGGGAACTACAGGCCTGTCAGTCTGACCTCCGTACTGGGGAAGGTCATGGAACAGATCATCTTGACTGCTATCATACAGCACGCATGGGACAATCAGGTGATCAGGGCCAGCCAACACGGGTTCACCAAAGGCAGGTCTTGCCAGACCAATCTGATCTCCTATGACAAGGTTACCCGTTTAATGGATGAGGGAAAGGTTGTGGACTTCAGGAAAACCTTTGACACCGTTTCTCACAGTATCCTGCTGGAGAAAATGGCTGCCATCGGCGTGGACAGGTACAGCCTCTGCTGGGTTAAAAACTGGCTGGATGGCCGGGCCCAAAGGCTTGTGGTAAATGGAATTAAATCCAGTTGGAAACCGGTTACAAGTGGTGTTCCCCAGGGTTCAGTGCTGGGTCTAGTCCTGTTTAACGTCTTTATCAATGATCTCGATACAGGCATTGAGTGCACCCTTAGCAAGTTTGCAGACAACACCAAGCTGCGTCAAAGTGTGGATCTGCTTGAAGGAAAGGAGGCTCTGCAGAGGGATCTGGACAGGCTGAAGCGATGGGCTGAGACCAACGGGATGAGGTTCAACAAGACCAAGTGCAGAGTCCTCCATTTGGATTACAACAACCCCATGCAGCATTACAGGCTTGCGGAGGAGTGGCTGGAGAGCTGTCTGGCAGAGAAGGACCTGGGGGTGTTGGTTGTCAGCCGGCTGAACATGAGCCAGCAGTGTGCCCAGGTGGCCAAGAAGGGCCAATGGCACCTTGGCCTGTATCAGACACAGTGTGGCCGGCAGGAGCAGGGAGGTGACTGTGCCCCTGTACTCGGCACTGGTGAGGCCACACCTCGAGTGCTGGGTTCATTTTTGGGCCCCTCACTACAAGAAGGACTTTGAGGTGCTGGAGCGTGTGCAGAGAAGGGCAACGAGGCTGGTGAGAGGGCTGGAGAACAAGCCCTACAAGGAGTGACTGAGGGAGTTGGGGTTGTTTAGCTTGGAGAAGAGAAGGCTGAGAGGAGACCTCATCACTGTCTACAACTGCCTGAAAGGAGGTTGTGACGGGTTGGGTGCTGGTGCTGGTCTCTTCTCACAAGTGACAGCAATAGGACGAGAGGAAATGGCTGCAAGTTGTGCCAGGGAAGGTTTAGACTGGACATTAGGAAGAATTTCTTTACTGAAAGAGTGGTCAGGCATTGGAACAGGCTGCTCAGGGAGGTGGTGGAGTCACCATTCCTGGAGGTGTTTAAAAAATGGGTGGATGAGTTTCTTACGGACACGGTTTAGTAAGGAGACAGGCACGGTTGGACTTGGTGATCTCAGAGGTCTCTTCCAACCTAGTGATTCTATGATTCTATGATATTTACAGCAGAATTAATTTGATGTACAAAGTCAGTCAACTATCAGCTACAACACTTCGGCATATTTTTTGTCCAGGTCAGACCTCCCACAGAATTCATGAGTATTTGAAAGAGGTGAGCCTCCCTCATCTCCTTTCCAATTTTGAGGATAAACTTTTAACTGTTGCTTGATAGCAGCCTCAGTGCCAGAGGATCGTACTTGGTACATTTAATTTGCTAGTATAGATATAGCCAGAGGGTCTATAAAGGTATTGTCAGAAGTATTGCAGATTTCAGACATCACCTGAACTACTGTGATCTTTAAGCTTATAGGGACTATAATGCAAACAGCTAATAATGCAATGTAAGAAAACTTGAAATATGGCTTGAAAGCATTCTACTGATTTATTTAAAAATCAGTATATGTTGATTAGAAACCCAAGGAACACAACTGTAAAGTTAAAAAGGTAAAGCACAGTAATTCTGCAGAAAGTTTATTTTATAGCGTTGTAAGTACATATGCCACATATCATGCTCAGATTCTTAAAGATAAGATTTAATGGTACTTTAGCCAATGAATTATTTCCAACACAAACATGAAGCAATAACAGAAACAGCAATAGGCTTACCAATACTTACAACTTTAATTTTCTGCTAAAGGAATGTAAGACCATTAGTGAGCTCAGAACATTGTCCCTCTGGAGTAAAATAAAATGGCTTAATATTTTTTGAGCTGCTTAAAGCATAGAGCTAATGTGTTTTCCCAAATTAAAGTATTTTCATTTCATTGTGCTGAAGAAATAATCCCTCAAGTGTTTATAATGCATAGATATATAACAATTGGCATTTTTGTTGAATACTGCATAGGAAATAAGGATAATGGATTTTTCAAAAGCAAGTTACAGTAGCCTCAGGGACCCGAGGAGGCGATACATAGCCGAAGTGTTCAAATGGACTCTTAAAATTAGTTCCCTGGTTCACACAAGATGAAATATGCAAAGACAGGGTCTGCTGATCTTATCTCTCCATTTTAAAAGCTTGCTATCCATTTGGTAGCTTAATTGTTTGTACATTATCATTGTTTGTACATCTATACTTCAAAAAAACCTCAACAACTGTGATGTTAGATCAAAAGTGGAAAGGGCAGAAACAGAAGAATGCACCTAGAAATGTTGCTACAGAAGAAAAAGCAATTACAACATGAAACAATTAAAAATTCAAATACAGTACTGGGAATGCAGGTGAAATAAAAACCTGAAAAAAACTCCATACTGATCTCTTGACGAAGTTGAGAGGAGTCACAAAAAGCAATAGCATAAATACATTTTTTTTAAATAAATTGCTAGTTCTTAGACATTCAGCTACTTTCAATTAAGTCAGCAAGAACAAGTTATCAGACCATCACAGAAGCTTGCAAATCATTGCATTCCTAACAAGAATGAAGTTTTTGAAAGATCCTTTCATTTCATAAAGTAGGAAAAGGTAAGAAGTATTTGAAATATTTAAAAAAGATTTTTATGTTCTTGAGTCAAACATCATGTTTTGATGAATCTTCAGGGATCAGATATTAATGGGCCTCAGTAGCCTAAGAGTAAGAGAGTGGCATTAGAAGAGGTTGACTTAAGTTCTGCATACCATAGTGGATTAAAAGCCAGAGCATTCACTCAGCTCGGATTGCATGTTTTAGCAATGAAGATTACACCGCAGAACAGCCAACCAGGCTCCCACACAGGCATTTACTCCACTAAGTGCACAAAATACTAACAGCTTAGCCTTTTCAGCAAGAGACAATTAATACAGTAGATGTGGCATAAAACACCATTTCAGCGTCTTGTCTTTAAATAGAACTGCTGTAGGGAAGATTGTTAAAATGTTCAGCCTGGCACAGCATACAAAGAAGCAAAGTGTAAGTTTTCTGCAGAGAGGAAGTAGCACCGCCCAGAACTCCAGCAGGCTGCATAACGATAGCAGCAGCTGCAGTCAAAGAAAGTTCTGATCACCAGCAATGATTTTAGATGCATCAGCATCTGCACTTCTTCACAGAATTCATTCAGGAAACTTTCAGGGTTGGATATCTTGCATCTTATTTTAGGCATACACTTGATAGACCTATGAGATGGTCCCCAAAGTTACTCAGTCAGTGTCAGAGAAACAGATAATCTTAAAAACATCATTCAACTCCTTCTAAGTGCCCATTTTAAGAAGAGATAAACTCCAACTTAGAAATTACCTTCTTTCCGTTTTTGCATCAACTACAGAAATCCACATGAATCATTAAAATGTAGCTTAGGTAAACTTAGGTAAACATAGCACTGGTCAAATGTATTCTAACACAGGCCTCACAAGAGTTCATGAAGACAGAAACAAAACGCATAGAAAAAACAAAAATGCATTCAAGAGAACAAACTAAATGAAAGTAAATTAAATTAAAGAAATTTAAAGCCTCAAAATAGAAAGAGGGAAGACAATTCCATAGCAAGTAAGTTAGTGGGATCATGTTAAAGCCTATGAAAAAGAAGAAACATCAGAATTATAAACTCTGTGAAAATGTATTCAAGAAATGTCAGACCTATGCTGCAAGTTTTGCATAGAAAAAAATAATTACACTCTGCTCCTGGGTTATTGCCATTACCTCACATTTATTTGCTTTACGAACCTGTAAAAGCAGCTGTTAAACATGCAGGCCAGTGTGTAATGTTGAGATCTACTAGATATGGATTCCAACTTTGATAATGACAGGAAATAAATCACAATTAGATTAAGAATTTAAATATTTTGCAAAAGAGAATGATATTAAGCATAGTACAATGTTTGTGTCCATATTAGCAAACAGGAAGCAGATGCAGAGGTGCTCAGGGCTCAGTATTCACCCTATAATCCTTCCAAAGTATTCTTACGTGAAAGCATTGTTAACTGCTACATAGATTTTGGAAGAAAAATGAGTTTGGACCAGCTGATTTAGACTTCGGTTGCTGGATCATAAATCTTGCATGCTATTTGTATAATATTGACTGTGAAAGATTCTGTCATACATCTAGCTGTGATCAGGCATTTGTCTTGATAATAAATAGATGATAGTACATGCATACACTGCACATAGGAATAGAAAAGTGTAGGCTTCCGTCTTTTTTATGAGAGGTATCTTTACGACTGAGAGGTGATTTTGCATTACTAAGGCTATTTTCTGCTATCTACTACAGAATAACTTAACTCTGCTCCTGAGCAGGGTAGGTTTAGGGTTGAGGTCACTACCACACACCAGCAGGAACCAAGCAAGTGTGCAAGAGTGCTAGTGAAGTGTGTGAGTGAATAAGTGCACATACTGTGTGAGCAGCTGCCTACTACTAATGAGAGCAGTTTGGGTTTATTAATTAAAGCTTAATGACTAAAGGTGGCTCTAAGAAACTCTGTTTGTGATCTGTGTTTTCCCCTAGCCCAATCTGCTACCAGAGAAGGGAGGTTAAAAAAATCTGTCCAACCTACCCTAGTTATCTCAAAGAAACCACCAAGAGCCTCTGCAAACACCAACCAAACTTATAAACTTCTAATGGGTTTCATACCTTTGGCGCTTGTTGTGCCTTTTTCTCCTTTGACTATTAAGAGGGCTTAGATAGGCCTGGAACAAATTTCAAGGTTTTAGATGGATGAAGCAGAATGAAACCTTGCCACAGTGATGTCAAAATAATATATAATTTCCTTTCAGTCAGGTTACTTTCTCCACAGTGGAGATGTCTGTATATCACACACGTAAGAAATACATACAAAACCTACATCTTAGGGAATTTCTTTCTTAGAAGATGTTATTTCTCTACACACTAACAAAGAACAAAGGAAAAGTTTTGTTAAAGGAAGTCCTATTGTGAAACAGTTAATCACAGAGTCACAGGACCATAGAATGCTTTGCGTTGGAAGGGACTTTAAAGATCATCTAGTTTCAACCCCCTCCTATGGCAGGGACACCTTCCACTACACCAGGTTGCTGAAAGCCTCATCCAACCTGACCTTGAAAAATTCCAGGCAAGGGACATCCTCAGCTTCTCTGGGCAGCCTTTTCCACGGCCTCACCACCCTCAAGGTTAAGAATTTCTTCCTTATATATAATGTTATTAATTTACCTTATAATCTAAATAGACCCGCTTATCAATTTAAACCCATTATCCCTTGTCCTATCACTACATGACCTTGCAAAAAGTCCCTCCCCGGCCTTCTTGTAGGTGCCCACTAGGTACTGGAAGGCTGCTATGAGGTGTCTCCAAAGCCTCCTTTTCTCCAGGCTGAACAATCCTAACTATCTCAGCCTTGATCTTCATGGCAGAGGTGCTCCAGCCCTCTGATCATCTTCATGGCCCTCCTCTGGACTAGCTCCAACAGGTCCATTTCCTTCTTCCGTTGTGGGTCCCAGAGCTGGATGCAGGACTGCAGGTGGGGTCTCACTAAAGTAGAACAGGAGGATCACCTCCCTTGACCTGCTGGTCATGCTTCTTTTGATGCAGCCCAGGATCTGGTTAGCTTTCGATGTGTAAGCTCTTGATTGGTTCTTCATCCATTCCCAGGTGGAGCTATATGCACTCCAGCTCGTCACTGACATGGAGAGCGATGCCCCTCCCTGTCCTTCCTAAAGAACCTTTGTCCTTCCATTCCCACACTCCAGTCATAGGCTCCATCCCACCACGTCTCTGTGACGCCAACAGGACTGTAACCCTGCAGGAGTGTGCATGTCTCTTAACACCTCTCATTTGTTCCTCATGCTACGTATCTGTGCATACAGGCATTTGAGTTGGGTCCCCGATGAAGCTGACTTACTGGCTGGAGCAGCTGGAATTTCTTTGTACTGCTCTTCAGGTGCTCTCCTGCTGACCTCTGATCCTTCTCCAAGCTCTGGGCATCTGTTGCTGGCACTGGCATCAAACTGGGGTGGGATCGATTGAGGTTCTCCTCCCCCTGACAATTTTTGTTTAAAGTGCTCTTTAACGAGTTGACAAGCTTATGACTGAAGATATTCTTCTCCTTCTCTGATGGACCAGATGAACCCTATCAGACCCCATCAGCTCTAAAAGTAGAAATCCTGAGCACCCAAATTCACTTATTTGCACATGATTCCCAGCAAATGAATCAATTTAGAGAATAGCATTTTAGTTACATTCAAAAAATAAACATGACTGCGGCATTGCTGGATTTTAAAATTCTTTTGATTAATAAGGGATACCATACAACCATGAACATAGTCCAAAACATCAGATGAAAGATTCGCATCAGGTTATACTCACCTTTGAATATTGAATATGCTTTGAGCCTTCAAACTTTTTATGCTGTTGTTGAAATTTGAACCTTTTACTACTTCCAATGAACATAACAGTAAAAGGTACCATGAAATTGCATAGCCTGACAACCTGTAAATCATGGAATATAAACTCTCACTCTGTTTCTTCTCTTTTTGGTCTAATAATTCGAATGAAGCAGCACTCATATTTTACCTCTCAGTGGTTCAAATCTGATACTTTAACATGGTGATAACTTTTTTTTCCAGGATAAGGACCAATATGGTTTTAGAGCAAGTTGGTGGACAGAGAGGGTAGAGAACAGCTAAACACTGTAAAAGGAACTGGGAGACAGTGCCTGTGTATTACCTTGAAGCTTGCTGTCATCTTCAGACTTAATGTTTTAAACTGCTGTGTCATTCTATTTATGATATCAGCTATGGCAGAGAAAAACTAAATTCAATGACTGATGGATGCACCTGTTGCAGTCCTAAGAATAGTCAAAAAAAGTGGCTATAGCCACTTAAATATATTTAAGAAAAAACAGACAAAAAGATTTTAATGTACTCTCTGATGTGTGTGCTTTTTCCTTGTGTTTAAGAGTTCTCAAGTTACAAATATTTAAACAGATAATCTCAAAAATATTTGTCAATTTCTAATAGCAACTGAAGTATCAGCAAAAGAATTAATAATCTCAGTATTCTTAAAATATTTACACTTCTCAGTGTGGTGTTTGTGATTTCTATTACCTGTTTTCCCCAAAGTTCACCTACAATCTTTTTTGCTTTCAAGGGATTACAGACACAGTCTGGTCACAGAACCGCAGTAACTACATGTCATCTTTCTTTCCTAATTCATTTTGTTTTCCTCTTCTTGGCATATTCTCTGGGGATTTCATGCATTTTTTTCACAGTGCTAACCTCACTTACCTATTTTTTTTTAATCTTAAACCTTGTAGTACTATTCTCAACATTACTATAATCTCCCCAGCTTTGAGTGTGAGCCAGCTTGACAAAGAGCAATAATCTCTTGCATGGCACCTATCCCAGCATGAGTAAAGGCATCCTGTGGCTAAGACACTGAGGTTAAAATGAATTCACAATAATGGTGCTTTATGATTACTCTTTAGGTTATTTTGGCAATTTGTTTATTGTTTCTGCTTTTCTATTTCCTTTATGATTATTATTTCTACATGGAAATGTTTCTTGACGTGAAACATTGAAATATTTGAACTTGTTACCTTTCCGTTAAGAAATTTTTGTTAGCTTTCTGATGTATTTTACATTGGGAGGAGCTGATGCTTTCAAGATTGTTTCCCCTTTGCCTTAAATCTGTTAGAGCTAATTTTGCTAACAGTTTCCTCTGAGATCCAGCTCTCAGCCTACCAGCACAGATGCCTGAAAAGGTTAGTGCTTGCAATCATTTCAGCTCTATAACTGATTCATATAAATGCATATGTTACGTGTGTTGAGATAGAAGGAGCAATACTTAGGAAACGCAGTATCCTTGGATTGTTTGTTTCTTTTCCAGGAGAAAAAAGAACTGCGAAGTGCCCCAAACATGTTACTAACTGGCAGGCAGTCATCTTTGCTACAGGATTGGATTATAGGTCAGGAATATAACGGCTGCTTTTTCTATTCACACTCCAGGTGTACAAAGCTGCCATAAACCCAGCTGAGTTTATGTTCATGGATTATCTGCAAATAGTCTTGAAGTAGCTTCTGTGTAAGATCTTTGCATCTTTAATAGGTAATATGGACAAGGAAAAAGGAGATAAGGACAACAACCCTGTAACTTTAGCTAATGCCATGCCTATAATGCATTAAGAACAGCTGGCTTTCAGACAATAATTTTTGAGATAATATGTAAACTATATGGTTAGTTTTCCAGTCAAATTATCATTTTAATGACTATTACAAGGCTTGGGTACACTTCAAAAATTTTTTTATCCCTCTCTTTAACCTTAGGGAAATTGCCACGTGTGTAATTTCCAAAAATGCATAAGCCTATCACTATTAATGGACTTCTTATCCTAAGTCAATTAAGAGCTTATTCAATGTTCTGCCTGCCAAAGCTTTTCCTCCCAAGTCTGTCTGCCTTTTCCTGAAGTTTCAAGAGAAGTATTTTCCCATATGATGTGCATTAAAACATGTCTATATATAGGATTGGGAACTTCTACACAGTAACATAATATAAATATTTTTTTTAAAATCTTAATATCCTGATCAGTCAAAGTTACATTGTAGAAAGTCTCTTTGCTTAGAGCTGAATAATTTTTTTAACTCTGATTACAAAAGATAAAATTAAACTCCCCCTACACTTTTAATGACAGAGATATTAATTCCCTTACTGCAAGTATTGCCCCTAATGCGAATTTCATAATTAGAATGATGAAACATTGTTGTAGAATTTAGAAAGTATTAGCATACTATTCAAAACTGACATGCAAAAAATTTCTTTGAATATTCAGGACAGAAGTGGTCAACGGCTTCCACAGATAAGGTCCTCCACTTATCTAATACTTCATATATTCGTGTATGTTCTCATTCACTCCAGGCCTCATTCATTAAACACTATCTGTCCTTGAAAGAGTAACAAGAGCGTGCTTGAAGTAGTTTGAATACATCACACATTCATACAGCTACTTGAAATTTTTGTACATGTACAGTATTTCAACTGTTGTACACCACCAGCAGCATGCAAATATTAATTCCAGTCAACATATGTCAAAGAACGAAAAGTTTTGAAACATAAATCTTGCGAAATAAAACTATTGAGAGAAAACCTCCATTAATGAAAAGTTCTCATTAGTGCCGTGGTATCTAAATTATTTGTAGCCCCTGCCTTTGTATCAGATATCACTACAACATATTTTGAATATTGTCTCAGGACCACATTTGGTGCCAGAAAATAAAAGTAGCTTTGAAGGAAGTCCATGCTTAGGCAGAGACTTCAGGTGAATGTCTTAATGTAACAGAGGAAGAATACCTGGATTCACTCTATTTACCTGAAATAGTTGTGCAGCCTTGGCTTATGTGGGCAACTTTGCAGCCAGCTGTCAAGTCAGAAGGCATCTTCAGCAGGGACCCAACACCATAAGCACAGAAAATATTCCCACTGAGTACAGAGCCACAAGAACAGTTCTCACCCACAGGATTCCCAAGTTACACAAGAAAGGAAAGGAAGCAGAACAACTCTACAAGTTTTGAAGCTTCCTGGGAAGAAAAGAGAGCTTTCGACTCAGTTGCTACAGACCTCACAGTCTGCATTGCAGTAAATGGATTTTCTTTGAGGAACACTACCAACAGTAGGACTTGGTGAAGCTTCTCCTCAGATCTGTGTACTTGCAGAATAAATTTCATTACCCAGCATAGGAGATAACCATCATATACTAGAAACTTAGCAAAAATGTACAAAGTAAACCTATTGTACATACCCCATATGTGATTTGTGAACTCTCACAACTTGGTAAACTCAAAGCAAATGCTTATCAGAACATGCAGAGGCAATTTTCCACAGGAAGAGGTCTTTCCATGCCAAATTTGAGCACTTGATACCACCAGCAGTAGTGCAAATGGTTCTGTTAAAAAAAAAAACAACTGTTTGATTTGTTTGTTTGATTTTCTTTGGTTATTAGTATCAGAGAAACATATTTAACTCTTCTTTTTCATAGTTTTCTAGAAATTGATTAATTTATGTTCAAAAAGAAAGAATAATCCTGTGGGAAGCGATTAGGTCTAGGAAACTGCTCCTCAAAGTTGGAAGTTTAGGAAAGTGATGGGCAAGTGAAATATGTGCTTTGAGACTATACTGGAGTTACTGCTTTCTGCAATGAAAAATCGATTTTCAGCAGACCTTTCAAAACACATTGCAAATTCTGAAAGTGTAAGAAAATCCATGGATTTTACTTCTTTTATTTAATTTTAAAATCATCAAAATTTGTTTAAATATTTTGATCTTGATTGACTTACAGCATATCCCTGCACTTTGAGGGATCTAAATACAAGGAGGCTGGATTTTTTTGATTTATTCAGGGCACACTGGGGAATCTGTGCACAGAAGGTCAGATATTACAGAGGCTGTTTACTTGAGCCTTTGTGTACCAAAAGAGAAAAGTAAACTCCCTGCAAATCTTCTTACACACAAAAATATATATTTTTGCTACACTGGAGAGCAGGCTGTAAGTAGAGAAAAACAGAAAAGGTTTTTAGTAAGGTCACCACTTTTACAAGACTTTAACTAATTCTAAAACCACAAAATAAGATCTAAAATGACTGCAAGTCTGCAGATATAGTCTAAAATTCTTGTCACTGACTGATACTATGTTCGTCATTAAGCATCTATACTTGTGATAACACTGAGAAAAACATTATTATGCTGCTCAATAGATAAAGTATTATCAGCAGCAGTAGAAGGAGAGAAAAAATTCTATGTAAAAAGGAAAAAAGAAACCCTCAAAACCCTAGTGTTTTCCACTTCCTTTCTCCACTACTGCTACAAAAATGACAGTGTTTTTTAAAAGGTATTCTGCCACAGTGAAAGATGGCAAGGCTCAGAGATTGCACATACATTTCCTTTTTTAGTGCCAGTTTTACTGATAGCTAAAATTATAGTTATGATTCGACCTGCCTATGTCATGTTGCCATGAATTCCCCAAGGATGGAAGGAAGAAAGTCCTTGGAGGAGCTGCAATTCCCTTTGTCAACTCCCCTGGCCATACAATGGGAGCCAGATAGGATAGTACCTCTGTACAAAATATCTGCCTAAACAACATAAGCAATCTTGCTTAGGGTGATTATTCAGCTATGGTAGCTAATATGAAAACAAATCATGGTGTTGGGTTTTTTGTTGTTGTTGTTGTAATAACCAGATTGTTTAAATCCTACATAATTTAGTGACCTATTTGTAAATTTCTGTAAGATACATTATTTTCAGTTTATTCAAATTAATACACTATTTCAGCTGAGGCAGAATGGGGAAAATGGAATAATGATGACTGGTTGCTACATTTTAAATCTAAATTGTAATTCACACGGAACCATGATTATGTCAGGAAATAAACACAGTGGCCCAGAAGCATTTTTCAAAAATAACACTCGAATTTCAAAGGAGGAGCAGTCTGTTCATACTTGTTTTTTACTATGAAAGGTCTATTTAAAGATAAATAGTAGAGAAATCATTAAAAAATTTAATATTAATCCAAAATGCATTGCCTATAACATTATACCTACACCGGGTTTCCAAACACAGCTCCTAGAAGATTTTTATGACCAACATTAGCACTTATTCAGAATAGTAGAAGCACAAATTAAACACAGAACTTCACAATCCAAAATAAAATTTGCAGATTCAAACAGAGGTATTATCAATGGTACACACAAAACTGGGCTTGCAAATTGAAGACTGCTTTTGAAAATTTGGCCCACTGATCATAGTGGACTGGCTTAATTAATTTTAGTAGAATGGTCAATATTATTGGTTTCTAATATTGAAAGAAAATATAAAGTTCTCCAAAACCTTTTAAAGTAAAGACTGTAGCAGCTGATGATTTTTGTCAGATTTTACTTTTTACTTCTTAGTGATTTCAGTGAGATAAAAGTTGGGTCCTTTGACAAATGAGAACAGTTTAAAATATAGAGAAATGGACTAGGGAAACAAAACTTGTCAATTTTAGTCGTAGTTTACTTTGAAGCTCTTGGATTTAAATGACCCCGAATTATCAGCAGGGCAAAACCTCATGAACCAGACATTACAATACTGTATGTGTTGGAACTAGGGTTGAGGTATCATTCTATGACACAATGGAGAAAGATGATAGAATGATATAATCATAGATGTTTGACTATGCCAGATGTCTTTATATTAAAGGAAAAGTGTGTGTGTGTGAGGTATTATTTGGTTTCTTTTTTTAACAAAAGCATCTAACCTTTCTATGAGAAGACTGCCTCAATGTTGTGTCTTGAACTTTCTTTAAGGACAGACTGAGGCCCCTGTTAAACTTATGAGATCAAAGATGTACTCAATATTTCATATTTTTCCTTAGTTTAAACAAATGCTTTTTCAGCATATCAAATTACTTGGCATAGGTTCACATCAACTTTTTCGGGTAAAATATTTACCTAATAGATTAATTATGAAAGCACTAATTATTCTATATTTCTGTAAGGCAAACTGTACATTTCTGCAAAAGCTTACAAATTCTGACCTAGTGAGGCACTTCTGTCAGGCACTAAAAATTAGCATATAAATTTACTGAACCACTAGCAAACTTTGATGTTTTAATTCTTTATGCTATGAAATAGGATGTTCTTTTATTTCAGGAGTAATCTTTGATGTTGGCAGTTACACAAATAAATTACGAAAATCCCAGTGACAGGAAAAGTGTTGATGTGTTATTCCATTGCACGAATAGATTCTTAAAAGTACAGATGACTGACTCACTACAACTAAATGTATGGTTCGTGCAGATTCCTGCTAAGTTAAGCTGGGCAGATACATTGCCTAATTGGTACCCTATAGCTACTGCATAGATGTATGAAGAAATACTTTTACAGACATGGTTCCTTAGGAGGTGACTTACCATTTCTTCAAAGTGATGACAACTGTTTCATTCGTGTAGTAACATATTTTTAAACTTTTATACAACAAAACAGATGTTGCAGAACTGAGTAGCAAGATTGTTCAAAATATTTTCTATTGGGCTGTTAGAAGTCATAGCCCAACACAATGACTCGGCCTCCAGTATTTTCATTAAATTGCCCAATATTTACAATTTTTAAGTATTAGAATCAGTCTGTCTCACTCTTCCTATGAAACACTGTAAAACTGGAGATGGCCTAGAGTCAAATGTCGTCATGGTAAGAGGACAGCAGGCAGCTACCTTCACTCTAGAGCTCTCTTCCTAGTCAAGAGGAAAGCACAAATCTGGCTTTTAGGTCATCAGTCACTTTCAGAGAGGATTAAAAGTTCATTTTATATTTATCAAAGGTCTTTGCACTGAGATGATATTGAGCATGAACTGCCAGTTCTCAATGGTGTCCTGCTCACCACACAGAGTTGTTCTTGTGGATCTTCCTTCCTACCTTAGAGGAAAGCCCTAGGCAAACTGAAAGTTCTGTGGATACTTTCTCAGAAGAGAGCTGGAAGAAAAAAAAAAAGATGTCTCTACATTACTCTACATTAAAGTTTTAGTTTGGACTCGCTTCTAAAGTGGATCTTCTGAGTTATGATGCTTGGGTAGTGCTACAGAGCACTGGTGATAACTTTCTGACACAAGTGGCAGAGGAGCTGACAAGGAGTGCTGTTGGACCTTATATTAACAAAGAGGGTCTGGTTGGGGATGCGAAAGCTGGAGTCAGCCTTGGCTGCAGCAACCATGAGAAGCTGATGTTCAGGATCCTGTGTGGAAGAAGCAGTGCAATAAGTAGGATTACAAAATTGGACTTGATGAGAGCTAACTTTAGTCTCTTTGTAGACATACTGGGAGGAATCCTGTGGGAGAGGACTCTTGAAATGAGGTGAGGGGGGCAAGTGAGCTGGGCAGTCTTGAAACACTTCTTCCTTCAGGCTCAAGAGTGGTGTAACCCTAGGAGTAAGAAATCGAGGGCAATCTTAAGTACAAATACAGGCTTTGTGGACAATGGATTGAGAGCAGCCCTGAACAGAAGGACTTAGGGGTGCTGGCAAGTAAGAAGTTCAGCATGAGTCAACAGTGTGTGCTTACAGCCCAGAAAACCGACTGTATCCTGGGCTGCATCAAAAGAAGTGTGGCCAGCAGGTAATTCTCCTCTTCTACACCACTCTCGTGAGACTCCATGTTGGAGTACTGCATCCCACTCCGGGGACCCCATTATAAGAAGGTTGCCTCCAACCCAAACCATCCTACGTTTCCATGATTCTATAACTTCATGAGGAATTTACTAGTAGTACTGGCTTTGGAAATTCTCTGTTCTATCTGCTGCCCTAGCAGTTCATTCCCCTTTACTGGTACGTTTTTAACACTAATTTCTTCAGGAATGTGGTCAACAGCAATACAAACAAAATTGCTTTGGAAAAAGCCAAGGTGTGGCCTGCATAGGATGGATATGGAAGTTTCTTAAACAATCGCTATCACCAAACTGCTCTCATTGTGGAACTATGGACTCGTATATCATGGCTGTTAAACTAAAAAGGTTTCCTCATCTTGCAAAACATTCTTTTTCAGATCAGGTGCATATACAGATGCACCCAAAATAAATAGATTGCTCCTTCAGTTTTGAGGGAATAATATGACTTTACCATGTAATTCATTCTATCACATGTTATTTTTTTATTCCTAAATTTTAAATAGCCTAAGCTAATGTCATTTCTCTTTACATAATTATTATTGATTTTTTTCCTATTCTCCTACAAACGTAAAATCACAAGTACTGCCTCAGAGCAGATTAATTTCTGTACTAGTTAATGTAATAAGTTTGTTGACGTAATTCCATTAACTGTGTCCTGAAGTTAGTTTTATTCCCCCAAATTCCTTTTTATTTATCCCAGTAACACTCCTCTAATAAAAATAAGCCTAATTGTACAAAGGGAAAATAGGGAAATAGAGATAATAAGTGGCTTTCCCACTGACACTTAAGAAGGTAATGATGTAAAATTTTCTAAGTGAGAAGATTTCTTCATTATCATTCTTTAGCTGTCTTTGAATTGCAACGTTATTTTCTCAACTCTCCCTTGGAATTTTAGAATCATGTTTAAATATGTCATCATAAATTAAATCTGAAACTTTGTTGTGACTGCATGTATTTTCAAAACAAAAAAAACCCGCTTTTTTTTTCTTTGCCATATACTGAGTTTTTTTTTTCTGTAGAATTCTGCTGTAACTGACTGCTTGTCTATGAGGAACACATGACACATACTGAAGTCTTACACCTGACATTTCATTTCCAAATTTGATTACTCTTTTATTAGTGTGTATTATTACCTCAATATGAACCTCTCTTCTCATTCTTCTTTGTAGGAGCATTGAACACAACTTCACTTTGTTTTGGTACTTTGAAAAAGTCCAAACTATATATGGTTTATATCTCTGGGTAGATCTTGAACTATTCAGTAACACATACTGGTTCCAGAGCTCGAGTTCTTTAAAAATAATAATAATACTTCTTATTTAATTCAGATTCCTCTTTCTTGATGAAGTTTTCTCTGGACATAATTAACAGCATTATCTTCTGGGGCCAACACCACACGAGCTTTGAAAAACCCTTTCTTTCTATTTCCATCACAATGATAATGCAGGTAAAAATATCACTGCATTCATTTTTAAATTTTGTAATAGAAGACTAAAGCAGTGCCTTAATTTGTAGAGCCTAAAATAGAATATTTTGCTTTCAAAGGAACAGAAAATTAAATAGAATGAATAATGCTAGAAGCAAGCAAACAAACAAAAAAGTACTGTCAACGTTTTTGCAGCAGTATTTTTTCTGCTTACTAAACAAATAGCAATCCATATGATCCCCTTTCATTCTTCAGCAGATAAATTCTATGTCAAAACGAGTCTTATTTGTATTAATTACCCTTTGTCTAAATGATTCTCTTGCACAAAACATTAATAATGGCTTTTGTAAAATATCTTTGCTGAGTGGAGAATTCTCCAGCTCTGATTTCCTTTTTACACCATATGGTCTATTCATATATATCAAATTGGATTGATTTTCTGACCCATCTAAAACCCTAAATTCCAATTGGTGTCAAAAGTAGAAGGAGGCTAACAGTTGGTAAGATGCCACAAAGGCAGATGAAGATTACAAGAAGAATTAGAAAAATTTAAGGTCATAAGTGATAAATTAAAATATATATAAAACGTAGGATAATAACTATATGCAGGGTATTTAAACTAAATGATAATCTCTTGCTTAATAAAAAAAACGATCTGAGTGTATGGAGAATATGTCAGTGACTTGATCAGAACAGTAACAACATTTTTACAGAAAGCATGACATTTATAGCTGGATCTTTGTCTCTCTGAAGCTCACTGCGAACTCCCTTGGACATAAACGTTAATAAGAATTCAAAGTAAACAGCTCACATCTGACAGAAAGAGTGGCAATTGAATCAGTGGCTAGTTTTATGTATTGTCTTTCAGTGCATTAAAACAAAATTTCTAATAAAATCTGAAGGAACTGAATGGAACAAATCTGTTACTGGATATGCCATTTTTGTAAAGGAAATTACAGAAAGGTGACGGGAAAAAGCAAGTAACAGGATTATAGACATGGTTCTTTATATTGATTAAATTTAGAATTGCTGTGATATGCACTTAAAATTGTATCTAAGCCCTGCCTCTACTATTTAAATCCCACTTGGGGTCTAGAAAACCCATGTGGTTTTTCATGCCTCATACAGAATATTTGTGTAGTCGCAGCATATTGGAATCAGGTCTCACACTTGAAATGTTAGAAGTCTCAAAACATCATCTCATATATAATACTTCAAATTTGAGAGGGTTTCTTGTTCCCCTGATATCATATGAAAGTTATTTCTATTTTTTATAATTTTGGCTGAATAAGGATCTTCATTGGGTTAGTGAAATCATTTGGGTCATACTGGGCCATACTCTATTTTTAATGCAACTAAGCTGGATGCCATCTTGCTTGCAGGCAAATTTACTTTGGTAGCTCCATACATGTTTGTATGTACTATTAGTACAAGACATTTTAGTGTCTTAAGTTGGCACCCAGCTTTCTGGTCTTTACCTCACTTTGGAGAAAACAATCTGTTCTGCAGAACAAAAGTCTCCCTTCAGCCCCCAAACCAGGACTGAACCAGGTAATTACTCTGTGTGCGCGTGTGTGTATGTGACTCACTGAATCTCCTGGAAACTTCTTCAGCAATACCAATCCATAAGGTTTTATTTCCTCTTCAGTACAGTGAAAAGAGTAGTTATCCCCTTGACACTTATTTCCCCTTTGTACATTTTACCCCCTCTATAGAGCTATAGAATTTAATTTCTTACCCTTTGAGCTTTGTTTGCTTCTCTATAAATCCAGAGTTCCTCCCCTCTAGGAAAGAAGCAAAAGATTGCTCCTAGGCCAAGGACATTTAAAAGGGGTTATTTTGATTACTCCTCCTCATCAGTGAAACAGAGACTTCTCACAGCTCTTTCTGCACTCTCTCCATCTCAATTTTTCAGGAAGTCCTTAAAGGTTTGCCTACACTGCCTTTATTCTCTACCACTTTGCTACATTAAACCACAAGTGATTTATTTTGGCTTAACAGAACAGTCATCGTATGCAGTCATGAATTTATTAGAAGTCTAATTAGTGTTCTGGCAGCCTAATACAACAAAGACATATATTAATCCAGTTACAATGATACTAACATATGTATTCCAAATTACCCAATTATTACTAATCCCCATTTAATTTTATTCTTATATGATGACTTTCTGCAATCTAACTGTATCTCCTGGTGGTATGCTTAACCTTCCCACAACCTTTGGGATTCTAAAATTGACACTACCAGCTTCACTTGAGAAGAGGAAAGATTGGTTTGCAGAGTCACCAGTGACCTGAGTTCTCTGCTGGGAAGAGTCTGCTCTCATTTTATTCCGTGCTGTTGGGTCTGCTTAGGGTTATTTTTCACCTGTTTCACCACCCTGCCTCTTCTTATTCCATTCAGGTTAGTTACGCAACAATCACTTTTTCATTGCTATATTTGCTTAGGCCATACAACTGCAGTCAGTGTTAAGCTAAAACAAAACCATGCTGGGCAATAGCCTCCTAAATCCTACACCATTTTGCTGTTACAGACCCACAATTGCCCAAACAACTGCTGACAAGTTCTGAAGTTAGCCGTTGATTAGAAAGTTTGTGGTCAACTGCTTGGAGTATAAGGGTATGTAAAAATAACTGGTGTCTGTTGCTTAGGTTCACTTAATGTTTGCATTTCATTCCTCTGTAATGACAGGAAAAAAGGTCAATCAACACTTTATTTGTCCATGATACCAGTATAACTGAGTAATGTAGAAATAAAATAAAATTACAAATTACATGGTAGCTAATGTAGCTTTGGAAAAGCCATTTGGTATGAATATTTGGCACATTTTTTCCTACATTTTAGAATGCAAGTACGACTGCAAACCTTAGAGCTTAAAAACTAGAGAAAAACTGGATTTAAAAAAACATAATGAATGTTTTGTGGTGTCGGAACACACAGCAAATTTTTGTACCATTGTAGGAAGATGAGCAGAAAAGTGATATTACCACTGCAATGAACGTTTTCCTTTATTTCCTATTCTGTTTTGCATGGGGACTAGTAAATATAGACTCTCCTAGTATTTTTCAGGCAATAAAACAAGCTGTAAAATTCTTACTTTCTTCTAATTGTCCACTTTACTTTTTTTTATAAAGCATATCTGCCTCAAATGAAGCTGCAGCCATTTCCCTTTGAAAATGAGCTGAGCATAGATTAAAAAAGGTATAGCATAGCATAGCATAGCATACCATAGCATAGCATGGTGTACTGTAGTGTAGTGTAGTATAGTAATGCAGCTATTTGAACAATTAAAAAAGTGTATTGCAACCTTGATTCTGTTAATGAATTACAAATAAACAAATCAACAAATCCATAAAAATCATGTACATACATAGTGAAAGTATTCAACAAGACTATGGAATTTTTGGCAGAAGTATGCCATGAATTATGTACTCATAAGTTACTGTCTGACTTATTCATCAGTGACTCAAATCACGTAACATTGCCTTTGCTCATTGATTATAACTTTTCAGTGCTTTGACTTACAATCAGGTTTACTTTCTTTGTGAAACAAATCTTCTTTCTTAATTGAATGCATCCTGGCAACTTGGATACATTCATGTGATCGAATACTATTGGTCAAATGCTATTAAAACATAAATAATAAATCTAAGCAAACAAAGCACATGATACGACAAATCGTTCACAATTAGGCTAATACACTGGCTACCAAATGTAGCAAGCAGAAACCAGAGCAAAAGGGAAAGCTGAAAAGAGCATCTTTCACAGTGACACAAGCACTTCTTAAGAAGGGGGGATTTAGACATCCTAGTGGCCATTCTCAGAATTGCTAATTATTTTAGGTGCCCAGCAATCATTGGATAAAACTGATTACTGGCAGTAGGTTTCCAGAACTCGACTCTTCCCCCTCTCACAAGCTGAGTACTTGTTTGTGCTTTCTTTGGCCACAAAATACTTTATTCACTCTTGCATACTGGCATAATTTCCAAAAAATGTCTTGGCATGCTGCTGTCTGTAGAGAACCAGCACACACAAAACACCACAGTCTGCAGAACATCAGCTCCTCCATTTGGCAATACAAGGCAGATTCAAGGACTGGCAAGTAAAACAAAAAACAAACAAACCAAAACCCCCATATAAGCATTTTCTCAGCAGCTTCAAGAAACAGTACTAAAATCCTGCTTGTTTCCACAGTGCTGTTTAGCCACTTGCTTCTTGCTTCTTGTCCTCAGCTGGTGATGAGTGCTAAAAGTCTGCACTGATGTTTTCAGTGTTATCAAAACTATCTGATTTTGAAGTAAGCACACCGATCAGTCCAATATCCCTCTATAAAGACCCACTTGGAATACATCTTTCAGGAGTCCAGTTGCTCAGATACCCATTTTTGATCGTCTTTCATAATAACCTGCTCGGGGCAGTGATGACAAACTGAACTGCTCTCTGGAATTGCCTGAAATGCTGAACTCCTAATGGATGCAGTCAATAGTCATTTCTGCAATAGTGACAACAAAAAGAGTACCGGTTTGCCCTAGTCAATACTTGACTTGGGCATCAGGGTGCTCTGGTAAGGTGTACCTGTGCCTCAGGAAGGAGGTCAGGAGCAGGGAGGGATGGTTCTGCAAACTTCATTATCAACTCTCCTACCTACTGCTCAAGCTGTCTGCTGTAAAAGCATGTGATGTTTCTTTCAATCACCCTTTCTCAGTGAACAGTCGTACAAGGCAAGTTTTTGTTTGCTTGAAGTACAGCAGTCTCTTGATTTCATTTGATGTCACAGATAATCTTACTGTCTCTTTCCATTTGCTACTACTGTACGTACAATTACAGTATCTTACCCTACGCAATGAACTGAGGAAATTTCTGGGACAGCAAGTTACAGGGTATTTGATGCATGTTATAGATTCAGGAGAGCAAGGATGTGTTTGTCTTTTGACGCAAAATCACATATCTGTGAAATTTTAGTGATTTATCGTTGTATATTTTAAGCCACCTCTGGCACATTACTCTCCTCTGATGGGCTGTCAAGGCGTTATTCCCTGTAATTTGCCTCTTACTCATGAACTTAATACAAAATAAAAGTAGCAAGTAGACAGCAGATTAAGATGGGGGAGGGGGGAGTCTAATGCTGATCATCAATGTACCAGTATCTTCCTTACTCATTCTCCTACACTGGGGCATATTGGTGACTAAATGACAGATTCCTCATCAAGACAGGCAGCAGTTTCCCCGGGGCACATAACATTCTAACCTTGCCTTACATGCGATTTCCAAGTCAGAAACTTCTAACGTCTATTCCCTAGAAAACTATGCTCTAATTCCCCATAGCTTTCGTCTTTTCCCTCAAAACAAAATTAAATGAAGGAGCTTTTATTTTGGTAGCACAATATTAAATATAACGAAGTTCACAAAGCAATTAAGTTCTACAAAAGGGCCTTTTTCTTGATGAATAGAGCAAATATTAATGTATAAAAACTAAATCTGGAACATCTGCAAACTTTGGAGCTTATATTAAGACAACAACTTGACTTCAATAGCTGTGTGAATGTTTTTGTACAGACAGAGAAATGTCTGTAATGTCTGCATAAGACAATACCTACATTTCCTGGAAAATCTAATTATACTTTTTCATCTACTTCTCTTTAAAAAGCCTTTAACCTTGATATCTATTTGGCTTAGTAAAATAAACTATTTATTGTTTTAGTGCTAATAGTCTTCTTTTTCCATACTTTAAGCAAAGTATCATCTCTGGGTGTGTGTTTGTATGTATAGATACAAGCATATGCATAAACCCAGAAGGAAATAAAGGCAGGTCTGTAATATATCTCCCAGATTCTGCAGTTCATGTCTGTTTTCACGAATTCTGATTTTATTCAAGTCTTTTGCACAATTTGCAATTTTCCTACTGTCAGCCAAATCAGATGTTAATGAAACTTCTTGGGCATTATCTAGCATAATACACCAACATTCTGATTTTGATTTAAAAAACAGTGTATATTATTGAAAACATTCAGCACCTATTGACTTATTGTCTCTTTTCTATGATTATTTTCTTGGTATTTTGCAGATTTTTATGAAATCTCAAGGACTAGAAATGTTCAACTAATTGTCTTACTCCAAATTATAGGATTTAATAAACCCCAGAAAAATAAAAATTGTCAACATTAAAACACCTACTTGAGAGTTAGCTTCCATTTGTTATAATTCAGGAATGGCAAAAGCAAAGTCTTTTCCAGAATCAGGAAACTGAAAAACTATGAACAGAAGGGAAAAATGCATTTCACTAGTATCAAACTGAACCAGGCATCAACTCCTAAAAAACTCATAGGTTTCTTAAACTATTAAACCTGATTGTCCCTAGAAATAGATTCATTAGATAAGACTATCACAAACTGGCTTGGCTCAAATTATGTACAAATTAATGGATATATTTTTCCTCATCCTCCTCCAAATCATATGAACCCACTTACTTTCAGTATAGCAATACCATAACAGTGAAGTGTATTCATTAAATCCAAAAAGAACTAAGCATTACGAGTTCCTTAGCTGTCTGATGTTATCCAGTTTCCAGTGAATTCCATAAATCATTTACCGTTAATGTCAACGTAAGCTTCTCAGGAAGTCATATATTGTGTGTGAGGCTCATTATGTCCAGTTAACAAAGATTTTAAGTTTAAAAAGTACAGCTTGTAGACAAATAGAAACATTT
Source organism: Neomorphus geoffroyi (assembly GCA_033558235.1). NCBI lineage: Eukaryota > Metazoa > Chordata > Aves > Cuculiformes > Neomorphidae > Neomorphus > Neomorphus geoffroyi. Next base: position 517,430 of record JAUMJM010000053.1, on the reverse strand, counting down.
TGAAAAGTAAGGGCTTTCTATTCTACTTCTCTCTGTAAGTCATTTCCCATATATACTCCTTGTATATTATCATACTGCTAGGCCATTTATTTTGTATTTATACTAACTTGCACCTCTACTTTTTAATCCCACTTATGCACCATATTTATGAAAGGAGAGCATGAAGAAAGACCATGAGAGGAAAGGCTGGATGTGATAACAAGTTTGCAATCACAGCAAAACTATTATCCACAACAGCAAACACCCGTCAGGACAGCTGCCGTTATTTGCTGGTTCCTGGCAACTTCCAGTCTCTGGAACCTGGGGCAATCCATCTCCAAACAGGCTGCAGCTCATCTGTGTGGCTTTGCTTTCCTTAATTTTCTTTAACTTAAGCAGGAAGACTCACACCTCTCACAGTGCCAGCACACTCTGCGTGCACGTAAGTTTGTATAGTTATGTTAGGCTGTGGCCCAGACTCATCTCCTGTAACATTTCACACTGCCAGCATGTTGTCATACATTTTTCTACAGCCATGGAGTGAGATAAATGGGTTTTTTTACGCACAGGGTGGACGGGAGCAAAAAAGCTTGAGCTCGAGCTCCATCACTTTAGGAAAATGGCACTCCTTTCTGCACCACAAATTCCAAGCCTCCGGGCACAACTGAAACCCTGTGATGCTACAAAGTAAACTGCCCTCTTGTCCACATCTCCACATCCTCTGTGGGGCTCTGGTATGTGAAAGATGAATCGGTAGACAGACATGCCAAGTAGCATTTGCTTCTAGGAAGATGTGGTTTTAAGGAGAAGACTGGTATTTTTTGACAGGGACACCTGGAGAGAGACTTCATACTCTGGAGTAAAATACAGCACCAGCAGGCAGTGTTTTGTATGCAGCTACCTCCAAGTAGAAGACACTGCACATTTCTTTCCTGCTTAATTCTTATGCTGCTTTCACAAAGGCTTTTGTTAAAAAAACCAGTAAAATTAGGTAGAGAAAATATTTTAAATATAACTTTAGAAAAAGTCTGGCCAGGTCCACTCACTCTTTTTTCCAGTTATACATATACTTGTGTGGTAGCTTCTCATCCTTGCATGACAACGCAGAGGCTTCAAAAGGGAATAGAGGTGTCTTTTCAAATTATATTTACGGAGGAAAACAGATGGGTATGTGTGTGAAACACTGATCTGAAAGAAACTCATGGGAAGAGTTAAGAGCTTTACCCTTTCTCCCCTCAGAGAAGAAAATATGTCCACTAATAAAGTACTACTTCAAGGACCAAGTTGAACCTCTTCTCCTTATCAAGCACTAGTACAGTCTACCTAGGGAAGTGGCCGAGTCATCGTCACCTGGAGGTATTTAAAAAACGAGTGGAAGAGGTGTTCAAGAGATATGGTTTAGTAGTGTAAAAGTACAGTTGGACTTGATCTCAAAGGTCTTTTCCAACCAAACAATTCTATGACTCCATGATTTTTTTGGATTAGCCTCAGCATTGCCACCACAGACCTACATGAAGTTCTCCCCATATTGATGGTCCAAGCCATCGGCCAAGGTTAGGAATTTGGGTGGAGTTCAAAGATGAACTGAAGTGCAAAATCTGATGCCAATGTTCACGGGTAGTGACTTTGACTGCCTAAAGACATATTGCCTTGCATTACACAACATCAAGGGTACCAGGAATATCAGAGAATCACAGAAGGGGCCCACAAGGATGATTGAGTCCAACTCCTGTCCCTGCATAGGACAACCCCAACGTTCACACCGTTCTGAGGGTGTCGTCCAAACCTTTCTTGAATGTTGACAGCCTTGGTGCTTTGACTGCTTCCCTGGGGAGCTGTTCCAGAGCTCGACCACCCTCTGGGTGAAGAACCTTTTCCTAACAAATATCCAACCTCAGCCTCCCCTGGCACATCTTCCTGCCGTTCCCTCGGGTCCCGATACTCAAATCGCTCGTGGTTTTGAATCAGAATCAAGGAGAGCGGGGTGCACGCTGTACCGTGGCGGGGGCCGGCGTGGCTGTGCCCTGTGACCCCGGTGCCAGCACTGCCTGTAGGTAGGGCGGGGAGGGGAAGTTGGCGCTCCGCGGGCTGAACTTCACCTGACCGACGACTTTTCCAAGGGAACGGTGTGGAAAGCAAGAGCCCAAACCTGCGGGGAAGCGGCGCCGGGCGGGCTAAGCCGTGCCGCGCCGGGGAGGAGCGCGGCAGCGCTCGCAGCAGCGCCCAGAGAGCGGCGGTGGGGATGCCGCCGCAGAGGGGAGGGGAGCGAGAGCGGCGGCGCCTTCCCCCCGGAGGGGAGCGAAGTTAAAGAGCGAGCGCGCCTCCGCCACCTCCCGCTCCCCTCCCGGCCCCGAGCGAACCCCGCCGCGTCCCACGCCCCGCCCGGGCCGCGGGGCAGAGCGTGGAGCCGCGCGGTGCGAGCCGGCTCCGCGCAGCCGGGAGAGGCGGGCGTTCGGGAGCCGGTGCCCAGGGCGCCGCGTCCCGCCGAGCCGCCCGTCTGAGAAGACCACGCCAGCTGCATGGGAGGAGATGAGCGTGGCGGAGAAGCAGCCTCCTCCAGCACTGCTCGAGCGCCCCGGCAGCCTCCTCGTCCCAACCTGGGCAAGTACCCGCGTGCCGCTTGGCCCGTCCCGGCGCCGACTGCCGCGGCCGTGGGGAGGGTCCCGCAGCGGCGCTGCCCGGAGGGGCGGGAGGGAGGCGCCTGCAGGAGGGGAGCGCGGAGCGGGGAGCAGCCGGCGGTGCCGGCTCCGCGGCTCCTGCCGGGCGGGGCGGCAGCCGAGGGGCTCCGCTCGGCTCCCCCGGGCTAGGCGTCCTCCACCCGGCACCGGCCGCGAGGCTGGGGAGTCGGGCAGGCGGGGGGGGCCCGCCTGCCGCGATCGCGGTTGCCAGCCCGCCGGGACAGGTTGCGGCGTGGGGGTCGAGTTTGCTCGGGGAAGCGCTGATTCACTTGGTTTGTAACTCGGCTGCAAGCCTGTGCTGACAAGGAACCCCGGGCTTCTCCGACGTATTTAACATCTCACGCACTTTTAAGAGAAGCCTGTGAGGGAGTTGGAAAATAACTTGCTACTCCACGGCAGCGTTATTTGGAAAATCACTTATGAATGATGCCCTCTGACGGCGGCTCTCAACTGTCCCTCGTTCGTCTAAAGTGTAGTAATATGCCCAGCATAGCTTTAAAAATCATTAAGGATTGGAGTGTAATGTGCCGCTCTTCTCGGCGTGTGAAGTTATTTTGTTGAAGTATAATTACAGTGTTTTTCAGTCACTGTCTAAAAAGTTAAGTGTTGTATTTGTATAAAACGGTTTACCAGTGCTAAAATAAACAGCACTTTATTTTTGTTTGTGTTGTCCCTCAAGCTATTTATGTGACCACAGCCTTGCAATTTTTAAAGGAATGTTACCATCCTAAAGAAATCCTCATGTTTTATCCCAAGTGTTGCTTAGAAGGCGTCTCCTTTCAGCTGCAGGAAGGATGAGTTAGGGATGCGTTCCACCTCACAGTGAATTCCTCACTGTAATCTTGAAAATATTTGGAAGATGCAAGTGTGGGAGGGAAAGGGTAGAGAAGCTATCAGTAGCATGTACAACAACTGTACGGCAATCTATGGAATAAAACCTGTTGTTTTGTCTGGCTTTTTGCACTGTATGCACTGTATATTGGCATCTCTCTTTTGGCTGTGTGTGAAGAGACACAAATACTTAGCCTTTGGTGTTTCAGAATTTCTGAAATTCAGAAGGAAGTCATCGAATTAAACCTACTGCAGAGTCTTCTATGTTTTAAAGCTGTTCCATGGCTCTTAATTCCTGAACTACAAAAATAATCTGTGAAGTAATTACCTAAAATGTTAACAGCTGAGTAGGTTGTATGGCAGTTAAGAATATTTCAGCGTTAAAGGTGAGGGATAATCACTATCAATAGGTGAAATTTATGACTCGTATTCTTGTAGTTGTGTTAAATGTATATGTTTAAGGCCAATAGGACGTGCTGTGTCCACTGATATTAATGAGACTTCTGTCTGGGGCAGAACCAGACACTGTATGAATGGTGAACTAACATTTTGGACAGGAGTGGTAGGAACCAAAGGCTTGTGACCATATAGTTTACCTGGACTGTAAATGGGAAATAGTGCCATGAATCTAAAGCTTTGGCAAGCTGTTTCAAATAAACACAGAACAACTTAGCCTTACTTTGCAGAGTATTTTAAATAGAGATGTATGATTGAAAGAATGCATGTATTGTCTTGGGGAAAAAAAAGCCATATAGACTTTTAAGTTCAATAGGGACTTCTTAAGGACAGATATTTATTTAGGTGAGTTCATAACTGCCTTGCTTCCCAGAGATGCCATGTATTCACCCTCTGCAGAGAAGTACACTCAAAATGCCTTAAAAAATAAGGACTTGTTTTATAATTAACAGTGTGATAAGTGCTTGACTCGCATTTTCTTGAGTTATTTAACAGTGTTTGGTTCTAGGTCTATTTATCTTGCTAAAGAAAAATATATATTTTAATATTGGTGTATTGACTGGGTCTGTGCACGTTTTTCTCAGAGATAATATAGAATACCTCTAGTTACCATTTAACTACTAAATACTGCATGCTGAATCCAATTCATTGCCTAGCGACCACAATCCTGAACAATCTTGATACTTAAATGTACATGTACTGTATTTTTTTCTCTGCAGAGGGATGACAAATGCTAGTCCTTGTAAAGTAAGTCAGCATACTTTTAAATTGAAGGCAGCATGTTAGATTTGAAATACAGTACTCATGTATTTTGTTTACTTGTATTTTTTACACTAACAGGCTGTTTTAAGAATGCTTTTCACAATATATCTATTAACTTCTTGAAATGCAGTTATGTTCTGTTCCGTAGAACTAAAGTTTCAGTCACACTTTGTCCCTAGTGTTTTGCCAGTCTCTTAGAGTAATTAGAGAAAGCAGAGTGTTTCCTCTGTGGGTAGTGAGCTTTTTGTTCTGATTCCTCCTACAATTCTTCCCCTCTTTGTCCCTCAGAAGTACCCAAGAGGTTGAATCCCTTAGGAACTGTTACCCAATATGTCTGAGTGCCTGTGCCATGATTTTATGTGGATTTTTTGGTCTCATTTATCTTGTATGCGTTAGATACTGTGCTTTCATTGTATTGCTAGAAGCATGAAAGGGAATGATAGCCTTGCAGTCACTCATGCTGTTGACATGCTAGGATTTTAAAAGAAGAAATAAAAGTCTATGGCTCATTACTGTGTATAAATAAACCTTGTCACTGGGTTTTTCCAGAGAAGGGACTATTCTCTTAAACTTATGTTGAGAGTGTTGTCTGTAGTAGAACCAGTTTTAGTTTTATAATGGCTTTTTCTTTGGCTGTATATGGAAGTTATGAGGGTTATTTTTTTAAAAATTTTTTATTCAGAAGAAACCCAAAAGAAAAAGATGATGTGAAACTTTTTTGGGTGGCATTGCCCAAATTGTGAACTCAGTAAGAGGTGGAAATGCAACATATGCATATTTTCTGTTCCTTCCTTCCTCTCTTTTTTTCACTAGTCCTGGGGCATCAATCATTTTTCAAAATTTGGCTGTCACCGATACAGAAGCTTCCTGAAAGTGAACACTAGGTGTCATGTTACCACAAACATCATTGTTGTGCCTTTTCCTTTTCTTTTTAGGGCCAACAATTTAATCTTACCATTTTCCTAAAACAGATGACCATTATTAATATTCCACAGTAGTATTTTGGTAGGCTTGGACTGCATACAGTCATACCATATGCGACTGTCAGAAGCTTGTATTTTCATATTTTTTTTATTAAAAGTTGTATCAGCACTAAGGTAGCATGGATTTCAGGATTATTTCCAAGATCTGCCTACACCACAATACAAATCAATAGGATATATTTATTAATTGAAGCTTTTTCTCTCACACACTCATTTCCTATTAAAATTCCTTGCTAGGCAAAAGCTGATTTCAGAAACTTCTGTCATGGAGTGAACAGAATTTGTCTCTTGCTTTAGGGATGGAGAACGCAGCAAAACAGATGGTAGAGCTTTGTGATAGGGAGAGGTTGTTGGTGTATTCTGGTGTGTGAAGCCTAATAATTACTTTCCAGTGCAAATTTGGTTGACTTCCCACCAATTTGGGAAGATGTTTTTTCTGTGAAATTATTTTTGAGATCCTATTAAAGAAGTTCACCAAGCTCTTACTAAGTATCAGAGTATGCAAATTTTTTAACATTTCTTCACTTGGCTTCTCCACCATCACAATGCAAATCTGAATCCTTCTTCGACCTGTACATATCTCCATGAAAACAGTTATCAAACCAATAAAAAACATATTCAAGCTTATGGATTTAACATCTCAATGGAAATAAGACTTGTGCTCACCTGCTGCTCTGAAAAACAGTGTCTCCTCAGAAAAAGTACAGCATTGGTATTCTCTTTACATCTCAGATCTGCTTCATATTGTAAGCAATTTTTTTGTGATGGTTTAAACATTTTATGACATGAATATAAATAGAATCACTTTCACTTGGGAGAGCAGATACTGCCAAAAATAGAAATGGTAGCAGAGCTCAGCAGAAGGAGCAGGGCTTGACCGTGTTCCTACAACACTGACACCTAATATTGACATCACGCTAATAGAGACAGCAAACACACAGCTGACTCATTCAGGTTGAAAGGGACCTTGGGAAGTTGGTGAGCCTAACTTCCTCCTAAAAGCAGTGACCATGGGCTTTTCTGATTGCATCTTTAAAACCTCCAAGGATGGAGACTGCACAGCCTCTCTGGGCAACCTGCTCTGCTGCTCCCCTGCTGGGTGGTTTTCATGGTGGAGCAGGGAACTGCTATTACATCTCCCCCCAAACCACCTCTTTACATTCAAGCAAGCCCATCTTAGTTTCTCCTTACAGGGGAAGTGCTTCATCCCACTGAAAGTTTTGGTGGGCATTAATGGGACTTGCTCCTGTTTGTCAGTGTGTTTCTTGTGTTGCATGGCCCAAAACTGAATGTAGTCTAATTATTGAGGGCCATGTAAAGGGTAATGATTACACGAACTGTGTTTCTGTTGCTGCTGATGCTGTTAACTGTCATGACTGTCAGCGCGCACTGGCGACTCTGTGCAGTCTTCTGTCCACCAGAACAGAAAAATCCCTGGTCCTTTTCAGCATTACTCTTCCCCATGCCTGGATGTCTGTGAGAAATCCTAAGTAATTAAAGTTTTTTAAAAGCAGATGGCTAGTAAAAGTGTCTCTTATTTTCCTCCATTATTTAAGAATGAATGCACAACTCGAGGGGAATTTAGCAGATTATCATACTCACTTTTTTTTTTGCTGTTTCATGTACTTCTTTTTTTTATCCATCAAATAGGATGGAAAGGCTGACACTGACTTTCATCTGAAGTTAAGATTCATTTACTATAAAACTTGTATGTTAAAGTAAAGCACTTGGAACAATTTAGTGGATTTGCTCATCCTTCATGTTACTGACAGTTAAAGCCAACTGGTGCCCAGGATTGTGCTTCACTCCAGACACCCTTTGTCAGTAACACTCATTTGATATAGACATGATCTAAATTTTTTTGGTCTGTTTTCTTTGAAAAAGGCAGGCTGATTCTCCTGTTTTGAACTCCTCTGTAACTGCCTGTCTGAACTTTCTGTCTGAAGAACAGTGTGACTCCAGTGAGAGCTGTCATGCTGGAACTCTTCTGCCACTCTTTATTTATGTATATCAGCAGGCAGATTTCTGTAATGAGATTTACAGACTCTCTAAAGGATATAACCTTGAAGAGCTGGAAGCTTTTAGCACAATCTAATCAATATTATCTCATTTATCATCTCCTTGTGAAGTTCAGATTGTGGTAGGGACAAAATGCATTTGTAGTATTTAGAGAAGGTCTGGGCAGGAAAATCGATGCAAAACCTCCATTGGTTTTTTGTGTATTTAAAGGGGCACGGTACATGCTCACACTGCACCATAATGAAAAAAACATTAGCCTTATAATGCTTCCCTCCACCATGCCAAACTTGCAGGACTGTTTATTCCTGTTATTTTGGAATTTTTGCTTTTGCATAGTTTATAGGAGACTTCTAAGTCACTGGATGAATGAAAACTGAGGAGAACTTTTCCTCGCAAGCAGGCAAGTTTATGTAATGCAGTTTGCATCCAGAGTGGCTTTTTTCATAGGCAGTTATCACCTGCAGTACAAACATACTTCCTAGAATCTGAGTAGTTGAGCCTCATAGCACATCCTTGGTCTAAAGTGGTTCTGACTTCCGCACTTTTCTTATGGTTAATTGATTTGTTGAGAACCGCAGAAGCAGTCTTGTGCAGACAGAGATGGAATCAAAGCCTTTTCGTGTCAAATCTTTATTATCATATCATGGTGATTCTTCCTTGTTACAAAAAGGAAGTTTGGTGATTGTACCTTTTGATGAAGATACCCTTTCTATGCCCAGTTTTGTGGGAGGGCTAACAGCAGATGGTTAAAGTTCAAATGGAACTCATGGTAGCTCAGTCTGTGTTTTGTGGTCGGCTATTTTCACACAGCTAGTAGAAAAACAGTTTGTTGGTGCGCTGTGTGTGCTGGTGGACAGAGCTTGCTCAGTGCTAATATGCTGGTTCATACTAACAACAGTTGTTAACATCTCTGTATGCAGGATAAACTGTAAATGGTAGTATACCGTGTTTCAGAGTACCTTGTGAAATGGATGAGCTTTATTGTTCTTACTTTACCAGTGAGGAAGCTGGAGCTTGAGTAGATTGTGCACTATCCCGTCCCATCCAATAACGGATGTAGACTTTTTTAGAGAATACTCCTTTATTTAACTTATGAGCACAAGCATGATTGCTTCTGTTACTTGTGTAACTAAGGAATAGTATGTTTAGCATCACCGAGAACATGTGTATATTATATAGCTTATATAATAGCTGATACGTAACATGAAAAATACAGAAGAAAAAGCATACACATTCAAAACAGTGCTAAATAATATGAGGAATGGTAATGAATATTTATTTTGTTTCATCTATAGAAACTGTCATTTTCCTCTAAGTATGTATAAAACTATTAATTTTATTGGAGGAAAGTGTTAGAAGGATTGATCTCGTATTGGATATTATGCGAACACATGCATATTTGAAAACTGTTTGCACAAGCATGTGCAGCAATCTTCCTCTAGCAAACCTGTTCAGTCAACAGACAAAGGGATAGATTTTTCATTTGTTTCACTGGCTGCAGCTGAGGAATAAATACCGCAAGGAAATTCATAGGCAAATATCTTTCCACACAAATCCCATCTAATAGTATTGAGTCATCTTTTTAGAAAGGCTTAAAGAATTACTTATAGGTGGTGTTGTGATAGTAAAATGCAAGTTTCTTCTGAATGAATAAACTCTTCTTCTCTCTTCAGACAGGCATTACAATCTCATTTTATATGATGTGTCTTTTCCTGTATTTTTTTCTCAACCAATCCTGCTGTTTTATGCAGCATTTTTGTAAATGTAGCATTTAGACGTTCTTCTACCACCCTTCACAAACCCTTACGGAATGGCAAAATACGGATATACAGTAATATGTGCTGTTTGCTTATTTCCAGAATACAGTTTAAGCATAACTAAGCATATGTTGGCAATTCAGTCTGACAGACTTGTTTTGTGATGTAGCTATGGCTTTTTATAAAATCTTTCTCTTTTCTAGTTTTGAATTGTCGGTATAGTCAGTTGGATCAGCACACTGTTTTATGGAACTATTTATTGTACTTATCATTTAAAAGATGAATTAATTACTAAGGCATCTGGTGCATCATATGGTGCATGTGCTGAATGTGCTAAACAGAACAGTCTTTTTTAAATAATTAGAGAAAAATTATGTTACATAAAAGGATAAGACTTTTTAGTGTGCTTGGAGATTTTAGTGCAGTAAAGTTACTCTTCAAAGTCTGTTATTCAGGTTTTTGTGATCATTAAAGGAATCTTTGATTCTACTGGAACAAGTGTGCATACCTGTATGTGTCTGTACTCATAATATGTGAAAAATAGAGGAGAAAAAACCCCATCTGTTTTCTGACAAGAACTATGCATGAGCTAGTTATATGATACTTCTTGCAAGTGCTAATCACAACATAGGTTGTGGTTAGTACCACTTACAGTTTGTAAGGCAAGAAATTTTTATTTTTACTGTGTATAGAATTGTATATCCTCCAAGGTTATCAGACAATGAATGAAGACCTTCTTAGTTTTCAGATAACCTATAGGTAATAGATAAACTTCAGGCCACTGTATTTAAATCCACACAAACCTCTAGCTTCCGTGGAATAATTTAGACAAACTTCACACTCATTTTAAATTAGACAATTACTGAAATCTGTGGTAGCCAAAATAACAAACTGACATCAGTTTAAGGCTGAGTTAGTAGTTCATTACATAGTGTCATCTCCAAGGGAAGGATGGTAGAAATCGGATATGGGACAATTTGTTTACTGTTTATAGTTCTACTTTGCTCCCAGTCAAGTGAAATTTGATATATATCACACTTTTTGCTTAAAAAGTTTCAGAAAGCAAAGCTTAAATCTATCCAGTGCACCTTGTATTAACAAAAAATAATTTCTGCAGTGAAATTAGATTTTAAGAAATTTTAACAGCTGTGGTTTTTTAACAAGACTAACAAAATCATGGCAACATCACAACTCCATTTAAGCAATCCAGGCTGGAGATGTAGCGGGATGTGTTGGTCTCAAAGGACTTTGAAAAGCAACACGATCTTTTCAGGAGATATACTGAACCCAATGAGAAAGCAGTCTGCTTTAAGCAATCTAGCTTAGGAATGTGTGGGTACTCCTAAACATAGATGGTTCAGAAAGCAAGCCTGTATTGTCAAAATGCTACTGCATCAACCTACTGATGATAATTAATGAACTGAAATTTTTTAGATCTGATCTGTATACAGAACCCCAAAGAGCTTTCTGTCGTTTATGACAGTCAGACAATATAAATTATAGCTTGGAAGAATGCTTCCTTCTCGTGACTTTTACTACCTGTAATTGACCCTGTAGAGTTAGAAAATAAAATCAGGTTTGTAGTTCTTACCAAGGAAAGCTTATAGCAGTTGGAGCCATCTGTGACTAATACTCTCAAGAATACTTTTTTCACATGTCATAAAAGTGGAAAGAATGGATAATCTTTTACTGACTTCAAGTCAGGAAAAACCCCAGACCAACCACACTTAACAATTCGACTCAGTTTAGGTTTTTTCACCTCTTTGTTTTTTTAGTTTCTTGTGTGACTAATTGTACTTAAGTGCTATTGTGCTTATGCACCCCTCTACTTTTGTACTTCTCTCATTTCTGTGCCTTCTTTATAATCCTTGCTTTACCCTTGGATAAAAAAAAGAATTTTCAGTCTTTCTCATTAGCTGAACATGTACTCTTTGTAGATGTTCCATTTCAGTTTATCACACCAGTTGAGGAGAAGTAAACAAAAATGAAGCAAGGAGATTAGGTTTTTGATTTGTTTTAAGAACAGAAACATTATAGGATTGTTATTAAAAGGGATGGATGTGAAAGAAGTTGAGTAGGCAGACAGGTGTTAGTTACTGAGACCTCAGCACTGGGTTGTTCTTTCTGTGTGTAGTAGGGACAGTACATACTTGACCCTCTACTGTCTCTGTTCCTTCCATTCAGCTTTCAGCAGTTTGAGACTTTTATAAGAAATGTGCATAGGGTTAACTTAATGTCTGGTGGCTGTAGTTTTCATAGCTAAACATAATTAAATGTTGTAAACCTGCTTGAAATTACTCTAATTCTCATAACTAGAGCATGATTTTAATCTGACCAGGGTCAATCTGATTCTGATCCACAAAAAGATCTTGCTTCATCAATTTATAGCATAAAACGAAGATTTCATCTTTACAAATTTATAGATCTTCCCCTCTATTAATCCAATATGTGATTCATTGCTAAGTACCACAAAAAAAAGTGCAGAGTGTTTCATATGTATTTTTTTAAGCTCTTAGTGTTAGGGCTGTCTGATCTGGGTGAACTATAAAAGTATTTCTGTATTTTGAAAATTAGCTCCAGGCTATGCTGCCTTACAGAAATTATGACTTAGCCCAGCATGTCTAGCAGAAGTAAGATATGTAAAAAATAAACCAAACTCACCAACTTATTGCTATGGTTTATGGCACTGAGGTGTGAGATGAAAGTAATGGAGTTCTATAAATTCCTTTTGGATGGGAAGTGTAAATGGTAAAAAATAGATCATTTTATAGAGCATCATTATTTTTCAAGTATTTCTGTGAAACTTTGGCAAACAGATTCTAGTCAAGGGAATATTATCAATAAATGGAAACAACTCTTGTCCTAGGCAGAAGTGATCTTTTCTGTTTAGATAATCAAAACATTGCCCAGAATGAAAGATGAGGGAACGTTATTTAGGGCTAAGGATAGTGTTTTGTGTAACTGACTTGTCTGACTATAATCTCTGCTTTTATTTGTGATGTTGATGTTTTATTAGGAGGTTTTCTGCTCACTGAGAGTTAATTCTCTGTCTTAGATTTGATTGGATGTGTCTTAAAAGAACAATCCAAGAAGTAGTCTATATTCTCTACATATAATCTGCAAGAAATACTAAAAAATATTTTCTTTCTTGAATATAATGGAAAATTGCCATCTTGAACATTATTGCATAGAATAAACATTTAGATATGCTAACTGTAAATTGCAATCTAAATACTTTCTCATCAGCTTACTTGATATTTACAGATCAAATATCTTGTGAAGCTAATTTCCTATTATGTGAAGTTAAGGTGCTTTCATTAATAATATTTCATTCAGATCATACCCTTCTGAAGGCAGGTTTTGATATCCTTTCCATTCTGTAGGAAGGCATTACTGGCTACTGACTCCAGTAAGAAGGCCACAGCATAACTCCCAAGCACTAAAAAGCATTTGATCATACTGTTAAACTGTTAGCATTTCCCTTAGCATAATTTTGTCCTAAGCTAATTAGCAGTCTTCCAGACAATATCCAGACTGCGACTTGGGACAGTTACTGTGGGCAGCACAATTGTGGTTCATGTTCTTCAGGGAGAGCAAAAGTGCTTAGATTCACTGATAGGATCTGTGCCACTTACCTCTAGACCCTCATCTGCTTTATTTGCTAGTGCTACTGCTTAGACTTGTCCTTTTTGCTGTAGCTGTCTTGTTTGTCAGTGATACTAATTTTATGTGCTCAGAAGTGTTTGAGACTTGCTGACCCTTTTACTCAGGGGAATTTGCTATGCGTGAGCTGTATAAAGGACTTGTTTTTTTCAAACCAAACAAATATTTTTAAATGTGGCTTGCAGAACAAAGAATAAAATGGTGATGGAAAGTATTCCATTCCAAAGAGTCTTTATTTCATCCTAGGACATGTGTATTAATACTTTACTTTGGATTAGGAACATGATTTTCAGGTGGATCTCGTTATCATCTGTATTTATTGCCATGTAGTCTGTGTTGTAAAGTGATTTGGAGTGCATGAAAGGTACATCCTATGTTGGTAAGTAGTGCAGCTGAATGTGAGTAGATTTGTGGAGTAGTACAGAGGGACTGAACATTGATGCTATATGAATCTCTGGGGTTTTATTTTATATTACCTCTAGCCTGATCCTGTGGACTAAATGTCCATTAGTGATTGGACTCTCTAGGGAGACCCCTCAAGCGTATTTCCAGCTCACGTGCTCTGAGACCACACTAAAATTCACGCTACATGGCATGAAGAAGTGGGAATGACTGAGGGAGATTCGCTTCAGCAATTTACTTCTGGTGTGAACTAAAATGCTGATACAGAAGCATCCAAGCTGAATGTCTTTTGTATGGAACTAAACTGAAGGGTTTCACTTCCTTGCCTTCTCCCATTAAACCCTCACTTACCTTATTTAGGTTCAAGGGTAATGTGTAGCACTGTAGATCAGGCTGAAAGAATAAATCTTGACAGCGCTTTCTGTTCCTCCTTCTACCTACTCCTTCCCAATTTTGTTACATTTTGGAGGATGTGATTTGGAGTATTATTTTCAGATGTGCTATGAGAAGTAAGGTGGAAAATATTCCCTTAATTTGCAAATTACCTTAGTTACTCAAACTGAGGAACTGTAGAGGAAAGAACTTGTGCTGCTTATTTTGCTCTTCTTAGTGGACTGTAGAGTACTCAGTATTACTTGACTTCTTAAAGTGAGGCAGAGCAGATTATTGAAGAATGTTCCAGGCAGTGGGCACAGGTAATTTTTGAGGTATGCAAAACACATTTTTGCTAGGGGAAATTATTCTTCTTATTAATTCATGGGGAGAAGTTAGGAAATAAACTGAAGATTGGAGAGAGAGTTAAGTTAAAAAAATCTTTTCGAGACAGTATTTTAGGTGCTTTAATTCTGGTTTAAAGCATCTTTGAACAAGACACAACACCCTAGCAGTATTGTAAGGCTTTCTCTGCTTACAAAAAGCAGTATATAAATGTTGCTGCAATTCCCAGTGCCCCGATGACTTAATTCCTGGTTACTCTGAATTCCTGTTGCAGGTTGCCAGGTCTTGCTAATATCTTGATCATTACTCTGCCAACAATTTGATTAGTGGTGGTGAAAAGAAGTGAGTATATGACACAAAGTATTCTCACCATGGATCAACTGAATGGAAGGAGAAAGAATTTTTCTGATTTGATCAAGTTTAAGGAGAATATCCATAGCTGTTCTTCATGCATTACCCAGGTCTGTTTATGAACATTCCTCAATATTCTGTCATGTTTGGTATTGTATTTTGGCTGGCATTTTGCTATATTTTTCTTGCTTACATACGGTGGGACTGTGCTCACTCCTGAGGTAAAGCCACTGCCTCCATCATGACTAGCCAGAGCTCCCTGCTTACCTTTCCTGGTGGGCCAGCCCACTCGTGCGGTTTGCTGGCACCTGAAGCCCCAGGTTAATCAGAATCAGATTAAATTGATTAATCTTCATTTCTTCATTCTTTTGGCTTCACTCCTTTTTTGTGCTGCAGTTGAAGTCTGCTCTTACTTCATCTGGTCTTTGCAGTAGAATGTTTGCTCTTTGCAGCTGCTTTCTGTGTATCTGAAGACTGTCAATATATATTCTGTAGTATAAGCAGTGTCAGTCCCCTGACTCTTTGAAGCATGCATTTTCTTTGTTGTTGACATTTTTCAGTTGGCCCATATGTGTCTATAAAAATTTTTTACAGGACTGCAACTGTGGCCTGGTCAATATGCTGAATTGAACAGATTACTCTAGACGTATCCCATGAAGTACGTAATCACACGTCCTGGAGCATGATTGTGATTGTGTTTTTTCCCTAATCCTCCAGTTTGTTCTTAAAGAAAACATAGGTTCTCATTTTTTTTGTAGCTGTTTCTTTCTGTTAAAATGGTTTTGTGTGCTTCACTCTGTTAAGTTGCTGAGTTTTAGCATCTGAATTTACAGCCTTTTTAATAACAGAGTACCTTTATATGATTGCAAAGTGAATACTGTACTGTCCATAATCAATGTCCCTAATCAATGTATCACAGTATTACAAGGTTGGAAAAGACCTTTGAGATTATCAAGTCCAACCTATGACCCAAACCCAACACCAGCTCATCATCTAAACCATGGCACTAAGTGCCTCATCCAGTCTTCTCTTTAAACACCTCCAGGGACGGTGACTCCACCACCTCCCGGGCAGTGCATTCCAATGACCAATCACCCTTTCAGTGAAGAATTTTTTCCTAATATCAAGCTTAAACCTCCCCGATGAAGCTTGAGACTGTGTCCTCTTGTTCTGTCACCGGTCGCCTGAGAGAAGAGACCAGTCCCTGCCTGACTACAACCTCCTTTTATTCTGCATATTATTAACAGGTTCACAACTGAATTGCTCATGACAAAGTTAAAATATTATTTAAACATTAGTTCTTTTTATGGTTGGATAACAAGTTAAAATGTTTGAGTTGGAGATACTTGTGTGATTTCTGTATAAGATGCTCTATGAAGAGTATGCAGAGCTATATTCATCAAGTCCACAGATCTGCTACCACTTGTTTGCTTGATATATATGAGAGGAACAAGATTATTAATTACTGTTCATGAATTGCGTGGAAGAATTATTCTGATTAATTTTTCTGCAGCAAAGTAAACTGGGGAATTTGTGATTCAGGAATCAGAAATCTTTCAGAAATAGTATGCTTTATAGCATGCTACTTACACCCACATCTATTTAGGTGTCTATATTTTTTATTTTTCTGCTTTGCTAGGCTGGAGCTAAGTTTCAGTTGGGGCTAGAAGAGTCTACCTCTTAAAAGAAAGATATCTGAAGTATCTAGGTAGTGTGTGAGACCATGATTCCTAGATAAAAAGTTCAAGTTTAGATTTGGTGGAATCTCCCTCCTTAGAGATGCAGAGAGTCATCTGAGCAATCAGTTCACATGCAGTTGCATGGTGAAGGTGCTTTTTATTCCTTCCAATTGTAATTCTAATAATTATTTCTAAAAAGAAGAAAATTAAGGAACTCAGGTGGATGAAGGGAACCTTTCTAAAGTGTAATTGTTTGTTTTAGCACTCACTGTTGTCTTCTCTGAAGAAGAAAACTTTGTACAAGGTACAGTTTTGAGGATTATGATTTGTTGTTCACACTCTCTCTCTCTTTTTCTCCAGAGTTTTTTGACTATTAGAGTTGTTTTATGAAGGGGAATAAAGCAAGCCTCAATTACAGACATTTTTCAGAGTATATTAAATAAATATATGCCTGTGAAATTTATCTTGTTGATCGAGGAATTTATAGATCTAAGTATTGTGAATCTTAGTGTATCTTCATACTAATGAAAAAAGAGAACTGTGTTCTTTCTCGATGTGACTTACTTTGCTGCATGAGATTACTTCTATAATGTGTTCTCTCCAGCCAGAATGGAGTGACAGAAACTCCTCTGTGAGCGTTAATGTCCATCACAATACTCAGGACGCCAAGTAGACTTGGCAGGATAAGAGCTTTGTTAAACTTGGAATTTGTGACTAAGCTTCAATGAAAAAATGCAGCGAAGATGTTACAAAGGAGAGGAATTTAGAAACATTGCATGGCTGTATAGGAATAGTGTCAGCACAGTCAGAGTTGAGACTTGCAAGGGACACTGAAGGCAACAAGATCTATCACTACACTAGTAGTAAAGGGCTGAACAAGAGAAACGTGTCATGTTGCTGAATGGGGCAGGTGAAAGTGGACACAAAGCTTAAGCACTTCGGGATGAGAGGAATAGGCCTTAAGTTAGGAAGAGAGGAGGTGGCCTCAAGTTGTGCCAGGGAAGGTTTAGACTGGGATGTTAGGAAAAATTTCTTCACTGAAAAGGTTGTCAAACACACTGCTCAAGGAAGTGATTGAATCACCATCCCTTGAGGTATTTTGAAGATGTGTCAATGTGGTATTTAGGGGCATGGTTTAGTGGTGGACTTGGCAGTGTTAGGTTAACAGTTTGACTTGATTATCATAAAGGGGAGCTTCTGAATGAGTAGAGAAAGGCCAATGTTGCACCCATCTTAAAAACAGGTGTAAAAAGTGATGTGGGGAAATACAGGCTGGCAGCCTTATTTTGGACCTTCTCAACATCATGGAGTGAGTCCTCGTAGAACCTGTGAAGGAGATTTCTTGGGCACACGAAGAAGAAAAAGGTCATTGTGAACAGTCAGTGGGGAGTTAGCAAGGATAGATCATGCCTGATCGACCTGGTTCCCTTTGATAATAAAACGATGGGATTTCTGTTCAAGGGAGAGCAGCAGATGTTTTTTACCTGTACTTCAGTAAGGCTTTTGAAAATGTCTTCCACAGTATTCTTATATCAAGGACACTGGTATATTGTGGCCTGGATGGGTGAACACTAAACTGAATGGCTGAACTCTGAGGGTAGTGGTTATGGGTCATGCCAGCATTCAGTAACAGATTTTTATTTTCAAATTAACAATTTAAAGTAGGCAAACAATAAAGATGTATTACTGGGGACAGACAGAACTACATTTCAAATTCAAACCAAACTTTGCTGTTACAACTTTTAATTACTTAATATCAGATGTTTTAAAATAGTAGCTGAGAAGATGATATGTGTGTTGTGCTGTTCAAGGTACTGGAAGTACTCGAGTCATGAACCAGTTAAACAGAACTTGGAAACTCAACATTTTTTTTTCTTCTTTTTTTTTTTTTTCTTTCTCAAACCAGGACAGAAAAACAACAAA
Source organism: Neomorphus geoffroyi (assembly GCA_033558235.1). Classification (NCBI taxonomy): domain Eukaryota; kingdom Metazoa; phylum Chordata; class Aves; order Cuculiformes; family Neomorphidae; genus Neomorphus; species Neomorphus geoffroyi. The sequence goes on along the minus strand of JAUMJM010000053.1, from coordinate 499,230 downwards.
CCTGGTTTGTAACCATGGAGAAAAATGCTATGCTTTTCAATGGATAAAAAACTAAGTAAAACATTCAGAGATGTAAAAAGAAAGGAGTGGATTGAGGGAAATGCAGAGAGGAAATAGTAGAAAAGAACAAGAAACGAGACATATTAATTATTTTCAGCACGACTGGTTTTTGTTCTTCTGCAGCTGTGATTGTCGCAGTTTTCTAGATAGAACTGAATATTTTATTTACCTCAAGCAGTAAAACACTACACAGACCTCTTTTCTTACTGTGTGAAAATCAGAGTAAATAACATCCGCAGCTACTTACATTAACAACTAAAGCTTAATTATTTCTTTTACCATATTAGTCCTTAATACCCCAATTACTCCACATGAGTTGTTACACTTCTGTGGCAGTAACTTTGGATCCACTGGAACGCATTGAGGTAAGTGCAATTTCTGTGGGATGTGTTAACTTCAATGAAGGTGCACAATATATGAGATTTGTATGAAATTTTGTAACTGAGTTGTCAGAGTTTGGACTGAATCTTATTTTCCCTTGTGCATGAGTGTGCATATGCATATGTTGTTTCTTTCCTGTCTGCCTTACCCCTTGGTAGTTGTGGAGATGTACACAGCCAGACTGTGCTTTTCATTTATGAAGAATTTCAGAGAATGTGCTGTTGTGTTCCATGAAGCAATTTAATTTCTGAAACCACAACAGTTGCATATGAAGGCTGAATGTAAATACCTTAAAGAAGTGTATGGGAACAGTTTATTTTCTACACGATTTAGTCCAGAGCACAGAAGCAAGCAAGACTCAACAAATTCTGAAAAGTTACTTTTTAAAAAAATACTATGCAATTCAGATTTTTTCCTCATAATTTCAAAAATTGCTGCAAATTATGATCATTAATGCTTAGCAGGTTTGGAGCTTTTCTTTTATTGGATGCAGATCTACAAACTCATTAGTTCAATGTAGTGAAATATATAGTGAAAAGTTACTTGTATGATGATTATATTCCATTAATCTGTAAAAAAAAAAACCTAATCCCCCCATTCTTCCTGTCTCACAGGACTGTTTTAAATATTCTACAAAGCACTTCTCGTCTGTAAATGCTAGCCAAGTAGGAAATTATGGATGGTCTTATCTTTTTTTGTGATAATTTTAGTATTTTTTCTGTACCAGAAAGAAAGATAGTGCTGTGTAGATTTGGGTGTGCACACTGTGTTTTAGAGGTTCTGATCATGGATGTGAGGATGGCAATGACAGTAGGCTTGGTGACCTGAAGTGTAAAACTGAAGATTTGTGGAAATGTTGTTTCTTACTATTTGGCATTCCTCTAACTTTGCATGACAGCTAACTGATTTTTCTAAACTCACTGTTGATCGGGTGGGTTTATACTCCAAGTTAGCAGATTCACTAGCTAGTTGGTTTGGGTATTTTTTTTTTTCTTAGTGTAAGATGCATTTTAAATTTCATTGAAAGGATTTGGAAAATAAAATAATTGTCTCCCTCTTTCATCCACTCTTTCAGTCTAACAATAAAACTATATGATCATTAAGGTCCCTTCCAACCCAAACCATTCTATGATTCTACTATTTTGCACTCAGGTTCTCTTAAGAATACATCATCTTTTCTCCTATAACATATGCTTATTTAGCTTTGATCCCTGATCTAGTACTGAAATGCAGGATTTTTTTCTATACATTTGGGCTAGACTTTAGCCAAAATAAACTAAACATAAGATAAATATTAAGTGTTCAAAAGCTCTAGACTGAAACCAGATTTTGAACCGGTGGAGGTATAGTCAGTGACCACTTCTGTTTGACTTGGATAACTATCCCTTCCTCTGGGAACCATTTCCCTGCTGAAGATTAGGATGCAAGGCTTAGCTATCAATGGCTCCATACTCGTGTTAGATGAAGTCCTTCTGTGTTGCACACCAGAAAATGGAGCTTTGCACAAATGAGTGTTGTTCCTGCATTCTAGGAAGTTTGGCCAGTGTTCAAGAGTGTGTATTTATTGATGTCAAACTTAGCACCTTCCAACATACATTATAACCTGATTTTAGCATTATATTCTAAATTCGATATACATTTTGACTCTTGCATTTGAAAATGGTAACTGAATATGTGTTCACAGAATATGAACACATATGCAGAATACTGCTGCAAGTCGAACTCTTCCAGATAGGTGTATTGTGGGAAGTCCAAGCAAGTTTTGGTTTTTTTCAGTGTGTTTTACTTAATAAGTTTCTTCTGGTCCATTAATGTTGTGCAGACAATGTCACAAATCTTTTCTATTTAGACTATTTCATAAACCTACTTCTGCAATGTAATTTTTAGTAATTGGATTATTGAATGACTATAATAGTTATCAAGAATTGAAGTAATAGATATAGGCAGAGTAATTTCATGCTTTTCAGATGAGATTATATTACATTTAGGAAAGGTCACAAATGACTCCATGATTTCACCAATTTTAATTAACTTTAATATCTAAGAAGGAAAAAGAACCTTGCTAAACTGTCAATCCCTGGAACTTTGGTTCTTATTTTACAGCCAACAGTTTTCTGTGTGAAAGATTTTATCTTTAATTTTTTTTTAAATATTTGCTTTTTACGGTCTTTTCAAAATGTTGTTCTGGACTGTCCTTGGGTGATCTGCTGGACTGAGGTCGATTCTTTGCCAGCCTGCCAATACCTTTTCTGTTTGGGAGAGGACTGATGTTCAAGGTTTGATGCATGTATCTCAATATTCCATCTGTGAAAGCCATTTAATATACAGCCTGAGATGCCAGCAATAAAATTGACAAGTTTTAGGGTTAAATATCAAGTCTCATATTCCACCTCCTAATCCACAGAAACTTGCTCAAAGGCAGCGCTTGCAAAGTAGGCACTGTGGTTCTTGTCACTGCTGTAGTACTAGTGACTGCCCTTGCTAATTTCTTTCTCTCTAAATTAAAATAAGCTTGCCATTAAATATTTTCACAGTTCTAACTTTGTTACTTTCAGACTTCTGTGTCATTTGCTTATATTACTAAAGCATGTGGAAAACCTCCTCCCATGGTGGCAGAAGTCTCCAGAGATGCTCGTTTAAAGCACAGCCTGGATCTGTACTGTAATAATTGTTCCATGCTGACAGAGATTAATCTAGTTTTACTGAAATAGTTCAATTTTCACAATTAGTGGGCAGTTGTAAAGAGAACTTAATTTAAAGCTGAGAGAAAGAGCAGAATGTAAAATCTAAGTTACCGTATGGCATTTCACAATGCTGTCCTGCCTTTAGAACCAGAAGCAGCACACTTTGTCGGTGGGAGTTGAGCATATGAACCCGGGAGCCCGACTTGAACCCAGCCCAGCACCCTCCATCCCCACTTCAGCCATGGTGGCACCAGGTGGCGCCGCCTTTTCTCCCGAGTTGTTTCGGTTTCCTGGCTTGGCCTTGGTTTGCACCTTTGCCTGATGCTTCGTGGTCTGTTGCTAGGACCACCCTTACTGCCAGCTCGCCTCCTCCTTGGGAGCACCCCTTCATCCTGCTGCTTCTTGACACTGAATGCATGCCATGCAGAAGCTGGCTATGGCAGCTGGCTGCTTGCCACTGCTTCAGTGGTTGCCTGAGGCTGCATTTAGTCCTGTACCAGCTGTTGTTTTTCCTCAGATAAGGTATAGAGTGGGAAAAATGGCAAGCAAGCGGTATTAATTTTGTTTACATGCATAGAAAATATATGCAAAAAATACAACAGAAGGGATGTTATTTTCTGCCCCAAATCACATTATATTCTATGAAGTTATGAATTTCAAAATAGTAACAAAAGTAGTGAAGGTTTATAAGTAAAAGCTTTATTAAATGACTGTCGAGTAATCTTTCAGGAAGCTGTTTGCTATACCAATTCTCATATTCATTATTACTGACTAAACAAAATAATGCAGATTGTAATAGCAAGTAATTTTTGTAATCTAATCAAACCATTTCAGTTTTGGAATGTGTTTCTTCTGAAGTTTGTGGACAACCCATTACCATTTTGGCAAGACAGATTTATTATTACTGGCTCCTCTGATAGGTATCATGTTTCAAGTGATAATGAGTCTGTAACTTCACTTGACAGTTTGTTTAATGATCTGGTGACTATAATTTTTTCCTCTGGTAGGGATGCTAATGTACCCTACTGCAGTTTGAAGTGTTGCCTCTTGTTCTGTCATTAAGAACAAATGAAAGTAATTGATTCTGATTTTCTTTCAAATCTGTAATGGTACATTATAAAATAGTTGTCAACTCTACCGTCTGACTTTTTTTGTAATGTGTTTGTGCTGTCCAGTAAAGGGTCCAACAAAATGACAGCAGTAGATGGAAGATATGAAGTCAAATGAGCAATATTTTGCCTTTGTGTTTCCATAGAGAAGCAGTATTTCTGATTGCAAATCTTCAGTATTGTGGAGGAAGTTTGACCAAAACCCAGGAGAAAGCAACCTGTAGAGTTGTTTTTCACATTTAAATAATGGAAATCAATATTCATTGAAATATGAAAATAATACAGCATATCTGTTTGATCATTTCAAATTGTTTCTGTAGAAAATAACACTTTGAACTGGAAATTCACAGGTTTATCATGAAATAGATTGGGAGATGACACATAAGGATGAGAAAGGTTAGGACTTGGTTTTCATGGGAGCCCAAAGTTAGCATTGCAACTGAGGATGGTGCTATAATGTGTAATCTTACTATTTTTAGCAGGAAATTTATTCTGATTCCTAGTAATTTCAAGGACAATGTTGTATTACACTTTACCCTCCCACCAAGATGAACAGTGAGTACAGTACATGCTTTTATATTCTTTCCAGACTTATTTAAGTCTGTCTTATGAGTCAAAGAGCATCCGCATGTGCTCTGAACTGACACACGTTCCTCGGTACTGTAACATATATAGTGCAGAATCTTGACTCTGAGGCCCCAGCTATTCAATGTGATTGCAGTGTCTGACTGTCAGCTAGCAGTGTAGAGGTCTGAAAACAATCTCACTCGATAGTAAAATAGTTATTTTTTTTTCCTCTTTGGAGGAGCTATACAGTCCTCATTTTAAAGTTAATTAGTACTTTGAAATCAGTTATATATAAGAAATGTTTCCTGTAATTGATATTAAAACTTTATTTTATGCTGAGCATGCAAATGTTTTTTGTAACCTCCTGTGGTCAATGAAATGTGATTAATACTCAACCACACTGTTTTTTCTGTCTTGTCAGGCTCATAAGGCTTTAATATTAAAATAAAGAGAAGAAAGTAGAAAACCAGCAACAATAGAGGAAAAATTGAAACTATTCCTCAGGACTTTTGCCATAAGTGACAAATAAAGGTTTATACCTCATTTTTGCCTTGATGTTAGAGTGGCTCTGCAATCGTGGTATGATTAAAAGCTGAAGGCGATAGCCAGTGCTAAGCATGTAAGGCATCTGTAGCACAAATAAATGTCAGTTGGTGCCTCTAATGACACTAAGTTGAGGATTTCAGGATTACTGTCCCACATGTTGCTTGTAACTACACAGGTTAAGTAGGTGCATATGTATTAAATGTATCTGAGAGAAGTCTTGTGATACTCCTCCAGTGATTAGAGACTGAGAAAACATTCTGAGCTGGGTTTTTGTATAGACCCCTACCCTGCTTTTGTTCAAACTACTTACTTTTCTTTATAGTTCGTAGGATCCTATTATTTGTATTAAGATTCAAATCAGTTGAATGCTTTTACCTTTTCCCATTTTTTAGTAAAGGGTAGCAGATATCATCTCATTTGCTTGAAGAGAGAGGCTTTTATTGAGTTCCCAACTCTGGGAGAGGGCCAGCAACTCTGCAGTTTCAGCTCAGTGTGTGCATGTGTCTATGTATCCACCCATCCCCTTAAATAGACCTTGTTCTTCAGGCTTTCACATGGTTCTAGTAGCCATATCCTATGCTCAGTTTTGCAGCTGCCTGGCAAAGTTTAATGTGCTTGTCTCCTTCTTGCACTGATGAGAGATTGTTGAGTCCCTAGGATTCAACGTTTGAATCATGACAGGACACCAGTCAGCTCACCTTTCTTGTATTAAGGTTGTTTGCAGACTCAAACTTAGTCTTTTTGTAAATCCGGATGTCTGTGTGTGCTTTCTTTGAGCCTACCAGACATATGTTTGAATATATTAGTACATCTGTTCTAAGTGTGTTATCCTTTTGAAGCAAGAGTATTGTGTGATGTTACTGAAATGTCAGGAATCATTGTACTACTATTTTTTTTCATCTTTTTTCAAACCTTGATGTGGTTGGTTTAATCTTTTTATAAAAGGTGTGTGGATGCATGTGCTGGGTGTGGTGCTGGAACATCTATACGGAAGTGGAAGAGGAAAGAGCTGAAAGAACCTCTTTCCTTTTGGAAATAACGTAGAGAAAATAAAACTACCATTACGTAAAGGTACAAAAAAAATTCACTTTGTCTTATATTTTACTTTTTCAGTTACAGTGACATATTCTACACTGATGTAAAATGCAGTGGTGCAATTTTGAAATACTTCCCTCTTTTAGTTGTGTTCAGAGTTGTTAAGTTCTTCTGTGATGTGAATGGTTAAATACTCTATAGTTCCTATTGACTCTAGGAAGAACTCAAATTGCTTCAATTTCAGAATGAGGGCTTTATATCAGAATGCTACCAAAAATTTGCAGGGTAAATGTCTCTTAGCATTTATTCTTCTTTAAGAGTGACATGTTTGGGGAACTAATCAGTTTGCCAGTGTCATGTTAAAATGCCTGATTAATTTGAAATGTGAATCAGTCCCTCATTTTGGGTCTTAATTCAGATTAACTGCAGGTTTGAGGATATATACTCTGTGTCTCATTTAAGCTCTTAAAGATCAAAGAGTTGCTGTCTGGCTTCAAAGTGTGTTGCTAAACCCCTACATAAACAATTTAAGCTGACTCAGTTTCTTTGGAGCAAGACCCCTCAGCATATATGTAACATAGTAGTTAACACAAAATTAGAAGTATCTTAAGGGATAGTTGCAGAGCTTATGTTTGGTACTTATTTGCAGAATAGTTCCAAGTTTTACTAAACACAATTAGTAACAACTGCTGAAAGACACAAAGTAAAGGTTAATAAGTAAAAATAATTTCTTAAGAATAGTCAGGCAACTGAAGCAAGATTTAACCTTTTTCTGTTTGTTTTCTATCCCTAGTGAGTTGCTGGGTAATTGCGTATGCTGTAGGCTATATGTAAGAAGAGGGCATTTTTTAAAGCCGTTTTTAAGCTTGAGAGCTGTTTCCATTTCATAATACACATAGCTGAGTTTGACTTCATTAAATTGAGTAAATGTATATCCATAGATTAACTTTTATTATTAATGTCATGGAATAGGAGTGGGCTTCTATTCCTCACATAGTCATTGGGAACTGCGCTCTTGGGTGCAGGGGGTGTTAGAACAAAAAAAAAATTTTTATGAAAATGCTAACATCTGTTAAAAAGCAACATTTTTATATAAACCCTACCTGTACATTTAAATGTCTTGAGACACAATTATGACACTTTATTGTTTTCTGTCTGTCATGTAATCCTAATTTCAACAAAATCACAGTATCACAATATCACAGTATCATAAGGTTGGAAAAGACCTCTGAGATCATCGAGTCCAAGTTATGACCCAACACCTACACCTACTCCTACTTGTCAATTACACCATGTCACTAAGTGCCTCATCCAATCTCTCCTTAAACACCTCCAGGGATGGTGACTCCACCACGTCCCCAGGCAGCGCATTCCAGTGGCCAATCACCCTCTCAGTAAAGAACTTCTTCCTAATGTCAAGCCTAAACCTCCCCTGGCGAAGCTTGAGACTGTGTCCTCTTGTTCTGTCACCAGTCAACTGAGAGAAGAGATCAACCCCTGCCTCACCACAACCTCCTTTTAGGTAGTTGTAGAGAGCTATAAGGTCTCCCCTGAGCCTCCTCTTCAGGCTAAACAACCCCAGCTCCCTCAGTCGCTCCTCATAGGGCTTGTGCTCCAGCCCCTTTACCATCCTCATCACTCTCCTCTGGACACACTTCAGCATCTCAACATCTTTCTTAAACTGAGGGGCCCAGAACTGGACACAGCACTCAAGGTGCGGCCTGACCAGTGCCGAGTATAAGGGAATGATGACCTCCCTAGTCCTGCTGGCCACACTATTCCTGATGCAGGCCAAGACACCATTGGCCCTCTTGGCCACTTGGGCACACCGCTGGCCAAAATGATACATGACAAGTTGTTACACAGTGAGCTGGTTCTATTTTACTGTCAGAAATTACTCTGTTACCATGACTTATTGAAAACTTCCTGGCCACCTATTTCCTGTTGTCTTTGCATGGCTCCTCACATGTCATCAATCAAATCTGTTCTCACTGTTATCTCTCACCTTGACCATGTTGAGCTGCAGATTTTTCACCTGTTTTTTAAGAAGTGCCCTGTAGACTGTGGTTGCATTAGGTGTCATGGTGCTTCTGTGAGATACAGAGGTTCATTGCCAGCATCACAGGGAGGTCCTGTTCATGACCTTAAAAGCAGTGGATGTTCTTCTAATCTTCTTGTTACAGAGACAGTAAGAAGCAACAAGGACATAAGATGTAGATGTCTCCAGAAAAGTCCTTATAAATCTGAAACCTTGAAGTAACTGTTAAATCACATGGCATCACATTACTTTGAGAAAACATTGTAAATACAGGTATAGTGATAATTTGTATTAATGCTATTAAAAACAGGTTTTGTGATACTCTGATACTGTGAAATGACCTGAATTCGGAAATCCATAGAGTGGACACTAGGATCTGTTTTGTTTACTGCAACTTCTGTGTCATGAAATGGCCTGCCACTGACAAGTATGCAGCGTGTTTAAGGCGGTATCAGAATTGGTACAGCAGATTCTAGGCTGTCCAGGGTTCAGCCTGTGTACAGCAGTGAGAGCAAACAGCTGCAGAAAAAGCCCAGGGTGATGGCCCGGCCGGACAGCATTGTTTTTTTGACTCGCTGCTAGGAATATATATACTTCCTGTAAGGGGGGAGTCTTACAAAATGGTGCATTTTGTTTTGATATTTTTCTTGCATCTTTCACTGAAATGCTGATTAGTAAAGTGTGCACTATACTGAGATATGCACTGTTACATTCATACACAGTTAGCTCGTGAGTTCAGAGCGTATTTAGTTTGATTTCACAGACATAGACTGATTGTTGCTTGAAGTTCAAGAAGCCAAAATCAGTATGTTAGGAAACTTCAATGTCATTTTTCTCCTGCTATGAGACACTGCAAAAAAAGTTGTTGCAGTTTTGGAGAGAATATTTATTTTTTTCAGCCTCTTATGCGATCACTGTTATAAAAGTGTGTTCATCACTAAAAGTACAAATACAATCAATGCTGAATTATAAAGAACTTAAGCAGCTGTGAAAGTAAAGAGTTGAAACTTTTTAAAATTAATTTTTATTGCATTAACAATTAAGTTGCTTTTTCAGCCACTATACATGTTTGGAAACAGAATATCTACTCTTTGAAGATTACAGATGAAGATATGGTCAATGAAAAATTCAGGATAGGTAGAGCTCTTGTATGTAAATTACTATGCAGCTAGTTTTAAATGAAGTTTCAGACAGATTTTTTGATCATCGTGAATCAATTAGCTACACAACTGAATTTTCACATCCTCTTTTTGGCTGAACCAGTTGCCCTAGTTTGGATATACTGCAGATTTGGAAGACTTCTGCGGTGCTTCATGTAACAGCGCAGATGAGACAACCACATGTAAGGCTATGCTATTGCAAGAATGCTCATGATATCTCTTCCATCTCTATTGAAATAGATACTCTTTTCCCTTCCTGTCTCTGGTATTGGAAAAGCAATTGGCCATGGAAACGCCATGACTGAGGTACCACCGTTATTTTGGGAAAGGAAATTGATTAAGGAAAGATAAGAACTTTTACTTGTATGTCTAAGGCCACAGAATGTTTTAAGAAAGAAAATCAGTACTCTTTTCTTTATTCTTAAAGTATTGATAAGCAGGTGTCTGAATCAAAAATCCCACACTACATTAACAAAAATGTTTTATAAGGAAAAACACATGTTTGAAATGTGTAAGAAAGCCGTATTTACCATCTTCAAGTGCCGTAATTTACTAAATATGCTTGGCTAGTTTAACTGTCATTTGGACATCAGTTTAATTTTATGGTTGTAGAGTATGGATGTCTGATGTTTTATAGAACCGCCATTGGCAAATAAATAAGACAAATGAGCCTGCTGTAGTTGAATTCCTTTCTTGACTTCAGGTAAACTGCAATACCCTTATGAGCAAACACCATGTTGCAGCTGGGGATTTGCTTGTCTTTATCTCCTGTACTTTTTCTGGAAAGCTGCTCTATCATATTTTTTTTATTATAAATATAAGTATTTTTAGCCCCCAACCGCCTGTTAGTTTTGTTCTGATAATGGACTTTAGGAGAAATAAAAGTCACTAAACATGGAGCATATCTTTTTTCTGGATTTGTGGAGAATGACTAATACACTTGTTTTTAATTTCTTAGGCTAGGAAGCCAAGTCTTTTGAGATTTGAGTGAAACACTGTCTATACCTTTGATATTTTTCTTAATCAGCTTCTGTACATGTTCTAATGTGACTTAATTTCTTTAACATAACCAAAACTTTCACATGCAACTGACATTTTACCATTGTTTCCTAATATGGCTTTCATCCTTTTCTGTTATTACAGAATAGTATTTGGGTTTTATAACATCCACTTTCATATTACTTTCTTGTCCAATGAGTAAACTTAGAAAATAATTTTTTTTTATTTGTCCCTGCTGTATGGCCTACACTGTGTCTTAATGAATTGTGAAGCCTAACTTTTATATCAGTCCCCAGGGCTCTCAGTATCTTCCTGGAAGGCCATAACTCATTGGTAACCACAGATTTTGATTGATCAGTAGGTTCTCTTAGTGCTTTTAGCATTTTTGCTGTAATTGTACTTCTTTTTCCTTTCTGATTTGAGAGATCATTGTGTGCAGACAGCTGCTTGTTTGGGAGGGGAGAAAGAAAGAAGAAAAATGAGTGGAAATAGGAATTTGGAATAAAAATGTCTAATCCTATAGGATAAGCCTCTCTACAATGCTATTAACATGAAAGACTTTAAAATCATTTTTTTTTCAAGAAAAAGACAGAATAAACATTAAACTTAATATCTTTTACTTAAGAAATCTCTTCTTGTAAAATTGGATTTATAGCCCTCTGGAATTTGTGATCAAGATTAATGTGGAGAATAAATTTTTAGCTGCCGTTACAGACATCAAAAAAAGATTTGTATGGTTAACGGTTGAAGCCCTCTCAAGGATTTTGTGTTTCTTATCAGAATGTGTGACTGAGATACAGTAGCCATGAATATCTGATTAAAAAAGCAGTGGGAAAAGTTTATGCACAGTCTATACAATATTGATTTAAGTGGAATTGAATGAACTAGTTTTTGTAAAAGGGGAATGAAAACATGCAAGTCAGTGTCTCTTGTGGAGTTGAAAATTCGAATATTCCTTGCATATAATTTCTGTCAAATTAATTTGGATAATGAACATCCAGTTTTTCACACAGAACAGTTACAGCAGTCAGCTGCTTACCAATCTCATGTGTCTGAAAATCATGCAAAACAGCTTTAAAAATCAGATCTGATACTAGTTGTCCAAGATTCATGAGTCTTTAAACTCATGAAGGAAGCGAGATTGCTGTCTACTTGTTGAAGGTATGTAAGGTCCAATACAAAAAACCCTGAGGCTAACCCTAATAGCTTGGGAACCAAGAGTGTGAAAGGAGAGACAGAGATGGTATTAGAACATGTTCTATCCTGTCACAGTGAAGCAAGGTTCAACTCAATTGCTTCACTAAGTGTGAGTGAAGCATGTTCAAATAGAGACGTTTTCTTACCCTTGTTGGGAAAATGCTGATGTGCAAATGAACAGCGAGTTAACAACAAGACAATGCACCAGCCCACAACGCTTTGTGTGATACAGTTTTTAGCTAGTAAAAATACCACTGTGCTTGAGCACCCAACCTATTCACCAGCTTTGGTTCCCTGTGATTGGAACCCATTTTTTGTCTGTAGAAGATGTGAAAGCAAAACCAACAGAGATCCTCAAGATCCTTTCAGAAAATCTGTGAAATTGCTTTGAATGTTGGCAGCATCATATGCAGCTATGTGTCCCCTCAGGTGGGAACTATTTTGAAGGTGATCATAGTAGATTTTCTAAATTTGTTAAATAAAAAGAGTTACAGGCACAGTCTCATTTTTTTTTAATATCAGACCTTGTAGCCTGGGTATTTCGGAGAACTGCAAGTTAACTGCTTTATTCAGCACAGGTTATTTTCGTAACAAAGATAAATGTCAATGTAGAGCTGTGTTAATGCCTGTGCTGAAACCATGATTATTTTGAAATTTGAGAACAGCTCTGATTTTAACTACATCTGTACTATTTTGTGCTTGGAACTTGCTTGTGGTAGATCCTTCTAGAGCAAGCAAGAGAAAGCTCGTGACTGACTCCTGGGTAGCGGGCAGTCATGCCCGTGCTTTCCTCCTTTGTCTAGGTGTCTAGACAGGCAGCAAACAGTGCTCTGCCTCACAGGCCTGCTGTGCGTAATACTTTCAAGACTGTAAAACAATTACATGTTGAGTGAAAGAGGTTTTTAAAATACTTACATGAGTGACTGGTGACATGTAATGTGTTTGTACTTTCTTCACATATTCAGGAGACAGTATCTTTCTTATTGACATTTTCATCTCTTCTGTCCTTATAATCAGAAGTTCTTTTGCTTGGTGAACTGTCCTTCTGATGTTGCATAGACAGAAAAATAATTGAGTGTTCCAGGTATGAGTCTTAATCAGCTTAAAATAGAAAAATTTAAATTAATTTTTGATGGGTCAGTCTTACGTGTCTAGGCAGATGAAAAATAGGAATGTTTCAATTTCTGTCATGCTATGTTATTGTGGCTGTCACTCAGGCTTTTCGTGCTAATCCAATGAAAGACTAATGTGTTATGATTCAGTACAATACTTCTGGCAATCCTTTAAGGCCATATTATGACTAAAAGTAAATCAGTTATGAAAATATTCTGTTTTATTTTAATAAAAAGCATTCTGTTTCATTTAGAAACACATACCAAAATCTCTGTAGTAGAGAATGCTTTAGAGAGACTGCCTTTTTTATTTAAATTAGCTTTTGAAAGAGAATATTACAATACTTTTGGAGGGAACAGAGCAATAAAATCTTAGTGAACCCTAGTTTAGTTCATATGCATCTCAAAGACTTATGAGTTTTACTCTAGATGCTTGCAATAAACTGTATTTTGATATTATTTAATAGTGATAAAATAGGAGAATGCACATTTTGCAGAAGAAAAGATATAGTCATGCTATTAATGTTTTGCATAAATAAATATTTTGGGATAATTTGATAACAATTTGCTTTTGACAAAATAGGCTGTTAAAAAGATGCATAGCCTAATTTACTGCTCTTCTAGTCTTCCATCAACACATTTCTTACTGAGAAGGAAGATAGGCAGAGTGTACAGAATCCTTCTCTACTTCTAATCGACAGAGGTCCTGGATGGCTACTCCAGAGCTAAAAATAGGGAAAAAAAAATGCAAACAGTTGAAGTGTTAGGCAGAAAAGCTGATACATCTGTGAGTTGCTGCCTGGAAGAGATGTTAGTTTCACTGGGGTTAGTATTTTTCCTCCTAATGGTGATAAATTCTATTCATCCCAATTAGCACAGCAGTGGGGACAATCCTGCAGAATTAGTGCAGATACTCCCACTTTCTCAGAAATGCTGTCAGGGCTTGGATTTGTGGTCTTTCAAGTTTGTAAATGGAGGCATTCAGCATGAGTCAAAAAGCTATTATCAAGTCCTATGTTTTGTTCCAGCTGTTGGCTGTTTGCCGGAGAATTTCCTCAATTAATGAACACCAAAATAATGCCTTACAGCATGTCCTGAAAGTCAGGAATAACTTCTGCTGTTTTGTTTTGGGTTTTTTTGGTGTTTTGCTTTTACATTTCTTTCTCAGGTCTTCTGCTTTCTAAACCTACTTTAGGTCATGCCAGCAAGAAGGTTTTGAATTTTTTTTTTTCCAAGCTTTTATAAACTAAGCCAAAAAAACCCTAAACGCAACCAACCAAAAAAAAACCACCTTCTTTTTTTTCAGTCCAACCTGTTAGGAAACAAGACAAAGAAACATGTTCTGTCACTTCTTATCAGTCTTGTACCTTTTTCTCCCTGAAAAGGAGAGCCTTTGTCAGCTTAGGGAGGATTGCTGTCAGTATTTTTTCTTTAATGTTGAATTAAAATTAGCCAAGGTAACTCCTGTTCTAAATCACCTGAAACTTCATGAAAATATTAAACTTATATCTAGAAGAGAAGGTGGGATTTTTGTTTGTTCTCTTCTCTGTGACTGATGTATAACTTTGACAACTCAATGTCTCTAATGAAAATAAATTTCAAGAGTATCTTTTTTCACATGAGGCAGGATTTTGGTTTCGTTTTCTTTCAGCCTGGACAACTCCTAAAGCACTTAAATTAAATGGTGTCTAAAGAGGACAGTTTAGTTTTATTTATGAAGTTATTATTAAACTTGTCATTTTGAAGAAAAAGGGAAAGCATGTTTAGCAACGTTCTGCAAGTTAAATACTTTCAATTTGTTAAGACTACAGTTCTAGGAGAAAAACAGTTTTCATAAGGTTATCACAAACTACTGAATTAGATCTCAGAAAGGCACTTTGGATGTGCTGTGTTGTTCCTAAAAAAATAAGCATGCAAAATGCTTTTCCTTGATGAATGTGGGGTGAATATTTTACTATTCAGTCTTTTAAAATAAAATGCTGCCTTTAAATTCATTTTAAGTCTTTTAATTAATTTTAAGTCCTTTAAAATATAGCATTGGTGCACATTCTGTTCTGCCTTTTCTAGATTTAGAGTAAATCTTTGAAAAAATTTACACTTCTGCCTGCTAACTTGAAAGAGTGAATATTACCCAAGTTGGCATTTTCTTTTTTTTTTTTTTTTTTCTTTTCCTTTTTGCAATATATGCTTACTATTTTTACTGCTTCCTCTTGATCTGTGGTCCTCTTACTATTATCGTGAGCTACAAAGGAAAAAACAAAATGGAACACCAAATGTTCTAATTTTCACAAATCGTTGTTTAACATTAGGATTAGATATCTGAAGCTGCTGTTGCTTAAAAAACTTAGTATTACAGATTTGGTCTAAAGGCAACATAACATAAATAAAAACAGTGTAACAAAAAAAAAATTAGTGGTCAATGGCTCAACGTCCAGATGGAGGTCTGTGGCAAGTGGTGTCCCTCAGGGATCTGTACCCTGACGAGTGCTGTTTAATATTTTCATTGATAATAGACAGCAAGATCAAGTGCACCCTCAGCAAGTTTGCAGATGACACCAAAGGGGCAGTGGTCACACTAAAAGGATGGGATGTAATCCAGAGGGACCTGGACAAGGTGGAGAAGCGGGCCTGTGTGAACTTATGAGGTGCAACAATGCCAAGTGCAAGGTCCTACACCTGGGTCTGCGCAATCCCTGTTATCAATACAGGATGGGGAATGATGTGACTGCAAGCAGCCCTGCGGAGAAAGACTTGGGGATGCTGGTTAATGAGAAGCTCCACGTGAGCCGACAACTTGCAACCCAGAAGGCCCACGGTGTCCTGGGCTGCATCAAAAGAATCGTGGCCAGCAGGTTGAGGGAGGAGATTCTCCCTTTCTGCTCCGCTTTCTCGAGACCCCACCTGCAGTACTGCATCCAGCTCTGGGGCCTGCAATGAAAGAAAGAAATAGACCTGTTGGAGCTGTTCCAGAGGAGGGTCACAAAGCTGATCAGAGGGCTGGAGCACCTCTGCTATGAGGACAGGCTGAGAGAGTTGGAGTTGTTCAGCCTGGAGAAGAAATGACTCTGGGGAGAGTTCATAGTGGCCTTCCAGTACCTGCAGGGGCCTACAAGAAAGCTTGAAAGGGACTTTTTACAAGGGCAAGAAGTGATATGACAGGAGGAAATGGCTTTAAATTGGAAGGGGGGAGATTTAGATTAGACATTAGAAAGAAATTCTTCACGATGAGGGTGGTGAGGCACTGGCACAGGTTGCCCAGTGAAGCTGTGGATGCCCTCTCCCTGGAAGTGTTCAAGGCCAGGTTGGATGGGGTCTTGAGCAGCCTGGTCTGGTGGGAGGTGTCCCTGCCCATGGCAGAGGTGTTGGAACTGGATGATATTTAAGGTCCCTTCCAACCCAAACCATTCTATGATTCTGTCATTCAAAGAATATCACTATGAATCTTCCTATTTACTCTAATAACCACTGAATTTGGATTTTAAGAAAGCGTAGGTATATACAGATGTTCTCAAAATGTTTTCTGACTTTGTGAAAAGGGAGAAACATTGACTGGCTGGCGAGATGTTGAGGTTTCAGGGTTTCAGGAGGAAAATTGTGCATGTGCCTGACATGCACTGGAGCATTAAACCTTTCAACACATTTTTGTGTATCAAATGTCAGGAAGAATTCATTAATGTATGCTGCTATGAAATCTCCAGAGGCCTCTATAAAACCATTAATGCCATTCTACATTCCACATAAAGACCTTTGTGACTTCATCAAATTCTATAAATATACTTGTTTCAGTTTTTTTCTAGATTATACTGTACTAATATGCTCAATACACAATCAAGCAACTGATGTACTCAAATTTTATTGGTAAGTTTAATTTTTACAGTACCAGTTTAGCACATATAAAATTCAGCAAGAAATATAATGCCACCAGGAAAACAGTTTCATTTCAGTGCTGGTGAAAGAGCATGTCGTCTCTGTTTAGTTTGTTAAAGGATGAAAATATATACATGTGGCAGAAACTTGCTACTTTGCATTTGTCAAGTGCCCTCTCTATAACATAGACACAAAATTCAACATCATCATCCTTTCTAAGAAAAGATTTCATAACAGTGCTCTGCTTTTAGGTCTTCTGTTACTGAATTTTCAATGTTTTGTAAGGTAGGTCATCACCTATATGCAATGGCAGAATTTAATCTTAGATAATTAAAAGCAAGCTGTAAATTCTCCCCTATTAATCTACAGTTTTTCAGAGTTTTTAAGTCAATCATAGAATCATAGAATGATTTGGTTTGGAGTGGACCTTAAAGATCATCTGGTTCCAGTTGCCCTGCCATGGGCAGGGACACCTTCTATGAGATCAGGTTTCTCAAAGCTTCATTGAACCTGGCCTCGAAGACCTCCGGCATGAGACATCAATGATTTCTCTGGGTGAACTGTTCCAGCGCCTAATCATCCTCACAGCAAATAAATCTACCATCTTTCAGCTTAAAACCATTACTTCTTGTCCTGTCACTACACTCCCTGATAAAAAGCCCCTCCTCATCTTTGCTGTAGGCCTTCTTGAAGTACTGGAAGGTTGCTGTAAGGTCTCCCTGAAGCCTTCTCTTCTCTAGCCTGAACAATCCCAGCTCTCTCAGCCTGTACTTGTATAGGAAGTCCTCTAGCCTTCTGATCATCTTCATGTCCTTCCTCTGGACTTCCTCTTAACAGATCCATGTGTTTCCTGTGGTGAGGACTCCAGAACTGAACACAGTACTCCAGGTGAGGTCTCATGAGAACAGAATAGAGAGGGAGAATCACCTCCCTTAACCTGCTTGTCAAGCTTCTTTTGTTGCAGCCCAGGATACAGTTGGCTTTCTGGGCAGCAAGTGCACGTTGCTGACTCATGTTGAGCTTCTCATCCACCAGCACCCACAAGGCCCTCTCTTCAGGGCTGCTCTCTATCCATTCTTCACTCAGACTATACTTGTGTTTGGGATTAGAATGCACTGGGAAATTTTAACTATGAATTAGTGAAATATATGCACATCACACAAATAAACTGTTCTAAAAATGGAAGTAGTCCAGATTTCTTGAAACTCCACACATAAGTCTGAGTTAGGGTGACTTCTGATTAAAAGACTTTTCTTGTATCCAGATACATAGTAAATGCTTATTCCTAGCTATTTATTTGCTTGCATTACTTGAGTTATGCAGTGATATCCTCATGGTCCTTGTTTAACAGTATTTTTGTTTAAATTTTGTCTTGTTATATTTTAATTTTTTTCATATATTTTGATTATATGCAATATAAATAAACATTGAATCTTCACAATCAAGTGATATATTCACTGATGAGAAAAGTTCTAGTATGGAAAGGAAAATTGCTGGTAGTATAATAATGGAAGTATTTATTTTATAATCTCAGTGGCCCATAAACAAAACCTTTTAAGAACAAAAAGGAGAAAAGGATGGTGTCAAGTCTAAGGAGTTAGAAGTGTTGTAGAAAGAAAAAGAAAGGTGTCTCAAGTTTGTTGTAGACATTTGAACTGAAGCCCATTGGAGCCAATGGGGACGCATCCCAGTGGGGTCTGTCAGGCAGGCTGTGGTTGAGGTTGTCACAGAACCTCTGGGTGGGAGGGCACTTCCACATATTCTGTTGTACATCCCCTTGTTCAGAGCAGACTCAGCTGGAGGATGAACCATGTCCAGTTAGGTCTTGAATATCTGCAAGGCTGGACATTCTACAGCTTCTCTTTTAACCTCTTGCAGTGCTTGACCACCCTCACAGTAAGTGCCTTTGATGGTACATCTCAGCTATAACCAAAAATAAAGCCAGAGCATTTGTGACTGTACTTGCTACTCACCTTATGCACAGTAAGCCTTTTCATTATTATATTCAGTTGTAGTTTATGTAATAGAGGGCTAAGGTGTGATGTGTCACACTGAACTTTTTTCCTTTTTCCCCTACACAGAGTGATGATTTCTGTTCCACGTGTCGTTAGAATGGCTTGGCCTTATTTCAGTGGTCCTTTTAAATCCTTACAGGGATGACAGTGTTTTAAATTAGCTCAGGCTCTTATACTTGTTTTTATGTCCACAAAGTGATGTCAGTAATGTAAACCTAGTCAAATATTCTTGGTCATTGGCAGAGGAGAGCAGCTTTGCTTGGAAAGACCTTCTTGTATGTTGTGAATGGTACAGGAAAATGTATGGAGGCTGCTTTGTGCTTTTGGATGCAAACACTGTCTTGTTGCTGGTGCTCTGACAGATCAAATCAGAGAGGGAGAGAGGGAGGTTGTGCAGAATTCTGGGTGGGTAAGTTTGTGGAGGGAAAAAAATTAGGACTGTAAAGAATAAGGACAAAACATTTATACTTCTCCAATGAAAAAGGAGTTTGAAAAGCTTTAATGTTACTTGCAAGTCAGAATGAAAGGAAAACAAGAACTTTTAAACTGAGTTTTTCTGTCATGCTTGGGGGAAGGAATTTGGGTGCCAAGAACCTCAAAAAGAAAGAGACATGCAGTATTCCTACTATATGATTATTGTAGTTCAGATAGAAGAGGAAAGACAGAACTTGCATGCTATTTTTGTGTGTTTTCAAGTATTGTTCATATCCTTGGGGCCTCCTGTAAAATCTTACCCTTCTCAGAAAAAGGAAGGATAATGGAAAGCGTTTGACAGGGTAGTGGTTCTTTATGTTTTATTTCATAACTTTCACACTGTAAGGAACCTTCCAAAAGTATTATTTTTTAAAGGTCCGTTATTTTTAAAGAGCAGCTAATCACAAAGACAAGTGCTTTAAGAAAGAGAATACGTGTTACATACCTACTTGTAATCCTGCTGCCTGAACAGAGAGGAGATTGAAGTACAAGTTAGGGTGAAGTTTGGCAAACCTTCCTCATACAGGTATTCTGTATAAGTTCATATTTTAAGGTATACACAGTTGGGGTTTTTTTGAAAACCACTTGTTTTCCGTTCAGCATAGGAAAACCTTTGTGTTAAGAGGGTTGCAGTGGAGGTGGGCACACCTGTATGTTGCCTTTTAACTTTGAGAATCCATGTGGTATTGAAGTAGCTGAGAGAGCAGCCTCAAAGTGACGTTGCACATGACCACAAGGAAAATACATTCTTGATCTGTTGTTTGGATTTGAATCTGATTGTCTGTGTTTAAAATGTCATTTCAGTGTGACTTTGAAAGAATGAGATGATTGAAATCTAGACTTTTTTTTTTGTGTCAGTTGTTGAACGATATTGACCAAAGAAATTACAGTGAGTTTGCCTGTTTTGCCTTGTTTTTAGCTTTTTATTTAAAGTATGTTCTCAGTAAGAAAGTTTGTTGGGTGTTTTCTTCCATCACTTTTATCCTGGATGAAAATTCCACTGTATGCCTAAGCTCTGGATTCTTACTCCATGTCCAGTCATTTCAGGCAATCGTAATGGAAAATGTCTTATTTAATATATAAATTCTGTTTTCATTTACATTTCTCTTCTGACAACAGTCAAACAAGCAGACAGAAGAGCAAAATTAGTCTATTGACAGTCTAGGATTTCTAAATGCAATAAACTAAAGATGATAACCGCAGTATGCTATTCCTTCAACTATTCTTAGCTGCAAAGTAAAGTTGAGAGAAATGTGTTTAACAATGTATTGTAGTACCTAAAAGGAAGCCAGTGCTAATAAGAGAGAGAAAATGCACAGAGAATAATTGTATAGATATAAACACATGGAGAGAATAAGCAGAATGTAATGAAAGAAAGTGTTAAGCTGCTAGGCTATGCTTTTCCTTTCCAAACAAAAGTTTTTTATTCTCTTGCATTGTATAGATCCTGTATTTACGTACATAAAGGACACTGAAGAACATATGCAAGAAGTGTAATATGCATTTAAAAAGGTATTCTAAATGAGAATTTAAATAGCAAAAGTATCAAATCATATACCACATAAAATCAATACAATGGTGAATACTGATTCCCAGAATCCTCAAAAAAAGCATAGTCATACATTAAGCTGGAAACAAAGAGGGTGACTGCACCATGAAGAGGGGCATAATTTTGTAATGACTACATGAATTCCTTATTCAGTATGGCAGTTCTAAACAAGTACAAAATGTGCATGGTTTTCTATGACATGGTTGGGAGAAGATATGATAATGAAATTGATGACTTCAGGACACATTTGTTTCTGTCTAATCTGTACGATAGGTTGGTCCTGATAAAGTAGCTGGACTATATTCGGATACTTCTGATCTGAGCCAACTGTAGTAAGGGAAAAGAATTTTGCGAGTTTGAATAGGTTTGTTTGAAAAAATGATTAAAAATACATCACTGACTTGATTACAGAATGCACTTACTCTACACAGAAGAAGGATAGAGAAAATCTTGTCAGTAAGTGTAGAGTCTGTAATTCAGTGGATAAGATTGTTATCACTGAGTTTGAGGAAAATGGTTATTTTCATCTGTCTGTCTGATAAAAAATATGAAGATGAGCATGGTGGAAAGAAAGAAAAGTGATAGGGAAATATGGATAAGGGAAGTGGCTGGGAAGAGATAGAGCTATCACTTGCTAAATAGAAAAATGTATACCTTTTGTGTGATGGGTACGGTTAATTCCAGGAGAAAAATTATTTTATCTAAATAATTCTTAGACTGAGTCTGTGTGTGCTTACCTTGCACATCTATGTATTCAAGGTTAAGATTCTTATTCTCACCAGTTCAGAACTGGGTGTCCGGTATGTTACAGACTGAAAGCTTTCTTCCATTTTCTTTTGGGATCAAAAGACTGAATGTAACTGAAGGTAGGAAAAGGAGTTATGAAGGTTGAAAATGATCAGACTTTCAGGGTTGAATAGTCTTTCACATCTATTTCAGCTATTATCAAATAATTTTGTCTGAAATCCATGAAAAATAATAAGAATTTTAAAAGTATATTTAAAATCAGATTTAAGATTTGTTAGGTTTTTATTTGCAATTTTTTCATTTTTTTTAATAAGGATAGTTTTTTACATTATGATTAATTTTTTTATTTTGAACTTTGATTTTTATTGCCTGTTTGCCAAAAGTGTTTTTTTAATGTTTAATCTTCGAGATGTGGCATTTATGACTGTCATGAAAAATTCTACTGCATTACAAAGTCTATCTGGCCTACTCATTACTTTTTAATTCAACAACTGTTTTTCATGTAGGGACTATATTTCCAAATTAAAATTTTCCAATACTGCAACTCATTAGTCTTTTGCACAAAACACAAAGTTTACATTGCCAGAATACATGGAGTTGTTTGCCGTTGTGAGACTCAGCTCTGTGGATGCAACATGCAATTCTGTCCAGTCTTTGAATAATATAAGCTGTCTTGGCCTTAAACTCTCAGTTTGAGATAGAACGAAGATTTAGTCTGAAATGTGGTTTTGTCTTCCTGCTTATTCAGTGTGCCTACCTTTTTTTTCATATTCATTATCCTTGTGACTTGAATATTTAAGTAGGAAAGCAAATATGTATTCCGTAATTCTTTAAAACTGAAGTTAGTAATGTGAAACAGTTGTAGTGTACAAACCAGGATTCGGTTGCAGAAAAGATAAAAAAAATACACTAATTAAACACATTTTAGGAAAAGAGGATTTTCACAGGCGAATGTATTGTTTGCATTTGAGATTTATTAAAGGTGGGTGGTGAAACCAGGTGCTTCTAAACCCTGTTGAAGTTGTCAGTGATGGTGTTACGTTAGGCAGAAGACTGGTGATTGCACAGCACAGACATTTAGGGGCTGAGAAGAGGACACGGTTGCGACTTCAGAGCAGGCCAGGGCCCAAGGACAACACAGTCTGAAAGTCCAGAGCTGGAGTTAGAGGCAGGTGACTAATTTTTAGATTTGTTTGATACTGTATTTTAAATGTCCCTATGCAAGGAGCTGTGCCTGCAGGAAGAGCAGAACAAGCAGATGGGATTGCTTAGGCTGCATGTCTGCACTGGTGTCAGTTTCTATCTAAACCAGGGCTTGGAGCACCCCTGGCCCCCGGGGCCACAGCCAGGCTGGTAAACTATCGCTTCCCCAGCTGCCTCCTGGGAATGGTCCTGACCCATGTTCACCTATTACCCTGCCCAGGGCCTGGCCGTTGTCGAGGCTGAATCTGTCAAGTGTCAAGACTCTTGTGCTCTGTAATGGGGATTCCAAGTTAACCTGGGCAAGTGGGGTAATAATCACCTGAATGCTAGACCACAGTAAGCACAGCTAAAACAAGCTCAAATAAGCTCAGACCAAGGCAAATCCTAACCCTTAGAAGTATGGAGACTCAGCACCTTTTAAAGGAAAGGTAACGGCCTGTTTCCTTGATTGTCCCAGAAAACCCCAGCATTTTGTTATCTGTATGTTTTCTAGATGTAGGAGACTGAAGGCTGCTTGATGGATCTCACCTGGCTGGAGTCTGGTGTCACAACCACGGCACAGTGAGGGTCTTGTTTCATTCTCCAGTTTATGACCTTTCTGCAGTGGGTTGGAGCCACAGAAAAAAGTTGTCCAGCTGGTGATGCCACCATACCTGTATGTGGAGTATCATTTTTTTCCAAAACGCTGTGTGTTTCAAGCCTTATATATGGCCTTGAAAAGTGCTGCATTTTATGGATTTACTTTTGTTTTTTAACACTGACTTAGTAGTAAAGCTGCCATAAAAGCACCGAGCAGAATGACAGACAAGGTTAAAACTGTAAGTTTGCAATGTTTTCAAGTAAGGTCCATTTAGGCTTTTGCTTTGTTTGGCATAATAGTGTATGCAGAGGCAGCATCTTGGTATCTTGCCAAATCATACGTGCCTTTCTCCTTGCTTGGGTACAAAAGTACAGCATCTTGCTATGGCAGTAAGTATTTCAGGGCATTGCACCTCCATAGTCTGCACTGGGATGTTGTCAACATGAAGCCTAGCGGTGCTTACTCAAAGGCCAACTAATGCTTACTCAAACCTTCCTCAAAGTCACAGATTAGCAAGAGAGAGAGGAGTTTGGGCAAGACCCCCATGACTGGGACAAAGTGAGAACTTTATAGTAAGGGCACGGGCTGTGTCAGCAGGGCTCCAGGCCAGAGAACAGTCCTTGCACGATTAATTCATGAGTCTAGGCATAGTTTTTGGATTGAAGCCATACTCAGGGCATCAGCCAGCAGAGTAGATAAGGAATGCACAGACCACAGACTTCTGCAGTGTCACTCCCACTTTGAATGAGAGCTGACTGCACTCTTCACCTTGCAAAGTACTTTGCTGTGGAAATGGAGCAAGCAAACTCCTTCTTGCTGAAAAGACAGAATATGAGCTTCAGGCAGTGGTGTGCAGCTGTCAGCAAGTTGAGAAGCCAAACACCATCTTTTTCAGATGTAGGAAATTTCTCTGTAACGTGTCCTGGGGCTATGCTCATCACTGGTTAAAAACTCTTGCTTCATCCCAGGACAGAGGTAGAGAAGCTCCAGTACTTTTCTAATGTCATAATCCTGCCTCGCTCTCCTTTCTTTGATGAGATAGGGCTGCTGACAATGTGAGATGCTATTTTAATATCAGCTGTTGCTGATTGCAGCTAAGGGAGGAAAAGAGTTGGACAACGTATGTAAGGTTGAATTCGATGATCTTGGAGGTCTCTTCCAACCTTATGATTCTATGATTCTAAGGTCTGAACAGGGAAGGAATAATTTAAGACGTAGGCAGTAGACTGGGTTTTCTTGTAAGCTGTGTGCGCAGGCCTTCTTGTGAGGACATGCAGCAGCTCCTGGTGAAGCAGGGGAGTGGGGTTGGAGCAAACTGAAGCTGGGACCAGAGTGAACTGCTCTGACTTTGCTGGATCATTCTCCAGGCCCATGGCCTGGCCTGGCCAGCCACCCAAAACAGGTGTAAGTGTGCCTGAAGGTCATGTTTTCCCTTTAGGTCTGTTTATTTCTCCTGTACGTTAGCCAGCCTAAAGTTAGGTGGTGTAACATAGTTAAGGAAGAGTAATTTGTTTGAATGCGATTCTTTCCAGGTGCTAATTTAAAGTGACATTGCAGTAAATTAAAAATTGTGCATATATCTTGTTTTAATGAATGCTTCATTATATTTATCGTTTTTCAGTAGGCATCATCTGTTTCATTAATTTTCTTTAATCTTGAAAACATAATACCAATGCCATATGTTGTGCTGTCTTGCTCAGTAGACAAGGAAGACTTCTGTATTTTGCTTCAGATTACAAATTCCACTGTAAGTTTTTTTTCTTTAATAGTTGGAAGGGACTCTTTTGGAAGTCTAAGACTAATAGAATTGTAATGTTATTTTGTGTTGTTCAGGGTACAGGAATGAAACTCTTAGTTGTTTTGAACTAAACAGTGCTGTAAGAACTGTATGGGCTTAATTAAAAGATGTTAATAAATATTTTGTGAGGGCTGCCTGAAAATGTCTACAGAGTCAGACTAAAGCATGACAGAATCTAAGTTTTAATTGGCAAAGGGGCACTGTGGATAAACTTTTGTACAGCTATTTGACAAGATGAATTCCTTTCTTGTCAAAATATGCCCATCTTGCTTTCTTTGAGAACTAAAAAGTAGTCCTTGCTTGCAAACTGCTCTTAAAATGAAATGGAGAAAAGAAGTTGGAGTTGTCCTCAATAACACATTAATTGCAAATGAAGCCAATGTATGCTGATGCATTCTTCCGGCCTGATTCTTAGTTGCAGTTTTGAGGAATGCGTTTGCTGACTGAGTATGCAAAATCTCTAGCAGTCCAGACCTATAGTGACTTTAGAACGTTTGGCATATATTAATTAATAGGGACTGGTTTTTTGAAGAAAACTTTGAGAGCCATTAAAAATGCAAGTGGTTCTGTTTTGACTAACATTCTGTGTTTGTTTTGTTTATTTTTTTAGTTTTAGATCCTGCTATGTCTCTTCAGGGTGAATGGTTCATGCTGATATTTGAGAGTTGTTTGGTAAAAACATTATGTTAATTTTTATAAGGTTTAAGTATGATATACTTTCTTAATATGTTGCAATGAGATTTTATATTCTCTGATGTGATTTTTGTCTGAAAAGGCCTTTTTATAAATAAGGATCATAATGCTTGTTAACATTTAATGTAAATGCTAAAATATAAATATTTAGTGAGCTATAATCCTTACTAGAGATTATAATTCAAATTTACTTCCCTTATTGCCTCATAGGAGGGCAGTATTCCTAGTATTTCATATTTGAGGGGTTTTTGTTGTTTGTTTTTTGTTAAATAGCAATTACTGCTTAAAAATTTGAGAAAAAGACTAAATATCTCTGCAATTTATTAAGTGGTTAATGCACACTTTTAATTTACCGTTTCTATTCAAAATTAAAGTTAGTACATTTAATATTTCCTGTGGTATGCTTGGGATTTATGCAGCTGTGTGGCTGAGTTTTCTAGGGTTATGAGGTGTGAGACTGAGTAGTGACCAAAAAAAAAAGCTGGGATGAAGGAGTGGAGAGTGATTTTTTGAGGATGCTACCCAAGGACAAGTGAGAGCTCAATTAGAAGCAGCTGCTTTCTTTTCTGCCCAGTGCGTACTGCCCGTTACACACAGTCTTTCTTCAGTGTTGTCTCCTAACCTGTGCTGGGCTATTTGCTAGATAGCACAGGTGAAATTGTGCCAAGGAGTAAGCCAACATTTAATTAGAATGGGTGCTTTCTGTCCAGGTCCCAGCCCTAATTTGTTTGTTAGAATGGATATGCTTTGGGAAAAGTCATAGATTTTTCATACAATTTGTCGTCACTTTTAACATTTGTCTGACTCGCATTGTTTCAGCTTCTCATCATTGTTTGTTAATAAAGCCTTGTCCATTAAAATGACAGGCATTCTGTAGTGTACTGAATTTTTGTCACTTCAAACATGCTTGCTGTTATTTTCTTGCATGCTAAGAGCATATATTTTTTAGAATCCCAGCCAAGTCTTTAAGAATTGTTTGAGGAGGGGTTTGCAGTGGACTTGTTGTTTGACACTCAAATTATTGATCTCTTAATAGCGTACAAGGTGACCACTATTCAACATGAAAAAGATGATAGCCATAAACAATGAAGGAATAACTAGTGATGCCTGATAAGAAAGTTATAAACCAGACATTTATTCAATTCATTGGTTTATAGAGCTATGTCTTTATTGTTTCTATCAGATTTGTGTTTAGCAATAGTTATATCCAAAAGAACAAACTCTCCCTGCAGACATAACACTCCAACATCTTTTAAGGTCAATGTAACAGAAGATTTCAAAAGCAGTGACTTTAGAGTTCATTTCTGGCATCATGATTTTTTCAGAAATGTTTAGATTTCAAGTCCCAGCAAAATATTTTACATGAGTAATTTATATAAAAGATGAATTAAATATTCATAGTGAATACAGGAAGTATGTGTTCCACCTCAAAATACTGTAGGTACTTTGGTCAAAATCGATCCAAAGGAACTACTGCTTCTAGCTTAGGTATAATTAAGTGGCAACACACAGAATAAACACTTACATAACGACCAAAATCACAGAACTATTCAAGTTGGAAGGGGCCTCTGAAGGTCATCTAGTTGAACCCTTCTGCTCAAAACAAGATCAACTACAGCAGGTTTTTCAGTGCTTTGTCTGGTTGAGTTTTGAGTATCTTTCCATGTAGAGATTCCATAACCTTCCAGGGCCATGTGCTTCAGTGTTCAACCCCTCTGTTAGTGAAATAAGTTCTTTGATGTTTAAATGCAGTTTTCTGAATATCAGGTGGTGTTCACTGACTGTTGTCTGTTCTGGATCTGTCTAGGTCAGACTTCCTTACTTTCTCCTCCAGGTATATATATACATTGACAAGATCTCTCTGGAGCCTTTTCTTCTCTTGGCTGGACAGTCTCTGCTGACTGTGTCTCCTTGTGCAGTTCCCTGCATTTGCTCCAGTATGTCCATGTTATATTTGTATGGGAAGCACCACGCTTCAGCCAGGACTCTAGATGTCTCAGCAGTGCTGTGGAGAGGAAAAGCATCACTTCCCTTGACCTTCTGGGGACAGTCTTGCTCATGCAGCCCAGACTGCTGCCAGCCTTCTTTTACAGAACGGCATATTGCTGGCTCATGTTCCTTGATCATGCTCAACAACGTGTCCATCAGGACCCTCAGTCTTTTTCTGCCAAATTTCTTTCTAGCACCAGTTGCTGGAAGCCTGCATTAGTGCATAAGCTTATTCCTTCCTAAGTACAGGGCTTTGTGCTTTCATTTGGACTTCATGAAATGCCCACTGACCTATTTCTCCAGCCTTACAAGGTCCATCTGAATGACACACCAACATCTGGTGTATGACCCTTCCTACTTTTTTTATGTACTGTGCAGGCTTGCTGATTTTGTGCACTGGCCCATTGTCAGGTCATAAATTATAATGTTAAACAATACTGGTCACAGTATCTACCTCCTGGGTATTCCATTAGTGGGTGGCCTCCAGCTGGAAATTATGCTGCTCATCACCGCTCTCTGAGCTCAACAGCTCAATTATTTTCCAGTCCATCTCACAGTCTATTTATATAATCAGTTTTCTTGCTTAATCTTCCTTTTGCTGCTCATATTTCAGTATTTCAACTTGTGCTTGTTGCCTCTTGTCTGTTCTGGATCTATCTGGATCCATCTTCTTAATGCCCCCACTAGTATTTATGTATGTCAATAAGGTTCCCCTGAGCTTTTTCTTTCGGGGCTGGACATCCCTGTTCTTTCAGCATTTCTCAATGTCAGATGCCTTGTAGAAGCCCTTCTTGTTGCTCCTCACACCCCCACTGGATTCAGTTTCAGTTGGGCTTTTGCTTTCCTAATCCTGTCTCTGCACACTTGGACAGTCTCTCTCTATTCCTCCTAGATCATCCGCTTCTGCTTCTGTGTCTTGGATGCTTCCTTTCCCTGTCTCAGTCCAGTCAGGAGCACCTTGTTCACCCATGCAGGCGTCTTGTCAGCTTTGTTTGACTTCTTGCTTGTCAAGATGGACCATTCTTGAACTTGGAGGAGATAATACTTGAAAATCCATCAGCTGTCCTAGACTTCCCTTGCAAAGGCTGTATCCCACTGGATTCTTCTAAGCTATTCCCCAAACAGGCCAAAGTTCAGTTGCCTGAACCTCAGTGTTAGCATTTTGCTTTTTTGCTTTCTTCCATTCTTTCAGCATTATGATCTCTACCATCTCACGGTCACTGCAGCAAAGGCTGGTTTTGCCCTTTGCATGCTCAACGAGAGCGTGATTTTTACAGAGAAGTTAGGAATAGAACTATAAAAGAAGTCTGTTTGAGCTAATACTTATTGGAAGTCAATAACAAAAAAAACCTTAAAGGGTCTGTTGTCATAGTCAGATCTAACTATAAATTGAATGTCTCTGTAGAGATTTTACTAAATAGCATTTACATAGAGATTTTAGGTTTATTTTTAATCAATTTGATCCATTGTGCCAGACACTGGTAAAAATAATACTGTTTTTGACAAAGAGTTATTTTATTTTTAAATGTCAGATATATATTGTGAACTCTCTCATTTTGGTAGCACAAATGCAATTCACAGATGGGTGTCCTGCCACAAATTGTTTTGACACTTAAGAACAGAAAGTATGCCTTATAGGAGAGAAGAATCTTCCTTCATTTTACATATTTATGTGTTTCATAGTAACCAGTTAGTGCAGTGACCACTATTCTAAGATGGACAGCAGATTGCTTTCATTACTTCATAACAACTTCTGGTTTAGGGGAAAAAGTTCAAAGTCCTGGAGCTTTCGAATCCTGTTGAAAGCTAAGTTCTGCTCTTACTGCTCCCAATTAGAATGAAGAATCATGGAAGATGTTATTGCAGGCTATTAATGTTTTGTGCTCCACATAGTGTATTTTTAGACTCACTGGAATTCAATTTTTTTAAGTACACTTTGGTTTACTCTTCTTTAAGTTAACAGTATTTTTGTCATCTTTTTATTTCTCACATTTTTCATCCCTCTTGAAGAAATGTATGTTTCTATATGTGCCTTTTCTTGAAGGGAACAAAGAACATGGAAAAATGTCCTTGCCTTCTCTGTCTCATACAGTCTGAAAAGTGAAAAGTAGTTTCAATTTCTGGGGTTTTTTTCTTACCATTTTACGTTGAGAGGCAGACTGCTTACCAGCATTAAAAGCACAGGTAACACAGCGATCATTTCATGGGAATGAAGAGCATGTGGTACATGATTTGTATCAGATCATCTTAGAATATCTTTTGTCACACTGTGTCATGCACTTCAGTGTCAATGTGTGGTTCTTAAAGACTGTAGCAGCTCTTAGATGAGTGAAATGTGAGATGTGAAAAACTAGATCTCTGTAGAAATCAGTTGCTTAATGTTTTTCTGTTGGGTCTTTCTTGAGTAAAATTGTGAAGACGGCACCCTTGGGCTTCGCTTAGCCTTTGAGATCTTATAGTCAATAGACTGAGGAGCGTGGATGAAAATAATGCCAAGCTATATTTGTTTCTTTCAAATAATGGGTTCAAAAAGACTCTACTGTTTTATTGAAAGTGTCTCAAGTAATAAACATGATCTAATAGGCTTCAATATATGGAAGTAAGTAGTCCTAAACTCTTTAAGAGTTGCAGTTGGTAAGCAAAGAGAATGTCTAAAAAATATATCGTGGTTTCTTGTATTCTGCAAGAGGAGTTCCATGTTAATTTTATTTTTTACTAGTGCAAAAGATTATTTCTTACTAAAAGCTTGAGTTTCAGGATCTGCATGGCAGACTTCAGTTAATATCATTGCTTGCAATTCTGCACATTTCTGTCAGTGAAGTCAGACTGTACGAATAACTTAAAACTTTTTGCCATGTTTTTGTGGAGAATAGCACTTGCTCATAGGCTGATCGCTTAGATTAATGCGTGGAACTTTCCTTGACAAAGGAAGAGTTCTTGCATGTGATGGGGAAAGTGAAACTTTGAGAGGATTTCTGTTTGAGACTAAGGCTACCCCTTAATTAGTGTTTGCTTTGATCTTTCGCCAGTGTCTGTCTAATGCTGAAATCTATCTCCAAGTGTAACTGGGGACAGAAAATGACTTTTAATATTTTCAATTGAAAAAAGATAAAGAAGCCAGCACAGAAAGTGTATGTGATTTAATTTTGACTGAGCTTGTGTTCTGTGAGGGAAGGTGTTTTGCTGATGAACGATGGGTATGGAAATAAAAAGTGATCTTGCACTAAGAGTTCAGGAGGCAGAGTGATCTCAATAATATCAGTGCTTTTCTGTTTCCAGTTGAGGAAAGGAGGAAGAGACCAGGAGAGGATGAGAATAAGAGATATATTAGAGAGGGCTTAGTTTTCTATATTTGATAGGAAGTATTTATGAATCTCCTGTTGATGTTTTCTAAATCATATGCTTTCTTATCAGAATATATGGTTATTGACATCTCTTTGTGGCCGCCTTTTTATTACACACCGCTACAGTTTTGTGAATGCACTTAATGAGCTTGAGGCAGAACATACACATATGCATTTGAATTTTTCTTTATTCCTGTACTTTTTTATCTTCAGTTTTAATGGTTTGAAGGCTAGTGAATTTTTCTTGCAGCTTAATTGTAAGTTTTGAGGTCATTTAGGAAGACTTATTTAGTGTAAACAAATATTTCCATTTGAATAACTTCTTATAGTTTGACATTTAATATATCTTTTTAATTGGGGAAAGCTGTAAATTAAATTAGTAATATTACAGTTTTTTTAAAGCATAAGAAAAGGAGGAAAACCAAATAATTTTATGCTGGCAAAAAGCTTGAAATTGAATTTTCTGACCATTTTGAGGCAAAAGCTTTTTTCCATAAGTTTTAATTTATGAAGAACTTCTGCAGAATTTCCTTTGTTGGGACCTATACA
The DNA here is from genome assembly GCA_033558235.1 of Neomorphus geoffroyi. NCBI lineage: Eukaryota > Metazoa > Chordata > Aves > Cuculiformes > Neomorphidae > Neomorphus > Neomorphus geoffroyi. The sequence continues at coordinate 467,534 of JAUMJM010000053.1, read as the reverse complement.
AAACTAAGCTAGTCTTATTTTTAAGGTTCTTTTCCTCACGAGTTGCATGCGGGTTATAAGTTAAGGTAGGAAAGACATACAGATCAACAAATAGAAAGCGAACTATTACTGTGGTAAAGGAAAATTGTATTGATAATGGAAATTGTTACAGCTGCCAGCCAACCTGCTTGAATGCCATGCTGTTTCTGCCAGCAGGTCACCTCTGTGGTCTGTTGATGACATATGCTGCAGGAAAGAGAGCTGGCCCAAGAGATGCCTCTGGGCAGATGGGTCACCCCTCTGCTCTCACGGGTTGCCAGAAAGGTCTCAGGATTGGTATTATCATAGACATACAGCTTTCTCCATCTGTCATCTTGTGTATAGGGTGGGAGTTGACTGGGATGGGTGCTGTTCCCAAGACACAACAGGTATGTTTTTCCTCCTCTTCTGGGGGAGTAAATGAGACTGGCAGGCTGGACTTGAGCTATTCCCTGCCATTTGTCCTCAGTGACAGAGGATGATCCTGGCTTCATTTAATTCATTTGGGTTTTATCCCATTGTGTCTGTTAGTTTGCTTTGAGAATAGTGTGGAGATCCCTAAAAGCATTTACTTGTTCCACTTAGAGAGATATTAGGACTGTAGTATTTGTATTTAACCTGTTTTATGGTTTGTATGACACCCCTGATGAGTATAACAAATCTTAATAGTAAATTAGAAGTAGAATTTTCCCATCGTTACATTGTTTGTGTTCCTGAATGGAAGAGATATGATTGATACAAGAGGGTACATGAGAGCAATACAACTTCACATTATTGACTTCTCACAATTGTTGTATCCAAGTAAAGAATTTGATTACACTGGTAAAATAATATTTATTTTCCTACTAGGCCCTGAATTTATCTCTAGTCATATTGATTACTGACAATATTTGCAGACTGTTAAAGGCCTATTTCTATGCTATGCAGATTTTTGTTGATACACAAAGGTGCTGTGTTTCTGATCACATTCAAATTCTCAATTTAATAGCCAGAAATCTAAGTCAGTGTATAATGTTGGTGTGTTTGTTTTCAGAAGAAAACAATTATGAAAAAATTGTACCCCAACTGTAACTAGACTGAAGTCTACAAACTGTTCTTTGCCATGAAATAACCTTTTCATGAAGAAGAGAGCCAATGCCAAATAAAAACGAGATCTTTTTCCCAAGCTTGTTTATATACGCTACATAGTTGATCCCATTTAATTTGAATTACATGAAGGCAGCTCAGATTTTGAATTTTTATCTTTTAATTAAAAAATTTTCAGAAGAAATTATCATTTGGCACTGATTTTATACAGTGTTAGTTATAGTAAAGTAATTAATTTTACCTCGCTTTGTTACAGAGACCCTGAAGTATGTGCCAGGATGACAACACATGCACCGAGTCTTTTGTTTATGCCTTGGCAGAAGTGCCCTTTCCCTCCCAAGAAAGAAATTGTAGCTCTGTTTCAGATACATCTGCTACAGCTATTAGTTAAACTGTGTGCTTTTATGCATTTTGGTAAGCTTCTCTACAGAGTGTATAGTTACATATTTAAAAAATTTTAAGTCTGTTTATCTTCAATAATTATTTTATTTATTTATTTACTCGTGTTCACTTTAGAGAAGCTACAGTTGACTCTGTTGGAAAAGACTGCCTGAAGGCTTTATGGTTTCTGTTATGTGCAACCTTACTCAGGCAGCAGTCAAGAGCTGCATCTTTGAAGAAGATCTCGGGAGATATTCTGCAAGGTAGCAGAAATCAGCAAAAGCTTCTTCAGGGTGGAGAGACACCACACCAATGGAGAGACAGCCTCTCTGGCTGGACAAAAGGCTTCTACTAATTTAATCAGTGTCTAACCATTTGCTGTCTCATGGTTTACTTAAAGCCTCCAGTTACTCCGCTGTTTGTATTCATGTTTTCAATCGCTCTGGCATGAATGTCTTCCAAGAATGTGCAGCCTTCCTGTGAGAGATACGTGCCTGCCTTTTTTCATGACTCTAGCTACAAGACCCAGTGTCAAAGTTTGCAGATCTTTATAAAGAAATTGTATGTTCCCAGTCTCTGTAGTGGACCGATATGCATTTAAGGTTCTGAAAGGTCTAAATTCATGTTCCTGGAATATGTTGGTTGTATTACTTTTGTACTTTTAAAAAAATTGTGGAGGCAAAGCAAAAGGGTAATCTGGTAGCTGCCTGCCTACAGGTATTGGGGGGGAAAATTACAAAGTCGATGGAGCCAAAATAACCTTAGTACTGCCAGGTACTATTACCAGGGCACAAATTGGAAGTGGATTTATTTGGGTTGAGGCTTGGGAAGAGAATTCTCTCTCAAGGATGAGGTAGTGGAGCACTACAGCAGATTGCTTAAAGTCTATAAACCTATTTCCAGGAAGGTTTTTCAAGACTTAGTTAGACAAAGCAACAGCTGAATTGGTGACTTCATGTTGGACATACTCCTGCTTAAATCTCAAAGTCAGATGGGAGACCTCCAAAGGTCTTTAGAAGTGACATGATTCTATATCTTAATTCTGAAGTGGACCAGCCGGATTCCAACCATGTGGTCACTCAGTTCAGCGTGTTTCTCAGTGAACTCCTATGGGAAGGACTGGGCCTAGCCAGCATGGTCATTCTCCTTCTGAGCCATGCATTACCAGGTCCACCCGTGCCAAGCCTGACCTTCAGAGGCATACAGTGTTTCCAGTGGAAAATAGGTTTTTTTAGCTGTTTATTTTCAATTTACTAGTTACCTGATCTTACCTTCCCTTGGTTGCCAATGCCTGAGCAATATACAACTGCCTGAGCAGGAATATACAACTAAGGCAAAACTGGGTTTTTAGACTGGGAGACGCTACTCCAGAAACACAATGCAATGGCATGGTGGGAGGAGGGAACAAACGCTATTCTTAAGTATAACTCCATTTGTCTCTCGGTCACTGGCAGTTCATATTGTGAGCAAAATATCCTTCCCTTAATTAGAAGACTGCAAGTACTAAAGAATCCAGTTACTTAACCAGTAGCACATAGACATAAAAGGAAGGCAGACAAAGAGAAGACATTAGGGAGAGACTCATATTTATTTTGTGGTTGGACGATGTATGGGAAGTGCAGTCAAATTATATTTCCTCTTTTCATCAGCAAAATCCCTGAATCAGAACAGAAAACAAGAAGAAAAAGTAAATCTAGTTGTGTGAAAAAAAAATCTTATAATGGGAGATTGTTTTGGGGGGAACAGCAAGTTTTAATTAGTCTTGAAATCTGAGAAACTATTTTTCTGTGCTTTCTTGGAATCCATTTCTACTCACATTCAGTACTTGTACACAGACATCACAAAATTAAGACTATCTGCCACCCATTTAGTTTTTTTTAAAAAACTATTGGGAAGATAGGAAGGATAGGAGGATTGTTTTGGGAAGATGTAGTTTCTGACTAATTGAAAGTCTGGGAAGGGTGATACGTGGGAGAAAAAGTGGGTTTGCTTTCCTGTGGAGGAACAAGTAAAAATGAGCAAGTTTAACATTTCTCAAAGGGCCTTTTTGTTAGAGTTTATTGTAATGTTAGGCACGGGAACTGAGAGCAGGAAGACTGTCTTCTGTAATACAGAAGAAGGTTATCAGGTCATCTGATCATCTGGAGGAACAGATTTCTAATAACTTTTTTCTCAAAAGAATATAACTTTTTACAGATATTTTGTAGTTATGCATCCAAATTCATGGACTGTCAGTCTACTATTGTCTCACATGTGATGGTGCATACCACTGACTACTAAACAGTAACTCCTCTGACTAACAGATAAATATAGAAAAAAAATGCTTCAGACATTCAGTAAAATACATTTCATTTTTTTGCTGAAGGGAAGAACTTAATCCTTGGCAAGTTACATGGTTCTAACAGATAAAATTAAATTACTTAAAAGTTATTCTCTTCATGAAAAACTGCTGTATTAAGAGCAGCCTTTAAAAATTATATTCTTGAACAGTATTTTCATGTGGAAATATGATCCATTTAGCAGCTGCTCATGTGTGGGATTACTGACCTAGTAACTGATTGCTTAAACTGTAAGTTTAAAAACATGCATATCTTTTTAGTTCATAAGTCTTTTAGCTGGCTCTTAAAAAGTAATCAGATATGTGGATCCAGATATTTTTGTTACTTTAGTTTTCTTTGAAGACAAAATTAACTGCTTTAAAAATGGAGTGTGGATATTCAAATGATTCAGACGAGTAATCTATTTGAAAAACACGACTCTTCATTCCTTGCAGACCAATCTATTAGTGAATGAATAAGATTTTGACTGATTTGATATGTGTAGAACTAGGTTTCTGTTGAATCCCTTGTTGCTAGTTCAAATGAATACTCTTTTTTTTTTTTTTTTAAGTATATTGCTCCTTTAATTGAATGTTTTTTTAAAAAAATAAAACGCCAAAATCCATGCAGCAAACACTACTGGCATTCAGCGGAGACAGTGTGGGCAAATTTAACTTCAGGATACTTCTGGGTTTAGAAGAATATGTAGGTGTCTGTGTTCACTTGAAATCTTGAAATTTGCCATTCTTGTCTACTGCTGACTGCAAAATACGTATTTTAATAATTTCTTCTACACAAGTGGATGAAGGCAAAAAAGGGAATTCTTACATTACTTTCAAAGAAATAGAGATGTTCTTCTCCCATAACTGATTTCTTTTTTCCCAGAATTATTTTTTGTTGTCAGCCCTTTCCAATACAAATAGGGAATAAATTACTATATTAGTAAGCAAATGTGATGTTCTGTCTGTTTTCAGGAAATACATATGTTGTAACATACGATGAGGCTAGTTTGCTCACAGTCACATATATACCTGGTTAAAGGTCAATCAATCCAGAAGACAGACGGGGATACAAAGGGCTCAGGAAAGGACCCTTGAGTATACGAGTTTTCACACTTCTAAGTACTAAACCCATAAAGTGAATCTGATATGTAACTTTTTACTCTGGCTGCTACTGGAGATTCAAGATGGAAGTAGTTGCTAGGTGTGCTCTGAGGATTGTGTTGCAGGCAAAGTAGCTGCCTAACTTTGAACTTTTTCATTTAATTGGCTGAAAAAGTATGTGCACACCCAATGTCTAGAGATTGGCGTGCATCCAATTAAGTATAGTTATGGGATGTATAACTGTACTTCGGTGTTAAAAGTGGATAGGACTGGTTTTGGCCAAGCAGGATTGTCAAAAATCTGTGGTGTTATTTTCTGTGTTTGCACTGCCTGCGGACCAGCTGTTTGCAGTCCCACAGCTGCTTGTTCCAAACCAGGAGCCCTGTTTGGGTAATAAACTCATGCCTGTATCACAAGAAATATTTTCGTGGTCCATGACAGGCTACAGGCTTGTCTTAACTCACTTGCCTTCCTGAGAGGGGCCTGTTGGGCATACTTTGAACTTTTCTTAGGCTTTCCTGGGGTTCTGTTACAGTTTGTTCACCTGAAATAGCAATTGCATAATGACCGGGAAACTGTTTCCTTGTCTGTTTCAGTTTTAGTTTATTTTTGTAGGATTATGTAGAGAAAAACCATTTGTTTCTTCCCCATAGAATTTCTTATATTTCTATGACTAATAATGTAGTGACAATAAGTTGATACTCCACATAAGATGGACTGTCTATGACCATAGGAGTACAGTGTAGCTTAGAGGAGCAGAGACATGGAATGACAGCAAGCAAATTAAATTGCAAGCATAGAGGATGATATATAGATCCCAGGACTATAAACATTTCACCGTTGTTCAGTTACTGATCACAGAGGGCATGAACTCTTTGGAACAAAGTAAAATTTGATTTGGGAATTAAAAAAAAAAAAAAGCATCCAGGATGGAAAACAGAGTAAAGCATACCATTATGCTAAAGTTAAATGGTATGTGGAATTACAGACCACAAAATAAAAATTGTGTTTTCTCATGTTCTAAGTTTTCCTGTGTTTAAATTGGTTGTAGTTAATTCCTTTCTCAGTGGAGAAAGAGAAGAGTGACTGTGCAATGTGATGCTTGAGCAAAATTCCAAGGCAGCAGCTCAGTGTTGGCTTAACTTCAGCAGGACTGTATAATTCTGTGCCCAGACATAAATATTAAGGTAAATCTGAGCATGAGAAATTAGTTTCTCATTCTGTTTTCTTTCGCAATAAGGTGAAATTGGGTTCTTGCTGACCACTTCGTTTCATGAATCAGATTTAGTGCCTGGCCCCATAAAAGACTTTATTGAAGTAACTGAAAAGGCTGCAGACTTGGAGATGGGAGAGTTGGTTTTGACTCTTACATTGCCTTTGACACCAAAAAAGTTATAATAAAATCTTGAAGTCCTGTTTACATAAAAATGTCCAACTGCAGTGTTTAGAAAGAATAATTTTAAAATGAAATATGCATTCATGTTACTTTTTCGCCATCTTGCATTCATATAGGGCACAACAGTACGATGTTTTTCCGGTGTTTTTGCTAATAATCTGCCTGTTTTGCCTTAATCTCCATTGTGTGGTAACATTAAAAGTACTTAATTTATGAAAAGTATAATCATAATTTCAGTAAGTGTTCATAAAGTGTAACAGTTACCTGTCTATTAGCTAAAGCTTATGGCCAGACCTATTAACAAGTTGGCAAAGTTCTTGTGATAATGCATCTAATCTCCCCTTTTTTTTTCCTTTAGGCACCTCTATCAAAAGCTGAGAAACAAAATATTTTTAGCAAATGAGAAGGCGTTTATGATTAAAGAATTTCAATTGGAAAATGTTTCAACTTTTCCTAAAGGTATTTTTTGGGCCAAGTCCTTGTAAAAGTCCAATGTATTAGAGAATCCAAAATAATTTGTGCTGTAGTTATGTATAGTTGCCTTTAACTAATATCTGTATGACTGATAATTTTTAAATTTGCGTCATGTGTTTTCTGCCATATAGTAACTGATTAAAAAGCAGTGTTTATTTTGTGCACTATTATATGGTCAAAACAGATTTCAAGCTAGATAGCAGTTGTAGTCTGATTTCCTCAAAAATAAAATGCTGGAGTACTAGAAAACATTTTGATAAACAATTTAACTTCATATTGTGAAATGTAATTGTTTTCACTAAATTAATTGTATTATAGATATATATTTATATATAGCCATGTGTTTATGTAATTCCAGATGACTGGCAGGATGGACCACCGTGGTCTTAACTTGACAGTATCTTCCGTCTTGCTACTTTAAAATATTAAGAGTAGTGCAAGTGTTTGTAGTAATTCTGCAGGTGAATCTGTAATAAGTTGTCCAGAAGGACTATTCAGTGAAAAAGTACTTAACGGCTAGTGGAAAACATAGAAAAAGTGTGCAGTGGAGACAGGAAGAGCTTGTTGAGGGCATGGGAGAAAAAATGGAGAATACATGAAGGAGGGAGGGAATTTGGGAAAAAAAAGGGAGACAAAATGGTAATAATGGTAATCATATATTTTAAAAAAGTGGGAGTTTGCCTAATGCTGCTGGTTTAGGACAGAAGTTATGTGCACAAAATTGTATGCCTTGGTAGCACCATAGTTACATGCTTTGCATTCAGTGCAGGCTACATATAGAAAAAAGAGTAGTTTGTGTCTCTGTGAGATTAGTGAGCTTTTGTGTTGTAGCATTCTGTAGTTGGAAGGATAGCATAAATATGTACTCATGTCTACAGTCCACGTACCTTCCAACAGTTATTTGGCACGTTGTTGTGATGTTAGTGACTATAGGACGTTTCATATCACGAATGACATATAGAATGTTTATACCTTGTTTGTATTTTCACTCATTTCTGAATATTTTTGGTTGACTATGTGTGGTAGGGAATAGAAGAAGAGGTATAATCATGTAAGTTTGAAATGAAGATGGATCGTATGGCAATGGTTTGCTTGCTAATAGCTCACATGGAAGAGCGATCAAAATTCTTTTAGGCAATTTCTGCATGGTGTAATTAGTGCTGTTTGTGAAGTAAAATGTAATGGAAAATATCTGTTATGAGGTTAGATATAAGGCTCTTCCTTATGGGCACTCTAGTATGGCCTTCTGTGTATTCTTTATGAAATTATACTATTGAGCCAGAAAGGATACCTGCAGAAACATCTTTGGGATCTTGTGTAGTCTTGCATTAAGAACTGAGCAGAACCTGGCAGTCAGTTTTCTGCTTACTATTCTTGGTTCATCATAGCTGTCATCTCAGTGCTGGAGTATGGTATCACTTCTTGGTAATACGGATGGAATGCTTTTGTGAGTAAAACTCCTTGTGCTGTAAGTATTTCATAGCTACAGTTATGATATGTGTTGCATATAGTGTGCTTTAAAGTAATCAGAAAAGAATAATGGATTTGGTGTGTTATTCTGAGTTAATGATAATATAAATATTCTTTTAGGAGGATAATATGCAGGGCACATACTATGCAACTTGTCAATGCAAACTTCAGGGAGAATAAAATGACTGTGTAACATCTTTATTGTTTCAATGGAACAAGTGAGGATGGGAACAGTATCCTCCAGGGCTGGAATATTTGCTCAGCAAGGAAAACAATTGGTGCTCTAAACATTCTCACAAATCTGAATTTCTGAGAAAAGGAGGAAATAATCAATTTTCCTAATGATTTAATTACCACAAGCTGGAATTACTGTGGAGACTTTGTGAAATGAACCACAAATAGGAGATTACCTCTAGCTGAAAAAGAGTTTGGCATTACACTGTATCTCCTGAAGACAAAACTGAAATAATAAAAATCAATTTTGAAGAAGGGATGGACCATTGAAAGGTATTGAATTCTTATTCCTTGGCTCTGACACACAGCAATACTAAAACGATAATACATTATCATAAACTCTCTTTAATAAGCGTCTTTTTTATAAACTCCATTTTTTTCTGATGCTGTGCAAAAGTTCACAATTTCCTGTATGAACTCATCATCAATCTGCAGAGATACTTCTTTCACAAAGGGATTGTTGCAGGTAACTGCATACCTCACAGATTTTATCTAGCATACTAATAGTAGCTTGAAAAGTTGTATTCTTCGCAGCTGAGGATGCTTTTGAATAGTTTTATTTCTCCTGTGTTATTGATTTTTTTTTTTTGGTTGATTTTTGTTGTGGGTTTTTTTTGCAAAGGAGTCTTTGGATTGCTTTTTTGTTTAGTCAGTTCTTGTAGAGTTGTACTTGACTTTTCCATAATAATAATTAATATGAAGTAAAATGTTATTAATGGAGCTATTTTCCATACAGAATACTTTGGTGCATAGGAAATAATTCTTATCATTTCTTTCGAATATTTTAATTTTTACTTTATCTGTGCAGTACCAATCCTATCAACATTTAATTCTGTTCAACCCACAGCAAAGAAATTGGCAGTTTTTTTCTATTTCCCACTGTCAGGATGTCATAAGATTAGATTTTTGAAGAAATTAAGAATGTAGTGACTACATGAGCTTTCTCAAGCCTTCATCACAAAGAGGTTTGGACAAGAATCAGACTCTTCCTATCTTCTGTTGCAATAAAGCCTTAACATAAAACCCTAGAGGGAATGTTTTCCTGAGAAGTAATCTGATAAATCATCCTGGATGAGATCAAGAGATTAAGGATCAAGATTTGCTATTTAGATTTCCATGTGAGGTAGCCTAAACAATACATAATATGAATGTGTATTCAAACAGATCTGTTTCCTACAGACTTTAGACTCTGGTGCAAAGAATCACTGTGGAGTTTGTTAAATGATCCCTGTGAAAACTGGAGAATTAGAGGATTCCTATGAGTTTATGTAACACCACTGACAGCTGCAATTAGTTGCATCTAAATACAAGTTAGAAAATAATTCATCTAAAGATCACAAGAGCATCTCTATGTTACTGTGGTCGTGTGTTTAGGCTCAGGCAAGACTGATGCAGATAAGTTGCCAGTCTCTTCACTATGGGCTACACAGTAGGGTGAACTCCTTCATAAAGTGCTGCTCACTTCTTAAGTATTGTAATAAGATGAGTCCTGTAGGGCTTTTCTAGCATTCTCCCTATAAAGACGGCCGGAAGGCAAGGATGGAAGACTGATTTTTGTGTGCACAAATTTGCAGTACCTATAGGTATGCCTCAAACATAAGGTAAGAAAATAGAAGTTAAGAATAGAAACAGAAGAAGCTTCTTACTTGGGTCAGTGAATTGATCTGTCTTAGCCCACCAGGTCTGTTTCTGGCAGTGGGAATACCAGATGCTGTTTCATATTCTAACTTTGGAAACTTACCTTATTTCTGGTTTCAGCTTGATAATACTGGCTTCCTGGTGAGCCCTTGTGGTGACAGATTCCCTAAGTTCAGTGCCTGCTGTCTAAATTAGGTATTTTTGTTTGTTTTAAAACTGACCCAATTGATGCTGAGTTCTGGCATTGCACAGCACTTGGTGAAAAGCACTTTGGTATTCACCTTACTCATTGCTTTCATGATCTTATAAATATCCCTCATATTCTCCCCAAACTTTCACTTTTGAAAGTTCCAAATACCTTTATTTCTTTGAAGGGCTGGTGCTCCACTTCCTTGGTTCTACACTTTTAACTCTGCTGTGTCTTCCCTGAGATGCAGAGACTGCAACTACACATAAGACTTCTGGTATAGATTCACTGAATGTTATCATTAGAAGTTGAAGAGAGATTCCAGAATAAGACTGGTGTAGTTCGTTGTGTGCCTTATGGGATAAGTGCCCAGCACGAGTGGTTGATCTTAAGTTTTGTATTCAGAAGTACTGTTTCTGTATTTGAGTAAAATAACACCTCAGGTTATGTAGTAGACACTGTTTTGACATGCATTAATTTCAGAACAAGCCCAGAATCAGAGGTGATGATGCATCAGTTTATTCCCAGATCAGTAACTGTGACTTCATGAAGTATTAGGTATAGAACCCAACATGGTTTTTTGGCAAAACTTATTAATTTCTGTTCAGAACTGAATACAGGGACTTCTTGCGAGATGATCGTTCATATATGGTAGTTTCATATCTGTTACTTTAATATTTTTGGTAGAAAAACTGAATGTAATGACAAATACACTTTTCATTGTAATGCTGTGGAATTATTATACTATAAATGAAAGTTTATTTCAGTGATAACAGATGTTAAAGGTTTTGAGACAGTATATATGTAAAGCTTAGTTAAATTACTTTGGAATAAAGTATAAATGAAAGCATTTTACTTTTTAAAAAACTGATACATTCAGGAAAGATATGCAAACAGTATAAGAAAGCTTGGGTTGTCTAAAAAATTGCATTAATTAGATTTACCTAACTAAATGTTCTTTGAAATTCCCAGACGAAATATTTCTCTTTCCTACTGCAATTATGACCTCTATATTGTACTTTACTTAGATTTATTCTGTTCTATTTTGTTTCATTCTTTTAGGGTGTTTTTGTCTTTTTAGGGGTTTTAATATCTTACAAGAAATTAGTTTATATGAAGCCATAATTTAGACTCTGAGTCATTTCCCCTTTTCTCTCAGAAATATCCTAGCAAGAGAAACTTACATTGATTGCTTACATCTAGGTTTATTAGCTTAAAATGCTGAGGCCTTTTGGCTTGTAGAGAGAAGTGATGTAGGCTCAGTAGACAGCAGCTGCTGATGGAAGCATTGCAATTTCAGTGTCTTTATACCTCTGCATACTACCTCCTTCCATATCTTGGAGCAGCTATTTCATTTACACATCTCTCTGAGAGCATCCCTGTCATTTTATTATGCATATTTGTATGTCATAAATGAGTGTGCTGTGAATATTTAAAATGTGTATGTATGTACATATGCATGCATGCATACAAATATCTGCTCATGACTAAGCAGAGGAGAAAAATTTTATCCTTTTCATGTATGGCAAATCAGGCTGTTACGTACCTATTGCAATCATATAAATAACATGTAATATTAAAACAGAGATTCTTGATAATCGTTCTGACTAAAGTATTTAGAAATTTACTCACATCTTTTATTTTATTAAAAGAATAATCAAGTTAGCAAAGATTTTTACCCTTTGTGTCTTGTAGTATTTTATTCTATGCAGAAAAAAACAATCAGAGTTTTTGCATTCAAGTTGCACAATATGTCCTTTTAATTCAGAGTTCCTTTCTTTGGTGTGTTTTTTTTAAGTGAGAAGGCTTTAATTTGTAAATAAACATTTATCAGTAATATGTTTCAGTGAATGAGCTTTAATTTTCCCAGAAAAAAAATGGGAATTGAAATTTGAAATATCTGAATTACTATGGTACAAAATTTCAAAAGTAGTTCTAAAAGGTGGAAGAAGTCTTTAAGTTCATGTGTTTGAAGAAGGTACGATTTTAATGCTACAGGAAAATCAACCATCTTGCAAAATTATCTTAATGCTTTTGAATTAATTCTCTGGACAATGTTTTGGGACAATTTTTCACAAGAAAAATTCTCTACCACTTAATATTCCACTTCCTGTCACTTCCAGTTCTGCACAAGTAATTCTGGAATCAGTGTCTAGTGTGAAATCTGGAAGACACGTGAAAGATAAGGGGATGGTTTAGTAGGGAGACAGGAACGGTTGGACTCGGTGATTGGAGAGGTCTCTTCCAACCTTATGATTCTATGATTCCATAAAGTTTTTACTAGGTTAGTGAAGACTGATAAGTGGTAACAGAGGGAGAATAAAATCAATTGTCTCTTGCTGGGAAGGCCGGAAGAGTTTAAGACTTTTCTTCATGCTGCTTGAGAAAAGTTGGCAGAGCTCGTGTATTTTCCAAACTATCTCTTAACCTTGAGTAGAATGACAGGTGGTGAAATAAAGGTCAGAAGTGTTAAGGTAACAAAGACGAATCTGAGTTTATAGGAAGAATGAAATGAAGTGAGTTAATGAAGAAAGATCTGGTCTGCTTTTCTGAATACCAGATCTTTTAGCCTGTTCAGGGACCTGGTGCTGAGTTCAGGGATCAACATGGGATGATTCTTCCTGTGGGATGCAGTTCTTGGAGAGAATAGGGATCCAAGAGGGCTGATTGCTGTTCAGGGATCACCTTCTCCAAGCTCAAGACTGGTCTGTCCTGACAAACAGAAAATCAAGCAAAGATGGCAGGAGGCCACTGGCAGTGCAGCTTCTCACTGCACTCAAACATAGAAAGGAAGTGTACAAAAAGTGGGAATAGTGACAGGTTACCTGAGAGGAGTATCGAAACATTAAATGTAGGGACAGAGTTAAGAAAGCCAAAGCTCATTTGGAGTTGAGTCCAACAAGGGTTGTGAAGGGCAACAGAAATAACTTCTACAGCTACATAGAATCATAAAATGGTTTGGATTGGCAAGAACCTTTAAAGGTCATCTAGTCCAACACACCACCACCACCACCCCCGGCAATAAGCAGAAACATCTTCAACTAGATCAGATACAAGCCCCTTTCAACCTCCGTGAATGTTTCCAGGAATGGGGCATCTACCACCTCTCTGGACAACCTGTTCAGTGCTTCACCGTCCTCATTGTCAAAATTTCTTCATGTGAGCCCACTGCTGACTGGGTGAGGAACCTGGTGATGCACAACATGGCAAAGGCTAAAGTATTTAGGTTTTCTCAGGTCCTCAGAGCGAAAATTTAAGCAAACTGGACATACACAAGTACATTGGACCTGAGGGGATGTACCCACTAGTTCCTGTGAGGGAGCTAGCCAGTGTCATTATGGAGGCACTCTTTCTCTGAAAGTTCAGGGCTAGTATGGGAGGTTCTTATGAAAGGAAGAAAGTAAATACCATCCCTGTTCCCTCAAAGGGCAAGCAAGTGAGTCTGGGGAACTACAGGACCATCAAGTTCACCTGCTTTCCTGAGAAGGCGGAGTGAAAAATCCTGGAACTATTATATGATGGACATGAATGTGATTGGAAGAAGTTAGTGTTCATTTATGAAGGGTCTGTCCTTGCCTTGGTCTGGCCTTACCAACCTCATAGCCATGACTGTATCAATGGGTGAGATGTTAGCACTGCGTGTTGTTTATCTTAGCTTTAGGAAGGCTTTATGTCCTTTGTCTTATCACATTGTCATACTCAAACCGATGGATACAGATCAGATAATCAGACAGTAAGCTGGAATGAAAACTGAATGAACTACTGGACTCAGAGGGTTGTCATGAGTAGAAAGAAGCTGAATTGGACAACAGTCACTACTGGTGTTCCCAGGGGTTGATACTGGACCCAGTACTGTTTAACATCATTAATGATGTAGATGATGGGACAGAGTATGCCCTTAGCAAGTTTGCAGATATAAAACAAGGAGCATCTGATACACTAGATGTCTACACTGCCATTTGGAGAGAGGACTTGGAGACAAGTGGGAAGAGAGGAATCTCATGGAGTTCAAAAAAGGGAAATGTGAAGTCCTGCATGTGGGGAGAAATAACCCCAGTACCAATAGAGGATAGGGGTTAAGTAGCTGAAAAGCATATTTGCTGAAAAGGACCTGAGTGTCCTGGCAGACAGATATTTGAACGTAAGTCAGCAAAGGCTGCCAATTACATCATTGGCTACGTTAGGAGCAGCGTTGCCAGCAGGTTGAAAGAAGTGATCCTTCCCTCCTATTCAGCATTGATGAGGCTGCATCTGGAATCCTCTTACGGGCTCCCCAGTACAAGAGATGTGAATATACTGGCAGAGTATCAGGAAGGGCCATGGACATGCTGGAAGGACTGGAGTGTCTCTCGTATCAGGAGAGGCTGAGAGAGCTAGGACTGTTCAGCCTGGAGAAGACTTGAGGGGGCGGGTTCTTATCAATGTGAATAGATACCTGATGAATCATAGAATATCTTAAGTTGGAAGAGATTCACAAGGATCATTGAATCCACCACCTTGCTCCTTGCAGGACTACCTAAAACTAAGCCACGTTTTCGAGAAGTGCCATGACCATCTTCCCTGGGGAGCCTGTTCCAGTGATCAACCACCATCTTAGTGAAGAACCTTGTCCTAATGTCCAGTCTAAACTTCCCCTGACACAACTCGATTCCGTTTCCACATGTTCTATCACTGGTCAGTGAGTAAAGAAGACTGAGCCAGGCAGTAGCTCTGCAGTAATGCCCACTGATGGGCAATGGGTGCAAATTGGAGCACAGAAAATTCTGGTTAAGTATAAGAAACAGAGGTTGTGGAGTCTCCATTCTTGGAGATATTCAAAAGTTGTCTGGACATGGTACTGTGCAGCCTGATCTAGTTTGTCCTGCTGTGTGCTGTAAGCTGAACTGTGCAGTCTTCAGAGGTCCCTTCCAACCTTTACTGTGATTGTTGTAATGGGGTAGAGTAATGCATTATGTGTCTACCTATATAGCCACACTGTGAACTCTTTAGTTTTTCATTTTCCGTAACACACCTAACACACTCTCCTGATCACATCCTGCTGTGCATTGTTCTTTTGCCTGCTTTCTTGGCTTATTTTCCACATCCTTTAAACTTGTGCTGCCCTGTGCCTGTGATATATCTGAGCACTTTGCTGCTTAGAAAAGTGGACAAAAATTGCTATCAGCCACTTGATGGTGACTCCCACAGTCCTCCAGATGCTTGTCAAGATTTAAGAAATGCTGCTGAAGTACAAAGAGAACAGAAGCTCTTTGGGAGAACTTCAGTCATAACATATTCTTTCTTCACCTCCGTGAGAGGTGGTTTTTGCTAATTTTTTCTGTCTTAAACGAAAAATGGCAGTACACAGTTTGACACAGTTAAAAATGTCTCAGTTTTTCATAGCACATTTAGTTGTAGTTCATTTCTACTTTATTTTCTTGTCAGTTAAGCTTTCATTTTCAAAAATAACATCTAAAATTTCCTAAGGCATGTTGACTTTAATGTGACTTTAATGCATTGTTCTGATTGGCAATAACTCACACAAATAAAATACTTCTTTTTTTCCCTCAAAAAGAGGAGTATAGATTTTATTGAAGAAAGAAATTGGGTAAAAGTCTGCCATCCTTTCAAGTTTAGTAGATATGAAAAAAGTTTGTTGACCCTTTAAATCACAGTTTGTACAGTAGCTACTTGAGTGTTTTCTCTTAAGTTTTCTTTTAGCATTCATTTTAGCTTCAGGCACATGGTCCTATAATTTCCAGTGTGGAAACCACAGCAAGAATAAAATAAAACTTTATTTTTTGTTTTATTATTGTTTCATAACAACTCAGTAGTATTTCTCCAAGCAAAAGAGGAACATAAAACTATTTTGTGTAGAACAGTGAGCTTTATTTTTTCTAGTTACTAGTAGTAAATACTATTTTTATCTTTTCAAGCTTACTTTAATGGTGCAACTGTGTACTTTTAATATATTGAAGTATTTCTTTTTAATATAAGGAAAAAATAAATTCAGGAGTTTTACTAATGCTGCCTTGCTCTAAAAGTCCTCTTAGTTATTGAAGAAAACTAGTTTTCTTGAGGTCAAGTGGGTTTTTTAGTTTAATTTCTTTGACTTTAATGTCTTTATCCTTTTCTTAGTTTGAGTGTGGGAATGAATTACCTTGCTCTTGGGAGTATATTTGCATGAGAAGCATTGGTAGTAGTATAATACTCGATGTTTTAAAGATGTGGAAAATAGAGAAATGAAACAATGTTCAACATAAGCTGTGATATTTTGTTAAACTTAACTGTCAATGTAGGAAATCCTTGAAGAATCAAGGAGTGAATGTTGGAGTTTCTGTTTATTTTGATAACTCTAGCATCCTTTAATCTGCATTTAAATTTTCTGTCTTCGTATTTAAGCTCAAAATACTGATAAATTATACTTGATTCGTAGGTCTTAGTAAATAGTTTCCAACTATTCTGTATAATGCTTTATTCTTTCTCAAAATTGGTGTATTCAGTGTTGCCTACTGTTACATCTATTTGATGTCCATATATACTGGTTCATTAAAATGTTGCTATCAAATGTTTTGTGTCAAAAAATGAAACTAACGCATAGCTTCTTCCAGTTAAATAATAACTTTTTAAGAATGTTTACACTGTGGTTGTATTTAGGTCAGAGAAGATGAAGGAAGTATTTTTGTTCATTTGAAATCAGTCCTTGTTCATATGAGGAAAATACTGGTGAAACCGAATAACTCTGGAAACACGTTTTGTTAGAATAAAAGCTTAAACGAATCCGTCAAAGTCCTTAGTCCCACTGCTCTACCCAGTTTACAGATGGCTAGTGGGATTAGTGAGAGATTTCTGTGTACTGGAGACAGATCAGTTCCCTGCCCGGGCTTATGAACGCTATGAGGAAGCTAGCAATCACAGAAATGTTTGTGTTTGAGTAGGCAGGAGCATTGAACAGAAGGAAACTTCCTACCCATTGGGTCCTCTTCTATTGCTGCTACTAATGTGTTAAATAGTTTTGATAGGTTTGCTGCTTTTGATAGGGTTGGCTGCTTAATTTTGCTGTTTTGTATCACTTGTTCTGATGAAAATGCTGCTTTCAGCTTAACTAGCTCTTACCTTCTGCATGTTCCTTCAACCTGAGACGTGTTTGACAGCAAGCCTATTCTTTCCCTCTCTCCTCTTCTTGCTATGCAAAACAAATTGCTTCCTTGTAATTTTCTTATCTTTAATTCAGTCCTCTTTGAACAAAAGTGACTTGAATTAGCACAGTATTTCAGGTTTGAATCTTTGTTGTGCTCCATTTGAAATCGCCTTTGTTTGTGCTGTGCTTGTGCTACATTGACGGTTCAGAGCAACTCATGGAGTATTCCTTCTCTTCCAGCTACAGAGATATTAATGTTTATAGTCTTGACATTCATAGCCTCAACCATTCTGCTAGTTCTTAACTGTTTCCTTAAGGAAGTATAGTTCTTGCTCTTCATATTTTAAGCCTTTCTTGTACAGGCACTATCTCCTACCCTTGTGCTATCATAAATTTTATTTGAAAAGACTCTTATAATAAATTATAAATGCTGTACATTTGGGCAGAAGAGTATCCTTTGGGGGATTTCCCAAGTAGCCTCCCTCTAGTTTTGTACCTTTTTCCTTCAGTGCAGTGTGTCAGTATTTTCTTTACTTGTCTCCTGCTCTCTGTTTTCTTGTTTTACCAACATCTAGGGAGATTATTTGATACATCTATCAAATACTTTTATGTAGAATTACAGAGTAGGTATCAAATTAAGTTTTACTAAGTTTTTGTTATAATGTGTTTTATCGTGTTTTGTCATGTTTTATGTTTACATTGTCCTCTGGTTATTGATTTTTATAAATTGTACTGTCTCCTTGCAGAATTGGTGAGGTCAGAGTAAGATGTCATCCTTGCCTAATACCTTCCTTCAGAGGTAATACAGGTGCTGTACATACATGGTAGTCTCTACAAATCTTTATAAAGGAAATAAACTGTAACAATTAAGCTCTATCTGTACAAACAGAGTACAAAACATTATTTGTAGGGTAAATAATTTGTGTTGCTTGTACTTATTTTTTGTAACTGAAACATCCTGTAATCATGGAAGCTTCAAAGCACGTTGAAAGAGCTGTTAATTATCAATTATTTAGCCGGGGAAGGTACAGGTGGAATATAGGCAATTAACAGAGTTGGATGCTCTTTTCAAATTTCTTGACATGGTATTTAATTTATATTGCACTATACTGACTGAGTAAATATAACTAGAAAAATCTCAGCCCTTCTGCTTATTAAAACCACCATGTATATATGCGCACATACATGGTGCACATACATATGTATTTGTGTGCATATGTAAGTATGTGTATAGATAGATCTTTATAGAAATATAGATTAAAATTATCTGAATGCAATTGTTTCTCTTTTTTTTCCAGAGCATTATACTGCTCTGTAGAGAAATGTGCTACAGAATTATGCCTTTAGTAAATTGAAGTGATACATGAGACTCTTTGCAAGACTCAGAAAGCAACATTGTTAAGCTAATTGGAAACAGAAACATTGTCCATCAACATTGCCCAACTGTTCAGTCACTGCCCAGTTCATCTTTCTTAAGGTGTGGAGTCTCACTGGAGTATGTACAGAAAGAGGAAGCACATGTTGGCAGAAAATTGAATAAACTTGACAAGAAACAAGCTTTTACAAGGAAGGAAGCACTAGAATAAAAAGAGTCTGGTTTGCATCTGAAGTGTGTTTCGACACTTTGATCTTACAGACTTTGTCTGCTTCGGTGATAAATAGGTACTATTAAAGTAAATGTTGAGTTGGAAAAAGTATTTTTTTGCTTAATGCCTTTTCTAATTGACTCTTTGGCTGCTTCAGCAGGTTACATTATTGAACTAAGCTGTGAGGTGTTTTTACTGTCTGCTCAATGTCTGATTACTCGTACTCATTCAGAATGCTGTAATCAAAAATGGAGTGGGGAGGGAGTTTGCATATTGGGCTCCATTAGAGTGCACTGTTAGAAGAAAATACATAAATAAAATTGAATGGTGACACAGGTTAAAATGAAGCTCTCCAAACCACTTACTCTGTGAACATGGGCCAATGATTTTATAAAGTTACATTTAGCAGATGGGTATAAATGTATATTGCTGTCATCTATAGTCGGTGCCAGCAAGAGAGTCCAGCCTCATTGTGCAAGCAGTATCATTTCGTTAGTGAAGAATAGTTTCCAGTTTGTTGAAAGGCTTTCAGTACAGCACTTTAGTAAAGTAACCAAGTGCCCTCCTCAACTAAAATTGGCTTCTGTTTGGCTGTCTTAGCAAAGTAGCAGGAGAATAACCCTTTGTATTTGTAGAAAAATCCTGATTGTCTAGAGTGTAATTAGAGGGAGTGCTAGGTCTGGAAGAATAAGTGCTTTATCCATGATGGTGATGTTCTCGTAATATAGGCCATTTCTTTTATTACTTCTGTATCAATAGAATAGTCATTTACATTGATTTAGACCTTGGATAATGAGTCCATAATGTGAAATACTAGCTTTCTTTAACACACGTTTGATTTGTGTTCGCAAGTAGACGATACTTGATAGTCTGCTGAACTGTCAGCCATTAAAGTTCAGTGCTATAGGTGAGTCATTTAGAATTGTAGCATGCATTGATTTATTGCGTGACTGCTGTCTAGGAACATAATATGACTGATGTATAATAGAGATTGTTAGTGGTCAAATTATAGCTGATGGATATGCTTATAATAATATTCAAGAACTATGTTGTAGGTTATTATCATAATGTGAGTGAAAACAGAGTTTGATAATTCACATAAGGAAATCTGTAAGGTGGAGTAGGAATGCTAAGGGAAAAATAAGACATAGATAGAGATTACTTAGAAAGTACATAACTGGATATTTTGTATTAAATGTTCTGTAAATCAAAGTAATGGTCATAAGCAGATTGAAGAGTTAAATTGATTGTGGTCATCTGCTTCAATTTTATTGGTATATAATTGAAATTAAGTAGCAAAAATTGAGTTTTGAAGTCTCTGAAACTTCTTCAGTAAAAAGTTAAGTGATGCGTTGTCTTTCAGTGCATTTTTCTGTACAGGTCTAGCTGCATATGATGTTTTAGGAGTGTAGGACTGATTCTGTGCTGAATTTGGGATTGTAAAAATATTTTCCTCTTCCTTAAACAATTGCATATTCTGAGGTAGGTGTTTTGACAACACACAAGTGTTTGTATAAAACACTAATGCATATGTCTAATTACTGCATGAGGAGTTAGATGTTAAATTGGTGTATATACCCTAGCGCTTCTTTTATCTATTAGAACAACTGTTTAAATATACTTAAGCAGTAAGCTTCTTAGAGGGTTATTTATAGTAAACAATTCCTATTGAAAGTGTATATCTAGTGAAGAAATGTTGAGTGTCTAACAGTAAATAACATGAGAATTGTTTGCAATCCTTCATTATGTTGACATTTCTGAGTTTCTGAGTTTCATAAATATTCTGTGGAGTTACATCAATTTACTTCAGACAGCGGAGTAAATAATAAAAATAAAAAATGTTACAGATACTAAGCATTTTGATTTTTAAAACCAAAGAAAGACCTTTGGTACATTTTAGCCACTATTCCCTTGAAACAAAGCTAAAAAAATACCTTTTTATAAGTCCTAGAAGATTTTAAAGAAGAAATGTGTAAAGGTAGAATTCCTTTAACTAACAATAAAAGAAGATAATATATTAAAATAGTTATCAGTGTTTTGAGAAGTACTTTACTGTTTCCTTTGAAAATTATGATACCTCTTGAACTGAAAATCCTTCAGACAAAGCATGAAATAGAGGTACCAGTTTTCAATTCAGTGTGCTTTGGGAAAACTGTGTGGGATTAAACAGAGAGAAATAGTGCTTCATATTGCTCCAAATAAATTTGCTTGTAATCCTCATTTAGGCATCTGTTCTTCTTCTAAAGCTAAACTAGTCATCCTGTATACCTTTGGGAGATGAATTGCCATCTGTAAAAATAGCTGGTCTGCCATCTCATTCCACAGTGGGAAAATGAGTCTCATTTTATATTGGTTGTGTTAGCAGCTGGAGTTATTAAATACGGGATGTTTTCCTGACCTGCATAAACTCATATAATTTTTCCTTAATTTTTATTTCCTGAACCAATTGAAATTGTTTAAAAGACAAAAATTTCACAAATTAGTACCATTAATCCAGATTCTGTGAACATCATATTTGATGAAGCTAACCTCTATATTCAGGGATCACTGTTGCAGTCAAGTTGTACAACCTGGGCATTCATCTGGTTGAAAATTAATCCTAGAAAAATGTACGACTGTTCTTTCATCAGTCTGATGCCAAATCAGTTGTATTAGTGTGATGGAGGAGGCAGAATGTACAAGTGGGAGTGGAAAATAATGCAGTCAAAAGACTAGTTTTAACAGTGGGGTTTTTTTCTAGAACATTGAGAAACTGGAAGAGATGAGGTACATACTGTTAGTTCAAACTCAGAGGAAGATTTCAGCTTCTGCAGCAAGTGACCAGGGCAGAGGAGAAGGGCGTGTTTGGGCTGAACTACTGCCTTCTGTTGGTGGAGAGAAACTCTGACTTCTTAGCTAATTATTGGAGTATCATAGGCTGTGCTATGTGTACTGTTCGTAGGATAGGAAACCTAATTTCTAAAACATGTTTATGTCTCAGGCTTCCGTGAATTTACTGCCACTTTGGTTCATTGCCACTTTAACTCTTGTGTCTGAGGCATTTAAAAATCTTAAGTCTTCAGCATTAGTGGAAGTTATAAGAAAGCGTGAATTGTATGAAGTTAAACAGTTTTTTTTTTCTTCATGTATTTAAAAGTATGAGGTATGCCTTTGATTATTTTATTTAACAAATCAAGAAAATCAGCTACAGTCATCTTCAAAATAGTTCCCTTCTGAGTTGACACACAGCTGCATACAATGCTGCCAATATTCAAAGCAATTCCACAGATCATTTTCTGGAAGGATGTTGGTTTTGATTCTACATCTTTTACTGACAAAAAATGAGTTCCTTTGAGCACCGACTGGTTCTTTGGTATCTCTTCACAGTAAGCTTAAGTCAAAAGTTTCCATCGTGAATTTCTTCAGCTTCACAAGAAACTTGACGTTAACTTGCTGTTCACTCTTGCACACTGGAATGTTCCGACTGAGGGTAAGAAAACATCTATATTTGAACAAGTGTCCACTCATACTGAGCGAAGTGATCAAGTTGAGCCTTATCTCACAGTGACAGTTTAGAACATGTTCTATAACCATCTCTTTGTCATCTCCCACTCTTGATTCTTGACCTATAGGGGTGAGTCTTGGTTTTTGTATGTTGGACCTTTTATAAGCTGTTTCTAATTTGAATATTCATAGTTCATGTTTGCCACTTTTGCTATAGCTGAGCAGTTTCTGTGGTTCCTATTATACCATCTGCTTTAGAGGCAAACTTCATAAACATACACTAAATGGACCTGGGAGTCTTAAGTGTGCTGGATTTGTAGTGCCCTTGAATTAATAAGTATTTTCACCTGGCTTCTCTCCAAAGCATGTAATCAGAGGTCAGGGATCACAAGAATTACAAATATTAATAGAGAATATTAATCCCCCTCATCTGTCTTAATGATAAGGAGCAACAATTTACTTGGACTGTTTGAAGGATGTGTATGAAGAAGTAATTAATTAAAAAAACTAATGAGGTTTAGCTAAATGTGGGTGCCAGAATACTGTGTAGGCATAATATTTCAACTTTTTCTGCTTTGTTCAGGGCCTACTGCTCTTTCCAAAGGCATGTGAATGGGGACAGAGAGTTAACATAATTCTGTTTTGCAAGGATGAGAAAAGTGGGGGAGTTTGCAAGATTTCAGCTTCAGGGAAAGAAGTTGAAAACCTGGGAAAAGGGACAGATCTGTGTATCCTGTTACTGTGTTTACATTCTGTGTACATTGTGGCTGTGCGGGAGATATCCAAATACCCCGTCAACTTCTCATGGTGAAATGAATGGAAATGCAGTACTCCTGTGAACTGCTGAACTTATACACACCTCAGGACTAAGCTATGACTTGATCAAGAAGTGACTCTGTAAAGGCCACAGACACATTGAATTCATGGTCAAAGAGTAGAATCTTTCAGCCTGATCTCTAAATGACTAATATAGCAGTTAAGTTTTTAGTGGTTTACTTTCACATTAATTGCAAATTCATAGAGAGCTACATACACCTGCATGTATTTTGGAATTAGACTATAGTTT
Organism: Neomorphus geoffroyi; assembly: GCA_033558235.1. Classification (NCBI taxonomy): domain Eukaryota; kingdom Metazoa; phylum Chordata; class Aves; order Cuculiformes; family Neomorphidae; genus Neomorphus; species Neomorphus geoffroyi. The sequence goes on along the minus strand of JAUMJM010000053.1, from coordinate 443,974 downwards.
AACAGCTTTGTTTTGCATCTGTAAGAATTTATGAAGAAAAGAGCAGTGTACTGTTTATTGACTATAAGATGTTTGATATTTGCCTGCCTGTTTCTGTGTGGGGATTTAGAGGTGACTGCTGGAGTTGGTGTGTTTGAAACAAGCATTTGTGAACAGCATTGAATATGGCTGCTACAATCCAAGAAACACCACGGGGCCTGAGAAAACAGTAGAGAAGTAACTGATAGGGGAATACTCCTTGGCTTGCTCCAGACAGGCTGGCAAGGCTTGTTCTCCCTAGGTTTATTCCAAGACCAAAGAGGACAGTAAAAGCTTTAACATCGGTGATAACAGACGTGGGACTAAGCAGAGTGTTGCTGTGAGGGGAAATACAGACAGATGGGGGAGTGCCCCGTTGAGCCCTACTGCTATGAAACTAGAGCCTGGATGTTAGAGAAGGGGGAGCTGGGCGGAATAACAATTAGCAACAGTTCGTAGTTTCCACTCTCTTAGAGGTGTGATGCTTTGTATGAGGGAAAGATTTTTTTCTTACTATAGTAATTTTTATTAACAGCTGATGTAGAACTTTACATGGGTATGAAGTGCGTCAGGACCTGTCTTGTTAGTGCAGTTGACTTACTCCTAGAGTTGATAAATTATGCTCCAACCTCTCTTCTTTCCTCCCTTGGGAGTTTGAAACAACCAGACTTGCTGCCTTAGAAATACATGTGACAACTGACTAATTTAAGCTTACTTTATTAATTAAAAGGTGATTACTTTCTCAGTTTCAGAAATGCAATTATTAAATAGCGATGGAGGGATCTGGTATGATGCTGCTGAGACCATTAGAGAAGCTACAAAAAGGATCTGAGTTTCTTTGATAAGGTTTTATAATGGTCCGTAGGTGAAATACATGAACTACTGTGTGTCTTTGTGTTGATCTGTTCATCCTTTCCTTTGTAATTTGGGTTTATGGTGATTCTTTGTGATACTTTGTTAGTGTTTTGCTTATTTTTTTGTATTTTTGTATTCATATTGAGGTGCTACAGGAAGAATAATCTTAGGTTTCTGAACTACTTTTTTGTAGCAGTGATTACTGCTTTTAGTAGTGAGTATGTATATGTTTATGCATATTTGTGTGTATAATGCACAAAATCTGAAGTCAAAGGCTGACTTATAGAGAAATGACGATCAGATGGGCTGTGGGAGTAAAAATAATTTTGATGACAGAAGTCAAGTGAATCTAAGACTTTCAATAAAACCAAATTTATATTTTTATATTTTATATTCAATATCTTGAATAACTAATAAATTGTTTTGCTAATTATATCAAGGAAAAGTTAACACTGGGCCAATTACGTTAGAATTGTTTTGCATTTGAGTGTTATGTAGTACAAATTATCTAACCTTCTCATAGCTTTAAAATAATAAAATATCCTACCACCAGAAAGATAATTTAAAGTATTGCAGCCACTTTTTTTACCATTAATAATGTCAATTTAAAGCACTGAGGAAAATATTTTAATAACTATTTGATATTCACACATGGAAGCTATTAATGACGCCTTTATACTGCAAGTTTTATGCTATGTTCAACTACATTATCCATTCCTATATAGTGTGAAATAAACATTAGATGACAATCTGTAGGCTCTTACAATGGCATTGTCAATGTTTTTAATTTCCCTTAATTTTTAAGGTTAATCAATTTAAGGTTCTGGATCAATTTCTCCTTTTTTTCAGATGCCATTTGAAATAGCATTATAGTTACTGTTGCGAAACAAGTCCTGATCATCACATTAACAAATCACCAATCTTTGTATTGCAATTTTTATTAACCAGAATTACTGTTTTTGATATTTGGTAGTATCAACATTATCCCCTTTAGAAATGATCTGGAATAAATAAAATCTTCAAGTGTTTATTAAAACTCATAAGTTATATTTATGCAATTAGCCATCTTCTCCTTCTCTTTTTAGCACAACAGACTTTGTTTCCTGTAAATGTATGATAAAATTTGGAATAATTTTCATTTCACAATTAAGAAATTATTATAAAGGGCCTCAAATTAGGCTGGCTGGGGAAATACTTGAAATTTATGAAATGCCACCAATTACTGCTTCTGCAATGCTGTTTTTCTTCCCCTTTACTTCCCTTCAGTAACAATGGGACACTTGTTACGGTGGGAGTTTTGTACAACATCCTGTACTCTGGAAGTCTTGACCTAGTTTTTACATCAACACTTCATGTTCATTAAAAGGGCCCTCATGTTGGTCCGAGTAGGCTATAAGACAAAAATATTTCCTCCCTGGAAAGAAGATGTTAGAAGAGAGAAATGAAGAGGTAGTTTGAAAATGCATAAATCCACTTCTCTTTTTCTGGCTTGTGAGAACTACAATCTAATCATCCCCAAGAAACTGTTCTTTCTTTGAGTCGTGGGAGATGTAACAGTCATGACTTGTAGTTGAACAGTATCGCACATATTGAGTCTTTTCTATCTTAAAGGGAAAAAATCAGGTTTTTCGTATGGAGTGGTTTTGGTTAGTTCTTTTCACCATTAAAATAACATCAACTTTGATTAACTGAATGCTCAAATGATGGACTGCTTGTAAAGGAACACCTTCTGACTTACAATTAACAGGTTAGAAGTAGTGGGGGGCAGGAAGACATCACCGATTCCTGATTCTTGCTTACATTATTTGCCTGATTACATCCGAAACCCAAGAGATTCTTATGTGGCTGAGCTTCAAACATGAAAGAAGGCAGCTTTGTCTCCTTAGCAGTCTCTATGACATAGGTGTGCGTGGTTAGCAAGCCAAGAAGGAAGCTTTCTTCCTTATCAGGAAAGCATTTAGTGAACTATCTCAACTGCTGGCCCTGTTCTTCTCCCACTCGAATGAAGACGTGCAGTGTGCTTAACTGTGCCAAAGTGAAAGGACTCTGTTTGTCCATGTCTTCTGTTCATAAGTTAATGTGGTTAAGGTCATTTCCGTCCATAATGAATGTATAATTTTTGTGCTGCTTTATTCTAAAAGCTTTGCTGGGTTAGTTATCTCACTGAGAAAGATATTGAATGCAGACAGCAGAAACCTAAGCCATCAGGTTACAAATAGATTCCAAGTTAGTGGACTTCAGGGATTCTACAAAGAATTTCTCTGGCTTCTGTTTCTTTGGCTGTGTAAACTGTGAGGTCAAAATCCCAAAGCTGTGATGGGTCACAAGAGGAAAACAGACAGTATCAACTTGTTAGGAAACTTTTTGTGATCTGCCTAGAAAAATCTAGTTCAGAGATGTTCTCGAAATAGAAAATCATTTATTTTTAATCGGATTTGATATCGTCTAATATAATGCCAGGTGCCTTGCCAAAGAAGTAGATTATTTATTTTTTTTTTAAGTCTAGTATAATGTAGATATAATACGTTCTATTATGTAGGTTAACTTCTTGTCAAAGCACTTTTATGTGTTGAGTTATGGAACTTGTGTATCAGCTCTGCAAGAATACTTTTGATAATATACTAGATGGAAAAATAAGGATGAAGAAGTTTGAACTTTGTATTTCAAAAAATTCATGAAGATGCTAAGAGTGGCTGTGCAGAAGACACTAGTGGGCTGAAAGATTAAGTAGTCTGCTTGTGAAAAGTATTTTTGGTATTTATCTTGAAATTAATATTTTCATTAATGACCTAAGAAGGACAACTTTGGAATGTGCCAGTGAAATCTACAAAGTTACTGATGATTCAAAGTTAGATGGTATTAAATCTTTATCTAGGAAAGTAAGAATAATGAAATAGAGTGAAATGTCATGCTGAAAAAATGCAAGGTCATTAATGAATTTTGAAGAGGGGTAAGATAACTCTATATACATTGCTATAAGTTGGAATCTCTAAAATTGCAAATGCAGAGGCAACAGAACAGTTTACAGTAACGATTGTAGGATGTTTATATAAATCATATACTGTGCTGTTTGAATCATGTGTTTAGGAAAGACTAATTTCTAACAGAATAGGTACAAGATGAGCTCTTAAAATTGTGAAGATAAAGAGCAGCCATCTCATGAGGTAGCTAAGTCTTGTATTGCTTTTTTGCTCAGAAAAAGGTTTGAGGCAGGAGGTAATAATTCTCTATACGTTAACTGCTGGGCTTGGATAAAAAATGGCTCTTAAGAGAGAAGCTCTTCAGGTACTAAAAGCAGCTGTAGTAGCTGGGGTGAACTGTTCATAGCATATTAAAATAAGCACACCCCGTGGTGAATCCGAGTAGTCTGATTTTGAATAAAGAAATGGATCAGTTACCTACTTGCTGCTGAACAGCATTTTGTGCTTGCTTTCAGCAGGAATAAAGGAAGATAATGTTGAAAAACTTCATGAAAAACTGCTTTTGAAAGGGTAGATCTAATTGCAAAGGAGTAGGCACTGATTCAGGGATTTGTTAAGGCCTTGAAAAATCACTTTGTAAGGTCCCATCCTATGTGGTAGGATTGGGGAAGGTGTTCCTCTGTTTGCGTGATGACTGCTAGTGATGACAGTCACTCCAGAAGTTTAATCAAACTACAGTTGTTTCCTTTGAGCTCAACAAAAGTAAAATCAATCAATGAGAACTTGGCAAAAGTTACTTTTATAGGTAGAAACAACTTAGCGAGCAGATCTGTATTTTTAAAAACAATATCATGCAAGCGTGCTGAGAATTGAGGTAGATCTGAAGAGAAGATAAACATGGAGAGAACAGAAGAAAATAATAGAAAAGAGAATAGAACAAAAAGATAATCACCACCCTCTAGATCCAGCAAAGGTGTTCTATATGTCATCCTGGTCCCAGGGGCAGCAGACGTGCACATGTGTTCTGTTTGGTGCAGTTTATTTATAGGTGAGGATCCATCCCCTGTTAGCATACACTTCCATGTGAGCCATACGGGGGAAGGATCTCATTGCAGTTGTGCAGTGTCTTCATTGAAAGGCTCTAGAAGTGGCACATGCTTAGTAATCCCTTCTGGAAGGTTTGCAAAACAGGTGTGGGGGCTTTTTAGGGGCTGCCACTGATCCAAAAGACCCTGGCCAGGATAAGCGGTGAGTGAACACAGTCCGGGGTGCTCTCTCCTTCCCCTGCCCAGTCAGAGCAATTCAGCAGTTTTGCGGTTGTTCCCCAGCCACAAATTCCTTCCCTTCTCTACTCACACCTTCCCATCACCGGGGCAGCAGAATGTAAGCTGCCTAAAACCTCAAATATGTAGCAGTTTAATTTTAAGATGAGGGTTTAAGATATATTTAAACAAATCATTGAGACAACTCTTTAGAGACTATAGCATGAGGGGGTGAACCCGTCTTTCCGATGATGCTTACAATGTTATGAAGGGTTGACCACACATAACATGGCAGGAGACAATGAGGCTTTGCTTTTGTAGTGGTTTCTGCATGCTCATCAGGTCCCACCATCACACAAGTAGTGTGAAACACCAGTGCTGTTATGCTGCCCGGGTCTGCTTGGTGTCAGATTGTAGTTAACTGGACAGTTGCTCTCATCTTCACTGCTCAGTTCCAGAAAAGCTGCAGATGAAAATTAAATTTAGGGATGCCTATAGTTGTCTGCTACATTGTGAAGATCTCATTGCAGTGAGGTTGTGCTTGATTTATTCAATTTCTGAGAAAAATACCAAAGTTCTGTATGCCAAAGGTATCAAATTAGTAGGTAGTTTCAGCATGCATAAATAAAATAACTCTGATACCAGAATGTCATAAAATACTCAACAAACTTTGCAAGTCACTTGAATATTAAACAGGGGGTTGCTGTTTTGGGTTGTTACTTTTAGTATATTTCACAGAAACATCTGAAAGAGGGCTTTCTCAATTTTTGTAGGTTAATAGAGTAATGGAAGGGATCTCAGGGAAGGGTGCTGAGATCAGACTGTATTTCTAAGGTCTTTTTTCTTAAAAACCTCTGATGATGGAGACCCCACAATAGCTGTGGGCAGCCTGCCCCACTGCTGAACCATTCTCATGGGAAAAGTGTTGCTTTGTGTCCTGTCTTATTCAGATTTATGCCCATTTCTTCTTGTCCATCTCCTGTGTTCCACTGAAAAGCCTGGCTCAGTTAGCTAACCAATCTCCCTGTAGGCACTAGGTGACTGCTGTTAGGTCCCATTGAATCTGTCTCTGCTCAAGGCTGCGCAGACATAGCTCACTCAGCTTTCTTCCCACAGGCGCATCCCAGCTGTTGTGGTGGCCTTTTCTGAATTTGTGTGCTGAGTCCCCTCCACAGCAATGAAATAAAAAGTCTTTTTCCACAAAGAAACAGACTGTCTCTTTGTGAAATGGTATATTTAAATATTAAAAAAAAAAGTTATAAAAAGTATTTGAGAAAAGAAGAATGTTCTTTACTTAAAAACAACAAAAACCCCCTAAACTTCTCGCAGGTCTTGAGAATACAACTTGAACCACTCCATGGTGCCACTATCTGCCGTGTAAGTTAGTCAGACATTACAGAATAAACTTGTCAAAACAGCTCTTTCCTCTTTTCTAAATGGAAAATCTGTCAGACTTTTTTTGTGAAATGGCACAATTTTGCAGAAAGTACTATCTATATATATATTATTGAGTCTCATTTTCATCAGGAAATAAAATCTAGTGAGTTCTTTGGGAGGTCCAACATACACCTCTAAGTTAAAAAAAAAAATAAATGCTTTTCAAATCATGTTGTCCTACTTAATTACCTCCTTACAGTCTTTTTTAAATAAGAAGCACCACTGAGCTCGTCAGAGTATAGAAATATAATCCTTTGTATTTCACATTCTCTGCAAAGCCTACAGATGATAAACCTTTTGTGAAAATGTTACAGTTCCTATAGTTATAGAAATAAATTGGTTAGGTGCATTGCCATTTAGTTGCTACCTCAGCCTTACTGGTATCACCAAGTTAAACACCCCAGTATAGTAATAGGGATCTGGGCCTAATGTTCCTTTCATGCAGAAAAAAAGATAATGTTGATTGTAGCAGGACTAAAATTTCCTAATTTCTTCACAGTAGATCACACAAGCAGTTACATAGCCAATAATTTGCAAATAGGTAAGAGGTAGAGGCCACTGCTATTTCAAAACAGTGGCTGTTTTCTGTGTAGTAAGTTCTACTTTTTAATTCATGTTTGTTTAGTCATTGTTGTAATGGTTTCACTTCAGATAAGCGGGACCACACTATCAATTTGTAATTTCTGTATTTATAATTGTTTTTCCTCTTGTTGTCAGAAGAAGAGGGTAGAAAAGTGACATAATTGGAAAAAGGTGTTATTATGTAGAAGCCGTCTAGCAGCTACTCTATGTACAAGTCTAGCCCATCATGGACCACAATTCCAAGATCGCTCCAGATATAGAAGATTTAACACAATCCCTTTAAACAGTCACAAATATCATAGGAGGAGTGCTAGAATACAGATACTGAAGTGTACTGGCATGAAAGTAGTTTTCTCTTGTTTAATTGCTGGTGTAGAAATTAATAGTGCAACACAAACTAAGTCACACAAATAAATAGGTGTGGGGGGGAATTTGTAACATGGACTTTAGCAAGGTTATTTTTCAGATATGATCTTTTACTAGAATTTCCTTAAAATCTCTTCAAAAAGTCCCACACTAATTCTGCTTCACATTTCCTAGCACATATGAAAAGGCAGGATTCTATCGATTGCAGCTTGAAGATAATAGCTAATACTTTCAATGCACAGTACCATCTGTGAAACAGCAAAAGTGCTGGGAAAAACAGCTCCTGCTGGGAAGGCAAGCAAGAAAGAGAAAGGTATAAGGTAGCAAAAATCATAGGCTGAAGGAAAACAGGTAGAAAATCTGACCAATGTAACTTAGAAAAAGGAATTCTCTAATACAGGAATATGAAACAGACAAGTATTAGAAATAAAGGAAACTAGGAATGCAATCAAGGCATCCAAGAGGGCCCTCTGAACAGGCATTTCTGCATGTTATTTCTTTCAAAGACTGAAGATATGTGGATTGACTAGAGTATTTCAAGTTATTTTAAGATTATTCTTTTAAGTGAAACTGTGTGTTTGTATTACAGTGTTTTTCTTTATGAGGCTCTGCAATAGTCAGTTACCAGAAAAAAGATTGAACCTACTTCTTAGTCCATTTGAGTATGGGCAGGGAGAGTAGAGATAGATCATGCTTAGGTAGAAAAACTCTGCATGTTTTATACTGTATTGTGCAACAAAAAGTAGTTCTTAAAACTCCACAGTTACACCTAAAAATTGGTGGTGCAGAACTTCCTTACAACAATGTGTGTGGGAGATGCTCTCACCTGAAGCTGAGCTGCTCTTTCAACCTTGAAACGTGCTGATTTCCCTTGTCTGTTGGGCTTCTCTGAGGCTGCTCTTGTTCTCTTCTGTCAATCAGTTTCTCACTGATGCTAATTAGGGTGACTGAGCTTCCCATTATTAGGTCTAAATTAGATATCTTGCTGGTGAATTCAGCAAATGCTGAATAATGCATTTCTGTCTGGGTTCTGTAGGCTTTTGCAGTCTGTATGAACATGTGTTGTGGGAGAGGCGCTTCACAGCGTGCATACACCTGCATTCACACCTATGTCAAAACCAGTTATGTTAATTATGGTTTGTGTAGCTGTCGGATAGAAACAAATAACTTGTTCATGAATTGTTTTAATATGTTGACTACTATGGCACTGCTACTTTTGCAAAGGATAGTTAGAGCTGTAATGAGAAAGAGCTCAAATATTACTTGAGACCAGCATCATTGGTTGTTTCTTCTATGTACCCGTAAACTCAGAAATACTGTTTTCAGTATTATTTCCTATTGGAGTATTAACTGTTATACAATCAGCTGTTTAGAGTTGAATACACTTTTTTTTTTTCATCTTGAAGGTGCAGACAGTATATGAATTTTGAATGGATGATATATTGCACAGTAACTCTACCTCAGCATCATTCTGCACTATGATGAATGTATAGTCGGTTATCTCTTTTCATAGCAGATCGCTGTTTACTTGAGGATGATATTATAGCACAGTAAGCAAACTCCTGTGGAGGAGCCGCTGGACTGTAGACTCCTATCTAGACTTTCTCCTGTTTTCACATGTTGAGAATAACAGTCCTAAGGTCTGGGAGGGGACAATGGTAAATTTGTATTAAAATAAAAAACATTGTATTAAAATATTTTTTTTTGTATTAAAAAAAAGCAATGGGTCGTGATGTTTAATCGTTTGTTCCTGAGGCTCAAGACTTTTGAAGGCTGTGGCTGAACTTTCTCTGTTGCTTCTTAGGCTCTCTGTGGATGTTTTCACCCTACTATTGTTTTGATAGGACTACAGTACATTTAAATTATGCTTCCTGATTCAGTAGGTTTTTAATTTGTTAATGTGGATGACTAAATTAAAGGCTTTTCATTATGTCCTCATTCCAGTAATGAAAACAGTGATGTGTTTGGAAGGGGTAGTATAATTTAAGAGATATTCTTGAAGCTTGTAACAATAAATTAGCAATGTATTAATTAGTTATTGTTTGTTGTTTTTCTGTTTTTAACAATGTTGCAGTAATATGTTTTCCAGAGCAGAAAGAGTTATGTATGCATTTGTGTGAACTGTAACACAGCTAAACCTTGAACTTTTTCAGGCATTACTGTAAACCACACACATGCATGCACAGGATGATCTTACTTCGTTGGCAAGGCATACAGTGATCACACTATACTGCCTGTACATCATTATATTGCTGTAGTTGTGTATTATTAGTGCTATTATTTGTGCTGATGCTAGGTTTTTAAACTCAGGTGGTAAAATACTTTGAAAATGCAAAGTTTGTTATGCAATCTAATATAATTAGTGTTTCTCACTTTAATTTGAGGATGAAACATTAATTACACTTTAAAAAACTTTTTTGGACTATTTTGTCAATATTAGTATTGACAGTTAAAAAAAGGTATAAAGAGTATGCTAGTATCTGGTTTTCAGTCTTTCTGTTGTGTTGTGATATATTTCTGTATTGTAGATCAAAGGATTTTTTTTCATTATAGGCTTATATGAAATATTTAATATGGTCTTCTAGATCCTTTGAGATGTATTTAATAGAAGAGTGGTTTGGTCAGATTTAGTGCATTTTACAAAGCAGTACACTATCATTTTTTCGGTATATACCTAACTTTACTAAAAATCCTTTTTATATTGCTAAAAAAGATCTTACTGCTATGAAAATACTTTTCTTCCTATTCGAATCTCTTTTATTAATTTAGTAGTGAAGGTATTCAAGATCATTGTCTAAGAGTAGTATAGGTGATTTTTTCCATATATGTGACAAAATAATTCCTTTTTATTCTAGAAGTTAATTTTAAAACATTTGGGTAGATGATACCATCTGTCCTCACTGTTGTGGTAGTGCAGTTTCATCAGACACACTTCATGCTGTTTTAGGGAAGTATGCTGGATGTTATTTACAGTGGTGCAGTGGAGGGTTGTTCTGGGAAGGGCTGTGAAGCCCAGTGTTCTGGCAGTGCCATGGTCCCTCGAAAAGTGCAGCACTGAAGGGGACTCTCTAGCTGCAGTGCTTGAAGCAGTAGTTCCCAGACTTTGGTCTGATTAGTTTGGGGATGATGGGAACATCTTGCCCTTTTATAGTGTTTTCAATTGAATGTTGGATTATACAAATAAACACCATAAGGTTAATTAACGTTGATCTGTGAAAAATCTTAATGGGTGACAGACACCAAATCTTTGGTGTCCTCCTACACTGAGGGCAGTATAAAAAGACAGTAAAACAAGCACAAAAAGATGAGATGACAATGTCATGTGCCCAAACAAGGTGACATAGTAGCATTTTCATTGAATAACTCCATTACAGCTTTCTAAAGCAGTTTTTAAACAAAGTGCAGATGGTTGTGCAAATACAAGCAGCTGTCACCGTGCATGAGTATAAAACAGGGGAATCCAAGTGTTTCATTTTGGAAGGAGAAAGATTAATGAAGAGAAGAGTGCTGATAATTATAGTGTTGCTACAGTGCCAGTGGAGTGTTGGTTCTCTTTTTCCTGCTGCAATGTCTTCATTATATTTTTGTGCATGACTTCTTGATTCAGTGTGATCTTTTACAAATTGATCAAGTGACAGAAATATGAAATCCAATTATGTTCCACGGTATGATATACCAAGAGTTCTTTACTGACCATGTTGTTATTAATCTCTAGTTGCTCCCATAGTGAGATGTTAAGCTATAGTGTTAGTATTTTTGTTGGTGTGCAAAAAGGTAAAGCAGAACTTAAAACTGTCTCCGTGCACACTGGATCACTATATTCCTTTTATTTAATGATTAATTTTAAATATGGCAAGCTACTTCTTGAAAAGACAATTTTAATTTAAGTTATAGTGCAAATTCTTCCAGATTAAATGCCTTTAGTGCGGAAAATGACTCATTTCTTTTGGTAACAGCTAGATTTATCTGATCTCTCTTTTCTTAATGTATTTATTGTTACTTACGTGGTTATCCAGCAAATACTATGTGAATAGAAATAACAGATGTCTCAAAAGAGAAATAGTAGAATTAAGTCCCAAGCATTTAACATTTGTCCTGACCGATGATGGATTTCAGATTATGCTTGGCTATGATGTTCGTCAATGAAAAAGACTTTTGCTAAAACTTCAGAGTTGGAAGCTCCATGAAGTTAATGGATGTGATTTGGGAACACATGCAGGTAAATGCAGGTTGCTGTGCCTTCTGTTCTGAGACAGATTGCAATAGCAGTAAAGGCAGTGGTGATACATCATCTTAACTCATCTGCTTTGCTCCTCCTGCACTTAAAGGATCTCTGAGCCCACAAGGAAAGCCTGTTTTTAAGGCTTGTGTCTGGAGTCGCAGCCAGCAGCCAGTGGAAGTGCAGACAAGTGAAAACTGCACAGAAGTTCTTGGATTTGGGAAATGAGAAAGGGATTTGTTCCTTGACATTTATTCTCAGAGAAAATTGTTGGTTTCGGCTTCAGATATGGACTCTTGCCATCTGCGTGAGGGCGTCCTGGAGATCCTGAGTGGAAAATATCAGTTTCATATGCAGATTAGAAAATTATTAAAGTAGTTTCTTGCAGCCATACAATAATACTAGTTCTGTAACTGAAATAATGGGAAAGAGTAATGTTAGTCTTTTTTCTACTTTGACATATTTTGTCTGCCTCTGCCTCTTAAGAGAAGCAGTAGACACAATTGACTAACTTATTTTTTTTTTTAAGCATTTCTTTGTTCTGCTTTGTTCTCACACCTTTCTGAGTGAACACACCCTCTATGAAATTTACAGGTCTGTCTATTCAATGTGATTTTCAGCAACTTCTAGCATATTTTGGCTAGAAGACAGATTTTTTTCCCATCTCCTTTTCGTACTTTGTAAAATATGTGTATATAAATAATAATAACACTTAGATTCCTAGACAAACGGCATTCTTACTTTTTTCTTCTTCCTAAAATATTAATTCAAAGTTTGTATTTAAAGGAAACTAGTATTTTTTAATAGGGCTCAAAAATATTAAATAGTATGGTAGAGTCATATTTTATTCCCAACTCTTTTGCAAATAATAGTGCATATGCAGGTTTTTAGAAGGTATGTGTCTATTTTATTCAGTTGCTACTTTTCTTCACTCTCTGAATATATATTTTGGCTGCCGTACTGCACTTTACCTATCACTTAAAGTTTAAAAATTCCATCTTAGTTCAGATTTAGTTTCTAAAAATGCAGCTTACATTTTAAACCCCTTTCCCAAGTAATATATATACTTGTTACTGAAAGTGACATTTGTCAACCTTGTCAAGGTTTGATTTTTATTAGAATTGACACCTACTGCTGAGGAATATCCTCCAAACGGGAGATGTACTTAGTTCAAAAATTTGGCACCAAAATTTATTATTTGTTCAAGTTAGGAAAAAATAAAACATAATTGATTTTTTCATTTCAAACATCAACTTATTTTCCGTTTTTAATAGATACAATAAAGATTAATTTGAACAAAAGGAAAATATAAAGATTTGAAAATAAGGAAAGGCAAAATTCATTATGAAAGTTATTTGTGTAAGGAATTCAGAAAATACAAAATATATCAATGGTGAATCACTTCATTGGGATATTTGTTGAAGTATTGCTGAAATAGTGACATTCTAATGTTTCACTTTTTTTGTGCAGGTGTTATCCTGAGCTCTTGAATGTGTGAATTGTTTGGATTTTTAAACTCTGATATCTTTTTTATCTAACTTAATTCAGTATGGTTTCCTGAGATTGTAACATTGCATTTCTATAACTAAAAAAATGCTGGCATAAAGTCTTAATTAAAAGAAACAAATTCCATTGTCAGTGTTATAGGAGGAGAGGATCAATTTTCTAAAGGACACTGCTGTCATACCAACTTGATTCAGGTTTCTGCTTTTGACTGTTCAGTATTGCTCAGTTCTTAAAAAAAGGCGTTTAATTCCCCTGTAGTTATTAAATGGGACACCCAGTAGTACACAAGAATATCTGTTTTCAATCTCTAATCTAATTAAACTAAGAAGCAAATAAGTGCCATGGTACAATTAAGGGACATCTTATGTTTTTTAAGTCCTTCCTCTGAACATTTTATTTTGGAAGGAGATGGTTTAAAGTAATAAAATAATAATAAAAAAAATCTCAGAATTTCCTTTTTAAAAGGGATGTTCTTGCTAGTGGATTAATTAAGGTTATGGAACTTGTCCAAATATATATTTTGGTGATATGTTCAATCAATGAAGTACTTTGTAATGTCAAAGTATCTAGAAGTAAAGCAAAGTAATTTCAAAGCACACTCCTTTTTTTTGTACTACTTGGATTGCTTTTTAATATGACTAATATAATACTGTATTAAGCAGAAGCTCAATGGAGTAGTTTTTGAGGGCTTCATATGAAACTCAGTCTTCTCTAGTATTTTAAATCTTGTGTACAAGATTGGAAAAATCTTGTTCTCTGATGCAATATAAACTTGGGTAGTTTTATAATCAATTGTAATCAAGTTACTGTTTTTAATATACTTTTGCTGCCTTTCATTGCACCTATTTGTGCCTGGTGCTTCTAGTTTCACAGTGATTGCTGTATAAATTATTTTTTTTTTGCATTTATGCTGAAATCACTTTCATCATCATTATTCCCCAGTTCTATGAACTTTTATAATGTTTCTTTCTTGAAGAAACTACTTGTTTTAAAGTACACTTTCATTTCTTGATTCAGTTTTAGATTTCTAGATGAAGAGAAAAATTTGCAGAGCTTCACAAAGCAGATGATGTAAATGGGGAGAAAAAATTACAGATTCTGGAAAATTTCTGGTCATGAAATTAGACATTGGCTATTTTTCAGGTGAGTGCTGGGTATGAGGAAAGGACCCATGGAATTTCCACATAAATACTGAAAAAAAAAGACACACATCCGTTTTGGAAGCTAAACCGTAGCTACTTATTGCAGGCTCTTGACAGGAATGTGACTTGTGGGGGCCTTGAACTTGAATTGCTGAACTTGTGAGCTTCCAAAAATGTTATGAAAGAGAGTGCATTTATATATGAAGTCAAAGTGAAATATATATGAATAGTTTTCTGAAATACCATCTGAAACTTTTAGTGGTTACTGATTATTGAGTCTTTAATGGCACTGGATTACATATTTAAGATACATATGAGGGCAGCCCAGGAACTTCTGTTTTACATATTTCACTTACGTAGAGTGAGTTTAGAGTGTCCTGAAACACACCAACATTGCTGATGTGATAGCTCTGTAAAGAAATTTTTAAGATGCTTTATACATAGGAAGTAAAGCTGAAAGAATGAGTTACACTTCAGAGACTGTGGCTTTAAAGAAAAAAAGTTATTGTAGTTACTCAAGGATGTTTTTAGACACACATCATGGCATCAAAGTGAAATAGTTTGCATTAAGTTCTGCTTAGAATAAGCCACCATAAATCTAGACAACAGTATATTATCGTAATGTAGTTCGTGTACTCCCATGAATAATCTGTGTAACCACTGTTTTATTGCATCTGTTTGAATCACAGCTTTACTAGTGTAGTAAAAATAATACTTCATAGGAAATATTATTAAAAGAACTGAGTCACGTTCACTTGACCATGTTGCTAAGCATCAAAATAACAGTCCCCTTTCTATCATAAGAGCAAATCTAAAGGCAATTTTGATATTTATACTCACTTAAAGTAATATCTTCCGTGCTTCTCTCTCCAGTATGAATTATAAGAATTATAAGGAAACAGATATCTATTAAATAGTGTGTAGTGATTTTTTTCCTGTATTTTTTTCTGGATTAAAACTTCTAGTAGAAAATAAACGCAAGAAGACAGTATTTACTTTTGGAATTAATGGGAAACATAGATTTTTAGGATTTATATATAAAGGACAATCAATGACTAATTCTTACCTCACATGTATCATGGAATTTAACTTTTCTCACCTCTGTATTAAACTAGGTACTTGTTTTGTGGTTGGATACAAGGCAACCCCTGGAAAAAAATAAAATCTGTGTACACATTTCTATTATGTTACTGTCAGACATACTTACAAATGCCAGCCATTGGTTTCGTTCTTTTTTGTTCTTTTAAAGATACTTACCTTTAAAGATACTTAGGCAAAATAGTCAAGATCTCTAAACAGATTTTGATTAATAGACTAAGATTAAATGTCAGAAGTTTCTTCTGTTTTTCTCATTATTGAGTTCTTGAAGGAATGCAATATTTATAGCTTGTTCCTGGGTTTTGTAATTTTATTTTTTTAACACATAAAACCATAAATTAATGGAGTGGTATAGGCTTTATAGGCGCTATGCGGAGATACTATGTAGTTGACTGGTGTCACTTCTCATATCAAAGATTTTTTTTTTTAAGTGTGTTGCATTGGATATTACTGTTGAGTTGTACAACTATTATAATTTGCTTCTTGCCAAAGTAGCTTCTCAATTGTTCTATACGTGTTCTTAGTGACGGGGTGGGTGCTGGTCTCTTCTCACAAGTGATAAGCGATAGGACAAGAGGAAATGGCCACAAGTTGCACCAGGGGAGGTTTAGACTGGACATTAGGAAGAATTTCTTCACTGAAAGGGGGGTCAGGGATTGGAACAGGCTGCCCAGGGAGGTGGTGGAGTCGCCATCCTTGGAGGTGTTTAAAAGATGGGTGGATGAGTTCCTCAGGGACATGGCTTAGTAGGGAGACATGTATGGCTGAACTCGATCTCAGAGGTCTCTTCCAACCTTATGATTTTATGATTCTATGATCTATCCTCCAAACTTACTAAAAACACCACCATTGATTTAAAATTTTACAAGGAGGGTGATGAAACAGTGGAACAGGTTGGGCAGAGAGGTGGTAGATGCTCCATCCCTGGAAACATTCAGGGTCAGGTTGGATGGGGCTCTGAGCAGTCTGATCTAATTGAAGGTGTCCCTGCTGACTGTAGGGGGGTTGGATTAGATGACCTTTAGAGGTCCCTTCCAGCCCAATTTTTTTTGTGATTCGGTGAAATCAGTGTGAAACCACAGTTTTGCTGCTTATAGAGCCATCTGCTTCACCAGACCACCACAGATTTTCAAGTATACCAGCATATATAAGGTAAGTAAATTCTATTATGTACTTACCTTTATCAAACTAACTTGTGAATTTCTCTAAGAAATAAGGGGGGGTTTGAGAAGTTAACCCTACCTGATGACTAAACCCCACACAGCCTTTCACAGTGGGATGGGAGAAAGAATTGGAAGAGCACTGAGAAAACTTGTGGATTGTGATAGACAGTTTAACAGGCAAAGCAAAAGCCACACAACCAGAGCAAAAAAAAGGAATTAATTTACTGCTTCCCAGCAGCAGACAGGTATTCAGCCATCTCCAGGAAAGCAGGGCTTACTCAGAACATTCCTTATTCCTCCCTCAGCTTTATATTGCTGATCATGATGTCGTATGGTGTGGAATATCCCTTTGGTCAGTTGGGATCAGATGTCCGGTCTATGCCCTCTCCCAACTTCTTGTGCACCCCCAGCCTTCTTCCTGGCAGGACCATGTGAAGAGCAGAATGGGCCTTTATGCTGTGTAAACACTGTTCAAGAACAGCTAAAACATCAATGTATTAACACTGTTTTGGTCACAAATCCAAATTGTATCTGAATACTAGCTACTATGAAGAAAATTGACTATATCCCAGCCAAAACCAGAACAGCTGGTTTTACTTTAACCTTGGTGATGGATATATGTTTGTTTTCTGATATGTTGCTTTCAGAGGACAATGATTATTTTACCTGTACATATTATCTTCCAATCTGTTTTTAGTAATCTAGGGTATGCTGCGTGATTATCTAAGAGTGACACTGTCCTTTTATAGTAATTTGGAATTATCCTACCATTCCCTGATTTTTTACTAATTAACATTGGTGACCTGAGGTGTAATGAGTTGAACCATATTGCTATCTGCTGGCTACTGTCATAATTTTAAAAGCCTATCTTAATTTCTGCTAATTTCTAATGTTTATCCTATTTGTTAGATTTTTTTAAAGTTTTTTATCTTTAATAGCTACTTTGTCAAGATAGAATTTAATCTTACTTTCTTCCTTATGTTTGTCTTTTTTCATTTTTTTGATCTCTCAACCTCTCACATCTGCCCTCATTAGACTGATGATTTGCCATCTATTATACCTGACTGTAAAGCCTGACCTTACTGAGGTTAGTGTTACATAAAATTTATAATGCTCACTTTGTTTTTAAATTAATCCCCTAAGATGGTTTAAAATACATTTGTCAACACAGTCAATCTGACCTCCAGTCTGACCCACCCCAGTAAGCTACCATTATGTTATAATTAAACTACTGAAGTAAATCCATGAGACTGCTTTGCAAAATTAAGATATACAGGCAGCAAGTATGCTATGTTTTCATGTTCTTTTTGCACATCAGATCTGAGCTTTGTTTCAATACATGATGAAGACCAGTAAGTTTTGTCACAGGAATGAAGCAATGGTACAAGGGCATCAGTTAGACTGATGTGCTTTGCGCTATGTGGAGGTCGGTATATGGGAGAGAGACTGAGGATGTAGCATAAGGCTAATCTTGGATGGCTTCTTCCCATTCTAAAACCACGTTTCAGTTTACGAATTTATGTGCAGTCTATCCTATCCTCCGTGCTTTGGCAGAAAAAGTTGCAGTGAGTGAACAATTTTTTACCTTGGTGTTGCTATCTAGTTTGTTGGCTACCTTAATGCAGTGTAAAAGTAGTTATGGAGGTGTTGGCAGACAGTGGGGCTAGATGTGGAAAATACATGTTAAGAGTGTAATTCAAATTCTCTGCACATCGTTCAAAGTGAAAACCAAAATGAGACTTAGACGGAAATGCTAGAAACTAGCCTTAATTTTAATTGCATTTTCTATATTGCTATCCATGCTACCTATTTCTTGTTTCATGTAGAAGATATAGCACCGCAGATCATCTCTCTTGGTCCTTTAAGCGGTTTTATGCCTCATGAAGTCTTTGTTAGCAGTAGTTAGTGATTGTGAAGGCACAGAGGGAATATTGAAAGGTCGATCCCTTTTACCTACGTAGGCAGTAGTCACTGATGCAAGGCAGTTTTGATCATGTTTACATGATGATGACGGTAATTTTGGGGGGTTTTTTAGTGTTGCAGTGTTAGAACCTTGGGAAGAAAAATTAAATATTGTATACTAGAATGACTCATAACTTTCCCCCACCACAGAAAACAATTTGGCCATTACACTGTATTTTGACATAGGACACTGATATTTTAGGAAGTGAGTCATCTGTAGTGCCTTTTAGTAACAAAATAATTCCTTAATGATTAATTTTTAGAATAATTTTAGGTGCTTCAAATAAATTATCACTGGAAGCATTTTAGAACATACAGCCTTGCTGAAATTTTTGCTGCATATAGAGAGTTTGAGCTATAGAAAATGGGGAAGAAAAGAATGTTCATTTATCAAATGATAAATTTCTTTTAGGTTAGATAGACAAATATTAAATAATGAATACTTAAACTTTATTATAAAACAAGAGGTAGTTCTTACAGAATAATATTCATAATCAGTTCCTTACTACTATGGGTTTCTGCCATAGACGCTACTACAGTTTAAGTAGCAAACTGGTTCCAGTGGTTCCAGAAAAATCTAAATAGGTGATTAATGAAAGCAGGAGAGAGCTATTAGCTTCGTTTTCATGAATTTTGGCTATATGCTTGGAGATGCTAGTATTACATGTCCCTCAGTTGCTGTTGGCCATACATCCAGGTAGGAATGAGGTGTCATGCATAATAATGCGTCTGAGAAGTCATTAAGCTAGGCAACATGTCTACCCGTTTTATCAAATGCTTTTCCTCATAGTTCACTTTGGAAAGCACTGTTAGAACAGAAAACGCAAAAATAACACAAATGCAAAGGGCCATATCCTACTCCTGGTCTTCCATGACTGTTTTAATATCTGAGAACAGGATGCAAAGTGCAGAATGTTTGTCAGTGTTCTAAATCTGTACCATTTCGAGTCTCAGATGTGTTTTACAACTAATGAAATTCACATTCAAAATCATGTAGTTGTAAGAGAACACAATTCGTATCTGTATATGTTGCTTATTACAATCTTATTTTTGCCCTCACGAATGTCTTTAAAAGAATCAGCTTAAACTTAGTGATTCCAGGTATCTACTGCTGTTCTGTACTTCCCCTTGACTGTGTTGCAAAGGTGGATTTGTGAACTTGCAGAGGGTTACTCTTTCTTAGAGTGGGGAACCCATCGCTGTGTCGTCAGTATCTTCAAAAAAAGAGTTCTGTTAGTTCCTTGTCTGTGAAGATGTGAGTCTCCCCTGGTTGTGTTGTTGTTTCAATAGGGATGATCACAGTATCACAGTATCATAAGGTGGGAAAAGACCTTTGAGATCATCGAGTCCTAGTGGACACCGAAGTTGAGCAGGAGACAGCAGTGCAGCCTTGTGGCTAAGGAGGCAAACAAGCTCCCGAGTTCCATTAGACAAAGCACTGGGAGCAGGTCAAGGGAGCTGGTACTTCCTTTCCCCCTAGCACTGCATAGTGAGGCAACATCTGGAGTGCTGTCCAGTTCTGGGCTCCCGATTACAAGAGAGATGTGGACATGCTGGAGTAAAGTCCGGCAAAGGACCACAAGGATTAAGGAACTGGAGCATCTGACCTATTCAGAGCACTGTGGCTGTTCAGCCTGGAGAAGGCTCTGGAGAGTCTTACCAACATGTATAAACCCCTGACTGACACGGAGAAATGACAACTGAGCTCTTCTCAGTAGTTCCCACTGAAAGAGACAATGAGCAACAACACCAGAACCAGGTCACAGATGGGTGGTGAAGTCTCAGTACTTGGAAATACTCAAACCCTGACGTGATCTTGAGCAACCTGCTGAAATTGAGCATGATTTTGAGCATGATTTGGACTAGATGATCTCCACAAGACCCTTTCAACATTAACCCTTTTGTGTTTCTGCCCTGATGTTTTCCTGTAGGGGTTTTGTTTTCTTATTAAGTTTAAAATCTCAAACAAACAAATAAAAGAAAAATCTCGCTTGTGAAAGCAGAAAAATGAACATGATTAGCATTTCCATGTTCTAATAATCAGATTTCACGGAAAAAATCCACATTGCATTTGTTTTATTAATTGATCATTCTCAAAAAAAAGTAGCGAAATCAGGCAAACAAGCAATAAAGTGGGCTACTAACATGGATTTTTTGCATATTTTAAAAATCAGTATGGCTGGTGGTTTATTGTTTTGGTTTGCTTCTTATTTTTTTCCCCTTATTTCTCTTCATAATTTTGCTTGGAACATCTCCATAGAAATGTATTGTATATCTCAACTATAACATTTTAAAAGGCTCCTTTACTGTCTGGTATAGTTTTCGTTTTTATGTTCATGTTTGGTTTTTTTTTTACATAATTGCTATAACTACCTTTTTTGTATGATTGTATCTTCATTCTTTTTTAGAAGATATTTTGTTTGCTCTAACCTGAAGTATTTAGTATTTAATTAGGCCCTTGGTGTTCTGAGATTGCCTTGAAAATAGTCAAATTTAAAATGAAACAGTTTAGGGTTTTTTCTAATATCGTTTTCATTTCAAAATGACAAAGTTGCATATTTTTATAATTAGTTAATGTACTCTCTGCTTGTTCAGGACCTTGAAGGAATTGTTAATGAGATGTGAAAACCAGCATAGTTTGTGGAGGCCTGGTATCAGTTGATAAAGAGATTCACATGAATTTAATCTAAAAAACTTTGCAGAATCCTGAAAGACATCCTTCTGCATGATTTTTTATAGTTATGCTAATAACTATGCTATGAATGTTCTAGGTTGAAAAGCTGTCAACATTTGTGGCAAAATTTAAACTAATTATTTTACAATGAAAGCCTGACTTGACTGAGAATTTTCAGTTGACTTTTTCATTGGGACTAAAATTAAATCCCTAGGATTTTTTTGAGCGTTTACATTAGAATGCTGGTTTTCTTTTATAAGAGGAAAATAGTAGCTTAGTTTTAGGTACAAAGAAAGGAGAGAGATTATTTAAGATTACTCCCAAGATTTTTAATGGCCCATTAACATCAGTGCAAATCATGTGAATGTGCATCCCTATAGCACAGAAATCAAAGGAGGGTAGCAAAGGCTAAAGTAAGCCTTTATGTAATGAAGAAAAACTAAGCAGAGCAGGAGAGGCGGCCTCTACTGCCCCTTCTAACAAAAAATCCTTATATGCAAACCAGAAAATCCTCCCATTCCATGCCTTATGTAAAACACACTAAGTTTTCAGTTGTAGGAGTAGATAGGTCTGAAACCAGTAAGTCAAAATGGAAACAGGTGTTTACAGAAAGGCCAAACCACTGATTTTATATAAAAGAATATAAAACACACATTGTGGCAGGGGTAAATGGGGTCAAATTATCGATAATCAGGTGTAACAACAGTCCTAATGGCAGCTCGTCCATGTGTGTGCTGGCATGCACTGAGAAGGTAGTAGAAAGTGGTGGCACGGTTTTCATCAATAGTCATCCCAATGAGCCTTGAGAGAAGCCATGGGAAACCTCAGGCAGGATCCTGTTTTATCAGCTTGTTGTTTAGCTGTGCTTTCAGTAGTTCTGGAAGGCACTTTTACTAAGTACAGCTTTTGTAAATTCTGTTCCATTTTTCACATAGATTTTTAATACCAACTAGGGAGAATTAATGTGTCAGAGTTCTTCTACGGACTAGTAACCTGTTTCTGCAAAAGATAGATATGTTTGTCCGTGGGCAGCTACTCTTTCTTTAAGTATATGATTTTTAAAATTGCCTTTTTTTAATCTTTTTTGACAATATTCTTTTTCTTTAGTTTTTATACTTTCCCCTGTTATTACTCTTAATTCCTCTCCCTGATTTTCCATTCTGATTTCAAGTCTGTTCTTCCTCTTACAATGCTGTATTATGCATAAGACTGTTCTGTTGTGTTTCTACATCCATACCTTTACTCTCCTGCTTTACTTCACAAAGTAAACCCAACCTTGTCTCTTGCCCTGAAAATCTGAGCTTTATACTTGCATAAAATGTGAAAATATTGATAGTGTGTTTAAGATCATATGCATTTTTCCAACACAGGCCTTTCATAAATATGCTTCAAATATGCACAACACAGGATTTGTATTCACACCATTGCATCACCATAATACCTAACAAACAGAAATTGTCTCCTTTGGTATTTCCACTGTGAAATATAATTACAATAATCTGACAGGAGTTCTGCTGCAGCACTCCTATGACTTCATGATGCTGATGTTGGGAAAAGAAAAGTTAAAATATCTGCCTTCTGTTCATCTAAATGTACTTTTTTGGCAATTTCTCTTTCTGTTTTAATTCTTTTCTTCCGTGTTCTGAAATTAAAATAAATCCCCTCCATCCCTTCCTTTTTTTCCCTGCTGTTTCTCAGTAGTGTGCATTTGCTTTCATCGTTCTGTTCTGGTGAATGCCTATCTCTGAGAGCAGGGTTAACTTAAGATTTCCTAAAATCCTTGAGTTAAAAATTCTGATGCCCCTTGGCTGGCTCACTTCTGTTTGATGCTCCCCCCTGCTAAGCACCAACTCCTGTTTTACTTTGTGCTGGAGCTCTTTTCCTAACTCGCTGCTGTTTCAACATGTGCTTAGTGAAGCTGCCGTGCCTGTCCCTGAGTTGTCTGCTTTGTTCATGCTATCATGCTTGCAGGTCCAGCACAGTAACTGCGCAGTCCCCTACTGTGCTGTACTGACTTCTACGAGTCCAGTCAGTGCTAATTCAGCAATCCTTGCATGTGTCTGCGGTACGTTTTCATTGCCTTTGAAGAGTGGTTTAGGATACATATTCTTCATCTTAAGAAATCTTCATCTGAAGAAGTCTAATTCAGAGAAATCAATTTTCAGTACTTAGAATACCTGCAATATTTCTTCAATTACTGAGTATTCCCGAAAACCTTCAGTTCTTCACAAATTTCCTGTTTCTTTTCTTATATTTTCTTTATAACCTTCCATTTTCTGAATGATAGCTGTTTAAGGTCTTGAATCTGGTTATTTCTTAATTTTCTTAAGTTTTGTCACCAGCAGTAAGCTTTATTAATTCTTTTTTTCTAGTTGGAGTTGAGTTTTATTTTCCATCTCTGATATTTGCAAGTATTTTTTCAGCTTCTGCATTTTGTGAATACCTGTCTATTTATAGTTGATTCTCAATACTGCTTTTTAGTTCAGGCTTGATTGTAAAAGGTTATGGATGTGACTTAGATTTAACGGTGGTTTAATATAATAGTTGCTTGTTCAAAGGTTTTCTTGTTGCAGAGGTTTCAGTTGAGACTAGCCCATATTTGTGTGCTTATCACTAATACGATCATTTCAAGAAGTACTGTGGAGAAATCCCAGCAAGCTCAGAAACTAATTGGTTCAAATCTTGTATATCCATTTGAAGAAGTCCATTCTTTGTAAAGTTTATAACGTATTGAATCAACTACATTCAAGTTGAATATGTACATGTAACTTGTTTTTTTTCTATTAGCGTTGTTCCTGAGGAATGTCCCCTTAGGAACAGAATGGTATTGTAGGTTCTCTGCTACGCCCACTCCTTTTTGTAGAGGCTCATAAACTCAGTCCACTTTTTCTTCTTGTGGTGTAGTTTATGCTTTCTCTGTAACATCTCTAATTGCTTGTTTTCTTTATTAATTTCAGTAATTAAAACGGTTGTTTACTTACTAATAAGTTATCCCCCATGCTCAACGTTTCAGCTAATTTGATGTGCTTCAGAAATGCTGTGTTCATTAAATACAGAATGTATTACAAAATTACAGATCATCACAGTTATATTTGAGAATTGCAACCAGTACTAGGAGAAGAAAGTTTAACAGAAGTTAAGCTTAAACATGCCATTAAGTCTTTAGATAAAGTATGGAATTGAACTGTCTCATTTCTTTCCAAGCTAGCAGCCGAATACATGGCTTAAATGATTCTCACTTCAACCTCTGGGTTTACCTGAGGAACTGTCCTGTAAAAACAATAACGACAGATTCAAGTGAAAGTTGTGGTGGTGACTTTTCTTTCTGGATTGTGTTGGTTTGTTTCTTTTTGTTTTGATTTGGGTTTTGTTTTTGTTTTGGTTTTTTTTTTTTACCGGTAGACTTACTTTAATACTTAGGAGCTCTAACTGCTTTAATGCTTAGGAATTCTGTTATGTTCCTCTGATTAATCTATGTCTAAATCTTGCTATGCCCTGTAGCACTAGAAACCAATACAGTATGTGAATTTTGAACTGTAATGGTGATACGGCTTTCTTTGCCATTGTAGAATTCACATTTGGGTGATGAAACCGTAGGATTTAATTTTGCCAGTTTAAATTTAGAAAAAAAACTGGAAATATTGTCAGTCACCTTATTCAGAAATTAAGCAGTTATATATGGCTTTGCTTAGTTGGTCTTGGCATAACACTACAACACGGTTTAATAGAACAGCAAATAACCCGTGATTTATTTCAAAAGTTTATTTCAAAAGTGTGTGTAGTGGAGCTGTATCAGCGTAAAGGGGAAAGACAACAAAAGTGGGTTGAATCAAAACCTGATATTCCATTACAAAAACTATGGTGCCTTTATATTTGGCATACTTCGTAATGTCTCTTAATTATACTTCCAGTCCTTTGTTTACCTTTTGATATATCAACAGGATTAATCAGCTGAAGTCCTTCCAGGGTAAAATGAATGGTACCAGTAGTAGAAAAGATCGCATAAATTTTTTGAGTATCTCTTAGCAGTTTATTAAATAATCTCCAAAGAGAATGCTCTTGTGGTCTTTTCCATTTACTGTTAAGTGGCTTAGTGTGAATTGTGAAATTTATACTTTATTCTTTAACTAGTATGAACCTACTGTAAGCATAAGAACATCTTTATATTCTAGGCTATTTAATTCTGTGCTACTGCCCAGCTGCCTGAAAAATGAGGTGTAGTACTAAGGAAGCAATTACTTAAAGATATTATCTAAATCAAAATAAAAGTAGACAATTTTTCTAGTAGATTGCACCGTGGCTCTTTTCTCTAATGAGGTCTATTCTAACATATCAAACTATGTAGCACTGTTATTTAGCACTGATTAAAAATTTTAAACAGGCAATATTTATTCAACAAGACATTCTGAAAGTTCATTTTCCAAACATGCATTACAAAATTCAAATATTTGTGTCTGATGTTTTGAGAGGTGCATGAGGAGGACAATAATCAATCATATCTAATTAGCTCATGACACAGTGTGCTTGCAGTAATTAAACAAGACATTATTGCATACTTTCTAATGATTAAGATCACACAGATTGAGAACCAGCTGTTAATCACTTTTCTTGCAAGGCTAATGTCGTTAACAGAAAATCCCAGCAATCTGCCCCTAAGGCTATTTTTTAAAAAGTTTTTGGTGGACAGACTGTGATATAAGCAACAAAATGGATTTTTAATTTTGCATTTTGAGAGCATATTTTCAAACTTCTGTCAACCTTGAGTTAATATTATTTCTTGTAGCTTACTTTATGCCACTTAAAAATTTAGGAAAAAGCCTGTTCAGGATTGCTAGTAAATCATATTGTCACATTGCAGTTAAAATCTTCCAAAAACTCATAATGCTGCTACACCTTTTACAACTGTATATAGTGAAATGTCAATCCATAATCTTGTTATTAATAAATGCAGACATTTAAAAACAAGTAATAAAAATCTTTATGAAAACCAAGGTGTGTGTTCCAGAAATAATCTGAGCTTTTGGGAAAAAAACACTCAAATGTTTCTTAAATGTCTGTTCTTGCCCATCTGTATTTCTGATGCTGGTTCTTATAATATATTGCATTGAAAACTTACAATATATTATAATTCAATGTCTTAGTCTTAATTGACCTACCCTGGAATCACTGATAGCCGTCAGATATATTCCACTGACTTTGTTGTGAATGTGAATCTCCTCTTTAAAATATTTCCCTTCAAACTACTTTAAAATATTTCCCTAAAGACACAAATGGGCTGGACCACTGCTGCAACAGTGCAACAAAGTGTTGATGCTGGGATCCCCACTGCAGTTCTTCTTATTGAGAAGAGAGGCAGAAGCAGCTGGTGGTAGACTGCTGCGGTCATGGGGAGGGGGCAAAATGGGGATTGTGGCCCCTGCCATGATGGTAGGTGTGTCTGTCACCCTGCCCCTTGGGTTCTGAGGTGAGATAAGCAGGATTGGTGAACCTAATGGGTGTCATTGTCAACACCGCTGGGCCTAATGGATGTAGTGGCGTTGCTACATCCTTCGGTACATGGAAACTGGATGGTCATGGCACTGGTGATGGTGAGCAGTAGTACTTTAGGGCACAAGGGTGTCTGATCCAAAGCACTGATCTCATCCAAATAATTTCTTTATCGTCTTCTGACATTTTTACGTGTAGTGAACGTAGTGACTGTAAGCAGTGAAAATTATCTTTCCCCTGATATTTTTTTTCTTAGATTACCATGTATGTTATGCATTCTTCTGTCAAAACAAACAAACAAAAAGTAATTTTTAAAATTAACATTAATATTATTGGGTTTATTATTATTTTCATACAAGGAAATAAATATACCTGTTAGCTGCTACAGTATTGCTATAGCCTTAGTCTAGATGAGTGGGTGGACAGCTGCTTGGATGCTCAGGCTGAGGGTAATGGTTAATGTGTTGTCCTCTTTCTGTATTCCTGTGGCAAGTGGTGTTCTTCAAGGCATAAATCCTGTGACCCATCCTCCTTAAAGTCTCTGTCAGTGACCTGGAGGAGGTCACAGAGAGCTTGCTGGTGACACCAAATTGGAGGGTGCAGTCAGTACCCCACTGACAGAGACCTAGGCAGGCTAGAGACATAGACATGAATTTAATGAACTAAACTCATAAAATTCAACAAAGTCAAATTTGTCCTGTACTTGGGAAGGAAGAGCCCATGGCAGTGATACAGGCTGAGGTCTGCCTGTCTCGAGAGCAGCTCTGCTGAAAAGGCCTTGAGGGTCCTGACGGGCAGTGAGTTACATCTGAGCTAGCAGTGAGCCCTGCCAGCAGAGAAGTCAACAGCATCCTGGGCTGTATTAGGAGCAGCTTTCTCCTGGATACAGAGGTTCAGTAATATACAAGAAGTCACGTAATTCTGAATGTCAATATCAGAGACAAATAGATCTGAAGTAAATTGTCTTTTCTAGGATTTTGTCCTGTGAGAGGATTAGTACCTGTACTATTTAGACAGATGTTTGTTCAGTTTTCTCTCAGAATCCCTTAGCGATGATTGTCTCTAATCTGTCCCAGCAATCTGTTCAAGCACTTCAGTTTTCTTGTAGCTAGAATATGCTAAAAGGAGATTTTTGATTTTTCTTACCTGATTGTTCCATTTGTCTTTGCAATAAATTTTGAAGTATTTGAAACTGTCATTATGGCGTCTTGTATTCCACCTCTAAACTAAACAACCTAATTTGTGCAGAATTACTTATAGACCTTGTTTTCTAGATCTCTGATCACTTTTAGTTTTGGGTTTTTTTATTATTTTTCAGAGCCTTTTCAGTTCATTACCTCTTCTACGTAGTTTAGCCATGAATCAATGGAGACATAGTATTGTATAAAAGGAGACAATATATTGGGATTATTAAATGCAACACTTGTGATGATTACTTTTCGTGGGAATGAATTTATCCCTCAGTCAAATTCAGCAGTGTTTAAGGAAATTGCTGTACTACCCAGGTGAAGAACTGTGTTTACTTTTCGGTACCATCTTGTGAGAGTATGAAAAAAGCAAATCAGTAGGAAAGAATGTGAAGGAGAGCAGTCAAAATATCTGTTTGCCTTTACTGCAAGAACAAGATATCGATTCTATTGTTTTACTTTCAGTCCTCAGTGCTACCTGTTTCCTTCTCTTAAGAAAACATAAGCAAGTAAATAATTTCTATAGAAAACATAGTCGGCTTCAACACCACTTTTAAACCGTGCCTCATTTTTTTTTCAATCTTTTTCAAAATAAAGCTTGTGGCAATGAAGGCAATTGTTTTATGCCATTAAGGTCTAAATTTATCTTAGAGATGCCCACTTTAAACAAAAATTGGCAGCTGTGATCTTTAGACAGCAGATACAGTGCATTGACAGTGTTATGGTATTTTGAGTAGGGTCTTAAAACATGATGCTTAACGAGGAGAACTTTAAAGCAAGTGCACTGACGAGGGACCTGCGTTAAGTAGTCAACAATAAAACTGATAAAAGAATTCATCTGCATTTCTGGCTCCCTCTAGAGAGTGATGTTTTCTTCTCTGTGGTATTGACAGTTTTTGAGCTTGCTTGAGAAAGTAGGTTTCAGGGGGTTTTTTCTTTCAGAAACAGAGCAGTGACCAAGCTTTCTTAAAAGTCACAGCTACTGTGGTGCTTATGCTACTGATCTCCTTTTCTCTTCCTCTCACTATGTGTGTGAATGCGCACACACACACACACCACACACCCCTCTTCCTGTGGTCAGTGTCTAGAAAGCTGTCATAGATATGAAAGTCAGTGTTTAATTTCCTCATCTTCCCAAATTAAATATATATAACCTTACCACTCATTGTAAGCACTTAGATTCTATTGAGATGCAAGTCCCTGTGCACTTTCTGCATATTTTCAATTGCAGAACACACGTAAATTTAGTGTGTGAGTGCTAACATTGATACATCATTTTGGGGAGTTATTTCCACATTTTGATACTAGTGATTAGAACAGCTACTGTATAGACAGTTTCTTAAAATGAGAAATCAAGGTTACCATAGAGTAGTTAAAATGCTGAATATACATGTACCTGCAAAAACAAAGTTTCTGTTAAAAGATCGTTGTTTGAAAAGGTACTTTGTCTGGAGTGAGACTTGCCCGCTGGCGTTGTGTCCCATCTCTGTAACACAGAGAGAGAACAAGGAAATGTGCTGAACTCTGATTCACAGCCATTTATAATGGCCTAAAATAAGCTAGCTTGAAAGGCTGAGAGTTATCTAGATTAATCTTATTGATTCTGAAAGCAAATAAGGTATTGCTGCACATCATCTCGGATCACATCAGGAGTTAGAATGCAGTCTGAGGTAGGTATTAGATTTTAATAGGAATACATGAGCTTCAGTGAGACTTTCAGTTTAAGTACTGTAATGGAAAATGCTAAGCGATTTCATCAGTCACTCTGTGTATTTCAGTCATTACTTGATTGTCTGTTCCAAATGAAAGTTCAGTGGTTTTTTTGTTGTGTTGCTTCTAAACATATGTATTGATTACTAGCCAGAGAAATGTTCTCTAGAGCTCCGTTCTCATGCTCTGGTACATCAGTAAAAGTAACAGCAGTTGCCAGTCTAGGTGGGATAGTGATACACAAGCCCTGAACAGCAGCAAAATGTGGGGAATGTGTTTTTTCAAGGCAGTTCTACTGTTTGAAAACACTTGCTGTTGTGCAGCATGGCTTTTAAGCGGGTGGTATTGGCACAGTTTTCATATGTTTTGATTCACAGAATTGTGTTGATAAAACATCCACACATGCTGGGAATATAAAAAAATTCAAACCTTGTAAAAAGAATGTGAATTTCAAAAAAAGTAAGGCTTATTTAATTAAGGATTTGCACTCTCACTGAACATGGTTTCCTTTAGACTTACCCAGCAAACACTAAGGACAACATATAGCTGCCCAGAATTAGACAATTGTGTCTGAGTTGTTATTTAAATTTATTTTTTAAGTATCTGTGTTCACCACTGGCTTGACAGAGTCTAAAGGACTCTCTTAAATATGGATTTCTACACTTTGGCAAGATTCATTTGAAGCTGAAAATACCTATTGTATGCTGGCATGGCCGATGACTGTATGCTGTTATAGTCATGGAAATTTGGTCATGCCTTCAGCTAGAGAAGGACTTGAATATCCTAAAAAGCATGTGTAACCATTACTTGTGTGGAAGTCTTAGGTAGTGTCTTAAGTGGCAGCAGTGGCCTACATGGGGACAACTGCTGGGAGCCCAGGGACAGCAGAACCTCACGAGCAATTCGTCTGAGCAACTGCTATGTATATACTTCAGGGCAAATTGAATTGCTCTCTAGGCTTCATTTTTCAGTTCTGCTTTGGAAGGTAGAGGTTTTGGTACTCATGTGCTGCATAGAGCTAGACCACATCTAAATTTAAGTGCGTTGAGCTTAAACTGATCCTGCCTTTAAAGACCGAAAGGTTTTATTAACAATCACCACAGTCCTTACTCCCTAGCTTTATAAAAATGAAAATATTGCTATGAGGATAATGTTCCATGTTTTATTTTACAATGCCTCAAGCACTCTTTTAGTGCATGGGGCATGTTTCTTCTTTAATTTCATTACTCTTCTTTCCACAGTCTACTATTTAAGGAAGCATAGATTAACAACTTTATTTTAAAATCTTCTTTTAAAAACAAATGCTGCAGCTAAACCTTAAATTGTGCTTGCTTATTCTTCACTTCCATAGAGGAAAGTGCAGTGTTGTGATGATGCTGTTATAGAATATGCATTATAAATTAATAAACATTACTTTTAAATATGGTAATCCATTTCAGAACAGATGTTTTACTTTTTGTCTTTTCTGCTATGACTGTAAAGCTCTGAAATTGCATTACTCTGCTTATTTTTATAAATAACTAAAGTCCTAATTCCACAGTTCTTGTTTAAGGAAATATCTGACTAAATATTGCTGGGAAATTTACATGTAATTAAAGAAAGCAAAAGTTAAAATACAATTTCTTTTCTACTACTCACAGAAAAAACATTATTTATACCAAAATACTTGAGTGTCCTATATAGTTTACTAGTTACTAATCCAGCGATGATGTAACTTCAGAAATGTATGTCCATCTTGACTGAAAAAGTAGTAATTCTTTAAGACCTGTATTTGTTTGTGTTTTACAATGTGAAAACTTGGTCATAGAACTTTATGTCTTAAAGGAAACATTTATGAAGGCTACGGGTCTTTTTCTGACACAATGGAAGGAATGTCTCTAAATCAGGAACAGCATTGCACTTCCCCTCTCCTTACTGAAACTGGAAAATGTGTTGACATGCATTTATACATAGCTATCTGCTTCTAATACAATTTCATAATGAGTTGAGCAATTAAAAAACAAATAGGACATCGTTCAATGTCAACATTCCTTTGTGGAGCGGTGCAGTGGAATATTTTGCTTTATTATTATTACTATTATTTTTACATACTGATGTCTGCTTCAAAGACAATTTAGCCTCAATGCAGAAGAGGCTTTTTGTGTCTAATCCATTTGAAGACTGAAAAGCAGAGCGTTTTTCCGATTTCTGTAAACAGTGCTCATTTATATGCTTTATATGTATTGAATGGCATAGAGGTGGTTGTTTATCATTATGAAATATTTGTATACTTAAATTTTTCTTTCTGTGCTTTGCTTTCACAGACTAAAACTGGTATTGCATTGTTGTATGATGAAGTATCTGAAAATGCTTATGACATCCGACTGAAGCTTACAAAAGAGGTATTAACAATTCAAAAACAAGATGTCGTCTGTGTTAGTGGAAGTGATCACAGTGCAAATGTAAGTGCTTCTATATCTCTGTGCTTTCAACTTTGTACTTTGTCTTCTGCAGTCATCAGTTTATGGTGTTGGAGTGCAAGAGGTTTTATTGGGTAATACAAGTGTACGTAGTGATCACACTCTTGCTTATAAAAACCTTTTTTCCCCAGTACTACATGTCCTTTATTCTATACACATACATCCTTATTCTAAGGTTATATATTTAAACTTAACAGGAGAGAAAATACCTATAAATACTGTGATTACAGCCTTCTTCACCACATATTATTAGGCCATTAAATGAAGAGAGGGAGGGAAGTATTTCCCATAGAAAACATTGTAAAAGTAAACTAATACACTAGAGGTTTCTGTGTTTGTGTGTCAAGTATTGACAGGGTGTCAGATCAAGGATATAGAGCTCGCTGAGAGAACACTTGACAGACACTCATTTCACCTTAATTCTCTTTCAGGCACAGATTGGGCTTGATCAGTGCCAGCGTGTATGTGGTGGGGTTTTTCCCCAAAATTCAATTTTGCTGCTTTTGAAAACATGGTGCCCCTAAGCTATAGAGGAATCTTCTGTATCACCATTTAATAATGTCATTGGGAAAACTGGTGGCATTTAGTATAAGCAGTACAACAGTGGTGTCTAGGTTACAGATATCCCCAAATAGTGTATTTCATTTCCTCATATGAAATGTTACTCTTAAAAATAATTGTAAGTATCCCAAATTTTAATGAGTAAAATAAATGTCATGAATTTTGCTGGTATTTGCTAGAATGAACGATTTATAGCAGACTCCTCAGAGACGGCCAAGCGGGAGCTTTTCTGCCTGCTTGCTGTATTACACGTCATGGAAATACAAAATATGGCACTAGGAGATGTCTAGCAAGTTTATGATACTCTGCTAAGAATTAGGAACCAAGAAGTATATAGAGGGTATCTGTATATAGTTACGTGAGCGTGTGTTAGATAGAGTGTCTGCCTATATAACACAAATTGTTTAATATCACACAAAAGATAACTTGAAATAGCTTTTAGTGCTTAAAATCATTATGTACTGTTTTCAAAACTTGTCCATGGAACAAGTGGAACATGACTTTCTCTTAAGAATATTCAAAAAGGTTTTATCAGTTTGTAACTAGTGGGAGGCCACTCAGTGAAGGGCAAGGCATGTCCCATTCTGGTTGGTGTGCTGAAGTAAATATAAGCCTCGGGCAAAAATCATCAGCTTGCGTATACTTTCTTCACTGAAAAACATGAAAAACTGCAGCTTTTAACTGCAGATATTTCTGGTAGTGCTGATAAGTTGTATGCAAATTGTAGTTGCACAATCATGTGACTGCAGTATATGGTGTCTGCATATAAGTATACATGATTGCTCTGGACTCAACAGCATTTAAATGTGTTGTGTATAAACTTTCAGAGAAAGAGAATCAAAGTTCTATCCTACTTAGTCCCAAATTACTACGTGATTGAATCAAGTTGACTGCATTTGAGAAAATGCTGTGTCAAATCTGTGTATGTATTGATTTTAACTGTGATCACTCAAAAATAAAAAAAAAAACAAACAAAATAGAAAAAAACAAAACCCTAAAAACCCACCCAAACCCCCAAACAAGTCTGTCTCTTCCTTTTAATATCAAGATTTGGATTAAGTCTGATTTTGATGTGCTTATACATTTTATGGATACGCTAAATATTATTTCCTGGTGAAATACAGGACAGGAAGGCAAGCTCTGATAATACTTGAGGAGCTTGATTTTGAAAGAAATTCTGGAGAGTAAAGAGGCCTTGCAGAGGAGGTAGAACTGGGATATAAGGCTGCTGCGTATATAATGGACTGAAGGAAGTTCTTCAGTTGTATTTC
This sequence comes from Neomorphus geoffroyi, assembly GCA_033558235.1. Taxonomy (NCBI): domain Eukaryota; kingdom Metazoa; phylum Chordata; class Aves; order Cuculiformes; family Neomorphidae; genus Neomorphus; species Neomorphus geoffroyi. The sequence goes on along the minus strand of JAUMJM010000053.1, from coordinate 410,094 downwards.
ATGACCAGTAGTGATTATGCACTCTTCTGGAGAAGAGTGACTCCGGGGACTATGTCAGAATGGAGACAGCTTTTGCAGCATAGAAGTAGTGTTAATGTGTAACAGTGAGGGAATTTCAAATATAATTCCGATGTTATTTTAGGTTTGAGTGAAAAGAGCTACGTGGCTGCAAGTGTAAAATCCATTCAGAATGGATATCTTTCCTGCTTATTCTGTTGATAGATGGCATGGGCAGTCCTGCCAATCTGACCTTTTGTGAAAAGCACTGTAAATGTTATCTCTCTACTTTCCTTAAGTTTTCTTGCTAGAGACTGTGAAAATTAAATTTTAAGGCTCTGATCTATTTTTTTTCCCCATGTTCCTTGCAAGATCTCCCCAAGATGTCCCTTTCTGAAAGTACTATCTTCAGTCCTCACGGGTTTCTGTTGTCAAACTGTAATGAGAAAAATGTACTAAATTGTGGCTTTGAGGCAATATTTGTTTTTTTCTGTATTATACTTTGAATCGAATAAAAACTTCTGGAACACTAACATTTATTATAGAGGCCAATCAAGTATAACATGAATATTGTATTTTTTACAGTACATAAATTGCTAGTATAGAGGAGCTCAAAACAAGAGTTTGATATCGGGCTGAAATAGCTGGTAATTGTCTAGCACTGGTTTTGGTAATTCAGAAGTTTCACATTTGCAGATACACAAGATAAATTCCAAGCAGATAAATGCTTTACTTTTCAAGTGGTTCAAAAAGATAATTTTCATCCTTGTGCTGTGTGATTCAAAATATTAGTAGAAAATTGTAACCTGAAAGTCATTTCTATAACAGTCATAAACAATTACATTGTCTTACTGATGTATTCTGCTTATTTTTATACTTTTTCTTTCTCAGGTATTCATAGTTAATCTGTATTTTCCACATAGCCATTCATGAAACTAGTTTCTTTGCAACAAGAGTAGAAATAACCTGCTTGTCTTCTTTCTATAGTCACCTCAAACACATAGGAGGAGAAAAAGACTATTTTTTTTAGAGTAACTTTTTTTCTTAGGTCAGAAAGATATTGTAAAAGAAAGTTCAGTATCTACCTGGTGGCAACATAATACTTGATTCTCCAGCCAGTTTTGTGGGACAGCATTCATGGGATGCATTTGCTTCCAGCCTCCTTTTGCTGACGGGTTTGTTAATCCTGGATATGATTTGCAGCTGTGTCTAATGAGTTCTGCTAGTCCTATCCAATTCAGAATGTTACAGGGAGGACTGGAAAAGCCATCAGGGATCGCAAGTGCAATTGCCATGGGTTGGACTTTCAGCAGCAGACATTATTCCCAAGGATGAAAGGCTCTCACTGTAATATATATACCATTTCTATTCTTGTTTCATATTTCGCCTTCTGACGTTAGTTTAGGTGCTGCTTTTAAGCACTGAGAAAGCTTCACCTTTGATGAGAAATTCTAGAGCTGACTTTTTGTTATTTAATGCCAATTCAGCCCATTTCACTAGTTCTTTCTTTCTGGGGCTTGGCTGTAATTAGAGCACATGGTTTATGATGTTCAAGTTACATAGTATACAGAAGAAATAGTCTAAAGGCAACTGGGTTTTTTTCCTTAGTTTTCAAATTTTTTTGAGTAGACAAGATGAATTTTAAATATATGTAAAAATCCTTTTGGAAGTGGAGCCATTGTGGAAAAAATTTTCCAGTGTTTTTTTGTATACTATTACATTTTTAAAAAAATCTATATAACTATATATAATATATAGTTTATGTATTTTATATTTATGTGATTAAACATGCATTTTTTCCAACAAGATGTATTTCAGAACTTGAGACTTGGGAAATACAAGCATTATAAGCAAGTCATAGAATCATAGAATCATAGGGTTGAAAGAGACCTCTGAGATCATCGAGTCCAGCTGTACCTGTCTCCCCAGTAAACCATGTCCCTAAGGAACCCGTCTTTTAAACACCTCCAGGGGTGGCAACTCCACCACCTCCCTGGGCAGCCTATTCCAGTACCTGACCACCCTTTCAGTGAAGAAATTTTCCCTAATGTCTAGTCCAAACCTCCCTGGCGCAACTTGCGGCCATTACCTCTCGTCCTATCGCTGTCACTTGTGAGAAGAGCCCAGCACCCACCCCGTCACAACCTCCTTTCAGGCAGTTGTAGACAGTCTTCATGACATAGTATTATGTTCGGACTGTGCAGATTTGTAGGAAAAATGAGAATGTATGGGTGTATCAGAATCAGTGCATGCTCACAGAAGCACAAAAAATTGACATTTCACTGTCTTCAAAGTATTTTTAACAGAAGATCTTTTTTTCCTCAGATTTAAAGTTTAACAATACTCACAGAAGGGAATTAATTGTATGATAGATAGGGAAATATCTGTTTTCAATTAAAGGAGAAATAGGGAGGCATTCATTTTCATACTTTTTGCTTCATGAATGTATGGTTTTGCTTTAACGTTTTGTCATTCCGCATGCTAAAATTAATATCTTACATGCAATGCCTCGCTCTTTTAATATTCTTTTTTTTTTTTCTCATGTATATTGCTGTAATCCTTTTCCTGTCTTCAACACACAGTTTATGCCTCTCTTTTCGTAAGTGGAGTATTTTTTCTTTTACTTTGTGTTATGTATCCTTTTCCTGCTAATTCCACTTGCAAAGTAAGAAAAATGAAATAAATGCTTCTGGATTTTTCTCAAAATCAGCCCTTCTCGCAGAGCTGAATTGTCTCTGACTTGGTCAGTGGTCTGACAAATAGGTTTCTAATGCAGACTCCTGACCATCCTGATTGAAAGAGGACTTTAGAGATTTAAATATGTCTAATAGAACTAGAAAACCAAAAATCTTTGCATCCTGAGTACACAATTGTCCAACTTCACAAGTCATGTCTTAGCTGGACTTTATCAGAATGAAGTAAGATATGCGAATAAGGAAGAAAAATAGCAAGATGAGTTGTTTTGTTGATCCAAAACACAGAAACAGTGCCTGAAAGTACTGTTTAAATCCCTGGTGAGACTGCTATGACTATTTTCTTTGTAACTCAGATGCTAATAAGGCCAGAGAAGAATGTTATTTTAACAAACCTCTAGGGATCAGATCTGCATTAAAGTCTAAAAGTTGGGGGGTTTTAACTCAAGGAAATTTCTGTTTAGATAACTACTAATGTTATTGTTTGCCCAAAGGCTGTTCTGCCATCGCTGGTGTGGTATTTTAGTCCAAAATTATTTTTAAAAAAGCTAATAATGAACATTTGCTGTCTTATTGGAAACATCAAATGGATGATTAAAAATATACTCCCTTTTGAAACTGAGAACATTTGAATGGAGGAAATACATTATTTAACCTTTTGTTATTTGTTTTCCATGCTCTGAAAAGCTGACCTAGATATTAAGAAGACAGCTATGAAGTAATTCCTTAGGATCTTTAGTATGACAGATCATGAGCTTGTTTTGCTGTCATTTTGAGAATAGTTAAAAGTTTGTATCACAAAATAAATAATAAATATGAGTATTCATCAGCATAACAAAAAAACCTCTTTTATTAAAGATAAAAGTAAGTAGCTTAACTAAAAAGGCTAATAAATGTAACAACAGAATAATGTAAAGGACACTATGGATATCCCTGAAAAATAATCTCTGCCTGAGGTGTGAGGAGTCCAGCTGAAGGAAAGTGCCCATATCAACAAGATGTAAGAAAGGCAGCACAACACTGGTACACCAGGCATATGTGCCAGTGTATATCTTTTATTAAAATTTCGATTAATCTGTTGCACCTGGAGTCATGACAGAGTGTCAGGACTGGTAAACTGGAATACTGTGAGAGATTGTGTAGCAGTTTAAAATATCCAGCAGTTAGGGACAAAATATCTGACGATGATAGAAGCATGAGTCTTTCCAGTTACAGTATGTGGAATATTGATGTGTACAACCTCTACTGTTCATCTTTTTCTTCACACCAGCCAACATGTGAAATGTTGCGCGAAGTGAATGCAAGTGAAATTACTTGAATAAAGAACAGCTGTGTTCTGACAGGTTTTAGCTGTAATTTGTTGTTATAGGATGCCTTTTTAATTGAAGTTTATGGGAAAAGAAAGAAGCATAATCATATCTTGATACAGTGTCCTATAGATATTATTGGTAACTCTGGAAATCCGTGTTAGTAGATGATCTGCATAGACTTACTAATCTATATCATCAGTCTGAGAACATTCCGAGTCCTGGATCCTCTCATAAGACTTGTCAAAGAAAGTTCCTGTCCAAAATTAAGCATCTTACAACTTAGTGTTGGAGTTCCTAAGGATTCTTGTGAAGTCTTACTGAGACTGTATTTAGACAGACACATTTAATATGATCACCACACCCTGGAGAATAAAATACTATGGGTTTTGTTACAGTAGTGTTTACTAGAATAAATCATGTCATAATTTAGATTGAAAAGAACCTCTTGAGGTCATGTAAATTTAACCCACTGCTCAAAGCAGGGGTAACTTCCAAGTTTGGGCAAGTTGCTGAGGGCTTTAACCATTCATGTTTAGAATATTGCCAAGGATGGAGATGTTACCAGCTCTCTGGGCAGCCTTTTCTAATGCTTAACCACTTTCACTGTGAAATGATCTCCTGTTGTTATGCTCAATTGGAATTTCCTTTGCTGCAAATTGTGACTGTTGTCTCTCATGCTTTTTCTTTGTGCATCTGTGAGAATGGCCTGGTTCTGTTTTTTGTAAAATCCTTCTGTATGCTGGCAGACTCTGAAAGTAAAATGAATGACTCTAAAAAACCACCAAAACCACAACGAAAAACCCACCCATCACCCCCTATTCTCCCCCCCCCCAGATACCACACCAAAAAAACCCTACAGTAATGAAAACACTTATAATTAGATAAGCTGATTAAAAATATCTTATTATACCATATTTGGTAAGGATTCTCTGCAGTTTGCCAGATCTTTGCTAGCATGTGTAAAGATAGGCTTTGTCTCTATCCAAAACTCAACAGTCACTAGTATGCCTTAGTCAGGTTTTATAGCTGCATTCGTCCTGTCCTGGGAAAAGGTGAGATCCTCTGCAATGCAAGAAGTTTCCCAGCTCTCTCCCATTCAGAATAATTTTTCATTTTCTGTCTACCTGTTCCTTATTACAGCTTGCCTTCTCTTCAAGAAAGTGGAGAATGAGCCATCGTGTGATGCCATGGAGGACTGATTCTTGTCTTTTCCTGTGTTTCTTAAGGTTTCTTGACTTACATTTCCATTGCCTTCATAATTTGTTCCACTTTGAGTTACACGGTCTTTTTAACCAATGCAACTATTTCTAAGAATATAATATAGTATTAAAAATTACAGTGACTTGAGACTAAAGTTTGTACAGGCACCCTTTGAGCAAAAAGCTTTTCGTGAAAAAACAGACATGTGATGCAAATCCTACTTGTAATAAAGTTCTTGGATTGACAGCCCACCCTCAGTGTAGTTTCCAGAGCATTCTTTCATTGTTTACCTCGTTAATTCCTGAGAGAGCAGTATTAAAAAACTGTGGAAATGGACAGACATTGCACCTTCAGCCTGACCAAAGTGGCTGTGTGACATTCAAATTTTCCTCATGTTCCACTGATTTTTTAAGATTTGTATATACTGATGATTTTCAATAAAGGCTGTGACACATATTATTAATAACAGTAGTAAGTAAATAAGCAATCAAAACTAAATGCTTTCGGGCTTCTATAGAATCATAGAATAACTTAGGTTGGAAAGGACCTTAAAGATCATCTAGTTCCAACCCCCTTGCCATGGGCAGAGACGCTTCCCACCAGACCAGGCTGCTCAAAACATCATCCATCCTGGTCTGGAATACCTGCAGACATGGGGCTTCCACAGCTTCTTTGGGCAACCTTTTCCAGTGGCTCACTACCCTCATAGTGAAGAACTTCATCCTTATATGTAATCTAAATCTACCTTTTTTTCATTTAAAGCTATTATGCTTTGTCCTGTCACTACTTGTCCTTGTAAAAAAGTCCCTCCCCAGCTTTCTTTTAGGCCTCCTCTAGGTACTGGAAGGCTGCTATAAGGTCTTCCCAGAGCCTTCTCTTCTCCAGGTTTAACAATCCCAAATTAAGTATTCTTTGGCCCTGAGCTGCTATGTACTGGAAGAAGGAATCTGTATGTCCCAGTCCTAGGTGATGGCACTGCAGTTAATTTGACATGCTGTTATGTCATGTGATATATTTACATATCAACATAAAGCTAAGAGATTCTAGCCTTACCGTGTAGATCTCTATATTGTTAGAAATTAAACATAATCCAGCACTATCTCATGTTAGACTGCTGCATGCACTCTCCTTCCTCAGTGTGGTGCTTCTTCTGAATTCTATCAGGGAATAATTTGGGCAAGAGCAGCCCCTACAGAAGCTGAAAATCCATATTTCTAGGAAGAGAATCAACCAATAGGTGGACTGCAACCTGTAGCTGCTGGGAAGATGGCAGTGTTGTGCTCATCAGTGAGAAGTGAGCAGAAGTAGATATCTCTGTATGTAGCAGAACATCAAACAAATGTGGAACAATTTGCTGAGGAAGCTCTGAGGCTGGAGAGGTGGAGGGCTTGAGCTGAGAAATTCTTCATTATGGGAACTCCCCATCTTGAGGAGAAAAGTTCCTGAAGGATTTCATTTATGCTGGTTCTATACCACATATATGGATATGTAACAATCAGCAGGATGTCTGCATGTTATGATACATTTTACTGGGTCTCTCTTTCTTATAGGATCTGTTTCATCAATCATTTTTCCTATTGTAACTTCCTTATTGTAACTTCAAGATTTGCTGAAGGAAAGATAAGATATGAATGGTATGTTAAGTACCTATCTTTATCTTCTTGTTCCTTCTGGTATCAGACTGTTTCTTCCCTTTCCTCCATGCAAGACAGGTTGCAGGCTTCTCTTTTAACTCTTCATATTGGTCTTTCTTGTTTTGCTTATTCCTTTCCCCTGCATGTTTCCCAAGGGCCTGGGTGACAAGTTCTGCTGTTATTTCCATTCTTGCCTGAGACTGGCTTTTGTTTTCTATTGTCAGCCTGCCAGGTAATACCTATAGTAAACTTGACATCTTACTTTCAACAAGTAAGGACGCCTTTTGAGACTGCTGTTTCCAATAAATGACAGATGCAACTGTAGTAGTGGAAATAATGTTTATATATCTAACAAAAAGTGTAGTCTGAAGTACTCTGAACAATGCAGCAAAGAATGACTTCTTTGCTCACATTTTCCTGTCTTCCTGTTTAGCCACTTACTTTGATTGAGGAGTAGTCTGTTATCTGTTAAAGTAATTGTTGTGATTGGAACATGGGAACTAGAGAGGCTCTTGGACCAAGGCATGTTTTCTTAAGGCTGTCTTAAATGTTGACAAGTCACTCAGCATCCATTTCCTGCACTGGAGAGAAGCCAGCTCAGCAGTTCCCCACACGACCTCTCTGCTCTACAACATGAGGATGGGGAAGCCCAGGAGGGCACTGCTAGAATCAGCACAGTGGTCTTAGACTTAGTGATTAAATAGAAGGGAAAGAATTAGAATAAATCACAGTGTTGGTAATCTTTGACTTCCAGCCTATTCTAGCCATTGCAAATGGGCTTGTTTCTTAGAACAGTTTCAACAAAATTTGATGTGCTGTTTCAAGTGTTCCAACATTTTCAACCATATGCTTCAGTTTGATGTTTGGAAATAATATATGGATCTATTATGATTTTTATGTAGACTGTCACAGAAAAAGGAAATATAGTATATATAGGTTTTTTTCCAAATGTTTCTGTTGATATCAGTGAGTGTGGAGTGCTTCAAGCAGCATCTCTTTCTGAAGTCGGTTTAGTACATTGTTCGTTAAGGTAGATAGGTATATTTTTCCTAATGGAAGATCCTTTACCACAAGTGCCAGTCCTAGGCATTAACAATCTGGTTATAATGGCATAATGGGAAGACACTGACAATTGGATATAAAATTTTCCTAAAAGACAGTACCAAAAATAATGGCTGTGGTTGCCTCTTATGTTGCCCATTAAGCTCCAGTCATGTCATTTTATATGAATGAATGCAAAGACATAAAAGGCCTTTCCAGAGATAAACTTTTCTGTTGAGTTCTTGTGTTTTAAAAGAACCTAGAAAATGTTAAGATCTATCTAATACCAAAAAGATGAGTATTTGACATATAGTTTTTTAAATTACATTTTGAAGTATCATTCATTTTGAAACTATTGAAACTATAGTGTTTTTCAGCTATTTCATTCTTAGTAGCTATTATAAGCAGCATTACACCTTCTTTTACTAAGCAGTCTTTTCTCTATGCAGTTGTAGGCATGGTGTTCTTTTGTATAATGTCTGTGTTTGATATGTTTCAGAATTTATATTATATCTTTTTTTTCGGTATATTCTTCCCTGCCATCATTCTTGGCATTCTTGAAAGTTTCTGCCTCACTGGTCTTTACTTCAATATTGATAACTGAGACTTTTTAAGGCCTTTCTCCGCCCATCTATATAGCTAGATGTACTGTTTCAGTCTGGAGCTCTTCTGGAACTGACATTCCCTGGATTTCTAACACCTGTGGGAACTATATGTAAGCTGAATTTAAGAATGTATTACTTGCAATGCCTTCATCTGTGGACTATGGCTATCAGCATCATAAGTTGGGGCAAAATCTTTTATGGTTCTTCACATGTTTAACAGCTTGTTCTGCAGTGCAGTCGTTTGCCCCAGTGCACAAAACACGATACTGTTCTGAATAAAACCCCCTATCTCTGAGCTATGTGCTTTAAAGAAATACAAACCCACTGGTCCTTTTCTGGCCCTCCTGCAGAGTAAACATTATTCTATGAGGGCAATAGCGACTGAAAGGAACACAGATTGATCACACCTAAATATTACTTCTAACCCAAAATGTAAATCCCATCCTTCTTCTCTTGTGGCTATGCGAATTTCATCACTAAAACTTGCTTCTGATTTGGTACTTTAATAGCAGCTTAGTGGCTGTACATCTTAGTCTTTCACGAAGAGTCAGCTGCTTTCTTAGAATCATAGAATCATAAGGTTGGAAGATACCTCCGAGATCATCGAGTCCAACTGTCTCCCCAGTAAACCATGTCCCTGAGGAACTCATTCACCTGTCTTTTAAACACCTTCAGGGATGGTGACTCCACCACCTCCCTGGGCAGCCTGTTCCAATGCCTGACCACTCTTTCAGTGAAGAAATTCTTCCTAATGTCCAGTCAAAACCTCCCCTGGTGCAACTTGCGGCCATTTCCTCTCGTCCTATCACTGTCACTTGTGAGAAGAGACCAGCACCCACCCCATCACAACCTCCTTTCAGGCAGTTGTAGACAGTGATGAGGTCTCCTCTCAGCCTCCTCCAAGCTAAACAACCCCAACTCCCTCAGTCGCTCCTCATAGGGCTTATTCTCCAGCCCCCTCACCAGCCATGTTGCCCTTCTCTGCACACTTCTTAAATGCAGCGTGGTTGTCTTTGGACATATACAAGCTTATTCACACCTATATGCTCCAGAGTTTTCATGCATCAGAATGAGACAAAAGTTTTACTCAGACATGCAATTCAGCAATATGAATTTCTTTTAATACTTAAAGGTATTACAAGAGTGAAGATTTTAGTGGCCTTCTCAGGTTTGCAGTTAGTTGTTCAAAGAGAACATAAATTTCCAAAATAAATATTCTTCCACCATAGACTGAGTCCAAATATCAGTCAGCCTGCCCACTCAAAAAACTGCTTGATTTACAAGCAGAACAAGCTGCCTGTCAAACACTTAGTGGGTTAATATGCCTTTACTTCCTATTGTTAATACAGTTGACACTGATCAATGGATTTGTTTCTCAGAATGTAGATACTAGAGAACGTCATGGCCAAATTGTTACCACAATTCTTAAACATAACAGTAGGTATTACAGAGCTGGTATCGGTTTGAGAAACAGATAGTAAAATCCTTGACAACTTGCAGCAATAAAATGTCTCAGAAAGATAAGAATATTTGGTGTTAATATCCTGGCCAATTGCAGTTTTAATAATTAATTTCTGTCTATTCAAATGTATCCTGAAGTTTCATGCAGGGCACTTATTCTTCCTTTAATCTCCTAGAAACATAAGAAAACAAAACAACCTACTATGTGATGTACTGTGGGGGGTACATAATTACTTCTGCTTTGTAGCACAACTGGAATGAGTGATCGTTGTAGTATACACATCAAGTACTTGGGAAGCCTTCAGAATGAAGAGTCTTTATAAACTGTACATACTATTAAAGGATATCATTAGCAAATCAAAATGCTAGTTAAAAAGCAAAAGAAGTATTAATTTCAGCATTCCTGTTAAGATTGATAATTAGTGACATTTTCTAAAGAGTTTTCGTTGCTTATAATGAAATAAAATTACACACCCATCATACAGTAAACTGTAGCTCTGTATTTTTTTTTAGAGGGTTTTTTTTAAGAGTGATACAGATGTCTGCCTGACTTTAGTCTCAAACCATAAATAAATTAGTCTGAAAAGAATAATTATATCTAGCCTACAGGCAACTAGAAAGTGAAATAAGTTGTTTGTTTGTATGTTTGACTGAGACATAAACACTGGGTCTTCAGCTGCATATGTGCATGACTATCATTAATGTCACAAATATTGCAATTCAGTTTTGGCAAGAAGTTCTGGAGTAGAATTTTCTTTCATAGTTACTTGTAAATATGGTGTGTGTTTCTGTCCACATTTTGTAGTCACAGAATTTGTTGTTGCATAAAATGTTCAGAACTGAGTCAGATCTAAGATCTACTGAGCCCAGTACTATTTTTCAAACTGTAGCTGTTAACGTTTCTCTAGAAAAGCCAAACAGGGCAAGAATATGTGATGCTTCTCTTAACACTTTACCTGCCTCATGTTATTCAGGTTTTTATTAGCTCTTATCAGATTTAATTTTTCTGTAGTTGTCCAATATCGCCTTGAACCCAGGTGAACTTTCAATATCCGGATATTTTTTTCTCATCAGACTGTAGAATCTGTTATATTTTGCACAAAGAATCACCTCTTCTTTTTCATTCTGAACCTGATTCCTGGTAGTACCATTGATGCCCCCTACTTTTTTACTGGAAAAGCTAAAAACCTGATTCCCATTCATTGTCCTATATTTAACTTACTGTATAGTAATAAGCTAATAAGCCTTCTGATCCCTAGTCTGTTTTTTTTTCCTACTCTCTTATTCCTTGTACAGGAGCAGTTTTGTCCTTCCATCATCCTTATTGACATTTTCTGAATTTTTTTTAGCAGTTTCTTGTATGAATGAATGAAAATGGTATACAATTTTCAAGGTAGGGTGAACTTTGCATTTTTGTAGTGCTATAATGATGTTCTTTGTTTCTATTCTTTTGCTAAGACTTCCAAAAAAGCAGTCTGTCGTTTTGACCACTTCTGAACACTGCTATGATCGTTATTAATGCAACTGTCTACTTTAACCCCAAGGTCTTACTTCCTAATAGAAATTATTCAGAATCAATCCTAATTCCTTATATAAATAACGTACATAAGAAAAATAATCTCTCTCACCAGCTTTGATCTGCTGATTTGTTGCCTGGTTACTAATTTGTAAGATGCTCTGCAGATATTTGAGGTTCCCTTATTCTTCCTGTGTCAGTAAGCAGAAAAGTTAATCTTACTGCTAGTACCTTTTTATTTTTTTAATTCTTCATGAGTATTTTAAATAATGAATATTGCAACATAGAAGACAGGAGAATATCAGTAGTGACTTTCCTCCATTGTGAAAATTACACATTTAATCCATCCCTTCATTTTCTTTCTATTTGCTAGCTAATTTTAATTAGCAATATATCTGTGCAATACTGTTTCCTTATGGTTCCTATATTCCCATAACTTGCCTTTAAAAAAATACACAGTCTCTTCCAAGATAGGTCATGTTTATCTAAGTGTCTGCTGTTTGTGTTCTTTGTTATAGTTTCTCTCACTGCCTAGAGATGGGGTTTTTTCCCTGTTACAGTTTGTTCTAATTGTTTTAGTGCAGGCCTTAAGTTTCCTAGGCCTCAACTGGAACCTTTTATTAAAAAAATGGGATTTTATTTTCAAATTTCTAGCCTTCGTGTATCAAGACTTTATTGAGACGTATCAATCCAGTGCTCCTGCTTTGATTTACACTTGAGTTCCTTTAAGACTCAGATGAAAGCTATCTGACCCTGGTGATTTGTTACTGTTATTGAATCAATTTGCTTCTGAAGTGGTTTCAAATTCAGAAAGATCCATATATCGTTTGTGTACAAAGAATGTTGGAGGAACATCTCTAGTTTCTTTCACACTAATTAAGTGTTTGTTTATTTTCCCTTCAGTAGCCTTTTATATTTAGATCATGAATTGTCCCTGTGATTTCTTTGACAGACCTCCTGCTCCTGATAGATTTGAAGATTTTTATCCTTTTTGGCAGTTGTTGGATCTCTCTTTACTGTTGCTGCCTAATTCTTTCTCAATTACATTTGCTTATGTTCTTTTTTCTTGTCTTCATTTGAATATGACGTCCATCAGTCTTTACATATACTTACCTCTCTTAACCTCCTTTTTAGCTATGCAGTTTCCCTTTTTCTCTTAATTAAGCCTTTCTAATAAGTGGCATTCATTTGCTCCATGCTTCCAGTGTGATATCCTTAAGTACCCTTCATACTACCTATGAAGTTTTAATTTTCTTGTCTGCCCCCTTCATTTTTCCTTTCAACAAGATTCCTCACTTGTCTAGTTCCCTTCTTGAGATCACAGTTGCATAAATGTTGAATGTAAAGTACATAGCAGCTGCTATTACAGAGTACCTTTTCAGCAGTAAAAACTGTAAATAATCCTGCATATTATACTCTAGACTAGGGCAAGTACTAAGTCTAATCTTGAGAGCTCCATGAAGCAGTGACTACTAGAGACCTGCTTTTTATCAATTCCTTTATATCCTTGAGTGTATTTGTTTGATCTACCAGAGATTAAGTGTAGTCCCTTACCACTGTGTCATTTCTCATTCGTCTTGCCTCTTTGCATGTCTCAGTCATTGTTAACATCCTGGTTGAGTGGTCACTAGTACTGACTCGTTTGTATTGTATTTAGACTGGAATCTGTTGTTTTACTTGTTGAGGTAGATACCTTGTTAGTTTGATTTGAGTTTACAAATTCTGTGTAGCACAAGGCATTTACTCTGCTGCGTATCTAGCCTATTTCACCTTTCTCATATACTTTGCATCCCAATTTTAGAGGTTTTTCCCACATTTCCAGGGTGTGTATACATCTGTTTAGTTCACATTTAGTACAATTATGATTTTGTTCATGGCACTCTGTTTTGTATTTTCTGTTTGTGTTATTCCCTCCCTGACCTATCCCTTCACTTCAGGATACAGAATCTCTCTGTATACATAACAAAGGCACAATCCATAATCATACTGTCTCCTGTACCTGTCAACTTTTCCAACAGTACTAGTTTAAGACTTTAGTTTTGGTCTCTCTGAGTGTAAAGGGTCAGCATCTTTGGTTCCTTCACAGTTCAGATGAAGTCTCTGCCTCCTGTGCTGCCTCCCTTTGTTTCAAAAATGCCCCCAGTTTCTGAAGAACCTTAAGGCAGCTTTATAGGAAGGCATTAAAACCTTGCCTGTATCCACTACCTTACAAGGACTACTGGAAGAGTTTTGGAGATCCTTAGTGTAGAATTCCAGGTCTCTCGCTACCTTTCTTTCTACCTAATTTTCATACCTAGGACTTATTTCTTGTATTTCTCTACATTTTTGGTAAAAACGCAAATCAAATCTGCCTGGTGCTTCTTGGGCTAAGCACCTTGCACTTGTTTGCTCCCTATTATGGCGTCTGCTCATTGTAGCTGTAAATTTGTCTCTCTGTTTGCTTGATGGCCATCCACCGCCATTATCAAAGTCCAGGATCTCTGCTTTAGGAAGGGTATTTACACATCAAGAAGGCACATTGACATTGTCCATTATGAGAACTACTAATGGAATTAGTTCCCACATCACCAGCCTGTTGCATCGTAACAGAAGATTCTGCTTGTTTGATGTACCTGAAAGTCCTAGTGAGACGGATATAGATCCTATCTTCCTGTGGGGAAGGTGCTCGGATCTTTGATACTAACACAGTCAGCTGGATAACTCTCATCTTGCTTGCGTTCTGCCTTAATTTCTTCTATGAGCAAAGATAGAAAGACAATCCTTTGAAAATCATTTCTGTGTTGAAGAGATTTGTGGCTTTCTCTTTCTGTTGAGCTTTTCTCAACTAACACGTTCTGTGGAGAGCCAAACATCTGCTTCTGTGGTTGCCTTTGCCTCCTTGCTTTACGCCTGCGACTGGGCATCGGCATTATTACAGGTTTCTGTTCACTATAGATCACTTCATGAGAATTTCAGGTTAATTTCAAGGTGCATGCCTGGAATCAAATATATGATGCAAGCTTTATTCTATCACCTCTATAAATGAAAACCAGCTCTCTATTTTAGACTACATTTGAAACATATTGTATGTGCACACAAGTTTGTTTTTTCATAGAGATTGTCTTAACCATGCTGAAAACTATTGGTTGGGAATTTAATCCACATTTGTATAGAAGAGTATTTTCTAATAACACAGACTCTTAATAAAATATTGTCAGTTAGTCTTGTTCTATCTCAGCATAGCTGGCAGCTTGAAGGAAAAAGAAGAGGCAGACACACAGCATTACTAATAAAGTAGTTCACATTCAGAAACTGTGTTACCAGTGGTCAATTAAGTGCACAACCAACAAATTCTGCTTTGGCTTATAGCATTGTTACTTGGATTTGCTTTCATGAAAGCTGAGTTTGACCAAACTTTTCACTCACAATTATAAGCATATACAGACATAACAGTATTAGTATATTTATTATATAGTTTATAAAATTCTTTATTGGTGTGATGCTATTAGAAATGTGTCTATAGTGCCAAATATAGAAGCATCATCATTTAGGGTATGTTAAGGGAAATTTTTTTAATGTTCTTTGGTCCAAGGACTTTGTCTTGCTCTGTGACAGCTGTCAGAATGTTATATACTTTTCTATCAGAATTTAAATAAATCTAATACTAAGATGTGTGGTATTTTACATGTATGTTTTTATTGTACATGACTACCAATGGTACCAGTACTTAAAGGACTAATTAAAAATAATTTAATTTAAATCTTTACATGTAATGAATGTATATTGGTGTTCTTTTGCTTTTTGTTTATTGTGAGATCCGTCATACACAAGTCTATGTGACTTCTTCTCTACTAGAAAATAAAACACAGCTGTAGCACACATTCAACATCAGCCTACACTTATCTGTAGTGTATGTGACTGTGCTCCCTGGCAATGTTTTCCCTTGTGCCAAGTTGTCTATACTTGGTGTTCTTGTACTCTCTGTCTCAGTTTTGGCCAATGTCAGTTGTAACTCTGTTAAACAATGCCTCAGACCAAATCTGGAGATGGCGTGTCATGTTTGTGTAGTGCACCGGTTAAGCAGTTTGGATGGTAGTCATAATGGTTCCAAGGTAAGAAAATTAGTAGTGTGGATGGAAGTTTTACTATATTGCTTTGCTGGAGAAAATCCTCCAGCCTGCTTTATTTCACCATGGGCATGGCTTGTGAGAGTAGAATTCTTAGACAAATAATCTGTTTTTTGGTTTGAAGGAGAACTGAAAAGTACCTTCCAGAATTTTAATGGTGAAGAACAAAAGCATAGATAGGTCCTGAGAAGAGAACAGGACTGCAACAGGATAAGCTGGAGAGCACAGAGAGAAGAGATAAAATAAGAGAGAGGAATTACTGTTTAGGGTATTTCCCTACAAAACTCGAATCTGAATTCAGTACTGTCTTGCTTTCAGCAGATAACTAATGTTGAATCTCCTCTAAATTACCCACATTTATTTTTTCTCAAGTACTGAGCATATTTTTTCTCATATACTGAGCAAATGGAAGACTACATGGAAATTAGCTTACATAGTCTAGGACACCTCTTCATGGCTAACTCTCCACTGGACGGCTCTCCATGGGAACAGTGCTATGCAGGGAGCCCCAAATCTTAACTGACCTTTCCTGCAGAGAGTTGTCCCAATGGAGGGTTGTCCCTTTCTGCCCCTATAGTGAACCGTATGAATTTGTGGGGTTTCTGTCAATTTTTTAAATTTCCTCCTTTACAATAAAGCTGCAAAGTCAAATATTAGAAAGTTAAAAATATAAAGGCTATTGTTTCTTGAATCTTGGTTTTGTGTTTTCTTCTACGTTGGAAGATATGCAGGGGCTGATTTGAAGGGTCACAGGAAGAAAAGGGCGGGCTCATTATGTAGTGATGAATGATCCTGATGCTGAAATGGAGGTGCAGTGTGATTCTAGATGTGTCATGTTCATGAACTAACACCAAATTAACACTGCTTATCGGGAGTTGGGTTCATCGTATCCTCTAATGTGAAACCATGTGTTAAAATGCTGAATGTTCAAAGCTAAGGCTGAAGCTGGTCAACGAGAGACTTAGAACAAATAAATTTCATACAAATGATTAGAAAAAGCATTTAGGCACTTCAGATCACTAAACCAGAATTAATTGTCCCTAAATCTTTGTGTGCTTCCATTCTTGCTCTGTAGAATGTGGATACTTTGGACTGGTTGTGACATGAATGTACCTGAATATTGTCCTGCTTACTAGCAAAAAAATAGCCCATGAGTATTTTAGTAATACTACCTTTAGATCTAAATTAAATTTATGTTCATGAAATAACATGACAGATCATACTTTAAAGATAAAAAAGAAATATCTGTACGCTGAAAGGTTTCAAGGTCATATTACTATTTTAAAATGTTTCCTTACAAAGAATCCAGTATGATGTGTCACACTAGAAAAGTTTAAAATCTTATGTATGTAGTCTGAATGTGTTTGCTTTCCACTTCAATTCATTGCAATTTTCACTGCATCTATAAGATTTGGTCATCTTCTGCTGAGGAAGATGCTTTAAAACTGTACTGGATAATCCCTGAAAAGTGCTCAAAAAAAAGCTAAATATGTTTAACTCCTGACATCTGTTTCACTACTACATGAATCTCTCAAGCTATTTGGCATTCCTGTGGCTCTTGCCTGCTACCTCTTCAATTTATTTGCATCGCTTTCAAAATGAGCACATCAGAACTAGCTGTATTATTTAAAGAGTGTGTATCGCTGCCAGATACAGAAATAATTTATAGTATCATCTCTGCTCCTTCTTAATAGTCTCCTGATGATGTAGGATTACGCTAGTAATTTTGGCTGTGGTATTGTGCAGGAATGTATTTTTGCTCATGCTCAGCATGACTTATATGTTTGGATTTTTGCAAGACCACCTTTTGTTTTTCTCTACTGGTTTGACCTTATTACTTATTTAAAGGGTGACCTTAAATGACCTTGACTTTGAATTTCTGTGTGCTTTGAATCTGTCATGTTCATCATTACCTTATCACAAATGTTATCCCTTACAAATATCATTGCAATTAATTTAGATCTTTTTAGTTCACTGTTGGGTTTTTTAATTATTGTTAGTCCAGGTACTGTCACTGTCCCACAAGAAGCATTCACTAAGTAGTGGCTTTATCTCAATGATATTTTAGTTTGGTGTCTTTTAGCTAGTTAACTTAAATGTCCTTAAAACACACTTTGTTATTTTGAATACTTTTGTGGTTTTAATCAAGTTTTTGTGAGGTGTCTTATGACTCCTTATAAGGGTTATTACAACACTGGTACTTGTTCATCAGTATTGGAAATTTCATAGCAAGTTTCATGTCATTTGAAAAGGTATTTTTCGTGACACTATTCCCCTTTAAAATCGTTCCTCTTTATATTCTTATGAACTAGTTGTGTTGTTATTCCATAATGAAAAAGATGGTTCATTGCCAGATTCACAGTCAGCTGACCTTTGAACTCTGTAATATAACGAAGATCCGTGGTTCTCTTTATATGTTTTCAGTACTGACTCAGTGTTAGCTTTCTTCTGGAATTGTACACTGGTCAGTTATTGAAGATTCATAATCAGTAACTAAAATCTGCCTGTAGAAAGCTATTGTGTAGGAAACATTTAGGTACATGTTTAATATGGTCTTTCTAATTGTGTTTTAGTGGGAATATTTGAAGCTCTGTAATAAGCAGTGCTAAGAACCATGAAAATATGAATGTCGAGAGTATGACAATATGTTATGCAAATAGATTGCTTCTTAGGGCTACAAACTCAATTATGTCATCAGTATTATTAATTGAATGTACTATCAACTGTATAAAAATACATATTACTTATAGTTGAACAAATAATAGCTTGCTTGTCTTTTATAAAATGGCTAAATCTATCCATGTAGTATTTGTGTATTTGTTGTTCAATAATGTTTAAGCAATCTAAACGGTCAAAATATTTATTCCATCATCCTTATGTGATGGGATAATTTGTTTACAGGATATAGGTATAGGCAGAGAGAAACACTAATTGAATAAGCAGAAAGGATTTATGTCATACAAAATGGCTCCTGGGACTGAGTCACTGAATTTAAAGGTAGAGACATATTCTCATTCAGAATGGATCTGAAGAGTGCATATAATTTTGAACAAAAATTTTGATGCAGTAAAGAACTTGTGGAACAGTTTGAATTAGCAAAGATTTCAATAAAGCTGAATAATAGTGTCTAAAATAGAATAGTATAAACTTTTTTATATAAATCAGGTACCATTTGTCATAATATAATAGTTTTCCATTTTTAGCACAGACTGGTGTAATGTAATGTTCATGGAAACAGATGAGAGACATTTTTAAAATGTATGAAAGTATTCTTAATTTTTTTTACCATGTACATCAGTTTTACTCTTGTAAATTGAAACTGAAATTTATGATTTTTTGTGTTGCCTTCTTCCCTGAGTCAATACAAACGTATATTTGTATTGGTTTAGGTCTTGAAAGATGGTGCCTATGCAATACTGTTCAGTATGTTGGAAAAAAGTTCTCCCAACTCTATAATTATTGTAAACCGATGAAGTGCTATTATTTTGTTGTCAGGCACCAAGATTCACACTTCAATGAAATGTCAGATTCAGTGTACCATTAAATATATGATAGGTTTCTGTAGAAAAATATTGATAAAGGTTAATCTTCTTTATGCATTTCAACATAAAATGCAAGAAAACAACCATTTGAAGCAGACTATCACTAAAAGACTTGACATGTGATGCAAAAAATTGGTGTAGGCCTGAATATGTGGATTAGAAAATATTGGTATTTGTGAGAGAAAAATGAGAATAAATATGTGCATACGTGATAGCGGTTAAAGAAAATAAATCAGCTATGAAAATGTACATCTCAAAACTCCTAACGTTTTCTCATGAAAATGCTTTTCAAAAAAAGCAAAACAAAGCAAAAACATCTAAAAATTTCTGTTCAGGAAAAGTATCACTTCAGTGCTAGAAAAACATATTAAAAGTCAGAAGCACAATTCACACACAAGTTCTGCTGTCTCTGATAAGAAATTAAATAAGTACCTATAAATCAGTATTGAATTCAGAACTGAATTTGATCACTCAGATTCTAGGATATCTTTAAGGGTTATTTTTGTAATGTGAAAAGCAATTTAGAAACATTTTCAATGCTTATTGAGATGTTGTGTTTTCACCTAAATTTATTTTTTCTACAATTTTTTAAAGCACAGAACTGTTACACTTCGTAGACAACCAGTTGGTGGCTTGGGCTTAAGCATAAAGGTACGCATAACTTCCTGTTTCTTCTTTTGATTTTCAGTACGACAAGTCCACTTCAGGCTTAATTGAGATCTCATGGTTCATACGCATGTTTTACAGGGTGGTGCTGAGCACAAAGTGCCTGTCGTCATATCAAAAATATTTAAAGACCAAGCAGGTAACATATATTTATGTTATTTACATATATAGTACTATAGTATATATGGGGGAAGGCTGAACATTACATGTTCTTTAAACTGAGAATTAAAAACATATTTGTGGCTAATTTTTGCACCATCCCACTATTTTTAAGTCTATATATAAATGTCCAAATGATCCATATACTTTTGTGTTGAATTTAAAATCTGTTCAAGACTTTTAAGACCTGCACTTGAAATTTTACTGGTAAGTTGTAGTTTCAGAAAACATATTTTTTACTGCAGTAAGACAGTTGTGTTGTAAACAAAATATTTAAAGTTACTTGTGAAAACAATACTATGACATAGGGAATCTATTGATGTACTTAACTTTAATAACCCAGAGGATAAAAATACCATGAACCAGACATATTTTTCCCCACACAGTATTTCACTGCTCTATGGTATGACTAACTGTGCCTGTTTGCAAACAAAAAGTGATTTGTAGTGTTTATTAGGGTGATAACACAAGACCTAAATCAGTGTAGTCTAATCTAGTCAAGTATTACATTGAAATTTGTCTGCAAAAGGAACCTTTGGGGGCTGTGTCAGACTTTGGATTGATCTTGGAAAATTTGAGAACTGGTCTGGAAAACAAAAGTACCTTTAGTTGAAAAAATCCCTGCTCATTGCAGGGGGATTGAACTGGATGACCTTTAAAGGTCCCTTCCAACCTATATTCTGTGATTCAGTAAGAGAAATTGTTGCACGTGGATGGATTAAGGGTTTTAGCTCATAAAAAACAAAGTAGTATTTTCTTCTCTAGTGGGTATGGACATGAGGACCAGTTTATTTTCTTTGCTGAGGCATTCTTTAAAGTATTTGAAGATTTGTTGTGTTCCTGTGATAAGCTTCTGTGTGTTTCCTCTCTTATCTAGCATAAATCTACCCATTTTGTGCAACTTTTCCTGCAAGAAAAGACAAAGCACAACACTGTGTCTCGCAGTGCATGTCCTGGTCCTTAAAGGACTCAGCCACTGACATGATCTTTCAAACTCACCAGCCTCTCTTCCTGCTTTGTTGCAGTGGAAATTAACCATGTTTGCTTGGCACCATGTTAAGCCTCATGATTTACCAGATTGTAGATGGTACTTGTTTTTCTCCTCTGCATTTTCTTCAGTGGGCCCTTGTTTTGCTTGAAATGTAATACCCAAACTAGGTAACCCATTTTCAGCTGATACCTAGTGAATGTTGAATGGGTTCACTATGCCAGTGTCTTGTTGGAAAGGCTATTTAAGTTTCTGATGTACAGTGTTTGCATATATTTCAGTATGATGGTTATTTTTATGATACTGTTTCTGCAGTAAGGAGGAGAAGGTGGTTTATGTCAATTGTGTTATTGTATATGGAACAATAATAGGCTTCTTGAATACACACCATAATAAACAATACCAAGAAAATAAATACATAATAATAATAAAATTAATATAAGCATTCAGATCTAAGGAAAGTAATTCAGGAAATTGATTGCCAACAAGGAAAGCTATCTCCTGCTCTCTTAGGACTTTTAATCAAAGTTGGTTGTGAATTTGCATATAAAATACTTACATGCAGATTTCTGTGCTTTGTAGGTAGTTTTTCATGGACTGTATTTATTTGTACCATAACAACTGCAACAATTTTATGGAGTCTGCTGTTTGCCTTAAATTTGAAAACCTCTCCTCAGAGGACAATTGTTTTCAGATATTTTAACCTTTGTCCAAGGAAGCTCCAAAACGAGTAGGGTTATAACCAGAGGCAATGGTGTGTCACAGTGGGCTCATATGCAACATTCCTGGCTGAATCGGTGAATGGCATGAGAACACTGGCACACTTGGCAAAGTATGAAAACTGTAGGCTTTGTTAGTATCAGTTGCACCACTGGCGTGAAGGTGAGAATCTCAGCCCTGCTTTCAGTGTGTGTTAGAGTTCAGTCACGTGAATGCCCGAGATCCCTTCCAGCTTGAGTGACTCTGTTACTCACGTAGCACTGCAAATGCTAAAGATCATAGATATGTGGTGTAAATGCTTTTTGTGGCACATTGCTTCCTGCACTTGCATCCTGGTTACTGCATGTCTGTGCAACAGAAAACAGTGTGGTGCGATTTTATTTGATTCTTCTGGAAAATGAATATTTCTAAAAAGCATCAGAAGATTTTGAGAAAGCTTTTGGAAGTCCAAAACATTCTTATACTCAAAATCTTTTTCTTTGGATATGATCTCAAATATCTCAAAGTGTTGCTGGTATTCTTTGTAAGAAAAAGATCATAATAAAGGCTATTCAGAGCATTATTTTGATAGTTTCATACTTAATTGGTAATTAATAGTATTGAAGAGAATATGTCAAAAACCGAACTGGCACATGACTGTGAGGAGTATTTCTGATTTAAGATTCTAGTGTTTTAATGTTAGAGGAGATAATCTGATACTGTTATTTAAGGGAAAATAACAATTGTTCTAAAAATGTGTGCATTCTTTCTCCTCGTATATATAAACGCATGTATATGTATGTATGTATAAAATGATATCTGGAAAAATACTCATGTTGCATACAATGAGAGAAAAGGTTAAACATGAGGGAGACATGAGACATACAGATTTAAGTCAAACTGAATTTTGGATTGAACATCTGTATGTTCATATTGTGAATAAATTACCAATGGAATTTAATCATACAAGGTACTAATAACGGTGAAACAGGCAGGCTAGCTTCAAAGGTGACTTTGAATGAAGTAGTGAGCACAGTTGCTGCTTCAAGCAAATATACTGAATTAAAAAAAAAGTTGTGTCACACAATAACATTTGAAAATACATCAGTTACCTGATAAAAAAAGGATTTCTTATGGGGAATTTTACTATAAAGGATTTTACTATTTTGAATCTTTGAGTAAGATAGCCAAAGTTATGTAAGTAAAATACTCCTTACTGATTAAATTGCTGATTTCATAACATTCTTGATAACTTGTGACACTTTTTAAGAAATTTAATTCCTGTTACAAGATAACACTAAAAAATCACATTTCCAAATTTACTATGTTTGGATACAGTCCTATTTTATAGTTCCAAAGCTAGAAGTATTGATAGAATAAAGCAGTTGCTTCTTTTTTATATCTGTACAACATTTATGCTATCCTGAATAACACTCAGTTACCTTTGTATGCTTTAAATTTTTAAAATACAGGAGAAGTGATTTTGTTGGTATTGACCTAAGCAGCAGCTGAAGGCATTTGCACTTCAGCTGTTGAGAGAGGATGAATATTTCCATTAAATTTGATTTCATTATTAACACAAGCACTTCTGTAGCAACAGTGGTAATAACTTATTTTCTTACATTTTGACTACCTTAGAGACCATGTTTATATCTTTCAGAATAAGTTATCCTAGATCGCTCTGTTCAATTAGACTTTCCTGAACAAGTTCACTGAAACATACACAAAAACTCAATCTAGGAGCATAGCTTTACATTTCTGAAAGACAAGATTTAAGTGGTCATTCAGTGCTGGAGACTAATGTACAATGTATTGCAAATTGCAGTAAAGAAAGTCCTGAGTTATTCCTGAGCCTGGGTCCTCCTCAGCAGTATTAAGATCAAATTTTGCCAATGCAAAGAACTCATCACTGAATTTAGGTCTTTTACATTTTTCTGTGGATTCCATCTTCCTTTCTAAAAAAGGTTACTTTTTTTTCATACCATACTTTTTTTTTCATACCAAAGCTTTTGCTAAAGTTAATTTCAGAGGGACAAAAGTCCTGAGCAAGACAGAATGAGAACAAGTAAATGCAAAAGCATTTATAAATTCAACTATGCCTTGATATAATTAGCTAAGGAGTAATTTTAATCCTGTAGGTAATTATTTAGCTTCCAAAGCAAAGATTTTTTTCTCCTACCCATATATCAAATCATTGAGTTGACTCAGCATATTAGCAATGTTACTAACAATCTACCAGAGTATGAAAAGATACTGTTGCTGTTGAAGCTTTTTAGTAAGATTTTCTAAGACGCATTCTATTTTTTTCTTTTAATTTAATTTAATACAGTATTGCTTCTCCTCTATTTTCCTTTTGAAACTGGCTTAACAAGATTTGGTTGTTTGCTGGTATCTTCTAGGTATGTATTATTTTAATATGTGTGTTAGTATTATTGATTTATTTATGGTAAAGACTGGAGTAGATTTACAGTCAAATAGATGTAGAGTACTGTTCTCAGAGATGTTTAACTGAATAACCTGAACACTGAAAGGAATCAGATTAGTCGGATTTACTACTTGTACAGTTAATCCATAAGAAATTTTGTCTGATCCATTAAATATACTTTCAAGAATCCTTAGAGACCATATATGGGTAAAGTGTATGAACTTTCATGTGTATATATCTTTCTCTCTGTTATTCTCATTTTTAATTACTAAAGAGTCTTTATGAACTTGTGGAATCTAAAGGGTAGAGATGGTAAAAACAAGTGGACTCTGACATCTAACCTCATACAAGTGATCTACTTCATATAGTATCGGAAATATTAATTGTATAAACATCAAGCAATCCAATTTCAGGTTTGTGTTGCAGAATTATCAAGCTAACAGTCACATTTAGTCACCTTGATGCAACTTCCTGTTTTCATAAGACCTGCTGCAATAATCTGAATACTGCTGTGAGATCTGCTCATATCTCGTATAACATGTGGAGTCAGATAGGTAGCAATGATGAAACAGGACAGTGGCTTCAGCTCACTGAGACATAATGACAATAGTTAAAATTAGATAAAACCTGATAGAATAGGGATAGTTTGCGTTTTGCCAGTTTCAAAAAACAGTCGTCTCTTGAGAGCCAAAATCTGTTAAAATGTTAATTTGAAAGCATTTTGCCACCTTCTGTGATAAAAGGTGACTTATAACTCACATTCTGCTGTACTGAAAAATCTTGTATTTTATGTGTTTATTTCATTGCTGACTGGGAGTGCTATGTACCCTGGCAGGATTGGAATGAACTCAGGACACGCAGCCACTGAAACATTCTTGGCTTAATACCATGTACTTTGCAAACTCAGACTGTGTCCAAATAGCACATCCTGGCTGCCTGCATTCAGGACCATCTGTTTGGAGGACATGGTGTCAGTTTGATGAGGGCTTATAATAGTTGCACTTACACTTATATGCCAAGCAAAGATGGTTTAGTATGGAAGAGTATGTGATACTTCACCATACCTATTTTTTTTTGTGATGAATCCAGTCATCCACAAGGGCGGTACAACGAGGGTAGCCAAGCCTAGTCTGAACAAGTTAGTGGGCATGATGTGAGATTACAATCAAGAGGCACAGCGTGGTTGTGTTCCTAGCTGATGTTCTTCATCCTTACAGCTGTACTCACCTTGGCTTCATCAGCCTTAGGGAATCGTTCCACTAAGCCAGCAAAATCAAGATTAAGGACGAGTTGAGCCCAAATGAAGTATTTACTTTTATAAAGAAGTCAGAATGGATAAAAAACCTGCTTTATGCCTTATGGTAATGAAGGTGAACACAAGGCCATCTTTTAATATAAGAAGGGCCTTATTAGAACGAAAAACATTTTAAACTGAGTGGTATTTAATATTTGTACGCTGTTTCCTAATATCACTTAAATTTTTTTACAATTTTTTTTAGGATTATTCATATTTTCTGTCACTATTTTTTAATTACCTTTGTCAATGTTATTTTTCTTTATTAGTGGAAAGTTAATGCTATCTGAAGATAGTATATACTTACTGTTGTGTCCTTTCTTTGACCTGTGCCTCCAGATCTAAATTTATTTTCAAAAGGCAGAGAAGAACATTCCTAGCATTTTGAATTTCTTTTCTTATTGTTGCTTTTTTATTGTCTCTATCCTTGAAACTAGCAGTTGGGCCACAAAAAAGCAGTACCTGTTAATAAAAAGAATATCTTAATGAATTATTAAGTATCAGTGAACAACTAAAGAGAAGATGCTTTTATCCCCAATTCAGGAAAGTATTTTTGTCCAACCTAATAGTTAAGAACATAGTTAAGGTCCAATGATACGAATAGCAGTCATTGAATATTTAGTGAGAAGAATACAAGTAGGTAAATTCTTGATTTGGGGTTCTAGAACAATTTATACTACTGGGATTTGTTTTGAGGGTTAAATGCTGAAACAAGAGGCTTAGGTTATTGACATAAGTCTAAAAAGTTATTTGGGTAGAAGGATGCAGAGAGTTAATTTTTAAATGTTTAACTGAACAGACATATTCATAAAATCAGATCTAGTAAATCTTTCTACGATGGTAATGTTTTCATTGTTAAAATGAAATGCATACTTTTACGCACTAAATTTATTCATGTATAATTTCCCAGATTAAATATCTTTAAGTTTCACTTAGAAATTTTGATTGGTTCTGGAATTTATGGATTTGGGAGTTGTTTTGGTTTTGTTTTGTTTCTGTTAGGATTTAAGAGTTTCATGAGTCCAGTACACATTTTTACAGAGAAAATCAAAGCATTCCCATTTTAGGTCAATTTGAAATTTGTTTTCATTCCTTTAGTTTGGCTAAAAAACAGAAATAATGAATTAGCTATCCAGCTCTTGATTTAGGCAATTGATTCTGTATTTTCCCAAAATGAGGTTTCATATATGTATGCATATATATGTGTTTGTGTCTAAAAATATATGTATTGAATTCTTGATATTAAATAAGGTTTTTCTGTTAAATATATAAAGAAATTGTTTTTAAAGGATATTTTAATGATCAAATTCTTCATGCATGTGAGGATTGACTTTCAATAAACATAATCAGTTTTGCTTAACAGCTATGTCAAAATTTAATTTTTTTTTTTAGGTTGTATTTCAGTTATGTGGGGTTTTATGATGCATATTCTCTTGGGAAGGTGTATTTTCACAGTTTATGAAACAAAAAGATAAATAAAAAATCTGAAAACCATTATTTGTAATGTCAATAAACCTACAGTATTATGGTTATCATTCTTATACTCTAAATTAAGTAGAGAAAGGTATGAAAAATATATTATGTTGCTTTATTCAGGTTGAATAAACTGTGGCCTTAGGATGCCACTGACATGTATAATTTCTTTCTTCCATTCACCAGTCTCTGATTGACTATGTAGTTTCTTATGAACTGCAGAAATCTAATGAAATAGGAGTTAAAGTTACTATTTGAACTTGTTACCACTACAGTCCAGGCTGAAAAAAGATTACTGATAATTATTCTGTACAGAGAAATTAAAGAACATTAGTATGTTTTTTTTTCAGATAATATGTTCAGGAGAGAACTGCCTGAAGTCCTTCTGGGGATGGATAGTGGTTTGAATTGTAAATTTGGAGCTGTTACCGCAGTGTTTTGGTACAGAAACTGGAGAAGCACGCAGCTAGACTGAAAACATCTTTTAACTGTAACAGATGCCCATTTCATTGAAAGACACTAATTAAAATCAGACTAAAATTCACTCAGAGTATTTTGGGGCTGAGGCAGTCAAAAATCATACATAATATCTGATGGAAACAGCAAATGTAATGACCCTACTGCTTGGAGATAATGTCACATGGAATAATATGAGAAACTTAATAACATCCTTTGGCAATTTCAGGAACTTCTATTTTTGGTCTCTTCACTGTTCTCATCTTTCCCTTACTGGTTTCTGAACGAAAGACTTTTCAGTCTATTTTAGGAACTACATCTCTTCTTTTCTTGCAACTTGTTTATAGTATATATTTCTGCTGCTTTTGGCATCCACCCTTAGTTTCCAAGTTTGTTTTCCAGTTATCACCTACACAGCATTTAAAAGTTCTAGGCATACTGGTAATAAAATTTAATGGAAATTTAGTTACATGTTTTGAAAGAAAAGATTGAAGATGCCGGATTATAATTTATTTCCTTATACAGTGTTACCTATTCATAGCTTCCCTGACTTTTAATTTTATTCAGCTCAGAAAGCCTTTTACATGTGATATTAATCATGTTATCTATTATAAACTTACATCTTAAAATATTGCAATTGTGTGATCAGATCATCTTACTTTACATTGTACTGGATTCCTTTGTCAATTTATTCATCTTGTAATTAATTAATTTTAAAATACAGATGGCTAGTTTTACTGTAAAAATTTTGTAGTAGTGCTGAAAATATTACCAAATTTAGATTGATTATACACATAGAGTACCAAGAGCTTCTAACACTCCAAACCGTAATCTTAGAAATACCACATTTTTTCAATTTTAAATAGCTTATCACTGACTCTTAATGAAATTAAACTGTAAAACTAGATCCTGTTTTCATTCAGAATATCTTTATTTACAACAAATAATTCCTTAATAGGTTAATAAAATAAAGTCAGAAATTAATGTCACAAGTTAGCATAAAATTTGGTTAAACTACTGCAACAAACATTTCCCTCACTGTAAAAAATGACAAATCATCTACAGTTCCTCATAACTTCCTGACTGACAAAATGTCACTTTTAGCAGCAGCCGTTATTTTATGGATTTCTTATCCAAGTATTCAGCCAGCCTAATCCTGTCTAGTATTTTGAAATCTGATGCAACTACATATCATGATACTGTGTAAGGTTTAATACCCAAATTGGTTTTACAGAAATGTAAGATCAGAACTTACTGTGTTTAGATACAGGTTTTTTCCTCTTTTTCGTGGCAGTACTGTGCCAGGTAATGTCTCTTGATTTTACAGATTCATATGTTTGTCCTCTGGTTGCCTCTCTACATTTAGTTTCTATCTGTGTATCTTAGTGCTTCAGTAATCTTGGGCCAGTAAAGAACTAAATAAGAATTATAAAACTATTTTGAATTACTTGTCAGTTGGGAAGAGAAGGGAAAGAGAATGTAAAATTAGGAGATTCCTTATTAAAATACAAAGTCCGTATTTTTCCTCTCAGGCCTACTGTCACCATACAGCAGGAAGAAATTACATTTAATTGTGTTCATTTCCTTATAGGATTTAATTTTTTTGGTATGCTTCCCCTAATTTTCTTGTCCTAAAAACTCCACTTTTTTTTATATGGAACAAAGTAATAATTTTCACTTTCGAACACAGGAGTGCAGATTTCTTGCTATAAATCATGTTTTCACGAATTTTCCTGTATTAGCACTTCTAAGACCAGTGGCAAAATCATTCTTTTGACCAACCTACCCATTTGGTCTTTATCCTCACTGGTGATGCCTGTGAAGTCTGCGCTGCTATAGTTCATGTTGTTATTCATATAGTCCAGACTGAAGAGAAAGTAGTTCCGACTTCCCAGGCCAAACCAGTTTTATCCTGCATTAACTTTGCAGATGCAACACTGTGTTCTCTGCAGCTACCCAAAGTGCCAGCTAAAATACTGTTCTGCAGGCTGGCCTCAGCTTCTCAACAGTCCCATAACCTATTCCCAGAGAAGCACTTTATTCACTGATCTTCTTTGAGTCAGTAGGAAATTGACTCTACCATTAAGGCATTCATGATCCGGGTACTGAGGAGGATAAGTTACAAGCTGTAGGGTAAAGGGGATGTACCGCTAATTGTCATAGCACACACTTCATTTTCTTTTACAGCCTAACATATATCTGCTTATCACTACTTTGTGCTTATATTCTTTTAAAGTCTTTTTTCTGGCCGTGTTTAATTTACTGCTACTAAAATATTATTTCGAGTGAAACTTCAAGAGGCACACTGGATTCTAAAGAAGTGATATGTGTCTCTAAATAAGCTTATATGCTCCTTGGTATCCCAAAGCTCTTTCTCAAGCGTTTTATTTTTAGTATTGATTACTTTTACTCATAGTGACTGATAACTGCAGAGCTGCCTTTCATGGACACTTTTGCATATGAGGATGTTTCCAGTAGGAGAAAAAGTTCCACATAGCCTGGAACATTTTACTTAAAGGTAATGTTTTTATCATGTAGAAAACAAATGACTTAATGAAAACATCACTAGAAACCTTGTCTTCAGATTTAAAATATGCCTTTGAGAAACAAGACTGTCTTTTTGTGTCTTTACGAGAAATTTTCCAGTCACTTTATTTCTAATATACTTGTAAAGTATATTGTAAATTCTGTATCATAGTGACATTTGATCTGTAAAAAATATTTTTAATTGTAGACAATTGACTAAAACCAAAGTTTTCATCACAGACTTGCAAGCATAGTTTGCTAGAGAATTTTCACTGGCCATGATGCAGTGGCCATGAAGTTGTCTGCATTATTGGGTTAGTTTGAAACATAATGCACTGATTGTCCTCAGACTGTTTGCTTTCTTTCAGTTCACAGAGCATTTGGCATTGACCACATAATGCTCCTTCTCTCATTTACTTATTTGAACAGCTTTGATTGTGTGTGGAGAATCTGCAAGCAGTATACAATCGCTTTGTGCGCTTAAACTGTAAAATTTACTGGCTAACGCACAGCATAGGTTGCTGGAGATATCACTTCTATTCATCACTCCTGTGGGATGACAAATGAGTTTCTGCTGACCTGGCAGAGAACAGTCAGGTGAGAAAGTTTGAGCCTCCATTGCTCCCTGGAAGGGATTTGTCCCGGATGCTGCTGAGTTACCATCCTTCAGCTACCTGGTTTTCTTCCTTGAGGTTTTATACCTTTTCATGCCATTGGTTTTTCTCTTCAATCCTTGAGCTGTTAACTCTAGACCTATCTCAAAAATTTTATCTGTGTCTGGAATTTTACCTTTCCTATTTTGTATGAATACTTTTGTCAGAACTAAGACATTTTTTTCAGGAGACTTAGACAAGATTATACAACAGTGCTGTTGTGTTATAATGCAGTGAATCATGGATAGCTGAGCATCCAGGAGGATGTTGATACCTACTTGCCTGCAAACGTTCATTACGTGCTCTTCTGTCAAGATCTCATCTTTCATCCAAATATTTTCTGGCTCAGTATGCTTTCCTTTCTTACCAGCCCTACATTTTTCTGTTTTCACCTTTTCAGAATTTTCAAAGTCATCCCCACCGCTTTTTCTTTTATTGTGCTTCCTTTTCAATTTTGCTGTGGCTTCTGCTTTGGCCTCCCAGAAAAGCCAACGAGGTGCGACCTCAGGAAAACAATGCTGCCTGCTGCACACATGCCATCCTCATCACATCTGTTTCCTGCAGGTCAATTGACTGGCACTTGTTGAAGTCTAAACAGACACATCTGCCTTGCTGCAGTGTTTGTGACCCACACACCAACAGAATAATGTTCCAGGACTGGCTTAGTAGGGGTTGTCCTCCTGAAGCAGGTTGAGAACTCACTGTGTGTGTGTTACACCTCATTCAGGTGATGTCCAGGCTCTGCCTCAATTCAAGTTGCAGGGACCATTGCATTACTTGTAAGTAAGATCTGCTTCTCTGTGGCCTCTTGCAGTTATTACTGGCACCAGGAGAGCATCACTGTGTGGCACTAGTGTGCCTTAGAATGGTCTGCATAGGGACCCACAAGATGTGAAGTATTGTATAATAGCTCCTTGGGCAGCTTCACATTACCTAAGGGGCATTCAGACTGCGAGACTGGTCTAAGTGATCTGAAGTAAATTAATGAAACCCATACAGTGTGGGCATAAGGTGCCTCAGCACTAACTGCTTTGATTTCTGATCTGTCTCCGTTCTGCCTCATCGTTGGCTAATACAGACATACTCAAAGATTATCCACTCAGTACTGAGTCAATAACACACAGTGGGCAAGACGTGCACCCTTTGACTTTATCCTTTTATAATTTCCTGCAACTGGAATTTCAAAGACATCGTCTTCCTTCTGTCTCAATTTAAGTATCCTCTCGCTTTCCTAATTCAGTCCAGTGGCCCTAACATAATCATGGAATTAAGATTATTCACATGGTTTCCACTATTGTTATATGTATTACTGATGTCTTGAACAGAATTTTAAGTTGCAGATACCGAAAATAATGTTCAGCACTTTGAGCAATGTGTGTACTCAAGATAGGCTACTTTCCATTGCTTTGTGATGTTTTTGAACTTATTCACTTGCATTTCTGTCCATAGATATTTCTCTTCTATACCAGCTATTTCAAATTGTGTGCATGTTTTGGAATACAAAGCATGGTAAGAGGTGGTATAAAGACCTTCAAGACAACTTGTAGCATTATTTAAAATAAACAGTGGTATCTTTCCTAAGTAGTGATAAAAATATGACTAAGGAACTGTTGTCTTTTATCTGCCAAAAGAGTGATGAAAAATCTATTAGAAATAAAAATTTAATATAAAAAAGCTATTTTCTACCAAAGGTACAGTTATAGTGACAAAAGCCGTGTTTCAGAAATACTCTATGCAGTTTTTTCTTTCTCTTTTTACCTCTATTTCCATCTCTCAAAATACTGTCTTTGTTAACATTTTTTGCATTCTTCAAAGCCTCAACCTGTGACCTTGTAAGATCATATGTAAGAATAATTATTTAATCGTATCAGTCTTTGCAGGATCAGAGCCTCATTTTCAATTAAGTCATAATTTCTAAGAGATAAACAAATTCATATTAAACTAAAAAGTAAAAAAGCCAAAAGTGAGAAAATACACCTCAAAATGTCATTATTTGTATCTGTATCGAGTTGTTTGCAGTTTCATTACATTTTTTTCCCCTGTGTGGCAGAGAACATTCAAATTACAGAAAGGAATAACTTATTTTGTTTTTTTCTCAGGAACAAAGCTAACTAAAGATCCATGTTAAAAAAT
This sequence comes from Neomorphus geoffroyi, assembly GCA_033558235.1. Classification (NCBI taxonomy): domain Eukaryota; kingdom Metazoa; phylum Chordata; class Aves; order Cuculiformes; family Neomorphidae; genus Neomorphus; species Neomorphus geoffroyi. Next base: position 377,517 of record JAUMJM010000053.1, on the reverse strand, counting down.
TGTATTAAATTCTAGGCACAGCCTCTTTAGTTATAGTGGTCCCTGTAAATTTCTTCAGGGGGAAAAGATTTTCTAAGTAGTTTAAAAAATTCCAGTTTCCCTTTTGTGGAAGAATAATGATGAGAAACGTGAATCACACTTTCCACATGATTTAAGGAATTCCTTCATTATTGAGAAATGATGTTTGTATTCCATATTAAATAAGTTCTTTGTGTATGGGAAGTAACTCAATTTCTTAAAAATTGGTAGGAACGTATTACCTTTATAGGATGAATACTGATTGCTATGCCATTGGTATTTTTACAGATAGATCAGTTTCAAATGAAGATTACAATCAACATGCTAAAGCAATTGCTGAAAAAGAATATGGCATTATTTTTCAGTACTACTTCCAATTAAAATTTATTCCTTCTGTAATCCCACAGCTGACCAAACAGGAATGTTGTTTATAGGAGATGCTATAATACAGGTCAGTAATCATTCACTTTTTCCACAGACATTTGTTTCATGCTTGCCTTTATGTTTATTTCATTAACTAACTTACACATTGCAAATAATTTTCTCCCTGTCATATCTGTTTTTAGGTTAATGGTATAAATGTAGAAAGTGCTACCCATGAAGAAGTGGTAAGTCTTTCCACTTTGGGTTTTTTGATAGTGTACAGAATATCCTGTGTCCATAACTGTTCTGTCTGTAGCCTTGTGAGTTTACCCTTTTTACTATAAAGACAAAGTGCTTTAGACGTGTTTGCTTATATATGATTACTGAAAACTTAATTTTGACTGTTAGCATTCATTATAGTTTCTATCCTCTGGCTCTTCTTCATGTTAAGATAAGTGCATTCATAGCACAAATGTACTGTTTCCAAAGCTGTCTTCATCATTGTTTATTATGGGTTTTACAGCCCTGAGATAAAATAAGTATTTCAAAGCACAAAATAAGGCAAAAATGAAAAATTCTGTTAGATTACCTCTGTTCTGTTCCTCAGAGTGCAACTGCTCTTCCTACAATACGAACCATATCACTTTTATCAATGAACACATGATCTTTTCTTTTTTGTTTTCTCAACTATAAATGGTACACTTTGCTGCTTGCAATGAAAATTCAATGGAATGCAAACAAAAAATTAAAGGGCTTTTACTATTTAACAATGAATGATGAAAGTATGAAAACCAGATTGCTTTTTTCATGGTGCTACTGTAGGTACCAAAATGTCCTTTGGTGATCACAATTAGTCTTCCAGGGGTTGCAAATCAATGGAATAATCTTCTATTTATAAAAATGTATATATATAATATGTGTATATATATCTGTGTGTGCACGCATATAGTCTTCACAGATTATGCCTTTAATATAGTGCCTAATCCATTTGGTTTACAGTTGCTCCTAAAGGGTTCACCTGCTGCAGTAGTACATTTGAATAATAATTAGTTTCTCACCTTCTTAGCATTGCAGGAACAGGAATTGAACTAGTTTAGCATATAATCTGATTTAATTTATGTAAAAACAGCACTTAAAAATTAGAATACATAGTGTGAGTGTCATGGTCCTCCTGATCAGATATTTAAAAACTCTGGTTTCCATTGCCTTCAGTGCCATTGAAAGGGACTCAACTTCTGTAGGTCTTATCCTTGCATGTACTAAAAAATAGAACATCTAGGTAATATTTTGCTACCTATTTTTAAATGTGGACTTCTGTGAGAACATGGGAATTCCAGATAGGAAATATGTAAAGGAACATGGTTATTTTATGTAGAAAAAGGTTTATCATGACCTCATTTCAGTTGTGTCTGATTTATATTTATATACCATATAAATTATTGTTGTATACTTTGGTGGACTGCACAGTTCTCCTGTTTCATGTTGAGAACTCTCAAGTGTTACAGAAGTATAGATAGTAATAACAGTAGCATACAATGTTAAACTGTTCCTAAATGCTAGAATAAGAATGGGAGGAATCCAGAAAGCAGTTGTTTTAAGTTTTTACATTTCATCTTATTCTTTAAGTAATTTTAAGATGCTATAAATGAGATTTTGTGCAAGTTTATTTATTAGGAACGAAGAATTCTGCTTTAATATTTGTTATTTTTGATGGTATATATAGGACTAAGATGCATTTCCTGTCTTCAAGCCTGAGTGCACATACTGGACATATCCTAATTCCTAGCTGGTACTCCCATAGGTTATAGGGCTAGAGAAAATGAATAACCAAAATAAAGAAAACTTGTACCTAGTAAGACCATACCCATATGCAAGAAAGAGAACGATACAGAGAATATACAAAGATCTCAATTCAAGCTGGGAGGAGATTAAGCTGGGAGGAGATTATCTTCATCTTGGTTTTCATGGGAAAACCAGTGTGTGTGGATTGCTACAACTCACCAAAAAGGCCTTTTGCCCAGGATTTTACAGCACAATGGGAAATGCACTCATAGTTTCTGCATTGCTTTTGAATCTGGTGTTGTTCAGTTTCAGGGAGTCTTGGAACTGAAGAATTAAATTATTGTGATTGTTTCTTGCACGATACACTGACTCTCTCTAATGTATTCATTTTCATGGTAATGTTCAAGAAATTGATGAAGGTCTTCCAGTGGATTTTTTATTTGGTTAGAAGGAAAATTATTAAAATGTTTTTTACACTGCTTTATAGAATTATTATGGCAAAGATTTCTTCTTCTAAAGAATGCTACTTCTTTAACATTTTCAATGCTTAGATGCTTGGAGCTGAACCTTAAATAAAAAAGCACATATCAATAGTTACTCTATATTAACTATTGGAGTTTAAAACATAGGTAAACCAGAAGTTCCAGAATTTGCAGAATATTCAAGAACATCCAGAATATTTTTACTGTCACATGTTGTCCAGTGGTCTTAAAGTGAATATCTTAGACCAATGTTCTGTCAGCATTACTTCCACTTTCACCTCCACTTCATGCTCTACCCCAGCTGGAGAATCATTTCCACAGCAACCCTCAGACTAATGCATTGAAAAGCACAGAGGATAAGAGATGACTGGGAACTTGACAATTTTGGAAGCCACTGAGACAAATCACAAGCTTTTGAGCAGGTGTATCCAAATGGCTTCTAGCAATAACGTTTCATAGCATCTGTTCCCTGTGCTGCCTACTCTCTATTTTCTCCTGAACCATTGATACCTTAGCCTCATCCTGCTCCTCTACATCACTTCCAAAAATACTATACAAATAGAACTGTGCCCCCACAGCAGTTATGAATGCTGATTTAGTAGTGGATAGCCTGAAGTTCAGCAATTTCAAGATATTTTTTAAAGATCCTTGCCTAGCCTTATAATTATGAAAATTTTATTGGATTTTGTTTGAAAATGTAGTGGGCACTTTCCTTTCTCACTCAGTTAAAGAAAAGCAGAAGTGCATAATATACTCCTTTTTTTTCTCTTTTTGTTCTTATTTCATCCAGTTGGAAATACAGTTTACCACAATATTTAGTCTAAGCTGAAACAAAATAATTTATTAAATAGTATTTAGGTTTTTATCTGCTTTATTTCATTTATCAGATTGACCGTATGTGGATAAAACCACTTCACATTCACTCCACGTGGAGTGTTTTTCCAGTCTGCAGTGCAAGGCAGTGTAGAAAAAAATTGTTACCCTCTGTTTCCTGTTTATTGGTAGCTATCAGTTGATTCACTGACAACTGTATCTCAGAATAGCATCTGTAGCAACCCTAAATGACAGGGGCTTTGACAGTCTTATCAGCAAGGCAGAAATTATGTGGGCAAAGAAACGAAATTTGCTTTCATTACTTGGAGGTGATCTCTCTAGGTCAAGATAAATGTAGTGGCATGATCTTGGCAGTCCCTTTCTTGGTGTTGATTAATACCATCAGGCTGAATCTGTAGAGTGATTACAGACAATCTCAATAAAGCACAGAGTCAGGTCTATTGTGTATTGGTGAACTGCCCTCCTGCTGCTTTCATTATTACTGCACATAAAAAACTCTAAACTTCCTTAAAGTTATTCCCCACAAAATAGTAAGATACATCCCTTGGGTATTGTTTTCCAGTACCAAGATAAGCACTCAAGAACTGTCAATGTAACAAACACGGCTGTGCTGCAGTGGTGAGGAATGACAGAGAAATGCATAATGCTGCTCTTTGCCCTCTATGCAGGATTCCAATAGAAGCATTAAACAAAATTCCTGGAATGACTGTAGGCCATATGGCTGAAGGCAGCTCCAGAAGGAAGAGAGGTCTCAATGGGCCAGGAGATAGATCAGCAAAGAGACTTTTGTACTACCACAACTCGCTATCATAATCAGAGTGAGGTTAGATAAATGGGTCAGGTGTAGAGGAAAGAGCTGATTCTGTAACATTGCAGGTGAGGTAGGCTCTTGCCAAGGTTCCTGAGAGAATGGAAGATGTTTTATTTCTAATTTATCAAAATTATGACATTACGTTTTTATGAAATAATGATTGCGATTTCTCATCTGAAATAAAAGTTTCCATATTTGAACATGAGGGGGGTTGCAATTGAAAAGAGATTCTTCAAAAAGAAGGGTTCATTTAATAACCCTAAGCTTTCAGCTTTTAGGAATCAGTTGTTTGTCGGTAGGTGCTATTTGTAGATTGAACGTGTTGATGATGATGCATTTGTCTGCTACCTGCCAGGAAGTTGGTATTTCTTGTCTATTTTTTGTTGGAATATAGAGCCTCAGAGTGTGTGCACTTGCACACAAACGTAATACATAAACATCTAAATTGAAACTTACATGGAATTTATGGATAAGTCTGACTGACCCATTTAATTTTTTTTCTTTAAAAAAGAAGGCCTTCCTATGTCTTTTATTTCATGAAAGTGGATGTTATTTAATTTTCTGGTGTGGCACAGATCCAGAACTACAATAATGTTTGCTTGAAAAAAAGGACTTCTGTCATATGTAAGGTTTTTAAGGTATGCAAAATAAGTAATTCCACCCCTAAGTTCCATTTAGAGTTCCAAGAGCACATAAACCGCCAGATTTGATTTTTACATACAATTTCTAGGTTTGGATGCCTAGAAACACCACTGAAGAAGGTAGTGTTACAATGTATTAAGCTACTAATATAGTAGCTTAGCGATTAAGGGTACTTGTCCAGAAAGCAAGGGGTTAAGGATGGATGATAACTGCCTGTTCTGTCTCTCTAAAGAGTCCCCTATTTTCTGAATGTGTCAGTCAGGTTAAGCAAGAGGCACCACAATAATTCTGTTCAAAAGAAAATCAGTAATGAGGTTTGGGTAGTCCCAGTTGACACTGGGTTGCATTTTACACTTAACATTGTTAACATCATACAAAGTATTTACTCTGTGGGAGCCTATCAGAGGTTATTGAGTAATTATTTTGGCTTGTTTAATTTTCATCTGGCACCGTGGTCTCTTACATATTTAGTCATCTACTTCAAGATGAGACTTCTGAAATATCACCCTCTAATATAGTTTGAGCACACTTCTTGCTGCTCTCATTCTGGGGCTGGAAGACCCCTTTTGTGAATACCAAACTCAAGGTTACAGATCGTACTGTTTGATCCAAGGGACTATGTACTGTGTGGAGATCTTCATAGCAGTCAGTATGGTGCTTTATTTTGGTTTGTGACCAAAACAATAACACACCAGTGTTTTTGTTACTGCAGAGCAGTGCTTGCACAGCATCAAAGCTTTCTCTTTTCCCCCACTCTTCCCCCTCTCAATGAATAGGAAGAAAGTGGTCAAGAAGTTGGAAGGGTACACAGCCAGGACAGGTAACTTGAATTGACCAAAGGGATTTTCTATACCATGTAACATCATGCTCAACAGTAAAAACTGCGGGAAGGATTTTCTGGGGAAGCAGTCATTGCTCATAGGCTGACTGGGCATCAGTCTACTTGTAGGATGTGGTGAGTGATTGCCTTTGCATCACTTGTTTTATTTTTACCTTTGTCTTTGCTTCACTCATTAAACTCTCTTTATCTCAAATGTTTTGTTGATTTTGTTCTTCCTGTTCTCTTCTCTGGCCTGCTGATGGGGAGAGTGAATGGGCTGCTGTGTGGATGCTTAGCTGCTGACTACAAAGCGGGGTGCTGGTGACGAATTAGAGATCCTGAATTATTTCACTAGTACAACCACAGTGATAAGCCATTAAGAGACAGAAGCAAGTATATGCTTCTTGGATTTTTACTGCTGGGTCATCATTTTTTCCCGTTTCTTAGTCTTTTGGTGTTTTGACTGTTGTTTTTTGTTTGGTTTTATTTGCTTGGGGTTTTTTACGTTTTTTTAATTGTAGCTCTAACAAATGTTTTGAAGCATTTTCTTTGACTTTTTTATTTTGTTTTGTTTCACTTTATCATGGCTGGTTTCCTTGGTGTTTAGACTTTTCCCCCTTTTATTCTTAATCTCTACAATTTTAGAAAATCTGCTGGTTCATCCTTATAGCAAGTGAGGAGGTGGACTGAATAGGCACAAACTCAGATAACCTGCATTTTACTAAATGGAAGATTAAATGTAATTATTTATCAGTTTAGCTCACAGGTGGTAAAGATTTAAGTTGCACTGGGGAAAAAAACACAGAAGAGAAGTCTGCAAGATCCTGGAATTTTAGGAAAGGAGGCCTATTTGTTCTGTCTGCTACCTAACATCTTCACAACTGGCAGTCTGGAGATGCTTATGTAGATAGCTGATCTTGATTGTACCAAATACATGGTTTTATTTCTTGACCCTTGAACTTCCATCAAGGTTAAATGTGATTACCTCTAGCTGGACTCTTGGCAACAATTACACAACAAATTGGCTTTCCTGGTTTTGTAATTACTAGAATTTGCTTCTCTTCACAATTCTTTAAGCTGCTACTATCACATCTTAGTTCTGGCTAAGGGTATGGGTAGAAACATAAATAACTCGAAATCACGACTGAGGAAAATCCTAGTTTTACAGTAGGTAATAAAATAAACTATGTAAAATCAAAATAATTTATTTTCCTTGAAAACTAAGTTTATTTTTAGAAGTAATGTATTGGTGTGGAGAGACTGTGAATACAAAAAATGTTAATTCAGAGGTTTGTATAGTTTCTGTATTGCTCATGTGAGGCAAAATTAATTTCATTTCCCACATGGCTGATCAAGTTATCAACCTGTACAACAGGGGAAAGCAGAGGTGAAAATGAATTCAGATGAAATTCACAATGAAGGCATGCCACTTGATATCCACAAATGAAACATGAGGTGACAATTTGCTGTTTTGACAGAATTTTTCAGTTTGGTAAGAATCAGAGAAATAAAGAGTGCTTTGGTTTGGAAGGGACCTTAAAAATCATCCAATCCAATCCCCCATGCCATGGGGCAGGGACACCTTCCACTAGATCAGGTTGCTCAGAGCCAGGGAGAGGCTCTTGCACTCCCTGCAGCCTGAGACCTGAATGAATGACTGTTTTCATGGGAGCTGACTTCCAGCATTGATGTGTTGTAATTGGATATTGGAAAAGAAATGTAGGGGGCTTTACCTATCATCTTTGCTCTAACTAGTTTCTGTGTATGAGATATGATGTATTTAGTTTGTGATTAGGTATATTTTCTTCACAATGTGTTGCAGTTGCCATTATTTCTTTAACTGGGCAATTTGGGACCAGGAATGAAGGGGGTTGTATCTTGACTGGTATAAGATTTCAGTGTACTCATACCTGAGAGGCTCTCTCTAGTTATACACAAACATACACATAGAATCCATCAGCCCTATATGTTACTGAGAGGGAGATTGCTGAAATTATCTCTGACTGCTTGGTTTCCCCATTATTAGGAGATTTACAATTGGGATCAGCCAAAGCAGGCATGTAGTGCTGTAAGTCACTTTTAAACACAATGAAGTTTTTAGATACAGCTGTATGAGAAATTGCAACAATCCTCTAAATATTTTTTCGTTAAGAACCTCTTTAACCATGAAACATTGAAAAAGTTAAAGCATTTTAATTTATTTTTAGGAGTAGAGAGACAAAAAAAGTCAAGCTTCTGAAGATTTTAATTTCTTAACTTCATTTTGGTAATTCTCACAGAGTTCCTTTATCGTTGTCTCAGTCAGTCCCAAGAGAATACTTTGGTCAACTGTTACATGGACAGCAAATACCTGTTATAGTGAGTAGATAGCTGCAGAACAGCTGCATTCAGCAAAGAGCTGAAGCAGGAACTGAAAGCAGTAACAGAAACATTAATATAGAATGCTGATATGTGACATTAGAGTGCACTGGGAAGTTCTGTTGTTATAGTTTTCCTGTTCTTTCAGTTACTCTGTAGAATTTTTCTGAGCTATTTTTTGGGGGATTTGGTCTTAGTAGAATAGCAGCCCTGTTATCATGACAGTGAGAAAAATGATTAAAAAGTGGGTTTCACCTTGCTTAGGTGAAAAAGATCTGAGTTTAATTTCATTTCTGCAGGTGCTAATTTTCCATAATCATTCTGTATCCCAGCACTGCAGAAAAATAAAGCTATTTAAACTCAGCAAATTATAGTATAACTACAAAATTTTGTGGGATGTACAATTCAACCTCACTGTTTCCAGATGCTCTAAGAAATGTGATTATTTCATCACTGAATGCATCTGGCAGCATTCCTTATTAAGAAGCAAGTTATACTATACTTTTCATCTTCAGTGTTTTTTACATGCAAATGATTAAACTTGCATGCTTTAATACACATTTTTGCCATTTAAATTTACACTCTTTTGCACCTTTTGTTTCTTTTTATAGGGGATAGCAACAGAAAGAAATTTCAGAGAAAGATTTAAAAAAATGCAATAACACATTATGTGTTAAATATATACTTAAAAATATGACATAATTTCTGTAATGTCCTTGTGGAAATCAACTTTCTTTCAAGCTCTAAGCATTCACAATTCAGTAGTTCAGATTTCAGTACTACTTTTTTACCTCCATATATTTCACAATCACTTAATTCCCTGGGTAAAAGAAGCAGCAATTACTCTGGCATTATGAGCGTTTACCATGTCCATAATCTTTGAGCACAAAAGCAGAATTACTATAATTAAAACTGATGGAAGAATTCAGCTACCTGGTACAAAGGAGCTGTAGGAAGAGTTGAAATCTTTGTTAAGCTACGGACACAAAACATAGCACATTTTAAGTATCAAGCACACAGAGTATGTGGCTGGACAACTACAGTTTTAAGCAGTACTTCTTAAGAGTAAAAGGAGTTAAGATTATAAAAAGAAAGAAATAAATAAAATCTGTGTCTCTTTTAACCCTTTTAATTTTATATTTATTTCATTTATAAATGTTGAAAGACCTTCAAAGTATTTATAATAAAGTATACTAGCCTCTTTAGTCATAATTAGAGGAGGTCTTTCTTCCATCTTCTCCTCCCACCTCTATAAAACTAAGCCCCATGGAGGGACACCAAATATTTAAGCTAAAAGAGAACACTGGAATAAGAGCAAAAGGGAGTAAACTGTATGGATATTACTGAGTTTTCTGAAAGGGATAGTGGAAAAAGAACTCATCTGTTTTTTAAACAGTACTTGATAGATTCAGGAATAGTACTCTTGTTATCCCTGACAGTCATCAGGAAGATCTGTCCACTCTTTGGTCCTGAAATCCTGTGCACAAACTAGTCTATGTCTTCATTTTAGGTCACTCTGCTGAGTTCCTAGTGTGGTTGGGCTAGGTTTTCAGAAGCAGTATCCTGTTTGCCACTTCTCCCTCCCCCACCTTCCTTTGCCTACCTAACCAATGTTCTGTTGTTTTCACTAGTTCACTACCTTATACTGGATGATGCTCTGCATTTCATCAGGGTCCAAAGAGCTACAGAGTGCTATGTACTCTAGCTCAATGTTAGTAAGAGGACTGAGCTGCAAGCTAATAAAGAGTTAGTGTACCCCCTTGTGATATTGAATAGACCAATTAAATAAACGTGTTTGTAAAAGATTAGACTTAGAGTGTTTACTTGAATGAAACCTAGTTATTTTACATTTTGTTGATTTCCTGAAATGGAAAGGAAAATATAAGATATAGAGGACTTACACCCACATGCAATTACCTCCTTAGTAAAATTGTATTTCTGATCACAAGGAAGATTAACAAACTCCTTTGAGATCACCGTATAAACTGTGCATAAGTATTGTTTCTCTTAAAAAAGGTAGCACAATTGTAAGGAATCGTAGCCTTAGGTCCTGAGATACCGTGCAGAAGGATAAAGTATGGTACTTTACCTAACACAAATTTATTTCTAATGCGTACTGAATATTGCAGATAATTTGCTGTGTTATGGTGATAGTAGCACTTTCATGCTTGGGGAGTTGTGGAAACAAAAGTGTTGAACACTGACATGCAGGGCTGCTGTTACTATGAAACAGTGCTGAATTGTGTCCACAGGTATTCTTACTCTGATCTTCTACATACTATAAGAATTACAGTGTAAAAGAGGAATGTATTTTATTTTCTTAGTGCCCCAGTTCTCTAAACCTAAAATGGTGATAATAAGGATGATTACAAGTAAATTGTATATTTGATCCAAAGTGAAAGACAATCTGTTGAGCTGATCATTCCATAGGTATAGGACTTCTATCTTGTACTTCAGCAGTGAATATGTAGACACCAAAAGCAATTCTCGCTGCGTCTTATTTTTAGTCCTATATTAACTCTGGATGTCTGTGAAATGTCTCTTAGACTAGGAAGATTTCATATTTATCTTTTTAATCTGCTGCTTGGTTATGGAAAACCTTCTCTAGCAGGAAGTTGTTGATATGCTTGAAAATGTGGCAGTGGGTGGGAATGAGGTCTGGTCAGTAAGCTTGGTGCAGTAGTTACATAGCCCAGTTCATGCAGCTTCTGCAGAGTCATGTGTGAGACGACATGCAGTCAGGTGTTGTGATGGAGAAGAACTGGTCCTTTTTGATTGACCAGTGTTGGATGTAAAGATTACAGTTTCTGGTGCACTTCGTAGATTTCCTGGCAATATTTCTCTGCTGTTATGATTTTGCCAGGATTCAAGAAGTTGTAGTGGATGAGTCTTCTTGCTGACCACTAAACTGTGACCATAACCTTCTTTTGGTGCAGCTTTGGTTTGTGGAAATGTTTTGATGCTTCACTTAGGTCCAGCCACTATGCAGAATGCCATGTCATTGTATGGAATACATTTTTTGTCACAATGCGATCAAGAAATGGGTTGCTTTTGTTGAGCAAAAGAAGCACAGAGTAGACTTCATAGCAGCCATTATTTTTATTTTTGTTCAGCTCGTGCAACACCTGTTTGTCAAGCTTTTTTGATTTTCCAGTTTGTGCAAATGTTGAACAACTGCTGAATGGTCAACATTTAGTTCGTCTGCAACCTCTTGAGTTGTTTTGCACGCTTCTGCTTCAATAGTGGCCCTCAACTGGTTGTTGTCTATTGCAGAAGAATGTCTGTGACCATATTTATCTTCAAGGCTCTCAATTCCATTTACGAAATTTTTGGAACCAGTGTCATCCTGTACATGTGTTGGAAGTCCCCTGGCCAAATGCTTGGGTTTATGTTGCTAGCAGTTTCCACTGCTTTACATCCCCTTTTGAACTCATACCACAAAATTGCTTAAAATTGCTTTTTTTTCCCATCTTTGACTTGGCAGCATAATATAAAAAAATAAACAATGACAAAATCATTAGCAAAATCATTAGCATAAATAAATAGAGTGAATTCTGCACTTTAAAATGGTATACTACAGAAACCCAGTTAAATAAAAATTCAATTCAAAATATGCATCACAGTTTACAATGACAAAATTGACAATTATTTTTGCATCAACCTATTATGATTCTATATGATGAATAAAAGCAGACACTGACAAAGAAAAGTGGAACGGTAATGGCTACATGAAAGCCTGCATTTATTCTTCTTAGCTCAATCTATGTCAATTGGAGTTCATATAAACACAACCATTAACTATCATCTAGAAAGATTTTCAAATATACTTGAAGAGTATAAACCTGCAGGATTAGACTGCTCAAATTTGTTGGCTTGAAAAAGCCTGCAATTGAGAAAGAAGTGTTTGCCTTTTTACAGACCCTGATTCCACTTTAAGTGGATATCCATTTCCAATCATGCTCAGTCAGATATGTGTATGTCTGTTTGAACCAGACGTGGCACTTTCATACTATAGTACATATTGCTTACATGCCAGATATGTCAGTAATTATTTAATAAAGGTTCAATCTAAGAGCTGTAAATTTGTTTTCTATTAATTTGGCTTTTTCTGTCTGTTGTGATTTTTTGATACCTGAGACAATTCTTTCTTTTTACAAGTAATGTATAACTGTAGATTAGCAATAAAACATAGTGCTTATTCTAAAACTATTCTGTGTCTTTGAACTGTTTTCCGTTATATCACATTTATAACACTTGAGACTGACCTGAGTTTCCAGAAAGAAGTCTCTGTAATGATCTGCACACGCGGGACAACCAGGTGATCAGGCCCAGCCAACAAGGGTTCACAAAAGGCAGGTCCTGCCAGATCAATCTGATCTCCTTCTATGACAAGGTTACCCATTTAATGGACGAGGGAAAGGCTGTGGATGTGGTGTACCTGGACTTCAGTAAAGCCTTTGACACCGATTCTCACAGTATCCTGCTGGAGAAACTGGCTGCAATCAGCCTGGACAGGCACAGCCTCTGCTGGGTTAAAAACTGGTTGGATGGCTGGGCCCAAAGAGTGGTGGTAAATGGAGTTAAATGCAGTTGGAAACCAGTCACAAGCGGTGTTCCCCAGGGTTCGGTGCTGGGTCCAGTCTTTTTTAACGTCTTTATCAATGATCTCGATGAAGGCATTGAGTGAACCCTTAGCAAGTTCGCGGTGACACCAAGCTGGGTGCAAGTGTCGATCTGCCTGAAGGAAGGGAGGCTCTGCAGAGGGATCTGGACAGGCTGGATCCATGGGCTGAGACCAACGGGATGGGGTTCAACAAGGCCAAGTGCAGAGTCCTCCATTTGGGTCACAACAACCCCATGCAGCATTACAGGCTTGGGGAGGAGTGGCTGGAGAGCTGCCTGGCGGAGAAGGACCTGGGGGTATTGGTTGACAGTGGCTGAACATGAGCCAGCAGTGTGCCCAGGTGACCAAGAGGGCCAATGGCATCTCGGCCTGTATCAGACACAGCGTGGCCAGCAGGAGCAGGGAGGTGACTGTGCCCCTGTACTCGGCACTGGTGAGGCCGCACCTCGAGTGCTGGGTTCAGTTTTGGACCCCTCACTACAGGAAGGACATTGAGGTGCTGGAGCGTGTGCAGAGAAGGGCAACGAGGCTGGTGAGGAGGCTGGAGAACAAGCCCTGTGAAGAGAGACTGAGGGGTTGGGTTGTTTAGCTTGGAGAAGAGGAGGCTGAGAGGAGACCTCATCACTGTCTACAACAGCCTGAAAGCAGGTTGTGACGGGGTGGGTGCTGGGCTCTTCTCACAAGTCACAAGCGATAGGAAAAGAGGAAACGGCCTCAAGTTGTGCCAAGGGAGGTTTAGACTGGACATTAGGAAGAATTTCTTTACTGAAAGAGTGGTCAGGGATTGGAACATGCTGTGCAGGGAGGTGGTGGAGTCACCATCCCTGGAGGTGTTTAAAAATTGGGTTAATGAGTTTCTTAGGGACATGGTTTAGTAGGGAGACAGGCACGGTTGGACTCGATTATCTCAGAGGTCTCTTCCAACCTAGTGATTCTATGATTCTATGGTCTGATATTCTTAGAATTTTTTGAAGGATGGCAAAGTTACTTTCTCGGGGGTGGGTCTTCATGCTTTGGATAATAGTTAGACTTAGGCAAATTTACTTAAACTTCCATTACTTCAAAGAAACGCTGATTTGGCTCACAACGTAATTTCTAATGCATAATATGCAACCAGCATCTCTCATATCCTAGGTGTTTGTGTAAACATTGTTTTGAAACACAGACAATAGTGTGTAATTAAGTAGAAAAATAATGTGCAAAATAATGAAAAGAACATTTAAATAATTTTCTTCTTGTCCGTAATTCTTGGTAATTATATCATGTAGGAGCAGTGTTGTTTGTTTAAATTAATAATGAAGCTTTCCAGTTTAAAAAAAATTGACTGTATTTATAGGCAGAAATAAGAGAAAAGTGCTAATGAGTGAACTAAGAGAAACTACAGTTTAATTTAAATCTTTGAAAATTTCCATAAGCTGCATTATCTTGATAGGTAGGTAATGGGGAGAGACCATTTTTAAAGTGATAATAAACAGGACTCTCGGGGAACAGTATGTTTCATTTTTTAATTGGATTTTGCAGATTCTCTGTGGTTTCGGTGCCCAGTCTGGGACATACATACCAATTGCTGATACATATCCAGCATGGTAGGGACTTCTCAGATATTCATCCAGCCAAAGGGACTGATTGGCAGGACGTGAAGGATAAATCCCAGTGACTGTAATAAGAGGGGAGGGGAGAAAAAGCACAAATGGGAATGGGAAAAGCAGCAGTTCCTCTTCTGCTTTACTTTTCTGTGTGCCTTTTCTCCAGTAACTACTTTTTCTGCCTCTGAATTTATATCTGGTTCTTTGACAAACAAAGAACTTTATGGTTTCTCTTTGTATATAGTGCCGTTGTGTTATCCTTGATAGTTTTTTATGTACCTATAGCCGTAGAGGGAGTTGTGCCTTATGAGCTGTAGTGAAAGCTTGCTGTGAACCTCAGATCATGCTGAGACACAAGGACATCATGAGAAACCTTCTAGATTATTGCAAGGAGCAGAGCAACACAGTGATTTGTGCAGAGATTGTGGTGTGCTAAAAACTGCATTCATCAAGGTCCAAATGTTTCATCTACTTACTGACATCTGTCCCAATAAGATACATCTGACAAAATACACACGCAGCCCCAAGTTGGAGAATTGCTACCTGCTTGCCTAAGATCTCTCTTTTCTGTCTTCCTGTAGTTTCTTATGAAGTATAAAATCTCTGTTATGCTCAAGGAAACTGATCACTTCAACAAGATTTTCCAATCTCTTCTACTTCTGTCCAGTAGCTGAATAAGCAAGCCCAGTTCAGTGGTTTGCAAGTATGGGGTTTAGCTGCAAACTAGAAATTAGAAAATTTTGAAGTGTCCATACGTGTATGGTGCTCGTCAGCTCTGTCTTTATTTTTTTTTTGTTACTTGAGGTATTTAGATTTCAACAGAGGAAAAAGAGTAGAATACTTTTATCTATGTGTAGTATCAGTAACAGCACAGTACTGTGTTGTTGCTATGTTGTAGCAGTGACATCATTCTGGACAGAAAACATTTTTTAAAAATAATGTTTTTACTTCATCCCTTTTCTTCCCCATTTCTTCTCATTTTATAAAAAAAACCCTAGTTCATTGAAATAGAGACTATATTGTCTAACTGCAAAATGACAGGTAAAATAAAATTTCTCAAAATTGTGGTAATATAAGCATTCATCTAATGATCAGATAAAAATTCTAGAATAAACAACAGACATAAGAGACCACTAATAAATTGGTCATGGTGATGATTACCTACTTTAGAGCTTTTCTTATGCATTTTTGGTATGTTTGGGCATGTGCATATATTCTGCAGGCTACTAATGACTTTCTGAAATTATTAATTACAGTTTGCACGAAAGAAAGAGGAGAGAAGTCATTCCACTTATAAAGAGAGATTACAGAACATTACAGTAAGGATCTGTCACAAAACTAAAGCCCTGAATTTTTCTTATACTGGGAAGAGGCCACAGTGAAACAGAAATATATTCTTCTTTTAAACATATATTCTTCTTTTAATATATACATATGTGTGTCTGGATTATTTTCCAGTAGCGATATAGAAAGCTAATCATGTAAGCTAATTATTCATCACAATCTGAGGAAATAGTTACAGATTTTCCAAAAAATGAGTGGGTTCACTCATTAGCAGTATTGTAGTACGTCGTAGAATTCGTTCTGTGATTTGCTCAATTACTATGAAAGCTACGCATCTCTTCAGGCACATACACAAATGTCAAAGAATAGTACTGGTGAAGCAGAGAAGTATAAACTTGAGTCCTGGTATATAATTATGCAGGTTATCTGTGATAGATTACTGTAAAAATAATTTTAGTTCTAATTATAGGATAAAATACCTAAGTGAAAATTAAAAGACTGAAGGAGTGTTGTAAGTCATTGCAGAATTCATAAATTGACTGTCATTTTCCTAGCATATTTGTATAAATTGTTCAGACGCAAAGGCTTGGTTTGGACTGGCTAATTAAGCATTAAGGAAAAGAGTAATGCTTATTGAATACTGCAAAGCTAAGGAAGATAAGAATCAGAATTATTTATTGAAAGCCACGTCATAATTTGCCAATGAAAAAAGACAAGTGTCAAGAAATCATTATTTCTTGAACTAACTTAATTCTGCATCATGCTGTTCCAATACTATTTGCAATGCAATTTTAATTTTCTGAACTATTTTTAAAGCCACTTTGTTTCTGCTGTCATTTTAAAGACTGATTGTACTGTAAAGTCTCTGGTTTTCATGCTTTTCCCTTGCCTGGTCACAGACATAAAAGCACGATAGCAAGTTTTTCAGTTTTACTCATATGGGTTGAGCTGAAACCGCCAAGTCTGGAAAAAAAAATTCCGAACATGCTTTAGTCTAGGAGGCATGCCAAGTATTAAATACTATTGTTCCTTTTTCATTCTGAGGGTTTAAGAATTTTTTAAAGCATTTAGTTTTCCAGATTTATTTGAGTTTTTTACTATTCTATGTTATGATCTAATTCTCCTCACATGATTTACTACAACTTCTTAGTTGTTCGCCTGCTAGGTATTTGTCAATTCCAACACTCTGAGTGCTGGTTTCTTTTTATGCTAAGGTCTTTACTGATTTCTATGAAAATATTGACAGCTACTTTAGAGTTGAATCTTCTAAGTGGCTAAAGTTAAATGGTACAACTTTTGCTCTTGGAATAGATTTAAGCTAAAGGGCCATATGGATGAATTAATTCATCAAAGACACATTCCTTTTCAATTTTAATTGCTATTACAGTTTTTATCTGTAATAAGATAGACCTTCAGTCAAGCAGCCAAACCCCCATCTAAATATCTGAGCAGTATGAATATACGTAATCAGGTATGTTTGAAGGTTTTGAGCAAGCCATGGTGAACAAAGGCACCAGCATTTTAAAAGAATGGATATCAGCTATGAATTGTACCATTGACTTGCCTATCTGAGTTAGGTGTATAGCATTTCCCTAAAATGGATGTTGACAGTAAAAATGGGACAACAAAGATCATTTGGTTTTCCTAAAATATGACTCATATTTTACTCTGCAGGCTCTGGACTGTAGTTACCTAGATGAGATCTGGCAGCTCTTGTTTTATATTTTTAACATTCTTTCTATTCTGTTCTTGAGGAATAGATGTGAAAACCAGAAGCATAACAAACCCTGGCTTGATGAGTGCACTTAGAGTTATATAAAATCCGTAACTTAGAGCCAGCATGACAAGCAAGCAAGCATTTCCTTTGATGCCCTTTTCTCCTTCACGCATATGAACACACGAGTAAATGCATACACACACAGAGTTAGCTGCAGTAAGTGTATTTAATCAACTTTTTTTAAAAAAGCCATACTCACTTTTGCAATTTTCCTTTTATATTAGTACTACATAAGCCAACAGTTGTAACAATGACTGTTACTCCAAAACTGCTGGATTTGTCTTTTTGAACTTACTGGACTTGTGCAGAAGCTTCAGCACCACAGAGCAATACTTTATTTAGTGACCTTCTCTACTGTTAATAACTTCTTGTGAGCACTGAAATTGATTTTTTTTTCTTAGCATGTGTGTGGTTCGATACTACCACCTCTTCAGATACTACCTAAGAATATAAAGTGTAATATCTCCAGAAGAGTATGATACAGTATGAGTATCTTTTAAGTTCTTACTGTTTGGTAATTTTAAACCAAAGCATTTATATTAGAATTATTTCCTTTTCAAAATATTATTTGAAATAAAAATCAAATTTCATGCTCTACGACAGTTTCTAATCTGCTGTTTTGTTTTGTTGCATAGATATTTTGGGTTGAATTTGTCTTCATAATATTTGACTAATATCTTCCAAAAGTACATTAGGCAGTGTGCCTGTTATGCAGCCTCCTCTTATCTCTTGATAAATATAAATGTTTGGTGAAAACATTCTTTGCTTAATTAAGAGGAAATATAGTTCTTAGGCTGTGAACTTTCAAGTAACGTAATGTTTATATTTGTTATCCTTTCCTGTTAATATGAGAAAGTTCAAATTCTTCCTTATTCCTCCAAAGTCAAATAATTAAAATGGTTCACATTTGTTGCATTATAAAAAGCCAATTACAAAGAAGAAAGAGAGTTCTCAGTATTAATTTTGAGTTATGTTTCTTACCATTACACATTTCAGTACAAGATTATGACTGTATTATAAATCTGTTGGTTTTGAAATTATCTGTTAAGTTTTACAAAATACTGTAAGCTAAAGTCAGTGTTACTCATACATTTACAACACAATGACAAGTAAGATGGTATCACAAGATACAACAGCATTTGGTGACAAGATCTTGTATTTCTTGCCAACTCTGACTTCCTACTACTCTGGTACTGACTTTCTGACGTTTTTTCTTTGGAAGGGAATATATACCGTATCACCTTTTCGGCATTGTTGCACCCAGGCTGGATTCACTGCTCCTAGACTATGTAGATACCATTCCTACACTTCTTCCTTTAGTATTTTTATTTTTTCTCTTTTTTGGGGTAAAACTTTCTCAAACCTATGGTGGTGGGCCAGCCCGGGCCAGCAACCAAATGACCACCTAGTTGGTTTCTCATTCTCCCTCCTCAACAGCAGAGGGGGAGAAAATAGAATGAAAAAGCTTGTTGGTCAAGATGAAGACAGGGAAATCACTTACCAGTTACCATCAAAGGCAAAACAGGTTTGTCTTGGGGAAGATGAATTGATTTCATTGCCAGTTAAAACTGACTTGATTAGTGAGAAACAGAGACCAAAAAAAATTGAACCTAAAGCTTCCCCTTTTCCCAGGCTCAACCACTTTTTCATTCATAGCCTCTCTACCCCTACCCCAAGCCGTGCCCTGCGTTGGGTCACTTGGAGCTGACTGGAATGGGCTGGGTCTGGCCATGGGGCAGCCCCAGCCTCTCCTCACAGAGGCCGCCCTGCAGCTCCCAATGCCGACACCTGCGTACCCCCATCCTGTACAGATGCAAGTAAAGTACATTGCCCTCCTCAGTTCAAATCAGAGCATTTGTTACCTCCCTATGTGCTGCTGATGCCAGTGAGACTGCCTGAAGGTTATTTATGTGTTGAATTTTTTGAAGTCATTGATACCTGACCTAGGCTTCGATTTATTTTTTTAAGGATCAGGCCAAATGACTTTCCACTTCTGGGACCGAATCAACTTTTATGTAGAGATCAGGAATTTAAACATCTTCATCTTTTTTTTAATCTTATTCACTACATGATTATGTGCCAAATTATGAAGTGAAGAACTTCTGCTGTTTCAGTTGCTTACATGTAATTTTGTAATGATTTACTTTTTTTTAAAGTAATAAAGTAGTTAATTATTTCTTAACTTCATACATAAATTCACAGAAAATATTTCCAGTTGAGCTTTGTTGGTCAATGACTCAAAAATTCAGTGGTTCTGTCAATACAGCATAGTAAAAAAAAATTGTTTATTGTCTTTTATAAACATTTAGCTCATGTTTAAAAGCATTTTATGTAGTCGTGAAAGCTCTGTTGCAATGTAGTTTAGCATAAATAGTGCAAAGTCATTAGTTAGTATGGATAGGCTAGAAAAAAAAGATCAATGCATTTCAAGGCCTAATGCAGATATTAATGAAGTTTTGAAAGACAAATTAATTAACTGGAGACTGATAAGTGACTGCAGTCTAATTTAAACATATACAAGGATATATGGACAGTTTCTTCATTTTTCATAATAGACAGTTTTAATCTCTGGATTGGTTTATATATAGATACACAAACATATGAAATACATCTAAATTTGTGTACGTATGTCCGAACTATGTTCTCTCATATGGTCCACTATGACTATTATAAAGCTTTTGAAGACTATAACCATAACCTGTGTATATGTTGTATGTGTGTATAAATATGTAGCTCAGCTATATATGGCAGAATGATAGTGAAGGTCTATAAGATACATGCTATTTTTTTAGCTTCCATTTAGCTAATTATGGATGTATCCCAGAACAGAACTATGTTCAGGAATATTCATTTTGAATTTTGATGATGCATCCAAATATTATGTGATGATAGGTCTATATAAATACCTTAATATTAAAGCATTACTTTTAAGGAAAGTTTTATGTGAGTTGACACATACTCCATGGCTTTCTAGGCATTTTGTGCAAAATAGTTGGTCTAAATCCACAAAACATTCTATTTTAATATTCTATTTCTATTATAGTTTAGTTTATTTAATTTAATTAAATTTAAACTATTGAGCTTTACCTCAGATGTTCTATCAGACATTATTTGAAGTTCTGCTTTTAAAAAAGTTCCTTATGCAGTAGTGTTCTATGCATTTAATTGAATTCTGATGTTTTGATACTTGTGTCTATAGATTTATGTGTCTGTATATGTGTTCCCTTCTGGTCAGCAAAAACTGACAGAGAATGAAGACAGTCACAAAAATCAAGACTATATTTGAAAGAAAGAAATATACTTAATGCATCACCTAATTAAATCAAACTTAAGATCTAGATATGTGTAATATATTAATATATATTTATGTATCTGTTCATGTGTTACATCTAAACACATATTTCCCTATGACCATGTGCCAGTTTTATAATATCCATTGGTTTGTAGAAGTTGTGTTCAGCTTCAGGTTGCCCATCAGATTTTTAATTTAGGTTGTTCCGTTGGTCATCTGTTGTTGATGTGGCTTGACCCTCAAGATATTATTCATTCCCAGTCAGAAATGTTCATACTGAGTTTATTATAGATGAACAGAGGTTTTGATTTCATTGTGTGTAATACGCTTTCCATGACTGGTGTTTCTTTGGTTTAAAGTAGTTGTTATTTGTCACACTGACAGGTACACCTACTGCGAAATGCTGGCGATGAAGTTACCATCAATGTTCAGTACCTCAGGGAAGCTCCATCATTTTTAAAGCTCCCATTAGGTAAGAAGAAATTAACAGATAGGAGTAGTTTGTTTTCCTCTTTGCAGCATTTTCATAATAAGATGACACTGACAGAAATAGGAATTTAATCCTTGAGTGTTTTACAGAAAGAAATGGAAAATTGTGTGTGTACTTTATTGATTAAGAATCTACTGCATACTGCATGACTGCTTCTCTGAAGATATCTGAAAATTTTTTTACAGAAGCTTTGCCTGAGTACGGTAAAATAGTGTTTACAAACATTTGAATCATACATTCACATCGAAAGGTATTTTCAGAATACAAATGGATAATATTAATTGTGCATATTTCATAAATTACTTTGTTTTGATAATTTTTGTCAGAGAGCAGAATTACGATGTGACAATAGAGTAGTTTAAGAGTAATAATAAATAGTTTAGGAACAATGCAGATGAGGAAAATTTTTGGTTAGCAAATATAAATATTCAAGATGATGGCTTGAAATCAATGTTGCAAGTAGAAAAGTATGCATAATATATCAGCTAACTTAATCTGACCAAATAATTTTGCACCACTTTATCTTACACATGATTGTGTTTCTAAATAAGGCAAAACGGGTTTAAAATGTGTTATATTTGGGGGATTTGTGTAAGTTGGTCTCAACTATGTACTTGTTTTTCCTTGTTTTCAACAGAATCATAGGTCTCATAGGTCTAGCTTTTGTCATTTCATGAATGTCTATCATTTCATCTAGATTCTTACACCTATTGAAAGCAAACTTGACAGTCCTCTACTAAGGTAAACTATACATTTCATGCTAAACCCATTAGTTCAGTTTTTACAGCATATCATTTCCATTTGAAAATGATATCTATGTTCAAAGAAATCTATGTTTACATTTGGAGATCATTGGTCAGTGTTCCTTATAAAGTAACTTCAGGTTTTGCCTTCCTGGTTTTCTATCCTAGGTCATCAGGCAACTATAGACTAATGTCTGTAATCATAGAATAATTTGGTTTGGAAGGGAATTTAAAGATTATCTGGTTCCAACCCCCTGCCATGGGGGACAACTTCCACTAGACCAGATTACTCAAAGCCTCGTTCAACCTGGCCTTGAACACTTCCATGGATGGGGCATCCACAATGCCTTGAATAACTGTGTTCAAGCTTAGACATGATTTTGGCAAGCTAGCAGGGTCTTACCAGTAGTTTCTGCGTTGTTGACCATATTCGTTTGTATTTATGACAGTCCAACAAGCAGTTTTATCTCATCTTGTTGATTGAGATCACATACACGCGTGGACTTTATTGCCTGTGGTTAGTTAACCTTGGCTATTTCCCACACAGATACTCCCCCTCTCTTACTCCGCATCCTCAAATCCAACATGGGGAGAAAATAGAATGAAAAAGCTTTTTGGGTCAAGATAGAAACAAGGACATAACTTACTAGTTAGTCATGAGCAAAATAGACTTCACTTGGGAAAACTTGATTAAATGTGTTGCCAAATAGATTAAAGCAGTTAGAAACAAAGGCAAGGAAACTGAAACACACCTTTCCCTTCACCCCTTTTCCCAGACTCAACTTCATTCCTGACTCTTCTGCCTCCCCTGCAAGTAGATCAGGCAGGTGGGGAACAAGGGCTTGGATTCAGCGCATCGCATTCCACTCTGCATCTCCTTCCTCCTCACGCTTTTACCCTGCTCCACTGTAGGTCCTTCCCTCTGGCTGCAGTACTTCACAAACTGCAGTAGTATGGATCCTTTCCACAGGCTGAAGTCCTTCAGTGTGCCAGCATGCGTCCCTCACAGGCTGCAGCTTCCTTCAAAGCATATCCACATGCTCCAGCATGGGGTGTCTGCTGGGCTGCAGTATGGGTATCTGCACTGACAGATCCTCCAGGGGCTGCAGGGAAATACCTGCTTCTCCATGGTCTCTTCATAGACTGCAGGGGAATCTCAGCTCCGATGCCTGGAGCACCTCCTCTCTCTTCTTCTTCACTGGCCTTGAGGTTCATGTGATTTTTTCTCAGAAATTTTTTGCTCACTCCTCTCTGCTGTTCAGCGTTGTGTCCTTTCTTAAATAGTTTCCCAGAAGTGCTACCATATTGGCTGCTGTGCTCAGATGTGCCCTGCAATGGGTACGTTGGAGCTGGCTGGGACGTGCTGTGCCCAGCATGAGGCAGGCCCTGACAGTCTCCCACGTCTGGAGCCATCCTGCCACCCAACACCTTGCCACCCACACCCAGTACACGCTCTATGTGAGATCACGCAGGTCCAGGAATATTGGTGCCCTCCTGGGACCAATTGTGGGAGAAAGGAGGAATGTAGTTGACTGACTCCTCCATTGCCTTTCTCTCCAGGAGGCACCCCAGCCATTCCTGTCTGGGAAGCTGAGGTCATGTCAATGCTTCCATGAAGTGATATTTGTGGAAAGAGAAAGCAGTGATTAGCAGAGAGACCAGATCATCTTCTATCTCTATGTGACCAGAGGTGCATGCAAATCTTCTGGAGGTAAACAGCCTTCATGAAGACTTGAACCAGGAACTTTCACCTTACAAAAACCTTCATATTCTTTCAAAGGGTCTGTTTCATTGCTTGTGTCCAGCTAGCACCATTTGGAGTCTACCCCTTGTTCCTGTTGTTCAGAGAAAACCTGTTTGAATAGGGAAGATGTTGCCATTTTACACAAGCTCTCACAGACTATCAGTAAGCACAGCATAGAAGCGGTGCTTTTTAAATGAAAGAGACATCTTGAATACAAACGGCACATTTTGAGTAACTTGCCTCCTTTACACAGAGCACTATGAAATCTTTGGCAAGCATTATTCTGTGCTGCTCAGTCCCATGAATGATCCGATGCCTTCAGTCCTATCCTGCATGGTCAACAAATGGACTTGCTAAATATGGTAAGACAGCTGAGGAACTTAAGAAATTACCCTTCTTCTGAACTGAACCGATCTGAACCTGAATCTCATCACAGAGCTCACCTGCTCCTCTCCAGGATGTTCTGTGCAGCCATCCAATATAAGCTGAAGCCAAGCTCTGTGAGCGAGATGATCTTTGGTAAGTGACTTGACATAAATACTCATTCTTGTGGTAAGGAAATAATTAATAAGGTGTATAAAATTATGGAAAGTAGGCCTGGTTTGGAGCCATACACCGAAGATAAGAAGAACAGCAGTGCTGGGACAAAGCATCCTATTTGAATAAAAGCTTTTTACAAACCCATACACAAAAGGGAATTCCAGTCATGAAGCATCAATGACACTATAACAAACTAAGTAGCAATTCTACCGTGCAATTAAGTACTTCTCAACTCGCATCACAGGCAAGATTTAAGTGCATACTTCAGATTTATGCATTTATCTCAGCCTTTCCTAGCATCCCAGAAGGCTCAGGCACATGGTCTCCTGCCTTCAAGTGTTCAGTCAGACCAGCTGCTATACTGGCAGTCCTGGCAGTGGTGTGTTCACTTCAAATACAACTATACTATCTCTTCCTATTAACTCACATTATTTCTTATACATACATCAGCATGAGTAGCACCTTCCTTCGCTGATTCCTTTTCATACCTCTTATGCCACAGCTAACAAAAGCACAAGTTGTCGTAACAGGGAAATACCTGCCTGCCATTCTCGCCACGTTTTTTCTGGTTGCTCCACTCTTTGGTGGATTGTGCAAAACAAATAAACAGTTTGGCATGGGTTTAGACATGGATACTGATGAACTGGTACTTAAGGATGAGACAAGGACTCCTTCTTTCTGTGTTTGGAGGAGTCCCTAACCCAGGGTGGTGTGCCAGTATTGATCACCGTCTTTTTCACGCACCTGGGACTCGTCCCTTACTAGGCTGTTATGATACCATCCATAATAGAAAATCAAATTATGGCAGCAAATATTGTCTGCCACAGGCATCTGATCAGCAGTTTCATAAAACATTGCAGAATGCTTGACATAATTTTGCATAGGGCAAATAGTTGTTTGTTAAAAAAAAGTCAGGCCTTGATCGAAAGTTAGCATGGACCAGTAGGGTCATTAACTCTCTGCTTCATTGGATTGTCTGGTTCCATGACAAGGATACAAGGATTCCTTCTCCCCTAGCCTGCGGTTTGCTCTAAGGTCACTGTCAGCCATAGAGGATACATTTGTGGTTTTGGAAATCAAAGGAAGGAATTCTGTGTTTTGTAGCTAGATCAGGAAGTTGTTAATGGCTATGAAGTTTATTTATTAGCCTATTTCAGAATAATTATGACATCAGCTCTTGGCTATTGACATTAACAATTTTCTGGAGTTAAGTCCATTACCCATCCCAGAGATGACCAGAGCTTGTAGGATCCTTTTAGATAAGATTCACTGCTGCTCAAGACTTATCAATGCATTTTATGGTAAAGCAGGCTGTCTTCAGAATTTGTCTTTTTGATAGTTATAACAAATTATCAGAGTATTCTGCAGTTACAAAGCTTGAAGTGTAACTAAAAATGACCAGGAGTGTTCCCTTTGAGTTTAATTTTTCTGGTTGTTCTGGAATGTGCTTTCTTGTCTATCAGAGGTTGTCTGTGACATAAATGAGATTTTATTTATTTAGAAGGGATTTCTGATATCATTCAGCAATGCTGATCATACAACAACTTGTTGTAAAGGATAAAGTCTTGATGACTGCACGCTCTGCAGTCCTGGGTTTTTGGGAGTTTGTTTGTGATTTAGGGATGTAGTGTAATTTACTGATTGAAATAAACAATCATCTGGTGGTGAGACTCTGAGCTGACCAGAAGTTTAATAGAGACCTTTCTAGGTCTAGAAAACTTAAGACTTTTAAAGTTAAAAATAAAATCCAGGATTTATTAAAATAAGTAATAGAATACCTGACTTTTTTAATTGAAAAATCTCAGTGATTCTGTAAAAAAGAGTGTAAAAGGATTTATAAACAACTCTTAACTATACTGCTGCAAATGAGTTCTTTCTTTAGGTTTAGTGTCAGCTAGCTTGGTGTTTTGCTGAGTTACTGCTACATCCGCAAAATCCTCTGTGATCCTTGCAAAGTTTTCTCCCCTCATCTCAGAGTTCTGCCTCGCTTTTTCCTGGTACCGCCAGGAGTGCCTCAGTCTCTTTTGTGAACTGCAGACTCCTATATCCTTCCTATCTCTCTTTTTCTCTGACACCTTCTTATCTTACAGGGTAAGTTGTTTGTGGATGGTTGTTTTTCTTTTCTCTGAGCATACTCAGCTATTCATCAGGCAAAGATCTTCTCCTCACCCACAAGATCCTTCCTGACCTAGCCTTCTCAAAATAACAAAAATGCCACTTCTAAGAATAAACAAATTAAACAGATAAAGTCTGTCATAGCGTAGACTTGCCTTTCTCATAGGCTTGCTGTCTGTTATCAAATAATGCCTTTTTTTCTGCCATCAGGACCCATCATGATACTGTATTGTAGTTGTGGAGAGGGAAGTTACCTGTAGCAGATGTTTTATTTTACATAAAATTTTAGTTCTTTTTGAGCTAATGTTTCTGAGTTTGGACTGGTACCTAACACTTGATTTGGAGTCTCATCTACTTGGGCAAGGGCTACAGCAGCAGATAGTACAAAATTTACATTGTGTTGGTACATTTTGTATCATGCCTATCATGCATGGGCATATATTGGGTTTTGTTGGAAGAACAGGGATGAAAGTCCATAGGTGTGCCATGTGGGGAGGCAAATCTTAGCTCTTTGGAGAGAGAAGAGCAGTGCACGGTCCATGAAAGCAGTTGAGCATATACAGAGGGAGCTTCTAAAATGATGAATGAGGGCATGAAGGACTAGTCCATTAGTGAGGTAGAATAGGCAGGCAGCAGACTGAAAGCCTTGTGAACTTACTTGCAGTCAAGTGGTGATGACATAGCCTGAGAAAGACTATGTAGTTTTTTCTGACTCAGAAAACCAAACAAAACTGCTGAACTGAAAAACAGGTCTGCAGGGACGCTCAGGGAGGAAGGAAATTTGTTCCTAACCTTTTATTCTTAGCTTTTCCATGCAATGAATGTCAGTTTTCTCCACTGAAAAAAAAATAAAAATAAAAAATAAAAAATTCTATTATTTTGTATTATGGTAAAACATGGATT
This sequence comes from Neomorphus geoffroyi, assembly GCA_033558235.1. Taxonomy (NCBI): domain Eukaryota; kingdom Metazoa; phylum Chordata; class Aves; order Cuculiformes; family Neomorphidae; genus Neomorphus; species Neomorphus geoffroyi. The sequence continues at coordinate 350,309 of JAUMJM010000053.1, read as the reverse complement.
TAGAGATTTAAAAATACCTAAATCCATGTCTTTTGATGTGCTCAAATTGCTGAAGTGGTGGGATACTTCCACTTTAAGTATCTGATAGACTCATGGACCTGTCAAAGTCATCTACTGCCATACACAGTGGGATTCCCCAACAGGCAGACTCTTCAGTGGAGAATTTAGTGACAACTCTTTTATTTCATTGCTTTTATTAAAATAGAAAAAGAGAAATTATCTTCTGTTCCAGGAAGTCACGGTGGTCACTTGTGAGTCTGAACATAGATTTTTTTTGTGGTCTAATGAACATATACAGTAACTACAAAATGTTGTAGCTAGCTACTGAAGTTGGCACTTGGGCTAGACCCATACAAACAAAGCATAGCAGTTCCTTCTGCTGACATTGTCTAACACTGTACAGACAAGACTTCAAGCTTAAACATGCTGAAACTTCAGAATTCAGGGTATTATTCCAAGACCTCAGCACTGAACTGATAAGGATTTGTTATGGAGAAAATGAGCTTTTGTTGAATTAAATTCCATTTTGCTAAATCTTTCAACTATATGGAATAGGTACATAAAAAAATATGTGACTAACAATGACTTTTTAACTTTGGTGATGTTAGTGCTTGGCTTAATGTGAAATGATCTACAGTCAATTTCAGGTGACTTCTTTGGAGGGAAAAATGAGTTTTCAGTGTTGATAATGATGTATATAATGCTGTGACGTTTTTTTATGTTCTTTATTGGTAAGACCAAATGCTGGCTAACAGTAATTGTATATTTTTGGTGCTATATGATAACATTTTACATTTAAGCAAAAATTACACAATAATGGGACTTTTTGCTGTTTCCGTTATTGTATGTTGCAGAAGTATTAAGCTCTCCTGGAGTCACTTTACCTACTAAAGCAGAATCATGATGCATAACTGTTACAGGAAGTGATATCTTGAAAAATGTAACTGTGTAATCTTAATATATTAGCATAGTATTAACATTTCAAGATGACTGTTTCCTTTTAATTCCTTACTTTGGGAAGGTGCATCATTCTTGGAAGTAATTAACATTTCAAGAAAAAGATATATCCATTAATAAAGTCTATGTATATGCACAGTTAGTACTTGCCTGAGAGTTTCTGATTAGCTTTTTTGATAAATACATGGTTATGATCTAAGGTGAGTTTTTAAAGCTCAATAGGAAATGCATTCATTAAATTAATCCGATTTTTGTAATTGAATTTGTTTCCTGGTTCTGAATATCTCATTCTCAGTGAAAAAATGCTTAATCCTGCAAACAGTTAAGCATACAAGTAATTCCCATGAGTACAACCTCTATAAAATGACATCTAACTACTTTTTTTCTTTCTAGACCTAAATTATAGCATATGGTCAGACACATTTTATTGGCTGTCCTTCTAAAATGCAAGTACTGCTTCTGTCTTCGTTTGGAGATTTATATTAAAAATTCTTCTTGTATTTTACAGCTGGAATAGATATTGACTGATATATGCATATATTTTTAACATAAGCTATTATTTTTCATGATCGGATTTCCAGGTTCCCCTGGACCATCCAGTGATCACAGCAGTGGGGCTTCATCACCGCTCTTTGACAGTGGCTTACATTTAAATGGAAACTCAACTAATACCGTAAGCAAATTAATAATAAAGTCATGGTGTAAGCTATGTCAGTTCTCTTCCAATTCTGAGCTTCAAAATGCTAGTGTAGGACTGCAAGACTACACTAATTTTGTTGTTATTGCTGTTTGCTGGTTTGTTTGATGGATTGATTGATTCTTATGAGCATATATTGTTAAATTCTGTACTTAGAATGTAACCAACATGGGTCCTCGGACTCCTAACTTCCTACTCTGAGGCAACTGAGAAGTTTGTAGGAGTGAGCACAGTAAGATTTAATCATTGTTTAGGCATGAATTCATGTGAACTTTTGTCATATTTTCTTGAATTATGGTATTGTACTATTGAATTTAGTCAAACTAGAGAAGCTGAAGTGTGCATGGGATTCAGAAAATAATGTAAAGTTGAATTATTGAAGCAAAAAATCATTATAGGAAAGGATAAAAAGTGAAGAAATAAGATAGGAAGGCAGACTTACAGGAAAAGAGGACTGTAATCTGGAGGCTATTCAGGTTTGTTTTCTGTTTTTAACAGCTATGATTGAATTAATTGCAGCATTGTAGGGAAACAAAAATGCTTTTCTTCAGGAAAAATGCTAGTCACCAAAGCCAAAGAAGATAGGTTGTCTTAGTGTTGCTCTTTTAAAAATGAAGATTGAAGATGTATATAGTAGCTGTACAAGGACATGGGCTTTCATGCTTAGAACTTCTTTAGATCCCAACAAATTGCAGCTGTAATCTTGTAGTTGGATATTAAATTTTACAGAAGAAACGCCCAGTGAACGGAGTGAGTGCTTCTCCTATCCTCTATTTTTTCTTTTCTTTCTGACTTAGCCAGAGATGTCAGTGTCTGCTGGTTCCTATACTTCTCCCAAGGTTTGCACTTTGTAGAGCACTGTCTCTCTAAACCAGTCCTTAAGATCTATTTTCATCTGATAAATATATATATATGATATAAATATATTACATGCATATGATAAAATAAATAAATAGAATTATGCTTTTCTGCACTGATATCTGTACCTCAGTGCTTGGGGTCCAAACTGAGCCTCAACACAGGAGCTTTCATGTTTATTTGGTTTTCATTATCCAGATAATTATTACCTTTTGGTTACCATGTATTGGTGTTTTACAAAAGAACCCCAATCTTACTTCAGAGTTCCGCATTCTGCAATGCCTGTCTACCAGGTGCTCTGCAGACAAATGAGGTCCTTTCTGCAAAGATCTTGGATTATAAGAAGAGGACTATGGCCCAATGATTTCCTATAATTGCATTATCATGTTTTAGTAAATTAATGGCTATTAAGTACCAGAATGAGTGTGCCAAATAATCATTATGACTGTAGTGTGAGAATTGCACGCTTTGAATTCCATACATTGAAAAAACTATAAATAAGTGGCTGGAGTTTTGTAGACTTGTAACGGTAATTTAGAGTTAGTTTCCAAGGCAGCACACAAAAAAACTATGTATAAGCTATAAGCTTGAAATATAGGTGGAAACCCAGAAAGTAAAAAAAAAAAGGGAAATACTAAGGTACTACCTGGTTTTTATGTAGCACTTAATTTTTCTGAAGCTTGACATGAGGAACTATGTGTGTACCAGACACTATGACCTAGAAGTGAAATAAGGCAAAACAATCTACATTATATCTAGGCTAGTAAAAAAGTCATGATCTCCTTTCACAGGAAACAAAATGAAAAATTGCCAGATTATTATTGTAAAATGTAAAAACAAAGTTTTAAGTATTCTGAGCAGGAATGACTGGCTTTTGAGATGGCCCACTGGAGGTGTGTGATCTAGTTTTTATCCAACTAAGCTGTAAGTGTAACTGAGATGTGATCAAATCTTCAAAAGTGGTTATAGATTTGTTTCAAATGTGTTTTCCTCTACTTTTTTTAAATTAGGTATTTACATTTTACGGTAAAGGAAGAGCAGAACTGACATTTCCTATAATGGTATTGCCCAGTTATACTAGGGATACTTAAATCCTTTTTTAATGTCGCCTTGGTAGGGGAATCTGAATCTCTTTGAATGCTGCATCTTGTAAGTTTGTGTTGCAGTTGTATGTACCTTCCTATCCACATTCAGATCCATGCCGTATTAGACAATGCACATATATTCATGAGTGGAAATGCTGCTCCAAAAAGCACGCAATGTAAAGAAAAGGACATGAATGAGAGGTAAAGAATTACTGTTATGCCAGTTTTACCAAACTGTCATTCACCATGTCCATTATGAAAAAAAGTAATGTAGGGACACTCCAGCTAATACTGTATTCAGGTTGTAACGGTCACGTGACACAATATAATATGTTGTCGTGATACTGACTTATTGCCTATAGACAGTAGTTTAGCCATGTTAACATCAAGCTGCTTCTGCCTAGTATGATTATACCATTTTCCATTTTGGTCCTAGCTTACCTCTGTTAGACATATCTTTATCACCTCTGCTGTGAAGCGTCTGTTTTATGATGTGACGTGATATCATCTTCAAGATTTATATACATCCTCCCTATAAAATCAGAGCAGATTGCAGTGTAACACTTTTACTGGAACACAGAGAAATGAGCTGAAGTGCTCTCTTCGCACCTAATTATTTTGTGCTTGGGCACTATGACAAATTCTATAGAGATTGGTAGTGGCAGATACATTCATCTGTGTCTTAAAAGTGGTTTATTAAACAGAGTGTGAAGTTTCAGAGAGGAATATCAGAAGTTTAAAGGGGATGGTCTCTAGGCTACTGATTACAGGTTGTTTACCCAAAGGATTCCAACTACAAAACAATGAAGAAAATACTGTAGAAATATTCTGCTATTTGTCCAAATATCCTAGATGTACAGGCTGGCTCTCAGAGAAACTGGGGCTGAGGGAAGACCAGAAATAAAACAAATTCCCATTTAAGACACCATTGAATAATGCGATAGTTACTAGGCAAACAGAGGATGTAGTAGGTTTTGATTTCATTGAAAATCCAGCTTCCTTGAATTGTCTAAAAGTGATGTTCTAATAAATGAAATGAGACCAGACTAAAACATGATTTTCTTTGTGTTCATGTAATTTAAGAACTCCAACTTAATTTTGATAATGTATGTTTGGTTTAGTTGGTTAACTGAAACTAAACAAGGCACTTAAAATATTCTAAATTGCTTTAAAGTGATTTTTCCTCAGTGGCTTTGTTTCATGTCTTAAACTAAGGATTTTTGCTTTAAAAAAATTGCCTACTTCAGCACCAAGTACAGTTTTTAAAACAGAAAAAATATGGAAGCAGAAATTTCAGTGGGATGCGTAAGGTGATAAATCTTTTAACATCTAGTAGTCCTACTTCCAGAATGAGAGAATGAGCCATAGGCTCATTGAATTGAGCTGTATACTGAGTCCCAAGCATATAAAGGCAAAAATGGAAGAGGATCCAAGAAAGAGTGAACACCCTCTTACTGAGAGAGTGAAAGCCATTATGATGGATACATTAGTGGAGTGTGTGACTAGACCATTGAATTGAGATGTAATTGATGCCCCACATCTGAAACTTCAGTAGTTTTATTTTTTTAATATTCCTGTAGTGTCTTCCAATTCACTCACTACTGATCATTCTTAAGTTTCATTTTATTCTTCATTTTTGTCATCCTGTAGCTCACTTTAAAGAAGAAAAATTTCAGGATTCCAGATCAATATCTTTTCTATTAGAAAGGCTTAGCATGTGATACCCATAGACTCTGCCAGCTCTTGATCTTGAAAATCCATTATTTTTTCACTGAATATGAAAGCAGTGTGACTTTAAATTGACTTCCAATTCACAGTGTATCATTCGGTAATGCGTGTGCATAAAATGTAATTAATGTAATAAATACAAAAAAATGGATCTCTTAGAGGTACAGAACTGGTTACTCTCCTGAAAGTAATCATCACCATGTCTTTCATTTACTTACTGAAGAGGAACTTCAAATAGATGAACACAGCTAGCTACACTTAAATATTGTGGACTGCTGCTGTGCTGAGGACCTTTATGAAATGAGATAAATATACTGCAAATAAGTATGCTCCTTTTGCCCAATCAATAAAATATGAAGTGGCAATCCCCCTTTCACCTACAGGGAAAAATAATCCAAATTTTCTGTGTTTGATTACACCTCTCAGAAATCATAGCAGCTGAAGCTGGAAACAGCCTCTTTAATAGCACTTTCCTACTCAACTGCTATAGAATTGTTAAGGAAATATTTTTATACTGAGTATTTGAAATCGTTTAATTTGGATTTAGCTATTCAAAAGTGCTGCGTTTTTCTGATTCTGGTTAGAGTTCATTGGGACTTTCACTATGACATTAATGAAGTGAATAAAAGCTGTCTTTAAAAGTCTTATCTTTTAGTTGTATTGATCCCTTTCACTGTTAATCCCTTCAACAGACTTATTTCTTCTAGTATTTAACATCTAATTGATCAGGTTGGTCATTTATTCTGCACAAAAATTAAACACCTGATTTAAGTCAAATATGGATTTGGGATTTATTATTTTTTTGACTTAGAGCCTTAACAAAAGCTAATGAAAGGAAATATGATGTTGAAAATACAAAGAAAGTCTTACTAGCTGCTAAATAAACAAACACTGAGCCATATTTGCTGCTTCATGACAGCTAATTCTAGTTTAAAAGGTATTCACTTAAAACACTGAACGTTAATCTGATATCTACACACTGTAAAATAAGGCAGCTTCAATTTTAAGTGGAGCTGGCCTAAATCCAAGCCTGTTGCCCCTGGAAAAGAACTTAAGACCAAGAAAGGCCAGATAAAAGATTATGTCTTCGTTATTTGTCTTACAGAAAAAAGCAAAGCAAGATCACAGTGGAACTAATATGCCAGGTGTAAGATAGTAACTTACATTTTTTATGTATCCGATTTCATTTTTTAATGATACGTATTTTTTCCGATAACACAGCCCTTTCATGTGAAAACATTGTTTCTTACATTTCTTATAACTTGTTCATTTTAGTTTGCAGCAGCAGCAAAAAGTAAATGGCTTAGGAGATAAAGCCCAACTTATTGCTTTCTTTTGTAATTGCTGATAGAAATGGGTTCATCTTCTTCCTTTTTTTTATTACACATACAATTAAAATATTTTGAGTCCTTTTGCTTACTTGATGGATAGTAGGGAGCAATTTACCTGTCTAGTCACTAGGGTCTGCTTTGGGGAGAGTTATATTGCTCTGTATGATGCACCGAGTGCATGGAGTACCTTTTATTTGCATAGACAAAGGCATTTTGGGGAGCAGTGATACTTATTAAAGGATTATGCTCTTCCGTTTATCCTGTGATATACAGAAGTTTAAAATGAGGACTGTGGAGGAATTCAATTTGTATTTGACTCTTGGACAAAATTGTATCTCTTTTTTCTATTATTATCTGTTCTCCTGCCTATGACTACAAAGTTGAAAAATGGACCACTTCAGGTCATAGCTAGGTTATAAAGAGAAGTTAGAAATTTGAAACTCTGTTGTATGAGTTAATGAAATTATGACCATTTCTCACCTGTCGCCAACATGGTGAGCAGAAAGAGCAGCCATCTTTCATATGTACTGCCAGGGAGTATCAAAAGTCCTTGAATAAAGGGAAATACAAGTGCTGGCATTCATGGCATCGAAGACTGAGGATGCTGAAGTGTTAGAAAAAATGAAAGCAAGCTTTTTTATTTTTTTTTAAACTAGGAAGATCCATTTACTGCTGCCCCAAGTTGGTGTTTGATTACTATTCCAAATATGAGGCTATGCTAATGATCAGTGTGGAAACAGAGGGACATATAGTAATGACCTTTTTCTAGATTTGATGTTGGTATAGATGTACTCCAGCAGATCAGGTACATGCTATAGACGGCTTATACTGAAAAATTATAGTAAAATTGAGGCAACAGATTCTCCCACAAAGTTGCATGCAATGTCATTCCACAAGTTCCTGCAACAAATTGACACTTACTGAGCTCCTAGCTAGTGACGCAAGCAAGAGTCATGCTTCAGATTTATTCTGAGGGATGTGCAGACTTGTGTGGAGTTCAAAGAATTTCCCTAACCTTGAGCTAATTTTTCTAAGCAAAAAAGGCACACCCCATTTGGGAATGTGAAAGGCTGCCGAAAGCTATTTGTAACAACTGAATTTTGGCTACGCTTGCATTTATAGTGTGACGCCATAATAATCCCAACATTATATTTTGTCCTATTCTTATTTTTTAATGTTGGGGTTTGATTTCTGACTGCTGTTATAGTTTGAGAAGAGTCATAATTACTTCCTGCTTTTTTTGCTGAGCTTTAATATAAACTACTCTGGCCCCTGGCCCCCGGCCCCCAAAGGAAGAATATATCTGGAAAGGTGTTTCAGGCAAGGTTTTTGAGGTTACTGATGAACCAATTACATACTAGCCCAGAGAAACAAATTCTGTCAAATAGTCCACATGTATTCTCTAAAAATATCTTAGTCAGGGTTATACCTTATTGGTTCATTAAAAAAATAATAACGTAATAGCACCTAGCAGCACAGCTGTAATGAAATATTCATTAATAGTTGCATTGTAAATCACTTCTAGAGAACCTTACATAATTGAAAGGTTTTTAATTTATTCCTCACTAGTAGAATAGTAAATATGCCACTGCTGCAGTGAAGAAGACACTGTATGTCTCTAATGTGTAGTGCTATACAGACTCTCCATGTAAACACCACATATAGGTGCTCGATGTCTGCAAAACCATCCATTAATTAAAAAGCACTAAATGTCTTCAAGAGCAGTCATTAACTTTCCAAAGCATGCTTTGATACAGCATTAGAATTAGAAGTGTTTCTTTTCTGTGATAGAAAGGGAGGGGTAGCATCCTTGTTTCACATGCTGTTTCACCTTCCCCCCATTTAATTAGGCAATGTCTGTCAATTAAAATAATGTAGAATAGAGCTGTATAATTAAAAGTTTCTGGTTTCACTGAATTTTAAAGAAAGACATCAAATTATTTGTCCAAAATGTTACTTCATCTAGAAGGGCTTCTTTCTTGTATAGAAACCTTTATCTATTAAATGATTTGGTGATGCATACTTCAGAAGATAATTACTATCTTCTTAATGCTGTCACAGAATTGTGTGTCTGCATCTAAGAATTCCATTAAATACAAATAAACACAGACCCTCTCCTGAATTGATCCTGCGTCAAAGGAATGCACAGGTATTTTGATATCATCATTAAATCCCTCTGAGTTCTAGAGACAGGTCAAATGAACTTTACATTAGATATCATAATAATGTGTTTCCTTAGGTGGGCATCACAAGAGTTCCACTAATGAATCTGTTCCCAACTGAACACTTGTTAATTGTGTTGTTCAACAATTAAAGTAATGTAATGTAAGACTCTCTTACTCCTAAATGGAGCACTCTTTTTTTTTTCTTCTCCAGTCAGTCTCCAGCCTCTGCTTCCTGTCTGTCCTTGGAATAATTGTTAGCAAATGCTCAACCGTACACTGATCAGAACACTTCATTGATCTACTGAAAACTAATCTTAGTAATATATATAAGTATATATAATATCTGTATATAGAGTATAAATGTATATTTCACTCACAGATCTGACTGAAAGCTATAGAAAGCTCATCTAATACACCATGAGTTTAATGGTTGCTGGTGCTGTTGCAAAAAACTGTATAAATCTAATTCTCTTCCTCCAGAATAAGCACAAGACAAATCTGCCTATTTGAAAAGCATGTTATATAGAGGCCTTTCTCTTGAGCATGCTGTAATATTTTTAGTAGTAGAGTTTTGACAAGATGCACTCCGGTTTGCACCAAAAAGATGTTCATCAAAATTTTTTTACCAAAATCTGTAAAAACTTACTGGTTGTTGTGACTGAAGTACCCAGCACTTGGCCTTCTTAAACCTCATAGAATTGGCCTTGGACCTGCCTTTCCTAAACCCATACTGACTTGACTTGTTCACCTGATCATCCTGTAAATGCTGCGGTATGGCATTCAAGATGATCTGTCCTATAACCTTCCCCAGCACCAAGGTCAGACTGACAGGCCTGTAGTTCCCCAGATCCTCCTGACCCTTCTTGTAGATGGGCATCACATTTGTTAACCTTTTATTTCCTTTTAGATTGTTTTCCCTTTCAATCTTCATGAAAATAACAATTAATTAAATGTATTAATTCAGAAAAATTACAATATATTAATTTAAAGTTAAGTGTACAAGTATGTATCTTGCCAGTCTTTTGTAACCTTCAGACATGCAGTTTAGCAAAGAACTGCAAAAATAAAGGAGTTTCATTAGGAAATCTAACTCTATAGAACACAAATATGTCTTTTGTGAAATCATTTGCACTTGGTTACATTTACAGTTGAAAGCTGAGATATTTGTAAGAAATTCTCCTGTCCTCTCTTTATTTCTGAATGCTGGTGACAACAGCAAGGCATTATGGTAGCAAAGAAAAGCAGTAGCTCGTTTCAAGGGAAGAAATCATTAATGCTAACTAGTTTAGTCTAGTAAGAATAAGCTTTACCGATTCTTGTTGCCTCTTTGCTTAATTGTGGTATGAAAATGTTTGCAATAGGTATATTGCTGCTCCAGATATAGCCCTTCAAGTACATCCAGTAGGAAGATTTTGCAAGACTTGCCTTTCTGCAAACCAGAGAATATTTGTAATATTAGAATAAAAGTATATTTAAAAGGGAGTTTAAGCATGACCTTGAGTAATTCTGACTCCAAAAGTGAATTAATGCACCTTCAATCTTCCTGAAGCCCATGTTTAACACAAGAGTGATATGTCACCCTAAAATATCACTGTGACTGCTATCAAGGTGTGGCAGAAATTGCAAATTAAGTTAATAGGAAAGATTCAGAAACACTTCCTTCTGAGGTCTTGACATTTTTCTTGCAGAGATTTAGAATCAGTGAGAGTTAAAAAAAAATAAGGTAAAATAACCAAGTTTCCCAAGCACTGCAAACTGAGTGTCACAGAAAGAAAAGAAATGGACAATGCCAGCCAGCTGTGCTCTTTTGCCTTCCTTCCTTTGTTCTTAGTGGAAATTTAATTATAGAGACAAGTCTGATTAGGTCTCTCCCTTAGTGGAGGACTTTCTGGACTCATTCTACTTATGGGAAGACTTCTTGGTTGCCCTGTAATGAGTTGCCATGTAGTTGTTTAAAAAAGCAACAAAGCACTTCCCTATATTGTCCTTCATAGGTCAGTATTTGCTAATGGGATACAGAATCAGACCCTCCTCCAGGTCAACAGTACACACCTGTCCCACTTGGGTAGCAATTATGTGGCATTACAACCTGATTCTTGCTTAGTGTTCTATCAAAAATGAGATTTTTGTGTTCATTTCTTAATGGATGGTTTGTTAAAAATAAATTGGCATCAATTGGCAACATTGTTGGTGGTCTCAGCAGAAAGCCAAAGGTGTGAAATGAACCAGCTGTGAAATAAAAGCTGTGATTGCAGAGATGACCTCTAAACAGCCAAATATTTTTAGTGCTTTGAAGAAACAATGTGGAGACTTTTCAACATGAGCGGCCGCAGCAGTTGTTTGGTAGAAGACTTGAAGGTCAGCCAGCTTGTTACAATGGGTCAGACCAAAGGACTGGCAAGCCAAATAGCTTGTCCCCAGCAGATGCCCTCAAGAGAATTCAAGAACTGAGGAAATAAGTAGAATTATTTATAGAGTATATTTCCTGCACCTTCGATGATTTCTGGCATAGAGGGTTCCTGAGCCAGAGGTTGTTAAATACTTTTTTCTTTGTTTTCATCCTTCTGTTTTTTACCTCGAATCAATACGTTTGTTTTTTATATGAAAAGTGTAGGTGAACCACTGTTTCCTAATCCCTTTTTATTAGTGTTTTAACATACTTTTATGATACAATTGCCTTACCTGCTTCTTTTACAGTCCACTGACTCTTTGTTTTACTTAATCATTATTACCATGGAAGCCATTCCATACCTTTTACATTCACTTTGTCTACAACAGCAAGATCTTATTTTTGAGTATTAATTGCTTGTTCATATCCCATTACAGTATGGGGAAAATTAAAATTGTCTTTCTTCATGTGCAATCCTGTATGTTTATCTACTCTAGTTGTACAAGTGCTTTTACCTCTCACTCATTTGGTATCATTGCTTCTGCAGCTGTTTGCAGTTTCATTTTCTTTTTATCGTTCTTTGTTACTTGTTGTGTGTAGTAAACTCGGTCAGTTTCATGTTCACCATCTTGTCCAGATCATTAAATCGGTATGCTGAAAAGCATATACACAACTGTGGGAGTCTACTGATAGTGCCTCTCCAGAATGAAAAGTAGTTCTTAACTGCTGTGTTCTGCTTGCTGTATTTTAGGTAATTATTAACTTGCGTGAGATTTTTGCCTTATTTCGCAGCTAATTAGCTAAGAACCTTTTGTGAAGGACAAATGGGTTTTGGAAACCCGAGTATGCCTTAGCAATTGGTTATCTCACAAAGAGAGATTTGTGAGGTGTGACCTCTGCTTGCCAAAGTTATATTGACTTGCTTCTTCCTCAGTTTTTTATTTTTATCCATGTGTTTAGAAGGGGATACATCAAAGATTATATCTCACATTAAAGTGTTAATAGATTATTGGACAAACTAAACAAAATAAACTGCTGATCCTGTGTTAGTTTTTCATTTTTATGCAATGATCTTAAGGCCATATGTATGCCTTCTTCTATCCTTAAGAAGATATAAAAGGGGGCAAGTCAACTCTCTGGCATTTGAAACTCAGACCAGTTTGACCTCTTTGTATCCTTTCCCTGTTCTTGGTCATTAATGTTCAGACTGCGCAGTAGGATTTATGCATATATAAGTGGTCCAGAACGCTTCGTGGGTGGAAGTGGGAGTGAGTGGAATCACTCTTTTTACTGTGTTTTTCAAATAGCAGAACTTTAAAATTGTCTGGAAAAGCCATATTTTTGTTAGGAGTTTACATCGCTTGTAAGAATTTTGCGTTTTGGTAGGAATATTTCTATACTGTAGTATCGTAACTTTGGGGCTAGTAGATTTTGACTGTCATTTTGACCATATTTGGGCCCTTCAATTAATGAATTTAATGAATAGCTGTGATGTAGATTTTCTAAAATTCTAATCTTTGTATACATTAAGATATTTTTTCTTTACACTGGTATCCTACTAAAGCATTTGATTGAAGTGTAAGGGACCAAATGGAAACATCTTTCCACAGTGACCCACCCCTGAAACTTTTGCTTCCCAGTGCTCATAAATTATCTAGAATGTTGCAGAATATTGTTCAGCAACCTGCTCAGAGAAGTACAACTAATAGTTCACAAGAAAAAGACAGAGGTTTATGTTTAAATTGTCTAGATGTTTTCTGTATCTTGAGAGTTGAGAGGGTGGGAACAACAGGTGAAGTGGCTTCAGGAATTTTTATATTCCTTTATTTTCTGATTCTTGGATTCAAATTTATTGATCTTATTGAAGCATTTATGTTTGACTGTAATAAGCTACCTTCTGCTTTATTCTTAGATATTTTAGTCTCCAGGCAGGCATTTTAGATTAGGTTCATCATTTTCAAATTCAGATTGCATGTGGTTCTGTCAGTTGTTTTAATTTGTACAGAACTGTAAAATATACATGAATTGCTTCACTATTAAATCTGTACTAAGTTTTGGAGACACCTTCGTCTTTTGTGACTAAGTCTATGAAATAGAATTAGTCTATGGACTTGATTATGAAATATCCATACTGCAACACCACCATGAGATCTCAATCAAATGAAAGCTAGATTGTTCTAGGGATTGCAAATACTCTCCTTTCCCCAGAGAGACTGCAGTCTAAAAGATTCTTTAGTGTTACCAACTCTGGCAAATTCATTAAAAATTTGTCATTTACTAGAAATGTGTTCATTAGTCACTAACTCTCAGTCATCCTGTTAGAATGTGAAACTCAGTTACTGTAAGAAAGAGCTTTAATGGGGGGAAATATTAACTCTCAATCCTTATCAGCAAGAAAAAGAAAGAGAAATACAACAATTCCCAAGATGTTCTTTATTTTGAGTAAGTTTTATGACTTTCGAACACTTGGGCATAGCAGATCTTTGGTCATTTGATGGTTTATTTGCTTTTTTAAGTACTACTTAGTGCATATTTACAGCTCATATAAAAATAACCAGTTTTTCCTTCTTTACTGGAAAGTCCTCTTTACAACCTGGGACAAATAATTTTGGTTCATAGACAGTACAAATGCCTACCTTTCACCTAAATATCTGTAACTTTGAATTCTTCTCAGCGGCCTCTCTGTAAATAGTGTTACTGTCTTTATAAAAGAGTGAAATGCCCAGCTGTCCTGATAATGCGCAGATACAAGTATCAATTAAAAATTTTCAGTTTATCATTTTGATGCATTCTGTAAGAAACTCCTAGCTCATTCTGTTTTTTATTTAATAAACATTTTTAAACTCGCAATAATACTCAACAATCTGAGTTGGTACATTGAGCAGTGAGTTTCTAATCTGTTGATAATTTAATTGATTTTTGCCAGTAAACAAATTTTGAAGTCATTTCCAAGTAAGACGAGTTACTGTGTTTTATGAAAATTTGGGCATAATTCCGTATTTTCAGTCATTGAGACAATGATGGAAACCTCTGGATACCGTTTCACTAGGAACAAACTCTATATTCTACCAGTATATATCAACTAAGATGTATATCTCTCTGCAGTTTCCTGAACGTTTTAGTGTTAGTGATTCTGTGACAACTTCTAAAATTTCATAAATGTTTTCTTTTTATTGGATTTCATTATTTGGTGCCTTCATGCACTATTTAGTTGCAATATGTAAGAAGCTACATATATGTACAGGTTAAACAGTCTGTATATAAGCTCTAGGTTAGGTTTGAGTGAATGCTTTTATCAACAGCTGTATTTCCCAGCTAATTCCCCTGGCTTAATTTGCATTTGCACACATTTGATTTAAGGTTGTTCTCTTCTGTATGTTGTTGTTACATGAAATTAGTAGATTGTAAAGTTTTACATTTTCACTACTCTGAGACCTGTACATCCTTTACTGCTTAGATGGTATGAACAATCTTGCCTTTCTAGTAGAAGTATTTGAAGGAAAACTTCAAAGATGCAATTTCAAAATTCATCAGTTTGTATATGGACAGTGATAATCAGAAATAAGAATTTTAAATATACTATTAAATAATGTTATGGATAAAAATCACAACGCACAAAGAAACCGGTATTCTTTTATGTACTTTTTACATTAGGATATTATTTGTGTCATTGAGATACATAGAAGAGTCGCACAAACCAAATTAATTTAAACCAAAAAACTATTTTATGTTTCATTTAGAGCAAATTCAGGACATTTATCACTAAAAAAAATTTCCTTTTTATTGTCATTTGTAAATATTAACAAAAATATAAGTAACTTTAATGTTAAGGCAATACTGAAATTAAGTCACAACCATAATATCAAGATAGCTAGCATTCCTTTCTACCTAAGTGCTTCTTTTTATTTCTCTACTAAATCCTGAGTTTCTTGAATAGTTTTATTGCTATGATTATTCACTTCAGAGAGAAGCAGAACCAGAGATACATATTCATGGGTTTTTTTCACTGTATTGTCTGATAAACTGCTCTTACTGATTCTCATTTATTCTGTGCAGGCTCCATCATCACCTTCTTCACCCATAGCTAATGAACCAAAATACGAGAAGCGCTGGCTAGACACCTTATCAGTTCCTCTCTCAATGGCACGAATCTCGAGGGACAAAGCCGGAACAGATAAATTAAGGTTTGTAATCTAAAAGGGGAAGCACTGGGTTATATAGTTGTACCTAATATTTTGCAGTGGAGTATATAAGAATTCTTTGAGTGAAAGTATGGAAGTCTTCTTATTCAAAACTATGGAGTTCATCTTCTCTTAAGACTAGTGGCATGCATGGTGATTACAAAAGATAAAGTAAAACCAGACAATAAATACAGTTCCTACAAATATGTTTCTGTAATCTGTTGTATCTTGGGAATCCAGTTAGCATCAGCAGCTAACACAGAGGTTAAGCTTGGCATTACTTGAATTAATTTTCAAGGTACTACATTTCATTCTGTATCTCTAATAGAATATTTCTGTATTCCCAAATTCTAATATCATCAATTAACACTTCCTTTTCTTTATAACATTGTACGCAATCGTCATGACTATGTATCATCATCATATAGAAGCTCATTAACAAGAGATTTTAGCAAAGTCATTGAATCTTTTTGCATCTCAGAGACCTAAGTAATGATTCATAACGTAGCTGCTGAATAGGTTGTTGGAAGTGATTTTCCTGGACTTCAGGAAAGACGAAAATAAAAGCTATGTTTAATAAATGTTCAATAAAAAATGTGCTTGAGAAACAGTTTAATACATCACAGCATGCCTCAGTTTTTTTCTGCAATCCATTCTGTGCAGTAGGAGTGTGTCAAATCTACCAGTAGCTGTGGTCCAAGTAATCCACAGTTCTCCATATGTACGAGAACAGGAATTCATTCATTGTTGTTATTTTCCATTTTCTTTATGGGCTGTCCTAAATTTATTTGCTTCCAATTGAGAATTATCTACTCTACTATACTCTATTTCTTGTTAATGAGGGAACTGAAGCATCAACTATACAGGTCACATTCTGCCGTTAGGTATCAGAAGTTCATGTGTATACCTTTATTGAGCTATGCCAAATTTGTTACCTGTTTCCTGAAAATGACCTGAAAAACTATTTTTCTAGTAAGGCAGTTACAATGATTTTAACTTAGAGCAATTAATCTCCTAAATCAGTTGGCAGCTCCTCTCCCAGACTATGTTTTAAAGCATCACAGGTGAATAAGAATAAATTGTGCAGAAAAGTTTTAGGTTCTTCCACAGTCTTTGTCTGAACTCTTACTTACCTTGTGTTTATTCTCTCATCACTTCCTTCCCTGCTTTCTTCCTTCCTACTTCAACCGGCCAGTTCGCGTTGTCCAACCCTTCTCAGTCTTTCAGAGGCTTAGAATTTCTCCTGTGAATTAAGTCAAGTAATCTCTGTGTGCATGTTTAGACATCAACTCATCATCAGCTTATCATCAGTGTTCTTAAATCTGAAGGACAAGTGGAAGATGGAACATTTAAACTTCTACGTTCAGTTATTGCTGTGATAGTTTGAAGCAGTTTCACTCCTGTGCAGTGGACTCTGTGCATTAGATGGAGTACTCCCAAGGGATTCCAGTTCCCAAATCAGTAGCTTGTGCATTTTTAGAATTCTTGTAAATAAAACGACTGCTGATACTGCACTGCATTTGGCTGATATGAAGTTTATTTTCTTCATACCAGTCCATAAGGTGCTGTGTTTGGTTTGTGATTGAAACAATGTTAAAAACACACCAGTGTTTTTGTTGTTGCTGAGCAGTGCTTTTACAGAGTGAAGGCTTTCTTTTTCCTGCTCTGCTCCTACTTAACAAGTTGGCAAGAGTGGGCAAGACATTGGGAGGGGATGCAACCTGGGCAGCTGAGCTGAATTGACCAAAGGGAAATTCCATGCCCTGTAACATCATGGTCAGCAATAAAAACTGAGAGGAGGAGGTCGGGGGGAAGCTAACCATTGTTTGGAGACAGGCTGGGAATCATTCTGCTTGTGGGAGAAGGCAAGTGATTACCTTTGCATCACTTTTTTGTTCTGGGATGGTTCATTGTTTTTGTTTCCTCTCCCCTTTGCTTATTAATATATCCTTATAGCAACGCACAAGTTTTCTTGCTCTTCCTATTCTCGCTGCTGTCCCACTGGAGAGGAGTGGGGGAGTGAGTGGCAATGTGGATGCTTAGCTGTTGACCCAGGATCAATCCATCACAAATATGTTTTTCTTGTAAGGATCGAGGAATTTAGAATTTTGAGTTTCAGTCTTGGAAAGACATATTCCCTTGTGATGCATCTTGCTGTCATATATATTTAGTATGCACAGCACTCCATTATTACTGGATCTTTTTCCTGTTTGTTGTAAACTATCTAAAGGAAGATAAAATCGTTCCATAAAACCTGTCACCATCCCATGATACTTTAGTTCTACTAAATGCTCCTTGCTTGTTTTGGTAAACCAACAAGAATATCTCTACTAGCATTAAAGAAATACCACCTTGAAATTAACTGGGGATGAGGTGTTACCCATGTTCTTACTAAAGGTGTTTATTTCACCTGAGGGATACCAGATGGCTTTTACCCGATTCTCTCCTCTGAAATACAAGTCCATATTGCTGCTATCCCACTCGTATCCCTTCTTTTGCAGTTCCCCATGTTTGTGTAAGCATACGTTCCAACATTTGTCTTCGTAATTGCTCTCTAAAATCAAGTGTCTGCTTTGCATTAAATGCAACGTACAAACAATTACAGGTATAAATGGTTACATCAGTCTAGATAACAATCCTCCTTTCAACCATATCTACACATCTCTGCTTACTTTCACATTTCAACCATCAGTCTAAAGTCATTCAAGTGAGTCCATGATGATTCCCCACTGACTATTTTGCTAATTTTGCCATTCTCAGTATTTACTTGGACCCTGTCTACTTACACTGGTAGACAGCATGCCTGCTTTTCCAATATTAAATGAGTCTGTGAGTCTATATATCATCCTTGCAACTTCTTGTCTCTCTCACATACTTTGTCATAACTTTATTTTGTTACAATGCTTCATTATATATTATTGTCTAAGTTATCTCAGATAGTCTGGAGAAAGTGCACTGGCACCAGAACAGCCAGGTTACTTCTTAAGTTTGTGTTGTTGAAGTATTTGAACTTCCTTCTAAAATGTCGCATACACAGCTGTGTGCCTTCAGCTACATGGACTTTAAGAAAGGAATTTTCCCCTACTCCCTACCTGAATTAAATTCAGAGAGATCTGTAGCATTCTTTCGTCAAATTTGTCTATACCACTTTGGCTTTTGACATTCCCTTATAACTATGCAAAAGATTATGGCTTTGGATAGGGTAGTAAAGCCTGAATAGTTATTTTTCTATCCACTCACAGGTAATGCACACTCCGCTTTCTTCATCCTCTGAAATTCTTGCAGTTGGCTACAGCAGACTTAGCATAGTTCTGTTACTAAAAACATTCCCAGACTGATCATTTTAATATATAGTATTGTGTTTACTATATATAGTATGTGTAAATCCAACTACTTTGCTGTTCTGATGTGTTAAGTTGCTGTCAGCTGGTCTGGATGGCCCCTATGACCTCGTTCACTTTTCTTCTTCATCGTATTAAAGATTAATTTCTATTTTTAGCATTCTTTTTCTGGTAGTGTAAATAAGCCTCAACTTCCAGATAACCTTAGGAAGTACAAGAAGATTGACTGTTGTAAGGTTGAGCAGAGCCTGATACGTTACTGAAGGACATCTTTTTGTTACTTTTGTTACTCAGTCTTTTTGACCATTTTTCAATTAGGAACGTTGTGTGGCTGGAGTTGTCTGTTAGACTGTAGTATACTTTCAATGTGGTTTCTATCAAATCTAGCCTAATCTAATCAGTTAGGCTATATACACTGTGGTTAAACTATGTACTTTACGAGTTTTCCAGCAACTTTGGCAAGAAAGGGCATACTTTTAGCTCTTGTGTCATGAGATGGCCAGGAATACCTGTATATGTCCATTATTCTTTTTTCATTATAAAACAAGGAGTTACCTTTGACTTCTCTTTTCACTTGACTTTTCATTTTATTTTCACCCTGGAATTCTTAAGACTGGTGACTTAATGACACAAGAGTGTATTCTTCATGTATTTTAGATTGTGTCAGCATCATAATTATTAACAGAATCAAGAGAGAATGGGATAGATTTTTTTCCTTCCCTATACATGAAGAAGAATGAATGAAAATATTGCAGAGTGGGACTGTGATGTGTGTTTGTCCATCACAAAACAAAACAAAAAAAATCCCTCAGAATATTTCAAAGGAAAGGTAAGAAATATCGTAGATGTCCTTCCTCTTCTCAATGCAGGATCCTTCCAGTTATATCTTCAGAAGGTATGAACGTGGAAGAAAAACTAGCAAAAACGTTTTTAATTAGTGTATTTGAAATTGTTGAAATATTTTAGGCTATCTGAATATTTCTGTGCAGCATGCTGGTTAGTTGTTTTGATTAGTTATTAATTCAATAAGTTTTTTATTCACTTGCCTTTATAATATAGCACCACTGCTATCATTCTACACATCTTACCATTCGTCAGTGCCATTTTTCTCTGTAATACGTAAGGCAATATGTACAGTGAGAACCCTGTTCCTGTGAATACTCTTAATTGGCAGCTGGTAATGGAAACATTTTTTGACTGTTAACTAAGGATAGAGTTGATCCTTAGTTGTGTAGTATGTTTAACAGAGATCAGTTAACAGTTAACAGTTAACAGTTTAACAGATCCGTTAGTCTTTCTCACTCAAAGGAATTTGTAATTCATGGCATAGGTAGAGGTGTTTTTATTTTTAGGATAGAAAAGTAAAGATAAGTAGTCTTACAGAAGATGGAGAGTGTAGTGCATTCATTTATAGTCTTTCATTTTTATTACAGAATGTCTAAATTCTTATCTGTAAAAAGGGGTAGGTATTTTCAGTCCTTACAGCAGATACTGACAGTACTATATAATTTTTATTTGCTTTATTAATTCAAGGTTTAAGTTAAGATGCAATAGCTATAAGCTCTTGAACATTAAGAGACTGAAAAATTTCACCAAGTTATTTGGAAGATTAAAATTAAATTAAAGAAATGAGTGGACTGAAAGTAATTCAGGCCCAGTAGCTATGAGCCCATGTAGTTGTGATCCCAATTACAAAGCAGCTTAATTAGAGTGAGGTTTTAAGTCTTGGTTTTCTGGCCATTGAAATCACATTGTGTGATTTTTTTTAAAATGGGTTAGTTTTGGTTGGTTGATTTTTTGTTTTTTAATTGGCTCACAGGTTTCCTAACGTTCTTTCTGAAGGGTTCTATTTTCCATTTTAACATTTCTGTGTGTTAAAAAAATGTCTGTAATTGGATAAATAAATTGGAAAGTAAGAAATGGTATAAACCATTCTGAGCAGATTATAGGAATTAAACATAATCTCTTGAGTAACAGAAACTGAGTACTTGCTTCCAGTTTTCAGTAGCGATTATGTTAAACATGCGTGTAAGAATAATGAATGTGTACCTGAAAGACATCACAATCAAACTGGTTTGGAACAATAGGGTGGGAGACAGTGACAGAGATTAACATCTAATAAATGGTAAAATGAAAAGGAAAGTATAGGTTTGGAGGGATATTATTAGTAGGGTGCCTTAAGGGCTATGATGCAGAAAATAGTACACTAAATAAAATCATTGGTGACGCGGAAGCAACATCGTCAATCCAGAAGAGGAGCAGTAGATTATGAAAAGATTGAACTATTGGAAATGGGATGCAACACAGTAATACAAAATGCAGGGGGATGGCACGAGAATTGTTACTACAACAGAAAAAACTAAGAAACAGTTTTCCATGGGAGCCTAGTGGAGCCTCTTTGTAGATGACAACAGAGGAAGGCAAAGACTGGGTCCAGCACTGTCCTGCAGACTTACAGAGGAAAAATAAATATTTTAGAGTATTGCAGGAGAAACACTTACCAGAAGTAAGAAACAGTAAAACCATTATACAAACACTACTTAGGTGCCATCTAGAACCTAGCATTCTGGTTATTCAAATTAAAACATAAAATTTTCTATTGGTAATTTTCTCTCTTCTCAAAAAAAAAAAAAATATTGTACTGTCACTTATTGTTCCCATTTTGCTGTAGTGTTTTAGGATTCGGCAACTGAAGTTTTGTTTCACACTTCAGGATTTTTGACTTTTTTTTTTCCATTCTGCATTAAGTTGGAGAGTGACATTAATTTTCAAAGGCTTTTAGACCTGATAGCCTTGTAATAAAATTGATATTTTTTTGGTGTGGGAAATGTTTTGTGATACCTATCATGCATACTGATTTTTTGACTATAGTACTTATAGACTAAGTACTAAAACTAGCCTGACATCTGCCTCTATGGGAATCCATTCTGTAACATTTGTTCTGATTTTGTTGATCTTTGGAGCACTCCAGAAAACACTTTATAATGTCTTTAGGAATATGAGGCACAGGACAATATATTGGTTTTCTCTACATTGTTCAGGTGCTGTGTAAAAGAATAAGCAGTAAAGTCAGTGGATATATAAAAAAAAGAACAAACAAAAAACCAAAACAAAAACATGTACAGGACTTCCTGAAGACTGCTATGTATGATTTTCTTTAAAAGCATGAATAAAATAAATGTTTCCAATACAATTGTCACAATTCCGCTCAAGCAGCAAGACATGCTGGAAATCACTTGTAAGAGATCAGGTAAATTCAGGCTACAGAATAAGATCTGCTCAACAGGATGTAAAAAGAGAGAGAAGTGATCAGGCATTCTGCAGATCTCTCCACAATAAGAGACTGACCTACCCTTGGCTAGAATAAGCTGCTAAATCAGACAAAAATCAAGGCATAGGCAGGAAAAAGGTGGGCAGGAGCTATGCCACAGTTAGAATAAAAAAAAAACAACACTGAATATTGATTCTTGGAGATTGGGAGCACTTTAGAACCTGTTACTTCTATGAGAAGTGACGTAAAATGTTTTGGCCAGAAATTAGACATATGCAGTATACTTGCAGGATAAAGGTGTATCAAAAATCAGTGACATGAAAACTAAGGAAGTTGCTATTTCTTTTTGCTCTAGGGCAATATATTCACATGCTTAACGACATCATTTTGCTTTTGTTCAGTAGTGTGAAGGTGACATGAAGACAGTGAGCTGGTTTGTTTCTTGGAGCTTCATCCTCATGATATTTAGCTTCTGATTTTGAAACCTTTACTGCAACTAAGTGCACAGGTGAAAATGAAGCACTTTCATTCTTTTCAGGATGCGTGTATTCAGGAACCATTCCTGCTTTCCCCCATAGAAGATGAGTTGCTCTGGAAAACTGATGTGACACCTCTTCACTGTTTGTTCTAGTAGACAGCATCCCTTAGAAGACAGAATGGTGGATCATATCATGGCAAATTGCCAGCAAGCAGAAGAAAAGGCAACAGAAATCCTGTCCCCCAAAAAAGATAACAGATTATTACTCTCAGGGAATTATTCATATTAGTATTGAGTTAAATAAATGTAACTTTTTGTTTGTTTCTGTAGAAATTGAGACTTATTTTGTCTTGTCTTCTAGTTGCTGACAGAAATATTAAATTCTAATCCACCAGGATTAGCTCAGCAAGACTCTACCCCTAGGTGTCTTCAACAAATGCCTCAGGATGAATAGCCTTGAGTTTCTTCAGCAGACCTACCTGCTCCTGACTAATTTTAACACCAAAACAAAAAAAATTCTGGAGCCAGCTGAAAATTTTGATATCTATGATGCTCATTTCTTAGGTGTATCGCTGTTATATTACAAAATATTTATATGTTCCAGAAATACATATTTCAGAGGGATGTTATGGGAAAAAACTGATTTGCATTGTGTTATCTTCTCAATAATAATAATAATTATCAAGCTATATTGGTTTTCGTTCCCGAAGCAGAGGGTATTCAGACTTCAAAGAAATCCATCACATTACTATGTGAAAGTCAAGCACATGGACATCTGTTTTACCTTAATTTAATAGACAGTATAAATTGCATATTTAAATCATATGGAGAATGGAACATCTTGAAGAAGTAATATTTTGTATATAATTTAAATATAAAGACACTACTGATCTTTGTAGTCATGATAGGGATTTGATGTGAATTATAGACTTTTCTAATGTCAGAAGACTTACAGAGCTTGAACCTGAACTGGCATTACAGTGGCAGGCAGCCCAATAATTATTATCTGAATGTAGATTTTTTTAGCCATTTTATGTGTGTCAAAAAATTCCTAGAAACTCTCATGTATTATGTTGGAGACCGAAAACAGTGACGTATCAAATCCGCTTTCAAGATGACGTTAAGGTAAATCCAGCCTTCCTGGATGATTTATTATTTAAAATTTAAACTTCTTTCACACACTTCCTTTGTGCTTAAGAAGCAATTAGAAAATATCATGCATCTTTATTATCCTAGTGATTAAAATAGATTGTAAATATTATACTTGCATGAAGACTTCAAAAATACAGCTGAAGGACTTTTAGCCTTAATAATAATTATTTACCAATGCATTCTATAAGAACATGAAACCAATCTTTTTTGATTTGCTAATTTGTATTTATTAATATTTTTGTACTTTCAGAGTAGAGTTAACATGTGACATGCTCTAAATCTAAAATGACATCTTAACTTAAGGCAAAACGACATCTTAACTTAAGGCAAAATGACATTACAACTAAATTCTGTGGGACCATTCACAGCCTTATAATCTTTGTGGGATTGGAATTTAATGGATGAGAATAATCTCACCTGACTGTAGACATCTAATAGTCATTCACCTATGAATGTGCTAAATCCCTCAATTCATCTTAGAATCAATAGACAGAAATAAGCATTCCTCCAGGGAACGATCCACCTCACCTATGTAGTGCACCTGCTTATGGTAAAAATAAATAGTACCTTAGTTTATTATGACTCTCTTATAGAATCATTGAATAATTCAGGCTGGAAAGGATCCTGGAAGTCACCTAGTCCAGCTCTTTACTCAAAACATGTCTAATGAGATCATATTGCTCGGGGCCATCTCTTGTTAATTCCTAAACACTTCTCCAGGTTGACAACCTGTGCCAGTATTTGATCACCTTCCTGGGGGGAGAAAATATATTCTAATGTTGAACTGAAATTTGCGAAATTCCAGCTTCAGTCTACTAACAGTCATCCTTATATTTAGGCAACAGAGCTTCATATGCTTGAATGGGATGAAATCCATCTCACTGGAATTACCACTAACTGATAGTTGTCCTGAAATTATAAGACACATATTAATAAGTATGTTTACACCGTGTTCTCCAGCCCACACAGTGACTGGTCCTGCTAGACATCCTGCACTCAAGAAAGGACAGTAGTACACTGATAATGTATACAGCTTTCAGTCATTCAAGCTGCTCTTATTTCCCTGCAAGACTCCTCCACCTCTTTTTCCCATAAAAATAAAGCATGCTGAGATTGTAATTCTTCAGATTTTTCTGTCTGAAGTAAAGCCAAATATCTCACACCTGCATCCTGCTGTCTTTTGTCTTTCAACTGGGGATATTACCCTTGTTCTTTCTTCTCAGCAGTGCCAATGTAAGTACTTGTGTGACTTCATGGGGAACAAGATAATAGGTCTCATGAAGACTAAAAGTGTTCCTTCTCACACTGTCCTTTTCTTCTGCACAAGTTATTGCAAATCTAGTGGAATACTGTTGCTTCTTCTGCTACATCAGTTAAGAAAATACTTGCAGGAGCACAATGTCTGTGTTACTTCAGTTACCTTGCTTCATTACTCCAAGTTTAATACAAAATAAAACAAAGTTACAATAATAAAAGAAAAATGTTCACAAATAAGCCGCAAACATGAAATGCAGTCCGAGTTTATGTTTAATGCTTTGATATCTTTAACTATACAGTTTCTGTCAATACTCCAATTATATAGGCGAATTTGAATATATTTTAAGGTATGAGGCTATATGTAATTCACAATACCAACTGCTATTATTTTTAACACAGAATTTCAAAATCATTAAGTAATTCAGCTAATTCTTTTTGGGGAATTTCCATTTAGATGGACCCATAGTCTGAAAAAATTCAGACTATATAGAAATTCTAGCAAGAGGGTTAAATAGTACGATAAACAAACCAGTAGAAAATGCTGTAAGAAAAGCAATGAAAACTCAAGTCTGATATCAAAAAGTCACAGAAATGCGGAGGAACACTGATTTAGAACCTGGGAAGATGCAAAGCTTATCAAATATATCTGTCTGTATCAGCCTAGTAGTAAACCTCAGGTAAAATAGCTGCTGTCAGGCAAGCATCTAGGCTTTTTTTGAGGCAATATTTTACAGGAAAACATTCAGATAAGTGTAATGGAAAGATGGTTTCACATGACACAGATACTGAAAACCGTAAAATATATTTTGCTGAAATTCTTTGCCTAAAGTAAAGTAAAAATTCAGCTTTTCCCATTTCAGCTGGCTCTGAAAATAGTTTTTCTTTTAGAAAGATCTTTTTATTTAACACCTGTATGGTAAGTAACTGCTTGTATGGCAAAATATACTCTATTAATTAAAATTAATTGTTTAAAAGTGTTAATGTCAGGAAGAAAATGTAAGTGCATCTGTTATTCTGACAGCCATTGTCACAAAGACAGTGTTTATTTTACTAAAAGAAATTAACGTAGTAAACAAAACTCAAAAGAGACCAGAAATGCAGGTCCACATTTCACCGTGAAAGTAAGATAGAAAGAAAAAGACTGAGTATAGAAAACAGTGCCTCATGCTCCTTAGTGGAAATGTTTGCAGGAATTAAAGTTATAGATTAGGAGACGAGTCTGAAAATAATAAGAAAGTGAGATTAATTCGGCCCAAATTTCTGGAATTTGGGAAAAGCAAACATTCATTTCTGCTTCTAGTTGCAACAGCCAGTATGGTAACAGCAGGAGGAGAAGAAATGGGAATTTCCTCTGTGTTTCGAAATGGACTTGCAGTCTCAGAGGAAAAAAAATAAGCCACTACATGTCATCTTATTTTGTGGTGATGAGATGACTTCATAGTATCTTGAGACCCGTCAAACTTAGTATTTGTTATTAAATGGAAAGATTATCCTTGTCAGATCTCAGGAATAGGCACTTAGTTGTGCCTTTTATTTTTTCCTTTCTGTCTTTTGAGGATATTGGAGAAAGGCAAGGTATTTAAGCCTCTAGAATTTATTTTCTGTCTTGATGTCTTGCATTGTCTTGATGCTTGCAGTGGTGGCTTCATTTAAAACGAAACCAAAAACATCAGCATTCATTTTCTTAACCTTTTATTTTTAGTCTCAATATTTTCAGTGTTTACTTGTAGCCTTACATACACTATGCTTTTCCAGACCACAGTGTGATACATGTAACAATATGTTATGGGATCTGTAGAGGGAAGCTATTATAACTGAAGACAAGAAATAATCATAGTAAGTTTGAGAGCAAATTCACTATATTACTAGCACAGACTTTGTGGCTGGCATCTGTAAACTTTGAAAAACCCTTCCCTTTCTTTTCCCATTTCATTTAATTCAGTGAACTGCATTCTGGTAAAACTAGCTTTCTGCCTGACTCAGCAAAGTGGGGACAGTGGTGCCCCAAAGGTCTCAGTCCCTCATACGAGGCAGTGACCGTCTCCAGCACATGAGAAGCCTTGAATGAGGAAGAGTTCCTGGGGAAGTTATGTCCTGGTGTCAGTCAGCATGGGTAGGGGAACAGATCTGCAGGGAAAGGCTTGAGGATCTTGGTGGCCACCACATTGATCATGAGTCAGTTGTATGCACTGTCAGTGATGAAGGAAAGCCACATGTGGGGCTGCATCAGTAATAACGTGGTCAGCAGATCAAGGGAAATGACTGTTCTCCTCTACTTTATATTCTTGTGGCCACATCTGAAATACCTGCATCTCAAATACTGTGTCTAGTTTTGGTCTTCCTGTGGAGAAGAGATTTGTATTTTAAACCAGTTAGTAAGGATGCTGGACTAGAGGACCTGGAGAATGTCTCACACCGCATTTGATTCTGTGCAAATATCCTGTCAGTTAAGTGTTCAGATTGCTAGATGCATTTCTTTGAATCTTGATGACTGTCTTTTATAAATGGTCACCATATTTTAATAAAGTCAAGGACAAATGGAATTTCAGTTTAATTTGGCACTGTTGCCAGCACCATGTTTCAAATGACGAAAGACTGATTAATTTTTATAATAAAACTTCTTAATTTTTAATTTTGATTGTCTGTGTTGATTGCATTAGGTGTTTGCTGAGGGTGATCTGTGATCTTTTATCAGCCAATTGTATGACTTCGTGCCATTTGGATAAGGCATTCACCTTGCTTACCTTTATGGACCTATTGAAGCTATTAGTATCTAGGCACCCTGTGGATTCAGTGGAGAGCACATACTATTTCTTGGCTTCATTAGGTGCTCCGGATTGTCCTGTTTGACTAAGAGTTCTGTCATCTTATCTTTGATATTTGAATTTGATATCTAAGTTAGGCATTGTGAAAGGCTTCTCTTCATGGCCCCAAATTAAGTTAGTGTCCGCGTTCCGCTGTGTGTCAACACATAGAGGATGACAGATCTCCACTGTCTCAGTGGGTTGCTGAAGGGATCATACTGTAAGTCATTCCATTACAGCACTGTTGGAGTCTTTGTCAGAGCCGTATGTAAAAGGAACAGTAGGCTTGAGAGGTGATTATTTCACTCAGTTTACTTGAAGATGATAAAAGGATTTGTTTTGACCTTTTCTTTCTTTCTGAAGAGATGAAGCAGATTGACTGAAAATGAAAGTGACACAAAATTGTGCCATTGTCATCAGGTTTTCATAGTTACCATGATAATTCAATCATGAAAGAAAAACAAGGGAATCATCCAACATATATTTAGATCTTTAGACTAAAAGTGTTATTTTTGTTAACAGCGAGTGGAACACTTTACAATTCTTTTAATAGTATAACATATCAGTTAATGTATATATATTTATTACGATACTTTGTCTTGTTATATTTTACATTTTAAATATATGGATATTTTAAATTACCTTTTTTAACAAGTATTTAGAGTTCAGTATTCATGTTCATCAAACTCACTACGAATGACAAATGTTGGGTTAATAACTCCTGCAGTAAGTCATGAATGAATAACTGCCTGTTAACCTCTATGTGTCATTTTGAATGCTCATGTTGACATATTTCATAAATTAAGCAGTAGAGGAATTCACCTTAGATCAGGGAATCCCAGGAAACCCCAACAAATTCATAGAGCAATATTCTGCATTCAGTCTTCTAGGTTAATACCAAAAAGAAAGCAATATGGCATATAGGTATGAATATCTTAATTTGTAAATGTAGAAGGTAGCAGTTCTGTTTTCCAGACTATATACAAAACAAACATATGCACAATCACTCAGATAATTATAATGGTCTTTCACAAGAGTATGTGGCTAAAACCTAATTCTCATGACACTCACAGGCACTTAAATGATATTTTTATTTTTATGGGGTTTAGTTACTGAAACATTTTTAATTCAGACCAATGTACTTCAATGCCATTACTTAATGAACTTTTGATGTTCCTATTGGAAAATCTCATAGTTAAAAAGCATGTCCCGTGAGCATCTAAATGGGGGGGATTTTAGAGCTACATTCATAGTGCCTAGCTTACTGCAGATAGTAAGGAAAGTATCAACATTTGCGGAATAAAGTTGCTGTAAACACATAATAGAGTCATAAAAAATTAGTATAATGCAATTGCGCATCAGCATGTGTCAATGCTGTTTTCAGAAAGGGCCCTATATTTAATATTATTTAAAGAAACTAAGTACATTTTTCAAATTCCAGTGTCATAAAAGAGCTTAAAGAAAACATTACTTAGAATGTTATGTAGAAAAGTATAGGAATTCAATAAAGTAAAGATAGGGAAGGCAGGTTTTTTGCCTTATTCCTCCTTTTTTATTACATTCCTAGTACACGAAACCAAAATGCAATAAGGAAAATGGTCATTTTGGATTTAAAAATTTTTGTGTTTGCTCACAAAGATCTACTGCATACTTCCTGAATATACTAACTTAAGTTCAGTAATTATGAACATAATATGCATACTCAAGGGAAGTAAATGATCAGCAGATATATATGCTGGTACCGAGAAAATACTTACTGTATATGTTGCCCCTGGTACTGCCCATTATTATCCTTTTAGTTGCCTTTCTTTTGATTTGTAAAGGTAAGACTCAAAACTTGTCAAAAGGTGTAAAAATCACTTGAACACTGAGATATATTGGGCAGTTTCAGAAAACTGACGTATCTTCCTTTACGGATATATTTCTTCTTACTGCAGATCTAATGCATTTGAAGTGCTGGCACTCGATGGAGTTAGCACTGGGATACTTCAGTTTTATACAGCCCAGGAGAGTGCTGACTGGCTGAGAGCAATATCAACTAACATCAGTGATTTGACACTTCAAAATGTATGTTACTTTCTGCATATTTTCTTGTCTTTGCTATTGTAAAATTATTCCTAATTTTCCCAGAGTTGAAAATAATTCACATTTAAGATACGATATATAAAATGCATTTGTATGGGTAGGAAAACGAGAAAGAACAGGGAGAGCTGCCTGGTCAATCAAGACCATTAAGAAGTTTCCAAGACTTGCAATAGTAACATAGAACAGAGACTAGTAGAAAATGCGAGTGTGTTTATTATTTTAAAGACTTTTTAAGACAAAATATTTATCTTTCCTGGTCATTTCTGAGAGCTTTAAAGATGAACAAGAATTTTATTTTTTCATTTTTGTAATTAAAATATGCTTAAAATTAGTGTTTTCTGATTATGAAGTAGGCATATGGAAATCCTGTAGCTAGCTACATGTGACTTACAGAGGATTACTGGGAGATAATATTTTCACCTCTCTAAGTTATCTAGGAGTTGATTTATTTAAGGTCATATTATTCCATCTTTCTAGAAGTATAAAGATGCTTATGCTAGTTTGTTATTCCTGTAAATACATAGGTAGCATTGGCTATTGCAAGCAGAAATATTAAGTAATCTCTTATTATTTGAACAGCACATTATTATTCCAAGAACAAACAATGGAATGTATCATAAAATTAAGTAGGAAATTTAATCATGTACAGTATTGAAAATACAGTTCAGTCTTTTTGAAATGGTAGAAATTGATGTTGAAAACATAAGAGCACAACTGTCCCTGAAAGAACTGCCTATGCAGGTTTTTACTCTTTCTTTTTCATTGGATGTTTTCATACTGTAACTTGTTTTATAAGTTATGATTCGTAGCATGTCTTTAATTTGTACTTTGTTCTTCAGGTTAATTGTTGCTTAGTTCTTCAAATTATATTATTTAGAATTTGTATTGGATTTCAACATAAATCTTTGTTCCAAACAGATTATAAATTGAATTTATTTTTCTGGTGTTCCAAAGTTACTTGAAATCACATTCGATCACAGTAGTTCATTTATTACTTTAATTCTTTTTAAATATTCAATTGCTTAAGCAATGTCTGACAAAATCGAACCTTTTTGCTTCTGATGCATTCTTTATAAATATCATCTGTTCTCTAGTCTCTATTTAGTGATTTACCTCACTTACAGGGTATTACTATTTGATAATTCTAAGAAAGCAATGTAAATAATTCTTGAAATATCATAATACTTTCACTTACTAAAGAAATCCACTGAATAAAAGCCACTCTAAGTAGGTGAATAAGACTAAAAAGCAGCTATAAACGCAAGAAAGTCTTATATCTTCACTGTCTTGTCACCTGTTTGGCAGCAATATTTTCCTTTATATGAGTAATTGCATGGGTCTTGTCCATTGTCTATCACAATAGTGAGTTCTGTAAACAAAATAGTCCATCTGGTGTTCATATCTGGCTGTTTCGGGGAAAGATCTGAGAAGAAACCAGCTATGATCAATTCACTTTTTCTGTTCTTGGTGAGGTACACAGTAAACTCTATACAGAACATATGAGAAGCAAGTAAACTTTTTGATTCGAATTCATGCTGTACAGGTTTTGTCAGGAGTGCAGCCTGTGGTACAACTGGAAATGTCTGGTCAGAGCATTAATTTAATTACTGATCATGGAAGCAAGAAATGTAATAGTCAGCTAAAATCCATTTTATTGCAAGCCATTTGCTAAGATGCAGCCTGTGAGGCTGAAGTGCAGCTGAAGTGTGCAGTGAAAAGGCTGGAGAGCACTCCTTGCCCTTGGGCAGCCCGAGGACATGTTGTTTGACATCACAGTGCTTGGGGCAAGGTCTTTGGAGATTCTTGAAAATCCATTTTGAATCGTTTTATTACCCCACTATTATAATTTCACAAAATGATTCTTTTCTTATCATACTTCTGAAGTGGAAGTTAGGGAATGGATCTGTAATTCCTCAGAGCTGTTTCCTGTTTCTGCACTTCTGCACATCTATAGGGTGTCTCCTCATTCTCCAGGAGTACCTGAAGATGATCATAACTGATTCAGAGGTAATTCCTTATCTACTTACGGGTTAATTTCTTGAGTCTTTGCTGACTCTTACTTCAATTGCTTCTCCAAATATTTAAACTATTAATTTTCTATTCTATCTTATGCCATCATCTCTGTACATAAATTATTTGATAGATATGTAGTCGCAATGGACCTTCTTGCTGATCCTGTTGGCATAAAGAATATTAGCATTCTTACCGGACCTATTACTATTTAAGCATTACTTGTCATCATTCACTTTTTACTTCCACGCGTTTTTAGATTTTGTTTGTGCTGATACTTGTTTCTTGACTTCAGCAACTCTTCCTGCATCTAATTCATTCTTAATTCATCTGTGCCTATTTGTGCAACTTTTATATGCCTCCTTTGTTGTGCACATATCATTTTGAATAATTTCTTGTAGAGTTTTAATTCTTAAAGAGTTCCTGGTACAGATTGTTTTCTTACAGTGCATCGTATCTATCATATATCACTTTGCCCTACTATACTTTATTTTGCTATTTTATACTAATACAATCTTGTTCAGCAACTGGTTAAGTCTTTGTCAGATCTTCTGCTGATGCCAGGAGACAATCTGAATGTAGACAGTACAAAAACAGCTCTGCCACAATATGACACTTCTGCTAATGTCAGACTACTCTTTTGAAGTACTGAAACATCTAACTTCTAGGCAAAGGCAAACTCTCTGGGGATCAAGGGTAAAGGAGGAGTTGTCTTTCAGTAGCGAAGATGTGAGAAGTCATCACTCCATGAGGATGCTACTCCTGGATGTTAGCATATCTAGAAAGTATTGCTCGGTAAAGGAAAGATAATGATTCTGATACGAGCCTGGAGGGAGTTAGTTCTTATAAGACAGAGGAGCACGGGGAATACTGCAACATGGAGAAAGATGTAAGAATATCTCTTCAGCCCTCCTTAATGATGTGTATGTACCTTGTATGCTTAGCTTAGAAAAATCTAGTAACTGTCAGCTTTACCAGTGGTATAGATTACTTCTTTTCCTAAGGACCCTTGCCCCAAATTATTCATAAGTGTATTCATAGTCTTGTTTTTCATGTACTTTGCTACCAGTATGAAACTTCCCTATCATCTTCCTTTGTGATTCAATACCCAATCCTCTCAATATGCTCAGAGCTCTTCACATTTACCTTTGCCAGGAGGAAATACAGGTGAATCAGTACCTCACAGATATTTCTTCATACACCTCTTTTCTCACAGAAGCAGGTACAATTGAAGAAACTGAGAGGGAAAAGAGAACAGAAGCTGTCGGTGGAGCTGCTCTGATGAAACAAGACACACAGGAAACAATCTACATGTGCTTCTCAGTGCCCCTGTTCTTAATTTGTTCAACTAGAGGGTTGTTTGTAGGCTGAAGTGGCAATGCGGTGCTGGAGATGGGTTTTTTAGGAGAGAATTCTTTGGATTTTCAGTCTGTTTTGCACCATTATGATAGCAGACTATTAAATATATGCAGCTTTTCTCATGGATATTAATTATTTTCTTTGAAAAATAGTACTGACCATAAATGTAGTCATAGTCAGGAGAAACACTTAAAGGTAATGCTGCCAGTTCATTTACATTACAGAGACTTATTTCTTATATTTATAACTTTCTCAAGGTTTTATTTTTT
Organism: Neomorphus geoffroyi; assembly: GCA_033558235.1. Taxonomy (NCBI): domain Eukaryota; kingdom Metazoa; phylum Chordata; class Aves; order Cuculiformes; family Neomorphidae; genus Neomorphus; species Neomorphus geoffroyi. Next base: position 316,892 of record JAUMJM010000053.1, on the reverse strand, counting down.
TCTCCAGTATATTATAATGGTGTTAGTTTTTTAAAAAATATTCACAAATAAGTAAGTAGTTCATAAGCAGGCAAGAGAACAAGTTAAGATGCAGTTTTTCCACTTTAAACATTATTTATTATTTTTATAAATCATTTCAGACCTTCGCTGGAAGATGATAGAAACTTAAAATTTGGCTTCAAAACAGGGTTATTAATCCAGGTCATATTTATAACTTTGACAGCTTTTTTAATTGTATATGTCATAGTGTGTAAACCTTTTCTCTATGCCTTTATGTACACATATATCTAAGTGATACTGCATGTCACAGTGGAGTGAAATTTCTGTTTGAATAGGATAAGACTTATGAAATATGAGCTTTGAACATGCATATAAAAAAAAGAAAGAAGACTGAGGAAATCTTGAGGGGTTTGACAGAGCAGAATGTGGGGTACTTGTAGTCAGAAACAAAATCCTTGTGTATAGGAAGCAGTATAGGAATTTGACTGCCTCAATGATAATACAAATAATTCTATTCCCAGGGTGAAAATATATGATAATATTTCTTTGCTGCTGCTTTTGGTTTTGTTTTGTTTTTAAACTCTAAAATTTCCATTTGAAAGTACCACAGTTCAAACCGCTGAGGTTGTAAAGGGAAGTCAGTAAGTGTAGGAATCACATTTAGCCAAGCAACAAGCAGTTTCATAGGATCCTCTTGTAAACAGGAAAATGAAAAAAAAAAATAGGTTGCTGTCAAGATCATTCTCTCTGCTGTCTGGGAAGAGAATGTGGGTATATTAAATGTATAACTCCTTTTCCTTTTTTGGCTTACCTAACTGACATAAAACCCAACCCAGGAGGTATTTAGAGTTAGGTATATGGTTCTGAATCATTTCATCCTCATTCTGCTCCTGCTATGTATGCATTCATTTAGAATAGAGTATAGGAATTACAACTGCTTAGTATTTCCTCTTCCAAGTTGCCTGCTGGTTTTGCAGATCCAGGTTTTTGGTTTTAGTTAGTTCCCCTGCTGTCTCCAACTCCCATTACTGTACTGCAGTGCTGAAAGCTCATGCACTGCCAGCAAGGTGTAGCACATCCCATTTGTGTTCTTCTCTCTTTGCATCAGCCTTGGGGACATGTAGAGAACGTGTGGTACCAGGTGAAGAGGAGAGTGCATTCTCTCTCCTCAGCCCCGTGACACAGGAACAGGGATTTGAAGCTGGCAAATGTTGTTCCAATCGTCAAGAATGGCAGAGGGGATGACCCTGGTAACTACAGCCCTGTTGTTCTTACTTCAGTGCCTGGAAAGATTATGGAGATAATTATTCTGGGAGCTACTGGAAAACATCTGAAAGACAACACAGTCATTAGTCCCAGCCAGCGAGGGCTTATAAAGGGAAGGTCCTGCCTGACAAGCTTGATTTCCTTCTATAACAGGGTTACCCACCTATTCAACCAAGAAAAACCAGTTGATATACTCCTTCTGGACTTCACCAAGGCGTTTGATACTGTCTCTCATAGTATCCTTCTAAACAAAATGTCCAGCATATAACTGGATAAACATATAATGCAATGGGTAAACTATTGGCTGATGGATTGGGCTCAAAGGGTCATAATGAATGGGATTACATCGAGCTGGCGACCAGTTACTAGTGGGGTCCCACAGAGATCCATCTTGGGACCAGTGCTCTTTAATGTCTTCATAGATGATCTGGATGCAAGACTTGAATGTTTACTAAACAAGTTTGCCAATGACACAAAACTGAGGGAGCTGTTGACACTCTTGAGGGCAAAGAGACCCTACACAGGGTTCTGGACAAATTGGAGAACTGGGGAATCGCCAACTACATGAAGTTTAACAAGGGCAAGTGCTGGGTTTTGCATCTGGAACACAGCAACACTGTATATACATACAGTCTGGGGAGCGAGCGGCTGGAGAGCAGCTCTGCAGAAAGAGACCTGACATGAGTCAAACGTGTGCCCTGGCAGCCAAGAGGGTCAACCGTGTCCTGGGGTGCATCAAGCACAGCATTGCCAGCCAGTCAAGGGAGGTGATTGTCCCGCTATACTCTGCACTTGTGTGACCCCACCTCGAGTATTGGGTGCCACAGTATAAAAAGGACATGAAACTACTGAAGAGTGTCCTGAGGAGGGCCACAAAGCTGCTGAAGGTTCTAAAGGGGAAATTGTATGGTAAGCAGCTGATGTTGCTTGATCTGTTCAGCCTGGAGAACAGGAGACTGAGGGGGGACCTCATAGCCATTTACTATTTCCTCTCAATGAAGGAGGAGGAGAAGCGGGCGCTGATCTCTTCTCTCTGGTGACTTGACAGAATGGCAGGAAGATGTGCCGGGGAGGTTTTGGTTGGATATTCGGAAAAGGTTCCTCACTTAGAAGGTGGTGGAGTAGTGGAACAGCTCCCCAGGGAAGCAGTAACAGCGCCAAGCCTGTCAGTATTCAAGAAGCATTTGGACAGTGCCCTCAGACACATGATGTGAGTGTTGGGGTTTTCCTGTGCAGGGGTAGGAAGTGGATTCAATGATCCTTGTGGGTCCCTTCCAACTCAGGTCATTCCATGATTCTATAATGTGATGCATGTGTCAGGGCTGCAGCCATCCCTGCTCTGAATAAGGAACAAGGTAAGGCTGTGCGGTGAATAGCTGTGGAGTCAAAGCATTCTTCCTTATTGCTCTTACCAATGGGAGGCTGGACGGGTTCCGAGGAGGCTCTTCACAGTAGTCTACCCGAATTCTGCAGAAAAGCTGCATGGCTAGTCTCACATACACGTTTTTCTGGGCACCTTGGAACACAATAAAATAAAAAATAGGATAACAAAATTTCTTGCTATCCTATGGGGAACTTAAGTAGTTTGACTGAACCAAAAAGGAGAGTGAAAGGAGACAGTATCCCTGCTAGCTCTGTTTATTTGCGCTGTTTGGATTGGAGCTGAATATGGGCAAGGTGTGACTGCATTCTTACTGAAGTTAAACTATTCCAGGTGCCTTTTCATTATGTTCTGCACAACTGGTCAGGATTATGACTATTTACTGAATCAAATTAGAGAGGTCAGCTTCCTTCCAACACTGGACAACGTAACCAATTTGTTTCATCGAAGTTACAGAGAGGGGTTCTTCAGTTCCCACTGATTTGTTACTGTCAAGGCCCTGAGGGTACCAAAAAGCTCTGCCACCTCTTCCTTCTCCGAAAATTCTCCAGGCCACTTCTGGCGTAGCACAGCCATGCAGTCTAGGGTCGGGCCGCTGTAAGCAGAGCTGTGAACAAGCACTGCGAGGAACCTTCCTGGAGTTCCTACCCTCTACTTGGCAACTGCGTGTCAGCTCTGGCTTCATCATTACTCCTCATCTGTGCTGTGGTGCTGGTGCCTGCAGGCAGTGACCAGCCTCTGTTGCAGTGGACCCTGTTCCTCCTCTGAGGTGGCAGGGGAGTGGTGGGGAGCATGGCAGGGCCTCTCCAGGCTTTTCCGATATGCTGCCCAAGGTCACAGCCAGGCCTGGCAGATGTCCCAGGCTCCCAGCAGGTCATAGAATCATAGAATCACTAGGTTGGAAGAGACCTCTGAGATCACTGAGTCCAACCGTGCCTGTCTCTTTACTAAACCATGTCCCTAAGGAACTCATCCACCCCTTTTGTAATCACTTTCAGGGATGGTGACTCCACCACCTCCCTGCACAGCCTGTTCCAATCTCTGACCACCCTTTCAGTAAAGAAATTCTTCCTAATGTCCAGTCTAAACCTCCCCTGGCGCAACTTGCAGCCATTTCTTCTCGTCCTATCACTTGTGACTTGTGAGAAGAGACCAGCACCCACCCCGTCACAACCTCCTTTCAGGCAGTTGTAGACAGTGATGAGGTCTCCTCTCAGCCTCCTCTTCTCTAAGCTAAACAACCCCAACTCCCTCAGTGGCTCCTCATATTCTCCAGCCCCTCACCAGCCTCGTTGCCCTTCTCTGGACGCGCTCCAGCCCCTCAATGTCCTTCCTGTAGTGAGGGGCCCAAAACTGAACCCAGCACTCGAGGTGCGGCCTCACCAGTGCTGAGTACAGGGGCACAATCACCTCCCTGCTCCTGCTGGCCACGCTGTGTCTGATACAGGCCAAGATGCCATTGGCCCTCTTGGCCACCTGGGCACACTGCTGGCTCATGTTCAGCCGCTGTCAACCAACACCCCCAAGTCCTTCTCTGCCAGGCCTGGCCACCTCATCCCCAGAGCCTCAGTCACTCCCATGCTGTCTGACCCACCAGCATACCTGCACTCACTGACCACACAATTCAATTCAAATGGGCTGCAAAAGTGAACAAATGGGGGAGAAGGAGCCCTGATGGACCATGATGAGAAAGAACTGACTTGTGAACTCCTGCAGCCCTGAGCTTTGGTACCACCTTGTGTCCATGCAGTCAAGGCTCCCACTGTCATCCTGTACTCCTCCACATTGCGTTTTGTCCTAGGCTAATTTTGTTTACAATCATGGGTAAATCCTTCTATGCCAAATAATGGCTTTTTATTGCCATCTGTTAGCTACTGCGTGTGCATATATGTACTTTGTCAATGTATATGTGTTTACCTGCACCTTTTATATATGTGTGTATCCTTGCATCTCACAGCTGTACTTTGCTAAAACCAAATAGTCTCATGGTCCTTAGAGGTTTATGTTGTGGCAAAACTGTAATAAAGCTCTGGACAGTCCAAGACAAGTCCAGACAAACACGGGCACATCCTGAGCCCTGTGTCATTAGAATAACACAAAGCCTGTTGGCCTTTTAGAGGTGTGCTGGCTCTGACCAGCTCAGATAACTTTCTTCATAGCACACCAGTGTTTCGGCGGTTGCCTAACAGTGATTGCGCAGCATCAAGACTTTGACTTTTTCTCACTCTGACACCCCACCCTTCTCCAGCATGAGCTGGGCAAGGAGTTGGGAAGGGAAACAGCTGTAACAGCTGACCCAAACTCTCCAAGGAGATATTCCATACTATGTAACACTGCGCTCAGCAGTAGAACTGATAAAGTGGACAAAGAAGGTGGAGGTTTGTCTTCCAAGGTGGCAATTGTTTAGAGGCTGGTTGGGCATCAGTCTTCTTGTGGGAGGCAGGGAGTGATTGCTTTTTTATCACTCTTGTTCTCCTGTTTCCTTAACTTATTAAGCTCTTTTTATCTTGACCCATGAGTTTTCTTGCTTTTGCTCTTCCTATATTCTCACCCTTCCTGCTTTGGGAGGAAGGGAGTGGGTGGCTGTGTAGGTGCTCAACTGTTGGCCAGAGTCAGCCCACCACAGTGGGCAATGGCATTACTGTATTTACTGAGCTACATGGCTGCAGACGTGCTCTGCTCCCAAAAATTATCCACAGATTTCATCTTAGAAATCTGGTATTGCCAGGATACAAGTAACAGCCCTGTATTTCTTCTGCTCTTTTGAAGTGGCAATTGCAGTTTTTCCTGTGCATAGCTGTAGCTTTTGGTCTTCTATTACAAGTCTTTCATTCTTTACAAAACAGGAGTTTTGATGACAAAATCCTTTGGAAGTACTCATCAAATGTAGGACACTTTGTAGCTTATATCCTCGCATATAGAGGAGTCTCTCTTTCCAGTCATTTAATCTTTTTTCTGTCTAGATTCCATATTGTTACTACAATTACTAATATTGCACTTTAAAGAAGGAATTATCCATTAGGGTTTGTCCACCACTCATCTATGCAAACTCTGACTGCTAAAAAAAAGCCAAAATCAGCAAAACTCTTCATCATCTGAACAGAGAGGAAAAAGAAAGATATGTAACTTCATCTTGAAGAGTAAACTAAAAGGAAAGCCTAGACAATCTTTAAACAGGTTTACGCTCTGTGGCCTTCATTTCACAAGTACTTATTCACGTGCTTCATTTATAGATCTGCTTAAGCAATTTTTTAACTAAGACCTAAATGAGGTGTCTAAAGTATAATATTTTCTCTCAGAATGGTAAAGTAAAATTCATAAATGCAAATCCTTATGAAAGATGTAATGAAAACTCTGACAAAAAGTTTCCTGTCTTTTGAGTGTTGTAAATTTAATCTAATAGTAAGAAACCTAGTATTTATGCACTGAATTATTTAATTTTTTCTAAATACAATTTGGAAGTATTAATACAGTATTCAATATCTACATCGATACTTATTACATTACAGAAAGTCTTCAGCATGTTAATAACTCTGAATTCTTCTGTCTCTCTTTCATAGATGAAAATGGCAAATAAATGCTGTTCTCCCTCAGACCAGGTAAGACTTTCATTATATAATCCATATTTTGAAATTCTTGTCATTGCATTAAGTTGCAAAATTTGTAGAGCTTACATACACGTTTAGTTAGCTTTAAAATTCTAAGTAATTAAGTAACTGAATTTTATATGGTTTGAAGTTCTGAAATTACCTACTTAATACTGTAGATTCTTATTAATCCATGGTAATGAGTAGACTCCTCTGTTATAGACCTAAAAAGTGGATTAGATTGAGCCATGAAATAAATGAGCGGGGGATAGTGGGACTCACAACCAGTTCTTGGAAAGAGTAGCGTATATTTGCATACAATATTGCAGCAGTGAGTGTGGCAAGTTAACTCTTTTATTTACATCACAGATAGTGCACAGATAGCCAAGGAATATATTACAAATCCAATCAGTTTGCCTGTGTCATACTATGCAGACTATGTTTGCCCTGACTGCCTGTCTGGGACTTTTGAAGCTCAGGAACGATGACTTATTTCTTATGCTCTGATATTGCTTGTAACAGTGCAAAGATTTTTTTTCTTTTACTTCGTAAAATATAATGGTAGCATTTTCAAGGCTAATTCTGTAATTCTGGGAAGTACTTTGAAGCGTTTATTATAGGTCTAATGTGTTTCATATATATGTGCTTTCATTCCACCAGTGTGGCATTGAATCATTACTCAGGAACAAAGAGCCCAATCCCTGCTGTTTCCAAAAATGTTTGGTTTGCAGATTATAAAAGTGAAAATTAGGCAAGATGTCTTTACTGTAGAAATTTATTATGGAATTTTATTACGCAAGTCAAAGACTGGGTAAAAAAAAATCTTCATAGCAGAATCAAATAAATATTTATTAGTTTGACAGCATGTATATTGTTTCATATGTCACCATTTGGTCATCTTATTCATAAAATATATTTGGACATTTATAAGCTCTTCTAGAAGTTATTAAAAATATTTAACCATAGATATTCTTTTACAGAAGAAACTATTTTCTTCTATTGGGGACAATACTTTGAAAAAAACCTCTACAGTCTTTAATTTTATGCATAGAAGATAATCAAGTTACTTCCAACACCAAAATAAATACCTATTCTGAATAAGAAGGGAGCATTTAATTACTCTCTTTGCCATAGCTTTTAATTATTAAATAAATTGATATGAAAAGAGATTATTTTGAATGTCAAAGGGAAAAGTATTGAATTTGGATATCTTTTTTTGGATGGACTTTAAGTACTTTAGTAACTAATAAAAGTCCATTCATTTCAGTTTGTCCATACATATAGGGTTTAGCTGAAAAAAAGGAAGACATATTCTTCCTCCATTTCTAAAAAATATTTTGGACAGTCATACAACCTGTGACTTGCTATCTAATTTGATATCCTAATTAAACAGTCTGATCTGCCTAGACTGCCTAGATAGTCAGTGCAGAAAATTATTCTGTTCCAGAGAGTTGTTCAAATGGGGAACTCGATATCAGTGGTTTAAATAATCCTTTATAGGAGCCTTTTGTTCTGTCTTGACTATACTGAGATTCCAAGAGTTACCTCTTAGCATACTACCTAAAGTAGGTACCTAAAGCTAGGCAGTACAAATCTATCCCAGTTTTTCTATTCCAAATGTGAAAAGAAGGGAAGATGCAATTAGGACCTTAATTTCAGTAGCTGAAAATGTAAGATGGGACTGACAGCAACAAATATTGGATTGTTCTTTGCCAAAACCAGAGAAAAATAACATATATAATTAATTTGGGCAGATCAAGTAAATGAAACTAGCAAAAAATAGAATATTAAAGGAGCAAATGTTAAAAATTCAGACTTTAAGATGTCCTGTGAAAATCTGTTTTGAAAGCAAACAAATTGTTAATCTCTCACATATATATATCACAAAGGAATAAAATGAAACTTGGCAATGATAACTGAAAATAGAAGAGGACTTGATCTGCCTTATATTAATGGATCCTATTAATGTCAGTTATATAAAGTCTGTACAAACCTTAAGAGCTCTTGTTAATGCAATTGATTTAAAATTAAGAGAAATGGTAAATTTAAGAGATTGAAGGTCACTGGAAGAGCTGCCTTGAAGCAAAATTGGAGATAGGTACAAAGTTGTCTTTAATTTTGAGTATGGACATTCCTGAAGAATTAAACAGGTCGTTAGAGTTTCATTATTGTTCTGTGCCTTCTGTGAGTTATCTTCATTGCCTTTAGAGTCCAATTTAATCTTTCATAAAGGGACAAGGTTGGATCAGGATAGGTTTCATTCAGATTCTGTTTTTCATATGTCATTATCAAACTAAACCTGGATTTCTTCCCTGTCTTTCATATTGCCCCTAACTGGTTTTACTGGAAAATGGATCTCCAGAAAATGATGAGTTCCATAGGCATACAGCTAAACAAACTGGAAAGTGAACAGACTAAGATATTGGTCCCTAGTTCTAAACCAGCTGTATTTATGGGCCTCTTTACCAAAAGAAGATGTCAGACAAAAGAGTTTAGATTTTGCTCTATGTCTATGATTTGAAGTTAGAAAGAGGTAGTAGGAAAGATAGCAGTAGTTTTAATTATTCTGAATATATTTGTACTGTTATAATAAACAGTACCAGATCATGCAGCTAGTTGGCGTGGTCTGGCTACATCCACTCCTTTAAATTCTCTTCTCCCACCAAAGCAGAGTGTCTGCGTTTAAACTGCATGTTGGAAATTATTCCCACTAATGCTTAAATCCCAGCCTGTCCTTGGGAATTTTTTTGAGAGTCTTAGATATCCCAGGGCATGTCGTGCTAGTTTGTCCATGTCAAGGACTACAAGGTTTTAACAAATATGCAGGAATTACACAAATTTGAAAAGTTTTAAATAAGTACCACTGCTGAAGCTCTGGCTCTATGTATATATAACCTATGTAGAAGAAGCAGCACACAGCATCTGTCTGCTGGATGCTTTTAGAGTGCATTGGTGCTCCACAAGGAAAGAGAGGGATTCAGCCAGTTTGTATATTAATTTATTGAGTGTGGAGGATGTTTATACAGATGCCGTTCTCCAAAGACTAGAACTTTTGATTTTACTGATTTATTACAGTGCTTTAGAGACTTCAAAGCACTTGATTTGTGTTATCAGTAGGAAGTTAAATTCGGAACTCAGTTTTCAAAAGTATACACACTACTGGATTGTTCCATATGTTTTTTTAAACTAAATTAGTCCTTTCTCTCTCTGATTTTGTTTGCTAGGTGGTTTTTTATGTTTCTAAAACAAATGTGATAATTTTCTGTCCTCCACTAAAACAATGCACTTTTTTCTCAGTATAAAGAGGAAAATATTGATCAGATATTAAATAAGAGTATGTGTATTTTTTCTTATGATGCTGCAAGACAGATTTTCATTACTTCCTACAACATCTCTTCCCTTGGTTTTTTTGATTCTTTGCTGTTACCAAAAATTACCCTCTAAATGCATTAACAGGAAGAAGACAAAGGAAAATGTTTGTCTTCTACTTAACATGTCAGAGATAAGCCTTCACTAAAAACGGTCAACTTCGAAAAATGGTTATTGCAAATAATACTAGCAAAACCCCTGAAAAAATCACAGATTACAATACAAAGGGAAGTTTTGGTGGTTTGTATGCTTTTAATGCCTGGTGATATTTCAAAATTGGTGAAAGTACTCTCAGAGCTATTATCAGGATATTTCAGGGAATTTGTGTCGGCCAGGTGACACATCAAAAGACTAGGAAATAACAGACATCATGACTGTTAATGGAAAAAGAAAGAGAAGTTGAGAATTAGAGACTAGTCAATGTAACTTTGAAATAAATAAACAAATTATTTTTATGCAGCTGCAAGATAAAAAATGATCGCCCTGAAGGATTTGTCAAGAATGAATAGTGACAATCAATCTGATTTCCTCCTGTGACAGTATAACACATTTCGTGGATGAGTGACAGGTGGTTGTTGCAATGTATCTGGATTCCAGTAAAGTTTATCACATTTCTTGGCATTGCAATATTTGAAACAAGTATTATACAGGTTTGATTGTATAGACTCTGTTGAATAATCCATTAAAAGATATAAATGGTTCACTTTCAAAGCTGACATATTGTCTAGAAGTCCTGAGAAGTTCTATCCTGGATCCAGTTCCCTTGAATACTTCCTTTATGGTGCATTAGCAAAAGTAAACCTACTAGTTTTGCAGACATGAAGCTTTAAAATACAGTGTTAGACATATGAATGATCTTGACATATTGAAGAATGACTCTGAAAACCAGGGTGGAAGCCAATTAGGGTACGGCACATAGGCAGACATAATCAAGTATGTGTAAGAGACCATGGGAAACAACTGGAGAAGTTGTTGCTGGAAAATACTTGAGAAGTATCTGGGCATGTAAATTCTTTTACAGACATGTGGTCCATCTTCCATTACTTTACTAGCACTTGGGAAGGTAAGAGACCTTGGGCTTTGCGCCCCCAGAGGCAGGTCAAAATACACAGAGGCAATGCAATGCAAGGTTAGAAAAAGGACTTTTATTACCTTGCAATCAACCCGGAGCTCCCCAACGACAACCAAGTGGATGTTCACAGCAATCGGGATATGTTCATGGCTTCACCGAGCTTGACCCATGGCGAGGAGCATAGGGTCTTTCTTATCTTAGCTTTTATGTGTTAGGTAGGTGCGTGATCGGCACATGCAAGCAATTGATTGGTCTAGTTACTCTTTGTGTATTCTTATGATTGGTGAACAGTGAAGCCAGATGCATTATATTGGTTACATTCTAGTTGCTGGCAAGAGAAAAATTAAAGTTAATTTTGCAGCATGTTTTGGTACAAGAGTGTGGGAAGCCTGAACAATGTGCATTGCCTAGAATCCTTATAATTCTTCTGCAATGGCCTATACATCCTGATGCCCCTGGCTGTAGGAGTCAGATAGATATGGTAAGAAAAGCAACAGGTTCATTGTTATGATTTATTATAATGGTTTATTATTACATCAGCCAATGGCAGTCAGGTACAGGACTGATTAGGGGAGAAGCCCAAAAGCCCCATTCATACAGTTTACCTCATAGTCTTTTTTTTTGTGGTCCCCCCTCCCAAAGGAACCCACACATCTTCCTCTTTCTCCATTGGCCCTTATTTTTTCTGATTTTTACATGCTTATTTGGGTATTTCAGCCTTGATCTGTGACACCACTGCCACTGTCAGTAAGTGAGCACCTCTTTTATCATTATCGTTTGACATTCCTCACTCATTCTTCACTTACTTTTGATGTATTTCAGCTGCTGGTTTATCCTGTTATTGTTTTATTGGTATAGACACAGGCTTGAGATAGCCAACCAACTTCTGCCACTGCATTGTGTGCAATGTCCAACAGTTTCTGACATTGATGCTTTGTCAGTGCACTAAGTTTCCAAAAACATATTGATCAGAGGTTTTCCATGGCCTCTGTGGACATGTTGAAAAAAAAGACAGAGAAAGAAATATGAAAGAAATACACAAGAATGACAACTTTGGGCTCAGAGAATGACGTGAAAGAAGGAAGGAGTGATGCCACACAGTCTACGTACACTTGTTCATGGATTTTTGCTCTATCTATGAACCAAATATACTTTTTTTATTGTTCCAGTCTAAGGCACAAACAATTTGACTGTTTAAATATGAAGGGAAAAAAAAATCTTTAACTGTGGTTACAGCAAGAGCAAATCATGTTTGACATGAAAAATAAACATGGTCATCACTAGCAAAGATAATAAAATGCTAGAAATGATTCATGAGAGAAATTATGAAGTCTCCATTACTGGAGATCCTTAGGACATTAAGAAAGCATTTTTTAGAAACAAAGAAGAGATCATGACTACTGCATTTTTGAGAAGGAAATGTACTAAGTTTTTCAGAAGTCTCATTTCTACTCTCTTTTTTAAAGTTATACGATCCTAATTCTGAATAACAACCTTCTTGAATACAAGCGTTTTCCCATTGTTCCTTATAGTAGAACTGCTGCCCCAGGTATGCCAAGAACATATTTGCTTGGCTTCATGCTGCAGAATAAAAGAAACCCTGCACATACTTGTGTAAGATCAATTTGTCTTTTTTTTTTTTTTTTCACTTTCTCAGAAACAAAAATGTTTTAAAAATATATCATATAATAATAAAATTACTTTCTCCTTATTGATAGTCTGGAAAAGTTAAATTCTTGTAGACTGTAGTTTTTACAAATTACACCTGTAGAAAAGGAGCAGGACTACGTTTCTGAAAGCATAAAAGAACACATAGAGATAGAATGGAAATCTAGAATTGAAATCTTCTTTGGTAATTGTTTTAATTTTATTTATATGGGAAGTCAGTTATGCAATTACTAATGAAGTCATCTTGGTCTGCTTCAGAGGTCTTTTTCTGGGGCTGCAGGTTTCTACTGAAAGCAACTGAAGATAATGGAAGAAGTACCACTTTAAAGCACTTAAACTTGTTAAACCTTAATCAGTAAGCTCATACATAGCGCCTCTATAAGGCAAATAACTATTACTACTGTAATGATTTTAAAGAGAGGGAAGCTAAACAAAAAAGTCAAAATATTTGCCAAACTCAACAAAACCAGTCTATGCGTAAAATAATTCTGAAAGCTCTGATTGCATTTTTTAATATATTTTATGATATCTCACTGGCAGTGAGTGACACCAGGCAATTCTGTCTTCAGTGAAGAATCATGGTCTTTGATTAAGCCGTCTTCCTGAGCTTTCCTTAGTTATTAAAATACTAACAAAAACAATAGTAACTCTTATTTAGTTTGTTGTTGTTCAAATATTTAAAAAAAATTAATGAATATTATGTATTCTCATTTTCTTTGTGAATTTCTGCCTTGTGAATTGTGAGAAAGATTTTAGAGAATATAATTTTTTGCACAGACATCTGTTCTTTGTAGCTTGCTTTTCACTGGTTGCTATTCCATTCAATATTATGGAACTGTAATTTCACTGGATTATTACTATGCGGTCAGGCCTTCTTCAGGATTATTCTCTAATTAAAATTATATTAATATATATTACTTCTAAACACAATTACTCTTTTATTGATTGAGAGATAACGTGTAGAAGGAAGCTCAGACTGAATTTTCAGACTGTTTTCTTCTTTAAGGATGATTTTGCAACAGCTGTAGCAAACAGCTGTAGTTTGGAAAGATTTCTTTTTTTTTTTTCATTTTACCAAACTGCAGAACAAACATTTTGAGTCTTTATTTGGTGAGGAGTGAGGAAGAGAATAGCTTGTTAGATATTTTTCATTGTTGTTGTACTTTTGCTGAGAACTAAAATTCATATATAAGACCACAAAAATCATGAGGGACCAGAGTTTCCCACTTTTCTGAAGTTTGATTAGTTCCTGCTGCACAAATAGTACTATTGATTTAGTATGATATAAGAACGCATAACCAGTAAGGCAACTGACTGGCACCTGTCTTCAGAAGTGAGTTTTGGGTTTAGGTCCTAACTTGAACAAGAGAAAACGTGAGTGATATCAACCCCAGTTTTCCCAGCCTCCTTGTTAGTCAAACAAAAAGAAGAAACAATTATCACTACCCGAAAGGATCCATATTGCAGATTTTGCACAGATATCCAATTCCTGGGAAGATCTGTGAATTCCGATACGTACCTGTATTCATAGTTCCCTTTGGGTTAGTACGGGCTTGTTGCTATTCGTCGTGTTCAAACTGTGCCCAACTTGGACTTAGGAATTTCGTTCTCTAGCTGAAGCACATAAAGTACTTACTTCAGTGTCATCGTTTCTCTGTAATTCCATCACGAAGCATTATATTTTGAATAGTAGCTATTCAGACATAACTGAATACAATTAGTGTACAATGGAAACCATTAATGTAATGCAAAACTTGTAGCATTCCAATTTTTTTTTTTTTTCAGTTAATCATCGTGTATGTGGAAGCACTGGGATTTTTTTTTGCGTCAATATCTGTACTTTTCAAAACACCCTACCACTTGATTTTTAAAAGACCAAAAAAATTACTTAAACAACCTCAAGATGTACTTCTCTCTGCTTTTTAAATTTTGCATTGTTCCATTGAGTTTTATGCTATGACACTGGTTCTTGACTTGCAGGCCAAGCTGGCGTCTGCTGTAGATTCTTAGCCTATTTTAATTACATAAGTGTACCCATCTGTTCCTGTTCTAACATTTCGTACATAAGAGGTCTACTTGATTTTCTTTCTTCATTTCCCTCTGGAGTGTTTTGCGTCTTTTACTTTTTTGTAACTATTTAACTAAAAGTACCATATACAAAATGTACCGGTTGCTTTATTAAATGTAACACATGTTGAGTTCACATTCATTGCTGCATCTAGATGGTTTATTGCTGTAGGAAAACAATAAGTGCAAATAAGAACTTTCATTTATCTGCTATGATTGGATTACATTTTGTTAGTGACCAGTTTTGTCTCCTCAAAATGAGTGCCATTGCTCATTTTGTTCCTACAGGAACTTTTGGGAAGTGTTTTAAGTGTAAGTTAGAAGCCTATGTGTGGATAGTTTTCCACAGAGTTTCAAATAGAAGTCTCAAACTGATTATGCAGTATGGGAATAGTGATGAAGCGATGCTGAGCATGGGACTATTTGTAGTGTAATGCCTTCTTAGCACTCCTTAAAATTTCAGATGGCAGGTTTCACTCCAAATAACAGAATGGTTTCTATCCCAGCATTAATATTCCCACCCATGCACTGAGACCATTTAAAATCTCAGTAGCCTATTTATGAACCACCAACACCTTCTTATGAAGTACCAACACTTAGTTGCTTTTGTTCCGTACAGACTTTTGTTTAACTGAATAATTATTCCTTTGCCATGTCTATGGTCTAAATGATCATTAAATAAACCATTCAATAAGAAATATGTGTGGAAAGGAATTAAAAAATATTTTAGATATTTTAATACCTCCTTAAAGGGTTTCATAATTTTATTATTTTTTCAATATATGCATAAATTAATTAAACACCAATTTTGATGAAGGAAATTCTTCTTTTAGAGAAGTTGGTTGAGTCATCATACCTGGAGGTGTTTAAAAGATGGGTAGATGACATACTCAGGGTAATGTTTTAGTAGTGGACGGGTACAGTTGGACTCGATGATCTCAAAGGTCTTTTCCAACCAAGGGCTTCTATGATTCTATTATTCTGTTTTCCTCCTTTATTTTTTTAAAAACTTCATGACTTTATAGGGAATTATAGATTTGGAATCCTCTTTTCTTTGCTTTTTCCCCTCCAAAATATTTTTCCTTGATTTTCTCCTCTTAATATAACTTTATAGTGTCCTTTCTTTTGTTCTTTTTATTTTAAATTCATGTTTTCTCTTTCTTTATTTTTTCTCTTAATAAATGTTTTTTTTCCTCCTAGAGTTCTTTTGCTTTGTCTTTTCTTTTGTCTTTTCCTCTTCCTCTTTCACATTCTTACCTTTTAGCTTCCCATTCTGTTTTCCTGAACCCATGCAAATTATTGATAGTAACGCAGCTGTAAACCCACTGAGCTCACCACTTCTTCCGGTAGCAGTCTTTCTTCAGCTACCTAGCCTAGCTATTGTTTCTTCCTCGAGAAAGTATCTTATTCAGAATTTCACATCTGGTGGAGCAATATGTATTTAAATCAACTCAACCCTTACTTTTCTTCTAAATATACAAAAATTCTAAAACAAATTAATGAACAAAAAGCTTGTGGGTCTAGTGGCTGTAATACATTTCTCTTCCTGAATGTATGTACTGAGACTTCAGCCAGTATTGTGCAGACATACACTTCTCCAAATTTTAAATTGATCTACAAATGTCTACTTGTTGATTTTATTCACATTTTCATTAAAAAAAGCATTGAATAAGTTTATGTAGGTATTAATTTTATAGATGTATGTGTTTCATGGTGCTAATAGACAAACTGTAATCTTGGGATTCAAAAGACTTCTGGAAGATTCTTTTTTTTTTTTTTTTAATAACATTGAACTATTATATACCAGCTAGTGTTTTCAGATAAGTCTTTTATTTCTTGTCTGAGATGTAAATGAGCAGACTGTTTTATCGTAATCCTACTGTGAGGTGTATAATTGTTTCCTTGTTCAATAAATTATGTTGACAATGCAAAGCTAAGTAATGCTTTTAAAGAAAATCAAAATTGAAAAACTTTTAATCAGTTTAAGATGTCTCTTGGGAATTATAATCAAATTTAGAAACAAAACCAGTCTTTGTATCTTTCTAAGAGTTCTAAAAAAATCCTTATCTTAGAAATCCTTATCTAAGAAAGACCTTATCTTTGCTTTAATGATCTATTATTTGGTTTTTTTCTGATTGAACATTTTATTTCCCTCGAATTGAAGGTTTTGTTAGTCATTTCAATCGAGAGAAGTAATGTTCAGTGCAATATATTCGAACTGTAACTGAACTATTGCTGTTTGGTTTTCTGTAGACTCTGATGAAATGGAATGAATAGGTAACCTTATCACAGTCCATATAGATCAAGAGTGATTTTACGATGTTGTAATAACTCCATCAGTAGAAAGACCATTTCCCCAAAGTCTAGTCCAGTCAATGTGGTTTTGTATCATTCTTTTTTTTTGTCTGAAGTTGAAAGAGAAATCATCATACAGGACAGCTTAACATGGAGTTTATATCTGTTCATAATTACAAAAATCTATTTGTAATGTGGAGAAGAGTAGGCTTCACACAAAGCTTTTTATTTCTGACCTACCACAGGTACGCTTGTCACAGTATGGTGTGACTACAATAAAAAAAAAAAAAAAAAATACAATAAAAATAAAAATAAAAATAAAAATAAAAATAATAATAATAATAATAATAATAATAATAATAATAATAATAATAATACAATACAATTACATTTTGGTAAAACACTCAGAACACATGCCAGAAAATATAGTTGCAACTAATTAGAAAGTGCAGTCTTGTGTTTATAGCTGAGTACATACTTGAGAAAACTATCCAGAAGATGAAGTGCTACATGAAATCAAGGCTATAAGATTTGGTGCTCCTATGACATCTTACAGCCTTAGACAAGAATGCTACAGAGATACGGCTTCACATGAATTCCGTAAAATAATTAAAGGAAATTATTCCCATTTCACAAGTGAAAACTTTTACATAAAAAGTAAAAAATTGCGTTGAAAAAACAAATCTCATTTACATCAGTTAGACAAGTTCAGTACCCTTTTTCTAAATTTTGAATATTATTTGAAGAAAGTATGAGTGTGCTACTATTGGCACTTAGGATCAGTGCTAATGGAAACCCCGGGTTCTATCAACTAGATAAATTAATTTTTCTTGTCAATCACAGGAAATCACATTTGAAGTGAAAACACCATCTTGACTAGTGGAATTTCAGATTTTTGATGCCATCCTACCCTGAGTTTCAAATAAGAACTTCATATTTTCCTTCTTTTAATGTATTACAGGAACATCTTTTTTTTTTCAATAAGATATTTAGTTTAGATAATTTCAGAATGTGTCAAGTTTACTTTAATATATGATATTTCAGGAATCACTTGGGCAAGCTGCAGACTTTATCTGTGGCTTCGTTTTGCCATTCAATATTGTGAATAATTAAAAAATTATTTGATGAGTCCTGCTGTAAGAATAAGTGGTGTTGATAATGAACAGAGAACATAATATTCATGTGCTTTATTTATCAATTTAATCAGTAAATTATTTTTAGTAAAGATTTTAATACTGTTACACGTTAATAAGTAGTTTCCATTTGCAAGTCAGCAAAAATGACTTTATGAATGTAAGAGAATATTGTATTGTTTGTGCCCTGTAATTTGAACATTATTCTTCTTGTTTGTATTATTTGATATCAATAAGTAAAATAGCTTGTAGTAGATTGTCAACAATACTATAATATATTTTGTTAAAGTATTGAAGCTTCTGAACATCCTGTTTATAAACCTTTGCTTACTACTACAGAAACAATATTTTGATGAAGTTAATAAATTTACACAATATCAAAGTGAGGATCAGAAAGGCTACTGTCTTTATTGTGCTGTTTCTTAAATCTCCTTAAAATGTTAATGCTGGAGCTCAGTACATAGAAAAGGATAGTCTGGCTCAACATTTTTTCTGGATAAGTTCATCGGTAAGAGACATAATTGATACATTAGATATCAAAATTAAAAAACAATGTGTGAAATTTTCTTGATACAAGAATATGAGCATGCATGTGTTCGATTAGCTGCTGCCTGTCCATTCCTTCCACCTTTGTGCTCTGTTGGTAATAACTGCAGGTGTGCACACTGGACTTTCAATTGTATTGAGATCATCACATTTTCCCAAATCTATTCATAAAACAAATGCTGAAGTTTTCATGCAATTTAATGAATTCTTTTACAGGTTTTTTTCCAGTGAATTCCAGCAAAGCTCTGTGTGCTCAGTATATTCACAAGTGCCATGACATTTCTGCCCCTGTGTAACTCGGTATTTTTTATGTGTAGTCTTAATTGAAATGACCTAGCTTGTCAAAAATAGCTGTATATTCAGATTGGTGGGTTACTCTAAATTCGAGTATGTGTTTTAAGGGCAATATGTTCCTCTTAATGTATGCAAAATGAAGCCTAAAATGGTTATGTTTGTTGCTTTTGGTGAGTAACTACATTCATTATATTGTACTACCACACTATGGCATTACTCCTTTGTGCATTTGCATTAACCTCAAAAAGGAAACATGCAGTAGGCCCTAATTTTATTTTTTCTTAAAATTAATTTATCTGAAATATAAAGATATGTATTTTAACACTATCAGAGCAAAGTTGAGCAACGACTGAATTTGACATTTAATTCTGTGAGAACATAAGTTGTCACGAGATAAAGTATATATAAAAAAAGTATAAACTCTGACGGACGGTCAGTGGAACAAAGACACTTTGCTGATGATGGTGAACATGAGCATACACAAAGCAGTTTAATTTCAGATAAATCTAATTATTTGTTCAGATGTAGAAATTTCAGTGTGTTCGAAATTTGACTGCTATAGATAATGTAATCCATGGTTTTTAGGAACTGCTGTCTGAAATATTTCAGTGCACCTAGGTTTTCTGCTGGTTCAAGTGAGAGTCTGCTGAGACATATATAGGTGGCCTTTAAAATACTGATTATTTTGAGCAAAATTCAACCTGTATGCAAGTTTAAGTGTTTTCAAGGACTTCTGACATACTGGGTGTGATACTGTACACAAGAGTCTGGTAGTGATTGAAAGGCAAATAGACAAAGGGGACAACGCATCCTATTCTAACATGACTACTTTCCTTGTGGAAAGACTTGACCTATTCAGATACATCTTATGCTCCACTGAGAACTTAAATTTTCAATTATTTTCTTTGACAGGTCATACATATGGGATGGGTAAATGAGAGACTTGAAGGAACTGATTCATCTCAGCTCTACAAATTCAAGTTTCTGGCACTGAAGGGTTCATCTTTCTACATTTTCAGCACTCCACCGGTAATAAAATAATATTTTTCTGACAGTTTCATTGTAAATGGAAACCAGTTCGTTATGTCTGGGTTTGGTTTTCCTTACCAAGTGAAGTTGTCATCTGAGATTTCCAGAGCAGTTAAAGCCATAAATGGCAGTGAATTTCAATAAGCTTTAGATATTTAACATCTTCCAGGGTTTTCTGAAAATCTTAAGGTACCTGGATAGTTCAAAGAATTCCTAAAAGGGAGTAAGTTTTTTACTTTTTAAAGTTGTTAAGTTCAGATTTTCATCTGGCTCATTAGTCCTAATATTTCTTATCTTATTTATTCTAAGATATTTTGTAGATGTAATGAGTTAGTAGTTACTGTTTTCTTACAGAGAAGTTAACGTCATGAAATACACCATCCATACTTTTAGTAGATACTTGCAGAGTTTGTACACAGGCAAGGTACAAGATTGAACTGTTAAAGCGTATCCAGTGCTAATTGTACAATTAATATAAATCTTGCTTTGATAATTTACATAGCTAGTAATGAGTATTCTATTTAAAACAGATGACTTGTACTTCTTTAAAAAAACCTAATACTAATTAATTTATAAGAATGAAACAGAAATGAGCTGTAGAATTCTCAGCTCTTAAAAAGTAACCCATACATGGTATTGGTTTATCCTTTCTTTTTTTTCTCTGGAGAGCCTTTGCTTTAAACAAATCAAAAAGAATAAAATGTGGAATTAAAATGCAATTTCAATTATACCGCTTCTTTAAGGTTTTGCTCAGAAAGTGGTCAGTCTCCTAGTTTGTTCAGCTGATCGAAAGACAACCTGGTCCTTTCTGTCTGTACATCTGCAGTAGCTTTGGGAAGTGCGTACTCTTTGAACTTTATTTATGAACTCCAGTCAAAACCAATTAGTAACATTTTTTCTCCTTCTAGATTGACATGCTAAATTCATTGATTCAATTAACTTCAAACATTTTTAAATGGCCAGTAGCATTCTTTTTGAAGGGAAACAACACATCTGGGAAAAGTGTTTTTTTCCTCTCTAAAAAATCGTTTGTCTATAGGTTATTTCGGGGAACTAAAATTTGATTCAATTATTACAATCCAATTAAAATACAAAACCAATGCAAAAATATTAAACAGTTAAATAACATACTATGATACCATATAATGAATGCTTTTCCTTTAAAAAATTTAATTATTGTTTTCAGATCAGTTTTTGAAGAAACATTTTTGATATCACTGAAATTATCCATCTACATGATACTAATTGGGGGTAGACTACTTCATTTATCATGTTCAGCACTCTACTAAGGACAAGTGAGGATAAATGTTTGGTAGTATTTGTACCCTGCTACTTGTCAGGATCTGCTATACTCTACTGTGTTTCTGTACAAAAAGAATTCTGATTTTTCAAAAAAAGGAACAAAGAGGACCTCCTTGGTCAATGTGTTATGCCATCCCAATACTCAGATACACCAGTAAGTGTGACAGAGTGTGACCTGTTGAGCAGTTTTCTTGCTATTAATTCCACAGATGTTTTATATCAGGGAAAAAATAAAACAGAAAATTGGCAGTTTCCATCAACCACTTACCTGGCGAATCTGGATATAAAGCCACACTTTGAATATAATTATCAGTACCCTGAGGGCACCTCCAGCCATGACTGCTCCTGACCACCTTCCTTAGGGCTCCCCCAATCATTCCCCAACCCAGGACCCCATTGCAGCTCCCCTGGGGCCATCAGCTCCTGCCCTAGCAGCACAGTAGAGCTGGTCTCCATCTCCACACAGCTCTGTCCTGCCCAGCCATGATCCCCAATCACACAGACCTACCCAGTGAGCCTGGCCTCAGCCCATCCCCGTCCCCGGGGAGGTGCCTGGTGCCTGGAGCTGGGGCTGCCCCCAGTCCTTGAGGCTGCCCTGCTCCTGGCAGGGGACATGCACTGGGCCTGGCTAGGATAGAGGAAGTGTTCTTCATAGCAGCCAATATGGCAGTGGTGTTTGTGTTTGTGACTAAAACAGACCAGTGGTTTGGCTGTTGGCAAGCTTTGCTTGTTTAGGCTTTGTTTCTCACAATGCTTACCCTGGGGGTGGGCAAGAGTGTGGGAGGGGACACTTCTAGGACAGCTGACCCAAATAGGCAAAAAGGGGTATTACGTATCATAAAACATCAAGCTCAGTAGTAAAAAATGGAGATTTGGTCTTCAAAAGCAGCCATTTCTTAGAGACTATCTGAGCATCGGTCTGGGTGGGGTGGGCAGGGTGCAGTCACCTCTGATTTTTATCTCTTTCCATCACTTATTGTATTGTATTTATTTTGATCCACAAGTTTTCTTGATTTTGCTCTTGATAGTCTCTTTCCCATCCCGATGCAGAGGGACGCGGTGTTAGCAAGCAGCTGTGTGGGTGTTAGCTGTTGGACAGGGTCAACCCACTACAGGGTGATGTGCCTTGGCTTGCCAGGACTGTGCCCTGCCAGATCCAAGGGAGCTCCCACAGCACCCAGGGAGCCACTGGCCCACACTGTTCCCTTGCACTGGTTCTGTGTCACATATGCCAGCTCTGCAGCTGGAAACCCAGAGCCATGCATACAGCTGTTGCAATATTTTTAGAAATATTTAAGGGTACTACTCATACCATTACTCCCACTTGTGGGAAGAAGATTGTTTAGAAATGGAAGACAGGCCATGGAACAAGTTCTCAGGCTTTAGTCAAAGTACTGAGAGATTCATGACTGGCCGATCGTGGGAAAGGCAATAAGGAGTTAAGCCCAATGCTACGTGGGGGCAAAAGGGAAGTGTGTTTATAGATAAGTAGCATGGCACTATTAGGCTGATGCAAAATTACTGTACCCCCTATAAGTGTATAAAAGGTGCTTATGTGAGTGAATAAACTGTCTCAGAATCAATGCAGATCTGAGTCTGTGCCTAAGTTGTCACACCCACTGACATGTTTTTTTGCTATGTTAAGTGAAAAAATAAAAAAATGGATTGTTCTACCACAAGAATACAGATTTTTTTAACATTCTTGATCTTTAGAATATGAGAGTTTATGTTTTATTTCAAAGATGTTTCTGTGATGGTGTTGCTATTTCCATACTGGATCAATATATCAGTATATCAATGTAGTGTGTGCAGAGTAGATGAGCTAGAAGTCATATAGTTATCTTTAGCTGTAATGACCTTACCCATAATTTTACAACTGTTTGTAAAAGGATCTGGTACAATTTCTACTCTTTATCTATTTCATTGTGTGTAAAAATGTTATGAATATAAATACAGCTGCTAAGTTTTGTAAGAATGGAAAACATAGTTACCCATGGGCAAAAATAAAGAAAATTTTGGAGAAAACGTGGATATTATAATATGAAAGAAATTACTATGGCGAGTAATAGTCTATTTATACTCCATTTCAACAATATCTGATGATGTTTCCAAAAATGTAGAAGCTTCACCATAGAAGTAAATAGTGTAATTAACACAGTGTAAGTAAATGGTGTAATTAACAGAGAATGGTCTCTCTACATCCTTAAAATGGCTTATCTAACTGTATTTAAGAAATTTACAGAATTCATTTACAGATTGCTATATTAGAATTGTGATGCATTTCTGAAAACTGCATATATGATAAATACCAATGCACAGATAGAAATTATTCTTTTGTTGGTGTTAATCTTGAAAAGTTCTGAATTCATATCCTAGAAGAAATTGGAGAGACATTGTTCAAAATTGTCATTCAAAACAAACTATTTTTTTGTCACTGAAAATTTCCTTAAAAATGAATTGGTTTGGTTTTATGGAATATATGCTATATGTAAGGGAGGACTGTAGTGTTTGAGTTTTTCCATTTTTCTCAAAGTTCAATATGTTTTTTAAATTCAAATCTTAAGGTGCCTATATCTTTGAAGGTGTTCTGTTACCTTTAATTACAAAATTATCTTTTTCAACATGATTAAGTAAATAGCGCTAGAGTGGTTTATGTGAAGGCTGCTTGGCAGTCATTGCATATGCTGCTTATGGTTTTGAGAAAAGGAATAAATACAAGAATAATGTGAAAGTAAGAGAAGTGGTTCCAACTTTGAAAAACACTACAGAGAATAGAAGCTTGCGTGATGTAATTAATGCTGAGCGGTACTTTGTACGTTAGAGCACTGCTATGTAAGTTCTAAATACTTATATATGTAATTTACATTATATATTATGTCAATGTAACATATTAGGAAAGAAGTGGCAATGACCTGGAGGACATTCACTTGAATGTGAAAGCTTTTGGTGAACTTTCTAACTCTGTGCACGTCTATTTATTTTTTGCACATATTTGCTAGAATCGAATGACACTTTACTGTGTGTTTTGTACCATTGAGTTTGAGTTGGTTTGGTTGTCTTTAGGCTTCTTAAACTGCTATATATGTCATAGTTCCTCCAAAGAACACTTCTTGATATTTTTTTTCCTTTTTAGTATCTTTTAATATTTTAAAAAATTATACTTGTCTCCATTTTTTCCATTGAAGAGACCAGTGAAATTAATTACACTTGACCTAAAAAATTATCTCAGAGGTCTTTTCCAACCAGGTGGTTCTATGATTCTATGATTCATCTTTTGCCTAGCCCTTTTTAGTGCTTCTATGCAGCATTCCTTGTAATAAAGTTTTACAGCTGTTTTGATCTTTTTATCTTAAGTTTAGTCTTTAAATACATTCCAGTTTTTTAATATTTTGGGAGGCACTGGAGGTTTCTAGAATCAGATTGAGTATGTTCTGTTCTCTTTGACTTTAGTGAATCTTTAAGTGTGATTCTGTCTTGCGTGCACACCGTATCTGTTTCTCATATGCTTGTCAGTCCTTAAGTGCTGATTTCTGAATAGGCATAAAGGTCTTTTATGCCTCTTTTGTAATTGCAGAATTCTGTTCTAGGGATTAACTGGGTTTTAGTTTGTTGTTTACTACATATATATGTCAAAAAGAATTTGACTTTATAGTTTTCTCTCTCTTTTAAATCACAACAGTTTAAATAGCAATCAATTATTAATATACACACTTAACGCTAAGTATATTTGGAATACAGAGCTGAACTGATGCTGAGATCTTTTGGTGTAAATAAAAAATAGACTAGTAATTCATTTATTTTCAGAAATCCACTGTAATGCCTGTTTTTTAAAACATGAGGAACTTACAGAAACTCATGCTGAAATAAAAAGTACTTCTGCAACACAGCTCTTTTGTAACTCTACATACTTTAATTTTCAGTCTCATTATGGAGTTAAAATTGTAACTTCAAATTCCTATTTTTCTGTCTTCATTCAATTTAATTATCTCTGTGATCGACTCAGTATTATATTTGAGTTTATAAATGTGTTATTTTAGAATCTTTCTGAAAGGATTAATATAGCCAAATATCTACAAAACCAAGTATTCACTACAGCACATAATGCATTGGGTTTGCTAAGGAGTTAATCTTCCAATAACAATAATAGTATTTGGCTACTGTTGGTCATAAATTCATGTATTAGAAAAAAAAAAAATTAAGTGGAAGCTCAGTGAATGCTAATTTGTATTTCATGTATTTTGACACTATTTTGAACACTTTTTTAGAACTAGATTCATAAAAGTGAAAATATATCTCATTAAATGACACCTTCTGAGTATAACTTTTTAGAAACATTTTGTCAAATAGTTTACTAATATCATTATCTTGTTGTACTAAAATAAACTCAAGATATTGCAATCCTATAGAATACTTTCAGGAATAACTCCAAGAGGAAATAATGAGAAAAACTTTTTTATTGTCTAAAGATTATATTTCAATATCTCATTTATCTTAGATACCTGTCATTACCCAGTTATTAAATGATGATGGATAAACATACAATAAACTGAAACACCCTTTAAAGCAAATGAACTTTTCTGATTCTTTCCAGCTTTTCTCATTGATTAGAAGTATATGGTGATTTGTGGGGGGGTTTAAAGCAATGCTGTCTGTAACAATAACATTTTAATTTTAGTCATCCTGTGATAGCTATGAGAAAACTAAAGCTATCTCTTTGGATTCTAGTATCGCTTTCTGGTATGTTTGTTTCCCCTCCTTAAAATTCCTCTCAACATATCATTCGTGTTCTCCTGATGACCTTGCATGCTCTGATACTCAGACTGTTTCACTCTTGGCTTTAAGTGTGGTAGACTTCTCTGGCATAGACAATAAAAGAAAATCTTGGCTTATATAGATACCGACAGTTATCATCATCAGTAGCTATCACTGCTGAAAAAATCATAAGTTACAGAGAGTCAAAGGATGAAAGAGATGCACAGGGTAATGGGGAAAAGGCTGAAGCGTTCAGAGGGAATTTAATGGCACAGCAGTGTCACCATTGTCCATGGTAGTATCATTAATAGCAGCAAGGAACCCCAACAGTTTAAATTAATCTTCAGGAATCAAACCGAATGATAAAGTTCAGTCATGTCTCAACAGCTCTTGGGTTATAGCCTGTGTCACTAAAGTCAGTTTTACAAACAGCAGATTAAGCCCATACTTATCCTTTTATATCTTATCTAGCCAGTAACAGGAATGAAGGATTTTCCTGCTTTTAACTGAAATTGAAAAGAATCTTTGCATTCAAGACATTCAAGACCAAACAATGAACTAGCTGCCATTCTAGGCTGTACACCTAATTTTGCAGGAAGCATGAAGATCCCTTTTGAGGATCAGCAGTAATGGGCCAAAATCTGTATTATTTATTTTCTTTTCAAACAGCCATCAAAGTAAAATGAGATTTCTCTGTAAATAAGAATTGAGCAAAGTCCTGCAGTACTTGCTGTATGTGAACATGCTTAAAGGTATAATATTTCTTTATGAATCAGCTTTTTTTTTTCTTTCAGTTGTTTCTAAATTTGTGTTATTGAGTACTCTTAGCAATAATTATAAAGCAAAACTCAAATAAAATAATGAATGGAACTTACTAGAAGGAAAATAGTACCAGAAATCTGAAAATTAGAAATGTATGACTCCAAAAATTGCTACATTATATGAAGCTATGGGAGGACAAGTATGATATCTATAATTGCTTGAAATTAATTTTTCAAACCATCTCGCATTAGATTTAAATTTTTAAAAGTTCTTTTAAAGTAGGAATAAGTACTTTTAAAGGTAGCCTGTGTAAAGTCTTGAGCTTTAATTTATTATGAGAAATCGCTCATAATAAAACAGAAAGAGAAAATGTGTAACATGCTTTTACATATTCTGCTGCGTTCCTTGTATTCAAGTGGTATTTGTCATTTGATTGTTAAAATATAAAAACTGACAAGTGGAGAACCCTAGCTTCTGAAAAGATGTGGTAATAGAACTTAATCTTCTAGAGGTCTTTAGTCCCATTCAGAATAGATGGTTCATCTGATCTACATTTAGTCATCTAGAAGTTACAGATCTAATCTAAAGTTAGAGAAACTGGTAGAGAAACTGGTAGAAAGAATATTAAACTACATAATTAAATTCAATTTTTATGCTTTCTTTCTTTTGGGAGGGGTCAGGAACACCTGCAACTGCCCTAGTATTTTAAACCATCCAAGTAGCAGAGTCACCAAAACACTTACTTCCATGTTCTAAAAGCCTTAAAGGTACAATTTAATCAAATCCTTCACATATCTATGCAGTCAATTCATGTGCATTCACCAAGAGCTTGGATTTTGCTCTATATAATCAAGATAATGTGTATTCCATTTGTATTTTTCCTATGTGTAGGTTCTTTTATTTTTCCTGTAACTACATGGAGTAGGCACTGTTTTTAGAAGAAGGCCATTTAGAACATATCATGAACTAGAATTTAGGAGGAAGCTTCAAATATCATTCTAACTGTAAAATTTTAACAGTCTGTCATGTGAACAGGATAAAATTGATTAAATCAAAACAAAACAAAAAATATGTCTTTTCCTATTTGTCATTGAGTATGCAGTTACCCTTCTTCATTTCAAATATTGCAGTGAAATAGTCCTTTTCAGTTTCAATTATTAATATTAAGATACTGGTGCTCTAGTGTATGTCAGCTCAAACCTGAATGCAGAAGCACATCGTGGTTTGTTGATCATAAGGTTTTGGTGGGTGTTTTGAAACATGGAGTTGAATGACTGTAGGTTCAAGGCTCTGGGTTCTCTGTGTAGGAGTACTGAAATATAAATAAGCTTGTGTAAATCACCACAGAGATTGCAAAGAGGTTTCTATCATACTGTAGAAGTAATGAGGATATTATTCAATACCTTTTAATTATAGTAAAACTAATGTAGATGATGTTTCTGCAAAAATTGCTATTTGACAGTCTTTCCTAAATGCTTGATATTAAATGTAGTAATGTGCCTATATTTAGAGCATTCTGTAGGATAATGATGGTTGAAATCTTTATAGTATTTTTTATCTGTACAATATTTTAGAATAAAGCATGTATTGTTAATATTTTCTTTTGATATTATAGGTAAGCACACTAGACTGGGTACGAGCTGAAAAAATCTATAACCTCTGTGAGGTTCTATTTAAAATTCACAAGGTAGGTTTCATAACAATTACAATTATATTATTTAGTAAAGAGAGCTTGCATTTTCCTGTTAATGATCAGCTCAAGATAATCTTAACTAGAAGTAGCTAACATTAAAATAGTTTGTGTTGCTAGAAAAAAACTATTTGTAATGGATAGTGCATTAGCTATACAAGTATAGGAGAACATGGAAAATTAATTAAGCTCCAAGTGAGCAAGATACTGAAATGCCTCCGTATTGAAGAAATTTTTCAATATTAGAGCTACTTGTATGAAGCACGGGTGAGACATACAGCTAAGCATAATGAAAATAGTTGTTGCATTCTTCATAGCGGCTCAGATTTTTAAGTGAATGTGATGAAGAATGCCTTTGCTGTAATTCCCAATCTCTATAAAGACATTTTAATTTAATTTCAGTAATTAGAGGTGTAAAATCACGTCCAGCAATGAAATATATACTCATGCCTTTTGAAAAGTTTTTTTTCTGGTTTGTGTTTTGTTTTTTTCTCCTTGGAATCAGTTACTACTGATTTGAAACTCAGTCTTTTCTTGAATATTCAGTGATTTTAAGGACAATCTATCCTTAAAGCAAATTCTGTGATACTTTTTCATTAAGAAAAATAAGTGGAAAATAAACTACCCAAGATTCAACTCTTTATTGTTCTTGACATTTTAATGAATGAATATTTAATTGCCTGTCTTCATGAATACATTACCTAAAGTGCAAAAACTCAAATTCAACACTTTAACCTCTTTTCTGTTGATTCCTTGATATGAATTACAATGACGAAAACTGAGCAAATCCAAAAAGATAGGAAAAATTCTTAAAGAGATTAAAGTTTCTACACTGCAAACTGAAAGATGGATTTGATGTTCTAAGAGCTGCCGTTTGGGAATTACGTTCTTTTGAAAATTGTTAGAACTAGTACAAAGCTGTGGTGCAGTGTGCTATTGTATCTTCTCATAAAAGATGGATTTTAAGGCGAAGTGAACTTTGTTACTCTCCTAATTTTGAGCATCTCATCTATATTTATTATGACGCCAGTTAAACATGGGAAATAAGAATCCAACATGGAAATGGTGTTTTTAAAAAATATGTTCACTATATTTTAGATGTGTGTGTGTATACATACATACATACATGTAAGTACACACTTATGTATGCAAGCATACATATGAAAATATGTGAATTAGAATTCATCTATATATTGTGTACTTGCATATTCATGGACATTTAGTGGTAACAACTACATAATTGAAAATCTGATCTCTTTTATCTCATGTATTTCCTCCTATATTTGTCTCATACTCCATAATTAGTGGAACTGTCGCTGAAAACTGGTATTTTTCAGGGGTGAGAATATTAGATGCATTTTTTAAAACCACCTGTCTTAATAAAGTTTTATTTTCTTTCGTTGCGTTGTAAAATAACTTTGATTTCCTCAAGACTATTCTCGCTTCAGGTAGCAGCAGGGCCATTTTTGACAACAAAGTGCTGCATACCTCAGTGGCATTATCTGTTGCTTCTGACGTGCTCCACAATATATCCATAGCTTAACAGACTAGACTCAAATAAATTGCATAAGGTTACATTTGCCAGCTTTGTGTTATTCAGTGATTCACCAGCATAAGCAAAATTTTGAGTTCTAGCTGAGTATTTTGATCCTGGTTTTGAATACGTGAGCACTACACAGAGGAGGGTGTGTTAGTGGAGCATTTGTTTGCTCTGCTTTTCATTAATAAAAAGTGGATCTTTACTTCTGTGCTGCAAGGGTGGTTGTGTGTCTGTCTAGAACATGAGGGAAACAAGACCGTGACCATTTAAGCATTTATTTTACATGTATCTCAACATTTTACGTTACATTTGGATGCTGAAATTGCAGTTGTTTGTTTTCCTGGGCATGGAGCCTTTGTAGGCTGTGACAGACTATTAGAGGTTCTGGAGAAAAAAAAAAAAAAGTAAATATTTGTAAGGCTTATCCTGACTACAAGATTCTAGGACTTGGGTACCACTGCAAAGCTTCATTCTTGTCTTTTCAAAGCCACCTAAGTCCAATCAAAGATAACGGATTTTATCTGAGATCTGCTTGACAAGAGTCAAGTCTTCTAAACCCAACCTGGAGTGCTAAAGAAAATAAGAAATAACATTCTTTTTTTGTTCTTTCAGTCTTTTCTGCCCTGTGCCATCATGGAGAAATGGAGATGGGAAACGGAAAATGGAAATGGAAAGATAGAAACTTTAAAAAATGCATAATTTGGAAACTGAAGTCAGTAAAAGTACTCAGATGAATAAGCAGTAGCTTTTTCATTTAGTCCTCTTTTTCTCTATATCTATGTTAATCAATGAAGTCTTGAGAAATTAGCTGAGTTTCTTGTAAGAATTTGTTTTCATATACAAAACATTCTGTTACAGGGATATTTTTTATTACGAAAGACTAATGAGAAGTTTCCCTTCTTCATTTCGAAGGTGATGGCAAGATCTCACTTCATTCCCCTTGTAGTTACAGAGCAACATTGGCAGTATTAGGGGACATTTGAAAGCTCATGTTGTCATTTCCAGAATTAGCCCTTGGGTGTTTGATAAATTACTGCATTCCTTGGTGTTTAGCATATTGGAACCCAATTAGAACAAAGTATCCTGCAGAGCTGGTACACAGCTCTTGAACTGTGTACAAATAATTCAAGAATTTCCTTCCTTTTCATTGTTAACAATATATTGCTACAAAATCCTTTTAAATTATGTAGGTATTGCTCAGGTAACTTTGACAGTATTTTGGAACTGCAGAAGTAGCTCGGCTTACATAATACAGGGTAAAGTGAATAAGAAGCAAAGAGAGAAGTTGTCTTTCAACTTATTACTTAATTATCAAAACGTTTCTTCAAGGTAATTATTATCACGACTAACATATCCAGGTACCCATCACTTACAGAAGACAATGTTGCTTTAACTGTTTGTTTTTGCTAGATGAAGAATCACATACTGAAACGTGTCTTTCAGCTCTGGCCTGCTGATGATTGCTGGCTACAAGCAAACTGGTATTTAGGTATTCATCAGGACTTTGATCTTGAAGACAAGAGGCCATATTGTTTCAGTGTTATGGTTGGACATGGAAAGAGTCATTATTTCAATGTAGAGCTGGGCAGCGAGTTGGCAGTGTGGGAGAAATCATTTCAAAGAGCAATTTTCTTGGAGGTTCAAAGAACAGGGGTAAGTAATGAATAATTTAAATTCTGGAGCCATTTCATCAGTAAAATAAGTAATGGATTTTTAGATTATTTGTATATTTAATAATTGCATCAGATTGATGTACTCCATGACTAAGGATCCGAGTACACTTTAATACACTGAAGGCTTCTGAAAGCTTCATCATCACATCAATATTTGTATATCAGTGACTATGTAATAACAGTCTGTTAGTGTGTTATGACAGTCTGAAAACTGGAAGTTGACCTTGATTTTAACAAACAGTAAATTAATATATTTTACCACTGTAAACCAATTTCTGTGGAGATTCTTTAGTCCACTTTGAACATTTTTTTCCAGAAACCTTATTTTCTAATCACATAAGGTTAATTTATTATGTTTTGATGTAATATTTCTGTTTTCAAAGAAAATAATTTTAGATGTTAATTTTAAATTGGGATTGTCCTTGTTGAGTTTGAAGACTCACTATAAAGATGAGAAGGAAGTTTGTGATAATCTTAAATACTCAAAAGTAAACAGCAGATTATCTCGTTAGCCAGGCTAGTAAAATTCTCTCAACTCAATTTTTTTTTTTTCAAATGTGAGAGTGCACTTCTCATTATGTGGTTTTAAATACAAAATCAAGTCTCCTGGTATAGTTGTCTAAATGTGTCTATTAGCATTATGGTAACTAAGGTCCCATTGAAATCAGTGAATGGAATCCAGAGGATAATTGTGCTTTTCCTAAACCTATACTTTATTCTAATGGAGTTAATTTGGGATATGAAAACAGAGAAGATAAATTGATTTTGATTTAAGCTAAAAATTAAAACATCTCTATACGGTTGTATAAACACGTTATTAGCTGAACATCTGGATCCGTATACCCAATTGAACTGGACCATTGGAATTGGAATGTGTAGATTAAGAGTATAGGCTTTCTCCAATTAAAAACATATTAGCAAGAGCTTTGGATCGCAGCATTGCATTAGCACAGCTTGCAAAGAGCAGGAGTCCTAACACAGGTGTTGAATCAGCTCTTCTAAGTTTCCAAATCTCCGACATTCTAATGAGGTTTCCAGGCACTAGCTTAGAACTCTTCCAAATTATCTTTTCAGATTGATGGGTTAACAGAAAAGATTTTTTAATGGTGATGCTGTCACTCCTGCACTTTTGAGAAGCAATGCAGTTCTTCAGAAAAAAATTAATTCCTCCTGAAAAATTACTGGACATGAAAGAGTGATTAATAATGCATATTAAGTATGTGTAAAATATTTTCATATATGAATTCTTCAAGAAATTATGATATGGCTGTTTGACCAGCCATTCAATTATCCTATTTATTATCCGTCTAAAAAGTAGATAATATATAATTAAAATTAACAAGTAGAACAAGGGTGGAGAATAGCAGATTCTGTTCGAAAATTGATATCTGAAATATTTATTATTAAATCTCAAAATCTGTTGTTCTTTTACATGCTAAAAAACCTTAAAATTAAGGAATGATTCTTGGCTTGTCAAATATCTTTTTGTATTTCTATGCAACAGTCTTCTAGACCTGTATCACACAAAAGACATTAATGTTTCTTCAATCTGTGATTTAACCTATCTGAAACATCCAGGAGTTAATTAAAGTCCTGATTGCAGTGCTTAAGTCTCTATGTACATGTTTCCATATCCTAGTTTTCTCTCACTCAGTTGCAAACATTCAAGTTTGTTGTAAACCACTATGTCCGTAGGATGGAAAGTGCTGCAGTCGCTCTCCATCACTGAAAAATCTTTTGACTCCACTATTTTCTTTCTTCCTTCAAAACATAAATGCTGCTTTGAATACCCTTCTTTTCAGAAGGATATCGAGCAGTATGAATGAGGTGCAACTGAAAATCCATAAATTATTTCAAGGCGTATAAAAAGAACTGGCATTTCAGTATCCACAAAATTGAAGGTTATCACCAGTAAGTTGGATTTTCCATAAAAATTCTTTCTTTTATAGAAAAACCATAACTGCAGTTGGAAACTAGTGTTTATTCATAAATTATAAGGCAAGTTTCAAGGCAGGTGTTGAATTGCCCTGTGTCTTTTTAGACATTGTTATTCAAATGTGACCTGGTTCTGTTTATTGTTGAGGATCATTAAGATCTTCTCTTTGGCAGTGGAGTTGTTAACCTTATCCTGTACATCCTCTTTGTGTTTGTTGTTTCTATAAGAAGAATTGTATTTCTGAGAAGATTTTGTCCTTACACTGTGAAAAGAAATGTTAAGGTACAATGGTATGTTCGAAGGTACTTTTGAATTGTATCTGCCTATGTTGTGTGATGTTTTTATACATTTCTTCTGCAAATGGCAACAGCGTTAAATGAAATAAAGAATGCAATAGAGTAGGAAGAAATCCCCCTCACAATATCTTTTGCCTTTCAGCTGTCTTAAAGACATATTTCAAGTTGCTGATGCTTACAAAAAGGAGTCTTCTGAGAAAGTGTGAAATTCAGTAACCCTGTTGAAATGAATCTATTTACAAACAATGATCAAAAGCAAACTTAAATCCATAGGCTAGAAATATCTGTGTTTTCTTGCTAGAAAAATACTGTAGTTGCTGGTGGCATGATTTGGACAGATGGCGGCAATAAAATTGCAATACAAGTAGGGCAGGGAGGCATTTGAAAATCAGAAAAATGCGGGTAAAAATATTTCCATGAGGTTAGTAGTAAAATTCAGCATTGCAATGGACAAAGACAGGCAGTGAAGTTCTCTCAATCACAACTAGAAGTTCCATCATGTCCCACAAATCCCAGCAAGACTCTCTCTCTCACCTGGAACATCGTGAACAGTGTAGAGACCAATTAAATATATCAAATGAAGGAATTTTTCTTTTTCTTTTATTTTTTGAGACTTTTTTTTACAGTGTACCTGATCTTCAAAAATAAAAGGCTAGCACATTTGCCAGATCTCATACTAGTTCTTTGACCCTGCAAGGTAGTCTTGTCAGTACTATGGGATTTTATTCCATTTTTTTAAAACATTGTCTTTTTTAAGTTACTTTCTCAATATTCTTCCCTCTCCCCAAACTGTTCTTTCCAAAGGAAAGAGTCATCTGAGTCTTCGGTATGAGTGTTAAATTAATCCAGAAACATCTTCATAGGATTATTTGGGTCTTTGGGGTCCTCAATCTTATTCAACAGGAGGATAGAGAAAAATATTGCAATAGTGTTTGGTAGTGGACAGAGATAAAAGTGACAGTAATACATTTCAGCTGTTGAAAAGCTGCACCAACTGTTTTGGCATCTTGAAACTTTGTACATGTTACGTAGATGGCAGAAGAAAGAGAAAAGGAATCTGCTTCACAAGACGAAAGATCTCTCAAGGACTGAAAGAAACATGCAGAGGGAAGGTTATCTACTGCAGTGTCTCTAAAATAAGCTCTTTTGAATGTTTGTACAGCTGAGTAACCGAGCTTCATGAAAGCATTTACTTTGCTTGGACAAAAAAAAGTTGTTTAATATGAGTTACTGCAAAAACTAAAATAGGTCGGAAGTTTAAATCCACTCAATCCTAACAGAATAATCAAGAAGTTTTGCTGCATGATTATTTTCTGTGCTTAAAGGTATGTACTTCTAGCAAACTTATTTCCATATTGTTCAGTAAATCAATGACTGATCTTAACAGAAAAATAAACCCTGGAAATAAAAACATAATATATATTTGTTGAGGAAAAGGATATTATTGGTTGTGCTAAGAGAAATGTTAGTAGTAAAATTCGTATTCCTGGAATGATACAAATTCCTCCTGTGAGAAAGAAATATTAAAAATAACAACCAAAAAAAATTAATTATTATTTTAGTAAGATTTCACTTAAATCCATGTCATGTGAATGCTATTGGAAATCCAAAACCAGCTTATAGTCAACATAAATGTATGATGCAATTTCCTTGTGTTTTCCCTCTTTGTATTGCAGTTAACATGTATCTGCTTCTGTGGATGTTTTATACTTTTGGTATGCATTTTTAACATTTACGTATTTTCCTAAGAGTTACAACAAAACCATTCTCTATAGCAGGGTTGTCAAACTCACGGCCAGAATCCGGCCCTGCACCTTGTTTTATCTGGCCAAGCACCTTGTTTCTACCCAGTGGCAGCACCAAGCTCCTTGCCCCTAGGCTCCTGCCAGCGCACTGGTCACACGTGCAGTGTGTGTGACGCGCGTTACACTGCAGGAGCAGGAGAACAGCAGGAGACATGAGTTTGAAACCCCTGCTCTATAGTGAGATTCTTGATGCTGAACATGAAAGTCAGACTGGCTCATTGTGGCTCAGAATTGCTTACTGATTATGTCTGTTCCTGGATAAATGCAAAAATAATTAGTGGGAATAATTGTGCATGCAAAACTGGAGCTTTGTTTCTATAGAATTCCCGTTTCAATTTTCTTTCCACAAATAAGTGTCCTGCTAAAACAACATGATTAAAATTCCTCAAAAAAGAAACAACAGTTAAAACTAATGCAATTAATTATTTCCTTTTCTGTTTTATAAAAACCAATGAATTCCTTTTCAATATTGATTAGAACAGACAATCTCTGTTATCATCTGTGAGCATAAGCAGAGTTCCACACTTATGCAAGATGACAGACATGAGAGAAACATATCTTAGAGTATCCTTAGTTCACCATCTTCCTGGTCCAGACTTTAACATTTCCCTCAATACACGGGACGTTCTTCAGAATGATCTATATGACATGCCAGAGGAGTCTACAATCATGTTATCGATGACTAGAAGAATCATAGAGTCGTGGACTAGTTTGGATTGTAAGGGACATTTACGGGTCATGTAGTCCAGACAGTCTCCCCATAGCCTTCTCTTCTCCAGGCTGAACAACCCCAACTCTCCAGAGCTGGATGCAGCACTCCAGATGTGGACTCTCCAGAGCAGAGCAGAGCAGAGGGACTGAATCACCTCCCTCAACCTGCTGGCTGCACTTCATTTGATGCAGCCAAGGATATAGTTGGCCTTCTGGGCTGCAAGCACACGTTGTTGGCTTTTTATCCACCGGTGTCCCCTAGTCCTTCTCTACAGGGCTACTCTCAATCCCTTCATCCCCCAGCATGGATTGATACTGGGGGTTGTCTCAACCCAGGTACGAGACCTTGCACGTGGCTTTGTTGAACTCCATGAGATTAACATAGGCTTACTTCTCAACCATGTCCAGGTCTCTCTGAGTGGCATCCTGTCCCTCACGTGTGTCAACTGCACTACTCAGCTTGATGTCATCTGCAAACTTGCTGAGGGTGCACTGTCTGTGTCATTGATGAAGATATTAAACAGTTCTGGTCCCAATATGGACCCCTAAGGGACACCACTTGCCACAGATCTCCATTGGCACATTGAGCTGTTAACCACTACCCTCTGGATGTAACCATTCAACCAGTTCCTTATCCACCAGTCAGTTCATCCATCAAATCCATATTTCCAATTTAGAGAGAAGGATGTTGTGGGAGACTGTGTCAAAGGCCTCACTGTAGTCCAGATAGATGAAACTGGTAGCTCTTCTCTTGTCCATTGATATAGTCACACCATCATAGAAGGCCACTAGGGTGTTCAGGTGGGACTTTCTCTTGGTGACGCCATGCTGGCTGTGTCAAATTACCTCCCTGTCCTCCATGTGCCTTAGCATAGCTTCTAGGAGGATCTGTTCTGTGATCTTCCCAGGTACAGAGGTCAGTAGTTCCCAGCGTCCTCCTGACTGCCATGTATTTTCAAATATCATGGAGGGTGGATTGACAACTACATCAGCCAGTTCCCTCAGGGCTCTGGGGATGTTTTCGTCAGGTCCCATAGACTTATATATGTTCAGGTTCCTCAGGTGGTAACAAACCTGATAGTCTCTTACAGTGGAAGGGACTTTGCTCCTGCAGTCCTCATCTTGCGATCCATCCACTCAAGAGGTGTGGAAAGAGAGATTGCCAGAGAAGACAGGCAAAAAAGTTGTTGGGTGCATCAGCCTTCTCCATATCTGTCGTTACCAGCCAGCAAGTCTCAGAGCAACAGGCTGAGAGCCATCATTAGCACCCCATCCCTCTAACCTTGGCCTGTCATCCCACAGCTTGTCACAGACAATCCTGATATTATCCCACTCCCCTGTTAAGCCTAGTTTAGATCTCTGTCGTGAGCAAAGAACCTCTTCCCCCTTTGAGAAAGATGCATCCAATCTGATGCCAGCAAGCCTGGTGCCATCCTGGCCAACCCCCAAATCTGTCAGTGACATCTGCCAGGGAGCCTTGTAATAATAGGCCGGTTCTGTCTGTTACTTTTAATGTTACTGTCTGCAACTGTAAGGAGAAAGGAAAAAATAACGTGCTCCAGATTCCCTCACTGTCACAAGGCCTGAAGACTCTTGATCGCCCCTAGACTAAGCATTGCATCTTCACCACCACGTACATGGAAGAGCAGTAATGGGTAACAGTTCAAGGCCTGATCCAAGCCTAGGAAGTTTCCTAGTGATGTCCTTAACCCAGGTCCCCAGGAGGCCGTAGACTTTCCTAAAAGGAGAGTCTATCTGGAATACTGGACCTTCTGTTTCCCTCAGAAAGGAGTCACCTACTATAACCAGTATTTTCTTCGTCATGGAGATGGTCATGATATGGAGGGTAGACCTTTCTGACTCTGGTATAGATGGTCCTTCCTCCACATCATCCATTGACTGGTCTTCCACATACATAGCCTCGTATCTGTTGCACTGGGGCACCTGGAAAGGTCAGGTAGGCAAGAAGGGGATTTGTCGGCTGCTCTGAGTGTGGACTTGCCTCCATTTACACCTTTCTTTTGTGCTGTTGCCTTCAGCCTTCCATGGGGAGGATACAGGATCTCCTTGAGCTTGGGGGGTTTCTGGTGTCTGTTGCTGTTTCTGTCTGGGGGAGGAAAGAGCCTGGCTCGATGAGTCTTTCTCAGCCTCCCTTATGCTCCTTAGCTTTTCTACTTCCTCCCTTAGCTGTGCCACCAGGCTGAGCAGATCCTCCATCTGGCCATCCCTCACACAGCTGTTCTCACTTCTGCTGTCCCTTACCAGGGGGAGGCTCTGCCACTCCCTGCAGCCTGAGACCTGAATGGCTGCCTGTTTTCAGGGGAGTTCTGTCTGGGTTGCACAACCATTCTGGCAAGTGCAGAGGACACAGCTTACTGTCAGGGGAATACCTTAGTTAAGCGCCTTCTGGGAGGATGATGACCATGAATTGAACTCACCTCTTGAGCTGGTTGGGTGCCTACGCCCTTCCTGCATGCCCTCCCAAGCAAACTGCCACACCACGCTCTGGTTGCCTGCTCACTTTCTCTGGGCTGCTTTTTATAGGTGTGTGGGGGACTGCCATTGCTCTGGCAACACTCAGGCTTCGTCAACGTCTCCTGTGAGAGCTGCCAGATCCTGGTGGGTTTCTCCACTGCCCTGGCCTTCCCCTGCCTCAGGAAAACCCACTGTATGCCAAGATCTGTCACTCCACTGCGGATTGGGCCAGCCCTGGAGCATCTCCTCTAGGCAACTGACTCTTGTATTCATCTTTTTTAATTTCCTTGTAATATCTTGTCATAGATTTTACCAGTTCATCAGTTTTAATGAATTTCTAACCCATTTATAATATTCAAGTCTGAGAAAGATGAAGTTATTTTGCATGAAACATACATTGTTTATTGTACAAATCCTTTCAAAATTCATACTGTTGACAGGTTTTGGTTTTCATCTCTTGTTTTTCAAGTAAAGAGTTATAGTTTTAAAGATTTATTTAGAAAACTTATCCCTGTAATGTTTCCCTCTCATCCCTCCTTCACAGCTCAGGAAATAATCTATGTAAAATCCTTGTTACTACAACTGCTTGCTGATTGTTCTGGACTGTTACTTAATTTTACATACGTGTTTCTGTTAAAAATGCTCCAAAAGGATTCACTAGAACCCATTGAAAACGTGCAGAAGTGAATAAGTTGCTTTGAGCTGATTCAATAACCTTTCCAGAAATGCAGTATTTTCTCATAATTTCCTTTTAAAAGCATTCAGTTGACTGTATTGTATAAAATATCAATATAGTAGTGGCTGTGTATATACATACTACTTCCTAACCTGTCATAAGCAATAACTGGTTTCTAACATGAAAAGCAATGCTTTTATTTCTAATCGCCTACTTTCTTTCATGTAAAATCACGATGAGAGATCAAAAAGAAAGAACTGTGAAAAACTGCACTGACATTTTGAAAACCTACATTTTCAGCAAATTAAAGGGACAAGTACCTCCCATATTTTTTTTGGCTCCAGAAAGAGCCAAAATTAACTTCTGTGTTTCAATTTTTGTTCTCATTACACTGGAGATAACAATAATCTGCTTGTGATTTCAAAATTAGGAGACAGCTGGACAAATTCTTTAACATAAAAGTTCAAATGGCTTTAAACAATTTTTTGCCACAGAGCACCAATGCATATTTCAGCAACATTCCTTTTTATATGCTTAAAAATGAGTGTTCAGCAAGCCACTGAGAATATGAATGATGTGTGCTGGTCAGTGATGTGTATTGCTTACATTCCCACTATGTCCAAGCCACAAGGAAGTATGAAATTAGCCCCATCTAAAACTAATTTTTAGCATGAAAGGTCCAAGTCCAATTGAAGCTTTTGGATTTAGAGAAAACTGAAGAAAAGATTGTGTGATGTTCGGATCCAGGCAGCCTAAAAGAAGTTGAGTTCCTGGGTCTCATTCCTGGAACGTTACACAAAAGGTGTTTTCTAGTCATTCTCCAGTGGCATTTTGAATTGATCCTTTTACAACCTGTTAGATTTAATCAGAGTAATCTTAGAAACTGTGTCCCCAATGGAACTTGAGCAGAGATTAAGTATCTTTCCATTCATCTTTCTATCATAGCTCACTTAACTGCGCCT
Source organism: Neomorphus geoffroyi (assembly GCA_033558235.1). Taxonomy (NCBI): domain Eukaryota; kingdom Metazoa; phylum Chordata; class Aves; order Cuculiformes; family Neomorphidae; genus Neomorphus; species Neomorphus geoffroyi. Next base: position 276,605 of record JAUMJM010000053.1, on the reverse strand, counting down.
GCTACCTGATTTCTGAGAGACTCAGAGGACTTTGAGTGTCTCAGTAACTCTGTGGTCAAAACAAACACTGATTATTTCTAGGCTTCTTTGGGAATTAAGTAGTGCTTGAGAAATGGCAGTCTAGATCACCCTCTGAGACTGAGCAGAAGAATTCCACCTAAATAAACAAAATCTAGCAGAAATTAGGCAGTCCGAATAAGAAATAAATTTCATTTCTAATTTATGAATCTATTAATGCTTCATGGTAAACTGAGAGGATAAGTAAATCAGGATTGGTAGATCACAGTGTAATCCTTGTGAACGCCAAATACTGTATTTAAAATGAAAAGATGTTAAATATAGTTGACAATGCTATCTTAGTTTTATATTCCGTGATGACGACAAAGCATATATGAAACAGAATTATATATAGGAAACCCTTTAAGAATGGGAACACCACCATATGCTAATTTTAGAACTAATTTCTGAAACAAACAAATAAGCAAAATGAATATCCTCCTTAAATTCAGGTGAGATATTAAATAACACTTAGATTAGGTTAGATTTATAAGGTCATTGAAGGTACCAGTTTTTTACCAGAAGCACTTGGTTTAATTACACAATTAACTTTTTGATTACTTTCATTATGTACAGAAAGCTTATTTCAATTCCAATTTAATTGCTCATCTTTGGAAGTATTATTGTATTCTAATTTATTTTCACACTGATGCAAGACCTGTACCATTCTCCAACACAAATAAAGATGCTGAGAACCATATGGATTAACTGTAAATACATTTGTAAAAATTATTAAGAATTCAACAATTCAGATATCAGGTGAGAACCATGCAATGCACCTGTTATAATTTTTTTTAAAAAAGCCATAGAATATAACAATGTACAAATCTATTGAAGAAAAACTTGTTTACATATTCTGTATTTCAAACATAATATAAAATGTTCATTTTCATGAAGATACATCAGTATTTCTAAAAATAGTAATGTATTCTTAAAATTATAAATTATCAAAGAGTAAATATCAAAATATCAAAGGGTAAATTGAAAGAGTTTTTCATACTTTACCTTAAATATGTTTATATTTATTTATAAATCCAAACAGTTAACAATTATGTTGTGTGAGTCTAGTTTTGTTATTATTTTCCAGAGGATGTTATAGACTTGAATCAGGATGAAGCCATTGAAGCTGTCAAGATGTTACTCTTACAGGATTTCAAATATAAAGTAATATTATCTAAGTATGTTTTATTTTATGTTTTCAAATTTCATGTTCCCTGTTCTTCTCCACCTGTGATTCCTTGATAAGAATCAGGGAGAAAAACAAAATCCAAGCATCATTGATTCAGAACTCAATTTTGTACTCAGGAATGTCTCTTGTTGACATTGCTGTTTAAAAAGTTTTTTCAAATGCAAAATTTCAGAAAATGTAAATCACTGGAAAAAGAAAAATTAAATATTATATAATTGCAAACTGTATAAAAACCATATCAATGTTTTTGTTGAAGTAAACCAGTAGACTTCCACTAAGACGGGTGGTGCCAGCCTGTTCTCTGTGATTGCTACGGTGAATCTGCATCAGATATGTGAAAATAATATAATTGAGACACTCCCCAAGTAGGAAACTATTAAACATTTAAGTCACTGTTATATCTTGCTTTTCTTTATGGAAATATCAGTTGCTACAAAACCTTGAAGCTGTTGCTCAGACACAGAGAGGAGGAAGCACAATCGACTCCTGACATAAGCCAAGGTTAAAAAAAATCACTTGGAAATTTCAGTGCTTGAGGATGGCCACTGCTAAGCTGCTGGCCCTTGATTTTGTTGTCCTACCTCTGTTTCACTACCTTTTCCTACAACCAATTTAAGCTATAGCCTGCCCATTCAGCAGAGAAGGTAGCAAACCTACTTTCTTCTGTCACATTTACGTTAGCCATGGGTTCATATTACAGATAGAATGCTATGGCCATGAGTAGGCATCCATAACTGCATTGTCTGCTCATCTTGCTAAGCAATAACTGAACCTACAATGGTTTAGGAGAAATCAGTTGACCTATCGGGTCTTTCTATAGGAACACAAGCCCCTGTAGAGGAACATTTGCTTCAGGCCGTGTGTGTGTGTAACCCTAGGCTCTCCATGACAGTGGTTTAATGCTTAATCCCAGTTACACTGAAGTTTTCTGGAAAGACAGTCAGTCCAATGAGAGCTCTACTAAGAAAACCATTTTTGCAGTTAGCTGCTAAAGCATCATAAGCGTTTCAAATAGATTAGATCAGCTATTTATTTGAGTTAGAACAACTGTTTTGGGCAAAAATTTTGTGTGGCTCAGATTGTAATAGATGACTTAAGGCAAAAGTTTCAAGCATAGCAGTATCCTGAGAAAAACAGAATTTGAAACATGAACGTATTAATCATAGGTGTTATTTTCTAAAGCACTGAGCACCGAACTAGCACCACGTCTACTGAAACCAATAGAAGCTTTCTCTGAAGTTTAGAGAAAGTATAATGAGCTTTTATTTTGAGTCCTTTGAAAAAATCTTACTTTTAGCGGTAGTGTCTCTCTTGCATACATATATGCTGAACGACAGGTGTGCATCAATGTTTAAAAAAACAGCTGTAGTGTCTTGAGATCATCAGATTACAGCACTATCTTCTACAAGAGGAAGTGCTTTTGTATACTAATACCCAGTCAAATATGTAAAAAAGAGTCATTTTAAGGCAATATATGTAATTCCTTTGATTGCAGCAACTGCAGATCTTGAAAGACTACAAAATTTTTTATCAGATCTGGTTTGGTGTTTTTTTTTTCAAAAAAGTGGTTTTAATTGTATTTATCCATAAGTATCGCAGCTCTATAACTGTTTAACTGTGACATGGTGAATTCCTTAAAGGTGTGGCAAAATGAATGTCACATTTTTTTAAGCAAAGATGTTATTCATTCATTCACTATCACAAAAGTGATTTCACTGATGCTTTTGCATAGTTATGTGGAACAAGAATGCCCCTGAGCTTCAGAATTCTGTTTTGGATGAAATTTCTGAAAACTCCCGTGCTTTTGATGAATGTTGGATTTCATTGTCATTTCAGTTTCTCATATGTAATGTGGTTTCAGAGTGAGAATGATTTCAATGTACTTTATAAATGTCTTCTGAAAATTTTACTTAAAAAAAAGTGATATATAATATAGAATATTATATCCTAAAATAACTATTAGAATTTTAAGGTATGAGAAAGCCAAAGTATGTGCATTTTTAATTCAATTCTTGCGGAATTTCAAAGGGTTTAAAAAGCACTTCTGTTTAGCACAAATAATTCCATGCGAAAAGACTGTTGAAGAAGATTTTGCAGACTGTCTTCAAAATTAAGGGGTTTAATTTTGTATGCTTCCTAGTACACTCTGTACGTGGGCTGAGATATATTTCTCAGTACAACCATAACTCTGGTTGTTCTTATCACCGTCTTCACATCCTACCTACTCAGAGGGGGTTTTTTATGGTAAAAGTGGAATTGTCAAAAAAGCTCATTCTTGACCTAGCGGGTCCCATATTAAGGCTTTTACCAAACTCTGTGTTTTGGTAGATACATTGGATGCATTGAGAACCCTTTCTCCTGTCACTCCTGATTTAATAGCTTGTAAAAAACTGCTGTATAAAGTCTTAATGCAAGAATTTGTGTTACAAACTGTTTGCCTTTAGTTTAGGGTTTTTTCCTTACTTATTTTAAATGTCGTTCTGGATGATTTTATTTCCAATCCACATTATTTAGGTCCTCTGTTTCAGGCATTTAAGTTCCTCTGACAAGTCCTACAAACTTTCTCCCATTCTTTACATATGCCCACACTGATAGACTGAAAAAAAAAAACCCAAAACTGAATGCAATAAGAGGTAGAATCTGTTGTCAGAAATATGAAGAAACAACTATCAGTGGTATTTGGATGACATTATTTTATCAGTTGAAATTGGCAACTCTGGAGTCTTCTTCTAATGTGATTAAAATGTTGACCAGTAATTAATTTCTTGGGAAAACTCATACAATGAAATTTGATTATTATGTTAATCTGCAAGTTTGAGAATGACAAACAAATTGCTTCATACACATTTAGCTCACTAGAATTCTGTTCTTCTCCTCTTCTGTATACAAATTCCTTTCTTAAGTCCTTATGAGGTCATGAACTTTGTTGAAAAACTTCTTCTTTAATAGGGAAGAGTGGTCAGTTTGGGATATCCCTAATGATTCTGTCTGAGGTTTTTAGTCACTTGATTTTGTCTGCTTATGGCTAAGTTTTGATTGTTGGTTTGGGCATTTTACTTACATTAAATAACAACAGACAAATCTTGAATAGCTTGAAAGAGCTTTGCCATTAATAGATTTTGTGATCATCACAGAATTAAACATGCAAAATACATGCACTATTTATTGTTATTGGTTTGCATCTGTATTCATTAGTAGTTAACTTTAAAAAAGGAAAATGACCAGAACCAGATGATAATGAATATAATATATGAAGTAAATACTGGCTTTACTGAACAAATGAAACGGTGTTCTCATCAATTTTGTTACTTTACATGTAAAACAGATGACTTGTCTCTAGAAAACAATATTTTTTAAATATATTAATTAGATTATTAAAATAATGCTGATTTAATTTTAACGGAAATACTCTAAGCACAGTCAAAATTTTATTAAGATTTTAGCATCTAGGATATGGATATGGATATGGATATGGATATGGATATGGATATGGTTCCTGCCCAAATGCTTTTCTGTCTGATTATTTTTATAATTTATTTTTAGAAAATATGTATTGAATTCTGTAACTTAAAGTATAGTGAGAGTGTCTGTGTTCCCAGTTACATGTAATAAATGTTTACAACCCATCTTGGAGCAAGTGTATGTATACATCTATAAAGCAGTTGACATAGTAGCCACGGGCGTGTGTAATTTAAGCAGGAAATTGTAATGGTATTGTCTTTTTCCCAGTTGCTTTTTTTGGAAAATAAACAAGCAAAATCATGTATGTGCCAAATTTGTATTCATTTAGAATAGAAGACCAGTATTTATGTCTGTATTTTGTATTTGTTTCTTAGAAACTTTGTTTGCCAAAGTAATAAAGGAAATTTTAGGAAAAGGAATACTTACTGAAAAGGTTGACAACTGACCACCCAGATTCTTTAAAAATTATGTAAAATGGTATTTTTTTACTATAAACCTTTGTGGATGATCTCAGAATGTAACATCTCAACTGACAGGTATTGTTAGTAATCATTGTTTTAGAGAATTTTACTGGAAAAGTATGAACAAGTGGAACCTCTATTTCTTGGACAGAATACAATCCCACAGCCGAGTAACATTAAAAAATGTATGTCTTGGAAAAAAAATCCATAGATACTAACTTGGTCACCTATGACAGGACTTAGGCAAATTTAGGCCCCCAGCTAAAGCATTTCAATAAGTTCGTTTCAGTAACACAAAAATCTACTGCATGTCTAGTTTTCTTAGAAGCATTTGGACTACACAGTCCCTGAAGCAACCGAACTTATTTATGGCTTCAGTGTGCATGAGACCCACATGTCTGTGCCAAAATCAGAAGACCTGTGATCTGGTGGACATACTTCCTTCTGGCTTCATATGTCAGCTCTCTGTAGTCAAGGACCACTACACATAGAAGGCAACTCAAGAAGAGGAGGAGCCCTCTTTTTCTTCCTTGCTTCTCCTTCCTAAGCAGCTTGTGTTGGGGATGTGATAGTACCTCTTACCCACTAAGTCTTTGTGCTTCCAACCATGTTATCAACAAGTGACTACCCATTATATTATTTTTCCGTTTGTTGCCCTGGCTGTGTCTCTCACTGTAGAGATATTTGAGGTAGATTTATGGTTTCCTCTCTAAATGGAAATAAGAAAGTCCTTCTTATAGCCTTTTCTCATGCCTTCATTCTCCAGTTTTAGTACTTACATCTTGACTTGTATACCTAACACCCATGAACCGAAGTTCAAAGTCTTTCTTGTTAGATTAGCAGAACTTTTCACAAACACATTCTCTTCTTCTGAAGGAGTTATTGTAAACGATGATCATAAAAGCTGGTTTTGAAATTAAGTGGCCTGTCATTGAGCATATTTGTAAATTCTCTTCTCATGGTTAGGTAGAATCCTACATCAGTCTTTGTTTTAGTGAGGCGACCTGTCCGTTGTCCTCTCCCTGTTGTAAAGACTGATAGAGGTTAAGCATGAAAGAAGCTTTTCTGTTTTTTCCATAAAGACGTAATTGACCCAAGCCTTCCATACCAGTTTCCTTCTGTGGATTCCAAGATGTGTACATAGTCATGGGAGACATTAATTCATGTGGATAGCAACAAGAACAACAAAAGAACTAGGTTCCCCAAGCCTCATAATGTTAGTTAGCTGTAGGATCATCCTGGGATGGAAGTGTCAAGAGTTTTATAGAATCACAGAACCATTAAGGTTGGAAAAGACCTCTAAGATCATGAAATCCAACCATCAGATGTAGATGAGAGGGAAAGACAAACCACTGATAGCAGATGTGACCTTGTTAGCGGGCTGAAATCTTGCCCTACGGTAAATGCAGAGACTTTATTTCATCCTGAAGGCTGCCATAGAAGGGTGATTACACACTCTCGCTGACACCTCACACTTGTAGGTGCAGGCCCTCTTTTCACGTCATTTAGCTTCCAGGACTCTCTTTTTTCTAACTCTCTACCCTACCTAGCCTTCTTACTCCTCTCCAGGAATCTCAGTCGTCTGCAGTTTGTGCAGACACAAGAGTTCAGCTTTGTATCAGCAGTTTACTGAGGATAGGCAGAACTTTTATTAGTGAGAAGTAAAAGCTGAGGACTGCTTTTGGAGCAAAGAGGCTTGCTCACTCTAACATGAGCTACTCTGGTGAGGGGGACCCAGTGTGAAGGCATGGACAAGATAGGTGAAGAGTACATGTGCTCAAGACTTGTATTGCCAGTATGTGAGATAATGCTAATTAGTGCGTAATTGTATTAGTATTATGTAATACTGCCTAAATCTACAGTGCTGTACTAGCATGATAGTGTCATGCTGGTCACCACAAGTCTGCCTAAAGAAGCAGCTGGAACATCCATTGGTTCTGCAGAATAGCTCAAATGGAACCTACCGTTGGGAGGGGAGGAGTTCCAGGATCCTGAGACAGGCTACTAAACAAGGAGATTTCTTCTATGAATTAGTCAGAAACATTCTTCTTCTCTGATTTGGTCTTAAACCCAAATAAGTTGTATTATCAACTTGGTGAGCTTTTCATGAGTTAAAAGTATTTGCATTGAGATACTGATGCCTGAACAATTATAAAAATGAGGGGTTTGTATTTGTCCTTTATTACAAATAATTGTTCTATAGATCATTTCACCATTGCTTGGAAAACATTAAATAATTGCTCTAGGATGTGTACTACAATTTTATTAGCTGTTGCAGTTCAGACATGAGGCCTTCCTTTTAAGACCTACATTCTTAATACTTTGACCAAAGAATCTCATCAGGTTTAAACTCCCAGTCTACATCCCCATCATGTTCAGAATCACCAAGGTTAGAGCTGGAAAAAGTTTTACATCTTTTCTGCAGCATTGCAAGCTAAAGATTGTCACTATACCACATTTGCTAAAGTTTGGAATTTTCATATGTGTATGAGCTGTGTAAATTCATGTGGCTATTAGGGTATAGCTGGCTGACTGGAGAATATTTTAATGCATATATTAAGGTTGTTAACCTTGTAGATTCTCATCTACCTTTGCTTACAATCCCAAAGTGTTTTGTGATAAGCTAGCATTAGACCTAAGCACAGAAAGATCTCATTTCCATTTGATAAGGTTTTTTTTAAATAAACTACTCTTTTCCTCTCTGTTCCTTAAACTATGAGTTCTCAAGCTGGCTAACGTGCAGTGCTATTCTATTTTCTGCGAAATTTACTAAAAGACAGCTTAGATTTTTTATACTAAACTTCCACGTAAAGAATTGTTTTAGATAAGCAAGGGTGATGACACAATTGCAATTCTCTGTGCTGAGGTTAGTGAGTGGAGATGTGGGTCCTTATCACAGAGCTGTCTGATAGGCAAGGTTTTAAATTTATGCAGCAAACCCCAAACTAATTGTGTTGTAAAGAAAATGCCATTAGTGTATTTTGTAATATAATCCTTATTGAATAATCTGGTTGGAAGGGACCTCTGAGATCATCGAGTCCAACTGTACCTATCCCCTTACTAAACCATGTCCCTAAGGAACTACTCTACCCATCTTTTAAACACCCTCAGGGATGGCGACTCAACTACCTCTTCCAATCCCTGACCACCCTTTTAGTGAAGAAATAGTGTCTAGTGTCTAGTCTGAATCTATTTATATCTATATTTATATCTGTATCTATATCTGTTTATCATTTTTATCACAGTGAAATGCAGCATATTCTGTTTGTAGTATTTGTGAATGTTTTCCAAACCAGTTTCATCATTTGCAGACACCTAACATTTGTAAAATACTTGAGGCTAATTATTTATACGTAGTTCATTTTAGTATTCACCATTTGTGGCTGAGCAGTTAGATGCTTACCCATTGGGGGAATCTAATTTAATAGGTTTTAAAATTTGTTATACTGACTCAGAGCTCAGCTAGTATAACCTTTTTAATTGGAAAATAATGGAGATTAAGTTGTAACTGATGCTTAATGCCACCTTATAATTACTGATAAAATACAGGGATATTTTAATGTCATTCTAATTGAATATCAATCACTGAAATCTTTTTAAATGCCAAATAATATGATCTTTGGACACCAATGAGCAAAATAATTTATTCAGAAATAATACACATCTATGTCATTGTTGAACTGATTATAATTCTCATCTATACCAAGAAATTAATTTCATTCCCAGTCCTTTCAAAATCCTATATAAAATGTCATACTTCTAACTCAGAAATGCTTATTTAACTGTAAATCTTTTATTAATAGTGGAATGGGGAAACATTTACAATTACTAAATGTAGAAGTTTTAGATTATGCTAAAAATCTTGAAAAAAACAAGTAAGAGGACAATTTTCAACTTAAGCAACTTTATTAATGCTTTCAGTGGCCTCTAGGCCATTCTTGTGTTAAAGAAACTGTCCAGATACAACGTGGTGCTGCACTGGCATTTACACAACTTTACATATGAAACAATGTTGCAAAATAAAAAAGACTGTCTGCAAATTTAAATCAAACTGAGGAGTCAAGTAAACAGATCGCTTTTTCGTAATTAGATTACAATTACTAAACAGTTAAACATTGTTACCTGCACATGTCAGAAATAATATCAGAAGTCATTAATAGGTCAGCTCTAAGCAGTTTTCCAGAAGCTTTTAAATAGTCAGATTTGGCTTTGTTTTTTCTGAGTTGCATTTTATAAGGGATGATTTCCAAGAATATGGTGATTATTTTCTGGTAAAGTGACTCAAAATATAGCATGGCTCCACCTAAAGTCTAGGTGACCAAACTGGTACTGACATGTTCAGAAGGTTTTGAAAATTTTAAAATGTAATAGTATAATGCAACACTCATCTTGCCATCTGAATGTCTTCTCCCACACACACAAAAAAGTAAAAATTATTTTTTATATGATAAATAGTGATGACGGTTGTTCTTTCAAAAACCATGCATTTTTTTTTCCAGTCTAAAACATACATGTGCAGTTGGCAAGGGGATGCCCTGTGTTTCACAGTCGACTTTGCTCTGGGGTTTACCTGTTTTGACAGTAAAACAAAGGTAAGAGGAAACAAAATAAAACCTAACTCTATTTTATTTACAGTTATTGACTTTATCATTAACATTATTTTTTTATTTTATACAGTAATGGTATTTTTTATGTTGATGTCATGCATGTCTTCCTCAAACATACTGTATTTTTTGTTTATGCAGCGCTACTGAAATGTAGACAATTTGAGGCTAGAAAGGGACAATTATACTTGTGCCTTAGCGTGTAAAGATAAATTTTCAAGAAAGATATAAAAAGAGTAATTTCCGTTTCAAATCATAAAATCAAAGGAAGGTTATATTTAGCAGAGAACTTGGTTTCTCAGTAAAGAAGTAGTGTCAAGATATTTAAAAGATCATCAGTCATGAAAAAAATCATCACCTGATTCTATTAGTTTTGAAGCTATGGATATAAAATAAGATTAATTATTCTTCCATCGTAAGAAATTTAGGCCATGTCTAAAATAAACAGAACAAGGGCAAATGCATTTTAAAGTCGTCATCTATAAGATTAAATTCACTTATCTTGCAAAACAGTGGCTGTATATATAAAGTGCCTACAGGGGATGGTTTATGACACATGCCGACTTCCAAGCTCTCTCTATAATTCTACTATTTTATATATAATTTAAAGTGGTACTTTAATTTAAATAATTCACAATGGATTTATACATTTGTTTGTCAGTAGAAGTAAACATACATACAAAAAATATTTCTGCCTTAACAGAGCTGTGCAGTAGAAGGTCTGTCTTCTGAAATACAGTCTTCAGCTCCAAAGTGAATGAATATATATTAAAGCAACTCAGTCAGTCATTCTGAGTTAAGAGGAAACAAACTGCATTTTGAAATATTGACACTGTTTGTGTGTGTTGGTATTTTGGTGTTTTGGAGCCAAACACACAAACATTTATGCAGTGAAATAATGATCAAGATCTGTGTTATTTGAAAACTGAGACTGATTGCACTGTGTGCTATCCTATGAGGCGGCACAATTGTACACATTTACAGTGTAGACACAAATTAACTATAAGAAGTAATATAATTAGTTTAGGCTATATAAAATGTTTCTTCTAAATGTGAAGGCTGATCGAGTGCACTCCCACCTTTATAATTATAAACATTTCAATTGGAACTGAAAAATCAGAACATTTTCTATAATTAAAACCTTGTTCCTACTGCATTTAGTAGAACATATACCTACAGAAGGGATAGGACTTTGAGCTCCAGTGTGTACCTTCAGTGTTGATGATGAGAAGGATTTAGATCAACATTTGTTGCTTACCTAAGGATAAATATAGAGCAACATAAGACAGATTGATTGTGTTGTTTAACTGTAAAAATTCTGCAGAGCTCAAGAGGTTTATTGTTCATCTGTGTGAGAGATGGCAGTGTACTCTCCGTTCTCAAGCCTGGTTAAAACAGTAATGGGCAGCTTCTGTGGTTCATCTTGCTTCTCATAATTGCCACTTGAAGTTGTCTGTGTTGCCCAACACTCAAATTTTTCAGAATATTTCCTACCAACACAGAATAGATTGTTGAAATGGTCAAGCAATTAACAGTTCATTAGGAGCGCAGGAATTTTGCTGAAACACATTTTTCTAAAGTTGTTCGCACAGACTTGTTAAAATGAAAGCTATTCCCCTGTCTGCCCTATGACTCTAAGCCTGGATCTCAAAGTTTGGGCAACTGGCTCATGTACTCATTAAAAACTGTTCTTTATTACAGCCAATAAAATAATATTAAAAAAGCCTTCTTATTACAACTGACAAAATAAAAAGGGCAAGAATTTTTGCTCAGGAATTTAAGTGTCTTTTTAGAAAGGTCTTCTCTGGAACAGTGTTCTTAAACTTATTTGAAAGAATTGCTTCTTTTCATGCATGTTCTGTTCCAGGGTCATCATAGGCTTAACTCATTCAGGTTTTACCATTTTCGGCCCATCACAGACATACTCTTGTGGCCTGCAGCTGCTTTACCTCTGATCGTAGAGCTTTATTTAACTAGTTGGCTTCATTGGTTTATCTTCACTATCCTGTCCCTCTAGCCACTCATCCAAGATAAAGGAATCCTGAAGTACACATTTTCTTCCACCTTACAGAGCATTTGCCTTCTTTTCCACTCAGTGTCAACTGCTGAGAGAGATGATGACTCCAGCAATACCTGTTATTACTAAATTGTTCCCAAGTTCTTGTTTCATCTCCACCCAAGCAGTTATTGTACATAGCAAACATTCATCTATCCTATTTAGATCCAAACTCATTTAAACTTTGAATACTTTTCAGGTGGTCTAATTAGGCCCTCTGGACCCAATAAAAATCTATTCATGAGTGTATTCATGCTGTAGCATTGGTGGGTTTTTGTTCATCTATTGTATTTGTCTAAGTTTATGTCTACAGGGAACTAGGAGGTAGAATCAGGGGCTTTGAGCCTTCTGTAAACACTTACCTATTTATATGACATTCCTTTTCAAGCTATGAGTATAGTTTTGAAGACCACTGATAGCACTGGTCTATATGAAAAAAATATTTTATAGTATCTTGAAAACCAGAACATTGCAAACATTTTTATGTGTGTGTTTATGAAAAAGCCTTCAAAGTATTTAAATTATGTTTTCTCCGCAGCGTCCAGGGGCTGCATGACATTTCATCATGTGCACAGAATTTTCGTTAAGGTTATAGATAGTAAGGAAACATCAGTAGGAAGCCTGGATGCAGGTTGTTACCTTGTGGTTTTTTAAACATACATTTTCAGGCAATCAATAAAAAACATTAAAGTAAATACAGAAAATTACATTGATTTCAAAAATAATTTTCCAATATTTGTTTTCAGAATCTCCGTAACTATTAAAAAATACCTGTAAGTCTAGGATTTGCCACCAGTAGTAAAATGCTTGTAGGATGTGCTTGTAGGAGACCAAGAAGCCTAGGATTCTTCTATATTTTGCAGACAAATGTGTAATACAGAGCATATGTTTTTGTGGTTTGTGATACTGCTTTCAATAATAAGATTTTTGCATTTCTGTTGCTTATTTTATCAGAGGATTTCAAACCATGTTACATATATCAGTAAATTCAGCTCTGCAACATCTGTGTAAGACATTACCTACATTATGCAGATTAGTCAGCTGAAATAGGAAAGATTGAGACATGGTATGGAATTATGTTCATAGTGAAACTAATACAAATATCCTCATGGATCTTTCTGTATTTAAACTTTTGCAATGGATTTTGCTATTACGTAGGCAAATGAAACATTTAAATGATGAATATTAATATTGGATCTTTTGCTTTCACCTATGATACAGAGCTGTTAATTTTATTTGCTCTGCAACTGACCTGTTATGGTTACTGCCCTGGTGCTTTATCTTAATATATAAGCACCACTAAACCATATCCCTAAGTACCACATATAAATATCTTTTAAATTCCTCCAGGGATGGTGACTCAACCACTTTCCAGGGCAGCCTGTTCCAATTCTTGACAAACCTTTTGGTGAATAAATTTTTCCTGATATCCTGTCTAAGCGTCTCCCAGTGCAGCTTGAGACTGTTTCCTCTTATCCTATCACTTGTTACTTGGGAGAAGAGATAAAACACCCACCTCACTACAGCCTCCTTTCAGGTGATTGTAGAGGACGATAAGGTCTCCCTCAGCCTCCTCCAGCCTAAACAACACATGTTCCCTGAACCACTCCTCATAAGACTCGTGCTCCAGACCCTTCACCAGCTTGGAGGTGCTCTTTGCACACACTCAAGCACCTCAATGTCTTTGTTGTAGCGAGTGGCCAAAAACTGAGCACATTATTCAAGGTGCGTCCTCACCAATACTGAGTACAGGGGGACAATAACTTCCCTACTCCTGGCCACACTATTTGTGATACAAGCCAGGATGCTGTTAGTCTTTTTGACCACCTGGGCACACTGCTGGCTCATGTTCAGCCGGCTGTCAACCAGCACTCCCAGGTCCTTTTCCGTGCTTTTCAGCCACTCTTCTCCAAGGCTGTAGTGTTGCATGAGGTTGTTGTGACTGAAGTGCAGTACCCAGCACTTGTCCTTGTTAAACCACATACAATTGGCCTTGGCCCATCAATCCAGCCTGTCTTCCCTCAAGTGGATCAATGCTCCCATCCAGCTTGGTTTCATGTGTAAACTACTCAGAGTGCACTCAAATCCCCTCATCTGGATCACTGATAAAGATATTAAACAGAAGCAGCCCTAATGCTGAGCCCTGGTGAACACCACTTGTGACCGACTGCCAGCTGGATGTAACTACTTCTACCACAACTCTTTGGGTCCAAGCCATTTAGACAGTTTTTACCCAGCAAAGAGTACACCCGTCCAAGCCATGAGCAGCCAGTGTCTCCAGGAGAATGGTGTGGAAAACGATGTCAAAGGCTTCACTAAAGTTCCAGTAGACAACATCCACAGCCTTTCCCTCATCCACAAAGTGGGTTGCCTTGTCAAATGAGATCAGTTTAGCTAAGCGGGATCTGCATTCCCTAAACCTATGCTAACTTGGCTTGATCACCTGGTTATCCTGTACATGCCATGCGGTGGCACTCGGTATGATCTGCTCCATAATCTTCCCCAGCACCGAGATCACACTGACAGACCAGATCCTGCTTTTGACCCTTCTTATAGATGGATGTAATATTTGCTGATCTCCAGTCAACTAGGACATTCCAGGTCAACCAAAACTGCTGATAAATGAAAATTCTGAATAGAATGTGTAATAGAGTCCTTAATCAAATTTCTTTCTCTTTAGAATGTGCTGTGGAGGTTTAAGTTCTCTCAACTCAAAGGCTCTTCAGATGATGGCAAAACAAGAGTAAAGCTTCTTTTTCAGAATCTAGACACCAAACAAATTGAGACAAAGGTAAGCAACATCTTCTTTCTCAGTTTACTAAAAAATGAAATTGAATTGCTATCAAGACATCAAAAATTCTGTTTACTACTGTACATGCATATGGTGAAATCTACATCACGGTTTATCTGGTTTTCCTATTTTCTAGAAACTCCACCAGAAAAAGAAGTAATGCAGTATCTGTAGATTTGTTACATTGTTTGTACAAGCCTTTTACTGAGTTTTGTTACGATGGTGTTTTACCATTTCAGAAATACAATTTCTGTGAGATTTAGTCCTATAATAGACCTCTAATAGATATAATATCTAAAAACTGTTTTTAAAACAGATAAATTAAAAATAGAGCTATTAAATCCTAAATAAGTTTTAAATGCTATATAGTAGTCTTAAATTTTAAGCGTGTGTTTTAAGTTTACCAATAAAATCAATGATTTATTGACTTAAAAAAGCGAATATGCTTGCAAGGGACCAAGAAATCCCTGAAACGTAGTGGCTCTACTCAATACTTTGCAGAATCTGGGATTGAGCTGCGAAGTTATCCTGTCACTACAGGATACTACTGAGATATTATTAGTGTCTTTCTTTTTCCTCTGGCAATCAGCGAATAAAATTATCAAACTTAGAATTCAGATTTCCAACTCAACTTCAGCAGTTTCTAATGCAGGATTGTAGTTTGAATCATCATCTGGAGGTCTGGCTGTAATGCCTTAATCTAAGCTCAGATTCTGCCCTGTGATCACAAGCTTGATGATGAATAAATAAATAAAATACAATTTTTCAATCATGCAGTTTTAAAAAGAATGAGGAAAACTTTACTGTGATATGACAGAGAAGATGAAGGTAAGGGTGATGTTCAGCTGGGATTTGGTGGAGACAAAAGCCAATGAAAACAAAAGAAAAATATCCAAAGATCCGTGAAAATTCAAAAATACTCTTACCAGAGGTGTTACAGGTTAAAGCTGCTTAATGAAGTGATACTTTTCTATATCAACCATACACAGAAATTATATATTCCTTATTCTTCTAATGTTTAAAAAGGAGTTGTGAGAAGAAAATCTCTAACCATACTTGTTTATCATAAAGTTACAACAAATACAATACGTCTGTCCTGGTACATCTAAATCAGGAAATTATTTTGTATATCATAAGCAAACTTAATCTGAGTTGTCTGTTGGCTCTACTGTAAAAGATATTGTAATATCTGTTACAAAAGGTAAAATGCTATAATAACGACTGTAGTAGCAGATCATTTCCACTTCATTTTTCACAGTACTCCTTGGAGACATAAAAGGACAACTCTCATTATTTTATACATGAACAGAGAGCTTACATACCTTGTTCCAGGTCAGACAGGAAGATTGTACTGGTGTAAAAAATTATCTGAATCTCTCAATCTGTGTATTATTAAATCATTAGATGTGTGTGTGATTAAATCCATGTGTGTGACTGACCAAGGGCCTCCATTCCATTTCTTGTGATGGAATTCCATTGCTTTAATAGTGGATGACTCCTCTTTCTGTTGTGGTAAACAATCTGATTTATTTAAATCTTACTTTATTTATATTTCTGCGCTTACTTCAATTGTTTTTAATTGGTTTTACCTGTATTTTACACTTCAGATTAAAAAAAATGTAAATTTTGGCATTTTTATGAAAATTTGTTTATCTGTAAAATAACGATAAAAGTGAGTCCTAATGAAAATTTTACAGCAAATTTTGTCTAGGAGACTGATTTATTAAAGCATTAAAAGTTATTCATGTGCATAGTTCTAGAGAAAACACCTTGTAATTGGCAAATTTTTCATCAATATTTGTGAGCTACCTTGAAATCATTAGAAGGAAGATGATACATGATCGGTTCATACAGAATTCTAAGTATGTATATATCTAAATTTACATAAGTGTTGTAACTGTTTATCAGTATTTCAGTGACTATAGCTTTTACCACTGCACAGCACAGTATACTCGCTAGAATTTCACATTAAATGGAACTGGGATACAGCTGTGCAGCCTCTCCACTTCAGATAAGTGATATGTATATATTCAGATATATGCCTGTCACCTAAATGGTATTATTTCCTAGACTTCAGAATTACAGACTAGTCAGGAAATAAGCAACACTAATATCCATAGTATAGTACTTTATGCCTCAGCTTATTGTACTGAAAGAGATTTCATTGAGGCAGATGATGCTGTACAGTGAAATGCAGCCAAATAATGAGAAACAGAAAATGCCATCAAATAATAGAAGTTTCATTTTTCCTGAGTAAATGAGGCACTATATGTGAAATAAAGCTTGATACAGATGACTTATGTTCACTTGGCAGTAAATAGTAGAGTTAAGGTTGCAAAGCAGTTTTCCAGATTATATCTAATTTTATATGCTTATGAATTCTTGGGGGAAAAAAAAATCACATTTTGGAATTCTATTTTTACATGTGGTTACTAGCTAGAGATGATGGTTTTTCTCCTTCTATAAAATTTATTCCATATGTTCCTTCCTGTGCACTTCAGTTTTAGGTTAAGAACAATACGTTTTTCCATTTAAAAAGTTTTCTATTCAAAGGAGCTAATAAGCCCTAGATTCCTGTCATTTGTTTCTCCTTCAGGTTCTTCATATTCCCTACAGATTCCCCCCATAGTTTCATACTTCAGTACTTCCCTGAACTTACTCTGCCTTTGTACTTCAGTAATAACTCCACTTCAACTCCTTGAAATCCCCCAAAAGTCATTGTAATGCATTCATATTGGTTCAAATCCTGACATATTTTTATCCAGCCTGACAAAGGAGACAAAGCTCTTGCAGCTGGTTTGTAGTTATGTGTGTATTACCTGGTTGGATAACCCATGTAAAATGGGTGGCCCAAGGCACCTAAGCCCCAGCTACTGGTCAAGACAGGAAAGGTTGGTGTTCTCCCTGCCCTCACTTCCTTGCAGGGTGATAACAGGTCTTTCCAATACCTGCCAACAACTTGCGCAACATTTCTAGAAATTCAGGCCTTTGACGTGTCCACTACTTTGACAAATAGGGCAGAAATTGTGGACATGAACACATAGCTGATTTCATCACTACATTTCTGTAGGAAATCAGACTTATTTTTTTAGGAGACTTAAAAATTCTGAAATTGAAACATAGGATGGAAATGGATCTATATGATTAAGTTGCTCTGTCACTATTCTGAATGTGGGGGGAGAGTGGTTGACTATGAAGTATTCCTGTGTTGCAGTTGTGGAGTTTATATGGGCTCCAGTCAAGCAGTCAGCTCTTCCTTGGATGAGCAGTTCGGAATTCTTTGAGCTGTAGATGGCTTTTCACATGCCTTTGGTGGAAGGCTCTTAAACCTTTGTGCTCTTTAACCGGATGGAGCACATTGACTACACATGCATCTTACACGAATTCATTGACGAAATGGTACTTGCTTTTGTCTTAACAGTTACAACTAAAAAAATACACAAAACAAGAAGATTAAATAAAAGCTTTCAATACTTTAGTAGTAGGAGAGAGCTGAAAAAATCAAGGCAAGAAATAATTCATAGTTTACTGCGGAAACTGAGCAAATACCGAATGAGAAGGAGAAGTTTCATGCTTTTTTGTTTGCTGCAGTTATCAAAAAATTGAAATTGCAAGTAAGATCAAGGGGTTATAAACACAAACTAGAACATGGAAGGAAGATGGTTGAAATATTTTTAAATGTTAGTTTTTGTGGTATTGAGGAGATAGCAGAAGTTATGTTTGAGAAGTCCAGATGAATGCATAAGATTACAAAGAGAAAACATAGAAGCTTTTTGGGGGGCAGGGTTGGATTATTTTTTTTCTCTTTTTGTTGTTCCTTTTCTACTCTGTGGAAAAAAAGAAAAAGAGGTAGAATTATATTTTAGCAATTCATTCGCCCTGAGAACAGATAGAGAGTTTATTTATTTTTCTTCACTACATTTCCTCTTTTATTAATTTGGTCTCAAATATTTCCTTGAAGAAAGAAAGAAAAGACATCATAGTGTCACTCTACTATTGTGAGCCATATTGAAGCTTCAACTAAATGTTACTGGTCTCATATACTTCTTACCTGTTACATATGTAACTTACGAGCCCTGCATATTTATATGCGTGCATTCAGTATGCTTTCTTCACTGACTTCACGCCTCAAATCTTCTGTAATTTCTCAATGGTATAGTGGTACAATGTGATCTGAGTTTCCAATTAGATTCTGCAGCAGTTTTGTAGCAAATCCTATTCTCTTTTAAACAGAAAATCTTCAGGAGAGTTATCAAGGACAGGTCAGCAACTGTGTTTCTTTCAATTTACTGTATTCCTCTGAGAGGATATTTATTCCACATTATTGCTGTTCAGAGATATGGCAAATTAAGGAGAGTGCAAGCAAAGCTCTCTCTTTACAGTAACATTAATCTCTAGCATCAATAAACCATAAGCTGGCACTCAAGGCCTTCTGTATTTTTATTTACAAGGGTCTTTTATTGCTGAAGTCTGGCAGTTTACTACTGAACATCTTGACAGCTTGAAAAATATTTGCAAGATGATTGTAGGAAAGAGTTAAGATTTTGCCTATGTGACAGTATTGGACAGTCTGATTGCTGTTGGAAATTTATTTTAATATTTGCTGGAATGGGTAAAGTTAGTTGGCTGCTCCTAGACAAGCATCTCCAGAACAACTTTCCAGATGGGTTTCTTGTACATTAGCAAAGTTTGTATCTGCCAATGCAACATTTATAAGTGTTCCAGATTTAGCAGTAGACAGTGGCATTTGGAATCACTCAAGCTGAAAGTGAAAAGCCATCTGACTCTTCCACGTCCCTGTAGAATACTTTTGAAAGACTTAAATACAATCGATAGATAGAGTTGCAATTCATCTGGCACTGAATGTTGGCATCATGGATCTGGTTCTCATGCTTGCAGGGAAAGAGCACCATTTTAGCTTATCCTTCTGCTCTCCGCAAAAATGACAGTCATGTAGAGGAAACCAAATAAAAGTTTATAGCTGAAGAAGCGTTCATACCATAGCTGATAATTTATCTTTGTATGTTTATAACAGTCTTAACAAGCTGTGCAATACTAATACACTTGTTGTTCTGATCCATGGCATGGCAACCAACCCCTGGTATACTTGCTGAGTTATAGAACTGAACTTAGAATTTCCTCTCCCATTTTGACTTTGATGTGGACTGGAGCTAAAACCTAGGTATCTTTATGTGGGGGTTTTTTTGCAAATATATGGTTATCATTTCTATCTGATAGAAATAATAAGCTGACGAATATAGAACTAATAACTGTGCTCTGGTCAAAACTTAATAGACACTGAGGCTTACCAATGTCCTTAAAGAAGTCATGAAATGCACAGAGCACAACACTCTCTGTGAGTGTCTCCATTATCTGCCTTTTATGAGATACAGGATCATGTCCTCTTCAAATAGTGATTCAACAGCTCTTGGAAGTAATCAATAAAATTAAGCATGTGTGTGGTAATGATGCAGCAGCTTGTGGCAAGCTCTTCATGATATATAATAAATCCAACTCTCATAGGTGGGTGGACGAAACAAGAACATATATTTATCTTACTTGGCTGTGCACATATAGTTATCGAGGTCAGTGCAGACTGCACATTTTTTATATTCTCAGTACAAGCAGGCAGTTTTGCAGTCTTGTTCTCCCACTGCTTTCATCCAGTCTTTTATGTTCTCTTGCTGTCTTCCTTCTAGTGCCTTTGTTGTACTAAATCCGCTTTTATATATAGTAAACTGAAATAGCTTTGATGATTGAAATATTAGACATGCATAGATTCTTCTAAATATACCAAAAATAAATTGACAATCTTAATTAAAGAAAAAACCAACAGTAGCAGATAAGGCAAGGAAGCAAAAGCGTGTTAGATGATACAGAATAAATAAAATGATCCATTACTCAGTTGTCTGCATGGCTGGTCATAGAGAGAACTGTTACTTAAAAATATCAGAACAATGCATTCGTTTGAAAGAATTATCATTGGTGGTATTTTCTAAGAAAAATTCACATTACATTCTAAATGTGAAGAGGCCTTTAAAACCTTACTCCAGGTAATCTCTTGTGAAAAGACATATTATCTTCATGTTCTCTGACTATGCAGCACCTACATTTCCCTAAGCCTATCTTTTAACAAACCCATGTTTCCGAACGAATTCTCAGTCCTTTTTTCCCTTTCCCTGTTGTAATCTGATAATTATTTCTTAATTTGTTGAGTAGCAAGCATGCAAAAGTGGAAGTTTGAGAGACTTTTACCTCTTCCCTCAATGCTACCTTATTTTCTCCTTATTTAACTAGATATGAATGATAATAAACAGCACATTCTGCTTATCAGTTATATTAGTTTATGCCCATATTTTTGTAATTAAGAGTGCTTTGTGTTTCTTTACTTTTAGAATTTTGGAAGTGTCAGTTTGTAACTCGTATTAGATATCAATTTATCATAATCTGATTTAAATTGCTTATTACTTCAACTGTTGCCATGAAAAATGGCTATGCATTGCTTCTGAATTCTGCTATATTTTCTTGGAAAGTTGTAGGAAAACTAGTCAGTGATTTCAGAGAAGAATTTTTGAAGGGATGTTAGAGTAATTTTATTTATATTAACATATTTTCAAAGCTGTTTAATTGAGGAGTTGAGATTGTTTATCTGATGATTACCTATCCAAGACAAATTATTATATGCATCTAAAAACCTCTGCTTGCATATTCTTTGCAGGGCCTAGATGCTGAAAGTATTGTTCTCTTAGGCTTCTGCATGCAAGTACTCTAAGGAGTACAGCTTGACTCCAAAAGCTTTCTCTGTTCCAAAGCTGCTGTGTCTGACAAGGTCTTTCCCTGTTGTTTTTGTGGATGTTTCATAGAGGATAAAGGCATTCCTAAGGCCTGTTATGCTCCAGGAAGAGCATAACTTGGGAGCTTGTTCAATATCATACTATTACTCTTCTTGTACAGTAATATTGCTTATTGTCACCATGTGCTGGAGAGAGTAGACAGTAGCAGAAAATTACATTTGTCTGGGAATAATAAATTTGCTTAGTGGGAAATAAAATCCCTGAGACAATAAACTATATGTGCCTAAGGATGTAAAGGAACTGCACAGTTTTTTCTTAAAAAAGTCAGTAGAGTCTCATCATTATGAAGTAGAGCCCTCAAACATTATCAGGGTGTAACAGTTTCTTTCTGCCACTCCTTGTTTCTCTTTTCTTTTGTGACTCCTTGCTTCTTACTAGTTTCCTCATCTCCAATGTGTCTCCTCCACGGGTTACACTCCCTTCAGGGGTGTTAACTGCTCTGCCACGAAGCATCTGCACTGGTCTTGATGCCTGGCTTGGGCATTTATATCCCTTTCTCAAATCTGCTTTCCCAGAGTTGCCACTACCTTGGCTGCAGGGCTCAGCCATGTCCAGCAGTTGGAGTCGGTTGGAACCAGCTGTGTCCAGCACAGGGCAGCCCGAGCCTCTCACAAAGGCTACCCTGCATCTCCCCCCACAAACAGAAAAGTTCCAGTTGTGACCAATATATGATCACAAAATCATGCCCCACAAATACTAGCAAACAATTTAAGACATTCATTAGTGGTAAAACCACTTCTGCCCAGTAAACACATGGCCTTTGATAGCAAAATAGTGTGATGGTGAGCTCTTCTGGAACAGTAAATTTGAATTCCAACTCTTCTGTTTGAGGCAATTTTGTTGAGATCATACTACAAAATCCTGTTATAGGAAATGTAGAAAATCAGTACTTTGCTTTTTGTTTAAAGACGAGTGTACAGAGTGTGGCACAATAAAGTACTGTGTAGTCAACACATTTGTGAAATATCTTCTCCCCAAACACAAAACCACCCCAAGTGTCCCCACAATATATTTACCAGCTGCAGACTTTACAAATAGCATGATAATGTAAATTGAATATGGGGTTTGGGTAACATTTGTTGTCATTGTGTCAGAATCTCACTTCTTTTCTCTTGGGAGATGTCAGGAAAAAGAAATTTAACTTGTGCACAGAAGATGAAATGTTTTATAAAAAGTCAAGGGAATCTGAGAACTGGTTAGGATAAACTCTGGCTTATTAATTCTGGCTTTCTTTGTGAATTACAGCATA
Source organism: Neomorphus geoffroyi (assembly GCA_033558235.1). Taxonomy (NCBI): domain Eukaryota; kingdom Metazoa; phylum Chordata; class Aves; order Cuculiformes; family Neomorphidae; genus Neomorphus; species Neomorphus geoffroyi. The sequence continues at coordinate 253,882 of JAUMJM010000053.1, read as the reverse complement.
TGAATTTCATACCCAGATATATCATAGAATCATAAGATTTGAAGAGATCTCCAAGATCATCAAGTTCAACCGTAACTGTCTTCCCACTAAACCATGCCCCTAAGGAACTCATCCACCTGTCTTTTAACCGTCTCCAGGGATGACGACTCCACCACCTCCCTGGGCAGCCTGTTCCAATGCCTGATCACCCTTTTAGTGAAGAAATTCTTCCTGATGTCCAGTCTAATATATATATTTATATTTATATCCAGGCTATCGTGGGAGTTCACCTTAGCTTCCACCCTGCCTCTAGCCTCCCAGCAGGATGATTTGACTCTCCTTCAAAGTCTGCCAATATATATGTCCTTCTCACCCTCCCTAGCTGTGACTTGACATTGCATCATTCCCAGACATCCTTAAAGCATCATCCTTAGCTTATCAAATACCTTAAAAGATGTTGTGATATTTAAATGTTACTGCAAGTTGAATGTTTTCATTTTCTAAGCTGAGTAAAATGTAAACAATAAAGTAGCACAGAGTGAAAACTGAATTCACATGTGTCACTGCCAGTGAACAAGGTTCGCATATGCATATTTTAATCTTAACACTTTTAATTTAACAGTTCTCTAAAATTCAAATTTTCATTTAAAGTCTATTGTTGTTTGCTAACTAATCTGTTCTGTATTTATGTAAAATAAATACAAACCTGAATATGAATTCACATTTTCTCTTCTTTTTTTTTTTTTCTCTTACTTCCTCTTTCAGGAACTTGAATTTCAGGATCTGACGGCAGTTTTACACTGTATTCACTCCTTTATAGCAGCAAAAGTGGCATCTGTGGATCCAGTATTCATAGACAGTCAGAGTATTGCAAGAAAATATATGTATAGTAACTGATATCAGAGTATATGTCGTAACTATGGAAAATAAATTATTTTCTTAAAGAAAGTAGCTATTTCATGCACAATATTGCAACTTTGTGATTTTATAAGAAGTATATAGTTGTGTTATCTGTAACATCAAGAGTTTTCACAATCTCTTAAACATTTTGAATCTATGAGTTTTAAAACGTTAAGTCAAACTGAATCAGTTTGTCATCTTCAGCATTAATCTAAAATTCTAAATGAATATTCATTCAATAAGATTCGTGCTGTCATTTTGGTTTCTGTTCTCATGATCATACGTACTCCCTCTTATTAGATAGAAAAGTGGAAAAACATTTGAGAAATGTATGTCCAAAATTTGGCCTCTGTTTTGAAAAATGCTTGGCACACAAACAATTGTTACATTCTTCATTGTAGAAAACAATTAATTACTGAAGAGAGCTTCCATAGGAACTGAGCTTTTATCTTGCTTCTATATGTTTGAAAAATTATAGTTTCATGGTCCAGTTCTTTTGAGGCCTGAGAGTTTAGCCCTGACAACACACTAAGTATTCTATTTGAAATCAAGGAAGAAGCTTAAGCACATACTTGATTCTAAGCATATTAAGTAGCCCCAGTGTATGCATAAGGTAATATCAAGGATGCATTTAAATATCGTGGTAGATCAACTGAAAAGCTTTAGACTCTGCTAAGAAGCCTAACCATAGGCACTCAGTTTTAGAAAACTTGCCATAGGGTTTTCTTATCTATTAATAAAGCTTCCATGAATCATTCATTTATTCATTCATAGATTGCCTTGACGCCATCCTTTGATGTGATGCTCTGTATGGTTGAGAACAGCTTCTTTAATAACTGTTTTGTTTGGAGGAGGATGCTCCCAGTATAGGGTGAACATAACAAAGCAGAAAGATTTTTCTGGGTCATGTACTTTTTTTTTTTTCCCTACAGCTCCAACCCTCACTTATAGACAAGTGAGGTGGGTTTTGTCCTTGCTAAGGAAATAATACTGTTCTACTTTTGACATATTCCTAACCTTCCTTCTGAAATCATCTTCTTACATACACAGATAATACTTCATGCTATTCAAAGATTATATGAAAGGAGGGCATTTTAATCTGAGGGCATATTCCCTGTAAGTAATACCAAATATTGCAGGCTCTGTGACAAAAGTCTCATTTGTTCTAAAATGCGGGTTTGAGGCAGCATCTGGCAAATGTTATTTTTCCAAGAAAGTAAAACAATCAACAAGAAGAACATCCCAAACAGAAAAAATGGATATGGAACTAGCAGTGTCCTGCTAAAGTAAAAATCTTTAGTTAGTTACTCAGTCCTAAGGAAGAGGTAGATGCCTTTAAATGTTCTCAGGTGAGGAGTGATTTTATGTAACTTCAGTGCTTAAATTCAGTCAGAGAAGTTCTCCTTTTCAGGTCTTGAGGTAGTTAGCTTAAGACTGCAGTGGGGCCTCAGATGCTTACTTTAGATGGATGTTTATCTGTCCACTTAAAGCTTAGGCATAACTAAAGTGCCTGAAGTAGGTGATTTGATGCTACCATGAGGATTACCTGTTTGCCAGGTGTTAGCCATAGAGAAATTGATGTGAACAGTAGGGACTCCACAAGTCCAGTGTTGTTGATGGTACTAATGTTCTTTTTACAGGGAGACATATTAGGAGTGCTAAGTCCTGTTAAAAAAACATTTAGCAAAGATAAGAAATATTTTTATTAATTGTAAATAAATATTTTTAGCCATTATGGTATTTTTAACAAGTATCATCTCAACTTTTTTTTTTTTTTTTTTTAAATTGTATCTGGTAAATATCTTTTTATTCAAAATATTTCTTATAATTTTCAGCTTTCCGTTTTAGTTTTAGCTCTTCAGTTTTAATAATATTTTAAAATTGACAAATTGTAGCATTAAAAATTGGAATATCTTTCATGCAATCAATTATCAGTTATTAGCATGAACAATGATAAATAACAGAATGTTTGTAGGATAAGAAATGATAAAATTTCTTCAGTTTTGTTTTTCTGCTCTTTTGTCTTGTAACAAGTTCAATGCTAACATGAAACTGTACCAGCTAGTACTGAACTAATGCTACAGTCAGGCCTCCAGACTTATATTTTAAGTATCTTGTGATGAAAAGTAGAACTTCCTAAGACAAATACTGTAGATAAAAATGTAAAAGAAATTAGGATTACTTTATTAAATAGTCTGCCATTTTACCAAAAAGTTCTGCAATACAAAACAAGCGTTATTAATTTTTTCCTTTCAAGAGCAGCTGAATATTACACATTTTCTTTAGCCACCTTCAGATTTCTCAAGGCAGAGACTGAAGGCCAAGCTTCTGAGGAAGTTGCCAGAGCCTGGGGAAAGCTAATGGATTGTTAGTTACTCAGCTGTTATATAGGTTGTCTGGGACTTCCATAACACCTTGCATTTCTTTGTAATTGTCTTAACAGGCTCACATATAGCTCATATGTGAAAATGTTGTGCTTCCAATTAACTTTTTATTGTCAGTAAAGCAAATTATTTTATCATTGCCATCAGAGGGTGTATCGTGTAACACGCATATATTTTTCCCTGTCAAAGTTCTTGCATCACTTTTCAGCTCACTAAAGACCTCAAAGCAGTAGGATCTGCTGGTGAGTAGGTACCTTCCACAGTCAGCCCTCAGGAATTGCACACTGTGGCAGAAGAAAGTGGCTTTATGGTGACCGGGAAGTTGGAATGTCAAATATTTAATTGCTAATCAAAATAGAAACAAACTTTAATGTGCTTTGTTGTGTACTTGTGATATATTAAGCTTTGTGTATAAATTTCTTTTATTTTTTATAGGCAGACCAAGTGGTACCAGAATTGAATAAAGGGTAGGAAGAGAGAGGCATTTGCTACAGCAGAGCCATGAACAGCAGGCTGGGCAAAGAAGCATATAGACATATAGTTAGAAAATTGTGCCACCACCACAAAATGAAGATAGTTGTTTACAACTAGAAACAAAGTGAAAAATTGCATAATTTCTGTATGTCTTGATTATCTTTATGTCTTTATTTTAAACTCAAAACTTGATTAAAAGGTTAAAAGTAGTCCCATTAACAGACATTTTGAGCAATTGTGTAGTTAATGAGTGGCACAGCATGGACTTGGACACTGGACTAGAATCATACTGCTGATTTGTTAAAATGGACATTTTTTTGCCCCACAGTGATTAAAATCTCCAGGAAAAAATCCTGTGCACTACCAAGCTAGAGTCAGCTCTCGTCTGTTCCCTGTGGGTGGCTTGATTGTGCTACTCCGTTTAAAGAATCAAAGTGGTTAATAGAGGTGTGACCCGATCCTGCCATATGGCCTCAGACATAGAAATGGTCCTTCACACTTTTAGCTACAAATTTAGGTGTTAGCAGAGTGTCACTGACTTCAGTGGGGCAGGGCCTCACCCACTGTATCTGACCTGCATTAATTAATTTTATTTTTTCTTATAAATCATAGAATTATAATACTGAAGCTGTGCTGATCCAAAGCTCAAGTTCTGGAAATAAGACTTAATTCTCTTCACACTAGGATCTTAAAAAAAGTATTTCAAAGTGATTTCCACTCTTGAGCCAGTAGACCTGAAGCGTAAACAAGAATGCTTTTTGGGAGAGATGCCTAAGCTCTGACAAATTTTGCAACCATGAATCTAAAATCCTGTCTTATGTCTGAACTACATTAATTCATAAGTAGCTTCAGAGACGGCATGCCTTTTCCACAAAACCTGTAATGTGTAACCTGATCTTTGTAGCGGCGTAAGCAATATTTACAATGCCTTTTTTTTTTTTTTAAGTAGATTTCCATAAATGCTTCTACTAAAATATTGTCGGTATTTCATAACACCTTGCCTTCCTTCTGAATACCTCCTCTATCACTGTGTTCGAAGTGGTGTGTGTGCAATGACAATGTAATTTATCTGCTTTTTGTTGACTGCTGTGGTTAATTTTTGGTTTAATATAATTTGCCTGTGTCCTTCTGTAAGCTTCTAAGGGCAGAGAGAGTGAACATTAGAAAGGAGACTTTGTCTCCATTCTGTCACAGGAGATGAAGAGAGGTCAGAGGTAATTTCTGTCCTTCTTTCCTATTGGAAAATGGGAAATGGACCCAAGACAAAAATTGAAGGACAGGTGGACAGACTGCAATCTTAAAAACCTTCTTTTATGTAGGCATGCAAGCTAGTAGTACCTGTCAATCTTGGAATTTGATAGAGAAATTCTTTCAGTATAGTTCCTTTAAATTGCTATTTATTGAGTTATGGCTGTTGAATAGGAAAATATAACAAAGAAAATAATGTAAAATGTATCGTGTAATCATGTATTTTGTTTCTTAGCCTATGCTTCAAAAGTGTTTAGGTACTTCTGTCTTGGAGCATGTAAAGAAAAGGTTATCTTATGTGAAGTAAAAGCCATTGTAGTAAATTTACTAGAAAGTACAAAAGGGATTTGTGTAGCATGCAAGATGAAATTGAAGATGTATTTTAATCTGGTTCAACCAGAAAAACTCTTCAAGTAAAATGTTTTCATTAAATTTGAAATTATTAAATTTCATGGAATCGAGCCAAAATCCACCGCTGTTGTAAGTCCTGGTGACTTAAATAGAACGTAACCTGTAAAGTGACAAAAAGATATACAATTTTAAATAATCCACAGGGGAAGAAAAACTCTTTTCTTTTCTTGTATCCCCTTGGTGCACAGCTGCCTACACTGCTAATAAAAGGGTTCATTCCTACAAAAATATAACTGCTGACTTTTCAGTGAGGAATCAAGCTCATATTATTTGGACTGAAAGCTGTAATCTTTTATTTGGAAAGTCTGCCATGGTGCCCTGTGAGAGTGCGGTTATGCAAGTATTCAGACCTCTAGTCTAGACGTAGCACAGACTCTTTTTTTCTGTGCAAAACCATGATCTATTGTGCAAGTCTACACTACATCAGGAGCTGTGGGTGGCAGAAGGGTCTCAGCTGCATAGATCTGCAGGATTGCCAGAAAACCAAGCAAGGAAAGGAAATTAAATGTAAGAAGAACTTTTATTTTTCATTCCTGGTTACAAATTATTCTTTGAACATTAGTTTTGTTGTATTTTGGGGCTAGGTAGGTGACAGATTTTTACATGTGTCTAAATCATCAAATATGATGGAAACATCAGAATCAATGCTTATTAAGGATTTAATATGGAAATTAGGTGTAGTCTGTATTGATCAGATAGTCTCAACTCTGTAATCAGTGGAAAGAGTCTGGCACTTCAGGAGGTGCAACAGATGCCTAAAACCAGTGGATTGAGTCATGTTCTGAAAAGGCAGTCATCTTTCTCCATTGACTTGCCTGGATTTTGCTATGGTACAGCATAGGTTTTTTTACAGCTCCATTTCCTACAGATAGCATTAGTCTTGGATTTATATACTAATATGATAAATAGTAGCAATCCTGAGCAATGTTTGAGGATTATGGGAACAAAAGAAAGCAATCTTGAAGTAAATGGGTAGTAAATCAGAAGTCTATCATCCCCTTAAACAGGCATGGGGGGGAAGTAAAAGCGTTAGCCTATTTTTCCTGCTACCATTTACTGTCTAGTGCTTAGTAAAAATATATCTAAAATGAGGCAGTAGAAATTGTATTAATTTGTAGACGGGTTCACAGGGGAGCACCAAGCTACTCATAAAAAAAAATTAGAGGCATTATACTGTGTCTTGAAAGACTTTGCTCAATTTACATTCAGAACTGGGCTAAATTACTACCTTTTAGTATACCCTACAACATCCATAAGCAGAGTATATAGGCAGCTCACTGTTTTCTTTTAGCTCAGGAGCTGGACAAATATTCTCCAGCTGAGTTAATAAGAATATTTAATTGGCTTCAGAGGTAAAACTTTCCCTGTGTTTTAAAGTAGAAACTCATTACTGAACCAATGTGTTTTATCAGATTATTTTATTGTTGGATAAAACCAGAATGAAACCCTGTTCCTTAAATGTTTCACACCAATACTTGCAGAAGTGCTATGTTTTGCCTTTTTCTTGAATTGTAGTTATATTCAGTACCATGAAGAAGACTTTTTGGAGTAAAGGTAGTGATTTTCCCCATCTGCCTGCTGCTAAATGCACAGTGGCTTCCACAAAAGCCCCAGTACTTCCTAGCAAATATTGCATCTTGGTTTTTGAGATATACCAGTGCTTTCAGAGAACTTAGAAAGTGAACTAACGCAGTAAGAGAGAAGTAGGAAACAGTAACGTCAAAATAGCTGCAGGTTTGAGTGTCAAAGGCATTGCTGGGCTTCAGTTCTTCATGGTAATCAATGATGTTTTTATCAGCATTTTTAGCATCACTACAGATTTATTTCTCTCCATCACTGGGATATTCATAGCAGGATGAAAGGAAAAAGAACTACATTCATAACTAAACTTGCATTTAATTTACCCTTCACCTTCCTTTGGATCAAGGTACCGAGAAGTTTCAATTAGTTTGCCCCAAACAGTAGACAAGAATGCTGTAAGGCCAGTACCAATTCCTGAGTTCACAGGTATTTTAACTTATGTAGAGTTAAATTCCCGGTCCTACTATTAAGCTCCCTGGGTTTATTTGCTTGTTGCTTTGATTTGTACTGGAATTTTCTTGAGGTTGACTAAGAACTCAAAATGCTCTTAAGTGTTCTTTTGTTTCATTACCGCCTTTTCCATCCTAATTCTGTAAAGCTGAGTAGTTTTAATACCTTTTGTTGCCACATTAACCATTTCTGTTCTCTCAATATTTTTTGAATTTCCTTTTTATCTCTTAGAAAGGTTTTTCACACACTGTTTTTATATCTTGTGGAGAAAAATCTACAATTGCAAATAGGAAATTATCTCAAACCATAATTTTTTGAATGCTTGTATAAAAAGGATATAAACAAGGTTTATCTTCTTTAATCATGAAAACCTTTTACTGATTTTCCTCAGGGAAGAACTTGTACCATACCTCGTTCTTGTCTGGTGTATTTTAGTAGGCACAGCAGTGTGGTATGTCTTTTCCCTTGCTAATTAGTACACATCCCTCAACAAAAGATGCCTTTTCATCAGTAGTAAATCCATTTATATGGCATACTCTCATATAATTTTACTTACAATAGCTAAGAGGCATGGAGACTTCCTGGGGTTTTTTGCTTTCTCTATATAAGGTTTGCCATCCATCATCAAGTAGTTTTTGCACTCAGAATTGCTTGGCTCCCTTGCCTTCAAAGAAGTGTTCTCCTAGTTTCACATGCCTGACATTTTGTTTTGTAACAATAAAGGCAAATAGGGAAGGTATAGGTGTTATTTTTTTAAAATTATTTTCAATATTCTTTTTAATAAGCATAGTATTTTCTGTACCATCCTCAGCTGTGTGACTTTTCCAATAGTGCTTGCAAAAGTCTTTTGGCTGAAAATGCATGTATTAAACTGTGTGTAAGAGTTGGTCTTATTTTTCTTTAAGGCTTGCTAATCCATTGCTTCAGTTTTGTTGGTACATTTTTAGCTGCAAAATACATTACCCTTTGATTCATTGTGCCACTTCACATTATTTGCAAGGTCATTTTTGTGGAAGATTATGTATTGTATTCATTTGTCATAGCTCATTCAAAAAAATCAGTCAACCTTTGTTCTTTTATAGTTACAGGCTCATCTCTTGGTTCTAAAAAAATTCAGCTGCCTGAAAAAAACCAACCCTCTGCAGTTGTTCTCAAACAATTTGCTTCATTGACAGGGTTTTTTCTTCTTTGTTTTTTTCTTTTTTTTTTTTTAAACCAAAAAAATAAGCAGAAAGTTAAGATTTGGGTTTTTTAGTGGCATGCTCCCTCCTGTTTTTCTTTTTCTCACATTCCTTTTTTAATATTACTGTAATAGCACACCTAGCATTTTCTAGAAGATAAATTTAATGAGTTATGTCCTTGTGATCTGAAAAAGTCCCCTCCAAAATTGAACGTTAGGAGTTCAAATTATACGAAAAACCCCACAGGTACTGACATAGGGCAGGTCTGGGTTTACTATTATTTGACACCACAGGGTTTGGAAATTACCAGAACTGTGTGCACACATACTTTAATTAGCTCAAATAAAATTGAAACTAAGTGAATGAGCGTTTCACTAAATATTTCAAAAACTAGGAATATTTTTCTAGCGTAAGGAATGGAGACTATCCCAGTATCAGCCACGTGGTTTCATTATATTAGGGTGTTATCCAAACAGTATGGACATAAGGACTAACCATTTTGAGTCTCACTAAGATTTGCATAACCTAGAAAAGCCAAGGACCAATATCAAATACTTAGAAAGGAATTTCCCAGGTTGATTCAGCTCTTCAAAAAATCAGACCTCTTGTGTAGACAGTCCTTTTTGCCTTTTTAAAAGCACTGTATATAGGATTTCTGAAAGCCAAACTCTAGCATATAACAGTATAACTTAACTCCAGTTACTTTGTGCTATTTGCAATCTGTTTGCAAACTGCCTGTAGGATTTCCCAACAGAGAGCAACCTCTAGACCACAAAAATCAAGATGATGTATTTAAAACACCAACAAAAAGGATACGTAGCTAGGAACCAAAGGAAGGTATGGATGAAGTTGAAGTTCCTCTATGAACTGTAGTTGGTGACAACTTCGGCGACTGGACTCCACACTGGTAAATGTCCTTAGGCGTTCATTTGGAGGAGGCTTGGCAGACAGAGATCCATAAACAACTTTCCTTGCTATGAACAGATCCTGCAGTGGGAAAAAGGGCTGAGCGTTCTGTTAAGGTATGCAAGTGACTTATTTAGACTATTCCAAAAGCATCTAATAGTTAAAATTCCTAAATATGCAACAGTCTACTCTCTGCAGGCACTTACTTTTAATTCCTAGATCTTTGCAGTTGTTTACTGAGCATGTTTCATTTAATATCTGCAACCGGCTGTGCGCATGGATACTGATGATTTCTGTGCCTCAGCTGATGAGTGGAAGTCATTAAGCTATAATAGCTTGGTTACCTATGGGTGTTTATCTCTGAATATATCCTTTGACATTTTGGGTCAAATAGATTAGCCCCCCTAGAATTGTGCTTCAGTGGTTGGTTTGAAATGAAATTAAGAATGCAGAAAAATTTCTGCACAATGTTCTTAGTATGACAAGAGCAAGCAGAGGAATAAGAAAATAAGCACACTTGATGCACTCTATCTGGTAAAGGCTTTTTCTGGTTTTTAAATTCTAATAATTTCTAATTGTAATTGTATTTTGCACTCATAGCAATGCACTTACACAGAGTAGAAATATCAGGCTTTAAATTATGATAGTGTAGCATTTTCTAATGTAAGAGGTCATTCAGAGCCTGTTCAGTTGCAGCATTGCTTAATGTTTGTGTCTTTACATGCGTGCCTAACTGCTTTGTGGCTTTATCCAGAGCCATCACCACTCTTCTCCGGGAGGCTCTACATTCTGCCCATACCCTATGCCACATCAGAAAGCAAAGATTCACCACTTCTTATGTGCATTTTGTCTCAGATTTTTGTTTGAGAACAAGGAACAGTTTTCCCAGGATAAAAATACTTTACCTCCTTGAATTAAAAATGAAACACGATAAGGCAAATATTCTGAAAAGCTCTCTTTAAGAGAAAAAAAAAATAACATTTCATTTAGCACTGAGTTCCCAAATCTTTTCTAAGCCCCTCGAGACTCTATTAGTCAAACATGATTACAAGCAGTTTACATAAGCAAGGTGGCCTCAGCCTTAGTCTTCTATGTACAGTCATTTCACCGTCCAGCAGTGAAATGTGTTCAGCAGTGTTGTTTTCTGTCATAAGATGATCATTTCAGTAAATACAATTCTGGTGAAATTGAGTGAGGAATAGGAAACTTGATGTCACTGTAATAGGGCAAATTCAATTGTCCCTGCACAAATGTAAGTAGTGGAAGACTGAGCTTGAGCTGAACTGAAAATTATTTGATTAACAGATCATTTAAAATGGAAATGGCACAATGACTTATTCAGTGACTGTTTAGCATAAATGAGATAGCCAAGGAGCATAAATATTGCTGATAATAGAAGAATCATTAGAGTAAAGCACAGATCTTCTGCAGGAGAGACCCTTTCTTGGATATATTTTCCTATAGCATCTAATTCTTGAAGGTATTCAGTAAAACTTTGAATTAGTCATATTACAGTATTGCTGGAGAGGTCGTGCAAGATGAGAAAGGAAGGAAGACTAGGAATGGTGTTTAAATTTCTGAAGCAAAGGTGTGATTCTCAACTGTTAGAAGGAAAAGGAGGATCAATTCTGATAGGAAAGCTTATGTTAATTTGATTTTTTTCTTGCACTGTTTTTGATTGTCTTTAACTTTTGTTGTTGGTTTTTTTCTTGGTTGAACTGATCTGCCTCCACAAACAAAACATTTTCTGATACCCTAACATGAATTATCAGCTGAATTTGGAAGTGTGCTTAGTGGGATGAATTAACAAAGTAGATTTCCATGCACCCAAGCACAACTGTTGTGCATCTGACAGTTCATCCCACCCACCAATCGATCTGCCTAAGCCCAGACAGCAGACACTCGAGTCTTTCGCATCCAGCACTTAGGGAATTCTCAGCCTGTCAGTTTTCCTGCTCGCTACCATGCTTCATCTCAGAAAACAGACTCTGGATTAGAAGTTGTTTCAGGTTCTTCCATTTTAATCACGGAACAGCTTTCAGACTGACCATCCAGGCAGGGAGAAATACCCTCTTCTCATTAAAAATTCCTGTACTGCAAATCAGGGCAGAAACTAATGCACTGTCAAAAAGTACTGAAAATAAGAAGTGTCTGCATCTCTACTTTCTCTTTGTGTTCCCTAATTGTCTTGGTTCTGTATTGTTCCACTATTTTAGCTGTGCATTCTCAGCTTGTTCATCATCATTATGTTCACAGCCCCCACCACTGCTTTCTCCACTTTGAAAATGGTGCCTACTAATGCAAAAGACTTAAGAGTGAAACATCTTCAGTTAATTCACTGCCTAAAATTTATGCAGTTTTCTCTTGTTCACCATGTACAAAATAGGCTAATTTGAAATTCGTAATGAGAGACAAGTGTACTTTATCTGGAATGACTTGCCATTTAGTTTCAAAAATTTAATGTTTACATAATTATTTTTTGTGAGAAAACAATATTTGCAGTGTGACATGGGATTACAGTCAGACAGATAAACTTAAGTGAAATCATCTTGTAAATGAGGTAACTGCATTCACAAGGCTCTTGTCTGTAGACCACAAAGTTTTGCAAAAGTAGATATAAGTACTTATATCATCTTATACATAGTAACTTATTTCTGTTGAATCACTTTTCCATATGCCATAGCTGTGTATAATATTTGTAATATAAAAAGCAGGACTGCATACTCTACTACAAAACAGTCAGTGGTATTTAGAACTAATTTTAAACATGAATTCAAGGACGGGAAAGAATATTGTATTCAAACTGTAAAAGCACTCTCTTAAATGAAAAACTTGAGATGTGAACATTAAAAAATGCAAAATAATGAGCTCCACTGGAACAGCATGCAGCCAAGTGTTTGGAAAAATATGCTGAATGTGTCCGGAGAAGCTGTTGTGCAGACTAGAGTAGACAGTGTACACAATTACTCACACGTGAAGAGCAGGAAAAGAGAATTATGCAAGAGTTCCTCATGCAGCACGAGCAGAATACCACTCAGTGGTCCTATCAAAGAAAGTGAAGAATTGTGTGTTTTGGCTTTGGGGGGTGGGGGGGGGAGTGTGTCTGTTCTTTTTATGCTAGAGAGTGTATCTCTTCTTTAAGCATGGCAACGTAGATCTTATTACCCCGTTCACCAGATTATGTCACCCATCCCTGTTGGGGGACACATATTAACATTCTCTCAGAGGATGAAATTTTGTTCTCCAAGAGGTCAGATCACTGCTGGTGGCTGGAATCTTCCTAATCTGATTCCTTTGAGTTCACTCGTCCTGCAGCAGGTGTCTGTTCACTAATCATATTTCTGCCATTGATGGTGTTTTTTCACCCCTATCAGTATCCTTGAGTTGTTGGACTTTTTTCATATCTGGTTTAATACCTGTATTCCTTCCTTCTGAAAACCAAACGTTATGTTCTGTTAAACAATTTATTCAAAATGTCTGATCTCTAACCCATATTTTGGAGTTCTTAAATCTCTCAAGGAAAAAGAAAGATAGGAGTTTAGCCGCTTTGGGAGTTTTCTGATAGCTCACTGTATTGACAATACAAAATGTCAGTCATTTCAAAATTTTACTTTGACATGGAACATCTGGGGTACATAATTAATTATGCTTATTGCATTGTCTTAATTACTTTAAAAATGGTTATTTGAGATATAAATCATTATTGTAGAAAAAAAATAGAATAACAAATTATGATGTTAAATGCTCAGATAAGTATTTCCCTTTCTATTCACTGAAAAAAACCAAGAAAATTAATGAAATATTATGCAGTAGGACTGGGGTTTAAAATTTTAATTTGAGTGGTTTGGCATCTGTCATAGGATATTAGTCAAGTGCTAGTCCTGTTTCAACAGAAATATGACTAATAGCTTAGATGAGTAAACATAAAATTCCATAAAACCCTTACGATTTCAAATTAAGAGGATTTAAAGTTCTCAGATTGTGCTTAGGTTTCACGTAACTGTAAAAAAATGGAGACAAGGCATTGTTCTTTGTGGAAGTGGTAAATAAAAGCAAGGGAAAGCTAACTGACCTCTCTACATTTGAGAAAAGTAGGTGTTATTTGTCCTTGAAATTTGTATTAATAGCATTTCAAGGAGTACTTTTATATCAACATGTCCAGGAGTTCCTGTCTCAGATAGCACAGTAAATTTGTCCACTGTGGATAGCATACACCATTAGTAAAACAACCATGCACTTTTATGGGAATATCCGTCCTGAAATTATAAGTTTGAAATATGCCTCCATTGCTTTTCCTCCTCTCCATCATGCAATCTTGAGCAAAAGCTAACTGCCACTTTTAGGTGAAAACTTGCAAAAATAGTGCATTATGGTAGTAGAATGTGGAGATTTTTAATGAAAGCAGTGTTTTTCCTTTATATATGAATGTCTACCAACGATGATGTCTGGAGTCACTTCACATTCTGATCAATAAATCACAACACTCATAAGACTCATTGCTGCGCACTGTTGTTCATTGGAAAAATGTATCCTTCAGATGCTCAGTTTAAGATTTTGATTTTCTTACCCAAAGAAGAAAATCTATGTCTATATCTACTGAACACTTCATAAGAAGTGTTTTAAACCATTTCCAGACATGCCATTGAAAATCGGTGGACGTCGATGGAATTTTCTAAGAACTCAGGGCTTCTAGGATTAAATCATCAGTGGTGAAATTAGCACTCAGATTTTCACCTTTAATTGCTACTTGTTCCTATTTTCATCCTTTAAATCTTTCTTTGATGAAAGGAAAAGATAATCTTTTCTTCAATAATTGACATAAATTGTTGAAAGTTCAAGTATATTGACGTCTCTGGCACAGAAAGAACAAATCAAAGTGAGCTACACCATGTAACTGGCACAAGTTTTTCAGTTTTAAAGCTTTACACAATATAAACTCAGAGGTTCTTTTTTAAGAAAAAAAACCATTTGAATTAATATGTTGTATCACAGTCTATGACTGTATGTATCATATTAAATGTTTGCTGACAGTCCACTAGCTCTGTCCTAAAAATGCATGAGTTTAGCAGTTCATAGTAGAGCCAAAACTAAACAGATATCAAAATTCTGCTTGGACACGTTCATCTTGGCCATGTGGCAATTAAACGTTTGTTGATTTTCTGTACATTTTTGCACATTGCAGGTTTCTTTCCCTTTTACTTAAGGGTTGTATTGAGTGCCGAAATATTGTGCAACAAAATGATTCAGGTAATGTGATCATCTCAATATAGGTTTACCTTACAGGTAATCTGATCCTTAAAAAAACAAAGAAAAATTAATTCTTTTTTTCATAGATAGTTTTTCACATCTAAATGGTAGTCATTATATATTTTGTTATGCAATTTATGTGTTTCAGTTGGCAAATTAAAAAGGCACTTGAAATGCAGTAATTTTTGTGTGCGTGGATTTGCTTTTGTGGTTTGAGTTTTTTTATGGGAAATGCAGCCTTGCAAGATGTGCATGATAGTAGATTTACATAGTGTAAAATTACTAATTTTATCTGTTGAGTTCAGGAACTCAGAAATGGATTTAATAAGTAGTAAAGATTAAACTTGGAAGTAATATAAAGGCAGAGTGTATATATTTTGCACTTTTAAATAACCTTTTATAAAAACAAAACCTATTATCATACAGCATACTGTAATTCCACTTTTTAGTGATACTCTTGCTATTGTTAGGATGTTGTCTTTACCACTGGATATGAATAGTTTGCATATGTACACACTTTAAAAGTGATTTCTGTAATGGAATATGTGCTACCTGTCACTGTTATTAACATCCAACTGGAAAAATATTCACCAATTATTTTTTTTATAAATTATTAATGTACAGTGTAAATTAGGAAATCAAATATTGTAGCAATGAAGAGATGCACTTTAAAAATGTAAAAGTGTTTATCTCCAAGAGTGTTATTTTGTATAGGTGTTTTTGAATAAATAATTTATTGCTCATTGGTGGTTTTTTCTCATTTGTGAAATAAATATGATTGCTTTTCAAAAACATTTTGTAATTGGATCAGTAAAGAACTTAGTCATATTTTACATTTCGTTTAATAAATCAGCATGGGCTTGATCTTATTGGTATGATGAAACCTAAGCGAGATCTATGATGCAGCCTGCAGTCCTTCTACTGATCAGCTGGTGAGAAATCCTGGTCACAGCAGCTTCCTCCAGCCATGAAGACCATTTCTGGCCGTTGAAATCAAGGTACGGAGAGAAGGATATGTTACAAGTGCTTTCAGTCTTAGACAGGACAAGATGGAGTCAGAGACTGACCTTTGTCAATAATCTGGAGTAAGAAATTTCCATGCTTTAAAAGCTGCCTGTTGAGATTTACTTGAGGATGTAATGACCACAGTATAAATTTGTTGCAATGAGGGATCAGTGCAGAAGTCCTGAAAGGTCCTTAACAGCAAAAATATCTACAGCCTTCAAAGCTCAGCAGCATTCAGATTTGTAATTTGAGATTTCTTTTATACTTGTTCCTTGCTTTGCTAACAGAGGAAAAATGTGACGCATTTGGATCACTGTCAGCTTTACTAGGCAGATGCTTGGGAAAGGGAACTTGAGAAAAATTTAATAAACAATTTTTATTTAAAGTCTTCTCCTACATCTAGCATCTAAGAAGAAAACATTTGTCACATAATTCTTATATTGTTGATTGTTGAAAGAAATTCTTAGTAAATGAAATAACAGTATTTCAAGAAAATAAGAAAATTTTAAAAAAATCCTGAAATTAAACCTGAAATAAAAACATGTGCTCATAGTGGAGTTGAGCTTTCGTCCTCAGGTGATGCCAATACAGTGTACTCAAAGACAACCTCTAAGTAGTTAACACATTTCAAAGTCACCCCATCTCAAACTTTAAACCAAGAGGTAGCTCAGTATCACAAAAGCATATCTGAATTGAGACTTCTAACTAAACTTAAAGTAGAGAGTGTAAAGGAACCCCAGGGCAAGTCCTCTGTTTGTCACCAAATCTGAGGTCTGTAGACCTTTAAACATCCTCAATACCACAAATTCCTGTGCATGCTGGTGTTCTTTCCAAGTAAGCAGAGGGCAAAAAGTCAGGTGGCTGCTTGGTCCAGAGAAGGCCTTGATGCTGTAGTATCTTTTAGAGTGCAGTCTGACCAGCAACTTCAGAAAATGACATGGCAGTTGCCATTTCTACTAAACTATGTACTTTCACGTGGGAAGAGGCAGAATGACCCCATTGTTTAACTGCCTGTTGATTACGGTGCTGGACGCAGAGGGAGAAATGTTCTTTTAACAAGTGAGCATCTGGAGCAGCTAGGATTTTAGCTACTATTGTTTCCTGCCTGTCCCCCTTCTCTGCTTAGGGCTACCCCTGAGAAGAGGCAGCAGAGAATATGTGCCTGCGTCATGGGTCACACTCTGACATTTAAATTCCAGCAGTGCCGAGAGGGGTCTAGTTTAGCGTCACGGCCTTTGAGCAGCGACACTGCAGGAAGGACAGGAGGGACAGGGCAGGTAGCCAGGGAGGCTGCATGTGTTGGCCTGTGGGTGCAATATCGTAGCTACTGTCTTCTTCTCAAGAGGCTGCTCTAAATGGCAGCACTTTTTGGCCTCCTGCTGAGGGTGTACGGCTATCAAGGAGAGGATACAGATATGCTAGAGAGGAAGAGTAAGCACAGATAAAGTGCAAACTTTGATGACCCAGCAAGCAGGGCAATTATCTGGATAGGTATGATCCTGAGCTCTGGTCTTCTTTCCAAAGAGAAAAATGCAGAGATGTTAGGAAGGTCTCATTTATGTGCAGCTTAAATTTGATTTTACTATGACATATTGGACTTTTTCAGTTCCCTGTGGTAGCAAATTGGGCTTCTCATGGCAATGGATGTAATTGCTTTGCACTAAATTATATTAGCTATTTCAGATGGTTTGTTCTACTTCATGCTTGGAATGACAAGGGTAAATTATTTTCTGCAGTATATAGCTCAAAAGAGAAGAAATTTCCCGCTGATTGGGGATTTTCTTTTTCAACTGTAGAAAAAATGTTTAGTCAATAGCTGATTTTAAAGCAGTAACATTTATTTTGTTCTTATGATTTTTAAGGTTGATTGCTGTTAGTTGTAAGCTTCCTAACTTTTTCCAAAAATGGGAACTGTTCTTCAGTGTTCACTTTTATTAAATGAGGTCATATTCAGTCTTCACTGTAGCCCATGAACTTAGGACTAGTAACGTTGCACCTGACAGAGAAATGAGTAGGTTAATATTTAAGTACTCATAAAGAAGAGGTTGCCTTCCTTTTCTCTCCTGTGAGCTTTGTTCTTTATATGCAGCCTTGTTTAATGATTCAGGTGCATCCAGAGGAGGAACTTCACTTGACTGTGTTAAAAGTAGAGCAAGAACAGCTAAAGACTGCTTGTTCAGTATCTCTGCCATATGTGAAACTCCCATTGCATGAAATACTTATTGCCTACTCAGCACAGAGGTAGCTGGTCTAAGAGCCCACATTTCTTACCTAAGAAACTGCGACAAGCTCAGAGTTGTAGAACAGTCTTTTCTTGTACTCTCCGAGTGGGTAGTTCCCAATCCATCAGCAGCCCCGTGTCCTTTCTGCATCCCTTCAACAGTCTGACAGTTTGGTAAGGAGCACTACAAAATCAAAGGATTTTATCTGAAGAATATTTGTCTAACTAGCATGAAGTGTTGCCTGTTCATGTTTTTTAAAGTGTGTATGACCCTCCCTGTTAGTTACAAAATTGTGGCAGAAATCAGGAGAATGGTTGAGTGACAATTAAAAGAAACCCAGGACCCAGAAGAAGTAGGGTAAGGGCAAAGAATATGAGGCAAATTAGAGAGGGCAGCATGAAGAAAGGTCGAGCAAAGGGAGGGGAGGGGCATGGGAAAGGGTTGGAAAACTGGAAATAGAAAAGTGAGATCAGTAAGATGGATCCACATGAAGACAGAGAAAGAGGTGAAGAGTAGTGAGGGAAAGGATGGTGTGATAGCGTCCTGCTCTGAAAAGTGGCAAATGCCTGTACCTTTGACTGACTGTTGGAATGGTGTCTGCTTTCAGGCATTAGCACTGAGCGTATTGAAATGTGCTGGGGTGAGGGAACAGAGGGAGTAGGATGGAAAAAACACTGACTAGAGCTGGGTCAAAGTGGGTTTGTAGGGTAAGACATTTCCTGGTGATGCAAATGAGCTGATAGAGTATTATAACCAAAAAAAAAGTACTGAAAACTACTAGAAAAAGATCAAGGTTGGAAGGAAGAATTTCAAAAGGGGAGGGCCTTGTAATTGAATATCTTGCTGTTCTGGTTTGAGCTAAAGCAGAAATATTTCTCTAACTTTTCAGCTAAGCTTGTTCTGAGTAATTGCATTTTTTGAACACATGAAGAACATATTTTTCAAACAGTGTCCGTGTCTTTGCGTGATAATGCCTGATGTTTACAGTTATCTGCAGGCAGGAGCAGACAGGTCAGGCGACCAAAAACTGACCAACAGGAGTATTCCATTCCAGTCACATCATACTTAGTAGAAAGCTGAAGGACCATGAGGGTCAAGCTCTCTTCTTCAATGGGTGGCATCAAGAGAGGACCTCATCTGTTCATCTGCTCCTGATCCCCATCCTGATCCATGTGTTACTGAATCCAGCTCCCATCTGCCACAAAGTCCAGTCTGGGACTTTCCCCATGCCTGCCCTGTAACATCAGGGGTGACCTATAACCACCAGA
Organism: Neomorphus geoffroyi; assembly: GCA_033558235.1. Lineage (NCBI taxonomy): Eukaryota > Metazoa > Chordata > Aves > Cuculiformes > Neomorphidae > Neomorphus > Neomorphus geoffroyi. The sequence continues at coordinate 234,626 of JAUMJM010000053.1, read as the reverse complement.
GGAGTTTGATATCGGTTTTGTATATCTGTATATATTTTATTATTTTCTTATTAATAATATTATTTTCCTTATTATTATTGTTTCATAAAGCTGTTTTGCTTTCCAACCCACAATTCTTTGTCTCTAATTTCATTTTCCCCTTTCCCTGTGGGAGAGGCTGGAACTGGGACTACAACTGCCTCACATTTAGCTGCCAAACAGGTCTGAGGCAGGCAGGGACATTTGCCTAGAATATTTAAATCTTATCTCTTTCCAGAGCTATTTTGTTGTAATTTATGTTCTTATCCAACTTACTTTAGAGATTATGTGTACTAACTACTCACTTCAAGGAAAGGGTGAGACTGTTATACCTCAAAGTTTTGGCCAATGTGAGGAACATGAAGAAAAAGTGAAACTTCAGGAGATAAATGAGATCAAGGTAAAATACAGCTGGAGAGAAATGAGGAGAAAGTAATTGCGGGTTTCCACAGAAACTAGTGAGGAAAAGCTGAGAATCAGAGCAGTCTGTAAAAGGTGCAGAGGCTCGAATGTAATGGCTTACACACACAGGTCAGGTCAATACTGTCACATGAAGTGGGTTTAAATGAGAGGGCACAAGTATTGGATCAAAGCATAACCAAAGCCTCTCGACTAGCTGTCCTTTGGCAATTCATTCTTACCTTTTCATTCTTTGAGCAAGATTTTTATTCTTGAGAGCTATTGAAGATGATCAATGAAAGATATTCTGAGATATGAAAAAATACTGTTAGACATAGGGTGTTACTAACACTACTTATAATGAAGAACGCTTCACATTGCTGTAAGAGGGCCCATGTAGGCCCATGTAACTAAGGCACATTGTTCCCATGCCTGTTCAACCTTCCAGCATCTTCTAAAACAGCATCTAGCCTCCAGATCTCAGATCAAAATTCTCCTATCCAAAAACTGAGCAAACCATTTAGTTCACTGTGTAAGGTGAACCGTAAAGCACGAGGCTCCCTTGGGAAGAGGCAAGCCTGCTGTCTTCTGTACCTTCCTCCTCCATAAACACTGAATCTGTAGGTCCTTGGCCTTCTCAGGGCTAAAGGAGCATATATACACATCTATGAGGTTGTGCATGCTGGAACATCTGTAGCATCATGAATGGCTCCTTCCTGGCAGTCTGAGAAACATTGCTGCATCTACTGTCCCAAAATCAAGATGAAGCATCTGTTGAACCATTACCCAGACCTGGCACATGCACTATTTTAAAAGGAAAGTTATGGCACTAGCAGTGGAGTGCAAAAGTCATCACAAACTATGGTCCTCATGGGGCTCTAGCCATCTGCCTGCTAATTTTGTATACCACAGCCTGGTTGTTGCACGGAAAACAAACATTCCTGCTGGCAGCTTCATCCTGCCATATAATTACTGCAACCAGCACAGGCGGAATTCCAAGGAAATTATGTGTTTTATGCCCATTACTGTTGCCACTTTTGAACATTCCGCTTTAAAAGCGGTACCTGATCCTTCTGCCACTTTTTACGTACTTGCATTGCCTTTACCAGCTTGTGCTAATCTCTCTGTCTCTGACTGTGAAAGTACATCACGTTACCCACGTTTTGATAAGGTAGATATATTCATTGTCTTGGCAAACAAAGCTGGTTTTCTTTGTTTCAGATGAGATCTCAAGAGGTGACAGTTAATTCAGAGCAGTCATAGCATACTCTGGTGGCCAAATCTCTAATACAAGATCTGCACTCATCAGCAACTTCTGTTCCTCCCCACTGCTTTTCCCTGTTTGTGAATAGCTCTCCCCTGTGCCCAAATAACAACAAGGGACAGTAGTCCAATGTATTCATCTGTTACAGACAGATTTGACAAGAAACAATCTGTAAAAATAAGCATTGCCTCCCCCAGATCGTATTTGGGCCCTGTGTTACACTGCTGGACAGTTATGCTGTTGCACAGACACACAATTGAGATGATTTCTTTTGTTAATGCTAATTCAGGTACTTAGTTGCTATCACAGTTGGACAGCAACTGAAAAAAAGTTGAGGATCTAAACTTCTCTTTGCCTCAGGGGGAACAGAATACAGATAGCATTCCTAGATTTATGTATGCTAAGAAAAGCTACCTGGTGTCATAATATTACTTGGTTTTAAATGATATATGGAGATTATAAACACATCTGTATGACTTATACACAAGACTTCAGACTTTGCTTAATAATTTTTGCAGGTAGAGGAGTGATTTCTTATTCATGATCCTTAAAAGCTATTACATCATACTGGTCACATCCCACAGCTTCTAATGGTCCTCTTGCATAGTGTGCCCTTATTTATGGATGAATACCCACACCAAATTGATTAATTGTGTCCTTCTGTTAGTGCTCTAGGAAGTTAATTTTTCCTACAGAGTGGACATCAGCAGAGCCTGGGCATGTTATTGGGTTGATTCCATCACACAGTGAAGAGTTTTAAATACTTCTCTATTCCATGCTGGCCACGTTCAATCACCTTGACAAACTGGTTAGGGAGCACCTTTTTTCTTTCCCCCAGCTGTTTCTCTAGTGAAGATTCTATCGTTACTCTAATATTAGTAAATTAAACTATATCGGGAAATGTTCAGGATCTGAGTTATGATTATCACTTAGGCAAAATTATGAAAATTTTCTCTGATATTATTTTGCCCCAGGCCAGTGAACGATCTCCTGAACAGCCCCTAGCAATGGCTGAGGAATTAGTGTGGGCGAGGCACGGTTTGTTACAGGCAGTTTAGCTACATTTGTCTTTACTTGAATAGGGGATTTTCAATAATATGGATGAAAGCTGTAGTGTCTCATGTGCATTTTACTCTACAGAAGGTTTCCATTCCAGAAGCTCCAGTGTTTATATACAAACTCTACTATTTGACACTGGTGCAATATCTTGTACCAGAGAAAGGCGCCCATGTCTTCTGTGTGTCTTTTTCAGATGAGAAGTTATTTGATCCTTAATATCATTACTGAAGACTAGAAAGCAAGCTGGATATCAAAATGCAGCAAAATTACACAGTACAAAACACAGGCTTATAGCACTTATGCTGCATTAACACAGATACGGAACCAAAAGGTTAGATCTCTTTTTTGAGGGCAAAAATTGCCAGTGTGCTACCAAAAAACATCTATAAAAGTTACTTCCAACCAAAGGACGTTTCTTCCAAGTATTTATTTCTCATTAACACAAATTTCATTATTTCTGATGGGAACTGTAACTGTGATCCTCTCAGAAGGAAAATAATTCTGCTGTCAAGTACCATTGATACTACTAGTGCACAGATTTGTTTTTCTGTCAGCTGGGAAAGGGCAACCTTGTGCATCAGGGATCAGCTACGTAACTGAAGAAATAGGGGAGTGCATTGTCTGGAAAAAAAGCTTAGATATTTTCTAACTGTGGGACCCATAGCAATATAAGTGTCCACATAATTCACAGCAATATACAGACAAGCAGATATGAGCTGTTCTGCCGGGCAAGGCCTCATCCCAGACTGCCAATAACTACCTACACACTGTTATATAACCTACACTAAGCTGGTGGTTTAAAAATCAGCCAGCCGGTTGTATTTGAAGGAAAGTTTCCCAGCCAGAGCTCCTCACTTCCCACAGCACAGCAGGTCAGGGAAGCCAGGCAGGAGCATGTTCTGGGGAGGACAGGAAGGGCAACAGTAGGTTGCCCTTGTGGGAGGAGTGATAAAAACATGGAGGAGGCACAAATTTGGTGGTCTTTCTGTCAATTTTTGCATCTGTTGCTCCTTCTCACACAGAGCTGGTACCACTGTAGCCAGTCACCGGTACTCAGGGAAACGATATGCGAGAACTCTGAACCAAGGCATGCCTGGAGGGCTGAGGCCCTGTGCAGAAAGCTTTCCTTCTTCTCTTTCTTCCTCACTGCACACCCTTGTAACCTCTTTCAATTTTTAGTTGTTTTTTTTCCCACTTGCAAGTGGTGTTTCATTTCATGGTCAAGAGAATTTAACTCCAGTACAGCTCACAGGTATTGTATCTTGTTGCACTTTTTCCTTCAGAATTTACAGCTTGTTCCCTGTAGGGTTTTTTTCCCAAGTGTAAATGCTCAGCTGCATCAGATGTCAGTCCTCAGCATTTTCTTACCAAAACGAGCACTTCTACTGTTTTGAACTTCAGATTGTTAAAGCTTACTTACAGGCACCAGGCCTCACAGGTGGACATGATGAACTTGTATGAGGGTTATCAATTCTATACATGGACACCAGATCAATTATTTCTTTTAAAAACTATTTGTATATCTCAGGGGCACACACTACTTTCTCTTGCCAGAGCATTAAGCTGAAGATCTTTTGAGAAACTTATTAGTACTGATTTCTTTATATGGATTTTCTTTTCCTGATTGACAGCTCTTCAAGATTATCATATCGTATGTATGTTATCTACCAAATTTATTTTAAAAGGCTTTGCCCTATATTTGGCGGCATTAAAATATTTTTTTTTTTATTTTTCAGTCTGCCACAATATCTGTGAATATTTTTGCCCCAATTCAGATATGAAGACTTCAGTGAAAAATATGTTCTTTTGTTATGTATGTCTCTATGTAACTTCATTCATATATACACACCTTAATAGAAATGCACACACATTCATGTACATACTCTTCCCTGTTCCTTCAGATATTTTGTAACCTCTGCTTAATTGTTTACAAAGCATTGATTCTCATTAACATTCATTTAAATATGATGGGGTTTGTTCCTGCAATTAGTTACTATTTAATGCTGCCTGCTTGATAATTCTCACGTGTCTTTTTCAGCTGGATGTTTCAGCACAAAAATGGCAAAAATGTGACATGTCTTGTTTGTTCAGTCTGTGAGTTTTCAAAAACATAATCTAGCTACAGAATGCTTCAAACTCAGCAGGCCATTAAAAATAACAGTTCAAGATTTGTGGAACCTTAACATGACGTCAAATAGCCAAGATGTTTTTATTACTCATTCATAAGGCTCACTTGAACGCTAAATGTCTCAGAGAGTAGTGCTGTGTGACCTCTGAATATTGGCGCTCATGAAGAAGAATGTTTCATTTAACTTCTTCAGATCATTTACTTTCCTGATTTGTGACAGGCTAATGGAAATTTGGAGATTAATTCAGAAGCACACTCATTTGCTTGAGTGAATATGAACTTGGTTGAAAACAGTTCAAGAGTATCTCATTAGATTTAAAATGTGTTTTTCAATTAACAAAATGTGTTTATAATGTAGGATGTGTCTAGTGAACAATCCATCTAATGAGCTAGTGGCCATCTTGAGAGATTCTTTTAGTACTTGCTTTACTGAATAGAAGTCTAATTATTTGCTGGCTATTTGTTTCACTTTGTTACCTCTTTCTCCAAACTGTTTGACACTTCCACCTCTGATATGATTTCTTACTGTGTTGATATCTACCATTGCTTTTACGTTTCAATTAATCAAAAAATTCAATTAAAAATGAAATCATGAATTTGGAAAATCAATGCCACACTTGGGAAAGTGCAACCTACCAGGCAGTTCAGTAAAGCAGACCAGCTGAAAACATTTAAGTGTGAGGAAGAATTCAAGCGCTGCTGCTCCAAGATATTGGAACATTTGTGTCCACAGAGGGGCTTCCACATCACAGTCTTGACAATTGTAATGCCTGATTTTGGGAAAGGTATCCAGCCTAGAAAAACACAGGCTTTTGGGATAGTGTGCAGAGAGGATAAGGCCCTTAAGAATGGGATGTACCAATGCTGTCATCCTGAGACACCTGACCCGGCTGGTAAGAACAGCTAAGAACACACAACTACCAGAAAATAAGCTTCATGATTAGCGTTTGTACTGCTCACTGCAAGGCCATGGTTCTTGCTTCTCTCCTTTTATAGGTGTCCATCTCCTTTTCTAAAGCACTTTGACTGTGTCATCTCTTTTCTTTCTTTCAAGTTATGGGTACAAAATGTAAACATGTTGCCACTGTTTGAATTTCTCCCCCAAAACTGACACTTTTATCCATGCATCCTGGTTCCCACCAGGGAATTATTCATAGAACATTTCAGTCATTGCAAAGCACTACCAAAGGAGGATAGGAACACCTCCCATCTGTGGGCACTTTGAGTAGGGTAATGAATCCTTCAGTACCAGCACCTCCTTATTTTTTTTCTGAGATCTAATATCCTCTTGTGGATTTGTCACTAGCCATGCTGACAGCCTCATTCATAGCAGGCAGAATACTAAAAGTGATCTGTCATAATTGTATTAGGTGGTCATTTTTTTATTTTTCTAAAGCTATTTCTGTTTATGGTTAAGTTACAAAAGATCATGCTTGTTATCTTGCTAATCCTCAATCAGCCTTTTGGCTATATGACATTCGATATATTTACCCACCATACTTAAATCCATGATGATAGCTTCCTGGTCTCTGCAAGAAGGACTTGCATTGTACAAAAGCAGAAACCTCACCATTGAGCTTACCATTAAAATTGATACCCAAGGCAAACCTTTGGTAAGGTAAGAATAAAAGATACATTCCACCAGCCTGAGACAACTTTTATTCTTCGGACTGAGACCATAACTAGTCTGCAAAGGCAGAGACATTATTATAGAAAACAAGTATGGCACTTCCAAAACCAGACACTGAGTCATCCAGATGGATAAATAGTTTGTTCAGCCACAAACCATCACACTCTTCCAGATCAGTAAGCTGCTTATTCATTCTTCAAGCTTTTTTATTTCAACGGTAAAGGTTTCAAAGCTCTTCTCTTCCTTCTTTGCTTACAGTGTTTACTGCTAATCTGGATGATGTTACTATAGACAGCCACTTAGTTATTTGCTGGCCCGCTTCAGTTTATTTATTTTCTGATCTTTTTAGCTCTTTTTTAATCATGACAACAATTTTATCACAGAGCCTGAGGAAAATTAAAAAACTTTCCCCAACAAGCTATTATTCACTGTCTTTTAAAAAGATTGCAATAATAATAATTATAATTATAATAAAAATACTGCAATGCCTGGTCAGGGATTGGAACACGCTTCCCAGGGAGGTGGTGGAGTCACTATCCCTGGAGGTGTTTAAAAAACAGGTAGATGAGTTTCTTAGGGACATGGTTTAGGTAGGAGACAGGCATGGTTGGACTTGGTAATCTCAGAGGTCACTTCCAACCTAGTGATTCTATGATTCTATGAATATCTGAACTATTTAGTTACTACAGAACTATTTGGCGACTGTATGTAAATATATTTTTTCACTTATTATTTATCCTTTAATTTCAGACAGTTACGTATGCCAGCTAAGCCAAGCTTCAAGTCTAAATGTAAACCATAGGAGTTAATCCTAAGAGCCATTTAGCTTTGTATTTTGCATTTGAAAAAAAACAACAACAAAAAAAGTAACAGAGCTGAGAGCAGTCTGTAAAAGAAGAAGAAGAGGAAAAATTCCAGCCATGTTCAATTTGTGATTCAGGGAGTTCCTGATGCAAATCTTGAATCTCATAGGCCTTAATATATTTTTATTCAACAAAATTGTCACGACTTTTCTATGTATTGATAAAACCTTTTTTTACCACAGCTTCTTGACACTAGCTGTTCCATGGTGTTACTTCGTGCTGTCCAGATAACTGCCTTCTTTTGTTTGTTTTCGACCTGCCACCTACTTGACCCTTGGTTCTGTACTGGAATAGACAGTGAATGATCATTACCTATTCACCCATTTCATCCTATTTCTGGTTTCAGAGACCACTGCAAGGTCTTCTCTAACTAAAGAGAATAATACCAAGAAATGTTTCTAATAAAATGGAATTCACTTTAAAAAAAAAAACCTATGCACTTAAAGAGACTAGAAGTCATGGTATTAATGAAACCCAGCTGAACTGATCTGTCCTAGTAAACTACTTTTCTTTCACCTTTTCTTGCATTTTTTGATGTGGTAACGTTTTGCTGAACTAACTTGAATTAGACTAATTGTTGTTATTAAGCTGCAACTTCAACAAAATAGTTCCTGTTGTAGTTATATGCATTTTTTGCCTATCCTCTTGCATACTCTTAGAAGAGATCAGAGACTAATCTTTCCGTTATAAATTTGACATGTTCCCTGCATCAAACATCAGTTGAAACTGTGTATTTCAAATGTTGACTAAATTTTTTAATAACATAGTAGGTCTCCAGAAATTCATATGTGTAAATAATCTGAAATTCTATTCCTTTGGAGTATTTCCTTGAACAGAATTTATCTTTTTGTCAACAACCCAAAGATTTGCTTTATATGCCTTTAAATTCCAAGAAACATGTTCAGCACTGTTCATTGTAGATTCAAATGCTGATAGTACAGCAAATTGAATGAGTCAATTTAAAACTTAGTAATTTTAATATGATTAACTGTTATGGTTTATTGCTGCTTTTCTTAAGAGTGATGTTCAGCGCAAGGGTTGGTTTATACTTGTCTTGTACTCCATGTTTATACAATCATTGATCCATGCAGTTTCACTGCTAGGCAGAAAGATCTGACACCCTTTCTGCAGAAAGAATGGCTGAAGACAGGTAGCTAACAGAAAATCCAAAATACAGGCAATACATTCAACAAGATACTAGTCCAAATTATCTGCACTGGCATGCAGGCAATAAATACGAATCTTGGATTCCAAAAATTAAGTTGCTCTTGAGCCACTAAACTTAATTCTTTTTAAGTAGACTTCAATAGCAGAATTCTGAATGAGCTCCAGTAAGAATGGGAATACGACTGCATCTGTCTGTATCTATCCAGTGCAATTAAGATTTCTCACAACTTCTAGCTAAAACTGTGTTTGAGGGTCAGTGGGGATGTAAGCATTTATACTCTTGAATTAAAATTAGGAAAGCACAAAATAGATACTGCTGTTCAGACTTTTCATCACCGATCAATTTACTGCATGTAACTGTTTAAAGTCCAACATTAAATACTTCAGCTGCAACCTCTGGGAAAAGGTTGGGATCCTCATTTAACAAACCTTTGTGTAGGTAAGCTCAGTTTGAACTAAAAGGAGAGGCTTTGATTTTTGACTGTGAAACTGGAAATACAATCAGACCCATTTTTAACTTTAAGAAAACTCCCAAGTCTCAGAAATGAAACCTGGGATACTTGTGAAGTGTATGAGAGGATATAGGTGAAAGCTCCTTATTCTGTTAGGTGTTTGGCATGGATTTGCTTTTCTCAGTCTTTTGCTGTTCCATGGAAGAATTTAGTCTTCTTTATGTTTTCTCATGTAAGCTAACAACCTTAAAAGATTTGCAGTTTGGAATTGGCTGTAAGAGGAGTTGCAAGTTTGACTTCTTGTCTGCAATCTTAAAGCCTCCAAACAAGGAGCATAAACCTGTTTTTCCAATAGAGGTCTGTCTCCCTTTACTCTCTGCTTACTTTTTACCCACATCCACTCACCTTTTCAGGGTACAGGATTATGGATGATATCGCTGAACTGCAGTTTGTTATAATAAGAATCTTGAGTTTTTCCTCCAGTCAGTTCATGTGCTTATGTGCTTTCTTTCACCACCAGGTGCCACAGCTCCAAGATGCTCCCTGCTACCCAACCCCTACTTTATTTATCACCCATGGCAGAGATTAAAACTGATCTTTGTCTCCACCTTGTGATCTCCCTGTGGAGACGAGCAAAGCTGAAACGAGGGAATCCTCAGTCCTGATTCCAGCTCTGATTTTGATCTCTCTCTCTATATAGGAAATGGAAAAAAACAGCCACTTCGATTCTTCAGATAGAAATACCAACTTCAGAGGAAATAATAGGCTTGAAAAGGTGTAAATAAATAAAAATAGGTAGGCTCTGAAGTGTGATATAAATCCAAGACAACAAAGCAAAATAAAAAGTTCTGTAAGGAAGTTGGTGGGCATTCTGGGGGGTTACCATCTGAGTTTAAAAGGTCATTTTTGGTAAAGTGCCAATGCTAGAACACATAAAATAGAACACAAAGTTGACTACTTTGTCGAATACATTGACAATGAAAACTAGTGAAAAGTATACCAAGAATTTACTTTACTGCATAGCATAACAGTATTTCTTTTTAAATCTGAACCTTTGTCCTTCACATTTCTATAATATTTCTTCCTTTTCTAATATCAGAACAGACTACACAGGTAGCTCTTGATTCCTAAGTCAAGTATTAACATCAGTGTCTGTTTTGTGAGAACATGCTGTGACCAAAAGATTTTGAAATCACTTGCACTTTTAAAGCTTGAGTGAGTACCAGTGCATAAAGCTGGTAGCGTAAGCGGGGCCCCTGGAAAGTACTTCACGTTCAGATTTCAGAACAGTTACTGCCATCTATGAAGTACAGAGCTGTAGAAGATAATCTCCTCAACAGAAAAAAGGTCAGACTACAAAACTTTTCTTGCTATTTTCCAGAAGAAATGAATCATATTAATTCACGAAATGTAAAAAGAAGGGATGTTTTCACATTGAGTTTCTATGGGTAATATTGCTTCCCTGAATCTTTAGAGCTGATTTATTGCTTTTCTTACGTTGATAGAATATAGACTAAAAAAATATTTAAAATCTTTCAATCTCCAATCAACATAGCACATGATAAAAATATTGCCACTTGGATAGTGGTAATATTATATATTTATACTACTGTAATAACTACCGGTAAATCAGTGCACTGAAAAGGATAATGCTGCTTATAACTGCCATGTGATTATGTTCACTGTGCTGTTTTGATACCACCGCAGTTATATATGAATAGAAGTACAGAGGGGTCTGATCAATCTTATTATTAGTTTGACCAGTTTCACTATCCTATATGCAATGACTAATTTACAACCAAATCATGGGAGTACACAGAGAAGTTCAAAATTAATAGTAAAATATTACTGAATTTCTAATATGCAGGCTAAGTGTTGTTAATATTGTCAGAACACATTATGTTGTAAAATAAAATGTTGTATATCCTTGTGTTAGGTGTTTGTCAAAATGAAAAAAAATAATAAGGAAGGAATGAAAAAAGAGAAAGTGAATTACAGTTATTTCTAAAAATTAATATTTTGAATTTCAAATACAGAGTCAAATGTGTTACCATATATCTAATTAAAAAGTAAAATTTACAATATATGGGAAATTATTTATAGTATTAGAAGATGAAGGGGTGAATTTTGTCAACAATTATCTCTTCTTTCTTGTAGATGAAAGTGTTCATTATTTTGGGAATTTCAGCAACTATAGCCTTCACAGCTGTTTTCTTTTCCTTCCTTCAGACAGGCAAAGACACCCTCTTTGGTAAGCAACAGAAAAAATATATGTTCTTTTCTTTTGTCAGTGATTACTGTTAAGCTAAATATGCACTGGCACCGCAGACAGTTTAGCAATGGCAGTGTAGCTTAATCTCTTTTTATGTGCAAAATACACTCTCTGACTTTTGTAAGAATTATTCCATGGGTGTTTTATTTTAACATACAGCTTAATAAATTCACAAAAGAAAACTTTCTATGTGTGATGTATCTCAATCACATATTCTTTGAACTAGGAGTGATTTTACTTCCTTAGTGATGTTCCTATGTCGAGTGACATGTTTACAAGTGTGATTTCTGGATTTCTTTCCCAGACTGCCCATCATTATGTTCAGTCATCCTGGGCTAGAGTCAGTTGTCATAAAGTGTCCCACCTGGCACCCTGCTACTCGCCGACAAGGGGGCGTGTGTCCTGCGGGTCTGTTCACTGGAGGCACCCTGTGGATATGGGGAACTGTTAGAGCACCTCAGATTGCAGTGGTGTCTATGTTTCAACAATATAATCTTCCCATTTGAAACATCAGAGCTATTTTATTTGCATCTGTTCAGTCTAAATCAGTTCAATCTAGTAGACTAGAACTATAACAGATACTGGATTGAATTTTAAGAGACTTCTGAAGAAACTGATTTTACATTGAACTAGGACAGACTTAATGAAGAAATAGGATTTTATTCTTTACATTCTCTTAGTTAAATATAAAGCTGTAGATCTGACTCAGAAAGGAAAGTCGTTAGGAAAGTTTTTGCTTCAATTCAGTGTAGAATCAAAAAGTAAAATTATGTACAAAATAAAGTAAATCAAAAACCTGAACCCACTCCCAAGCCATTACTCCAGATGGGAAACCATTTTTTGGGCCATCACTCTGAAACAGGGGATCAGATTTATTTTCCATAGTTTATTCATGCCTGAATGCGTATTTGAATTCTTCATGTGGCTCAGGCCAGCTACCTGTCAGAGAGGCTTGGATTTGTCTGTCAATCCAAGGACAGTTTTGTGCAAAATACATATGAAGCCTAAGGAGCACAATCACACACACAGAACACAATGTGGGTCAGCTGGATCTGTTAGGTTTGGTACTAGATAACATGTACACAGGTGGATAGATACTGGAAGAAACAAAAGGGAGGTCTAACACTTATACATTAGTGAATAACTGATTTACTATCCCTACTTTATCTTTCAGAAACTTTAGGAGCCACTACATAAGTTTCAGCAACACTAAAATATGAGATAATTTTAATTGGGAAAAATTATATATACCTTAATTTTACAAACCTGTATATTTTGTAAATACAGTTGAATAAATATGCTAATGAATGACATTCATTTACCTTTCTTTTTTTTTTTTCCCTGTTGAGAAGAAACTGAAGATAACTGCATTTCTGAGGCTATTCAGAAAGGCTCTAATCTGGTGGATTATGCAGCACATTATTCACTGAAAAGGTAAAAAGGTTAGGATCAGTCTCCTTTCTTTGAGAAAACATACAATGAGAGGGTATGTGTATGATCATCTGAGCCAATATAGCCTTGTGCATTATCACCACAAGTTGCTCTCTTAAAATGTGAGAAAAATAAGAAATGTGAAAATAAGTAGGAATGTTTTTCTGATCCAAGTAGCACATCACATTCCATTAACATGTCTATTAAAATATTGTAATTTTAAGGACTTTACATATTTTTTAACATTAACTATGTTTCTTCCAATACAGAGGGAGATGGAAACAACTCCTACAGCATTAGTGTTAAAATCCTATTGCCTTAAATGGGACTGTTGAAGTGAATTTCACATTTCCCTTTCCATCTGGAACAGATGTAATGAAAGGATAAGGGAAAGGAAATAAAACATTTTGCTTAAACTGAAAGCAGTGAACAAATTAAGGAAATCTCTTTTGTGCCTAAGTTATGCTATAAGAATGATCCTTTCCAGGAATAATGAAAATTTTCTGTGTAGCTCTGACTACATTTTTATGCTATAAAAAATCAATTTCTCTCTTCAATATTTTGAAGATATATCAGCTAAGTTTTACAGGGCACAATCACCCCCCATTTGCTTAGACTTTCCTAGAGGACTTTACTTATCCCTGTGTTTTGAAAATGAGTCTCAGTTTGCAGAGCTCTTGGAGGGACAACTCTTTATATAGACAGAACCTGTCAAGAAGAACGGCTACTCAGAGTATGAGGTCCCTTTAATTTTGTAGTGTTAGTACTTCAGTGACAATCCTGAGGCATTCAAGTTGAAAACCATAGGTCTTGACCTTTCAGTGGCTCAGCTACCTCACTCACCAAATGAAGGTACTGGAGTTTAACTCTCTCATAGAATATTATGGCAATTATTTGCCCAGTATCTCAAAGATGATAAATGCTAGAAGATACTAAAAGATAAGTGCTTAAAGATGATTGTTTCAGTTCTAATAGGAATAGAACTGAGAACGCTTGCTCATCCTGGATGAATCACCAGACTGTTAAGCTTCTTTCAAAATATTGTGTATGTGGATTTATAGTCTCTAAAGACTGTTGTTATTCAGAAGTCCTGTTATTGGGTTACATTTAAAAGCCTTTATAAGAACAGCAGATTCACTGCAGGGCTGAGATGGGAGGGGATTTCTGGAGGTCATTTGGTCCAGCTCTTCTACTCAAGCAGGGCCACCTGGAGGCTGGTTGCCATGACCGTATCCACACCCTTTCTGACTATCTCCAAAGGAGACTCCACAACCTCTTTGGGCAACCTGTGAAAACTCATTTTACTTTGGCTTACAAGTAATCGAAGGAAACTACAGTGCAATATAGATGAGCTCAGTGCTTTGAGACTGAAAAGCCAGTTCCTAGATGAAAAGACAGCTCCTTTTTTTCAAGTTAGAATAAGAAAACTCTTAGTTCTTCCATGTACAATAGTCCAACCTGATGTTTGCTGAATTCATGATCTAAGTGTCTGAACTGCAAACTGAGTCAAAATAGCTGGATTCCTCCTGAGACATCAGTGTGACCTTGAATTCTGATTAAAATGGATAAATACATTTCCTCACCTCAGCTGTTTAAAATCATTATTTAAATTCTTGAATTGTTTTTGTGTTTTAGAAATTTAGTTGTGCTAGAAATTACTTCCAAAGTTTTAAGGTCACATAGGTCCCAGCGTGGTCCTCATTGTCTGCTGTGCTCATGCTTGTCTCTGCTTGCCAGGCGCTTCTCCTGGCTGTTTGCTAGTACCTGCCTGCTATTCCAATTAGCTTCTGGGTTTATTAGTCTTTAATTGTAGATGTTCAGGTTTGTCATTGTTATATAAACAGCCATAATACTAGTAATGTTGCATAGATGAAACAAAATGATGTCATCATTAGAGCATTTTATTTGTATTGCAATGTCAATGTCAATGGGAATTTAGGCAGTGTGGACAGAACTCTTGGAGCCACGTGTCACCTGTGATGTTATGACACCTATACAGTGTTATGTGCAAACACGTTGCTAATTTACTACCAGGTGCATTATAAAGTACACTTGGCTTGCAAGAGTAAACTGTAGTTACGGTAAATCTTACTGTAAAGACAACTAGTAAAAATTATTAAACTTGTACTAGCTTTAACTAGTGATCTCAGCACTGCTAGGAGGGCTTGCAATTCCAACTGCACATTCTTCTTGTATTCTGCTGATTCTGTGGGTTTTTCTGGGTTTTAAGGTGTGGAACAAACTAAAGGTAGTTCCTGGACGGGCCAGCTGTGCAAAGTGCTAATCTCTCAGGCCCTCACTGCGTACAGCAGCTAATGATTACAAATTTGTCCTATTAGAACTTGGTAGCTAACTCAAAGGATTGATGAATTAGTTATCTATGAGAGATCTGCATAATTTTGGTAGGTCAGGTGGTGCTACATATTTGTTTTGAGCATGTTTTAGATAAGACATATTTTTAGATTCCTATTTGAACTTACACTGACAGGTTGAAGGTAAGTGCAATTCTAATACAAGCACAAGAGGTTTCCTCAGCATATTTAAATAAAGAAATAATTGACATGAGCATATTTTCACATGAACTTTAGCTGAAGTCACAGTATTCTTAGATTAAAAAGTAAAGATGACAACCTTAAAAAGAAATTCAAGACTTAACAGCAGACTAAATACGTTTCTCACCATCTTCATTCTGGCAAAATTATTTTATTTAGTGTATACTGCATTTGAACTAGTTTGCTTCATGTGTCTAAAGAGCCTAAAGTGTAAACCCAAAATTTAAAATGCTTTTTCTATTGACCCCTATCCATGAGATCTCAAAAGGATCATCTGTAGAAGGGAGGGACCATCATTGGATTATCTGTATGCACAGGGAAGCACAAAATAATTTCTGGTGATCCAGGTAAGAATTTATAGTTGCAGAAAGAAACTAAACATGATCAGTTGGTCAGTAGCAGTCTGGTCTTAAATCAAACGGGACATGTACATAAACATTACAGGAAAAAAGAAATTATATTCTTTGTAATTTTATAACTATATTCCACACAATGTCACTGCTTTGAGAGATCTCCTGAATGGTGTCAAATATCTAAGGCATCAATTCAGACTAGACATCTTGAAACAAGATATTCTGTAAATATATTCATTTAAGACAGAAAGCAATCTCAGACTTAGAATATCTGAAGCTGAAATGGAAAGAGTGGCTCATACTCTGGAGGTTTTGTTTTAGGATTTGCTGGAGATTTTTATGTACATATATTTTTAGTTATGGTCTGTAATGAGACCCAGTAAATGAGATTCTGGCAAGCATAAAGAACCTTCAGTCCAAACACCATGGTCTGCACTAGGGCTTACATTCTTAAACATGTATGAAATACATTTCAAGTCTGATTTCATGTTCCTAATAATGATATTGTCATGGGTCATGCTATTAGCTTTATTTTTCTATTTCTGCATTACAAAATGTTGAGACAGTTTGTAATTTATGTGAGAAATAAAGAACAATTTGCTGCTTAAACCAAAGGGTACAAGGAGAAAACAGCCTCACTGTTCCAGGCACAAAACACCCTGTTTAAGAAAGAATGAGGCGCAACATTATCTCAAGGTTGCAGTGTTGTCTGCTTAGTGAAATATTATGTTAACATAACGTCCTTGCTTTTGCTTTTGCTTTTGCTTAGGATTAACAGGTGTTACTCGCTTTTGCTTTTGTTTTATCTTGCTTAAGATTAACAGGTGTTGTTATCCTGTTTGGTATCCTGTTTGTGTAACTGCTGAAATCAGCAAGTCAGAGAAAAAAGGGTATAAAAGACTGCTTAAGCTACCCAAACTTTGCGAGCCTTGGTGAAGCTGTGACTTCCCAGCTGCCCAGCGCTGCATTTGCTTTCCTACCTGAAATAAACTTTTAACGAACCATTTGAGACTTTGTCTTAATTCAACTATAACAATACAGTGTTCAGCTTTAGGCATGCGAGTGAGAACTAGAAGGGACTAGCATGCATACATTAAATAAAGGCAGGGGGTGGAATATAAAGGAAATCTGGTAAACTAATAACTGCTGTGATAATCTTACAATATCTGTGAGATTAGACAATAGATAGAAAATATCTCAAAGTGGAACATATCTTGCCCTTAAGGGTGATGATGGTCCAGTTTTGGATTTTTGGGGGGAGGGTTGTAGGTTAGTATTAGTTCTTTGCACCTAGCTGATTTGTAAAACTGATCTTAATTAACTTCTTTTACAGACATGTTTGTCTGTTCATATAAGGTTTTTTTAAAAGATGCGCATGACCAATATTATCCTCATGTGGATATTAAAATATTAAACTTAAGTTCTTGCATTTAGTTATAACATCCTGGGTTTTTGTTTTTTGTTTTGTTTTTTTTTAACTGGGATACAGTTCAGGACTTTTAAAGCTCTAGGTTCTCTACTAGATTCCTAATTGTCTATGGAAAACCTGAAAAATGTGATGCTGAGGGGCAAGGTAGCTAGTTGCAAGAGTTCTTGTGCTCTGCTTTGGAAGGGAAAGGAATAGTTTCTGTATAAATGAGCAGATTAAAGCTCTTTCAAATCAATTAAAGACAAATTTAACATCTAGAAAAACCAAGGGATGTGCATTTTCTTACTTAATATTTTTAAGTAAGCATGTTTCTAATTTTACAAACAGAAATTAAACTATTTGCTCTGCCCAAATCAAAACTATTGTTTCCGTTTTAAACTTGTCTCGTGCTTTAACCAAACCTAAGTGACTATGACAGCATGTTTTCATGAAAATTACATATACAAATAAATCTGTGCCGCAGAGAAGCCCTCAGGGGTGTCTGCAACCTGTGACCATGTCTGGAAATGGAATAGACTTGAGTGTTTTTCTCTAAGCTGCAGCAGTCACTCAATGGTTTGGGACTTCCAGCTAAAAAGGATGTTCTCCCTGATACACTTTTCTCAAGGCTCTTCTGCCAATAAAAGGACAATGGTAATATAGCCCATACGGAGTAAAAAAATGAGTATTGCAGTGAATCACAGAAAAATGAGAGAGACCTGGAAACCATCTGGACCTGCACTGTGTTCAGAGCAGGGTTAGCTACAGCTGACTGCTCAGTTCACTGCCCCTTTGGGGCTTTGAATATCTCCAAAGACGGAGACTCCACAACATTTCTGGGAGCCTGTTGCAGTGTCTGACTACCCTCACAGGAAAAAGGATTTTCCTTATGTTTAAGTGTTTAACTTCGTGTTGCAGAAGTTATCTCATCAAACTTGATCTCCTTAAAGTTAGAGGTAAGGTTAGGCTGTAAACTTGTAGCCATATCTGTGTAAACTAACTGCTGAAACCCTGTGTATAACTAGGCAGTGCAAACCAGGTACTTGGACAGTTTCTGAGAGAAGACATGTCTGTATTATCAACTGCAGACGACATCTAGATGACTGCGGGTTAGTTGCTGGAATCCCAGGTGTTAAAGCATTCAAGAATCCACCTGCAATGGTAAAAATGGTCTTTGATATTAAATGTTGCATGAAAACAAAGCCTATTCACTTAGATGTGTCCACAGTGGGATTCCTATTCTCTGAATATCCTGCACAAGGTCTTCCTAGACACTCTGTGCTGCAGGCTCTGTCCATCCCAGATGTCTCATCCTGAAAATTTCTCACAAGCTTAACCCCGTTGTTTGTGTCCATGGAAAAACAATTTCCATTTCTTCCTAGAATTTTCCATGCAGAGCAAAGTCCCAAAGTAGTCTTCCTGTCTGCTTTCCTGGCATAGCCTTCAGTGAAAATGTCTTAAACTTAGAATATATCCAACACAGACAAATAGAGCTATGATTAAATTCTAAAAAGTTAAAAAACATTCTGTATTTTGTCTCAATTACAGAGATATCCAAGGAAAGGAAATACCAACTCCTACCACGCTGCTGGCTTTTTCAAAATTTCCTGAACAAGAGAGTCAAGATATTTCCCAAGCAGCTGAACGAATGGAAATGTCAATTCAAGTGCTGAAACAAGAAGTTTGCCAGAAGCACAAACGTTCATTGCATCCAACTGGTAAAAAATAGTATACTGAAAATGGCAAACCCCCCTGTTGATTTCTTGAATGCTGTATTTTAGACTAAAGTTGGGTTAGAGTCACTTTTATTTTACCTTCGGCAGAAGTATATTTTTTATCTGCACCCTGGGGCCAGGATGGACTCTTTTTTGTTCTTAATAGCACCTCACATAGTCCCTGCTTTGATTTCTTCCTTGCTGGAGTGTGGGCGGTGTTCCTACAGTTGAAGAGCACCACTTTGCTATTGGTGTCCTGTGAACTGTAGATTTATACTGCATATTTAGCTTGCATATCCTCAGTGTTGCAAGCTTCTTATAAACAGTGAAATACCTGTCTTCCCAGCACTTTGTGCTTAGTGCTTCTGGGGCTTAGAGCCTACAGATAATACAGTTTCTACCACACTAGGGCACTGGCATTTTCAAATACACTTCCTCTGGCCATGTTGATGGTCTCATTAATATCCCTTTTTTAAGAAAATGCTTTCTTATTTCCAAAACTAATTTTATAACACATTGCTGTTACACATTTATTTACACTTTGAAAGAGAGAGAATTCAGAAAGTTCAGTGATTTATAATGGTCTAAGCAAAATAAAATTCTTGTTGCTGTTAAGTAGCGATGAATTTTAAGATGTCTGTTTCTTGTCCAGAAGGCTCAAAAATTCAGAAGCATTGACTTTTTTTTCTGTAATTTAATTCTGTCACTTAAAGCATCATGAACTGGAGAATTATAATTTGTATTCTCTGTCTTAGTATTATATCATGACATTATTTTTCAAGACATGGAAGCATTTGAGTGCCATAGACAAACATAAAGGTCCATAGATTTTTTTTTGTGAGGTTTTTTTTCCGTGCAGAAACATCTGGCTTACTAAACTACTAGCATATCTGTAAAACTAGAAATTATATCTATATCCATATCTGTGTACACATATTTATATATACACAGACACTTACACATGGACATAAAATTTTCTCTCTTCTGGTGCAGTTTCAAAAGAATCAAATTTCTAAGTCATAGAAAAAGAGCACAAAACTCTTGTTAATTTTCAAAACTGAAATAACTTTAATGGAAGATGAATAGACTATATAGTAGCTGTATGATCAGCAGAAATGTCTTTAAACCTCTGCAACTTTCCAGTCCCACATTTTTCCTCCTTGGTATATATTTCTGTTCTCAAATGAAGTTTTACACCTTTGTTGTAAGCACAGGGATTGTGACTACAATGCAGGGAAAGAAGGAAGATGAGATTGGGTTAAAGAAGGAGGAAAAGGAGCAGGTCAGCCTCAGTTCTGAACTATGGCTGGAATCCCTGTTTGTTCTCTATGCATCAGCTAATAAAAACAGCTCTTCCCTTTCACCCTCTATGTCTTCTAAGTCCCTGAGAATCCCTTCTGCAGCACTAAGTGCTGTTTCCTAGGAAGAAGAGAGTGGATACTGTAGTTGTAGCTGACAATAATGCCTTTTCTCTTGTAGCAGCTACAGAGAAATAGAGCAAATTGTTTGATTGGGTTTTTCTTTTCAGATCTTTTATCAGCTGATCTGCTTACTATGATCGCTAATATTTCTGGATGTTTGCCTCATATGTTACCACCAAAATGTCCAAACAATTGCTTAGCTAATAAATATCGACTCATCACTGGTGCCTGCAATAACAGGTATGTATGATAAGAATTACACCCTGAAAAATCCTTCTTTCTTATTCTTTAAACTCAAGAAGCTATGCTTACTATTTCTAAGAAAAGCTGGTGGAGAGTGACATCAACCAGTGAACTTTGACATCAACAGGTCTCTAAATGAGGTGCTTCTGAAACGTCCCAGGGAAAGAAACTCTTCATCTAAACTTTGATACACTGATTTTTGCAGACAGTCTCTCCCTATGGAGGCTTCTAAGATTATGTAAGGAACTTTAAATTTAGAGGGGTGGCAAATTCAGTAGGTGGCTTTTTCTATATAAACTAAACAGACTGAATTCTAACACAGCATTCATTTTTTAATGAATTGGTCAAAATAGTATTGGGCAGGAAAACCTCATTACTTCACAAGGAGCAATAAGAAAATCAAGTTGATTCTCATTTTTGTATTTTCCCACAACCTTAACATTTAGCAAGCACGCATCTAAAAATTCTGGGTGATACATTTATTTTTATGTGTCTATTTATATAAATATGTGCTTATTGTCCATCTGAACGACTATTTACTAGTATTTTCTACTTGTTACCTAATATGTCTGTCATTTGTCTCCTGCAAACCCCAACATTATAAATATAGCTATATTTTTGGAATCCTCCAATGCAATGAGGGTGTAAAACTGAGAATACCCTTTTTGAGTACAAGGGTAAATGATATACTCAGCAGCCTTTGGATTCGTAGACGTAAGGTCACAAGTTGAAAGGCAGAATGTAGTGTTACGAGTGAAGGGCTACAGAGTTGTAAATGGAAGGCCATTAGTGTTGTACAGGTTAAGGCACTCTGTATCTTGGTGAATGAACAGCAGTAAAATTCTGCAGCTATATTATTCAATCAATCTGGTTTTATGAGATCAATCTATGTTTTGCCAAATCACAAGTCATTTGCAAGGAACATGCCTGATAGGCTTTTTGTTGGCAGGAGGCAACCTGGTATGCATTGATGTTATAAATCTGACTACGTGGATATCCATAATTTCCCTCAGGCACTTACAGAGTTGCTTGGAATCTGAACTAACAGCTAGTATAATGTTTGCACTGACAACTCCATCAGGGCCTGAACACCTTGGCCACAATTCATGCAGCTGAACATAGGCACATAGCTGAAGTTTGTAATTTGCAGGCCTGGCTGCTGTAGTCTTTCTCTCCAGAGATGGAGAGAAACACACTGCTGTGTAAGGTAAAACATCTTTTTCTCTTCGATGACTCTGCTAATACTAGGACATATATAGGTATTGCATTCTGTTTTGTAAAACTGAATGGATTAAATATGATCCATTGATTCTGATTGGTCTGTAGTCACTGTGTTCTACTTTGTATTGTTTTATGCTTACATTAAATTGGTGTTTAAATCCATTACTCATATTTTGTGGTATTTTAGACTTGTTGCTCTATACATCTGTAAAGGGTATAAGAAGCAAAAAAAACCCCAAACCCAAAATCAAAGACTTTGAAACGAGCAAGTCAGATTTTACCTTAGTCTAAAACTTTGTGAGCCCCTTAAAATTTCTCAATATTGGCTAAAATACATCAGCATAAAAATCCCATTATACTATAGTGTAAACAACATATTCTACCACGTAAGCTAGCTTCAGACTTCAAACATTAAACAAAATATCAACCTGGATTTTTCCTTACTTTACAGCTGCCGCTTTCAGGTAGAAAATTTATCACGAACTATGTTGTATTTGTGATGTTAGTTACCCAGTAGGAATGTGGAGCTGTGCTGTAGATCAGTAAATGCTACATTTCATAGGTGAAATTTGAAAATTAAATTCACAGTGGAATTAATTGTTTACCTATTAAAAAAAATCTATTTAAAAGTCAGCATGGAATTTCTCTATGGATGTTTTACTTAATCAATTTACATATTTAGAACAAATCAGATAGATTACAAAGTATTCCACAGCACTGAGGTTACTCTGAGTGTAAACTTCCTTGAACAACAGAGTGGCATAAACATGGCCTTCTATGGAGATTATCGACATTACATCGGACATTCCCAGTAGTATTCGTATCCACATTTTCTAGTAACAGATATCAACAAATTTTACTTTTCTTTCTGCCTGAAGGCATATGTGTGGATAATAAGCAAAACAAATTAAAATCTTAGTTTTAAATTAATAAAAAGGGATACAAGGCACGTCAAAACAGCTGTGGGGTTTTTCCTATTTTTTATCCCAAGTAACTAGCATTGATCCATGTACTATTTAGTGGCTAGTGCAATGACAGCAATTCAAAGGTGAAGGAATTACAGGTAGTAAAGGAATGGAATTTCACAGTGCAATTAACCTCACCTAATCTTAGTTTTCTGAGTTAGGTATTTATCTACTGCAAGGCTGAAGTCTTGACTGTTCCTAATAGTGAGAGATAAGATGAGATGACGGGATGGCACCCAGGAGTCATCTGTCTCCCTGGCTTGATGAACGGGTGCTTAGGCGACTAGATTACATTTTGTATGCCTAATATTTGGGCAGCTATGAGGAATTTTGTCTGCAGTATTTCTATTTCATTGCTCTGTCGTTAACCATTTCATCAAGAAAGAATCTGATGTTTAGTCTGAAGATCTAATAATATCAGAGTTAGAAGCATGAATATGCCTTACTCAGTGGTCATTCGACCAGTCCTGATGGAATTCATTGGCTAAAAAAGGAATTAAAATCCTTCCTTTAGGACCGCTGCTTCACTTCAGTTCTTGTGAGGAGTGGCTGAGGGGACTCGGGCTATTTAGTCTGGAGAAAAGGAAGCTGAGAGGAGACCTTATCACTCCCTTCAACTACCTGCAAAGAGGTTGTAGAGAGGTGGGTGCTGGTCTCTTCTCCCGAGTAACAAGTGATAGGATGAGAGGAAATGGCCTCAAGTAGTGCCAGGGGAGATTTAGGTTAGATATTAGGAAATATCACTTCACTGTCAAGCACTGGAAAAGGCTGCTCAGGGAAGTGGTGACCTCACCATCCCTGGAGGTGTTTAAACGATGTGCAGCAGTGGCACTTGGGCACATGCTTTAGTAGTGGACTTGGCAGTTTTAGGTTAATGGTTGGACTCAATGATCTTAAAGGTCTTTTCCAACCTAAACAATTCTGTAATTCTGTATAATTGTTCAGTTTAGTGGCAGGCTTATGTTCCAGAAGTTTTTCATCTTTGCCAGAAGTTACGTCCATGGTACCTCAGAGCATTGTAAAACATGACAAAATACAATTATTAAATTGCCAAATGTCATTAATTCTTTCTACCTTTCTAACATTCAAAAGACATAAATCTAGAGAGTGAACCACATCTTAAAAATCCAGGTTCCTTCTAAGGGAGCCAAAACAAAATCCAAAATGTGTAATTGCAGTATTTCAGAAGTAAATAAGTCCTACGTCCCATAAACAGAACGTACAGTAATCAAATTTGACTACTCTAGAAAACTGTGTAGTACCAAAATCTCATTATTTCAAGCTGCCCTTTTTAACTCAAGCAAGGTTCCAAGACATTAACATGTTTAATGTAATAATAAAAAGGCATGTGAGAAGGGTTTTACTAAAGTAACATTCCAGTGATCTGTTGAAATATAAAAGCAATTAGGAGAAAAATCACTGGTTAAGCAGTTAAATTAACATTTCATTATTTTTAATTGAGTGAAATAGCACTACACTATGTGCAGTATTTTGTGCAATTTCAATAAAAGCAAATCAACTGTAACTAATTTGAATGCTTTAGTAAAGCATACTTCAACCTTCCAAGTATGAATTATTGTAGATAATTAAGTGTATTACTGTACCATATAGCTTGGCAAGTTGAGCCACTTCAGTGTGCTGGAGATCGATGAAGTATTAATAAAATATTGTTTCCCTCTTTAGCATCCCAATAGGTATAAAAATGTACATTTTAACACTGTGCAGTTCTGTTAATTGTCTTCGAATAATTCTGGTTTGTGACTTACTTTACAATCTTGGTCAACTGATTATATTGCAAAATTTTATTTCTTCTTTTTATTGTCTATATATATTTAGTAATTATGAAATATATTGAAAAGACCACATTCAAAAAGCAATCAAATTAAAAAAATCCCTAGAATATTGTCCAAGGAAAAATACATTAGGAATATTCATGATAGAAGGAAAATTAATCAGGTCAAGCCCAAGACTCACCAACTATAGTAATAAATAAAAATCACCAGGAATTGTGCCCTGGCCCTCAAATCAAGCATGACCTGACTTTTACCACCCTTTTACTACTAGACTTCTGTATAAACATTTTTATTCCCCTTCTCTCTTCCAAGCAGGCTGGCTACAGAAATGCAAACTGCCATGCACTTATCCCAAGGTGTGCCCAGCCAGGTGTTGTCCAGAGCAATGTTAGTTTGTAGGTGCCAAAACTATGCTGCAGTTAAGTGTTAGCAACTTAAAAGCATGGACAAATCGTATCAGTGCTTGGGTTTGTGCATAGACACTCCCAAAGCTGTATCCAAGTAATTACATGTGACCAGAGGGAGCAGTCACCGAACTGAACTTCAGCCATTGTTCCCCTTTCTTCAGTCCTTTCTCCTTGAGTCTTGCTAAATTATTACTTCTCTATGACTAGTATCCATTTTCCTTTTAAGCTTTCTTCACCTTTGTTCTAGGGATTCTTTGTATTTTCCTACATCTTGACTTTCTAGCTATTGCTCTAAATAAATGTCTTTAAAAGATTCCAACAAAGGCACTTAAGAGTGTATTTGACTTTATGGTAAACAAGGACAGTGTCAGGAAATCACCATGGACACAAGTCTATCGATGATGTCAAAAGGTAACCAACTTACATTCTAAACATAAGTAAGATAGTAATAATTAATTAGTAATTTATTTTTTCTTTATTTTCCTTTCAAGTCAAACAGATGTTGGCATACGTACAAATGAGTATTTTATGTCTTTTCAAAGATCTTTACATATTATGAATACATTAAAAATATAAAAATATTTTATATTAAGAATATATTCAGAAGGGCAGGATTTTTGTTTTTGTTTTGCTGCTGGTTTTGATTTTGGGAGGGTTGTTTTTTTCTGTTCCCAGGGAACATCCTAGATGGGGAGCATCCAATACAGCCCTGGCTAGGTGGCTTCCACCAGCCTATGAAGATGGACTCAGCCAGCCACGAGGATGGGATCCCAGCTTCCAATACAATGGAATCCAGCTACCCTTGGTTAGAAAGTGCACTACAAGATCACCTGAAACACTTTCACTGAGCTATAACCACACCTGCCACCACAGACCTCCATTTGCATCAGTAAACCAAATAGCAATAGAGCTCAGGCAAGGAGCCATCAGCTAAGGCCTAGTCTGAGCAGTGAGACAGCGAGAGGTCCCCTGCACCTCGGCTGGGTAAGCCTGTGGAGCAGTGCAGGGGCCTCACTGGCTGCCTCGGGGACGGCTCTGCCAAAAAGGATCGTGGTGGAGAGTAGGCAGGACATGAGCCCGCTGTGAGCCCTGCCTGGCTTGCACCAGGCTTGCACCAGGCATAGGGCAGCCAGCAGACCTTTTCTCAACACAGAGAAAAGGCAGTGCAGGCTGACCTAATCATAGCCCTTCCATACAGAAAAGGCTGTTACAGAGAAGAGGGAGGTCTTCACAAAGATGCACGCGTTGCAAGAGGCAAGGGTCACATGTTGCTCCAGGGGAAGTTTTGTCTTGATACAAGAAGAAAAACTCATAAGAATAATTAAATCTTGGAATAGACTGCCTAGGCAACAGCTAGGATATCCTTCATGGAAAATACCCAAGACATGGTTTGATGGTGCTCTGTATAACCTAATCCGATGTGGTTTCCTTCCAGCACAGAATTTCCAGCGATTTTATGATTTTTTGTTTCAATAATTGTGCCTTTATACAGGAAAGGTGGAGGGAGAAAACAGTATTGGATGTTAACTAAATAAATATAAAACACATAGATGTGCCAGCATGTGTATGTGTGTATGCATGTATGCATTTCTCCAAGATTGACATACCTTAACTGAACAAGTATAACTGCCAATTCATAACTTCATTTTTTAACTAGGCTCAGTTACTGAGCTAAGAAGACATTGCAATCTTTATGCCTTTTACAGGTCATATACTTAAAAAATAGCAGAGCTGCTATATAGTGAAGTTTGAACAAAAAATATTTGCATAGAGCACTCGGAGAAAAATTCCCCAGTGCAGCGTGCAATGATTTGTGCTGGATTTACTATTTCTGGTTTGTCATCATTACTTTGAAACCTGACTTTTAATGGACTCAGAGTCTTGTTATTTTAACCACTGTATATTTAATAAGGATGAGCAAGAGAATTTAGTGTTAATGTCAGCTGCAACTCATATTATTAATTAAATAACGTTGTCTCTAAGCTGCACAATTTAGAGCTTAAAGATGAAAATGTGACATTTACACAGGTAAATTTCCCGTACAAGCTGCCTTTTTCTAGATTCATTAAGGTACATGCTTGTGAAGTAAAACACACTAAAACAAAACTACCATGACTGTCACAAATCTGATTACACCTGACCTTCAACAAGGTTGTTTGCTTATTTTGAACTAAGAAAGGATAAAACTAGGGCCATAAGTGTTTTTCCTCATTTACAGAATTGTCATCTTTTTGCTATCCAACTATATGCTTTATAAACAAACATGTGAATAATGTGACAGTGAGATAAAAGTGCGAGGATTGCTATGAAGCAATATCAGAACAAGAAAAAAAACTGTGCATTGTGACCACCAAAGCCATTAAAATACTCATGTAAAGACTTTTATTCAAGATCAGCTCTATGTATCTCTGCTCCTGACTATTTCAAAACATGATGTTCCTAACAAGTCCCACGTTGACTCTCGTCCTTACCAATTCTATTTAACTGCACCTGCCTTATACATTCATTATATAGCCCTTGTATTTATTACACAATCTATGACTATTTTATGCACTGCCCTTTCAATTGCTTGACTTCTAAGTCAGCTGCTGTGTTGTAAAAGGGAATATTTTGCAAAATGAAGCAGACCTTTCAGCTACCATGTGTTTGCAACCTGGCTTGTTTCATGGGCTGCATAAGCTGTTCCATTTATGTACAGAGCAGCCTGGAGCCTCTGTGTATGCACAGTGGTTTGAGGTTGCTCAGCAAGCAGAATCCATGTGTTAATGGAGCAGAAAACAGGATAGATAAATAGATGATACATAGATAGATAGATAGATAGATAGATAAATAGATGTTTTTCGCTGTTGTTGAGGGGTTTTTTGGGGTTTTAGGAAAATCATTAAAAGTACTCTACAACACAAAGTATTCTAAGGGAGTGAAAGGGAATATACCTTGTATCACTGTTCTGCTAATTTTTATTGTTTTATCATTTCCCCTCACACTTTGTAGTGTTCTATCATTTTGTGAGAAGTGAATACTACTTGGCACTCAAGTTTAATTAGTTCTTTTCCCAGGTTCGTGAAGTAACAAGAAAAATTATTCGTGCGTCTAACAAGGCTGTAACAGAAGACAACCTGTATTCTGATATTATTATGGTATGGGGACAGTATATAGACCATGACATTTCATTCACACCCCAGAGCACAAGTAGAACCACCTTCCTAAATGGAATGGAGTGCCAGATGACATGCGAAAAACAAAATCCGTGTTTTCCAATAAAGGTAAGATTCTAATTTAATTTATTCAAGAAAAATTCCAGACTCTAAACAGGTGGGTAAAATAAAACACATTAGTGATACACATATATTGAAATAATTATAAGCCAAATTGTACATAATCCAGAAATATTACATCAGACTGTGATAGAAAGATCGAAAACCAAAGCAACAATTAAATGAAACAGGTAGATATTTAAATTGTTCTGTAGAGATAACAAAATATAGGTAAGGTACTTAGTATAAATATCAAATTTTTCTACCTCTCAGGTGTGTTGCAGAGAAACCTTACTAATCTCTCCCAATGTTGTTGTTCTCATGCTTCAAGATTTTGAGTTCGATTGGGGAAAACAGCGAAGTAGTCATAAATAATTCTGTTTTTTAAATTGCCAGCCAGATAAAGTGAAAGGATCTTAACTTTACTCAGTGAGAGCACAGATACTTTTGAAGAGACCTGTCTTTTCAATGTATGTATAAAATGATCTTCAGGGAGTTGCTGAAACTTATATACATCATCGCCTTGCTTTGAGTAAACGGAAAACAAGAATTCAGAGCTCATTACAGGACTGGAAGAAACATAGATTGGTATAAATATAAGATTCTGCCTTGTCTGATTAATTTAAAAGTAGTCATTCTTTCACTCATAAATATAAGTAGCAAAGTCAAACCCCATTTTTGCTTCTCAAAGCACAGCCAGCCCTATTATAGCCTTTGAACTGAATCCCCCATCTCTATGTAGACCACGTGACCATGCCACAAATTAGGGGGTTTTATAGAACTCATATTTATAATAAAAACGTATATTAGTAGAGTTCAATGATTAGGTTGCACTATTACTGCATGGAGGAAAAATACAGAGGGAAAATCAGGTTATACGTGTTCATAGCTGAAGAATTACATGTGCACACACTATTCCCCGTGTCACTGAGCTAAGGTTTCAAAATTTCTCTGTGTTTATCCCCAATTCATGTACCTTCCATCTGGACGGCTGGTGTGAGATCACTCTGGAGTTCAAATCCAAGGTTTCGCAAAGCAGACACTCAGGCACTGGATTTTATGACATAGATAATGTAAGGAGATACAGCAGCATGGTCAGCTTCAGGGACAGAGGCCGATGTGAACAAAGAAATCCCTGGGGAATTGTGCCCTTACAAACTTTCTTTCTGCCTGCCTCCTCACTTGATGGTGCGGTCCAGTAGTAATATTTGGATCTGAGGTCTTTATGTTCCTGATCAGACTCCACTGTCTTTCAAACAAGTCGTTATCTTGTCGTAGTGCAGCTACTGTCAATGATCTGTATCCTTGAAGCCTCTATATTTTCCTGGAGTTTGTTGACCCTGGAGGCCATATTTTGATTGAACAGGTTATGTGCACTGAGGAAGTTTTTAACTGGAAATTCCAGCTTGTGGCCTAGTGGAAGTCTTGCTACTCATGCTAAGAAAGCTAAGCAAACAGCACACTAAATCACACAATATTAGAACACTAAATGCTTTAGTCTATTTAAAATATTACTTCTTTAGGCTAAACAACTTGCCTCTGTTAAAGAGAATTGGCTCATATACAGTCCAGTTGCCATCCAGGGAGGATTTAAACGGGGCTCACTAACAATCTGGTGTTGGTAGAAGATCTCATTGCTTTGAGGAGCACCCTTGAGAGGAGCCCCAGCACAGGGGGAGACCATCACCACACCATCCAGCAGCGTGAGCTCAAAAAAGGCTGTTACTTTGTTTTATTTATGGGATAAAAGTGGTTGACTCACAGTCCAATTGCACGTAATAGAGCTATGCACAAGGTTCCCTATCAGTGTTCACTGTATTGCTCTCTTCCTCATGGGTTTCTTAGAGGAGTTCGTGGCCTGGCTGTGGGCAAGCTGTACCTCCTCTGGAGCCTGAACCAAACAGTTACTTGTTTGATTAAAGAAAGGGACTTGAATATATCCATCACAGAGCAACCTAAATTAATTTCCTTAAAGCTGGATCTTGATTACAGACACTGAAGCAAATGTAGGGAATAAATTCCATCAGAATAGAAAACTCTTTCCCTGTAAACTGATAACTATACAAGTCTCCTTTTGCCTTACGTTCTGCATTCCCCTTTCTTTAAACATAAATGAAAGTATTGGCTAACTGTAAAGGAAACTGAATCAGTTCTGTGTTGAAAGATGGCTCATCTTCCTTTTGTTGAGACAATCTAAAAGACAAGGAAGGCTAAACAAAATTAATGGCTCCTTGCAATTTTACCACAGGCAGGTAAATCCATCTCTCTCACCCAGGAGAGACGGACTCTTTAAAGTCTGCAAGCGTAGCTTGAGAGCATTCAGAAAGAGGACAGACTTCTTCAAGAATTACCTTCTCAAGACACTGAGTAACTGGCTAACCTGGTTTAACCACAACAGCCCTAATTAAAATGAGTCTTCCATAGTTCTGACAAAGATCTCTAATTTACTGTGTTTCAAATATCTATCTGGGGCAAGAAGTTATTTATTCTGTTTCTACTGTTAAGTAATAGCATTAGAAACACTCACATTCCCAAAGTCTTATCAGAAGATGCTAGAGCAGAAGTCCAGCCCCTAAGCAGAAGCGTTTCACATGAAGGAGGTGGAAAGCGCCTCCACTGTATCACACAATGTGACTCCCAGTTTGCTGTAGACATAAAAGTGGAAAAGTCTTTGGAAGCTTATGGTTTGTATTTATGACATATTCTTCAAAATAGCACAATTAGTATTGAACTTTAAATGCAAAACCACTACACATTTTTATTACTAAACAGATTTTTAGCTTGAGAAGAGACTCATTGTTGCCTATAACTCGAGTCAAATGTGGATCACAGGGACTATTGAAATCTAATCACTGAACCCTGACTAGTTCAAGCTTAGAAATCTCATCTGCTTAAAAATGAGGCAGTTTAAGGGATCTTTGAAAAAGCCCTCCAAGGCTAGAATTATTTGTGTGGTAGCAGCATTACAGTGCAGAGAGAAAGAAGCTGTACACGTTATCATGGCATAGACTCAGAAGTGCATTCTTCTGTATTCTAAACAAAGACATATTTCAGATTTCTATCTTGGAGCTATGAAGAGATTCATCACAAAGCACGTTTCAAGGATGCTCTTGAAGGCAAGTTTTGTGTGCATGTACTAAATCTAGCACTGAATGTAGCCTAGGAGTTGCTTTTGCTCAGTAGTATAGCCTAGCAGGGGAATGGGGTCAAGGCATTCCCATGGCTACCTTTAGAAGTTGGTGTCATGTACTCAGAGTGGCCAAGGCGGGACAACCTCTAAATATTAGTAAGCTTCCCAACTTGTGAATTCATTACTTGATCACAATCCCATGAATCTTTCTGCACCATTTTTATTTTTCTGTTATTCACAACTCAAAGAGGGAAAGATATAAAGATGGTTGTTCTTTTGCCCTTATTATACGTCTAGAATTTTTGACTGTTTTTGTTGAGGGCAAAGAATAGACACCATATTAAAAAAAAAAAAACCAACCAAAGAAAGGAGAGGGGTGTATTTATTAGTGTGACCAGAGGAACTATTTTTGGACACTGAAACAAAATGCCAGAAAACAGACACAGTTAGTTTTGTACGGTCATTTTGTATATGACGACACTGTGACTGGTTTCCAAAGGCAGTGATACCAAAAGCATTTTTCCAACAATGTAAGCTTAGAGGCTGCAGTTTGCACTTTTACTGTGTTTCTAGAACAGTGGCACCCGAGGGAAAATCCACCCACAGGAAAGGACAACTGTGCTTAGGTTACACGCTCTCCCTAGGAATTTCACTAGGGCAAGGGAGCTCCTGACTGTGCAGGTTAGGAGTGCTGTCTACAAAATGTTCTGAGTCAGTGTGATTTCATGAAGGACTGAAAGCTGCGGTAGTACATTAATATTAATAACTAGTGTAGGTAAATGATTCATAAGTTAGCAGAAACCATTATGATTTTCTATTCTGGACATTTTCATAATAAAAGCTATAGAATTTCGCCCAGTAACTCTCACATCAAGCCTGTAGCTTCTGGTAGAGCCTGAACATTCTTTTTCTGTATCTTTTTAGAATCCTATAATGTGGGGAAAAAAAGAAAAAGAAAAGGAAAAAATCACTAGCTTTAGTTCATGCTTTTTTTACAGAAGCCTGGCATATGGAAGAGGGCTGTGGAGATAACCTGCCATTTCTCAGATGATTATTTCAGGTTAAGGCTAAGACACAATGAGACATTAGAAAAGCTTTCCTAGGAAAGCTATTGACTTTATTCAGCGTTCGTTACATTGCTGACAATGTTAGACACTGAGCACACATATAGTAAGATGCAATCCGGAAAAGCTTTCAGACAACTAGTTCAGATACAGACAGGTGGAAAAGGAACAAAGCCACAGAAAAGTGAGGGGATTTGCAAAAGGTGACATGTAGCCTGACGGTTTACTACAAATGGGTCGGCCTCCGTGCCCTCAGCAACCAGCAAAGTGAGCCCCTGCCTTTTTCTGCTGTGCTCTCTGCCACATGCAGTCACTGTACTCTTCTCTGAGTTTAATGTTCACAAATAAACATTCTTTTTTCCCTTATTGGCAAACTTTCATAGACCCTAAGCTAGATTTTCTTTTAAGTCTACAGCAAAAATAATTTTACAAGGTCATTTCCACAGAACATATTCACAATAAGAAAGACTTTTTTTAACTGAAATAACAGTTTAGACACTGCAGTACACTGAAACAATTAGTGCCTTTCATTTTCCTACACATAAAAGAATTTCACCATAGACAGGTTTGGTTGTATATAGATAAGAGCTTAAATCTATGTGCAGTTGAACTAGAAAAACTATTATAACCAGAGGGTGTTTTGTTGTGAGGTTTTTTCCTCTAGAATTATGCAAGGCAGAGAAAAAAATGGGTATTCTTCATTAGTTTTGGAGAAAAACTTGAGTCTATACCCATTTCGGCAGAAAAGGGTCTGGGTTTTTTTTCTCAGATTTTTTTAATGTCATTTCAATAGTAACGTAAGGAATCTCTCATTTGCACATTCAGCTGCTGGCTGCACACTACTTACCTCCTGAAAAGGAAAGGACTGCATTATGCAGTTCTTCCAGCCCCTTAACATTCATTACTGCTATTTATCTCTACTGGGGCACAGAACAGTTTGAATTGAAATTGCAGAGGCAGTTGACTGAAGATTATTCAGTATGAACTCCATTCACTGTTGATACATTTTGTTGTAAGCCTTGCTGTTTAACAACTTAAAGGCGGCTCATACATTTTTTTCCCAGTGATACCTGAATTGTTCCACACTTTCCTGGTACCTAGAAGCAGGAGACACTCAAATGCTGTGGCTGCCAGGTTCAAGTACCTGTAGTATGACATGAACTTACTGCATACATTATCAGCTGAAGGCAAAAGAAGCCACACTAATATCAAGAGACCTGATGATAGAGACAATTACTAAACAGCAAACCCAAGGCAGGGAAATTACTGATTTCTGTGAGTGAAAGAAAGAAAAAGGAAAAGAAATTATATACTTCATTCAAAAATAACCTACTTTGATTTGCTAAAACATAAATAGTGAAGGCCTACTGGCAGTATTTCTTTGCCAAACAAAACTTGAAAACCAAATGAAATCTTTTCTTATCTTAAATGCTTTATTGCTATCGGTTCCCAGCAGTAAGAAAATTTTACTTGATATAACAAATCAAGTAACAATGTCATTAAATGAAGCCCTTGAATTCCATTCCAAAGATGCCTTGTTTCACTATTCACTGTCAAAGGGTTTTCAAAAATGAAAACAGAGTAGAAAAAAAAGAGGGGGGGGGGGGTGTGTGATCAGATGTCTGAACATAACATTTATATTCTCTTAGTCAAATATTTGAAGATTTTTTTCTGGGATATTTCAGCAGCTTTAGTAAGTTTTATCTGTTCCTATTTCATGTTGATCAACTGCTAATAAAACCCCACCATTATATTCCTGAAACTCAGACTTCATGATTTTTAATTGAGGTTAATATTTTTAGACTCTTGGAACTGACATGCTGTTATGGCTGGTGGTTGGTGCACAATGCAAGTGCAGTTAGAATTTGGAAATAATGTGCTTTTCAGAGAAACAGTGTTCATAAAGCCAAATGTGCATTAGATTACAAAGATAGATTTTAGGTTTTTTGGCAGATTTGTGATTTAGTGATGAACTCTATTCTTTGATCTAGAATTGGTGTTCTGAGCTTTTTTTTTAATATATCCTAAAGTGCAAATAAACCCTTTTTCTCTCTTCTTTTCTTTAAAGATCTCTGCTGCTCTCCCCATATCTCTTGATATTTATGTACCTTTTTCAGTGCCCTCCTGTGGCAGAACTTGTAGTTGTCTGGTTTGAGCTGTATCCTCTCCTAATACTCCTACATACACCCCAAGATCTCAGTTGATAATTCCTGCATGTTTCTCTCACATCCTTTACCTATATTTGAAGCAGCTGACTGAGCAACAGACTGTTTCAGACTATACCCGTGCTGACTAGCACATAAATGCTGGATTACCCTTTGACCTCAGTCTCTTGACTGTGTGTGAGTCAAACTGATAAAGGTCTGGGAAGTCTTTCATTTGGCGAAAGCTATTTGCAGCCTTTGTTTTTTATAAAGACAGTCAGAATTTAATTCTTGTAAGATACTCGTTGCTCTAAAATAATGTGGAAGAAACCCTGTGGGGGACAGTGAATAGTTACATATGCCTTTTTAATTAGGAAACTGGATTAAAATTAAGTACAAAAACAAAGCTTTTACAGCATGCTGATGTAGACACTGAAAGTCTTCATTATGTTCTCATGTATAGATGTAAACCTGCTGTTTCAGGTGCTCGGTGCTTTGGTGCTCGGTAGAACATAATTTGACCAGATGTTCATATGTTCACTGTGATACTTTTCAAGATGAATTTTGATTGCGAAGCAGACTAATTTAGGCATAGATCTATGCAAATGAGTTTACATCATCAACTTACTCTTATGACAGAGTAAGGAGTTTGAGTTTTATTTCTGTCTTTGCTTAGAAATCATTGAATCATCTTAAATCATGCTTAAATCTGACAGCAAGTGAAAAAATCTCTACAGACTTAGAATATGTCACTCCAGAGAACTGAACAAATGAAAACTGAGATAGAGGGTGCAAATATTTACTCAAGCTTCAATTCAACATCCACATCTTTTACCTTCATCTCAGAAAATATCCATTGGTTTTTTTTTATGCAGGTGACCTCCAATGATATATTACCTGCAGGGGTGGACTGCCTGCCTTTCTACCGCTCATCTCCTGCATGCGGCACTGGTGATCATGGTATTCTCTTTGGAAATCTATCAATGCTAATTCCAAGACAACAGATCAATGGCTTAACTTCTTTCCTTGATGCTTCTACTGTCTATGGCAGTACCCCTGCCACTGAAAACAAGCTGAGGAATTTAACAAGTGAAGAAGGCCTTCTTAGAGTAAACATTAAATATCACGATAACCACCGTGAATACCTGCCTTTTACAGACCGGATCCCATCTCCTTGTGCACAGGACTTGAATGCACATGGAGAAGAGAGGATTGAATGCTTTATGGCCGGGGACAGCCGATCCAGTGAGGTAACGTCTCTGGCAGCTATGCACACGCTGTGGCTGAGAGAGCACAACCGCCTTGCCAGAGCTCTCAAAAACATCAACAGACACTGGACTGCTGAGACAGTCTACCAAGAAGCACGAAAAATTGTTGGTGCTCTGCATCAGGTTGGCTGCTTATTTGTTTATCTACACATTGTAGTGAATATTTTAAAATTGATCACAAAACTTCAAAAGGTCCTGAAATCTGGCATTTTTAAAGTTTATTCTGTTTTTCCACTTTTCTGAAAGCAATGTTCTTGTCCTTAGTTTGTCCAGACCCCTCAGTGCCCTGATTTTCATGTGAGTTTCTACTCTGTTACATCTTTCTGCAGACTTCTCTTTTCTCTACTGAGGAGGCCTTTTCAGATGCATTTCTTTGTAGTTATTTTTTTGGTAGAGTAAACAATTATAAAGTAATGTGTCTGAATTTACATAGGATTCAAAATGCCTACTTTCTCATAGGTATTAATAACATTCCTGTGTAAAAATGCCTGTGATGTTCTCAGTGAAGCATTAGTGCAGAAACATCAAGGGCTACTCTTGATAGGAGACAGCAGAAGAAATTAATATGGGAAAACACAGAATGAGTCCATAACAATATTTGTATTAGACCTGAGAAGAGGAAAATCTATTTCTAATCAATGTTTTCCCTTTTCTTTCTTTTTTTTTTTTGTCCTTCCCCTCCTGAAATATCTATGCAGACTTTAACTTTTTTTTTTTTTTCTCACAATTCTGGCGGTCAGTGTGGACACACACACAGCAGGCCATACCAACCAGCACACAACAAAAGCAGTATAATTGCTGACGCTTGCATAAAAATGAATGGCACAGGTGGCCTGACCCATGTCCACTGCAGCTCCTTAGGACTGAAACCCTTTAGTGAAGTACACACACAGGAAGCATGGAGCTCTCCTGGAAGCCTTGCACAGTGGCTGTCCCCAGAGCTGATCTGGTTCTTGATGCATAGACTCACAAGTTGCTAAGGCTTAGTATCCTACTCACTCCTTTTGCAGTTCCTGAAGTTTCTTACACTACTCATCATCTGTGGTCTAGCTGCAAACTCACTAGAGATTGCAAACGCACACTCAGAATAGAGAGTATACCCACAATGCAGGTAGTTGGAATTTGAGTTTCAGAAGAATATAGTTCAAATTACAGAGATTAAGCACAGGGCTCAGCCAGATAAACACACTGCTCAGCTAACTATTCACACTCACACAATCCTTTTAATTGCTTTTTTCCTTTATTTCCCGATGATTTTTCCTCCCCAGACCACCGCAACCCCTCCATTTCCTTGCCTTTAGTCCTTTCCTTGAATATTCCAGTGTTGCAAACATTCCCACAATCATCTTAAAACATCACAAATAAAGTTCTTACACGGTTCTCCCCAGTGCTGTCCACCCTGCAGCCCACAACTCCTACCCCTGCAGGCAACAGCCCCTTTTGCTAACCGGATGTTCAGAGGACAGTTTCTTTCATTGACTCATCTCAGAAGGTTTCACACACGGGCTCAGCGTCTAATCACTCTCTCTGGTGGCCTTAAGGGAATGGGCAATACCATAAATGCCTTTTCAATAGTTTGGTTACTCAGGTTTTTCCTCCTGGTAGTGCTCCTTCAAGCCTCATCAGGGCATTTGCATTTATTTATTCACCTTCAGTCAGATAACCTGACAATGGTGGTCTGTTTGTTATAATCCACAATAAAGGATGAGCAGTATAGGACCAGAATGAACTGAAGGCTAGGGAACATTCCTACACTTTCTGATTTTTACAAACAGCTTTTTTAGTACCAAAAGAAGACTTTTCTGAAGATAAATCCATAGAATCATAGAATTATAGAATAATTTGCGTTGGAAGGGACCTTAAAGATCATCTAATTCCAGCCTCTCAACTACGGGCAGGGACACCTCCCACCAGACCAGGCTGCTCAAGACCCCATCCAACCTGGCCATGAACACTTCCAGGGAGGAGGCAACCACAGCTTCCCTGGGCAACCTGTGCCAGTGCCTCACCACCCTCATCATGAAGAATTTTTTTCTAATTTCTAACCTAAATCTTCCCCCTTCCAATTAAAGCCATTGCCCCTTGTCCTATCACTACATGCCCTTGTAAAAAGCCCCTCTCCAGCTTTCCTGTAGCCCCTTGACATACTTGAAGGCCACTATAAGCTTTTTCCAGAGCCTTCTTTTCTCCAGGGTGAGCAACCCCATCTCTCTCAGCCTGTTCTCACAGCAGAGGTACTCCAGCCCTCTGGTCACCTTCATAGTCCTCCTCTGGACCCATTCTAACAATTCCATATCCTTCTTGTGTTGGGGATTCCAGAACTGGACACAATACTTCGGGTAGGGTCTCATGAGAGCAGAGTAGAGGGGGAGAACCACCTCTGTTACCCTGCTGGCAACGCTTCTTTTGATGCAGCCCAGGACACGGTTGGCCTTCTGGGCTGTGAGCACATATTGCTGGCTCATGTCAAGCTTCTCATCAATCAGCACCCCTAAGTCCTCCTCTGCAGGGCTGCGCTCAATCACATGTTTCCCCATTCTGTATTGATGGGGGGACAAAAATTGGGGAAGGACAGATGAAAATTTCACTATTCCGATAAAACACTTTTCTGTTCTTCTGCCACAATTTTCAGTCTGCAGAATATGCAGAATGTTTCCTTTAAGAAACTACCTACATTCTCCAGCATGTTGTTATTGGCACTTAAAGCTAGATAAAGTCAGAAAAGTAACATACTTTATTTAATTGTATTTCGCTGGCTTTAGTCTGGCTTTTATATCTTTAAATATATAGTTTACATTAATCATGTCAGCTCCTCTGCTATAAATGTACTGTTTGCATGAAAATAATGGCATTGATGAGTCAGAATGGTTAATAAGAAGAAAAGTGCAAATCCAAAAGTAAGCCTCTATGTGTTCATACACTTCTGATTTATGTCCACTAACATGACCTGAAAGGAAACACTGTGCAAGGCAATACGCTGCATGATTCTCAGCTACTCATTATCTCTATCAGTATCACAGACTAATGAGATTTGCCTATGGCTCATTAGAAATGTGTTTGAGTTATATCTAGCTGGTTCAGAGATATTCATTCAAGAGAGGTAATTGGAGTATCTCTGTTAATGTGGTGTGCTAATCAGCACACTAATGACAGCTCTAGTTGACGTTACCTTGAGATTTCCACTGTAAAATTTTGTTTCAGTTGCTACACATTCATAAAAGTCTCTTTTTGGAATGAATACTTTCAAGCATGATTTTTGCCTGTGGGTGTGTAATTATAGAGAGTTGAAGACAAAGCCTTCCGTTCTTTATAGGATAAGGAGATTGAAAAAAATATATCTCTAGACCATACTTTTTCTCACAGCTGCTTTTTTGGCACCATAAATATCTCTAGTGGCAAGCTTTCAATAGGAACTCGACAGAGTTATCAAACATAACAATTGCCTGTTGATATCCTGGACAAAACAGGTTTTTTTGGTTGCATTGTAAACATGTTTCACTGAGCTTATAGAAGCCACAACTGTGGTTAACTCTGCCCTTATATTTATAATGAGAATGATGCATGCTTAGCTCTGAAGTATTTACACTGCAGTTTACAGTGGTAAAAAATACATACTGTAATATACCTCGTGTGCAAAAAGGCATTTTTCATTCTCATGTACTACCTGAAATGAAACTACCTGCTTGCTTTGCTTATTCCTGTTTGACCTTAGAATACAGAATAAGGAGAATTAGGATTCCTCCTTTTAAACTGTTTAAAAAAAATAAAAATAGTGTAAATTTGTTTTCCTTTTAAAAAAAGGATAGACAAAACAGGAATAAATGCTCAATTATGCAGCAGCTACGGTCTTAACATTACTATTTTGTACGTATGTGGTTTTCAGGATGCAATTGCTCACACATGTGCTATTCCTTCCAGAAACAATTTCCCCTGATGTGCCATTTGGATTGAGAAACATGGATGATGTGACACCAGTCATAGTGAAACAGGAGTTTTGCAGATCAATCTGAGTCAAATTCTGTTTGATTTATTACAGTATCAGAGGACAATCTCTGAGTCAATGGTGTTACTGTCGGTTGATCCCAGCTTTGGCTGACAACCACCTTTAGCTCTCACTGTGTATATAGGTGGTCTTTTTATTTCCTTCTACATTTTCTTGTGCTTTCTGAGCATCTTGCATCCTTACTTCTCTGCCAGGATCCAAGACATGGATTAAAAGTGGGTGTCTTCTAAGGCTGACATATTTTGCCTTAACTACAGCTATTGGTTTCAACACAGCTAACTTTGATGAAACTTGTTTGTGAAATTAGATGTTTATATAACACCTCTCAGAGTTTAAATTCTATTAAATTATAAAAGATAAATAGATAAATAATATATATTATAGAAGTATTTTTGTATAATATTGTAACTCATTCTTTTAAAATATAGAGTTCAGACTATTCACTGAATTATAATATTGTGTCCATTATTTATTAAAAATTGAACTATCATACAATCACCCTTTACAGAATAGTGTAGGACTTCAATATCATCTGTAACTCCTTTAATATCTTTAATAAGTACTTCAAACTGACTGTGCTTAGCATTTGAGTGAATTAAACATCACTGTTATGTCTAGATGTTCTCTACTATTTCTGCAATCTTTCTTGAGTGCAGGAGCTTCATTTAATTGGTTTCAGTACTCAAAAATAACCTGAAATTATATAACTCTTTCCCAAATAATTAATGTATCCCTAACTTCTGCTGGAGGTGATCCAGTGCAGGGGCAAACCCAGCCAGGATGCTGAGGGAGTTCATAAGGACCCTTGGGAACCCCTGTTGTAATTCCGCTTTCTGAATGAGAGGAATGCTGCCTTTCACAACAGCACCGCATTTAACTTGGAGTATTACTGCGTTTGCAGGTCAGGATTCAGTTACTTTTCTAGAACACTGCACATGTGATTCATGTTTTTTTGTAAAATATATACAAAGCCTTTTCTTAACAGTCTTGATATCAGATTCTGTAGGAAATAAAAATTTTATTTTCTCTGATATGACTAGATTAATAACACTTAAATACTCTGAATTGCTCTGTTAGTGTCTGGTCATATACACTACTAAAGTCATTTAAATATGCAATATATGATCTTCTGTTCAAAAGACAGTGCCCATTTACCATAACAGAATTATAACATTGAAACAATGACTGCCATGAGATGATAGAAATATTGACATTATTGATTAAGATTAATTTTTTCATGAGACAACTGTGGAGCTTGGAGTTGATGCTATGAGGTGCTGAATGTCTCCTGAGAGGAGCTCGGATTACCACTAACCTCATAAGTGTCACAAGGAGTTGAGGTTACCCAGTACCTTGCAGGATCAGACTCATTATGTCCACATAATTCTCTTACAACACCTGAAAGGAAACTGATTATTCCTAAATAGATTCAAAGTAAGTATAATAACAAATCGTAGGGCAGTTCATTGTACTTGTTTGCAGTTTCCTTTCTGTACAGTCCTTTTCTGTCTCTGATTTTATTCTTGTATCTTTAGAAAAGACTATTCCTTTGTTTCCACAGGAGAAATTCAATTGTTGAAGGAACATTGTATTGGAAGAAAGCATTATGCTTATATATGTCAAATAGGAAAGGAAAGAGTCTTTCAAATCATTCTCTCAAAGCAGGGAGTGCATGCAAAAGAATTTTAACAAAAGTAGTTTTGATATTTTTCAGCTGTTTAGACCTTCTTTAAAACTCATATATGTGTCAGTTTGAGAACTTGTAGCAAGCTTCTCTTTGCCTTCACGCAGAAAAATTCAGGCAAGGTATGTTCAGAGACTACATAAAGACTGTATGTTGCATGCTGATATGCTTTAGGTACGGTTCTCTGTCAGATGCCAGATGCTTTCTGGCAGTATCGTCTTCTGCTGTACTAGTAATATCCTAATATGTATAGTCTGGAAATTACCTCCACTTGATGGAGCCTTGTTTGGCCGTTGGAAATTTCAACCAAACAGATACCTCTCCTAGCTCAAGGCAAGCGTAAGACCACTTTCTACCTTAGCCTTTTAATTTTCATCTTGAAACAGCAACCTCTCCTCCCCCACCAAGGAAGCAAGAAATAAAGGTCTTCCCTCTGGAGCAAATGAAAAATCTGAATTGCCCTTTCCTTCAGAGAATCTGGCCTTTATGAGCAGCTTAACTTGGAATTTCATTTACGATGAGCCAAAAAATGACAGTCGTATTAGGCAGGGTGTTTGTTTCCATGGCTAACCTAGTCCTTTTTAAAGATTTTACTGGTAAAAACTAACTCTAAATCTAAAATTAGAAAGAATTGTTTTCTTGCAAAACATTTGTGAATGTAGCAAAAGATTAAATTCTCAAATGACAGTGTCAGTATTAATTTCTAGCAATTATTTTATTTTCTTCACGTTGTACTAAAGGAGCTGTAGAAGGAATTATAACTTATTGTCTTTCCAATATTTTGTTCACTGCATGAAAATGTAGAGAGGTTGTTACTTCTGCCTTCTGAGAAAAATTAGCAAGTTCTGGTGGGGTTTGCTGGTTCCTATGTCATGCCTAAAATAAAGATATAATTTGAGTTTTTCATAAAGACATTTTATTTCAACTAGCTTTTCAATATGCACTATATCAAGCTCAAAATACATTTGTCTCTATATTTTATTGCACACTACATTGAATGTATAAGGTGTTTTATTGAGTTCATTATGCTTCATATTCATCCCATTATGCTTTATTGAGTTTAGTGTAATCTTTAACATATAATGCACATCCATTTTATTTGGTACATTAGATCATTTTATTCTTCTTGTTTGGTCATGATTACTCATATGCTGTGTTCATGAGAATATAATGTTGTTACGTTACAAAAGAATTTGCAGAAGGTGTTTATCAGTTATTTAATTTTTTGAAATGTGTTTTTTTAGTCGTCTATAAATTGGCTTGAGTTTACCATAAAATTTCTAGTAAGGGATTCTGAACACCAGTATTTAAAGCCTGGTCATTTCAAATATTCAGGAATTAACTGCCAATTTTAAGGGCATTATAATTTACAGTATCAGAGCTTTAAATCTCAACATATCTCCTGTGAGATTAATTACGGCCATGAATTGAATGTGAGCAACAATGGTTATCTCTACACAGGAGGCTTTGGTCTAGCGTTGATGATAGGAACTAACAAGGGCCTGGCTGTCGTACTGCACTGAGTCGTTGCACTGATTCTCTCCAGTCATTGGTCTTGCTGCAAAAGTAGGAATGATATTTTTTACCAGCTAATACTTCTCTTAGCCAAGTCAAATGTTTGGGGATAGATGAGTAAAGAAGAAAAAGGCATTTAGCATGTGGGAATCATTACTATTCATCTGTAAAAACATTGAATAACAAATGTTTCTTTTTCTTTTCTTTCAGATTATTACTTTAAGAGATTACATTCCCAAAATCATTGGTCCAGATGCTTTTAATCTGTATATTGGCCTTTATACAGGTTATGATCCCACAATGAATCCTACAGTTTCTAACATATTTTCAACAGCTGCTTTTCGTTTTGGTCATGCAACAATCCAACCAATTGTAAGGCGATTGAATGCACAATATTTAGATGATTCTCAACTCCCAAATCTTCATTTGCATGAAGTATTCTTTAGTCCCTGGAGGCTCATTAAAGAAGGTAATTTCTTTCTGGTTTTCTTCAAATTATTTACATTTGGTTTTTTCCAGAATATTGTAAATTTTTTCAAAATTACTTATCTTGAATTAGGCATAGGAACATTCATTTAATTGCATCACTGATTTAAGTTGCTAATGTTCCAGAACATTAACATGAACCAGAAGAGTTGTTCTGAGTGAAATAGTTGTCTGAATCAGACCAAAGTTATTCTCCAGATTAAACCAGTCTAGTAGACTGACAATAGATTGATGACGAAGATATTTTACATATTTTTTTATTTTTTTGTGGATGAATGTATTTTCAATTTGCAAATTTTCTTACACCTGAAAAGGCAGATGGAGCCTTTCCATAGCACTATTACTTCTATTTCAACCTGCAGTACACTTTTGCATATGTTTGAATGTAAAAGCCTGTGTCAAATGTTTAGAAAACATAGAAGCATGCATAGATTCACATTTGTTAAGTTACAATGGTTTATATATGCACTGTAATGTCATGTTATTTTTGTGTTTAAAGGAGGCTTGGATCCTTTACTAAGGGGTCTTCTAGCACATTCAGCAAAACTGCAGGTGCAAGATCAACTACTGAATGAGGAATTAACAGAAAAACTGTTTGTATTGTCCAATAATGGTTCACTTGATTTAGCATCATTAAATTTACAGCGTGGCCGTGATCACGGACTCCCAGGTCTATTGATTTTTCTTGAGCTTTCTCCTAACTGGTAACTGAACTGTAACTGTTTCTATTCAGAATGTAATCATAAATTTTTAAATAATAGATCTAATAACCAGAAAAGCAACTTAAGTCTCTTTTAAAATGTAAGTGGCTAATATTTTTTAACTTTGATGGAAACAAAATATTCCCCAGCGTTTGAAATTAAAATAACCTGTTAAGTCTGGCATCTGGAAGGACAGTACTAGTAAGTGGGTCTGAGTGTGCTTGATATAGGTTGTTCTTGCTGGAATCATTTCTAGAAGACTAGG
Source organism: Neomorphus geoffroyi (assembly GCA_033558235.1). Lineage (NCBI taxonomy): Eukaryota > Metazoa > Chordata > Aves > Cuculiformes > Neomorphidae > Neomorphus > Neomorphus geoffroyi. The sequence goes on along the minus strand of JAUMJM010000053.1, from coordinate 190,351 downwards.
GTTTCTGCCTGCAGCAGCTACTTGCCATTGCCTGTGTCAACTTAGACACAACCTCATTGGCTCTACTGACCATAGAAGTGGTAAGAAATCTCCAGGAGTGGCGTAGATGGCTTATTTGGGTCTACACCTAATATTACACATTTTTGTTTGTTTTTTGCACTAGATTTCTTACTCCACTGAGCCCAGGGTAAGACTGAACGAACAGTCAGGGAGGGTTAGCCCATCAGGCCATGGCTGTACTGGCTTAGAGGAAGACGGCTGGAGCTTTGTTCAATTTGATTGCATCAGCTCTTAAAATATTCAGCAGGTTCCCAGTCCTGTGTTACAATTCTTATAAGCATGCCACAGATTCTTAGAGCAGAGGCAGCAACCCTCAGCATGTAGACAGGGCCTCTTTCTTTTCTGTTTCTAAAGCTGTGTCCTGAACCCCTGCCTGAACAGGCTGCTTGTCTGCATGAATAAAGAACAAACCTGGCTGCTCATCAATACCCTGAGCCTGATGTCCCACCCAGGGAGGCAGGACTGACTGATTCAGCTGACTCTGAGTGTCAGTCCTCTCCATTTCTCCTGTGTGACTTGACAGCTAGGAATCCCCAAGTCGTTGGCCCTGGACAGTAGAAATGAAGTCTGACTCTGGCCTGGAGTTTACAGCTCTGTGCTACACAAGGGTAGAAACAGACGTTTGATCTCCCAGAGCAGAAATTAACATTTTCTTGGGATATGGGCGATATCAATTCCAGCAATATAAAAGAATGTAAAAGAAATATATTTTCCAGAGAGTTGGATATGTGCCCTAGACACATTCTTTAGTTAAGCACTAAATTCATCCAGGTTACTTCTTGCCCACTCTTAAATCCTGTATTATTTTGTCTGGAAATCACAAGACACAATGCATGCTCCTATTATCTGTTACCATATTTTTATTGCTTAAACATGGGACAATTGGTTTAAACCTTTTCTTTCCTTCATGAAAATGTTGTATGAATTGTATATCCTATAGTTTCACATCCTACTATCATTTCTCTGATCAATTTCACCAATAATAATAGGCCTATTTTTAGACATAACTGTCTATGACTATGATTAATATTGTCAGAATCCAGTGCTTATAAATTTATTAATTTCATATATCATGTGTAACAGCCACGTCTAATCTTCCTTCTGACATAATATTTACAGGTTATAATGACTGGCGAGAATTCTGTGGCTTACCAAAACTGGAAACTCAAGCTGATCTGATTACAGTAATAACCAATAACAACGTCACTGAAAAAATAATGGAACTGTATCATAATCCTAACAACATGGACGTTTGGCTTGGCGGTCTGGTAGAGGACTTTCTTCCAGGTGCCAGAACTGGTCCCCTGTTTGCATGTCTAATTGGAAAGCAAATGAAAGCACTAAGGGATGGTGACCGGTGAGTTTATTCACACTGTTGAATCATTTGTGTAATATGCAGAAACAATGGAGATTTTACAGATATATAAGGATACTTCCCAGAAAATAAGACAACATGATACTTAAACAGGCTTTAAACAAATTATTCCATTACACTTCTACTTTTCCAACTTCAGTTTTGTTGGATGAGCCTTTCCGTATACTTCTGTGGTCTGCATGTACTTTCAATTCCAGATGAAGTGGAGATTAAGACGCCCAACTTTGCACTCCTGGTAGAAATGCAAGGTGCCATTAACAGTTAATTATCCCAGGGGCAGCTAACTTCTGTGTGAGTGGATGTAGTACTGTGCAGGCTTTAGCTATGTGATCTCCAAGGACTGCACTGGGCTCAGAATCCTTAAATGGAAGAACCTCAACATATTCCATAGCAACCACAGCAAATTTGGAAGTGACTGGAAAAGACCTGTACTTCTGGCTTACTTGAGACAATCATAAAAAAAAATTGTATACCTAGTCCTACATGTACTGTGACTGCATAACACTCCCAGAATTGCCTTATCAGACATAACATAGTATGTGCTTTCACCCAGTCCTGCACAGAGACCACCAGGATCTTGTGTCACTTCAACCCCTCACACCAGTAAGGTGGGAGAATCATAGAAAGAATTATCTGGTTGTAAAAGACCTCTGAGATCATCAAGTCCAAGTGTACCTGTCCACTTACTAAACCATGTTCTTAAAAAACTTATCTACCTGTCTTTTAAGCACCTCCAGGGATGGCAACTCAACCACCTCCCTGGGCAGCCTGTCAGGTCACAAATGGATGCAAGATGCAGTTTATATCTTGCTTCTGCTCCTGAAGCAATTATAAAGCCAACCTTTATTTCATTCCCATCATGTACTTGTGGAGGTAATTTTTAATCGCATGAGGAGACTAATTTTAAACTGCTCACATCATGCTAGCACTGGTGTTTTAAGTACATCTGGTCCTCACACTCACCTTTAAGCTCCTCTCATAAGTCACTGTTGTGGAAAGAAACCATTATGTAAATAAGCATCCGAGGCAGAATTTAAATCTGAACTTTAAAAAATGTTAATTAATTAGCTCACAGGAAAAAGCACTGTTAATCATAAAGGTGATATCTTATTAGTACAAACATTCTACTCAGCTGTGTTAAAAACATGGTTGAAAATCTTCTGAACTGTACTTTTATACTTGACCCTATCTGGGAAAGGATAATCTACCTAGGGCCTTTCAGCCTTGTTTCCATTACTCAGTGCCTTGCTATACTTCTTACGATTCAGTGTCCTGTGATACCCCCTGCATTCATGAAACTTAAGCATAATTTAACATTAACTTCAAACTGAGAAAAAAGAGTTATAATAATAAAAAATATTCCCAAGTTTCCGCTACAAAGTTTGTGTCAGCTAAATGAAATGTGAAGTTGTATTTTCATTAAAACTATGAGAGAGGACTATCTTAGAGAAGTTAGAAGTTCATAAAAACATGTTATAGTTGCCACACAGTAAGAATAAGAATGTGAAGGTCTGACATTCATTGCAGTTCCTTGTCAGATAGAGTATTGGATGTTATCTGCAACAGTAACACTACATGCTGACTAGGTACTCTGACAAGTCAGTAAGTAGAGATTTCAAAACACCTAATGTACTTGTTTAAGTTCAGAAATGAGGACTAAGTGGAATTTTTGACTGATTACTCTCCATACTTTAATAGCCTTAAAGTCTTCTGTCAGTAATCTGAGGATCAATCAAAGGATTTCTTTTTCCAGTATACTAAAGTCAGACACTGTCTTCACCACAGCTAAATCACTTGGAAAAAAATGTTTCTGTTCCATCACAATGGACTTTCTTTTTTCATCTCTTCCTGTTCTGAATCTTTCGGTGATCTCAAGATTTGCAGTAGTAAGGCAAAAATTCTGAAGCTGACTTTGACATCAGAGGGCTTATATCTCTTTTTTTTTTTTTTCAGTTCTTTCTTTTTTTTACTCTAAGCATGTAAAAGTCACCTGTAAAATTTCGATCACCTGGTACACATCTGTTGTGGCTATCTTTGTTAAAGTAACCCCTACCTGCTGGGTAGATTAAAAAACAATTTTCTGCTCAAGCCTTCTCAGCAATGTAGATAAAGCTGAATTTTATAAAGAAAGTAGATGAGGTTTTAATGTATAGAAAAGGGGAAATGATAGGTGCAGCTGAGCTGAGTGGAGCAAAGTCTGTATAGGCTTTGGTTATGGGAAGGGATCTGGGAATGATCAGTGAGGTCTCAGGATGCTCTGAGAAGTTTGGGGACAGTGTGCAAGCGAGGGGTAGGAGAAAGATATCTTTCTTTTTTTCTCTCTCCAGCCCCTCCACCTCTCCTGCACTTCTTGTCACAGAGCACTGAGGCGTGGGACATTCACTAGATCCCTGGTCCTGTAGTTTGCCTCTGCCTCTCAGTAAAAAAAATTTCTTCTAAATATCTATGGTTTGAGTTGGAAGAGATCTTAAAGATCATCCAATTCCATCCTCGTGCCGTGGGCAGGGACATCTTCCAATAGGTCAGGTTGCTCATAGGCTCATGCAGCACTTCCAGGGATGGAGCTTCCACTACTTCTCTGGGCAATCTGTTCCATATCTCACTACTGTAATATCTGATCTAAATCTGTCCTCTTAAAACTGCTACCCTTCATCCTATCACGGTGCTTCTTGATGAGAAGCCTCTCCCCAGCGTTTCTGTAGACCCCCTTTAGGTACTGGAAGACTGCTATAAAGTCTCCCTGGAGCCTCCTCTTTTCCAGGCTGAACAAGCCCAGCTCTCTCAGCCTGTCCTGATAGGGTAGGTTCTCCAGCCCTCTGACCATCTCCGTGCCCCTCCTCTGGACTCAGTGCAAAAACACAGTCTAGATAAGATAGACCAGCACTCTCTCCAGCTGATTCTTGAAACTGTCCAATGTTGGGGAATCCACCACTTCCCTGATGAGATGATTCCAGTGACTGGTTGTTCTCATGTCCAGTAAGAATCTCCCCTGTAGTAACTTGAAGACATTACCTCTCATCTTTTCCATGTGACTCCTTGTAAAAAGGAAGTCCCTATCTTCTTTTTGCTGCCCTTTAAATACTAGAACATGATGCTAAGGTCTCCTCAAGCCTTCTTTTCTAAAGTATGAACAAACGCAGTTGTCTCAGTCTTTCCTCATATGGCAGGCTTCCCAGTCATTTGATTATCTTTGTGTCCGTTCTCTGAACCTGCTCCAGCCTGTCCATAACTTTTTTCATAAAGCAAGGACCAAAACAGAATAGATGTGGCCTGACAAGCACTGAGTAAAGTGGGATAACCACTTTATCTCTGCTGGTGATACCGTTTTTAATGCAACACAGCATCCTGTTGGTTTTCTTCACCACAGTATCTTGCTGTTTTCACTCATATTGAACTTGTGGTCCTCCAGGACCCCAGGTCCCTTTCCTCAGAGCATCTCCCCAGACAGGTAGGTTCCAGCCTGTGCTGCACTCCCGGATTATGTTTTCCAGGGTGCAAGATCTTACACCTGTCCTTGTTGAACTTCATAAGGTTCTTTTTATCCCATTCTTCAAGCCTATCCAGCCTTACCAGTAGGATGACTCTCCCCTTTGCAGTGTCCATTTCTACATTCAGTTTGGCATAAGCAGCAATCTTCATCAGGGTATATTGTATTCCATCAGTCATATCACTTATGAAGATATTAAACAGCGTTTGGCCCAGTATCAGTCCCTGAGAGACCTCACTTGTGACAGGTTGCCAATATGAGAAGGGGCTATTTACCACAACCCTCTGGATGCACCCTGTCAGCCAGTTCCCCATCCATTGCACAGACCAGTCGTCTACACTGTAATACATCAGTTTCTCTGGGAGGAGGCTGTAAGAAACCATATTGAAAGACTTTGAGAAATCCAGGTAGACAACATCCACCACTTGTCCCACATCAACAGAGTGGGTTACTTTGTCATAGATGGCAATCAGGTTTATCAAACATGATTTGTCCATGGTGAATCCATGCTGGCTTTTCTTAATCCCTTGCTTCATTTGAATTGTGATGACTCCCAGGAGGATTCATTGCATAACTTTATCAGGGACTGAAATAAAACTGATTAGCCTATAATTTCCTGGATCCTCCTTGAAGCCTTTCTTGTAGGTGGGGTAACATTAGCCTTCTTCCAGTCTTCTGGGATATCCATCAACTTCTCAAAGATTATGAAGAGTGACCTCTCAATGACATCAGACAGCCCTCTCAACACCCTTGGGTGCATAATGTCAGGGCCCATTGATTTGTAGGTGTGGATCTCCTGTAGGAGTTTCCACACCAACTCTCCCTTCACTGACAGCGAGTCTGTGTTTGCATCAACCTGCATTTGTGTTCCCATGGCCTGGGGCCTAACAGCACAGGTAAAGACAGAGGTGAAGAAACTGTTGGGGAACTCTGCCTTTTCAGCGCTTTTGGTGATTAATTCACCTCACCTGTTTAACAGAAGCCCAATATTTCCCTTCTGTTTCTGCTTGTTGTTCATGGACATTGAAGAATCCTTTCTCATAGTTTTTGACATGTCCCACTAATTTTGATTTGATCTGAATTTTTACTTTTTTAACTGCATATCTGTGTGCCCTGAGAATGGGCTTGTAGTTCTCCATGGGTATTTATCCACTTTTCCACCTCTGGTATCATTCTGTTTTGGTTTTGAGCAGACTCAGAAGCTTGCAGTTAAACCAAGAGGATTTCTTGTTTTGCCTACTTACTTTACGTTTAAAGGGAGTGAACTGGTTCTGTGCTTGCAGTAGAGCATTCTTGAAAAACCTCCCAACACTTGCTAGCTCCTTTATCCTCCATGAAGATTCCAATGGAATCCCTCCCAACAGAGCTCTGAGTAAGCTGAAGTTTGCTGTTCTGGAATCTAAAACCTTTGTCTTAGTACTAACCTTCGGTATGCTCAGCAGGATCCTAAACACCACAATATTATGATCATTGCAGCCAAAGCTGTCACTAACTGAGATATTAAAGAGCAGGTTTCCTGGTTTATGAGTAGCTAGTCCATCAGTTTCTCATTCCTGGTTGGCACATCTGACATTTCTATGAGGAAGCAGTTTTCTATGCATTCTTCGTGGATGACGTGAGCTGCTGTATTTTTCTTCCAACAAATGTGTGGGTAGTTGAAGTCACCTGAAAGTTCTGTTGACCCAACGCTTAAGTGACCCAAATATTGCTTCATTGGCATTATCATCTTGGTTTGGAGGTCAATAGCAGATGCCTACTCTAAGATCCCCTGCAGAGTCAAGCAAGTAGAATTCAAAACCTTTGGCAGGGGAAAATCTATTATGGCTACTCATGTAATTCTCTTGTAATTTATTAATTAAAATTTAGAGTGCACAGTGAATACTGATGTGCATGAGATTAAACATCCAGTTAAAATAAATTAGTTCCAAATTTTTCTCCTAAGACTGTAACTTTTTTGTGGCCATTTTTTTCATCGATGAAAAGCAAATCTGCTAATGTGAATAATATTTTTAAGCAGCTGACTTTAACACATCGTCTGAGTTGACCAGTACATCAGAGTCACTCTAGCCTTTTTGTGACTATCAAGCTGGTTATTTAAGTCTACAGATCATTTTATTAATTTAATTTTATTGTAGTTGTATCGTCTACATTTTACTGTAATTCTTACTTTGGTCTCTTACATAAAATAAGTTGAAAGTAAGAATAATCAATCATCATCTCTCTCAATCTCATCTTTTCAAATTATTTTCAGATTTTGGTGGGAAAATGATAATGTTTTCACAGAAGCTCAAAAACATGAACTCAAAAAACACTCATTGTCCCGCGTGATTTGTGACAACACAGGAATTTCTGAAGTGCCACCGGATGCCTTTCAACTTGGAAAGTTTCCACAGGATTTTAAACATTGTGACAATATACCTGGGATGAATTTAGAAGCTTGGCAAGAATTCTATCAGGAAGGTAATCTTTTCTAATGGAAGGGGAGAGTAATCAGTAATTAGAGCACTGACATTTGTTGTGTTACTTGTTTGTAACTCAAACAAACTCAAAAGTTTGTTAATTGAGTTACTTGTTTGATGCAGATCTTTAGATCTGTCTACCACTTCGAAACGGGATCTAGGTCCTTCTCTCTTTCTTTCCCAAATTCGTCTGTAAAAAGACTGTGTTTGCCACCATCAATCTGATTATGTGAATAGTTTATGAGATATCCAGACATTATGGCAACTGGGGCAGGAGTTCTTAGACAGGAAGAAAATATTAATTATGACTTCTACAGAACATATTATTAGAAGACAGCGTTAATTTTACAAGGATTATAAGTCAAACCTGAGGTATTTCATGTAAATTCTTGTCCAGAAAGGAATATTAAATTCTCGATCATCTTAAAACAGGTAAGTAATTTCACTGAAGTTAATTTAGAGGAGTAATGGAGAAAAATGTCCATTATCAAAGGAAAGGAGGTGATTTTTTAAGAGCTTGTAATATAATGTTTTTATTTGTAGAGGAAATATGTGGAACACCAAAGCGTGTGGAAAATGGTGACTTTGTATACTGTTCGGATTTTGGAAAATCTACAGTGACTTATTCATGTCAATATGGATTTCAATTACAAGGAGAAGAGCAATTAACCTGCACAAGTAAAGGATGGAACTTTGAGGCTCCTGCTTGTATAGGTATCTATTTTTCGTTGTTGTTTATGAATTTTCTAAAAGCTGAAGTCCAGCACAGCTCATTAGAAGTGAAGTCCCTCTTATGCTCTCTTGTAATCAACCTTCTGGGTTTTAAGGTTCAGTAATATGATAATGTGCAACTCTCCTTACTCCAGAATTTGTATCCGTCCTATCATTAACAATCAGGTTGATGATAGGAAAATATCACCAAAAATTACTTAATTAGGCAAAAATGGGTCAATTAACAGGGAAAAAACCCCCAGCAAATCAGAATTATATATTGCTTCCTCCTACATTCTACATAACACCAAGACAGATAGTTTTCATGTTCAGTGGATGCTCTAGATACAAAATAAGCCCAGCACCAGTACTTCATGTATCATCCTAACAAGTTAAGCAAAAGTGTCAAAGAAAAAAAAATACTGTAAAATGAATAAGTGAAATTAAACAAATTTATTACAGCATTAGTGTATAAGGGAAGAACAATTGGATATCATCTACCTGGACTTGAGCAAAGCATTTGACATTGTTCCACGACATCTTTGTCTCTAAATTGGAGAGATTTGGATTTGACAGGTGGGCATCTTAGTGAATAAGGAATTGGCTGGATGCTTGCACTCAAAGAGCTATGGTCAACAGCTCAATGTCCAAGAGGACACCAGTGACGAGGGGGGTCAATATTGGGACCGGCACTGTTTAACATGTTTGCCTGTGACATGAACAGGAGATTGAGGGTACCCTCAGCAAGTTTGCCAATGGCACCAAACTGTGTGGTATGTTTCAGATGCTGGAGGGATGTTATCCAGACAGGTCCTGACAGGCTTGATTAGTGGGCCTATGTGACCCTCGTGACGTTCAACAAGACCAAGTGCAAGGTCTTGCACATGGGTAGGGGAAATTTCAAGCACAAATACAAGCTAGGTGGAAAAATGGATTGAGAGCAACCCTGAGAATGATTTGAGGGTGCTGATGGATGAAAAGCTCAACATGAGCCAGCAATGTGCGCTTGCAGCCCAGAAAGCCAACAATATACTGGGCTGTATTAAAGAAAGCATGAGCAGCAGGTCAAGGGAGGTGATACTTTCCCTCCTGTCCTCTCATGAGATCCCACTTGGAGTACTAGGCTCTAGGACCTCTGATTTAAGAAGGGTATGGACCTGTTGGAAAGAGCCAAGAGGAGGGCCACAAAACTGAGCAGAGGGCTGGAGCACCTCTCCTGTGAAGACAGGCTGAGAAAGTCAGGGTTGTTTATCCTGGAGAAGAGAAGGCTCGGAGGAGACCTTATAGAAGCCTTCCAGTACCTAAAGGCAGCCTACAAGAAACCTGAAGAGGGACTTGTAACAAGGGCATGAAGTGACAGGACAAGGGGTAATGGCTTTAAACTGAGAATAGACTTAGATTAAACATAAGGAAGAAATTTTTCACTATGAGGGTAGTGAGTCACTGGAACAGGTTGCCCAGCGATGCTATGGACGTCTCATCCCTGAAGGTGTTCAAGGTCAGATTGGATCAGCCTTTGAGCAGCCTGTTTTAGTGAAGGTGTCCCTGCACATGACATAGGGGTTGGAACTAGGTCATATTTAAGGTCCCTTCCAAATCAAACTATTCTATCATTCTCTTACTCTGATTATCACTTCCATTCCAAAGTTCCCTCCCCAAATCGCTGTGAAATGATTTGCCAGAAGTGAATTACTTCTTCGGGTACAAAAGCAGAGCAGATTAAAAAGCAGTAAAAAGACATTGTCTTTCATCATTTATTGTACATTTTCCAGGAAATCCTTTTCTGTTATTTTAATTATTCTTTTTTTCTTTTTGCCATTCCATTTGCCTTATTTTTACTGTTGAAAGGAATAGGATAGGAAGAAAGAGAATGTGCCATATATTTCATTACAAGTCTATCACTCTTCACAGCTACGAAGGAAGAATTCTCTCTGTTCATATTTCAAATGTGTATGTTTGTAATGGTGTGTGTATATACATACACACACATAATCAAACTGCTCATCTTTATAACAACATGAAAGAATATGAAACCTGAAAAGGCCATAGTTAGGAATTTTTTATGGATGGTGGTAAATGAATTTGAATGCAAGTGCTGCAGCTGATCCGCAATAAAGTCTGCTTATCAGTATTTCTCTGACAGCAGAACAGAAAGCTATTCATTCTAATTGTATACCTGGTATGGAAAAGGTCAAATGAAATTTGCAGCTCTTTACTTTATTCAAATCCTATTTATCCTCTGAATTCCACCCACATAAATACCATATAAAGAAATAAAGCTGTTAAATGAATTATAATAAAATCTTTTGTACAGATTAATGTTCTGGCAGCAAGCTGAATAAATAAGTTATATGAATGAATCATTCCTTGTCCTAGTTTCTTTTAATATATTCAGTAATGTAAACAAAAGACTGTATATCTGCTATAGGAAAACAAGCTGCTGCACATATTAAATAAGCGATGCCTTTATTAAGAGAAAATCATCAAAACCCACTTATGCAGATGCTACTTGAGTTTTACAGTAGAAAGCACTTTGTTCCATGCATGTTTGTGCAATGTGTTCCTATTCTTTTAAATGTTCAGCAAATTATGAGTAAGTCAAGCAATATAATGAGGAGGATAGAGCTTAGCATTTCTGCAGATGGTTTCACAATTATATGCTGCTCTGGAAAAGACAGAGTAGCCTACTGGCAAAAGCATAGGAATCTGAGAGTTGTTAATTCCTGCTTACTAACTTTGGCTTTGAAAGAAATGATTTGTATTGATTCAGGAAGTGCTAGATTATGCTACCTTTCTTTATACTAATAGATAACCACTTTAATAAAATACTGCTCTCTTTGAGTAGTAGAGTAGGCTGGTAACATCTGACGTGCACTATGTAGTAGTAGGGAAGAGCTAGCTATATAACCGATAGCATGACTACAGATATGCAAAAGCTGAAATAGCATATTTAAATTACAGTGCAGGCAAAGCCTGTACAAGTTTTCCTTCCCAGACAACGATGGCGCCGGTAGGAGTTAACCAAAAATATAGTCTTGAAGGGAGGAATGTTTATTCAGGAATCTTCATCCTTAACAACAGATTGTTTTCCTGCCTCAGAGGTGTTATGAGAGTTAATATTTCTTAAGGGTTCTGAAGTTCAAGATTATCCCTTGCACGATTAGTCTTTTGACTGCCTCAGTTCATGGCTAGCTTGGGACACAGCTACTGTATTGTATCAAAATATGAGAGGATCATGCTTGATCCTGTTTCCAATGACAGAATTACCTAAGTGGTAATGCTAAACTAAGTCAGTAAATCATTCCTACTGGGTCAATTTCTAATACTGATCATAAAGAGTTGCTTAGCCTGAAGCAGCAGATTAAACATTGTGTTAAGGAAACAAAGTAATACAATCAAAAAGAGCAGACACTGAAGGCTCAGCGAGTTGTCCACATATGGACTTGTAGTCCTTTCCAAGATCGTGGATCAGAGACATTGAACAGGCTGGCAAATACAATACAAGACCAATGGGAAGCTATCTAAAACAGTGCTGGAGACCTACCTTTAGGCAACTGAGTCCAGTACTGCACGTAAATTTTACACAGAAACAAGAAATACAGAAAAGGCTCTGTCCTTTCCCTCATTGAGTACTTTCTTTCCTGCATTCCACACTGTCTCCCATTTATTCACATAATCAGAATGTGAAAGTAAAAGTCTTGAACAGCCTCAGGAACAATATGTTTATGTACATGTTTCAACAGATAATTTTTCAGCATCTCAACATTCTGTCAGGATATTGTTAATTCACAGAATTTATTTAACATCTAGAAACAACCATCTCTGCAGTGGTATCACAGATTAGTTATGAATTTTGTAACCAAAGATAACCTGAATCTTTGGCGCCTTAAAATCATGTCTAGAAAAGTATGCCACTGTTATTATTATCTCTATATGGAGGTCTCAAGTTTACAGTCTTCATTTTCAAAAATTTAGCCAATTGCCATTTGTACCTTTTGGTAGATTGCCAAACCAATATTTTATTTTTTCATAATTTCTATCTTAAAAGTAAACAAACAAACACACACACCCCAAAAAAATCAAAACAAACACCACCACCACCCCAAATACCCTAACATTGTGCTTTAAACAGTAACAATAAGGATCTCTGGCAGTATCTATGTGTTATGTGAAAGTATACAATACATTTCTTTTATGAATACTTGTAGAAGGTGTGTGTGAGAAGGTATAATCCCTCTCTGTAATTTCTATTGATTATTGATTGATTTATATTAATTTTGCAGACATCAATGAATGTGAAAACGACATTAATCCACCATGCTCTCCGTCTGCTAAATGTGTTAACACTAAGGGCAGCTACAAATGTGTTGATACTGACCCTTACAAGCTGGCAGAAGATGGAAGAAGATGCATTGGTAATTCTTGTGAACCTACAATACATTAAAACTTTCTTTATTGTATTTCAAAATGCTGTAGATTTATTGAAGAGTTTTTAGCATATGTAAAAAACCTCTACACAGTCATGGGCATAAAGATACAGTCAGATTCTGTAAATTAAATGAAAGTATTGAATAAATAATATAGACACAGAAGAAAGCTTTTCATTTTCCATTCTTACCATATATAAACCACTAACTATTTTCTCATGGTGCATATGAAGAGAGGATCAAATCTGTTTCCGTTTCTCCTAGTGAGTATCTAAACTTAGGATCTGAATCTTAACCCAAGTTCCACCTATTACATTCTGAAACTGTTAAACACTTTACAGCTAACAAGAATTATACCTGTTCTTGTTTTTCAGGTTTTTAGCATGAGTGGAAGCTGTACTGTGTCTTAAGGTTTGGGCGGGAGTATGCAGTTGCCCACTGATATTGAACAATATCTGTTCTGGGGAAAAAGGACTTGGATCTGCCAAAGACTCCAATCTACCATGTGCAATCCAAACTCAAGTGGATAGATGTCTACTTTACCAAACAGCCTAGGGGAAGCACAGAAAGTTTAGAGTGCTCAGATCTTACGTTTTGGGTGCTGAATGCTGTGCAATCATAAGTAGACTGAATATCACTGATGCCACAATTCGTGTTTTCTATTTCAGCAGATATCTTGGGTTTGACACGTGGAATTATGCTCTCCCTTATTATTAATTGCACAAAGAAAACATAGAAAGATCGCCTAGCAAAGAAAATTACCTTCTTGCAAAGAAATAGGTGTCTTCAATGATATGATGTACATTCAGTCAGTTTTCCAGCTGTGGTTCACAATCACATATGTGTCCTGAACATATCCCTCAAGTGAGACCTCATCCCTCAAATGAAACTTTAAGAGAGGCATGTGAGATAACCAAAGGCCCCGGAGTGGGCAGACGACACTAACACAAGAGCACCTGGCAACCCTTTGGGCAAGCACACCAGCAGAAGTACCTTCCCAATAGTTGCTAGATGGACCAAGCTGTCTCTTGCTCTGTCAAATGCAAACAGAAATGCAGATCCTCAGGGTCAGCTCTTTCTGGGATAGAACTAAAAAGGAATATTGCTAGTCATTCAGTGTTACACCTTTTAACACAACAGAAAAATAGGAAAATAATACCTTCTTTGTAGGTGTTTGTCTTTATTTACAGTTTATTTCTTTACTCATTCAGCCATTGTTACATTTATAATATTTATAACTTTAAATCCAGAGACAACAATCTGCCTCCAGATTAGCTTAAAGAGATTAGTTCACTGGTCCTGAGTGCAACAACGACAGATTATATGAGGACACTGCACAGGCATGAATGTAATGTGGCTCCAAATATAGGATAAATTTTATATTTCAAGGAAACAGAAAGTGCTTACAGTCAGTACTACTGTGCCAAGTGATCGTGACACCAGATCAACCGAAATATGCTTTTCAGAACTTCATTGGCTTTCTAACAACGAAATGGGTGCAGCCACCCAGGCCACTGTTGAATGTTTAATATATAAGGGTGGTGCCTTCCTTTAGACCTCAGAGGCTGGAGCAGTTTGCCATCCCGAATGACCTATCCTTGCATGCTATGCTAAGGTTTGGTTTGTTGAATCTCTTGAGTCAGTCAAAAGAGTTTCTGCTATGGGACACACATTGCTTCCTCTTAGAGCTCAAAGCTATGGAAGAAAACATCCACTGACAAATGACTGGTAAAATCTGCCAAGTGGTCTCCCTTGAATTCTATTACAGAAATAATGAGACTTGGTTTTAAGTATCTCTGTCATAACTGCATTTTAAACTGATTGATAAATTTGAAATTGTGGCATTTATCAGCCAACAACTCTTGAGGCCACTGCAGACTGTCAGCTGTTATGTATTAGTTATAATTCATATTGACAAACTTTTAAAAGACCTCATTCCCCTTCTAAGATTCAAGGATCCAATTCTGGCTATTTTTTACCTCATTACCTGTTTACCTGCTCTCTGGGAGCCCCTAGCTAAGTACCATCAGTAAGAGACAGTGTTTGAAGATAAAACCCTCTAAAAAAGTGGTATTAAATAGCTCACATGGCTGGAGTGCTGCCATGGATGGATACAGGCTCTTTAGGAAAGACAGGCTGGGAAAGTGATGGGACAGCCTGTTGCACTTTTTGGGAGAGAACAGCAGCGATGCATGGGGCTCTGTCTTGGGATGGGTCAGGAATCGGTGGAGAATTTATGGATCAAGATTAGCGGGCAAAGCAGTATGGCTGCTGTTGTAGTGGGTACGTGCTCTGGACATTTCATATCAGGAAGAAGAAGCAGATGAGTCCTTTAAACAATTAGAAGAACCCTTAAGTTCACGGATCCTGGTCCTCATGAGGAACTTTAATACACTTTAACCTGGAAGGACAACACAACAGGGCACAAGCAATCCAGGAGATTTCTGAAGAGCATTGACATCTTCCTGATATAGGTGATCAAGGAGAAAATGAAAGGTGTTCTGTGAAACCTGGTACTTAAAATAGAATCATAGAACCACAGAATGGTTAAGGTTGGAAGCGACCTCCGAAGGTCTTCTTGCCCAATCCCTCTATTCAGCATGACCACCTAATGCCAGTTGCCCAGGACCATGTCCAAATGGCTTTTGAATATCTCCTAGGACAGAGACTCACAACCTGTTTGGGCAACCTGTGCAAGCGGTCCAGTAACCCTTTCAGTAAAAAAGTGTTTCTTGATGTTCAAATGGCACCTCCTGTGTATCAGTTTGCGCCCATTGCCTCTTGTGCTTTCATTAGGCACTGCTGAAAAGTGGCTGGTTCCATCTTCTTTGCACTGTCCCTTCTGTGACAGTGTGCTTCCCCCTTCTTGACCCGACCTTTTCCTGTAATCCTACTCAAGCAATAACCACCAGTGGTAGTCATGATGGATGTATCTGGTTGTGATGGCTGCATCTGGCTTAAAATGGATTTGAAGAAGACAGATAAACCCACAATAGCCAGAGGATAATTTATGGTAACACACACACCTGGCCACACTTTTGGTCAGTGTCTGACTCAAGCCAAATTTGGAAGAAAATGGTATCTGCAGTTGGTATGCAAATATGTCTTTGTCAGTCATGTTAGTCCATAGTGCACAACCCTGACCTGTTGAAGACTCCTGCATGGTAATGGGCTGCACATGAGGATGTCCCCTTGTGTAGGAATGCCTCTTAAGGTTACTCCCTGAGGCTGAGAGATTTCTTGCAACAACAGATCCTTGGTAAGTGACTGATATAATAGTATGCTAACTTTGAAATCTTAGCTAAGTGATATAAAGGGTGTATTGCACATATATAATCCTTTAGACATAAACTGTTGACCAAGTCTTGGACTAGGATTAGATCTAGCTGCACCTCAACTGCTCTCAGAGAATAAGCTTAGAAAGTAAGGGAGGATCTTTTCTGAACTTCATGACTCAATGGTAGAATCTCCCTTGTATCTTAGCATATACAAGCGCCTGAGGTTATTCCTTCACAGGTGCAGGACTTTGGACTTCCCCTGGTTGAACTTCCGAAGATGCTTATCAGCCCATTTATCCAGCCTGTTGAGGTCCCTTTGTATGGCGACTTGACCCTCTGGCCTATCAGTCACTCCTCTCAGTTCTGTGTCACTAACAAACTTTCTGAGGGAAGAATCTGCCCCATCATCCAGATTGTTAACTAAAATGTTAATGGGACCAGACCCGCTATTGACCCCTGGGGTGCACTGCTAGTTCCTGATCTCCAACTAGACTTTGTTCTACAGATCATCACACTCTGGTCCTGGTTGTTCAGCCAGTTTTCAGACCACCTCACTGTCTGCTCATCCAATCTATATATCAATGACTTGTCTATGAAGAACTTATAGGAGATTGTGACAAAAGTCTTACCAAAGTCAAGGTAGACTGCTCTCCCCTCACCTACCAGGCCAGTCATTTCATCATAGAAGCTTATCAAGTTGGTCAAGCATCACTTCCCATTGGTGAATCCGTACTGACCACTCCTGTTGATTTTCTTGCTATCCATGTGTCTGGAAACAGATTCTAGGACTAGCTGCTCCATCATCTTCCTAGGGAACAAGGTGAGGATGACCAGTCTGTGATTCCCTGGCTATGAGATGACAAAGTTCAGAATCCTAAGAGGAGAGGAAAAACCAAGACCACAGCTCTGTTTTTTGAGAGAGCAGATTTTATCCTCTTCAAAGATCTGCTTAGAATAATCCCATGGAAGATTGACCTGTAGAAAAGAGAGGTCCAGGAGAGATGGATCACTTCCTCCACACCCAAGAATGGTCCTTCCTAGGAAGCAGGAAATCAAGCAAGGACAGCAGGAGGTCTTCATGGATAACCAAGGAGCTCCTGACTCAATTCAGGAAAGCTTGCAAGGGGTGGAAGCAGGGACAGATAACCCAGAAGGAAAATAGAGTTGGTGACCAAATGTGAAGGTATGGCATCAGGAAACAAAAGGCCCCGCTGGAGTCGAGTCTGGTGAGGGTTGTGAAAAGCAATAGGAAAGGATTCTACAAGTATCTAAACAGTAAAAGTGAGACTAGGGCCTACTGCAAAGGGTGGGAAGGTGGTGGGGCAACTAATCCTGGAAACCCTTTCCAAAAATGTGGAAGACAAGAAGCTAATAGAGGCTAATCAACACCGGCGAGGCGTCACTTGGAGTACTCTGTCCAGTTCTGGGTTCTCCGGTACAGGAAATAAATGTAATTACTAGTTTGAGTCCAGTGAAGGATGATGAAAACGTTGAAGGGACTAGAGCTTCTTTTACACGAGGAGACTTTCAGAGAGCTGGGACTGTTCAGCCTGGAGAAGAGAAGGCTCAGGGGGCTCGTGTCAATGTTTATAAATGCCTGCTGAAAGGGAAATAAGATGAGACAGAGAGACTTTTCTCAGTAGTACCCACTGACAGGAAAAGAGTCAATGGGTACAAAGTAACATCATGAAAAACAAAAAGTACTTTTGTACCATGAGGGTGGTCAGATATTGGAACAGTTTTGCTAAAGACCTTGTGGAGTCTTCATTCCTGAAGATAGTCAAAACCCGATTGGATACTGTCCTGGGCAACTTGATGTAACTGATCCTGACTAGTTGATCTTAAAAAGTCCTTCCCAACCTCAATGATTCTTTGATTCTGTGATTAGGTATAGGGAAAAGGAAGAGGTTTCTAGCAGTGTTTTACATGGTTTCTCTTTAAACTGTGGTTCTTAACATGCTCATGTGTGTCTCAGTCATTTCCCATACTGCTTCCATTGAGAAAGAAGTAGTTAATTAGCTGCTTGGCAGTAGATTTCTCAAAAAACCCCGTTTGTATTAATAAGTGAAAGGAGAATGTTATGAACAGTCAACTGTGTTGAAGTTTGTTTAATTTCCATATTAGAAAAAAATGTCAAATTTACATAAACCAACCTTTCAGTCTTTTTCACTTCAGCTAATATAACAAGTTTTTATCAGGTCATTGGGGGGATTGATTTGTTGGTCTGTTTTTGCAATTTTTTTGCATCATTCATAAGGCCCAGCTAATTTCAATGTATATTTAGAATGAGTTTTTGAGCCTTGGTATAAAAGGCACTGCAACACTTTTCTAAACCAACATCTTGATTATAATAAAGGAGCAGCTGAAATTTTGCAGTGATAAATTTTTTTTTTACTGATTTGCAGTATACAGTTCTTTAAAATTATGAGAGCACTTCACATTACTATACACATTTCAGTATTCAAAACCAAAGCACCCTTAAAATTTTGAAGAGCTCTAGCAATGCTAGCTATTCAATACTGCAAATCTATATAACCTTCAATCTTGGTTTCATCGATGGAATTCATCAGTAGCCTCAAGGATTTCTTCTCTAAGGTTGGATAATGTTTTTTACTCAGGTGGAAACTTGTGTAGGATAATTTTATTCAGGAAGTTAATTTATTGAGTTGCCTCAAATCAAAGTTGTTCAGCCCTTAGCACTTTGGCCCATGGGTGCTGTAACTGTTAGAAGTTAAATAAAACACGAACAGAAAAGTCCCAGCCTTCAATTTATGCACACTCTAACCATGAGAAAAAGACTGTCTTGTTAACTCACTGCAAAGATATTTAAAATGTGTATGTTTTGCTTCCCAGACGAAGTAGGCTAAAACTAATCATTTATGAAGGCTTAGCCAATGGGCAGAAACTTTGTAGGCTGAAGTGTGTCATATGATAAAATAATTACGCATTCCTACCCTCAGGAGAATGGAAATAAGCTCGTTTTCAAAAATCCTATTTTCTTTACTATGACGTCAAATTAAAAAGGAACATAGATGTATTTAGCCACATTTTTTTAAAAAAATATGACAAATATAAAATATATTAAAAACTTGAAAAAGTCATAATAAAAATATTTTCAACCAGTGTTTACATGACTGATGGATAAAGATTATCTAAAGTACACATGGGAAACTTCTGTCTGATTCAATAAATAATGCAGTTTGGATTTTACTTTTTAAATTTCATGAAAAATCCATGAAAAATCTATCCAGTGAATTAAATTTCTGAAACTTTAATGGGAACTTTAAGTGCCACTACAATAAGAATACATCAGGCATTAAAAGGATAAGAGCCTACTGTGTGAGTGCCCTCAGTTTTCCTCCTGTCCATGCTGCACATTAAAAATTAACAATACTGGTCTTATTACCTGGTAAGTGGAGTAAAGATTTAATTCTGCTTTTAAAAGTTTTCACAAGGTAGTCCAACGTAATGAACATGAACAAGTGAGTAGGTTTAAAATTAAAGATCAGTATAAACAAGAATGAAACAGTTTCATCTTAATTTCTGTAGTTGTAATGAGCAGGTCAATATTACCTCCGACACTGCATACTGCAGCAAATATAATTTCAAACTGGGAAGAACCTCATTCTTTTTACCATGCTGTTCCCCACAGTGCTAGTGATTACCTGTCTGTTTTGATCATAAATATTCATATATATCCAGTCCCTCTATTATTTTTTAAGACTATGAAGTCCAACTCACTAGGAAGTGAAGTTTCTTCACTTGTAATTTCTCCATTTTTTCTGAAGCTCATCAGTCCCAATGTTCTACAAAACTTCCTCTGGAAAAGTTTGACTTTCCCCCCACTTAGTTTGATTCAGCTGGTTTTAATAATTGGTCCACTGGTGATGCTGTATTTACTGTTATTACCTCAGTACTTTTCTTCTTCGGCCTTCTTGACAACTTTTAGTTTTACAATATCTGTTTGGTTTTCTCTGCAGATGATGTTTAAATTTTGTTGTTTTTTTTTAATGTTATGACTTCAGAACTGACCATAAATCTTTTCCCTAGCCAGTTTATCCAGTTTTTATGGTATATATAAAGAAAAACAAACAATTTATCTGCCATTGGCTAGATCACAGGACAACTGTCACTAAGGAATTGTCCATAACTCTTAATCCCAAAGACCAAATAACTTGACAGAAGATGCAGAGCCAGAAGTGACTTTTCAGGTTTATCTATAACACTCCAATGGCAGGTCTCTGAAAGACCAAACAAACTGAAAATTAAGAGGTAGTTCCCTCTCTACTAGTGAAATAAGACCTAGCTGCAAGAAATAAGAATGTTGTTTCATGTAAAATATTTTCTGTGTAAATCAGAATGAAAATGAGACATTTTTATTCATTTGGTTAAAACAAAAGAAAAGTGACGGTGAGACCCTGTAGTTTGCTGTTATTGATATGGACTTTATGGTTTCTTTTGAATATTTTTTGCCTATTGTCTGTTCTGGAAAAAGTGCTCACGAACACTTTCAATCAACTGATGCTTCTTTACCTAGTCAACTTAAAATCTCAGATAAAATTGTCAACAAAAGTGGCAGCATATCAGCATGTGTACTTCCATCTTTCATTTCTTGCTCTAAACGTATATCTTACTAAAGTATTATATAAGAAAAGCTGTTGCTAAATAGCTTTAAAATTGCATTTCATTACTACATAGCTTCATTGTAAGGAATGAAGTCCTAAAACCATAGGGAGTTTGCTTTCTGCACTGAATAAAATCTGAATAAAGACTCGAGTATTTGAGACATCTCTCTTCCTTGCCACAGAAGCAGTACAGGTTCCATTGTGATTTTTCTTTTCTTCAGGAGCACCAACCGCAGTGAAAGGTTTCTCCTAAGCTGACAAACTACAACTGCAGTGTAACCCACCTGAAGTTACACTCCCAAAACCCTGCTACCAGGAATGTGTGCTTTTATTTCTATGTAATCCATCCAAAGTGGAGTTCAGGCTTCCTATAAACTTCAATCATCTTGCTGTAAGCTTTGCCTTGAAGTTGTAATATTTCTTTTCTTTCCTTGTCATTTAACATTGCCAGAAACGTGGATGAAATGGGCAAAGGCAGCAGAGACCTGGCCACACCTCATGACTCATCAGCAAGAATGTTCTCCGACATGGGGCACAGAAGCGCAGAAGCTGCTTTTGCCAAAAAGTCATCTAGAGAGGCAGTAGATATTGACATGAGCCCAATCTGAAGGCACTACTCAGCATTAGTGCCTATTTGGTCTTTGAGTTCTCTCTTGTTCCTCTACTTGGGCATCTATGTGAGTCCAAGGCAGAACCTGTTCTTTCAATCATTGTATAAATATGATTCAATCAGAGGACGTGACTTCTAGAACTAATACTGATTTGCACTGGGATAGTGACAAGAGGCTCTTGTCCAATTAGAGTAGGATCTGCACCAGTTCCTCATCTGATTAATTCT
Source organism: Neomorphus geoffroyi (assembly GCA_033558235.1). NCBI lineage: Eukaryota > Metazoa > Chordata > Aves > Cuculiformes > Neomorphidae > Neomorphus > Neomorphus geoffroyi. Next base: position 169,091 of record JAUMJM010000053.1, on the reverse strand, counting down.
TTAGAGACATCATAGTTCAGGCAGAAGACAAATGAAAAGCAGTGGATATAAAAAGTGTGATGGGAAAATTAGAAAACGGTAGTTGAAACAATTGGGATCTACTTCTATAGCACTCAGGCTTTCTGATCTTTCTATGGAAATACAATACACCTTCACTTGCAGGTTCAGAATGACTGTATAGGCTTTACAGTTACTGTGTGTTGCTGTATATATTGTATACTTTTCGTTATTGCAGATACTGGATCACTTCCTAAAGATAATTTAGTTTCCATCATTTTAGGGATAATCATGATCTTTTTGTTTTTACAACATTGATTTGGAAAAGAACTACACCAGTTGGAAGTTTAACCAACCTTTTAGCTTATTTATCTCAATATGCAAATATTTACTTCTGTGCAGAATTTCTGTCCTTGATTTCTTTCTCTGAATAGTCAAGTAGTAGCAGACATAAAGTTCCCAACTTTTGATCTTTTTCTTCTTTTCAGAGGATGATGGTAATTAGACTTTCTAAAACTTTACATTTGCTTATTGTAGAATGCAAGACAGAACATTCAACATATATTCAATTTTTATTTAAAGTACTGAATTTAATTAAAATGGTATTGAGAGCATGCAGTGAAGTTTTTGAATTCAAGGAAGGGAAGTAGTTTCTTTTGGTATGTGTTTTTTAAATTAGATTCTGTCTACTTGTTGCTGGTTTTACACTTCCACCTGAGCAATGCCAACAATATAAATTCAGGATTTAATGGATTGATTAGACCTTAGGTATCCCTCTCAGACCGTGCTTTCTCGGTTACTTTCCAACCCACTGCGATCTAAAAGAATGTAGTTATTGAAGTCTGTGGATAAGATCGGGTCATTTGACCCTTCAGAGACAGACAGATTCTTTTGGAGATCTTCAATACAACAATGATGGCACTAAGTTGTAATTACAATGAAGGCTTTATTTTTTTAACAGAATGTTACGATTAGCACAGAATGGAATTTTATAATCAGGGCACTACAGGATTTTTTTATAAACAGTGTAGCACACAATTTTATAGCACACCTTAGTTTATAATTCCTAATCATCTGGACCCTCTGCACACCAGGTCATTACCATACCAATATAAAAATCATAATTTCGTCTCAAAACCAGGTAAAAGAATACGAGTCACTCAATCAGAGAAAACAGATGTTGGTGGTGGTGTCCCTGACAACCAGGGTATCACAGGTTTTGCTGTTGAGCAGTAGTTCCAGTCCAAGCCCTACTCAGGAGCTGTACCTGCTACATTTTATAGACAGCGCTCTGTGTGCTGTCATAGTTCCTTGTTCTGCGATGGGGTCATCACAACCTGGTTTGCCAGGTACCTGGGCCTTTTGAGGCTGGTAAGGAGGGAAGAAGCCTGACAACCATGAGGTCAATAGAGGAGGGGAGAAGAAATCCTCCTGGTCCACACAGGACTTTTTGAACTGGATAAGGAGGGGAAAGCAGACATACGTGACCAGCTCAGTCACAGAGAAGGTCATTTGCCTTACAAAATGGTATTACTTGCGCTAACCATATCACCAGGAATCAGGAGCAGGGGGTACCAGTTACAGATCAGAAGGAATAACCATAACAACAGCAATAAAATTTGTGACACTGAACCATTTCTTATGAAGCAGCAGTTATCTGTACAACTCTGGACGGCACTATCTAACTACTCTTTCTAAAATCTTCTGAATTTATTGTGCATTTTCTCAATAGGAACCTGGAAACTCTGAGCTGTGGTTTTCAAAGCCCATCTCCATAGGCAGGGAAAATAAAAGTATGCCAGAATTTAATTTTGGTAAAAATGTTATTAGTTAATACGGTTCAACTGAGTATACAGCTTAGCCTACATTAATTCCTTTTTTTCAGTACGTTGTGCTCCTTACATACAAATTTGAAGTGCATTTTACCCCAACACAAAAGAATTTCATCTCTGGATTCCTCACAGTCATTCAAGCCAAAACATTGTCATTGGCCTCCTCATTTTAATTGGCTTTAATTTTTGTTCTGAATTTTATGACAGTGATAGATTTTAACCTTTGCATAAATGTTCTTACCTTTTACATGCTTTTATTGTTATGCCAAAGGAACATAAATCCTGAAAATGATACTTCTTTAAACTTTGCTGGAATTATAATATTGGACAAACTTTCTTTACTATGCTTCAAAATGCAGAATGCTGTAAGTACTGACTGATCACAGCAAGTGTTTTAGTGTGCGAAGTCACTCATTACTCTCAGTACTGCGTCCTGCAGGCGTCAGAAAACCAGCTGGTTTTACGTGACAAAAAACATAACTTCTGACATTTTTGTCAGCATTCTAAGAAAAATTCTGCCTTTAATTGAGAAGACTTTACTACGGGAGCCCTAGATTCTGTGTTATTTGGGTATTTTAAAAAATAATCTTTTGACATTCTATATTTTTTATTTTCCTGTGGATGCGTTCATGTCCCGGTAAATATTTAACTGAGAAACTAAGAGAAATACTGCGCTGCATTCAGTGGAAGGTAAAGAGAGAAGACTGAAGTAAAGAAGTGCAGCACTTTATATTAACTGTGTATTAAACTCAATACACAATTTTATTCCACTAATGACTGGGACGAGTAAAAGCAAAATGGAGTGCTTGAATTAAAGCAGAACAGGAGACAATTTTTACAATGTTTAGCAGCTCCTATGTTATTTTCTGACATGTCCTCTTCTATTAATTATTTCAATGAAAAATATTAAACTGTATTATGATTTTTAAGGGTATTCATGGCAATTGGTTTTGACATTGCAGCATACACAAGTTAAAAATTGTACAATAAGTTTTGTAAGTTAAGAGCATTGACAATGACAAAGCTAAGTTATCAATCTCATTAATTTTTTAAGTCTTCTGTAGGGATCCTGGAGGAAAGCTAATGAGGAATTAACATTGTCTCTATTATTCTTCCCATTCTGGCTCACAAGCTGCAAATTTGTGTACCTCTCTTCAGAAGTCTGTCACATGATTACATCCTTTGAATACTGAAATTCAAGTTGAACTGACAATCAGGCATTCTAGGTTGGAAAGTCACCTTTATTTCGCATGATGTGCTACATGGCACTGGAAGCGCACACATGTGCCAAGCTGATGGATGGCTGCCCACTCCCAAGATAGCAAACCAATTTCGCTAGGATACAGATGGCAGCTGAAGATGCATTACATACCTATCACTGCAGGGGCATAAATTCCACTCTCCAGGAAAACTTTGTTGCTCTATCACTATGTGCCTGTTTCTACTTTGCATCAGAAAGACAGCATGGTAGAGTGAAAAAGGCGAAAGATACTCCGCCACTTGACATAGCAAAACAAATTTGTGGTGATGGGCTTCTGGAATACCTGTCAGCCCACGTGCTGGGGCCTGTATAACTGTGAATCCCAAGTCTCTGCATACTGGATAGACAACCATCCTCCAAGTGGATCTTGTTAACCCAGGTTTAACCCAAAGGCAAGCACTTCAAGGGAAGCAAATCCAAATGACAGAGTGGAACTCATGCTGAAATGCCAGTGAAAAGCCAAAAGTGTGTGTGCCGGCCATTCCCCCAGGGCAATGTTTGCACTCTATGACATGGCGCAGAGTGAGCGCTATGATTTTTGACACCATGTCTTTGCAGAGTGATGTTGTCAAGCTGCCTGTGCAGTGTTTAAAAAGGAATAGGCAGCCAGTGCTCTTCATACTCTTCCCGGTTTCCTTTTGGGTGTTTTGTGCACGTGGTTTCTTATCATATCCATGGCCTGTATGACCTTTCTCTGTCTTTTTATCATTAAACTTTAGCGTGCTTATCATTTATTTTTACTCACCGTTTCTTGGGGTTACTACATTAATTTTAATTAACTATCATTTCACAGCTTTGATTGCTGAATGAGATTTAACCACATGGGAAATGATAAATATTATCTTTTGAAGAACACAGAGTATGTTAATATTGGATCAGTCCCATGAAGGTGGCGAGGGAGACTCCAGTCAAAGTTCTAAATGAACTGCAGTTTTCCCAGGTACTTCTTGACAGCATTTATCTACCGTTCACCTTGGTTGAGCACTATATGGTTCAAGTGTTGGGTTTCACATGTTCAGTAATCATTGATGTGAATGATATGAGAGTCTTGCATTTCCTTTCCTTTTTGAGCTCCTAAAATGAAGAATAATAGGGCACTACTATTCTCTATAGAGCCAAATAACAGTAAAGATAAACAAGCATGGACTGAGGTTAGTGTCCAGCTAGGTGAGCTGTAAATCAAAGGTACTGATCTATTTGTATCATTAAAATCCCATGATGCTTTGTGTGAATGAAGAGATTTAGAGCTATGGTTCCAAGTGTATATATTCCACAATGCTTCCGGGAACTTTGACATTTTTCACTAAGATTGCAAGTAACCAAGATGTCAGCTGTAAAGTACTGAAAGAACACTAACTTCCTTGACAAAAAATAAAGTATCAGCATTTAACTCTTTTTTTCTTTTATCATTTGCTTTTCTATAAGCACATTTTCAGGATTTTTCTATCTTCCATTACTAGTTCTAGGAAAATACAAAAGCTGTCAGCTGCCTTAGGTAATTTTCCAGCTAGAATAGCTCTAGTGATATCCATAGTTTCTTGACTCTGTCATGTAAAAACTTACATTGAGGATTCTGATCTGCTACAAATAGTCTCTGAATACCAACTGGGTACTATGGACCACTCCAGACATTTGTGAGCTTTGGAGGAGGAGTTGGTGCTAAGATAGCCAAACTGTTGCTTGGCTACAAAGAGCTGGCTGACTACTTCTCTGAATAATTGATGATGCTTACTTCTATCCTATGAATTCAAATGTGAATCTTCATTTCAACAAAATTATATGAAGTATAACAAAGTGAAAATGACAGTTACATAAGATTTTACCAGAAGGAATTTAAATAACTGTTACATTTCAGAATGATGTTATACATAATCATCTCTGACCTATTTTTAAATGTTTCTGAATGAATTTTTCCATTATATCCCTCTGACATATTATTCAAATAAACTCATTAAATTAAGTTATTTCTTATAGAACAAGAACAAGTCCTCATACTGTAAAATTCCATCGTTTTCTTCCATGGGACAGATATTCTGCTCTTGGGCTGTTACTATGTAAAATAGTGCTGTTCTCTTTTACCTCTTTCTGAGCTTGTTATGTCTGGCTTCTATCTGGCATGTATTATGTCTTAAAAATACAGGGAAGCTGTCTGTTTAGTGAGGTAAGTACCATGGGAGTATTGAAGTGATCATATAGACTGATCTCGTGTTTTTCTCTTGTGATGTTTTTACAATTGTTCTGGGATTATTGCAATTCTGGTGTCAATTCTCTTTATGTTAAACATAAATCCAAATGATCATATATAACTTCAGTGAAAGAAGCCTGACATCAATAGGAAGAACAATCTTAAGCAACTCATTTACGGTGTGCCACTGTCTCCATAGAAGCTTTAGAAAGTTTTCTACAGGAGACATGGCCCTTGACTCCTTGCAGTTGAAGGCAAACTGCATAAAACAAAAATCATAGTACTTGGACTTAAGATAAATGAGAAAAATGATGACACATGAAGTTGAGGTTTACCTCAGTCCTGCTTATAAAAGATGCTATAATATTTTTCACAAACAGAGTCACTTCCACTCTTCTTCCAAATTTGAATTATTGTACTAGTATCAAAACATCCACTGGGCACCTCCCTGGGGATGGGGATAGGACAAGGCTGGGCCGGGACATGGGCCCACAGGGGGAACGTTTATCTTTCACATCAACAGACAACATGGTGTGGCACAGGCATTGCTGTCCAGTATCTGCAGCAGAGCTTAGCAAACAACAAGTAGAGGAGCCTCAGTTAAAAAGCATATCCCCCCAAAAAGCAGTTTCAAAATGCATATGTATGCTGGAACTCTATTAATATTTTTTTTTCTGGAACAAATGTGAGTTTTGTGATTACCTTATGGAATCTCTTCTATCTTTTCAACTTGAGGTTTCTCCCTGTTAAAATAAAGCCTGCATGACATTTAATAGCTGAGACACCTCCTATGAAAACTATTTGCAGCTGAAGTTAATTTCTGATGCATCTTGAATAGATAAAAATTTTTTTAAGAGAATTTATTATTGAATTATCTTGTCACAATGAAAACATAATAGGTGAGACTGAAATTTGTTTAACAAAATGAGTGATTAATTATATGCCTATAAATTATTTCTTCTACAGACTCTGGAAACAATTTGGAGACTCCTAGCCCAGCCTCAACTAGCAGTAGGACTCTTTTACGCTACTGTGTTTAGAAGTACTTACAGCAGTCTTTCTTCACTAGCAAAGGTACAACTGAGGGGGTTTTTGTTTTTAGAAAAGGAAAAAAATACAAATTCTTCAGCTTTAACACCAGGGAGGAATTAGATTTTCAGTGAACTGGAAATTCAGGAGCAGCATTACTGAGACATACTTCCATTGTTAATAAGAATTTGTGATGGGGAAGCTGAAAGTTTATTTAATATGTCAAATATAATCCTTCAATGCCATCCAGTTCACCTATGTACTGGGACACGTTTGCCTGCTTTTGACATCCAAACTGCTTTCCTGCCTCCAGCAATATCAGAATTACTCTTTATTTCTCATATCCATCACATGCTGAACTGTATTCTCACATTCTTACGCACATCCCACTTCTTGTTTGCAAAATCATCTACTATTCATGAGGATGCTATTCTGATATCCCTGAGGAAAAGAACAAAACAAATCAATTACATTAGTGGTTTTTTTCAAACCAGCTTTCTGGTCTCTGCAGCAACTCCAATTTTTTAAATCATAATTAAAACTTTAGCAGTATTATTAAAGCACAATAGGAACACTTCTGGAACAGTAAATTAATGCAAATGCAGCCTGGATTTATCTTCCCTCTCCTGTCCTGAATGAAGTGTCTTTGTTTAACCTCTCTGCCCACGTTCTCCTGACTACATTGTCTGAAGTATTCTTTCAAGTACTGTCCAAAAGAGCATAAAACCTTGTTTAAAATCTATGTTCTCGCAAAGCTCTAGGCCATTCACAGTTAAATCATTTGTTGAATGAAGTTTGCTCTCCTAATTTGCCTGTCATGCAAAAAATAAATTTATTTTGGAATTCCTTTTGGAATTTCCTGTGCTTATTCCCACTGAAGATGTATTTATTATTGATCATTTCTACAGAAACACTTGATTTATTTTCTTCGGACTATGTATACAAGAGTACATAGAAGCCCAAGAGCCCGATCAAGCACAGGAAAGGAGCAGCTAGGCTTCCTGTGCAGTGAATGCATTGCATCAGAATGACATTCAGCTCCCCTCACAGAATACACACACACAAAAACACACACACACGGAGAACTCTCTAAAATTAGATAGATTGGAAACACTGCGACCTCAGTTCTTGGCTGAAGGCAAATGCATTTTTGCACCCAAGTTCCAAAACCTGCACTCTCTCTCTGACATGAGTTTTCTCGAACAAAAGGCTGGCATCTTCCTTTTCTTTTGCAAATAGACAAATAGACCTTTACCTCACAACTCACAGGCTGCAGAAAACAAGACTTTAAAGGGACTCAGAGCTACAACCAGATCCTCCCAGGAGATTGCAGTAATGAAGTTAAAGTTGTGCCATGGTGTGCTGATACCCAGTGAAGCTGAGGTAGAAGTATAAGGAGGTGTCTTACCCTTGATCATGTTTATGATTTTAATATTGTTCTGATTAATATACAAAATTAATTGCTTATGTGGCACTAATTTTAAAGGTGTCTGTTTTCATTTTTATCATTTTCCCATAGGGATGCTATGCCTGGTAGGGCTTGTTGCATTATCCTCCTTTAAAAAAAAAAAAAAATTATTATAATAAAGTGGTCTTTTCCACGAGGTGAGGCAGAGGAAAGGAAACAATGTAACACTTGTATGAAGCTAATTTGCATGTTTGACCTACTTCTATGAGCAGCGAGTTTAATAGCCAACCTGCTGCAAGAGAATGGTACCCATGATGAATTAACAATACCCTGACAGCATTCTCTAATAATGCTGTGTTATATCAGTGCCCTAAATTGACTCTGTGTAGAGAAAAATACCATTGCCACTATCTTTTTTATGTTTAATAATTATTCTGCCACTCTAGGTACAGATATATGAACAGGATTTAAACTCTCCTTTTTTATTTTTTCTTTTTTCTTTTTCCCCAAATAGCTACTGAGAAGAATACATTTTGATTTAAAGACCCAATCTGAACTACTTAAATATCAGTAATAAGAAAAGCTATATTTACCAATTCTATGTTTTTGATTTGTTTGTTTTACAGTAAATCACTTTGAAAAAAAAAAGAATGACTTTAAAGTGCCAAAGATGATCTGTATGTCCTTGTCTGTGCATGCGTGTGTGATTGCCTCCGTGTAGATGTGCTCTTCGGCAAAACAATTGTCAATTATCTGGAGGGAGAGGAAAAACAGAAATCTCTCAGGACTAGAACTTTAAGGAGAGTATTTTAGAAGTATTCCCACTTAACTTAAAAAAAGAAATATTTAGAACTGACTGTCTGAATGTATGGGCATTCACCAGCACTGACATTCAGCTCTCAGAAGTTTAACCAAAGTGCAGAGAATCCTTTGTGCACGCTCATCTTGCTGACTCAGAAAAACATAAATAATTACATAGAAAATGAAGGCAAACTAAGCGTGAAACTTGTATTGTAAATTCTGCAGCTTTCAATGCAATTTCTATTGTATTTTCTGTGACTAAGTTACAGTAGATTGGAGCTGGAGAAAAAATGTATAGGTGTCTGATTGTCTGTGCATATGTACATATGTTCATGTCCAGTTTTTGACAAAATTCTGCTCTTTTAAAAAATGCTAAAATTGAGAGCTCTTTCTGGCTGGTAACATTTTATTTAAAAGTAAACATTTCATAGCACCTTTAAAATTAGTGAAAATTAAAAAGATATATAGCATAAGTACCACTTTAACTGTTCTTTAACTGTTGACCTTACAACCTTGGAATTTTATGGCTGTCCCAAAAAGTTACACTGGTAACTCTGTACTGGATTAGAAAGGATGAAAATTGAAAGAACCTTCAGCTTTTTGGGTTGTCTTTTATTATCCACCTGGGGATTGTAATCCATTGTTGAGAAATGTGAGACTTTAGTGCTCATTATAGGGTGATGAGGGCTAAAGCTGGATCTCTAGGAACTGATTCAGAGAAGCATACTACTACATAGCATCAACATCAGCATGCATTTATATGTTGTGGTTTTAACACAGAAATACTTCAGTTAATCTGTGTAATTTTTCCTTTACATTTAGTCTTTGAAAGATTAACTAAATTACATGTGTATTTTCTTTACAAATATTGCTCAATAATTTCTCTGTGTTTTACTTTATAGTTACGTGAGCCAGAAGATGTGCTGTGATTCATGCTGAATAGCTCACCTTATTGAGCATGTTTCCTTGTTTGTTTCAAATAGGGCGTATTAATCTGGCATATCAGGTCAGTTGAACATGATGCACGCTGGTTGTGGCTGGTGCTGCATCCTCGCTGACTGCTACGCTCGGTGAAAGTCTGTTATTGGATCTCTAATTTCCCCCAAAGCCGCAGTCAAGGGGAAAGGGGGTAAAGATGGAGCATTACTCCTGCCTGCTGCAGTTGCTTCCTTTGAGAACCCACCACAGCCACACTGCCAGCTTTGCCAGGGCAAGGCCACGAGCACAGCCCGAGATCATGGAAGGGAAATTCTTGTCCCAGGGCCCTGGAAGACCCTGACCAAGTGGCTGGGGTGATGGGCAGCCCCCCATTGATGGGAGACAGCAGCAGACAGGAGGCTCTCAGCTGCACAAAGGCAAAGGCATCCAAAGCACTCTGCAACAGCACGGATACAGCAAATTACCACTGAATATCACCATTGTCTGATGAGGCTCTAAACTATGAAAAGTTTTTTCTGAGCTGTGAGTCATAAAACAATTTTGTTGGTGCCATTCATCACCCTCAGCTCTCTAAAATTAGATACTTCGGATCCAAATCAGCAGAAAATTTTCTATGTGTTCATGGAATTCAGGCAAATCTTTAGACGTAAAATTTACTTATTCTTTTCTTTGTCTTTAGGACCATCATAGTTTACTCAGCTTGTAAAAGTCTTAGAATACCCTGGAAGACAATAGAAAAATTCAGAAAAAAAATCTTTATTTTGAGAACATTCAGTACATTAACACTTCTGAACATCCTTTAACAAAGAGCTTCCATAGTTAATACCATCCTACTCTCAACTTTTTAGTCTTTTAGTATCCTGTATCACCATGAATATCACTATTCAAAGTATGCTACATTTTAATCTATGCACTCTTCCAGTGTTTAGAAGTAAAATAGCAGTAAAATATTTCCTCTGGGAAGTACAAGATGTCGTGTTAATTTCTCTGTAGACAATGGTAAACAGCTCTATTCTTTATATAGCTCCAGAGTAACCTTCAGTAAAAAAGAAAATTAAAAAAACAAAACCACAACAACAAAACGCCACTACCTCCCACACTGTCATAATCCCTTAATTTCACCTATTTGCTTTTCATCTAGATAAATGCTTTGTTCTCAGCCACTAGAATGTCCGCTTGAAATATAGCTTCCTTGTTCTCTATTCATCCAAATTACCATGTTTATGTGTTAGCCATTTAGAATCTTCAGACATTCTTTGTTTTGGCAATCTTTGTCCAAAAACCAAATTAGGAATATATAAGCAAGATAGATGCATATGGTAAGAAATGCAGATGAAAACAAGACAATTGCATTTACACCAGTGTAGAGCAATATTTCAGATTGTCATTTTTGCTGATATTTATATCCACAATGATCTCTGCACATGACTCCTCATTAACACACTGTGTCTTGATGCCAGCTATTTTTTAATGCAGGTTTGAAGGTGACTTTTTAGATTTCCCATGTGCACAGCTATGTAAAAAATGTCTATGAACTTTTTTACATGTACAATAAATTTGACTCCATTTTCAGAAAAGAGATCTCATTTTTATTATTGTTTGGTGAGCTAATCTTAAACATGGCCCTACTGCTTTCTAATAAAACTTCATCGTATTTTGCTACTTCTTTGTGAGCTTCAAAAGTATATGAAATTTTTCACATTAATTTCTCATTTGAAAGAAGACATGAGAAAAAATAAACAAGTATTTCATATAGGTTTGTGCTTAGTATTCATAGAAGACAGTCAAAAAATCTGTAAAAATACATATAATAATCTATAGCTTTCTCTTGTGAATGCAGCAATTTTAAAAAAAAAAACAAAACAACAAAATGAATGAAAAAATATTTTTCCTAAGGCTTATGAATGATTACAAACATGAAAGTACCACAAAGCAGAAAAAAACCTGTCTGTAATGCAATTTAGTCCATAGATTCAGCAAGGATTTAGTCACAAAGATTGATAAACTGTTTGAGCTGTCACTGACAATGCATATCAAAAACCTGTTTAAAGTAGGAGCACTGAGATTTTCCCAACTGTGTCTTTAGAGTTTTTCCTTGCTTTCTGCCTTCAAATTCACACTGCATTTTCAAAGGGATTGTTGAATAATGCCCTTGTTTCTGCATTGTAAGACAGAATAGCAATGCACACTGTGGTAAAATACAGATTTACTGTAAGGCATTTTAAGATAATGGGTAATTTCTAATGAGCTCAGTTTATCACTTTGAAATGAAAAACTCACCTACATCACAGGGATAAAGAGTATTAAACTCCTGATATAATATTAAATAAAAGAAGAAGAAAACTCAATTGGTCCTAAACTGTTGTCTCTAGCAATAAGTAGAATCAGTTACATGTTCTATAGAGTCTGTAGTTCAAATGTAGATCCACAAATAAATACTCAGTTTAACAAAATACTCAGTTTAACTCCACATGAGTTGGTACTCCTACACAGCACAATGTAGCGACAGTAGCTAGCACTCCTGGATATAACACGTAGGAACCGGTTTTGGGGTTCTTTCCTGTCAAAATCTGCACAGTATGGTACAGATATACCCGTAAGCTTCTATATGTTTGATGAATTTGCTACAAGACTCACAAATCGCCGGCTACTTCACATTACCACCAGCACCATGCATTAATATCAGGGCTGTTCATTGTAAGTAACACAGATCACAAAAATACATCTGCATTAAATGTGCCATTAATATCAAGTCAGGGATGACACAAGAAAAGGCAGAGCTTAGTCCAAAAGGACCTTGATAAATTTGAGGACTGAGTCAATAGAAAGTTCCCAACATCCAAGAAGGAGTTTGAAGTCCTGTGCCCAACAGTAGACTGCAAACCCCTGCATGGGCACAGGCAGCCCTACTGGAAAGCCATCAACGTGGGGAGTACAGTGGGTGCCTAGCGAGAAATGAACAAACACTGCACCCTCACCACGATTGTTGCAAGCCACATAGTGGGCTACATTGGAAAAAAGGTTATTATCCCTCTTTAGTTGAAGTTGCACTTGGAGCAGTGTGTCCTGTTTGGGCACGTCACGCTAAGAGGGATGTGGAGAAGCTAGAGAAGATCCCACCAAAGTCTCCCAAGAGGATGAGAGCCCTTCACCTGCAAGGAGAGACTGGGAGAACTGAACTTGTTCAGTATGACCAAGACAGATCTCCTAATAAATTCACAATTCTTTGAAGGGAAGTTACAAAGAGAAGGTAGCCAGACTCTCTTGCCAGAGAGTAAGGAGTTATAGGTACAAGTTGCAGCTTGAAATGTACTACTGTATTTAGAGAAAATTCTTTTTCTTAGGGAAATCATTCAGCATTTGAACAGGTGACTCAGAAAGGTCATGGACCTCCATCTTTGGAGGTCTTCAAGACTCATCTAACACAGACCTGGTAGACCTACTCTTGTCAGCAATAATTTTGTTTTGAGCAGAAGGTTTGCCCAGATAGCCACCAGACCTCTCTTCCGATTAACTTTTCTATGATTCTACAGACCTATGTTAACATGCGTATGAAGCCACCTAGGTTAAATTCTAAGCAGGTCTGGTACCACCATCTGTTACTGAGAATTGCCCAAGTTCATGATTCATGCTTCCCAATGATTTTGCCTCAATATGAATAAAGCATTACCACTGTAGGCTCTGTCTTGGGTCTGAACATTTTGTTTCAACATTTTCACCTAGAAGAGTTGTCTTTTTCAAAAGGGAAGCTAAGAAGAAAGTTACACCTTTTCCCAAGTAGATTAAGAAATGTTGACAAAAGATTTTTGAAACTACCCATGTTTTGGAGCACAGATATGAAAAGGACAGCAGGATGAATCTTTTAAGGTGATTTTTTAGAAATATACTCAAATTTAGCCAGATCATTAACTGTTCCCAAAGACACAAGCCAGTCACAAAAGAGACACAGTAAGCTAAAATTTCAGTTGGTGTTATCTGTAACAGAAAAGCATCATCTGAAATCTGTAGAAAGCTAAGAAGCATTTGTAGCTCCAGGACTGCTGTTGACAAGACTAGCAAGGATAAAGAGCCATTTTACCTTTGTATAAAGGCTATGTCTATATTAACAAATAAAGCTCAGGCTTGGATCTGATCCTCCTCTCACAATCATTCATATTAATTAACCTTGTCCTCTATAATGCTTGGGCTCTGAGCACCTTTTCCAACACACAGTGTGAGACAGATTGCTCCAAGCCTGACTCCTCCAGAGATAAAGTTCTTAGTATTGACTCCTCAAAAACAAATTAATCACTCTGATTGAGAGCTAAATTTACATGGTGTGCAGTAAGTCTAACATGGGGTCGCATACTGAACAAGACAAGAAAACACTGAAGACCATAGCTATGCCGTTCACAAATGAGCTGTGCTAGTGTGGCAGTTGCAACCACCCTGATAAGGAACTGGAGAAGATCACAGCCTACCAAAGACCCAGCAAACGCTGGGCTGGGAAAAAATATTAAGACCAAGGTTTTTGAACTGTTGAAACCCCATTCCACAACATCACTGAGGGAGAGGAGGTAGAAAACTTGCCACGTACACAGTCCTGGCAGATGTGGGTTCTTACAGAGCAGTCTTGACAATGATATAAAATAGGGTCTAGCCAGAAAGTCCTTTTGAGTGAGTTTTCTCCTCAGAGCTGTGGGGCTGCAGTGCAGTAGGAACCCTCCCCTTGGATCAGGACACTGGCCAAGGTAATTTCCTGGGATTGAAACCCCTCATAATTGAGTGAGTGTGCAAATTTTTGGTCATCACCCTAAAGGATTGTTCGTGAAACTTAGGAACTCTTAATGCAGTGGAGTAGTAACTATTCTCAATTCACATCCAAACTTGTGAGGCTTTTTTGTTTGACGGTGTGCTAAGTAAATTCTCATTATTTTTAGTAACTGGTTGTCTGTTTTGTGGATGTGTCTGCAACAGGTGGTTTGCATTGAAACCAAAATAATATACAAACACATAGCTAAGAAAATTAAGCATAAACCCAAGTGACTGAAGTATCACAGATAATCGCCAAACTGGCAACACTATTTGAACTTACAGTCATAATGCAGCTATTTCTTATTCTGGCCTGGTTTTTTGCTGCCTCCCTGCTGCAGAGCTTTGGGATGAGAAGATGGAAAACTGACAAAAGAAAAACTCCCAGAAGCAGGAAATTAACTTCCAAGAGTTAGACTATATCCAGCCCTGTCAAGTTTCCTTAAAGACTGAAATAAGAAGACTCAGAGCATGATTTTACAACACAGGCCTGTCCTGCACTGAGTTGATTTGATTTCTATATTTCTTGCGTTTTTCTTCCCTTCCTCCTGCATTTGTATATGAATCAGGATGTCATACACTGTTAATGTTGAAATCCATCTCAAGTTCACAACTACCTTCTCTCCCTACCTCCTTAGCAGCATCTCTAGCTTTTATAATATCAATATGGAAGTACATAGATCCCTGGTATACTGAAAAGCAAAAGTTTAAACTTAATGTTTAAAAAACTTTTCAGACACTGGAAATTCTGCTCTTGGTCTCAGACTGAGATGTCCTGAATAGGTAAGACAGGCTGACTTGTCAATTCTAATAATCCTTTTCATAATTAATCCATTATAGTTTTTTAAATACAGTTAAATTGGCCACAGAACTTGAAGTTCACTGTATCACATGGCCACTGCAAACAGGAGGTCTTATGCTGGTTGTGTAAAGATGTTTTAATATGTTTTTAAAAGATGTTTATTAAGCCAACATAGTCTATCATTGATATATACAAATAATTTCCTTGGCAGAAATTAAGTCTAGATTGCCATGAGATATATAAAACAGGCTTCTGTCATGAGCCCTCCTTGGCCCTCTCTGCGCTTATTTAGTCAGCAGACACACTCAGATTTAGGCTGCCCTGGTTTATAACCACATAACATCAGAGTCAGGCCCAGTCTTAGAAATCAAACTTTCTGTCCAAAGTCAGCTTGAGTGAGAAATCGTTAGACTCCTAGCAGACTAATTTGCATATATGAAGTTTACTATTTACAGGAGTGCTTTCGCAGTGCTGGTTGTTCTGCATACTTTCAGGCAGCAGTACTGGGCAACAAGAGTAACAAGGGACTCTAGGGATGATGCATCTGTGATCAGTTGACTCTATCAAAATTTCCAGGCAACTGTGCACGAGTACTTTAACTGCTTTTCTCGGCTGTCAGTTGTTTTCATTGTGTAGTAAATTTTTAGTATCAGTGTGAAGTTTTGTAATATGTATAAGAAACCTCTTCATATAATTACCTTATTAATACTTTATTGTATGCAATTGCAGTTGATTTGGACAACATCCTGGGGTGGCCGCATCAAAGACATTTGTAAATATTTATATAAATGTTTATATTTGCTTAATGAACAGTAGTCAGGAAAAGTAATCACCATTATTTTATAGCCATTCTCCTTAGCATGGCACAGAGACAAGTGTTCCTTCATCAAAGGAGAAATACTGAGTGTAAAAAGATGCAGGTACTTAAGAACAAAGTAAAGATGATAGTTAGGAGTGCTGTAGCGAAAAGATCTGTAAGAAAAAGTGAAAGCTCTAGAGACATGCTGAAAAATAGAAAGAATAAGAAGGCTTTCAACTACACCTAATGATTTCTAACACAGGCCATGTAAAGATTGCACTGAACAATGAGAGATAGACAGTGATTTAGAGGCAAGACTTTTTTAAGAATGATCTTGGTCATGTCACAACAGTTGAAATGCTGAAGATAAAAAAGAAAGAAGAAGGAAGAGTACCTGGGAGGGTGTTATAATATTTATATTGTCACAAGTTGTAGCAATAAAAAGCAGAAGCAGATTCCTTGACCCTAAATTAAAGGCCCATCAAGTGGGAAAGAAAGCAAAATAATTCACATGAGAAAAATTGCTAACGTTGTTGGAAATAAGTTGAGGTAGCTCTGTTCATGTACTGTTCAATCTTCTAAGCAAAACCTTCCTATCACCTACATTTATCCACGCATGTAGCATCACAATCATATAATCATTCAGACCAGTAGAGAAATTGCAATGCCTCTACTGCAACCTTCTGCTTGAAACATGGTCTACACCAAGTTCAGAACAGGTTTCTGAGGGCTTTGGCCAGGCAGGTCTGTAAAATCTGCAAGGACAGGGGTTATGAAATCTCTGTGGAAAACCCATTCCAATTTTTCATATGGACTTGCTCCACACACCCAGTATGCACCTTGGTAGAGACTCATGCTCCGTCTCCTCAATAACTTCCAAGTAGGTGCTCCAAGGCTGCTGTCAGGTTTTCCCTAGGCCATCTGTTCTTCAGGCTGCACGAGCCTAGGTCCTTCAGCCTGTGCTCTGAGAGCAAGTGCTCCAGCACCCCTGAGGACGTTGGTATCCTCCACTGAATCCATTCCAGGTTATCCTGGAATCTATCCTGGACAGAGCACACTGGAAACTGTCTAACAAGTGCTAAGTAAAGGAGAATAATCCTTTTTCTTTAGTACAGCCCAGGATACTGTTGGTTGACACTGGTGCCAGGGCTTAGTGTTGACTCATTGTCAGCTCACTGACCACAGACAGGTTTATTCTGCCTCCTCTTTCTGTTCACTAATAAAGCAATTACATAAAGCAATTCCCAGGATAGCAACCTGAACTGCTTCATCTGCTTTCGATGCTCAGGTAGAGCATAACACATTGACCAGTACCGCATTGACTCAACAACTCAGCCAGTTTCTCACCCAGCTGGTAGTCGCCCAACCAAGTCTTCAATTCATATTTTAGTGCTCCAGTTGCACACAAGAGAATTTATGTTTTGGGTACCTGTCAGAGGGCATCTGATAAGCAAGGAGTGGTGCTCCTCTTGCTGAGAACGGTTTAGGGTAAATGTAAAGACACAAATGGGAGTTGTAGGTTTTAAGGCAAATGTGAGCAAAGTAAGCCTCTTCGCTGGTCCTAATGATTTGATGGGAGTTTTGACTGCCTGCAAGAGGTCTTAAATTGGTCCAAACTGAAGCATCTAACTTTTTAAGTAACTATCAAAAGCTGTCAATCACTGCAATCCCTCTATCTGGCTTCTTAGCCATAAAATGGTAAATGGCCAAATATATCTGTTCTTGTATAACTAATTCCAGTATTTTTCATGTCCACATTGAAATGCAAATGAACGCAAATGTTATTGCAAGTTCTGTTACATTTGAAAACTAAGTGAATATACCATGGATTGCAGTGCACATCATGGGAGCCACTCTAACAGAACAGGCTGTTAGGGGAAACATTACTGCATGCAATCGAGATGTTCTGTTGCTGAGCTCTGCCCAAAAATATGACTGCATCTGTCAAGTGAAGCTGAGAGAAAGCCCCCAAAGCCAGCAGAGACACTTTATTCCTTCAAACCTTTCCCATTACAGCTGAAATTTCACTACATCACTCTAAATGAAAGGGGGAGGGGAAGAAGCCTCTGATCTTATACATTCAGTCTTAGTTTCTTACTTAATAATTGATTTCATTTTATATTAGAATGAAGTTTAAGGTGTCTGAACCAAAGCCTATATGATACTCACCTGTAGAATTTATGGGGCAAAACCATCCTATAGACAGAAATGGTTTAAATCTATCTCAGATTTACCTCTGTTGATATTACTATAGGTACACCAGTCATTGTAGGCTGGCTGTGGTTTTGGTTGAGAGTATAGTACCTGTAATATTGCGCAATCCTCCCTTTTTATCATTTAGGTTTGCTTGTCTAAATGGAAAAGCGTGAAATTTAGCAAAATGTTTCCATTGTTTTTTCTCTTTGAAAATCTCCTACGTATGAAATGAATGTTCACCAAAACTGAGTCACCCACTATACAAGTCACTAAGACAGTCCAAGAATGTAAAGTACTTAAGAAAGCAAGTAGAACATCTGAGAGTCTTGTCAAGTTGTTGGAATCTATATCACTTTGAGTTGGTGTATATAGTGTTCTCCTAAATAATTTTTAGGATCACAGCTTAGCCATGTAGTTTTCTATATAAACTGTTAACACGTATTTGAAAGAAAATTATTCCAATATGGCTCTGTCCTAAGGACTTTGGCATGCAGGAAGTGTGATGGGGCATTTTGGTGAAAAGCTTTTGAAAATTTAAACTCTGTATGGGAAAAATGTGTTTAAAAAATCAAACTTTAAATTGCATTAGTAAAATAATGGATTTAAGTCTGTATCTCTTCAGATAATTTTTATTCTAAAAATATAAGCCTCTGAATATCTGTATTTTCAGTTAATTTGAATATCTTCCCAGTACTGGCTGATTCATTCAGTCTTTCTCAGCTTTTCAAAGCTGCAGAAATAATAATTGAGGGCTTCTACCTACTCCTTCTAATCCATTAAAAACACAAACAACGCATGAGTTGGTGAATTGCCATTCTTGGGAAGACTGGGTTTTCATATTTAGTATTAAATTTCATTTATATCCAATCTCATCAGTTATACTTTTGGAAAGACCTGGGTTTTGTTTCATATTGTAAGTTATGAGTCAAGGAGCCCTATTAAATCAAGTACTACTGTTTTAAATATAACTCAGATAAAAATACACATCATATAAATACACACCAAGAAGAGAAAACATGTAATAAGATATCAATAAGAGTGAAATTAATGAATGGAAATATGAACCGGGAAAATTCAACAGAATTTGGGTTTGTATCGAAATTCTAATGTAACGCTATCCTAGACAGATATTTTTAGGCTATCTGCATATCATCCACTTTAATTACAACACTCATACTTTTGTTATGGCTAAAAATGTAGAGAACAGATCAATTTAGTACTATGAAGTAGATAAGGTATCATATCAGAGGTGGGAACTATTTAAATTAACTAGCCTTTATCTGTGTTATTAATTTTTTGTCGTAATTAATGATCTGCTAAAAATACTACATAGATCTTTTATGGTAATGATGCTAATTTGTATTCAAGTGTTGTTCTTCCGTAGTAGAAGATAGTCATTGCTTTTTCCAGCAATTGTAGGAAAGCACACAAATGAAAACATTGTGACTTCATCTGAATATATGGGAGAAGTGACATGGTGCATTTCTCAGGACTATATTTGGTGTGCTGGAAATTATATTTTACTTTATTTATTAGTTACATTAAACAGGTAGCCATTACAAGGTCAGATCCCAAAATGCTGTGCTTTGGCATTGAGGACAGTGCAGCTAGATTGACCTACCTTAGCTATGGATCTGGCCCATGGTTCAGAAGACAGAATACTCCAGGGACTTCCATTTATTCAAGGTTATGAGTGGAACTCAAACTCACCTTTAAAAGCAAAATCATTTAGAAGAGGAAGGGCTGAGTAGAAAGGAGAAGGGGAATAACAAATTTAAACAAGCCAGATACGTACAAGCATTTTCAACATAATATAGACATGCATTCAATGGGATTTAAAAGCATCAAGAATCAAGTATTTAGTGTTAAAATCTATTGCCTCAGTGCCTATCCATATCTTGAGCTAATTCTTTATTTACATTTGGTCATCGAGATAAGCCATGTATAATTCAGCCAGTTGCTTACATCAATATATTGAATCTTTAAGAGAACACTGGAGTGGTCAAGCCACTCTAAACATCTGTCAGGGGAAAAAAAATATAATAAACCTAAAGCAGAACATATGCAAAGGCAAAATAACAGTGCCACATGCATGACACTGTTATGAAAAAAAATTCCTTTAGAAAGTGATGATTTTCTTTCCTTTTCAGTGGTCATTCAAAGTAATGTTCTTTTGTTGTTGGGTTGGGTTTTTTTAAATAGATTATCATTCTTAACATGTGTTAGCTATTGTATGTAGATCTAAGACAACTAACAGAAATCTGACTTTAAATTGAGATCAGAAAAGACAAATCAATTATTTCTTAGAAATAGCTTATGACTAGCTCATGTTTACCGTGACTTGTTTTATTGACACAAGCACTTCATCAATGATAAACTGTTTTCTCAAATAACTTTAAGAAGATATCAGAACTGACAATTTCTGCTACCAAATTAGCATACTAATGAACTTTCTCATTATGTAGCCTACTGCTATTCCAGTGCCTTACTGGAAATGGTATATTTCATATTCACTGCTCATCTGTCTCCTGTAAAACACTGCAGGGAAGGAGGGGCCTGCAGAAGACAGCAGCTAGACTTAGAAAACAAAAAGCTGAGGGCAGAAAATACCGATGACCTCTCAGCTTTTAAATTAGAGGCTTGATAAAACTGTCTGACAGGTGACTCCGGGGTTTGTCTGTCCTTTTGACACCGAGCCTCCTTGTCCCTCTGACAGGCAGGGCACTCTAGGGACAGCTGGCTATCCAGGCACCAACGACAAGACCAAATCATTGCTTCTTCAGTGAAAGCACTCACAGGCTGATCACAGCACACTACTCCCATCTCTTATTTCAGTCTTGCATCTTTTGCGGACCAGATTCCCTCTCACTGTCCAGCCGTGTGATTCATCTTGACAATAATGCTGTCACTCAATGCTTTTACTCAGGGCATCATTGTAGCAGTTAGCGTCTCACTGCTTGTCCGTCATATTTCCAAGCTCTTACTTAGACTATTTGTTTTTAGGCCATCATATTGCTGCTTTTAACCTCTTCCGTCCACATGTAAAAAACTAGAGCCAGAGAAGGGTCATGGATGAGCATCTTTCTGTAAGCGGTGCACAGAAGTACAGTTAGAATTTACTTCTGATCCCCTGCGTCGATGAAGGCAAAATGGGTCTTCATCAGAGACTTGCACATTCTCTTGCAGCTGCCCTTGCTGTATGTCTGCCAGTGTCACACAGCAAACTAAGGGCAGGATTTATCCTAGAGCAAGTAATTAAAGAGCTATGACAATTCATAAAAAAGCAGGGAAAATGAATACCTGAACAATAGGTATAATTTGATTAGAAATTACCTAAGTGGTATCACAGTATCACAGTATCATAAGGTTGGAAAAGACCTTTGAGATCATCGAGTCCAACCTATGACCCAACACCTACACCTACACCTACTTGTCAACTACACCATGGCACTAAGTGCCTCATCCAGTCTCTCCTTAAACACCTCCAGGGACTCCACCACCTCCCCAGGCAGCGCATTCCAATGACCCTCTCAGTAAAGAACTTCTTCCTAATGTCAAGACTAAACCTCCCCTGGTGAAGCTTGAGACTGTGTCCTTTTGTTCTGTCACTGGTCGCCTGAGAGAAGAGACCAACCCCTGCCTGACTACAACCTCCTTTTAGGTAGTTGTAGGGAGCAATAAGGTCTCCCCTGAGCCTCCTCTTCTTAAGGTTAAACAACCCCAGCTCCCTCAGTCGCTCCTCATAGAGCCTGTGCCCCAGCCCCTCCACCATCTTCGTTGCTCTGCTCTGGACACACTCCAGCAGCTCAACATCCTTCTTAAACTGAGGGGCCCAGAACTGGACACAGTACTCAAGGTGTGGCCTGACCAGTGCTGAGCATAAGGGGATGATGACCTCCCTAGTCCTGCTGGCCACACTATTCCTGATGCAGGCCAGGATGCTGTTGGCCCTCTTGGCCACTTGAGCACACTGCTGGCTCATGTTGAGTTTCCTGTCCACCAGCACTCCCAAGTCCCTTTCTGCCTGGCTGCTCTCCAGCCACTCTGTCCCCAGCCTGTAGCCCTGCATGGGGTTGTTGTGTCCAAGGTGTAGAACCCGGCGCTTGGACTTGTTAAACCTCATGCTGTTGGACTCAGCCCATCTCTCCAGCCTGTCAAGGTGCCTCTGTAGGGCCCTCCTACCTTCTAGCAGATCGACACTTCCTCCCAGCTTGGTGTCATCTGCGAACTTGCTGATGAAGGACTCAATCTCCTCATCCAGATCATCAATGAAGATATTAAACAGGATGAGGCCCAACACCGATCCCTGGGGGACGCCACTAGTGACCGGCTGCCAACTGGATGAGACATTGTTCACTCCCACTCTTTGGGCTCAGCCACCCAACCAATTCCTAATCCAGCACAGAGCATTCCCGTCCAAGCCACGGGCTGCCAGCTTCTCCAGGAGTCTGCTGTGGGAGACAGTGTCAAAGGCCTTGCTGAAGTCCAGGAACACCCCATCCACAGTCTTCCTCTAATCCACCAGGCGAGTCACACAGTTGTAAAAGAAGATCAGGTTGGTGAGGCAGGACCTGCCCCTCCTAAATCCATGCTGGCTGGGCCTGATCTCTCGCTCATTCTGCAGGTGCTGCATGATTGCACCCAGGATTATGTTCTCCACAATTTTACCCGGAACCAAGGTCAGGCTGACAACCTGGTATTTTACCAGAGTATTCCTTCTAATATGAAGGTGTTTATATAGTTGGTGTTTTCTCTTTCTCTGCATCTCTTCCCTCATCTCGCCTTTCAGCACATTGCTTGCTTGTCTCCAAAAGCAGTCTGTGTTGCACAGCAGGGCCAGTGGTGCCTCTGTGACTTGAAGGGGTAGACTACGGTATGGCCAAGCATGCTAAAATGGGCTTTCGGCTAAGGTAGGAAGCCCAAGAGACTGCTGCTTCCTAAAAAACGATTAGCAGATGTTGCATTATAAGCACTACGGTGTGGCAAAAGCTTTTTTTCCTAGAAGCTTGACAGAAAGAGGATAAAGTAAGTAAGATTGGGTCTCCTTTCTAAAAATAAATGTATCAGTCAAAGGTGTAGAAGACAATTGCTTGGAGATGTTATTGATCTGGTAACTTCAGAAGTCGTGCTACACAAGAGATAATTTGCATTTGAAACTTAGCATGAAATGAAGTGCCGGAATGGCTCTTGTGGTGTCATCATAAGACCCACCCTTTGCACATATATTCTTGGTCAGCTTAGCAAACTTCCTTCTTTGTGCACTCTGCAAATAGCTTCTTAAGCACTAACCTTTCTTCAGACAAATGACTGCCAAACACGGGTCCAGAAAGTGGAGCTGTGGGCTCCGTTTGGCAGCAAGGCACCCAGAGATTTCGTGTGTGTGACAGAGAGCTGAATCTTCCTTCACTGTTATAATACCACTTAATTTGTAAGAAAGAAAAACTGTTTTCTTACACGGTGACATGCAAAAAGGATGTCTGGATTGAGACACATACATCTGGGTGAGAGCAGAATTTTCTTAGTTCTAGTATTTTACTGAAATAAAAGTTGTATTTTGCATCAAAGGAGCACACAAGACTTGTGTAAAAGTCACATTAGCATCTGCTTATAGTACTATGTTCTGACGCTGCACAAAATCCAGAATAAAAATCTGAAGAGTGCTCTTTGGCTATTCCATATTCAGTAATTTTGATTTAATTTTTGCAGAGTTGAGCAATATTACCTAATTTTGCTAAAATAAATTAATTAATTCGTTTGCTCAATTTTCTTTTCTGCCTTTACCTAACACTTACTGTGTTTAGTGGACTTGATCCTACTTTGATGTATGTTGATGTACTACTTTCAAGAAAAGTAGCTTTTCATGTCTGTGCAATAAATATTTTTGCAAAGGCAGAAACCTGGGGCTTTCTTAGTGCTCTCAGCAGAAATGCTAAGCAGTGGATTGGTGCAGTAATCTCATTCTGCTCATTTTGCTTTTGCCAAGGTGATAGTAGCTTGCTGCCAAGGGCAGGCAACTTCCTTGGAGAGACTGGATGACCCACAGCAGCTGGCGAGCCAGCTTCAGAGTTTGTACAAGGGCTCCTGGCGCAGGCCACTTGCAGGAGTCATTCAGACTGCTCTTACTGGTGGTGCAATGGCATTTGCTGTCATCAGGTGAGGAAGCGGCAGTTAGCTAACAGGCAGCTTTCCAGGATGGTGCTCACTTGACCATTTGGGTTGTTACAAAGACACAGGAGGGGAGGAAGAACACAGAGGTGTGGGACATTTTTTTCCTACAGGACACTACAAGAATCAGCATTTACCAGCTGATATTCAAGCAAAGTGCTTTAACTCCAAAACAGAGAGCACAGAAAATATGTAATAAAACCAAGAACTTCTCAAGTGTTTGTGATATGAGGGGAATGGTGCCGCAGGGGAACCAGCAGAGACAGGACAGCAATCTGCCCTTCTCTGCCCTTGTTGTTCTTCTGGGGTCACTCCCACCCCCGAGGTCAGCTGTAGCTTGCAGTGTGCAGCTATCTCAGTGAGACATTCATTCCTCCTCTACAAACGCTGTTTATCTTTCAGCTTGAAGCAAGGCATCATAGCTGGATGTCTTTTGAGACTTCTCTGGAATAAGAATTGTTTGTGCCATGTGCACTGAACTTGATTTTTACCAGTACTCTGGTTTTGCTCTGCATAGAGAAAATTAACTCACGTTGATTCTCAATGAAGTGAGAAGTCAATCTGAAACAAAGAAGGCTGAAAATATTTGAGTTTTTCTCTAACAAAAAATACCCCAACAAGGCTGAAATCTTCTCACCTTTCTATGTCCCAGGCAAAGCAATCAAAACAAAATGATAGATTCATCCTTCTCAGACAGTGTATTCACAAGTCCTCTCCAAACCTTTCTATGGCCCAGTATATGCTACAATACAACAGTGTATCAGTATTATGGCAACGAATTCAGCCTTTTTATTTTTAACTATGCTATGCTCTTGTATAAACAACACATAAACTGTGTCACCTTTACATGATTTACAAAAATTTGTGGATTAATCCTGTGCACAGTGACTTGTATGCCAGTAAGAGCTAGACAGTTTAAAATCAGCAGTCAGGGTGCAATGCATGCTTTATGCTACAGCACCATCTACAGTAATGAGAGGGATATTGTGTCGTAACATCTGTATTTTATCAGATGTTAAATCTCATACTAGGCTTGAATTATGTTTACTTGTGGATTCACCATGTTATTCCCAGCAACCTTCATTTCCAATTTTGAAACTGCTTATTTTCTGACTAATGGATGATAACCTTTGTTAAATTGTCCTTGTTCTAAGTCTGCTTTATTTGTTTATATTTTATACTCTAAGTTTGCCTCTTTTAAATTTATTAATATTGGAGTGTATGGTAACATTTTCTAATTGTGTAAAACCTAGGAAGCGTTTAGGTTATATTAGACATTACAAAAGAAAGAGATCTGCAATTTAAATCCTGAGTGATGGCAAACTTTTTAATTTCAAGCCCAAGCGTCACTGCTTCCTCCCTTTGCCGCAACAGATAGGTATTTGCTGCCTCACTGTGCCTAGATCCTGGTCCACTCATCATACACATACATGTCAGTTCATTTCTATGTTCTTGCTTAAAGGAAGTGATCAGGTTCATATGAGTCCAACCACCAGGTGGTTTTGGTTTTCCGTTGTTTAGAGAAGAAGTAGAATAGAGAAAATAATGTTTTTCTTCCATACAATCCAATTTTCTGGAAATATCTTATCTCCAGAGTGCATTGTCATACAAAATATCTTTCCATTTCGTTGAAAATATTTATCCCCCCTTCCCTCAAATCCTTGTAATTTTATAACAACACTGTATATATAATTGTACACATGTGAATTTAGAATTTCTGCTGAATGTGCAAACCATGCAGAAAGTGTCTTGTTTAGTAGGACATTTTTAATTGTCCATTGCTTATAGTCTTTCCCTTTATTTTTCCTTTTCTGCAAATCTTAACTAAGGAATAGCAATTTTTCTATATGTCAGAATTTTTGTTGTAGTTACTGATTTATACTAATTTACACTGTGGAATCCAGGGAATATACTTTTCCCTCTCAAATGTTCCAAACTTTACAATTACATTAGGTGACCAAAAGCAACTTAGTCTGAATCTTCAGTTCTTCATTTCTTACTGCCTAAGTGGTAGAAAAGGTAATTCAGCAAATCAGATCAGACACTGGCATAAATACGACAAAGTGCCTTTGTTTTTCCTGTGCTATCTTTAGCCTTTTAATTATTCTCCGGTAATTAAAAATTGTTATAGGTGAATAAAAAGGTAGGACATGACAAGGCAGAATGTATGGGAAATCCCAAAGAGCAGGATAGGAGTTTATAAATATCTCCCTTGTGCCCCACACTAAAACGCCTGCACTCAATTCTTCTGAACAGTTTCAGCAAATTATTTGTCTTCTGACACTTTAGCATAGTCTTAGATTATTTACTTCACACTTTTTTCTGTGACAGCACAGGATTTTGACCTCAGGAGCAAGTGGAATTAGAATTATAGTCTTATTTAATTTAAGCTAGGACCTCTGTGTATGGAAAAACTCTGTTGTAAAATGGAATAATGGCTCCTCACAAGAAGACTTAATGGTTAATAACTTTACTTTCTGAGGGTCAGAATAATGTTAGCAGAACTAACAAGAAGCTGTAAGAGCTGTACTGGTGGCCTAATGCAAATGCATACCTGGAATAATTCCTGAAGGTATGTATAATGTAGCACTCATCCAAAATGATAAAGCAGCTGTTCCAGTTTGCTTTTTTCACAGTAACCTTAACAGAAAACCCAAGGGTTCATGAATTGAGAACCCAGCTAATGTTTCCTGTAAACTGGGCAGGGCAACAGAGGCATCTAAAAATTCCCAGATTGTCTATAATTTATAATCTCAAGTGGCCGGATGTGGCATTCATTTCAGTTTTTCTGGTTTTTTTTTAACAAATGCTGAATCAGTTTCAATACTTTTCTTGAATATAAAGTCTTTTCGAGAGTACTATTTTGTCTCTATATCTCTTCCAGATCTCAAGAAATGGTGGCCTTTTCTACATTAAGAGTGAGAGGAATTTATTATACACAGCATATTCACTTTAAGACATAAGGTTTGAGACAATTAAAAGCATTGGACTGTCTGGTCTGATTTCCCATGTCTGACACACCATTCATTTTTGTACAGTTACACTTGCATTAGATCCTATTCTTTATGATAAATCCCATAATTCACGCTTAAATAGATTTTGAGCAAGGTTTTCTGATCTTTTCATAGCTGAACATCAAAACAAAACCAATGAGGACTCTATGCATGACTGGATTAAGCCACTTGTCTGTCCTAATCTTGGGATGGTGATGCCTTTTCTGTTTATACATTCTGTTGTTGCTGCCATATTCTTACATATGCTGCCTCCACTTCTTCCTGTCTCTAAATGGGAGTCAGATGTCACTTTAGCTTTAATTCCATTTAATATCTTACTTGTAACACAATTGTACCTCCTTGTCTGGGAATTAGCCATGGTTTGGAGACAGTGGGAGAGAAAGTATCCATCACTTTACGGGTAGTCACCTTCTGGTCTGCTCCAGCAGCAGTAAGAAGTTTGGGCCCATAATACCTCCAGAGAGGTCTGAGACTCGTGGCTTTTATTGAGTGTGGAACTCGGAGGAAACTGGTTGCTGAAAGTCACAGCTGTAGGATCTCTCTCAATACCCTCTAGATCCTTACCACGACCCAGATACTTTCAGGCTGTTGAAAACCTGCCTGTGTGCCATTTTTTGTGTCAGCTCTATAAGCTTGTGGTCCACGTACTACCTACCTGTAGTACAAAATCAGCCCAGTTCTTTTTGATGAGTGATGAGCTGAAGTCTGTGCATTGACTTTTGAGAGGCTTGAATCATGATTTGTAATTTGTGGCAAAATAAATTGAATTTCCCATATCATGCAAGTGCTGGCAACTCCTTTTCATTACTACTCATTGGTGCAATGACTTAATAATACCAGTCGTAAATAGGAGCAGCTCTTTGACATATTCTTTAAGTTCCAAAAGACAATTGTTTCTAGACTTTGAAAGCAACATCCCAACATATGGTAATGCTGTACTCTTCTTTTGGTTTAGTAAATGTACAGAGTCCATGCACACATTTTGTTCTTCCAGTATCCTTCCACCTTAGTTATTTTAACATTATTCATAATGCCTGATTCTCCTTTGCCTTTTTTTTTCCTAATATTTTCACGTATTAGTTCAAAAGTGAAGAATTATTTTTACCACCAAAAGTTCATTTTACTGACCAACCTGCAAAACCAATTACTTGAAGATGTTCTTCCAAGAAAAGGATTCAGACTTCCCTAACCAAGTAAGTTTTGGGGTTGGGGTATAACTCTGTCTGTGTGTGTATGTATGCGTGTTAAGGGGTTGTAGAATGGAATTGCTTAGGTTACAACCATAATCATGCACAAAAACAATGCAAAAACACTCCTTTTGAGTTTTTCAGCAGTCTTATTTCAGATGGCAAATAATTAGTTGTGATAACTTGAAATCAGTAGGGAATAAAACTATTGATTCTTATTTCGGGAGAGAAAGCCATGTTTGTTTTTTCTCTCATATATTTATGTGATCATGTCAATTTTCTGTGCATGTGTCCTAAACTTTTCCTTTTCCTCAGTGGCTTCTCCACTGTTGCCAAAACAGATAGATGAGATGAAGAGAAGAGTTTCTGAAGGAATGTATTTTGGTGTAGACTTGAATTATAGTCCTAAACTTTTTATCCAAATACTATGCTATGCTACAGCAACTGACTTCTAGTAGTCTAAACATATTCCATCAAACCCTCCGTAAGTCAACTCTGTAATCATACAGTGAAGATCTGATTTAGCTGGCGTGATCTAATAGCTGTACAAAATTATTCAGTGGTGTAAATTTGTTTACAATCCTTTAATCCTTTCTGTAGCGTCATAAATCAACGGTTTCATGAGAACTACATTAATATAGATAGAAAACACAGAAAGTGGAGGTCATGTCAAAATATGTTAAGTGGTTTAATGAATATATTTTCACCTGCCTAATTTTATTAAAAGGCAACACAGACAGGAAAGCACAATTTGGAGGAATATGGTTTAGAGGAACTGCAGAGTGGGGGTTATCCAGTTTGACCAAGTCAACATGAATATGTGTTTTGCAAGGACACTCCTTTTTCATTCTTGGAAATCTTGTCCGGGCAAAATATTTGCTCAGGACTTGCTCAGGATTTCTAGATACCTCAGCACAGCAGGAGCTCTAGCCATAATGTCTGCACCTCAGACATGCCCACTGTGAAACCTCACACCACCACCACGGGATCAAGATGTCTTACAAATCTGATTGTCATGTACTGAAGATGTGTCACATCAAAATGTCTCGATGTCTTGGAGTTGCTGCAGATTTTAAAAAATGGCACAGTACATGCAGAATATGTCTCTCATTTCCTGGAGATATTTGAGTGTTTGATGTGCCATACATAACACACTCACACGTATTTCTGGGCAGGAAATTTAAATGGAACTTTGGACCTCTGGCTGTCAGCCATGTGATCTTAGTATTCCTTTGTGGTCAGGAAAGGTATAAAGACATTACCAAAGATTTTGGTTGCAAATTCCCTGAAGACAGGTGTAATGCAATACACTCCAGTGATCCTGGCTGAAAGAACAGGTCTCAGAAGCCAGGAACTGTTAATTTGAGAGAGCAGCCCTGAAGCTTTAAATCAGATGAGCAAATTAATTAAGTCCTCATCCTCATTGGACAGAAAGGTCGTATTTTTATTTTCACCTGAGAGATGCTAACGAAATACACTCATGATATAAAGGTAGAAAGCATGCTATAATGTGACCGAGGCACCTAATCTCAATGCAAATGGATCTGAATATTGGGTACACAGCACCAATGGGGAAACATAATCTAGTCTTCTGAAGAGACATGCTCAAATTCTTTCTGCAGTCAGCAAAGAAAGAGCTATAGATTTGAAGGCTTCTGGAAAGATAAAAAGTAAAATTATACTGAAGGTTTTTACCTCTTTTATTGACTTAATTGAAAATGCCTATATTATCTGACAACCCAAAATTCTGGTTTCCTTTAAAAGATATAGCAAAGTGAGCAGCACAGGATTGCTGGGAGTGAAACTCTTCTTTTTCAGGATTTGATCTCACTCTTCCAAGGAAATGCCCTAACTGCTAGTTTTGGGGTTGTTTTCAATCCTTTTATAGCTGTGGAGCCAAAAGTAAAGGAATCAAAAGTGGTGAGACATGGAGAGCAGACAAGAGGGGAAAGACTTGGACTTTTTGCCACTGCTCTGTCAACCTAACAGAGTTCTGTCATGCCAGGATGAAAAAAAAAAAGAAAAACTGTTTGTGGGTGAGAAAAGAAAGGTTTTCTATTGTTGATATTGAATAAGAAACAGATTAATGCTGACATTGGCCTACGTTCTGTACAACATTTGTCTCCTCAAGAAGATAAAGTCCTTGAGGTCCATAAAGCAGACTAAGTCAGTGGTGCATTGTTTGAAAGGCGTCTGTCAGACAAACTGTCGAAGTTATTCCATTAATTTGATTCAACATCTATTAGAATACTGCATGACTTTTTTTAGAAAGTGAGATATCTTTCAATTAATTTATACTGCTGCTAGCAAAATCGTCTGGGAATTAGTCCTGAAATTGAGTTATATGAAGAAATTCTGTAAAGAATGCATATGAGGGAACCAAATTTAGCATTGAATTATCGCTCATAACGTGATATTTCAAGGAGGTGACATTTTGTTTCTTGCTGCCATAGTGCAAGGCTTTGTGCTTACTCTCAGCACAGGTGTAAATTCAATGTAATTCCTGAGAAGTACGAAGAGTTGATAAAACCCTCAGGTCACAGTAACGTTTTTCTGCTCTACATATTTTAGATAATTCAATTTCCATATTTTGCACTTCTGATTGTATTTCTGTAACAAAGAGTGAGGAAAGCAAGCATGTGACATAAGCATGAGGTCTGCATTCAGAATAAATCCATAGGGAGCATTCAGTAATGCCACACAGCATACATAAAGGCATAGTCTTGAAAAAGTGCTTCAATACAACCAGGTTATTATCAGTGCTATGCAGATCTAAGTCATTGCCTGGTTTATTCCACTTACATACAAAAGGCCTACAGCCAAAAATATTTCATACAATACTAATTTGCTAAAAAACATATCCAGTTACTTTTTAAAAGCAAGGACATTACAGTTAATGTCTGACTGAACTAAAGAAAACATCAAGCAGTTTATGAGTCCTTGGGCCCAGGGCTACCTCATTGCCAAGCCCTCAATGTTCCCTGGAGACACTGGTGGCAGGAGGCACTGGGCTGGTGCTGGTGTGAGGCTGGGCAGCCACTTTCCCTATGCCTGGGAGGGAGAGGAAAAACCGGTCTGAGTGGAGCCTTCCCTTGAGAGGCTTGGCACTGGAGTCTGGTGTGTGAGCAGTGCTCTGGGTAGGAAGGGCCATTTATACCTTTTTGTCAATGAGAAAAATTTCAGTCCAGAAAATTGCTGGCGGCAGTTCTTAATTGCTTTCCAGCTTTGGAAGAACATCAGCACCTCATGTAGGAGTACAGTAGTATTTGTGTTAATGAATGATTACAATCAATTGTGTGGTTTTCATTAGAAAATGGTGACTCTCTTAAACTTATACTCTGTGAAGGAATGTCCAGTTCTAGGGTGATGTTCTTCTGGTGGGGAATCTGATGTCCAGAGCAACATCTCTGTGCTAGGAAGCTTGACCTTGAAACAGCAGCTGGGACACTTGCTGGGTCTCTGCCTGCAGGAGGTGCAGACATATATTAAAAGAATAGTGCAAGGAAAACTGCTCAGTTCCCATGGTTTGTATCCAATCAGAATCAAAGCCATTTATTGATTCCTTAGTGACACAGAAATTACTGGGAGTCATTAACCCGGGATCATTACCAGCAATACAGTCGATACTGGGCACATATGAAGCGTCAACAGACACCTAGGAGTTTCTGAACATTCTTTTATGAAAAATTCTGATAATTTCTAATCCTACCCAAACAGACATGCACACAGATTGAGGTGCACATAGGTGCCCTCTCTGTGGTTCTGTGGGGTTATACGTGCATCTCCTGTCCTGAGACGGGGCATTCTCCACTTTGCACGCTATACATTTTCATCTTCCACTGGAAATGTGGTGCCCCGGCAGCTCCCCACAGCCTGCTGGAGCTAGTGCTGGTGCAAATTCCAAGACTCCAGGGTTCCATAGATGCACAAAGACATGAGTCCCCATGTGTTTTCCCTGTCTCCAGGCTGTGCACAGCTGGCACATAATGGCCCACAGGAGGACTGTGATGCTGCAGGGCAACTTCTGGCTTTGCCACACCAGGACTAGTCTCACATGCATCTCTTACACCTCTGTCTCAAAGTTAAAATTAAATCATGGAATCTTTTACATTTCTTTTCAAGTTGACCCTTTTTGTTTGGAAACTCCTTAGGCAAATGTCTGGTTACTGTTTAACCTGGCTGGTCATCATCTTCCTCTGCACCAGTGTCAGTTTGCAGGCAAACACCCTCACAGGCAGTTTGGGTTAGTCCATTCACACTTTCAGTTTTCAAGTACTTTGGCTGGTTGGCTTTTGGATGTTTCAGACTGGTTATTTTTGTCATTCCCCAGCTGCAATCAACAATTTCATCTGTTTGGATCTTTTAAGAGATGTTATGAATTTGTTGCAAATGGTAATCTAAAGTTTGAAAAGGGATTTGAAACCAGGCTAAATTTTATATTCCTGAAATGAGATACCTTGGACAAGCCTGTTTTCAAAGACTTCCCAGAATGGGGGAGAGATAAAGGGATATCTGATTTCTGCCTAATACAAGGTTATAGGTAAGACAGAGCCAGACTGTTCTCAGAAGTGGTCAACAAAACTTAAGCAGCAACAGTTGTAAGTTGCAGCAAGAAAAAATTCCTTGTGTTTACATATAGAAATTCCACATGAAAGTGGTTAAGCACAGATTGCCAGAGGATTTGTTGGATCTGCATGTGGTGGTGCACTCTCATCCTCCAAGCCACTCTGTGATCTCAGGATAAGCCATGTATGTCTTGTAAGAACACTGTTGTTGTGTTTTTGTCTTGGTTACAAGTGCAGTGAGCTGGGATGACAGCTAGAACAGTTAGATGTTCTCTGACTGCATCTGGAATTCCTGCTGGATGACTTGCAATCAAATCTGAAGGGTACCAGAACAGTACAGTCTGGAAAGTACTGGAACTGTAGAGCTGGTACAAATACCATGGTTACCTAACATGAGTTACGGCCAGAATGGAAAAATACGGGTCAAAATCAATCACCTCATGACGCTATAAACAGTGATTCTAAGTGAGACTCTTTGAGGTCTCCTGGATCAAAGTTGGAATGCTTCTCAGGTAAAGATCTTGTGAGGGTCATCTGGTAACAAAAGCCAACGAAGGTTAAGGGCAGAGTCAGACTTCTCCAGGCTCAACAATCGCCTGTTGTGGAATGTCAAGGCGTTAAAAGTAACTTAAACTTGAGGAGACTTTAGATCATAGGTTAACTTCTGTGTGTCTGTATATCCGTGTATCTCTGTGTTTATGTGTGTCTGTGTGTGTTTTAATGTAGCAAACCCTGCAGTAAGCCTCGTGTGAACCCTGCCATTCTTGAACCTGTAATTAAGTCATTGTTTTGATTGTAGTGAATTCCATGGAATCGTTTTGTTAAATGGGCACTTTTGCATCATCATATTAAACCAACTTCTCTGATGCCTTTGACAATGTTCTTTAAGTGATCAAAATCTCCCATTCATGACACTTGGAGATTTTCAGATATTATCTGGACAAGGTCATGAAGAACCAGAACTAACTTGACCTTTGGTAATTTCTTTCAGCCTAAATAAGCCTGTGACTCAGAACTTCTACCTTTCACGTACATAGTGCCATCCTAAGGATAAAAGCCTGATTACTCCTTGCAAGTTTGCAGTCTGGCCTGGCAATTAAAGCACTGCATCTAAAGTAGTAAACTATTTAGTGCACAAGCACTAAATTGGCAGAGTTTGGACAAATCCGTTCCCTTCAATTCTCTTAAACATAAGAACAGATGGGTGCCATTGATTTTAGGACTTTGAGAAGAATAGATAAGTTAGTTGAACACAAGAATGTATGAGATACTAGAAAATGTGCATATATTTGTGCAAATTGCAACACTCTTGGGAAAGAGCTGTAATAATTTGATAGCCTGAATTTAAATTTTAATGTCACTGTAACTGTCCTAGTAAAAACATTGTCAACTTTAGACTAAAAGTATTTGCTACATATAGAACGCATATTTCTCTACTGCACTTTATTCACACAGGGTACAGCCTGGTACCCCACCCTTGAGAAAGAGTTGCTGAAATTTTAATGTAGCAATTGATGGAGAAGGTGAGCAATGAAGGATTTAACAGGTGATATGTCAGCTGAAGAGGGTGAACAGCCAGTCTGAACCCAGGATTATTTGGAACAATCCAAGACAGCCTGGACCATAGGCATACATAGGAAAAAAAATTATCCATAGAGCCCAAGTTCCAGTGTCTTT
The DNA here is from genome assembly GCA_033558235.1 of Neomorphus geoffroyi. Lineage (NCBI taxonomy): Eukaryota > Metazoa > Chordata > Aves > Cuculiformes > Neomorphidae > Neomorphus > Neomorphus geoffroyi. The sequence continues at coordinate 134,443 of JAUMJM010000053.1, read as the reverse complement.
GCTAACTGGCAGAGGCGTGTGCTTCTTTGCTCTATGAATATTCAAGCTTAAATTTTCCAGTTTCTCTGTGAATGCCTTAGACAGTACGTGATGGAATAAGTACTTCTTCAGCTCTGTTGAATGTTTTTTTGGAAGACTTGAATATCAGAGCCAAAAAACTAGAATGAGATCAAATATAAACTGTAACGCTGTCAACCTGGTGATGTGGATTGTCAGTTTCATGACTAAGGACAGACTTGTTCATGCTTTGTCCAGATCAGTTACGCATTCTTCATTTTATTTACTTTGCAACAAAAACAAAATCAGAAATAATCTGGATAATAAACACCTGATTGGGGACCTCCAGTTACCTCTCCCAGAGTTCTCTAGTTGTTAGCTTGTTCTGCAAAAGTGTTGCACTACTCTCCTTTCTTAGATGAGATATCATCTGTGGTTGCTCTGCTGAACTCCGTATTTAATGTGTGGTAAGTAATGCACAAAGACCACACCTAACATCTCTGCTTTGCCCGGGTTTTAGTCAGCTTTTTGTTTCAGCACTGAACCATAACATAGATGAGGCAAGAACTGAAAAGACTTCTTTGTGTGTTTGCATGCCAGGGGAACTTTGTGGTGTTAATTACAAGTACATTCCAGAATTCGCATTTTTCAAATTGCTCTTTTTGATTATGGATCTGAGACTAACAGGATTTTTTGATAGGATTATGTCTGAAAGTTAGACAAAAAAGTATTTAGAATGAAAAAACTACAAATCTGGTGATCATACTCAGAAAAAAAAAAAAAAAGGAAAAGAAAAAAGAAGAAGAAGCAAAAAAGAAGGGGTCTGTGAATATATTTTCTAAGCAGGAAACTGTCTTCAGAAAATATACCTGTGGGAACCAGAACCAGAGGATGCTTGCACATTTAAGAGTCATTGGTACCAACCAACACTAGGAGCAGGAAAAATAGGAACCTCTCTTAGTAAAATCTGATTGTCACAGGAGTTAGGCTTGCTTGAGCATATTCTCTTGTTTTGCTTGCAGTTTGTGCTGTGATAGGTCCTGGTTCAAGAGAAAAAACTCAAAAGATAAATAGCCCTGACTTTTCTGCCAGATTTTTGGCTATAGTGTAGTATAAATTTTAGTGCAAACATCTTCAAGCAAGTGGAACACTAGAGCCTTTTCCTGATTTCTTGGCAACTGCTCTACTACTGTATGAAACTGGTTTCTTCTTGTGTCTCCTTCTGCAGCAAGTGCCTGCTCCCAAGAGAGTAACCAGTGTCTGGATATTAAGGTGCCAGAAGTGCCTGCTATGAAAACTAAATTCGTCACCTAATAATTCACCCATCTTCTTAACCAAGGATCTTTGAAGTCACAGCCTGGAGACCTCCATGAACAGGTAGGAGGAAGCCTAGACCAGGTTAGGTTGCCTGAATCAGTTTATGAAAGCCAGGAGTCTGCTTTTTAGGCACTGAAACATCCAAGTCAACTGGGCAATGCAAACGGCAGCTTCCTCTTATCTTTGAGGACTGGAGGACTTGTGCAATGTTTTTTGCAGTGTAGGACAAGAAAAATAATTTATTTCACCTTTGTAAAGTTAAAACCATAATGTCTTCTTTAACAGCTCAGATTTAGTTCTGCTACAGAATGTTGAATGTATTTCATCCTGGTAGTATTCTACTCTACATGGGCTCCTTTATTGCTACATGGACACCAGGACAGCAGGGGAGAAAACAGAATTTCCTTATTCAACAGTACCAAACTCCTTGTCTGGTGTACATTTTAGTAAGTGTTTCATAGTTTCCAATAATGAAAGCTTTCTTTTGCATTTTTACTGACTAAGGTAGGGTACCTCAGTGATGTTCTGGTGACAGATAAGGAATACGTTTTAAAATTTCTCTGTAAATAGTGTCTGTGGAAATAAATACAAAAACCTTTGTATTGGCTGTTACTAACAAAATTATTCAAAAGTATTCAGAATTTCTACAGTTAATTTTCCAATTCTTGTGCTAAAGCTTAAATATAATTTTCATCCTACAGCCTTTAATAACATAAGCATATACTGTATTTTCCACAGGATGCTACGTCATTCAGTGCACAGTATAGACTGTTAGGCTTGCAGTGAAAGAAACTGTTGTCTGTACAAACCCTTCCTTATGAGTGTTTGGAAGTTCTATAGAAAACAAAAAAAAGGAGATTTAAGGAAGAGAAAGGATGGTCTTGTTCATCTGTTGGCTGAGTACCGACTGGGTATATTTAAGCCTCTGCCGCATGTTCACGTTCTCAGAAGAGCCTAATTTCAACATTTTCTGTGAAAAAGAGATTTGGAAAAAGCAGAATTAGTGGAAAAACTGTGCAAAGTGGAACTTAAATATATTTAACCATTATTTTATATATATAAAACCCCATTATTTTATAACACATTTATAAACACATTAAAATATATAAATTTTAAATATCTTTATAAATCAAAGGTTCAATCAATCATAATGTTTGTAATTAGCTGCACAAGTTTTGTAATGTTTACCGTCGATGTGTTAAGCACAAATCAGAAGATAAATCCATACATTGCAATAGCATGTTCTTAGTATTACTTACCTTCTATTAGAATAATTGTTTAATTTCTAATTTCAGCAGTATTGACTATGTACTGGTTCTTCCTATTGAGTATATAGCTACTCCAGGAATATTCACACACATGCTTGTACATGCTGGGAAACATTTCTTCCCCACAAGGTGGTGATATTACTATGTCATATATAAGCAAACCCACTGTTTTTCTGCAGAGCATGCTGAAGCAATTTTGTTTCTAAAAGGAAGAAAATGTCGTGCCATTTCATGCAATAAGCAGTGCAATTTATGCTCATGTTTATTTAGTTAAAAAGTTAAATGATTCCATGCTCTTCAACTTCAAGGATTAAAATGTCTTTTCCTAGATATCTTTGAATTGCCTAGGCAATAATTTTACCTTATGAAACCAAGAACTGAGATGAAGAGGAATTGTCTTCTCTGTGTGTTTAGAGATGCAAGACCTTTTCAGTTAGACCAGGGGCGTCAAGTTCATTTTCAGTGTGGGCCACATCAGCCTGCTCCTGCAGCGTAATGCATGTCACATGCTGCACACGTGACCAGCATGCCGGCAGAAGTGCAGGGGCAAGGAGCTCCGAGCTGCCGATGGGTAGAACAAGGTGCCAGGCCAGATAAAACAAGGTGGGGGGGCAGATTTGGCCCGTGGGCCTTGCGTTTGTCACCTGTGAGCCAGACAGATGACTACCACGTTTCTGGGTGTAGTCAGCACATCACCTTGGCGGTTCGGGGAGCTGATGACCAAAGTGCCTACATATGTGGCAGAGAGGGATGGCTAAATGGGGCTGCAGAATGTCTATCTCTTTATATAGTTAATTAAAAACATATTCATTGTAAAGATTCAGAATTGCTAATAAATGGATAAATTAACAATAAAATTAGTTTCAGAGTAATATCTCCTAACTATATGTTCTTACTGAAGAAACTCTAACGGATGTAGTGTTCTTGAAGTGCAAGGACGGAAGTCAGCAAGCTGAAACTGCCTCTCCCAGCCAAGGAGTGGAATAGAGAATTCCATTACTGTGGTCATTAGACAGTAAGTGTGTCCCACCTTAAACTTGTTTTGGAAAGAGAGAGAACTGAATAAGTGTGAGCGTCACAGCATGGCTGATATTCCTTATCCACCAAAAACTATCTGCATGGAAGCAGCTGAGAAATTGTTAGCTGGAAACATTTTTACACTTGAGATATAAAGGGTCCTCTTTGACTGTAGTTGCTCAGTGCTTAACAGGCAATGTTGCAATCAGTTTTGTATAGATGAGAACAGTATACTGGTGTTATGCAGGACAACACATTAAGTCAACGGTGTTACTTAAAGCCACAAGAATCCTATAATCATGGAACAGCCCAGTTTGGAAGGGACCTTGAAAGATCATCCGGTCTAACATTTCGTGAGAAAGGGAGTCTTGAGGAGATTATCTAGCACCCTATCCAACCTCATCTTGAAAACCTCCAGTGATGTGACTCTACCACATTCCTGGGGAGGTTGTTCCAGCACTCAATGTACTGTTATAATGTAAGGAAGTCATTACTAAGGGGAAGATGTTTTACTGATGCAGAGATTGACAGCTTTAGATCATTCATCTTTTTCTTGCTGTATAAGAACATCAAACCTGTTAAAAATTCGTTGAAATATTTGAATGTCCTGAAGTATCACATTTCTCCTTTATTCAGAACAATATCTAAAGTGAGAATATATTAGCTTTTAAGATTTTCACTTTTGTGAAAATATGGGAACACGAATAACAGCCAATGTAGAGTAAAATTCATTTCAAAATCTCCAACATGGCTCAAAATAGTCCTAATACACAGCAAATGAATGCAACTTCAAGGGAAAAAAAATTTTGGAAGACAAAGATAAAACAGCCAAAATCTGCCTTAAAAAATACATGTGTAATGCACACTGGGGAAATTATATTCTTAATTACTCTCTTACGACCTGGTTCTTTGGCCACTGGGCACATTTTGTAGCAGAATTTGACATTCACACAAATGGAAGCAGACTTTGGCACTAAGTGCTTTCTTCAGGAAGCTTGGTGGTCTAGGAACATTACTGATGTATGTGCAATCATGTGAGAGAAATACATTTAAACTCAGCTCAGAGGAAGCATTTTTACTCCAAGCTATGAAATGGACTGATTGTACCAGTCATTTCTAGGATAAAATTACTAGTGTGAGGGGTGACCTGCTCTGAATTGCATTGCTTCAGTTAACAACCTACAAATGTAGAAAATTAATAAAAAATGCAGCAATAATTTGATAGAAGTCAGCTAAGAGGAGACTCCCATCAAAACTGAGCACTCTGCTTTAACATAAGAAGAGACAAATGGAGAGATTCCTTGTAAATACGCTTTACAGTAAAGTCCGTAGCAACCGACTTGTTTTTTCTTTTTCTTTGAGCCACATTAAGGAGACATTAGATAAGAAAGTAATTAACATGATCATAGTGTGTTATTCTGAAGCCCTTTACCTCTCAATCGATGAATCTTACAATTAGTTTTTCTTTTTTTTTTAAATAATATTTGAAAGTAGATTACTCACATTACCTGCCATACACTTATACTAAGTATACTTTCACATTAAGATGATGACAACACGAAAATCTCGGGTTCACAGTTTCTTTTAGCTGCCTGAGGATTTTCTCTGATACCTTTTAGGCCATAGGTAGTGTGAAGAGTTGCAGACCAAGAAGTACTCAGTATTGCTTATCTTTTATTCCACACATGCAATGTTGAATTTCATAGTGAAAGAATTTACCTACAGGAACTCAGAACTCTTCCACTTCCACTAAGGACTCTTCCACTAATGACTAAACTGCCAAATGAGGCTGCCCTGCTCTGGCTGCTCCTTGTGTTCTTTCCTTCAACTGGCAACCTGGATTGAAGCAATAGAAATACTTCCCATCCTACTTCAGTCTTACATCTGAGCTGCTCTTTGAAAACGAAAGAATTTGAGGCTTATATTTTCCTTTAGCTGAGACAGCAATTAAACCCAAGTGACTCTTAGTGATCCACTTCCCTGGTAAGTGTTTTAATGAACAGGACATTTAAACAAAATATTCTTTCTTTTTATAATCCTTTTCCATAAACTTCCTTTAAAGGCATTATATTTTTGTTGCAAATCAAGCATAAGCACAGAACATGTAATCACTGAGGTCTGGCACTAATTCCTAAAAATATTAATGCCTGGAGGTTGCACAGAATGAGCTACAATTTTTCACATCAGTGCAAGAGCATCATAGGCTCACTGGAGAGGTCCCGGATGACTGGAAGTTGGCCAATGTGACACCCATCCACAAGAAGGACCGTAGGGATGATGCAGGTAATTACAGACCTGTCAGCCTGACCTCGGTTCCAGGTAAAATTGTGGAGCGCATAATCCTGGGTGCAATCATGCAGAACCTGCAGAATGAGCGAGAGATCAGGCCCAGCCAGCATGGATTTAGGAGGGGCAGGTCCTGCCTCACCAACCTGATCATGTGACTCGCCTGGTGGATGAGAGGAAGACTGTGGATGTGGTGTTCCTGGACTTCAGCAAGGCCTTTGACACTGTCTCCCACAGCAGACTCCTGGAGAAGCTGGCAGCCCGTGGCTTGGACGGGAATGCTCTGTGCTGGATTAGGAATTGGTTGGATGGCTGAGCCCAAAGAGTGGTAGTGAACAATGTCTCATCCAGTTGGCAGCCGGTCACTAGTGGCGTCCCCCAGGGATCGGTGTTGGGCCTCATCCTGTTTAATATCTTCATTGATGATCTGGATGAGGAGATTGAGTCCTTCATCAGCAAGTTCGCAGATGACACCAAGCTGGGAGGAAGTGTCGATCTGCTAGAAGGTAGGAGGGCCCTACAGAGGCACCTTGACAGGCTGGAGAGATGGGCTGATTCCAACAGCATGAGGTTTAACAAGTCCAAGTGCCGGGTTCTACACTTTGGACACAACAACCCCATGCAGAGCTACAGACTGGGGACAGAGTGGCTGGAGAGCAGCCAGGCAGAAAGGGACTTGGGAGTGCTGGTGGACAGGAAACTCAACATGAGCCAGCAGTGTGCTCAAGTGGCCAAGAGGGCCAACAGCATCCTGGCCTGCATCAGGAATAGTGTGGCCAGCAGGACTAGGGAGGTCATCATCCCCTTATATTTGGCACTGGTCAGGCCGCACCTTGAGTATTGTGTCCAGTTCTGGGCCCCTCAGTTCAAGAAAGATGTTGAGATGCTGGAGTGTGTCCAGAAGAGAGCAACGAGGAAGGTGAAGGGGCTGGAGCACAAGCCCTATGAGGAGCTACTGAGGGAGCAGGGGTTGTTTAGCCTTAAGAAGAGGAGGCTCAGGGGAGACCTTATAGCTCTCTACAACTGCCTAAAGGGAGGTTGTAGTCAGGCAGGGGTTGGTCTCTTCTCTCAGGTGACCAGCAACAGAACAAGAGGACACAGTCTCAAGCTTCACCAGGGGAGGTTTAGTCTTGACATTAGGAAGAAGTTCTTTACCGAGAGGGTGATTGGCCATTGGAATGCGCTGCCCGGGGAGGTGGTGGAGTCACCGTCCCTGGAGGTGTTTAAGGAAAGATTGGATGAGGCACTTAGTGCCATGGTGTAGTTGACAAGTAGGTGTAGGTGTAGGTGTTGGGTCATAGGTTGGACTCGATGATCTCAGAGGTCTTTTCCAACCTTACGATACTGTGATACTGTGATGGGAACCCAGTTCATGATATGACCAAGAAAGAGGTTTTAATTATACTTAGATAATGAAGGTAACTCCAAAACATATTTTAATTAGTCAATATGACTGCCTGGAGCATTGACTCTGCACTTAAACCTGACTGAGGAGAAAAATCTTTGGCAATTTCTGTTGGCTGGCCTTCCCTTCTCAGTGCACAGAGGTTTAAGAGTACCATTTTGAATTATGCAAGCCTTCTCATGTCCTGAGGACTGCAACTCTTGATTCTGGTTTGCATTTTGGGGAATTCCAACATAGTTGCCACACTGCCTGTTTTCAATATCTCTAAATCCTCTTTTGGTTCTACCCTAACCCCATGAATATTTATCCATTAATATCTAGGATGTCTACTAAACTTGTTCGCTAAAAATACAGGACGCAAAATAAGGTTGAACAAATAATCAAGTCTGAATACACTGTGCACAATTTTATGCCTTTTTATTCCAGCTGGAGATTAATTAAACTGATTTCTGCAGTAAAATCTCACACTTGGAACCATACAAGGTATCCTCATGTATAGAACTGATATCAAGATCTTTTAAAGATTTCCTAAACTTCATGAGCCTTTTCATATTCACTCAGACCACTTTGAGGTTTTATGCCGAAATTATGTCTAACTTGGGGTTTTGACATGACACCAAGTGAAATTGTGTTTCAATTTTCAATTCCATTCAAAGGCCAAAAAAACCAAGGAGCTATATTGTTATTTGCTGTAAACCAACATATCTATGTTACTTTCAATATGACTGCATAGGTTTACAACTGAGGAGCTAATCCTAATGAAGTAAAGCCATGTGGTGAACTGAACCAAAGAAAATGTTCAAATGAGTAAGGCCAGCTGTGTAGCACAGGCAGGCTCTGCAGATGGGCGCTGTGCCAGGCTTTCCCATTAATTGCCTCCCTGTGCTTCATTGAAGGAAGTCTGAAGCCAGTCCAAATCTCCTAAGCTCCCCAGCACCACCCCTCTGTTTCTACTCCAGCTGCAGCTTCCAGACACTGCTCTTGCTGGCAACAAAAATGGGAATACACACAAGGAAATTTTCTTAACACTGCTTTGTGTGAGCTGCACGAATGAGGCTTAGTCATGAGTAGCTCTGGTTCCTGGAGCAGCTATGTTCTAGGGGCTAATGATGAGGAGCCAAGCAGAGGAAAATGAGTAGGAGGAGAAGCTGGTGCTGGATAAACAAGAGGAAAAAAAAGCATACAGGAAAGTCCGAGATCATATAAATTGGTTTCAAAGGAACAGAGAAGAAACAGCTCTGAAAGCATGAAGACTTTTGAAAAAGACTGAGGGGAAGAACAGGAAAGGAAAGACCAAACGGATGTGTATCTGATAAGGTTTGTAAGCGAGGAGATGTTTGCAAGGCAGTTTCTGTATCTGGAAAGCAAACTTATTCGGGCAGTGTGGTAGAAGACTGAAAAGCTCTTTTAGGACAAATAGTCAAGGAACGTTAACTGGACCGGGACAGTGAAATGGGGTCAGCAAGAGACACTGGGGCTGAGGATTCTGTAGCTGAGAGTTGGAGTGGGAAGAAATTAGATTAGATAAAAGATCAGAAAGAAAAACATTGATTGATTGACCAAAAGTCTGGAAACAAGAGGAGAACACCTGACGGAGGTGCTGGGAGAGCAGAGAGGTTTGTCAAAAGCACGGTGGTGATGACATCAGCAAAAAGGCTTTCCCTCGGGAAAAGAGATGGCCTGAAATGTCAGTGTCCAGTAAAGTACAGTCTCCCTTAAAACAGAAACACAGATCCTCATTTCTGAGCATCAACATTTCCAGTGGCAGCACATAACTGTGAAAGCCAGAGTTAATTTTATGCTGCAATGATCAAAAATAGCATGTATTGGCATGGTTCTGCCCATCGGCTATCTCTGCTCTTCAGTATTAGTGTTCTGGCACTTCACTCCTTCCAAAATAGCTCTGCTGAAGCCTATTGGCAAGCAGCCTTAATTCCCTGTCATGGTTATTGCAGAGATGATAGCAACTTATTACTGCTATCAATTAATCACTGAGTTCAAGTGGAGCTTGAAGAGGAAATGAGAACAGAGTGAAAGCCATGTTGTGGAACTGATGAATGAGTGTGCACAGGCCAGAAGGGCTGTTTGGAAAGAAAAGAAAAAAAAAAAAAAGAAAAAAAAAGCCACAAACCAAACCCAACCCACTTCAATATTTAAAAAAGTATCATGAAGGAAACTTCAGTTTTGTTATCAGTAGGACTTTGGCCTTACGGCTTTCAGAATAGCAAAATAGAGAGAGACACACAATGCATGAGACAGGGAGGAAAGGAAAGGACAATTCCTAGAAAAAAGGCAGTTTGATCCTACAGGCCGTCACTGAGTCCCTTTGCCATACTGGGTAGTGAAGCTTGTCAACCAGGGCACAAGCCCATACTTCCCTTTCCCTTGTGTCTGGTTGGGAGGACTGAAACAAAGACTATTTGCTAATTGCCTTCTCACTTTAGCTATGTTCTCTGATGAAAAGTGTTCAGCTTCGGTACTAGAATTTCTTTCAAAATTCTCAGATTGAAAGGGCCCTTAGCTAGCACTCTCCCCTCGCTCTAGTTCAGAAACTGGTTCTGTTACAGAACTGAGCATACAACATGTATGATAAACACTCAGAAGATCGTCTACTCAACCATTTACCAATTGTTATACACAATCAATAGCTGCCAAGCTCGAATTTCATTTTCCTGTTTTAGTCTCCAGAACACATATGATCCCTCAGTGCACTCATCCTGGTCTGTGAGAGCCGCTAGGAGGTCCCTGAGGAAGTGCCACCTCTGATGGCTGCTAGTGCATAGCACAGACTGGGCCCATTGCCTCCCTTTCCTCTCTGCCGAGTCCAAGTCATGCTCCAAGTGTGTACATTATAACTCTCTCTAGATGGGGAAGCCCTCAACTGGTGAGACAGGGTTGATTTTAGTTCTCCCCAACTCTCCAAAGCAGAGTCCTTAAGCATGAATGGAGTTGTACATTTTCTCCCAGCTACTCACTAACACAACACTGACAGAAAAGGTTGTTCCTTTGCCTTCTGCTCTTGATTAAGCCAGAGTTTGGGCCAAACATTGCTGTCAGTTGCAATGATATTGACTTAATGCAATTCTATTTTACTTCAAAGATACAACAGTGTAAGTACTATGACTCTGTATTTTGAAAGGATCAAATTCCCACTTCTCTACAGTTCTGTGTAACTATATTCTGCCTTGATTCCTTTTAATCAGGTCTTAGCTTGTTATGTCTGACAATAGCAAAGATAGCTTTGTGTCATCTATAGTTCTCCAGTTTTTATAGAGTTTAGGTTGCTTTGGTAAGCTATTATCCCACCCCCTAATCTCCTCTTACAAAGTTGAGGGTGGGGTACAGTACAGGACATGGGGATGTTCCTTCTTTCAAGTAGTTGCATTTCTCAGAATCCATGGTCTTTACCCCAGCACAATAAAAAAAGGTTATATGAAGGGGTTTGAAATGCATGTGGATGGCATGCACTGGATTTATTGCCACTCTGTAAATTCCCACAAAGGTCTGATTTGCTTTGTTTTTAATCAGCAGCAATGAAACCATTCACAGTACACTGCAAACACAGAGCCAGCTTTTTGTTTGAGACAGTTGGAGAGGACGGGGAAAGAGAGGGGAACGGCTCATGAGAAACATGAATGAGTAGGTTTTGCTGACTCCTCTAATGACAGAGCCTGACAAAGTGTCTCTAAGCACGTTTCCCATGCAGTTAACAGCAGAGCTGGAGCTTTGTTGTATGCTAAGTGGGTATTTTTAAGCTTGCCAAATCTAGACAAGTAGGAGGAAATAGTGATTAACATCTCTAAAGAGCACAACTTATTAAAAACTTGATCTCTAATATAAAATGTATAGTAAGTTTGACATATATCTCATAAAAAATGCATTTGCTTTACTGATTATGTTTGTAAGTTAGCCCTTTAATTTCTACCAGTTTTTTCCTATATAAAATCTCCCAGTCTATCTAATTATATTTACTATAGCAGTCCATTCATGGCATATTGCATGAATGCAATTGCTGATCATGTAAAGGTACACGGTCGTAAATAATGTGGAAAAAAGGAGAAAAATGTATGAGAACGTATACCATCACATGTACCTGAATCACCATCATGATAATTTCATTCAAGAAATTGTTTTCATTTTTACTTGAAAGTGAAGACACTATCTATAGTTCATCCCAATCATACCAATATCTTCCAAAAATTAATCAATTAGTCCATGGTTCATTTCCTGTGGGAACTGTTGATAATTCCTAAATTGCATTTTTGTTTCCTTTTAGTATAAAGCCAAAGAGATGTTTCTTTGCTGTTTTCAATGGAACAAAATTCCAGAAACATACTAATGCAATCTAGTGTCTGTAGTTGGAAACCAGATGATTTTCAAAAGAGGCTGAGATTTCAATGAAAACTCAGGTTATAATATGCCCCCTGTAGTTGTACTCTGCAGTTCACATAGCACTTTCCCTACAAAAAGCCACAAAAAACATTATACTTTTGCCCAGTGACAACTTCCATATGTTTCAGTGTGTATTTCTCTTTCTGCTCTCCCCATTTCCTTCATCATGTATCATCTTCCATGATACCTGCGTGATATGTGTAATTGGACTCCTATGCACAAAGCCAATTGAATGTTGCCCACTGAAATACATGTGTTTTAGAAATATCTTCCTTCATATTTTAAAACTATATAGCCAAGCCCAGGGCCACTTCCTCCGAAACTTCAAAGTATATTCCTAATTAGGCTAATGAGTAAAGTTTTTTCATACAATAGAATCATAGAATCATAAATTGTTTAGGTTAGAAAAGACCTTTAAGATCACCAAGTCCAATCCTTAACGTCACACTGCCAAGCCCACTAAACTATGTCCCTAAATGCCACACCTACACATCTTTTAAATGCCTCCAGGGATGGTGACTCAACCACTTTCCTGGGCAGCCTGCTTGGCAACCGTTTGATAAAGAAATTTTTCCTAATATCCTGTCTAAACCTCCCTTGGCACAACTTGAGGCCATTTCCTCTCAACCTATGTCTTGTTACTTGGGAAAAGAGACAGATACCCACCCCATTACAGATCCCTTTCAGGTGGGTGAAGAGACTGATAAGGTCTCCCACCAGCCTCCTTTTCTCCAGGCTAAACAACCCCAGTTCCCTCAACTTCCTCTCATAAGTCTTGTGCTCTAGACCCCTCACTAGCCTTGTTTCTCTTCTTTGGACATGATCAGTCATTTCAATGTCTTTCTTGTACTGAAGAGCCCAAAACTGAATGAAGTATTCAAGGTGCAGGGGTACAATCCCTTCCCTCATCCTGCTGGCCACATTATTTCTGATACAAGCAAGGATGCTATTGACCTTCTCTGCCACCTGGACACACTGTTGTTTCCAAATCATGTTCATCCGTTCCCTCACCTCTGCTACTTCTGCAATGTCTTTGTATGTATAAATATACATGTATACACATGCTTTCTCATTTAAAGTTCTCAGTCATTCATCTTTTCCATAAGCACAGCCTTTTTGAGGGGAGAGGGGGACACCAGTTCACAAGTTGCAAGCCACAAAAGGCAATCGCCATCCAGGCTACTGCTCATGGCTCAGTACATATCTGCATTTGGGGTAGTACCAAACTACAGCAAATTCTCCTGGTTGCTCTTGTTGTTGATACAACATAGCTCTCCATATGACATTTTTCAACAGTAAGGAAACAATCACTTTTTTTAACTCTAGCCAGAGAAAAAGATACATAGGGAGTCATAAATCTATCACTTAGAATCTTTAAAAGCAATAACAAGAGTGGTGGCTGACCAGATGTGGAGAGGTAAGGAAAACAGTGAGGGTAATGAGATTACTGTATTAAGTCAAGTGGAAAGGGGAAGACAGAAAACTGCATATAGAAATGGATAAAAACCTGAGGGGCCCAGTATTATCAGTGCTTTAACTATAACTTCACTGCCCTTCAGCTGACCATCCTCACCCTGTGATAGCTTCTGGTGCTGCTCCCTCTTTCTGCTGGCTTTGGCACTCAAGACACTGCGAGAAGTATGTGAGGGGGGAACATGAGGTATAAGTACAAAAACCAAAGCTCATACCCCACGTGGAAGGTGAAGTTTTGAAATAATAAGAACTGACCTGTTGGCAGAGCAGGCTCTGGGGCTGTTATTGTCATGCCAGACTTGAGCAATAGCTAAACAAGATTTTCAATGCTGCTTTTCAAGATTTCAAAATATGTTCTTCCTGGGGTGCAGTTAAATACACTGAGATTATATTCAAATAGACTTCAATTACATGCATAGAAGCACCATGAATTGATAGTTTGAAACTACATGTAAGATAAGGTTTGAGATGATGTTAACATGAGAAAAAAAAAGTGAATGAAAGCCATTTGTACTAGTTTGGGCTGGGATAGAGTTAATTTTCTTCATAGTAGCTCATATGGTGCTATGTTTTGGATTTGTGCCCAAAACAGTGTCAAGGGTTGTTTTAGTTATTGCTAAACAGTGCCTACACAGCACCAAGAGTTTCTCTGTTTCTCACATGGTGAGCAGGCTGGGAGTACACAAGATGTTGGGAGGGGACACAGCTGGGACAGCTGACCCCAAATAACCAAGGATATTCTATGCCGTATGACATTGCACTCAGCAATAGAAGCTGGGGAAAGAAAGAGGAAGGGGGGGCATTCAGAGTTATGCTGGTTGTTTTCCCAAGTCATCGTTTCACATAATGGAGCCCTTCTTCACCGGAGCTGTCTAAACACCTGCCTGCCTTTGGGAAGTCAAGAACACATTTGTTGTTTTACTTTGTTTGCACGTGTGGCTTTTGCTTTACCTATTAAATTGTCTTTATGTCAATCCATACATTCTCTCACTTTTACCCTTCCAACTATTTTTTCCAATCCTGCTGGTAGGGAGTTAATGAGAGGTTGTGTGGGGCTGAGCTGCCTACCAGGGCTAAATTGCTACATCTTTCAAACAAGGCTTTTGTCTTTTTGGCTGCAGGAGACACAGTAAAATGGTCAGTCTGAGAAAAACGGCCTCACTAACGATACTCAGTGGCACAATCTTAAATGCATTTAATTATTTCACTGCTGTATTTGTATGGCCTGCTATGTCAGCAAGGATTTTAGACACAAAGAATGAGTGAGCTTAGTAAAAGAACACAGAATGTAAGAAGTACTGAAAAGGATGCTGAAAACAGGCTAACTAGAGGAACATTGCAAATCTAGGATCTCAAGAGATTTCCTGATTACAAGCCAATGGCAGCCTGCTTAGACAGAAAAGTATTCATTTAAATTGTGGTGTTTGTTCCTAAGCCAAGAAAGGATTTATATGCTCTCCTGCCCAGTACTGCAACACTTGAAGTTGGGTTCCTGGTTAGAGGAATCAAGTTCACAGAACTGGCTCAAGTACTCCTTTCCTTACACCATGAATACAGGAAGAGTGAGAGAACATATGAAATTCCCTGTGGCCAGCACTGGACCTGCGCTATCCAGGGAAGATCTCATGGGATGGTTTTACAGAAAGGTAGATACCTGGAGCCTAACTCAGGGTTGCTTTTAAACTCCTTGATGCACATCAGGTTCACAGATGAGGATTATAGGCAAGAATCACATCAGCATTTCACTTCAAGTCAGAACCATATTTTTGAGAGGTATATCTCAGTCATCTCCTTCTATCATGCTTCGGTCTTAGACTATTGAACTGGGCTGGTTTTGAATGAAAACAAACAAGAGAGTTGCTTCAACCACTAGGAGACATTCAGCCTATGGGACTAGTTGGGGGTTAGTCTAAATTCTGTCCCAAATATGTCAAGTGTGAACACCAAGTGCCTGGCATCAACTCCCTCCCTGTAAAGCTATTCTTCATGTGTCACATAATACAAATACGTCACATTATTGACACAGGTATAGCCACAGCTTCTAGCTACTTCTTACGCTGAATTCATTCGTTTTGGGTATAGAAGACTAGATCACTGTTTTCTCTCAAACCATAGCAAATCACAGTATGACAGTATCATAAGGCTGGAAAAGACCTTTGAGATCATCGAGTCCAACCTATGACCCAACACCTACACCTACTCATCATCTAAACCATGGCACTAAGTGCCTCATCCAATCTCTCTTTAAACACCTCCAGGGACGGTGACTCCACCACCTCCCCGGGCAGCGCATTCCAATGGCCAATCACCCTTCCAGTGAAGAATTTTTTCCTAATATCGAGCTTAAACTTCCCCTGAGGAAGCTGGAGACTGTGTCCTCTTCTTCTGTTACCAGTCACCTAAGAGAAGAGACCAACCCCTGCCTGACTACAACCTCCTTTTAGGTAGTTGTAGAGAGCAATAAGGTCTCCCCGAGCCTCCTCTTCTTCAGGCTAAATAACCCCTGCTCCCTCAGTCGCTCCTCATAGGGCTTGTGCTCCAGCCCCTTCACCACCCTCGTTGCTCTCCTCTGGACACATTCCAGCATCTCAACATCTTTCTTAAACTGAGGGGCCCAGAACTGGACACAGTACTCAAGGTGCAGCCTGACCAGTGCCGAGTATAAGGGAATGATGACCTCTCTAGTCCTGCTGGCCACACTATTCCTGAGGCAGGCCAGGATGCTGTTGGCCCTCTTGGCCACTTGAGCACACTGCTGGCTCATGTTGAGTTTCCTGTCCACCAGCACTCCCAAGTCCCTTTCTGCCTAACTGCTCTCCAGCCACTCTGTCCCCAACCTGTAGCTCTGCATGGGATTGTTGTGTCCAAAGTGTAGAACCCAGCATTTGGACTTGTTAAACCTCATGCTGTTGGACTCAGCCCATCTCTCCAGCCTGTCAAATGCCATACCATTCAGTCCTTGGAGTGCAATTAGAAACTCGAGCTCCAGACCCAAGTCACACCTGACTGGGGATATGCCCAAGTGGCAAGTCAGAGGCCTGGGAAGGTTGTCACACTGACTGTGGGAGTCCCACTACTGCAAAGGCTGTCAGACATGGGATTAATAGCTGGGCATTCCTGAAACTCAAAATAGCGATCAGTCACCATCCAGAGACTAATGGAGCTTAAAAGGGCATGAAACCCAGTGACTGCATCCAGTCAAAACAAGAAAAAGTCTGAGGGACAAGAAAGATAAGTTGCAACAGTTATCAAGCAGAGCTATCTGAAGGTGCTCCATCTTTCTCATTTTCTCACCTCTCCCTATTTCTTTGGATACACAGCATGGAAAAGCCAGAGGAAAACTAGAGAAATCTTTCAAAACCATCATCCAATCCACATGTTCAGAAAAAATGCATTGTTTATACTAAATACATCATGTAGGTAACTACTCTGTCAGACAAGATGTTCCACACCTGATCATGATTTGAAAACAATAAGTAAAAAGAACCAATCATAATATAAATGGCAACTCCAAACACATGCATTCAGATCTTTGGCTTCAGAATAAAGGACAAATGTAGATTTTTCATATATCTGCCAGAAGTCAGATAGGTACTGTTATTTTAGTGCATTTGACAGGTTGCTTGTATGAGATTTTTTTTGAATGAAGCTGAGATATTCATTGTGAAAGATCTTTAAAGATTTTGTTACTGATACAGTTAAAATCAAAGGGGTTTCTTCTGTATTTCTCTTCCTGCACAGCTCCTGTAAATGTCAGTTAAGCTTCCACATGCATGTTGATGGCAAAATAGACCCTAAGGTCTAGTATAACATTATATCTATTTACTTCTGTAAGTCTTTAACTATTAGTAAAGTCTCATCTCCATGATTTATGTGATGAATGTATTTATTTAATTAAACTTAGTTGTTTAAAAAGCCTCCAAATATTAGAATTTAATTGGTCTTAGTCAAGAATAAACAGCTGAATTCAGTTCACAGGCAATTCAATGTGGCTACCGGCTTTTAAAGAAATATTTTTGATTCAACCATCAGGCAATTTTGATGACAGCCCTGAACTCCATAAGCTAATTTTCAGGTCATTCTTCTGTAATAAATTTCCTTAAAGTTTGGTCATATGCCTCTAAATCATATGTTTTCAGAAGTACCAAGGCACTGAAATCAGCTAAATCAATTTCAATAAAATCTTGGTTCTTTGTCGATGTAGAACTTAATCTTCTTCTTGTTCAATTTCTGATCTGTAAAACAGAAATTTCCAGACATCACCAGCGGTTCAAATGTCATTTTGAACAATAAATTTTCAAATTAGAAAGGGCAAACAGAACAAGGAGACTGCAAAGCACGGTCAGACACAGATGTAAGTAGCCTGTGGTCTGCAGTTATTCCAGGTTGTCATTGTTTTGTTTTCGTAACAGCTTCATGATTATTTCAAGATCTTAAAGAAGCAAAAAAACATGATGTTTGGAGCTCACTCTCATTCTACAGGACATGGCACCCTCTCTCAGAACTCCTATGCAGACAAATCCTCTTTTTACTGTCTAGATGTACCTGCTTTACTGAAACAGTCTAAAGGTCTTTGGCTTTCAATAAGTCCATGAGACAAAAAAAATTAGTTTTCCTGACATAATACACCTCACATCTGTAATACAACTTGATGCTTCTGCTCTGAGTAATCACCACACACTGGAAAGCAGAAAGTGCATAATTGTTCAGAGCAACTCTTTCATGTTTGGGCAGTAAGTGGCAGCATTGCAATAGTCTTTGCTTCCATTATCTTCTTTGTTAACTTTCAAGGCAGTAAATGGCAATTTCCCAGTTGTGGGGTAGGAGTAAAGAGTGGATCTATTCAGAAAGAAAAGGATTCCCAGGATAACCGCTTTTCTGGGTAGACCTGCAGTGATTAGTTCGTGTAGATGTTAGCTTTTAAGCTGGTTTCATACTATCTAACTTCTTGCATACCGTGCGTGATGTTGGGTATTACTTGTCAAAGGCTGTTGCTTTCACTGGTTTGTGCTACAAGCCCTTGCAGAGAAATGAAAAGCATATGCTCTGTCTTTAGTGGAAGTGTGTCTTTATAAAGATCCAATTTCCTCATAAGAACGCAGCAAACTGCATAAAGAAGTTTTTCATTGAGAAAACCTGCTTATTATCTGTTAAGAGGTAAATGAGAAGACTCATTTATTCTTCAGGCCAAAACAGAACATTTCCAGTGACAGAATCCTGAAAACACTTGCAAGAAGGAAAAAAAGAAAATAGATTCAACATATCTTGCATAGTGCTTATGTCAAAAATTCACTATTTTTTCTGATATTTCTGAGGCCCCAATTTGGATGGTTTCATATTAACTTAGACCTTGGTGCCTCGGCATTCTTTTCATGTTTAGGAGGATCAGTCATAATAATATGTTATTAGTTGAAACTATAAAAATACTAGTTAAAAGGATGATACACTGTGTAGCCTGGCAAATTATTAAATATTCAATTTTGGTTAAATTTATGTTTTCATGTAACAATCCACACCAAATACAAATATTTTTATTCACTATGGTTTTAGTGTATTTTGGAGCACTGAGAAAAAAGTGCTTTATAAATGTAAAACTATTACTATTAATTATTGCAACATTTTTGCCTTCATCATCTCCCTGACCTTTAAAGAATATTAATGAGAAAACTTACTCATTGTGAGTTGATTTTAATGAATGTCTTTCACCGAGACTGTATGAATGCTAAGATGAAAACTCTCAAATGTTAGTGCACTTGAGGTTTATAATGTCTAGTGTTAATGTCATAGGACATAGGTCAGGGAAGTGAACTGGGAGTGATTGTGCATAATAAACCATCTGCATGTTATTTTGCAGGAATAAAACAGGGTAAACTAAGTCCCAGGACATGTCTACTGACTTATGAAACTATTGCAGGACTTCATCTAGCATTAATGAGGCCTCATTTAAACAAATAGGAAATTCTTGTAGCAGGATATCACAGAACTAACTTGTGAGGGGCTCAAGGGAACAAAATTTGAGAAAGGACTAACTAGATCTAGCCTTTAAAGATGTACGAGGAAAAAGAGGAGAGGAACTTCTCACATTTCTTATTCCAGTGTTAGGCTACAGAAACTGCCCTGTGTCCCCTAGAGAAATAAAGAAGAATTTTTTGCAGGATTTTTTTTCTTTGTTTCCTTCTCCTTTCTTTGATATTATTGTAGAGGTCAAGATTTGAGATTATATGTTCACACACAGAACAATGAAAAAAATCTTTAGGCTGTATGTTTACATTCACAGCCATAAGGCATAAACATTTTCTAATGTCACTGCCCCTACTGTGCTCTAAACTCCATTTTGCCTGTTAGTATCCAGCTACAAATGATGTTTCAGGTTAAGCTGCTATGTCAGCTAGGTAGTGATTCACATATGCTTTTATTTAATGGTCTGTTTTACACTGTACTTAGCTTGGCACTGTTCCGTGATGGGGACAATAACTGTACATGAGGTGGAGGGAGACTAGAGAAACCAAATAACTCTTGCAAATTTTAACTCTTTGAAACTGGATTTAATTTTGTTCTACGTGACTTGGAAGTGTCTAAGTTTGCAAATGTTTTGAGACTACTAGTTTCAAGTGCTAAATTGCTTTTTATTGCTACAAGTTACAGCCTCAGAATGTATAATGGAAGCTGCTCTTAAAATGGTAATGTGGAATGTGCAAGGGTTATATTATCTAATTAAAGTCATGTGCATACTGGTAGCATTTAAGAGAGCAAACATACAACTAGTTCTCTTAGAAGAGCTGCATTTATTTCCCCTTGTGCTCTCAGACTTGGAAAAACAAGCGTTATGTCAATTTTCCACCCAGCTTCTTATACTCTTCCTGTGGGATAGCTAAATCCTCATACTACAAAGTGACAAACACACTCATACTCAAATTTATACTTATGGGATTCCCCAGAGGCTTGTTGATGGGAGCAAATGGGGTTAACACCAGCAGAGAATTTAAATTATTTATTGTTAAGTGGGAAAACAGCATCAACTACCATTGCCTTGAGTCTCTTCTGCAAGATTTAGAAGAAATTAGAGGTATGTAAATAATGTACAGGAAATTATTTTCCTTTCCAGGGAATTAGACTGCTTGATTACAGCATGTTTTGGTTATTTAATAACATCTGGAGAGACAATTTCAATTGCCTTCAAGATAAAAATTAGATAAAAATCTTGAACATACCATTCATGTATTACGAAGACATGGAAATATTGCTGTGTATGAAGCAGGGAAATAAATAACAACACATGTATTCGTGTTACTAGCCAGTGCATAACACTCATTTTTCCATGAAATTTGGGGGGTTTTACCTTATGTCAGTCATTCCTGATGAGGGTTTTTGGCAACCACAAAAGTTCTATCATCAAGTGTTATGGTTTGAGTTAATTGGAATGACTGACTCTGGCTCAGCCTTAGTCTAAAGTAACTTGATTTTCTGAAAGCTAACTGCAATTTTTTTTAAGATAGTTTCTCTCTAGAAGTGATAACATGGAACAATGGTATGCAGAAAGGCAAATATTTATATTTATTTCTCCGGTAACCAAGGCCATCCTCAAGCTGGCAAACAAAGGTCACACCTGCAGGGAGAACCAGAGAGGACAGATGATCCCAAACTGGCCAACAGAGTATTCCATCCCACATATGTCATACTCAGTATAAAGCTGAGAGATCACGAGGGCCTCACTCTCTTCTGTGGTGGCCGATGTCCAGTGAGGACCTCATTTTTCTGATCACTCCTGACGCAGATCCATGCATCCCTGAATCCAGTTCCTGAGTTCAACTCCGTCCTAGCCATGGACCCATTCCACCGTGTCTGCTCTACAGCGGTTGTGGTGACTTATGGCCATCAAAGAGTGGGAGTGCAATTTCAGATATTTGTACACGTTTCATTACTTTCTAATTATTTAAATCATCGTTACTATTATTATCATAATTTCATAAAAGCTGTAGTTTTAGCTTCCAATCCACAAGCCTTTTTCCTCTCATTTTCCTTTCCCCTTCCACAGGGAGTGACCAGGTGGAATCTGGAAGCCCAACT
The DNA here is from genome assembly GCA_033558235.1 of Neomorphus geoffroyi. Taxonomy (NCBI): domain Eukaryota; kingdom Metazoa; phylum Chordata; class Aves; order Cuculiformes; family Neomorphidae; genus Neomorphus; species Neomorphus geoffroyi. The sequence continues at coordinate 113,221 of JAUMJM010000053.1, read as the reverse complement.
GCCAAATTTAGCCAGGTCTAGGCTAAACCATGACTTCTAGTAACAGAAATGCTAAACTAAAAAATTCCATGGTGCAATATACTTCAAGAGCTTTCTACTGGGCACATACAGGAGCTTTGGACAGACATTGTTCTTTACTTTAGTCAAGGAAGATAGGAAGTGCATTAAAATGACATGCTCACGTCAGCAGTCTTTCAACATGGATAGATAGTTCTGAGCTTCTCCCTCAGGGCTGAACAGATTGTCAATGGAGAAAAAGAAACATATAAGTGCACAATCCTGACTTATGGATGTCTTTTTCAGTATGAGGTAAATTACATGCAAGGATGAAGGACACCTCGATGACTAGTATGACATTTTAATCATGTGTATTATGGCAAATGAATCCAACCCACAAAGTCATATTTCCTCAGAAACAAAGTGGAACTGACAGAAGGGAAACTAGTGTTCACTGATCAGCTTAGGTTCATTTTTGGAGAATGAGCTAGCATAAGCAGTAAGCATTTGCCCATATAGGGTAAGTATGCAACCAGCTGTCAAGTAGGCCTGGCCAATGTTTTTCTTGATGTGGTACAGTAAGCAGAAGTCCAAAGAATACTGAAGGGTAAAATGAGATAAGGAATTATTTCTTCTCTGTTTTTGTCATATTTATATAGAAGAATAGCTTGGAGCTCCTAAAAACTGACTACAGGCATTGTCCCACATTGCAGAAAATCAATTCCTTCTTAGTGGAAGAGTCTACTGGATGGCATTTGAGCTCAGAGGAATCCAGGAGGGTCAGCCAACCTGCTCCTAAGCTTGACTTTTGTCCTGAAATCAGTAACATGATTCCAGGACACCTCAATTCACTCAGACCAAAAATCTCAGGGAAAATGAATTTGGAATCATTCAAGTCACATCTGGAGTTTACTCCTTTGAACCTTTTATATTTTATCTGTATTAAAAGAATTCATTTCAGCTGTTGGGCTTAGGGACCTGGGCACAAGTTAAATACTTTAATTATTCTTGTGGGATCTGTTGCCACTGTACTACTAAATTTTTCTTATGAGTTTCCTTGTATTGCAAATCATAGACAGTATTAATATCTACTTACTCTTTAGTATTTGTTATAAACTCTATAAATTATGAATTTAGAGATTCAGATGACATTCCATGCAGTGAAAGAAAGAAAGAACCTTCCAGTAATTCAGAGCTTACTCCTCAAGGATTGTACAGGGCTAAAGGACTGCAATGCAGTAACTTCCATGCAGGGTGATTAGTTATCACTCCTTGTTTCTTCAGCAGCAGGGTAAGGATACAAAGTGGGAGAGCAGCTGTTTGTTCCTGTATTTGATAAATAATTGAAAGCTTTGCCTACATTATCACTGCACTCACACTAAGATTATTGCAGACTTTGTAAGGATATCTTGACTTCAAACAGGGATCGTAAAGGAAAGACTGCACAGGTAACTAAATTAGCCAGTCCTTTCTTTGAAAGGGATAAAATTTTTAATGAAAATCAGAATATAACATCTGCTGGTGTTGAATCTCCCTGGAGAATATATCTGCCTGACATGCTCATTCTGTCATTTTGAAAGTACAAGCACTGTGTTTATTTTTATAAACTTAAATATATTTTATCTATTAATTTCTCTTTGATGAGGGAAAGAGGAGAGGTTCATGAGGGTTTACATTCAAATAGCTAAGAAGAAAATGTAAGAACTGGCTATTCTAATTGTTCCATCTTGAAACACAGTTCACATCCATTTACAAAATAAACGTCTGTAAAATTGTGGATCACCAGTGAACAATGAGGTTTTATACCCAGTTAAGCCATGATAGAAAAGAGAGCCTTGCCAGCGGCATGTGACTAAGATCACCTCCCATGTAGGCTCCAGAATCCCACTGCATCCTGTTGGTATCTACTGTACATTGCTGTAGGCTCTTCTCTTTGTCCTTCTGCGCGTCCTTGTCCTTGCAGGCAGGAGTTTGCTTGCTACACAACACTCCTGTTAAAGTTTCTGTATTGCCTTACCCTCCCTGTGCTGCTCATTCATGTTTGCATGGTACTTTACACATTATTTCACACAGCAGTGTGAAGCTTTGAAGCATGAACACCAGCCTTGAGCCAGTCTTCATTTAGCGTCGTGCCTACTGAGGAACTGAGGCGCAAGGCACTAGGCCTTGAGCTTTAATATCTACTATTAAATGGGTTCACAATTAAAAATCTAAGTTTCTGGGCTACATTTGTTTGCACAAAGCACATCTGGATGCAATATTGTCCAAACAAAGTTTCTAGACCCACAGCCTACCCTTGCTCTCAGACTGCTACTCTGTGAAAGAAGAGTTTTGTGACTAAATATAAACTGAAATTCATCTCTTTACACAACTGATTGGTGTCCAGGGAAACTTCTGAATTTGTTTATTTCACTTACATTGTCTTCTTTTATTTACCAGTCACCACATGTGTTAAACTAGAATTTCCTTTAAAGTTCTTTTGAGATGTGACTAAAAATATGTAAGCAAGCTGAATATGGATAAAATTGATGAGATTTGTTTATGATTTCTTTTATGCTATATCTAGCTCCTTTTAAATCCTTGTACCTATATTTCAGATCTAAATAATAGTTAGTTTGGGGTTTTTTTCCCTTAGTATTTGGGACTTGACTTGAAAAATTTGAAGGATCTGATTTTCAGAAGGTAGAAGATATCTGTTTTAAAAAAATTAAGCTTATTAGAGATGGGCAGCTTTTGAAGACATTTATTTTAATGCTTATATATTTTGTCCCACTTGTCAACAAGGCAAATTAAATCAAATTTTGTGTCTTCCCATGTTTATTATAAATATACTTACTTGTTGAGAAACATCCTGTGAGAACAAAGCAACAGCAAGTTCCCTGCTTGAGAGCTCAGAAGACTAAGCCAATTGCAAAGTCTCTTTTCCTGAAAGAAAGTTTAGCACAGCAGAACACAGCAGTTTGTCCCAGGCTTAACTAACTAGAAGAATCAAGTGTCCTGCCAGACATCTTGTCTATGGGTTAAAGCTATTCTCAAATGATACACTGAGATTCTTGCAGAGAGGTCAGTGGCACATGGGTGAAATCCATACTGGATACAATTGGAGAGAAAGGAAAGATTTTGTTTAACTATATTAGAAATTTAAAAAATTAACCAACGTGCTGCATTGTAGGGTGGAGAATACCCCTGAGAAAATTCAAGAGTTTCCACGCACTTCTCTGGTTTTGTTACTCCTCCTCCCACATTTCTCTTTCCTTTCTTTTTTCCATCACAGCTGTACTTTAAATACTCCGGGATTGATTGTGCTTTCCCTTGCCCCAGTTTCACTGCAGTCCATTGGGGTTAGAGCTTGTTTTGTTTCTTTGCTTCAGATGGTAGTGATATTATACCTAGGAACAGGAAGACAGAATTTGAGAGAGTGACATAGAGTTTGGGAATCATGGTCTGAAAGAAAATGTAGAACGAAGACTTTATTTATATACACCAAGTTGATAAACTATGAAGAAATATTTTGGCCAGTTACTTGTCTGAAGACCAAAGCATCTGTATACAGGACTTTTTTTCCAGTGGTGGCTTTTTTTCCAGTGGCTTTGGCTGAGTCATTAGGTAGAAAACAGTGTTTACTGATTTGGGAGAATTTTCCTTCAGATATTCTGCTCAGATATTACATTGTGAGTGTTGCAGGAAAGGTAAAGTGAGTTACAACAATTTCAACCCCAAAATTAACATTGTATCTATGGTACTATCACGCATTTGTAAGACATTTCCTTTCCATTTTGTGGGAATAATGCCCTAAATTGTCGTGAAAGAAACAGAATGGATTAGTATTCGGAAGACACTAACATCTATGGCATTCAACACTTAGGTCTACAGCTCTAGCATTTTTAATAAACAATGAACCACAACCTGTAAACATGTAATGTAACTAAAACTAATGCATTTCATGTAGTCCAGACCTGGCCCAAATAATCTGAGTTACTTGCTGTGAAAAGGATGAGATAAACTTTAAAAATGTGGCACTACTAAATGACTAAATGCTGACTGACTGTACGCGTTGCTAGGATTCTTGTCATATAAGTTTCCATTTTCTATTTATGACCCTACCTAACAGTTTCTGCCTTATTTGGGTGAAAGTAAGTAGTGCAGAACCATTGTAGCTGTTTCACATTAAAAAGGAGTATAAGAAAAAATTAGGCATCTTCAATAATTTCAATTTTGTTATCTAAGCAAGAACAAATATAATGAGAAAATTTCAGCTTGTTGCCTGAAGTGAATTCAGAATTTATGGTATCTTACAGAGAAAATAATCAAAAATCCTCTAAAAGCTCATTGTTCAGATGACTGCAAAACGAATCTAAGGTTGCCAGGTTTTAGAATTTTGTTTGTAATCCATAAAGAAATGTAGTATCCAGATGAAGTCAAACTGGATTTTAGTTTCTATCAGTTCCTTTTGTACCAATGGGCAGGCAAGGTTACAGGACAACACCCCCTGCTCCACAGCCCTCCAAACTCACACAGATCAATTGCTTTCATGGGGAAGTCATTGGTCAGCATTTGGAAGGTAAGGTAGGGTGCTGGCAGAGAAACTTCATTGTCAAATCTGGAGTTGTTTGGAATAGTTATTTTATGTATTACATAGGTAAGATACACCGTATTGTCAGGCTACCATATGTCACTTTTTCTTCTACTAAATCTACTAGCTGAGATCTGAAAGCACTTCCATTTTGTAAGTTTGATCTTCCTACCAGAGATCATTGACAGCAAGATCTGGACTCAAATGATTTATAGCCTCCTTAAAATGGACAATTGTCATTATCTGAATTCTACACTGAAAACCATTATCTACTTTCCCAAGACACCCTTAATACACCCTCTCTCACGAGCACTGAATATGCACGCAAATCAAGGAATGCCTTAGCAAGGAAAGAAGCACATCCAGTATCTAGTTGAGAAAACACATCTATGATATACTTAGTAATTTTAATAGTTATTTTCCAAATCAGTTTTCTGTTTGGTATGATATCCCAAGAGGTAACTGTGATTGTTTTATTACTTCACTTTTCTTCACGTGGCAAACCTTGCTAATATTTTGATGTCAGTACAAAGGCTCATTTCCAAGTGCACAGACCAGGTTGGCCAATTGCTAATGTCTAAGGGAGTACCTGTTGTTCATACAGCGTGATCCTTATGGAAGTGGATAACCACTGGGGTCATGCAGCCCTGCAGGGTATCCTGGCAAAAGGCCGCCTGCGCCAACTCAGCTATGTTTCTGCAGTGGAGGCTGTAGCATCTTTTTCCCTTGAGATGAACCTGTACCTGAAAAAGGAACCTCCATACCCCTTTACATTCTTGCAATGCCACTTACCAGTGACTTAAAACTACACTCTGCAAAGATTGTGGAGGCAGCATCCATATCTTCATCTGTCAGTGAACAGAAGAACTTACGGTTACAGGGATCAATTTGTGTGCGTGATCTATGGACTCAGGAAACCTGGAGCCTCTCTCCAGATGTAGCACTGGATAAACGTATTATGTAGATAAAACCAGCAGATCTCCGGCTGCTCACCAAAAGGTGGGAGCAGGGAGCTCTTTCCTCTGCAGAGAACTAAGACAGCGTTTACATAACTTCCTTAATCATTTTTTTCGAATGTGTCACACAAGTTTTACAGTGTTACTCATCTTGAATCTTCTTCCTTTCACGGTAAGAAAAGGGGCTGCTCTTGAGACTAATCCAAGTTATTGTTTCAACTGAAGACAGATTATGTTGCGGCATCGAGCAGAGCTCAGTTTATAGTAGAGGGGGTTTTTGTTTTTATTTGTTTTTAAAGGTAGATAGAAGTCTGTTCGCATCTCTTCAGGCATGTAGTTAATGGAAACAGTCTCAGATAATTTTCCTTTTTTTTGCATTTGAGGTACTTTGAGATTACATAATACATAGAGATCTTGTATACTATAGATGCACTATATATAAAATGCAGGCTTGGTCAAGATGAGAAGGACATTTAATGAAAAGCACATTGTAAAATATTGCTAAATTATGACCAAAAAAACTTGATTTTGAGTAGCATATGAAGTATAGCACAGAACTTATTCCTAAACTAAATCAACAAGACCTCTAAAAGGTTTTCCATTTGGCCCTCACTTTCTCAGGTTATCAAGGAAAATGCACGTTAAATGAAGTGCCACTGATTCACTGTAAAAAATACAAAAAGCCAAAACCAATGTTAGTGGGAAATCCTCTTACCTCACACACAACATTTTATACTGCCAAGCTACACTGTTTTCTTTTATATCCTGGAGATTTTAACATAAATTATTGTTTTACAGTTGGCAGCTGTTAGCATTCATACTGTTCAGTCCACTCTAATAAACTTCACTTGAGATTGAAGTGTATAAAATCATTGCCCAGTTAGTAAGCTATCCATTAGCAGTGACTTGTGATGATTCCTTATAAAGGCAGGAGAGACTGAACATATTCTTCATTACATCTACAAATCATATGCCAGGGTTAAACAACCTTAGAGTTGCAGAGAAACCCTGGAATTACTTCAGATAATGTAAAAAAAAGATGTGATGGCTGTTGCACAAAGACAAGAAAAACAGTCCTTCCAGATCAGGAATGAAAGAATGTTTTGCACTGGCAGACTAGCATTCTGGAAAGAGGTTATCCACGTTCAAGCAAGGATAGATGATACCTTTAGTCTGCAAAGGTTTGTCCCACCATTAAACTTTAGCTAGAATTAAGTTGAAAGAAGATAATTCCTAGGAATAAGCTTTGAAAACAAACATATTTTAAGTTATATATTTTTAATTACATATTAAATGTCACTTGGGCAAGTTAAAAGCAGTAATAATAATTCCAGAACTGTAATTTCAATGAAAGGAAGTGAGTGAGGATGCACATTAGAGCTCCTAAAAAGCCACTCATCTTTAGCACTTCTATCACATTTCTGCTCTTTAGATTCCTTTCCAGATTAATTTCTAGCTATGCTGACAGAGGCTGCTACTCATAACTTCTTGTTAATTTTATAAGAGTGTGACAAGACAGTTAAAAATACTCTGCAGGCTGAAGGGAAGGATATTCACAACAGTCAGTTTTATACATCCAGCTTGGCTGAAAAATTGAAAATCTGTTATGACTTGACATGTGCATGAAACCAGCTCCTTTAAGGGAGATTGAGACCAAGACTACTTCATATGCTCTCTGGCTGAAACAGCACAAGCTGGGGGCAACCAGCTGGAAAGCAGGCCCTAGGGGTCCTGGTGATATGAAGTTGACCATCAGCTAATAAAAGGCTGTGCAGAAAAGGCAAACATCTTCCTGGGCTGTGTTAGGCAAAGCGTTGATAGCAAAGCGAAGAAGGTGATCTTTGCCCTCTGCTCAGCACTGGTAAGACCCAACTGGAGTGTTACATACAGCTCGGAGCCCCTCAGGATACACGAACATCCTGGAGCCAATACAGCAAAGGGCCGTGAAAACTATAAGCATCAACACATGAGGAAAGGCTGAGGAAACAGGGAATGTTCAACCTAGAGAAGAGAAGGCTCAGGAGGACCTTATCAATGTACACAAAAGCCTTCTTATTCCTACTTGAAACATTTTTTTTTCTTAAAATGTAAGTTATACCACCACTATAATTTTCACATCAATAACTAACTTCTAAATGATCCTAATAGTATTATTTAGGGCAGGAGTTTTGAAGGAACTAAAGGAATCTGATTTACACATCATCCTGATGCTTTTAGTCAAAGACCATGAGTATTTTAATCTGTTCACATACCACCCCTACATATAAAGCCATTTCTGATGAAGCAATGTAATGAAATTCTAAGCATACATTCACAATAAAAAGGCCAGCAAGTTAGAGCCAGATGTCTGTCCTTGGTTTGGTATTGCATTTCTCATATACATAACTTGGTAATTCTGCTTTGCTTATATAATTCCTACCCTTTAACCGTTTTTACTTTTAAGAAGTTATCTTGCTATCAAGAAATGCACCACGCATAAGGCATGAAAATTACCAGCCCTAACCTCTGAAAAAAAAATCCTTCAGCTATGAAACAGGTCATAAATAGAAAACACATTTCAGGAAGTATCTTGATAATAATGTTACAACTGTCTGGAAGAATCACACATCAGGCTCCTTTTAACAGCCATCCTTCACACCAATTTTACAGTCTCTACCCCAGACAGGAGGCTAAGTGTAAGTATTGCTAACACATATAAAACCAGACAGCAGCCAGTATTCTTGCATAGCTTCCAGCTCAGCTGTCATCCCGACTGATTCTCAGTGGGCTCAAATATAATCCATTGAAGATGTCATTCCCACAGGAAGCTGAGGATCAGTTCACACAGGACTTTGTGTTTGTTTGCATATGCGTATTCACTGTAGTTAATGTCGTTTTACTGACTGCACTTCAAAATTGCTCTCCCCCTGGCCCTGCACTGTGTGAAATGAGATTAGTCCTCAAACTATGAGACTGTTTCCAACAAAATATACATGAATCAAGCCACAGAATGTCTCCCACGTTTGTGAGAACTACTAGTTTCAGAAAAAAACACCTAAATTGTTCCACATCCTATTTTGTCTGCATTACTCCTAACAGAAATAACAGATTGGCTACTTTCTAAAGCTTGTGGTCCAGAATTATTATGAAGTGATTGTAAGCAAATCCTTTTATGTCTCAGATAGATATAAACTTTTTCCTACAGGAGGCTATGTCATATCATCTTCCCAGGATAAATTTAAAAAAAACTGAAACAGTTTTGACTCAAACAAAATAACTGCAAGGGTAAATGTGCAAATGTAAACAGGAAAAAAAAGGCAGGACTAAATAATAGCATTCTTTTCTATAAATGAAAACCTCACAGCATCTCCCACCACATGAAGAAATATAAATATGACAATCAAAATTCTTAATTTAAGTGTCAGTTCATTTAGAGATAGAATTAGAGGAGATGCAGATTATGCCATTGAGCAGTGAATGATAAAGAATGGCTTCAAAATCACATTAAGCTCATTGTTCCAAATCAGTTCAAACTCACTTCCCACAAGCACTGCCTATTAGGGTCTTTTCCACTCCAGGTTCTACGAATTCATAACCATTTGTCCTCCTCTGAGAAAAAAAAAAGAAGATAGCAAAATTCTGTGTTTAGTATGATGGATTATACTAAAAAACCACAGATTTATACATAACTTCATGTCTATAAATACATAGAATCATAGAATCATAGAATCACTAGGTTGGAAGAGACCTCTGAGATCACCGAGTCCGACCGTACCTGTCTCCCTACTAAACCGTGTCCCTAAGAAACTCATCCACCCGTTTTTTAAACACCTCCAGGGATGGCGAATCTACCACCTTCCTGGGCAGCCTGTTCCAATCTCTGACCACCCTTTCAGTGAAGAAATTCTTCCTAATGTCCAGTCTAAACCTCCTCTGGCGCAACTTATGGCCATTTCCTCTTGTCCTATCGCTTGTCACTTGTGAGAAGAGACCAGCACCCACCCCATTACAACCTCCTTTCAGGCAGTTGTAGACAGTGATGAGGTCTTCCCTCAGCCTCCTCTTCTCCAAACTAAACAACCCCAATTCCCTCAGCCGCTCCTCGTAGGACTTATTCTCCAGCCGCATTGCCCTTCTCTGCGCACATTCCATCCCCTCAATGTCCTTCCTGTAGTGAGGGGCCCAAAACTGAACCCAGCACTCGAGGTGTGGCCTCACCAGTGCCGAGTACAGGGGCACAATCACCTCCCTGCTCCTGCTGGCCACGCTGTGTCTGATACAGGCCACGATGACATTGGCCTTCTTGGCCACCTGGGCACACTGCTGGCTCATGTTCAGCCACTGTCAACCAACACCCCCAGGTCCTTCTCTGTCAGGCAGCTCTCCAGCCACTCCTTCCCAAGTCTGTAATGCTGCATGGGATTGTTGTGACCAAACTGGAGGACTCTGCACTTGGCCTTGTTGAACCTCATCCCGTTGGTCTCAGCCCATGGATCCAGCCTGTCCAGATCCCTCTGCAGAGCCTCCCTTCCTTCAAGCAGGTCCACACTTGCCCCCAACATGGTGACATCTGCCAACTTGCTCAGGCTAGACTCAACACCTCAATCGAGATCATTGATAAAGATGTTAAACAGGACTGGATCCAGCACTGAACCCTGGGGAACACCGCTCGTGACCGGTTTCCAACTGGATTTACTTCCATTTACCACAGCCCTCTGGGCCCGGCCATCCAGCCAGTTTTTAACCCAGCAGAGGCTGTGCCTGTCCACACCGATGGCAGCCGGTTTCTCCAGCAGGATACTGTGAGAATCGGTGTCAAAGTCTTTACTGAAGTCCAGGTGTACCACATCCACAGCCTTTCCTTCATCCATTAAATGGGTAACCTTGTCATAAGAGGAGATCAGATTGGTCTGGTAGCACCTGCCTTTGGTGAACCCATGTTGGCTGGGCCTGATCACCTGGTTGTCCCACATGTGCTGTATGATAGCAGTCAAGACAACCTGCTCCATGACCTTCCCCGGTACTGAGGTCAGACTTACAGGTCTGTAGTTCCCTGGATCTTCCCTCCAACGCTTTTTGTAAATGGGTGTAACATTCGCCAGTCTCCAATCAAGCAGCCCTTCCCCAGTCAGCCAGGACTGCTGGTAGATGAGGGAAAGGGGTTTGGCAAGAACCTCTGCCAGTTCCCTTAAAACCCTTGGTTGGATCCCATCTGGCTCCATGAATTTGTGTATGTCTAGTTGGCCGAGCAGGTCTCTAACCAAGTCCTCCCAAACAGCTGGAGCTTCATTCACACCATCTCCCGGCTGAGGGGGCTGAGTATCCCTAGCACTTTCCCCTTTGGGGTTAAAGACCGAGGCAAAGAGGTGTTGAGCACCTCTGCCTTGTCCTTGTCCCTCGTTGCTACTGCCCCTTCTGCATCCAGCAGGGGAGGTAGAGTCTCCTTTGTCCTCTTGTTGCTGCTGATATATTTAAAGAAGTTCTTTTTATTGTCTTTGACTGAAGTGGCCAGTTGAGGTTCTAGTTGGGCTTTAGCCCATTTGATTTTTTCCCTAGATGATCTCACCTCAGCTTTGTAATCCTCTTGGGATGTCTGCCCCTCTTCCTGAGCTCATATACTTTTTTTTTTTTCCTGAGATTAATACTAAGCTCCCTACTCAGCCAACCTGATTTTCTTCCCCATCGACTCGTTTTACGGCACACGGGGATGGCTTGCTCTTGTGCCGCCATGATTTCCTTCTTGAGGAGCGTCCAGCCCTCTTGCACCCCTTTGTCCTTAAGAGCTTAAGTCTTTATGAAGGTCAAAAGCAAAGGGAGCTAAATAAATCTTCAGTAACTGAGTAATCCTAAAACAGCAAGTCCAAATGAGAATTTGTAGTATATCTATTATGGGTTTATGACTGGCTATGGAAAGACTGGACATAGTTTCAAGAAAAATCTCTCTAGAATGCCTTTTAGCCAGCTGAATTTATTGAAGTGAATGGAAGCACATCAATTATTGAGAGAAAAATTGCAAAAGAATGAGGAAAAAAATTTTTTTAGAGAAGAGCTCTCTAATAAGGAGTAGTTCCACAGCACAAAATGAAAGAATTACCTTTATTTGATACCCAGAGAAAATAATTTTTTTAAAAAATTACTAGAGAGGGTGGCAACATTCTACTCTAGAAATAAGCACCTGTCCACAAAGAATAGGGAACAGTCATTATGTGAGAAACCTGTGAGGTTCCACCACTGACTAGAACTGCATGTCTGTAAGAGTACACGGAGAATATACACTTATTCTACAAAGCTGGAGAATTCATACAAACAAGAAATACAAAAGCAGGAATGCAGATGCTGCCAGTCAGAATAATAAACTTGCAAAAACCCCCACCTTGCGTGTATTCTTAACCACAGGAAGTCTGGTATCTTTCTGTTTCATAGTATCTTGGTCATATTTTAATGTCTTGTATGCCTTATAATAGAAGTACAACATCTTATAAGCCACACCTTCCAACTACAGCAAAGACAGCCAACACCCACTCACCAGTTACAAAGCATTAAGTGCTAAGTCTTTGCACTGGTGAGAACGATCACTAGTTTACACTGTCTGGATGCCCAAGTACACAGTCCTGGTATAATAGGACAAATTTTTTCAAATCTTTTAGCAACACTGATAATACAAATAAACCCGTGTTAGCACACTGCCAAGAACTGTGATGCTGCACACAGCCCAGAAATAAAAGATTCAGTAGGCAAAGCACAAATATGAGATCATGGAAGAGAAACTGGAAAAGGTGAATAAGGAACTGAGTACATCTACTTAAATAGCAAGTGCGGAAACATTCCTTTTTTTCTACTAAAATTTTCCTCTCCCAGTCTTCAGCGTTTGAAAAGGTGTTTGGATTACTATTCTGGGAATTCCCTTTATTTCTTGAGAAAGTGTCTGTCCTACAGGCAAACTCTTCTGGCAAAAACATAAGAGTTTTATACTTTAAGAGATGCGAGTTGTGTGGCACTCAGGTTTTGAGGTCTAAATTCTAGAGCTTACTCAAAAAGTTTCTCTATTAGGACCCAAATTTTGTTTCATCTGAGAAGGCCAATGTAGAAATATACTAAATTAAGTGTACTTTCCAGAGAAATTTACAAGGTAATATGGAAACAAAAATCCTACCTGGCAAGAAGCCAGCTAATAAAAGGACTTTTGCAATGGAAAAGCACTCAAACTTCAGGACACAACATGACAAAATCTCTGATGAACTCTCTGACTGCTTCATCTCCAGAAAAATTCCCTTCTACATAATTATTACTTTTGCTGTGTGATCACCTTCTCTTGCATGTCTCTGTGAAGAACTAGTAACACAGGGTTGGGGTTTTTTTCCTGCTTTTGATGACTGATCTGTTTCAGCAGCCAGTGGAAGTTTGCCCTTGACTTTTGCAGAAACTAGGTCAAGATCCAGAACAAACAGTGACAGCGATTGCTATTGTGAGTTGTATGAATTGGGTGAAAAATACAAGTATAAGCGTAAGAGAAGGGAACAATGAAATTAATGTAATGGTATGGAAGATTCTTTACCTGGGGTACCAACTAACACATTTTACATCAATACTATGGGCCCACATTTCTTATATCAAAGCAGAATCATTCAAATAAAACTAATTGGTCCAACTTGGCAAACATATTTGTTGTTTTAGCAGACAGGCCAAGGATTCAGTAGACACTAGATCAGAGCTGGCAAAACTCCTCATGGTTGTACTAGATTGATTTATTCTAACTGAAAATCTAGCAATACAATGTCCTCTAATAAGGTAAGTCATACAGGAGGCAATGTGTTAAAACTTTTGATGGTTTTCTTTGCACTGAATCTATATTACTAACAGAAGGCTTCAGAATTAATTCTGGCAATATTAAAAAATATCTACTTGCAAAACTTTTGAAGTCAAGCTGTTCTGGCAGCAAATATTTGGAATAGATTTAAAAGGTATTATCCACAGCAATGTTTTATTGAAAAAAAGGAGATTTATTGCCAGAAGTGGTGCAAAATATTTTACTGTGTAGGCAGAAATGCAAGTCCGTTTTATTAGGTGTAAACTCTTTTTTAGCAATTAGACATGAAAAGAAAAGAGCTTTCAGACTAGTGTTACAGTAAATTCAAGGGATTGCTACTGATTGCATCTATGTATAGTTTCAGTGAGATTATTTCTGATGTTTGACATATCTAAAGCTGATCCCAAAATATTTTAGCTTTTCATCCATCATAAAAATACTATGTAATATCAATGGAAGTGATTGTTTCACACAGAATTAAACTTCTGATATTTATAAGATACTTGCCACCTTCCCATTTAAGCAGGAACATCTGTTATTGTAAATTTTGTTAATGTACATAATAATGTGTCCCCTAAGGCTCTAGAATGGGCTAATTTTAAAATCCCAGTTGCCATAATTCAACTAAAAATTTCAAATCTGAAATCAAACAGGTAAGAAGAAAAGTAGCAGATATTCAAGAATTTGGAAATATGCAGATATCTTTGTTCCACAGTTCTTTAAGCTGATGCATTATCAGCAAGTCTCTGCTGCTAGTTGTTCAGTTTCACCAATTTTTAATTTGACTTTATACAATTCCCCCTTAAATAATTTTTATACAGATTGTCCTCATTGTTTTTATGGGACAACTGTTCTTAAAAGTAATTTCTTTGATGTGTGGGGAAAAAAGATTGAACCAACTCTTTTGACAGATGACTGGGGGTAAGGGACTTTCTAATTAACTGTTTAGCGTGTTGACATGTTAATGTAACAGAAATACAACCAGGAAAAAATCCTGAGGGTAGGTGGAGTCAAAATTGGCCAGTTTCTATTGGCCTACTCTTGGACTGATTTCCGTTTTACTCCTAAATCAAACTTGTGATTCTGAGCAAGATTAAATGTCTGCCATGGGAAGTAGTTCTTACATTTAATATAATCCCTTGTTCTTCATCTTAAGCTGAAGAATGTCATGCTTTACTCAGCCTACATAGAGAGAATGCGTTGTAAAGCCTGAAGTTACAAAAAGTAGCAGAAATATAATATTATATATATAATATTATGTATAAATACAATATGGTCCAGATCTCCAGCTGGGACAAACTTTACCTCACTGCACATACTGACATAAGAACCATATTTGGTTCTGCAGTTCTTGTGTCTGAGAACACAGAACTGTTTTTTTCAGTTTATTCCCCTCTTAGTGGATTGGAGGTGTCACAGAGATGGGAAAGCCAGCACTTCGCACAGGAGTGAGGCATTCCTGAATGCAGCTGTTTGCACAAGCAAAACCATCTGGTGCCCAGTGGGGGTTATGCTAAGGTTAACAATAGACAGAATTATGGAGCTTTATCTAATGATTCTCCAAGTACATATTCCTGCTTCTGCTGCTGCTACGCACACAATGCGATACTTCACAAAGAGGCGTTTTACATATGCAAAGTGCAGAGACCTGTTTCTTGACTTGAGATAAACTATCTTCTGGCAAAACGTTTTCTAGACCACAGATGTTTGTGGATTTAAGGGTATTGATGCCTGGACATTTAGCATTACTCTGTATAGAGTTCCCAAGCAAAGGATGGGAAAACAAATATCTTGTGAAATGAGGAAAAAAAAGTTAGGATGTTAAAAATCCTATTTAAAAAGGCCTTTGAAATCATTCTCAATTGAGTTCTGTAGAATTATCTCTGGGTGACTCCTATTGCATCTTAATATTATTAAGCAGCTTGTTGCCATGCATTGTAATTTTCCAGATTTGAGTTTGTTTTGTATGTTGTTTGTTAAAAATTTCCAAAAAAAGATTTCTTGAGAACATTATATTTACCAGTATGTGCCTGATTCACATCTTATTGTGGCCAATAGAAACACTCCCAGTAACATCAATATTTATCAGTTTGTAAATTTATTGTGAATTATTAGAAATTATATCAGGAATCAACATGAAGTCATGCAATCATCTTATATGACTTAGTATTTGCAGAAAAATAATGGAAGTGGAAGACTGTCTGACTACTGAAATAGTGTGAAACATTCACAAGAACAGGTAAACTTTCATATATGTTGTCTCAGATAGATACATTGGCAAATGTCTCTCAGTACTCAGGCTCCTCTTTCATTTAGAGTAATCACATAGAGAATTAAAACTTCCATACTATCAGCCTGAGATTAAGCAAGGTTTTACTAGAAGGCTTTAGCTGCCAGATGAGCAGAGTCCCAGAACTTTGCTAAATTTTTCTTGCATCCTCCTGCAATAAAATGACTGCCAAGGTTAACTGTCAGATATTTGTAAGGAGCAGTAAATTGCACAGTGAGAAAAATCTCTTTGGAATGTGTGTAAGAGAGAAAGGCAAACTCTACTTCGAAGGCTGAGCCTTTTTCAAGACTGAACATCTTGAGTCTTTCCACCAAAACACATTTGCAAATAATTAGTAAGTAAATGGGAGCTAGCAATTCAGCAGCCATTATGGAGTGAATTATAGGTTGCAATCTGAGAATTTCCAGGGCACAGTCAGATTTATATATTAGGACAATAAATCTATTAACTTTATTTCTCCTGGTCTGGCTATGAATGTAGCTCTCAATTAGTTTATGGGGCTTTTTGGGTGGTTGCTCTGACTTTTCTAAATATCTAAATAAAATTCCTTCAGGAGTGTTTTCTGGCCAAGACCACTCCAGTTCTTGCATAGAAAGCATATCCAAATTGAATCGTTTATGATATTTTCTTATTGCAAGCTGAAATCAGCCAGAAACAGTTGTAATTTTTTGCATTCTTTCAGCATCTTGGTATTTATAGGACAGGATCTGTTATTTAAAGCAGCAATCCTAATCCTAATGCTTCTCTAGGAAAAGAAAAGAAAAAAAGTAGCCAAAATTGTGGGCAATATCATTTTTAATCAAGATAAGAATGCAGTTAAAATGGACAAAGTCTTGAGGCTTGCTCCACAAAGCCAAAAGAAACAATAGAAACTATTGATCTTTTTCCTACCCAACCCTTGTTTCCCCACTCAAGGAATGAGATGGAGCTTCCTATTCTCTTCCAGCTCAGGTGACGGAGTTTTCAGAAAAGTTCTCTTACTTGCCCTAATTTGAAGGAGAAATTCCCCAGATGAGGCTTTACTTTCTTCCACAGAAAGTTTCAAATTTCACATAACCTCGTTCTGATCGTTACCCTAGATCAGAGAACCTCCATATTATCTGAATTTATGTAATAACTGTAGTGAGGGACAGTGTATGTGTTTATACTCATCTTCCTACTACTTATTCCAACAGGCGGCCCAAAAAAAAGTGAACGTCAAATTGTGCATGATGTTTCATTCAGATTCCTGTCTGTGTCATCAACCATTATTTAAGGTTACAAAAAAATAGCTCCCTTCATCACTCTTTTCACACATCTTTTAGAATATAGATGATAAAACAGAGATGATAATACATGTGAATGTTTTCACATCAATAGAACTTATCAACAGTACTCATAAATAAAAGATAGGAAATTAGGAAAAAAAAAAAAGAGCTGAATGAAAAATTATAGGTGCAAAGCAACTGCCATGAAGTTAAGAGAAAGTTGACTTAATGGGAAAATAGCTGATCTCTAAATCACCGTATCACAGTATCACAGTATCGTAAGGTTGGAAAAGACCTTTGAGATCATGGAGTCCAACCTATGACCCCCCACCTACACCTACACCTACTCCTACTTGTCAACTACACCATGGCACTAAGTGCCTCATCCAAATTCTCTTTGAACACCTCCAGGGATGGTGACTCGACCACCTTCCTAGGCAGCGCATTCCAATGAACAATTACCCTCTCAGTGAAGAATTTCTTCCTAATGTCAATCCTAAACCTCCTCTGGCAAACTTGAGACCGTGTCCTCTTGTTCTGTCACCGGTCGCCTGAGAGAAGAGTCCAACTCCTGCCTCACCACAACCTCCCTTTAGGTAGTTGTAGAGAGCAATAAGGTCTCCCCTGAACCTCCTCTTCTTCAGGCTAAACAACCCCAGCTCCCTCAGTCGCTCCTCATAGGGCTTGTGCTCCAGCCCCTTCACCATCCTCGTTGCTCTCCTCTGGACACACTCCAGCATCTCAACATCCTTCTTAAACTGAGGGGCCCAGAACTGGACACAGTACTCAAGGTGCAGCCTGACCAGTGCCGAGTATAAGGGGATGATGACCTCTCTAGTCCTGCTGGCCACACTGTTCCTGATGCAGGCCAAGATACCATTGGACTTCTTTGCCACTTGAACGCACTGCTGGCTCATGTTGAGTTTCCTGTCCACCAGCACTCCCAAGTCCCTTTTCGCCTGACTACTCTCCAGCCACTCTGCACCCAGTCTGTAGCTCTGCATGGGGTTGTTGTGTCCAAAGTGTAGGACCCAGCATCTGGACTTGTTAAACCTCATGCTGTTGGAATCAGCCCATCTCTCCAGCCTGTCAAGGTGCCTCTGTAGGGCCCTCCTACCTTCTAGCAGATGAACACTTCCTCCCAGCTTGGTGTCATCTGCGAACTTGCTGATGAAGGACTCGATCCCCTCATCCAGATCATCAATAAAGATATTAAACAGGACCGGGCCCAGCACCGAACCCTGGGGGACGCCACTAGTGACCGGCTGCCAGCTGGATGGGACACCATTCACCACCACCCTTGGGGCTCAGCCATCCAGCCAATTCCTAACCCAGCACAGAACATTCCCATCCATGCCACGGGCTGCCAGCTTGTCCAGTAGTCTACTATGGGAGACAGTGTCAAAGGCCTTGCTGAAGTCCAGGTACACCACGTCCACAGCCTTCCTCTCATCCACCAGGCGAGTCACACAGTCGTAAGAAGAAATCAGGTTGGTCAGGCACGACCATGTAATAAGGAAGCTCAAATAATTAAAGACTTACTCAGCTTCCCTAAATATGCCAAATGCAAGCAGATATTCTCTTTGTAATCACATTCTCATGGTAAATATCAATGGAACATCAACTGTGAACGAGGCTGTTTCCTCCCCTAATTGGAGCTGGAAGAGATGTCTTGAATATGAAATGAAATCATTCATTCAATGAAATGAAGCTAATCTATTATGAGAAACTTAAAAATCAGTAATATATAATCTATATGAGAATCACTGTTTGATAATCTCCAACAAGAATAAGAACAAGGAGAAAGAACACTTATTCTGGGGTGCATCAAGAGTGTAGCAAGCAGGTTGCAGAAGGTTATCCTGCCCTTCTACTCTGCCCTAGTGAGGCCCCATCCGGAGAACTGCATCTGATTCTGGGGTCCCCAGATAACGAAAGACAAGGAACTACTGGAGAGAGAGTCCAGCAGAGGGCCACGAAGAATATCAGGGGACTAGGGCATCTCTCATGAGGAGAGGCTGAGTGAGCTTGGTATGTTAACCTGGAAAAGAGAAGACCAAGAGGGGATCTTATCAATGCATATAAATATCTAAAGGATGGGTGTGGAGAGAATGGGGCCAGACTCTTCTCAAGAGTGGCCAGTGACAATACAAGGGGCAAAGAGTACAAACTGGAACACAGAAAGTTCCACTTGAACATGAGGAGTAACTGTACTGTGAGGATCATGGTGCACTGGAACAGTCTGCAAAGAGAGGTTGTGGATTCTTCTTCTCTGGAGAAATTAAAAGTCCACCTGAACGTGTTCCTGTGCAGCCTGCTCTAGGTGAACATGATTTAGCAGGAGGATTGGACTAGATGATCTCCAGAAGTCACCCTTCCAACCCATATCATTCTGTGATTCTGTGACTTTGGTATATAAGAATTAAAATTGCACAGGTACATTATTCTATAGAAGTGGTCCACAAATGATACAGAAAAAGCAAAAAAAGAGATTGTTAGTATTGTTTGAATGCGGAAATAACCACAGTAAATCTTCAACGGACAAGCACAATGCCATCAGAAGGATAATTTAAAATCATAGTCCCATTATTTGTCTCAGAATTTAAAAATCAAATGAGATTGATCAGTAACTATTTTTTCAGTGATTTATCCAACAAAAATAGCTTTTTAATTGCCACTTTCCTATTTCCCCTCATCTATCACCTTCTCCATCCCTTTGTGTTATTTTTCTCCTATGAATAATTTAATTTCCTACAGAGCTCACCCTTTGCTAGTTGTGCCTCAGGTGTCATCTTAAGTGTCTAAAGCAAAGGTTTTTGGCTATTTCTGTGTTAAAAAATCAAGTAATGCCGGAGAACATTCCTCGGCACTGGAACTCAAACATGTTAAATTCTTAGAACATTTCCTGGCACTGTTTTCCTGGGCTGATAGTTGCTCTATCAAATGACTCCCAGGCATCACCTGAGTGCTAGTGCAGGCCAAAGACTGATGTTGAGGGTTACCCTGCTTTGGTGGCTAAAACAATAATGGATTCTCTTCTATGCCCCTTGTTCTCACTGCCAGAGGATAGTCCCATAGTTTCATAATTAAATATGTGGCCTTTTGTACCAGATCCAATAAAGACAGATTCAGAATTAATGTCTCAGATCTTGAGCCAATGTCCTCTTACATTTTTGGCCGTGAGTTTTAACTGTTCCCAGGGCAGAGTCTCTTTATTTGACTATTCTCAAGCTGTGCTTTGGGTTTAATTATCCTGGTAATATAAGACCCAGTTTTATGTCCACTTTTCATATTGAGATCCTAATAATATAAGTTTCATTCGGAGAGTTTTATTAGCCATAGTATGCCCCTTTCCTTTGCAAAAGTTCAGAGTGGACCTTGAATGTTTCTCAGTCATTTTAGTCTGTCTCCCTTTTTTTTTCTCTCTCGTCTGCCTTTCTTAGTTGTCAACACTGCGAAACAAATCCTGTAGCTTTCTAAATGGTAGCATGCAAAATACTTGAAACCTGTAGTTTTCTATTTTGTCTTTCAGGCTCAGAAGGGTCTAGGCAAGAAGCTACTGGCTTTTCCTTGCTGATGGTCCCCATCTAATGACAGCAGTATAGGTAGGAAATGATCATTTTATGAACTCATGGCAGAGTCAATCTGGATAAGCTTTAAAGTACAATTTTAGTGAACTTGAAGGCTGCCTGCCTAAAATCAATGCTGAAGTTTCCCATTTAGAGGATGAACGTGTCTCCCTAAAGTAGAAAAAAGGCAGCCTTTCTGCCCAGCTCCAGTGGCATACACAGAGTTCACCTTCCTCTGAAGACCTTGAGTAATTTAGAAGTCCAGGTCTGCCTTTAAAAGTACACACAGTAAGGATGCAAGCTTATCATTGGCTTTTTCTTGGTAAGGCTATGCAATCATATTCAGTGGATATATTTTTTCTTGGCCTAAAAGACTAATGATTAGAGAACTCAGGCAGAAAACAAGAAATGTGAGTTCCTGGCTCAATTTTGTTCAAAAGACATATCTTTAAACACACAAACAAGGAACAGCAGGGTGGAAGCTCCTTGCTTTCCATTCTCTTTTGAAGGCAAAATGCTGAGCACTGAAGTAAGCTGGATTTTGTGCTGGGATACAAATCAAAAAGATGCCATTTTCCTATGCTGTTTCTCAAGTACTCAAGTGATACAAAGAGATCTGGTGCCTGCTTGCACAAAAATTTTATTTATTTTATTAATAGTGTAAGATATACGGCGTGCACCTTCCAAGAAACAAGATTTGAAAATCTCAACTGTGCCAGCGATAGCCATTTGACAACATTTAGACACCTCTTCTCTACTTTCTATTCACTCAGAGCTGCTTTTAGACTGAACTGCACCGCGGGCTTGGGTGGAAGTGAGTGATTTTCCTTCACACCTAACAAATTAAGTAAACATAGTGTTTCCTACTTTCTGAATCAGTGCTTTAACTACTTAAATACCTTACAATATCTATGGATGTCTCTTGAAACATGGACAAAAGAAAACCTCTCTTCAGAGGAGCCCCTCTGCAGATGAATGTAAAATGCCTGAAAAAGGTAATGGGAACTTCCAAGCTAAGTTAAGACATTTCTACACAGAATTTTAGGACATCTTTGAGATAATACTGATAAGAGTCCTGTCTGAAATCCAGATGAATTTTAGGAATTGTAGTTCTAACTTGGGGAAGGAAGAGAAAGCCTAGGACTAAATCTGTGCTACTAACTTAAAAATGTCCAAGAGCTGTGTGTGGCACCGAGACACCCTGGCATGAAGCAGCCCATATTATTAATAATAAATATTTTTAGTCCTCTAAATCAGGGTCGCTTCACCCAAATGGCAAACTGGAATTACTATAGCACTATTTCATTTATTGCTAGATATTTTAGGGGGAATGGATTGCTTCAAAAATTTTCAGAGTTCCATGTCTGAAACAATCTTCAGCAAAGTACTGTATTTTACCAGCTGTTGTTCTTCTCTATTTTCTTTCAAAAATGCATGTATTTGTACTATATGCCATTATCGGAGCACATGCTCCTTAACTGGTTCTATGGTTTGATGTTCAACACTGTTAGAATGAAGAAAATTTACATCACTGATAGCGCGTATCTTTTCCAGTTTTCCGATAAGTCATCATCTTTGCATACCTACAATCTTCTATTATGCTGGATCGTCTATCGAAATGTTATTGCTATAAGTGGGAGCTGGATATGGAGATTAAAAACAAGCTATTTGTTTAGGATACTGATGTCAATACTTCTGTTTAGCAACATTGAATCATCGTGTTTGGTCCAATGTTGTTCACTTACTTGTGTGCTAAACAGACAAATTCAGGTCTTCCTTTTCCAGCTCGCAAATGTAGCAGAATTTTTCTCTTACCTAAACACTTCTTTTTAATTTTATTCCAATGCATGAACTATGGTAACTTGAATTTACTCTGTATTATCAGATATTCCTGTATGTTTTATGGCCTTTAAAAAGCGAACACATTTTGACAAAATTCAGACCTGGCATTCCTGGAGCCAAATATCTTAGGTGTTTTCCAAAATGTGTTGGACCTTTGTGTGTATAGTAAAGTTATCCAGAAGACAGAAAACATTCAGAGAACTTTTCTATGATATGTAAGTCCTTGGTTTGTAAGGTATGAACCAGCTTCCTGTTGCTGAATGAGAAGGAACTTTCACATAGGGAATATATGCCACAGCAGCCTGTTACACCCGCTACTGTTGGACAAACATGCACAGAGTTGTCTGACAATAATTAACATCTTTTGTGTCTTTCACTGTTACTAACATTATTCACAAGCATTTCCCACAGTTATTCACAGTTTCAACATGGTAAATTTGCCAGTTTCATACTCACCTTTTTATTATAATATTTTATCACATATGTTCATAAAAGCAAATGGATATGAAAAAAGGTGGGAAACAAGTTGCTGTATGCATTCTAGTCAGAAAGTCAATTATAAGAAACTAATTCAGTCAACAGGGAAAAAAAATATATCCACATTACATCATGCACACTTTGCAAAACAAGCAACAGTGACTGACTTCTGGGGTTTTCTTTTTGATTGCCAAATGAAAAAGGAAAGAATCAAATAGTAAGATATCCAGTCCTATCAAAAATTACTGAGAACTCACTTGAAACTCAAACAGTAAAGATTTCCAGGAAAAATGAAGTCCAACTGTATGTTTTCCTCAGAGAGCTCTTACAACAAAGCAGATAGGGCATATGCATATGACTAATTACAATGACATGTCAGAAGTATCCACACCACCCTAATCCAAAAATTAGAGCAGAAAAGACAGCAAAGCTACAAAATAGGCCACAAAGAATTTATAAAGGAAAGCAGAAGTGAATAGGGAGACAGCAAATTAGCTATCAGGCCAGAGAGAACAAGTCAGGAAAAGGAATAACTCAACAGGAGACAGAACGTTCAAAGACTCAAGCTGTTATAACAGAGCACCTGGAACAGAAGAGCCTTTTCCTATAATGGCTATTATTCACATTTCTATTTTATGCTGGAATTTGGGGAGAAAAAGCAGACTCTATATATGCCTTCCTTTTTCTTTGTTCAGAAATATGGGGAATCTGGGAGACTCAGATGATGTGAATGCCATTTAAGACAAATAAAGTAGAAGTCACATCAGCAGAGATGCTTGTCAGAGAAGTGCTTTCTAGTATGACCTAGCAAGCCAACCCTGTTTTGTTCAAGAGTGAATATGCACAGCATTTACTTAGTTTTGAATATCCATTAAAACTGACAGCAGTTAAAAAAAGGGCTCTTGCAACACGAAACAGGCAAAACTGTCCGAAGCTTTGAACACTGTACTAGGAGGAATACATTTTGTTCCTAGTTCCGTA
The DNA here is from genome assembly GCA_033558235.1 of Neomorphus geoffroyi. Classification (NCBI taxonomy): domain Eukaryota; kingdom Metazoa; phylum Chordata; class Aves; order Cuculiformes; family Neomorphidae; genus Neomorphus; species Neomorphus geoffroyi. The sequence continues at coordinate 89,503 of JAUMJM010000053.1, read as the reverse complement.
GGTGAACTACTGTCAAGTTTCTCAGGTCATGGTTGGCAGCAATGAAGTGTCATATATGAAATAAATACACAATAAACTTGATAACTAACTTGGTGACTAACCTGATCTTCTTCTATGACAAGGTGGCTCACTTAGTGGATGAAGGAAAGGTTGTGGATATTTTCTATCTAGACTTTACTAAAGCCTTTGACATCATTTCCCACAGCATTCTCCTGGAGACACTGGCTGCTCATGACTTGGACAGGTGTACTCTTCGTTGGGTAAAGAACTGTCTGGATGGCTGGACCCAAAGAGTTGTGGCAAAAAGGGTTTAATCCCGTAAGTGGCCTGTAACAGTGTTCCCCAGGGCTCGGTTCTGGGATCAGTCCTTTAAAATCTTTATTAGTGATCTGGATGAGGGGATCAAGTTCACCCTTAGTAAGTTTGCAGGCGACACAAGGTTGGGTAGGAGCGTTGATGTACTTGAGGATAGAAAGGTTCTCCAGAGTGGACAGGCTGAATCAGCGGGTCAAAGCCAACTGTGTGAGGTTTAACAAAGTCAAGTGCCAGATCCTGCACTTGGATCACAACAACCCCATGCAATGTTAAAGGCTTGGGAAAAAGTGGTTCTTCTACAGCACATCTTCAGACAGGTTCCATGGGGTGGTGGGCACTGTAGGACAAGTCCATGTCCCCTCTATTGGCACAAGGGGTGGTCTGGCTGTGAAAGTTCTCAAATTGGCACATGCACAGAGGCTTCTTTGTGAAGGTTCTGGGACTGGGTCTGGGGGCTCTAAAGTCACTGGCAGTTCAACAGACCCTTGCCAGAATAACCTTTGCCTGAACCCTCTGCATCCACAGTCAGGTTTGGGGGGGGCAGCACAATCAGCTCAGCAGAAGCAACAGCATTCAAGATGTTAAAGACAACAGTACAAGTAGAGTCAGGCGATGTTTAAGACAACAATAGAAGTCAAGTCAGTCTCTACAAGCCACACAGTAACATCATTTGTAAATGAGTACAAGTTAGACTGTAAACCACAGATCGCTGTCTTTCAACATCAAGGAGATCCATGTATTCAGCATATACAACAAGTAATTTATAGGAACAATATACAAGTTCACAATAAAGCCTTGCTAAAATCAAATGAAACAACATCCACTGTAGCAAGGAAAAGTCATTGTAGTTCCAGCTGACCCTCAGCTTGCTTTCTGCAACATTAAAGATCCAGGTCCATAGCAAGCAATAGAACTCCCAAGGCAGCAGGTCTGGTCAGCAGATAGGTGCAGCTTTTCCCCACAAAAGGCAGCCTCTGATCACTTTCACTCATCACTTCCTCATCGTGACACAGATTTTACCCTCAGACCAGTCAAGGCCAACAATGACACCTCTGTCAGATAGTCTGGAACATTTCTTATGGAAGATGGAGTCTTACAGACCTAGAACAAAACTTTGTTTCTATGAACTCCGTGCTTTCCCCGGGGAAAAAAAATATATTTTTCCTTCAGTTTTAAAGAGTGTGACAAAAAGGTTTGAGGACTGATGAATTTAATTTATTTTGCACTGCTAAAATTAAAGTTATGCTCTCTATATGATCTTTGCACATGCATGGCACTTAGATACTGCTGTTTATTCTGGGGACATTCTGAAGTTAGTGGTCAGGATAAAGATATTGCAATAATGACTCTGAAGAACTGGGTGAGCAAATGATTACAGGGAAGAGACATCCTGAAAACAACACTCAGAAAATTATGGAGCTAATAGCCATCATCCCTGAAATACGGAGATTTTTTGAGGCATTAATAATCTAGAAATGGATTACAAATGTATTTCTCATTTAGAATGAAAAATAACCCCAAGGACTAATATTTAAGAGTACAACAGTCCTTTTTACTTATGCTGAAAATGTTTTATTTTTTTGCTTCCTTTGTAAATCATAAAATATTTCTCTAAAAAAATAAGCCTGAATGAGTTCTTGAAACAGTTCAACAAATTCAGTTCAGAATATGTTAAAATGTTTAATGTTAGGGAACACTAGGCATTCCTCAGTTCTCTAGCAAGTGAAGAGCTCTCATTAACTTTAGATTATAAAAGGTTACTGCACTTAAAGGAAAACTTCCAGTCATTGTTTAGACTTTGGTAAATAAGTCAACTGAGCAAAGCTGAGATGGTGGATCCCTCACTAAATGTATGCAATGATCTTGCACTTTTGAGTTGCTCACAAGGAAGTTCCACTTACCATTTATTATGGATTTTAATTTTTCTCTGTAACAATGAGGAAATCCACCATCTAAGACAGTGTGTCCCAGGATTTTCACGAAATCCCTGCCTTTTCCTTTGTAATCTCAGCAATCCATTTTCTCTTTTCAGAGAATGGAGGAATTGTGAGGAAAACCCCTTTACATTGCCCTTGCATGAAGATGAAGACAAGTATTCCCATCTCAGCAATGGGGTTCCTCCTCCTGCTGCGATATATAACGTCTTATATTTGCAATTAGAACACCTGAGTATCTATCGGCATGACAGGCTGAATTCCAATTACAATGTAGGGTGTTCTAAAGTGCGCTGTCAATGGACCCCGGAGAACACTTCAGTTCCCCATGCATTAAACATATATGTGTTGATTCAGTTTATCAGAGGGATCCAGTTCTATTTGAAAGGCTCTGTGTTCTCTTATTTGACACCTTGCTGCCACCCTGTAGGGCACAGACAACCCTAAGTTCCCTTATTCCTTCTGTTGTTCTGCTGTGGATGTTTGTTTAGGTCAGCCTAGAGCACCTCAGATGGCACTCAGGAACCACTGTGCTGATGGGTTGGCTAAATAAATAATCCTCAAATACTTCAAAATCACACAGAATCATATTTTCATTCCCTGCAGCGGAAGTTTAAGCATTTAAAATGCCTGTAGATATCTCCCTCCAAGCATCTGGATGGAGGAGATGTCTTTGGTGCCATTAGTGTCTGGGCTACCTTGATGCAGAGTGACAGAAGTGGCACTGCAAGCATCAGCTGTGGTAATGAGGTATCGGTGACAGTGACTTCAGCCACCTTCCACTAACACATGTGGTTCTAAAAATAGGCTGACTGCGGAATCACTGAGCAATTTTAGAGAAAGTATCTAGGGAAGAATACAGTGAAATTCAGCAAGAACAAATGTCAAGTTCTGCACATAAGTAAGTGTGATTAGCTCTATAATGACTGGATGAATAATTGCACACTTGGGTGCTACAGAAAAGGGGCTCTGAAATACAGTGAGTCACAAGTTGAAAATTATTCATGTTAGGCTGCTACAAAAATCAGAACATACCATGCAGGGATAGATAAACAATATTCTTTTCTGCAAAACACGTGAAGGAACTCTTTCGTTCTGCTCGTCAGTTGGATGACCTCAGGGGGGTACCATGTCCATTTTGGGGCAGTGCAGATCAAGAAGAATGCGAATCAGTCCAGAAAAGAAACAAGAATGACTGAAGGTCTTAAAAACATGATCCATAAAGAAAGATTGAAGGAATTAGGACTGGGCTGAGGGTAGAAAACTCGGCATGACTTAATCTTTTCTGCCTTTAAGAAGAAAAAAGAGAATGAGGAAGAAAGACACAAGGCTATTTCTGGTACTGATCCTTACTGAAGTCTTTTGGCCAGTACAATTTATTTCTCCCATGTGTGTGCATCAGGTGTAAGGGTCCACGAAGCCACTTCGTCTACCACTACTGTTTATTTCAACCTCATGTGATAGACTTTTGTCAGGAGAAGGCTCTCTGGAAATGTGGATCTACTGCCAAATATTGAAGACTATTCAGTCTTGTAACATTTTTTCCGCTATACTGGGTACCAGCTTGCATTTGTACGAAGAACATTTACACCACATAAAGTGCTGACTGAGTCAGAAACAGTGGCAAGTTGCTCAAATAATTTAATGAATAAGTTTGCCATCTTTCTGTTTCTTTAAAGGTAGAATCAGAGTGTAACTACCAGTTGAGGTCTAAATGGTGCTATGGAGTTGTACCCAAAATGTACTTTATTTAAAAAAAAAAAAAAAGAAAGAAAGAAAAAAGAAATCCATAGCTTAAACTCTTATGTCAGGGAGCAGGAAGAGCCAGTTGCTGACTAAGGACATGAGAGCCGAAGGTGACCCAGCACAAGCTGTGTCCCCACCAACAGGATGCAGTCCCACAGGGGCTGAGCAAGGTGGGCACAATCAATGCCAGGGATCCCATCAGGAGCAAAAGGAGAGGGGGCCAGGGAAATGGCTGCAAAATAGTTTGGGTAGAGACCAAGAGCCCTAGACTGAACTGAACTGTAGCCCTGGACATACAGACAGGGATGGAGGAGGCTCAGTGTAGGCTGTATGGGGCCAGTAAGGTCTGTTGTTGCTCTCAGGGCTCTGGAAAGTGTCAAAGGAACAAAAAAATAACACACTTTAGATTTAACACACACCTGACTGATTTTAAGGATATCTGTACTTAAAAATAATTGATTCCACATAGCACTTTAAGTCCTAAAGATGACAGATAAAATTCAAAAAATGCAATATTTTTTTCACTTTTATTGAATTTTAATATAGAGAGTTCTAACAACAGCAAAACATCAGATATATTTGCTAGTAAATTTGAGCTGAAGGGAAGATTTTTGGTCCTGGCTTAATCTTGAAGGTTTAAGCTTACCAGAATTACAGTTTAGGCTGGTGGTAGAACCAACCATGTCAAAACCTTTTTTTAACAGTTATATGGCTTTGGCAAATATCTCATTAAATCTCCTGAGAATTGATGTTTTGTGAGCATCTGGCTGCATCTCAAGTGAAAAACAGGCTCTTCCAGCTTTGGGATCTTATTGGAAACTGTAAACACAGGAGTGATGTTGAAGCTGGGAATTCAAATGTGTCCCTGCCCATCTTGGCCACAGATAAAATGAGTTGGATGCAACAATCTACTTTCAATCCATCTGTTCTTTCAGGCACTATCAGATGCATAGCTCATTTAAGTGACAGCAAATTCTCCAAATAATTTATATTACTTGCATTCTGCAATAGCCTTGATGATCTCTTCTCCTTTCCCACTTCACTCAGAGACACAGACTTAGCTATTCATCATGTGTTCCTCACCTCATTGTACTCTGAGGCAGCTGTGCTCTCATGGATTGCTTTAGACCATTTGGCTGCAAAAGCTGGCTGGCAATCCTGTACAGCTGTAACTTTGGCCCACTAACTTTCTAATGAAAGCCATGCCACCGGGGGTACCAAAGGGAAAACAAATACCCTTTTGTCCATGGAAAGTCTGGCAGAGAAGCAGATTCACTTTTGTTTCAATAGCAAATTTCCTTTGACTGCAGCCCTCCCTCAATAACTCCTTTGATTTTTCTCACAGTTAGTCAAGTTGACTGAGTAGTCAAGGGCAGGAGAAGATCCATAGTACTTCAAACTACAGCTGGTGATTATTTGAAACAAAGAATCTACGAACAATTAGCAAAGAAAGTCTGCTAAATGAATTCTTAGAACACTGCCTTACTGGAAGGCAGTTCCGTTCCTCAAACAGGTTTCTTTTCATACATACACAGATGCAATAGAAAAGCTTTGAGCAGTGAGGAATGTCTGGCATTTCTGCTGTCAGTGTGTATATACATTGGAGTGTGATATTTTTAGAAGCCCATCACATCCAAGTATGCATGAATTCTCACGTAACCTCGTAGTGCGAACAGCTCACAGAGTCAGGGATGTGAGGGCTTAGATTAAGCACACAATTTGGTTCCTGCTGAGTGTCCAGAAAACATTGAAAATGTGACATTTTCCACAGAAACACATGCTGTATATTCCAATCCAAGGGCAAAATATGTTGTAAGACTCAAATGAAGAAGAGAAGCAGGAATGGTTATGGTAGCTTGGGCATGGTATGCAGCGCAGGGCTAAAATTCATTAGCCTGGAGGCTGCATGGGGAAAGCTGGACATTCAGTGCACATCAGACAGCCACATGTCTTTTGTGTGTCTAAGTTGTTTCTTTCTTAGGGGATTTTTTTTTGTAGATAGGAGACTTTTGCTGGGTCTACTGTACTGTCCTGACCCATGCTCAGAAATGAAGCCTTACTTCTTTTCTCTAGGCGTGACCATCTGCCGATCAGCATTTAAGTGCCTTCACATCAGAAGGAAACTGGGTCAGCTTTAAAAAGAACGCTCAGAGAAGGTCAGCTTCAGAGAATGTCTAGTTTGAGACACTGAGTTATTCACACAAGAGGGTGAAATTCAGGAAAAGGGGAACATTTAGTTTAGAACTGGAACTTTTCCAATTTCCCTTTATTTCCAAAAGGATAAGAATATCATTTATTACTATCCTAAAGCCTAGCAAATGTAAAGAAAACATTTAAGAAAATATCCCAGTGCTAGGGACACAGGTTTACCTGGTTGAGACACAGAACAATTTTACAAGTAGCCTGCAGTTAAAAAGAGCACCTTTTAAAGATAGGGTAGGAATCGCTAAACTGCTGAGTGATTTTAAATGCCTGAAGTTCTGTAGGCCAAGCAGAGGACAATGTAAAGTGCCTTACATCTTCGCCCTAGCACTGAAACATCTAAAATCACTTGACATGTAAATTATTAGCTTCACTGAAAAATAAACAGGACCATATTCCAACTGAGCACTTTTGAAAAATCTAATTTTTTTCAGTAAAATAAGGCAGAAAAACATGTAAACCATGAGTTCTGCAGATCAGTATTTTTTAATTTTTTTTTATTAAAGTGCTTAATCAGATTTTAAGTACCTAATTTAATCACAAAATCTTGGGCCTAAAGCCATTTTCTGAGTGAAATCCAAGCTTAGAACATAAATACAACATTCCTGCATAATGCAGCTTTGATCTACTGGCTAATAACAAGGAAGGATTCTTGTTCTGTTACTCTCAGAACACAAATTAAATGGCTTTTGTGTTAACTTTTTGTAATCTTGATTACAACTGTAGGTCTTGTAGGTCTAACAGGGTAAGATAAAAGTAATTATAATTCAGTTGGCTTAAGGGCAATCTCTGCTTTTGGATCCAGAGATTTTTAAAAGAGTTGAGGTGTCTAAGTGTCTACTTTATCTATTTTTTTTTTAAAGTTTCTTTAAAAAGAGGTAATGAAGAAATGAGGGAAAAAAAGAGCTAATAAGATGGTCGGTTCTACTGTTGCTTCTTGTGAACTTGTCTGTAATTCAGAATACATTTTTCCTCAAGAGAAGAGATAAATTCTTAAATAAATAAAGATAACCTGGTGTCATGCTACTGGAATTATGCAGGTTCATAGAGCAGCCTGCAAAAACACTGTGGAAGAATATGCTGGATGTCTTTCTAGTCCCTATGGTAACCACTGGAGCAATAAGTTGTTCTGAGGACAAGTGGAAAAAAAATGCTATGAGAAAAACAGACCCTTCCTAACTACCACAAGGAAAAGGCATGATCTCTGCAGCCTCCTAGCAATAACGTACACTGTGATTATGACTTTAAGTATGCAAACAGAGATCCAAGCGCCAGAAAGAGGACGAAAAATAAAGAGCTGGCCCAAGGCTCTGTGGTTTTATGATGGGACTTGAGGTACAGAGGTATTTTCAGCCTATAATTAATATTTCCCTGCTACTGCTAAAGCTTCCACAAACTAAAGTCTCCCCTTTCAGGGCTCCTAATTAAATATCCTCTGAGCAAAGTCCCATGGCTCTAAGTAATACAGTGATCACAATAAAATTACCACATAGTAGCAGTTCTCCAAATACTTCCTAAGCACTGTAGGTGGCTCTGCTGTTGTTCCTTCATTTCCTAAATTTTCACTTTGTCCCGTGACCATCTTAGCAGTTTGCTCAGTGCCCACTCATCTTCAGAGGTGAATCCAAGCCACTGCCAGGCATGAGTGAGATTTCCTTACTCAAGGGGGGAAATATCTACTACCGTTAGCATAATGTACCTGCAGTTTTCCCATCAGAGCTCACTAAGCTGAATTTCTTATCATAGCATTATATTATGTGAATTTTCATAAACAAAAACTATAAATTGCTCATAACTGAATGTAAAAAACATCAGCTTGGTATATTGAAGAAAGGGGATCATGTTGTTTTGCTGCAGAGATCTCAGAGAGCAGGAAGGAAATGTTCCTGAGGAACAAGGGGGAAAGGAAGAGGATCTGGAGCATGAATTTTCAGCAGAGAATTGGAGGAACTAGCTGAGGAAGATGAACATCTGGCTTAGTAATTGAGGTTCATAGCATAATTTTACATTTAAACATCAGAATTGTACCAAATATTTAAAACCATGTATGCTAAATACTGTTTCTAAAAATGTATGTCTGTACTCCAAACCATACAAAAATATCACTAGCATGTGAGAATTTATTAATAACTGTAATAATGAACAGTTCATAGTCAGATAAATATCATACGTGATTTTAAGAATCGTCTAAACAACTAAGTGAGCATCCCACAATGCTCACACTAATAAAATAGTCTTTTCCACCAAATACATGATTGCTTAAAAGTATTTTCTTGCATCTCACTCTAAAGGTCAAAGAGCTTTCTCCTGCAGCTCACCAAAGCGATGACTGCCACTGAAAGGAACCTTTCATGTTACGCCTCTGACCTAGGAAGTATTTGTTGTAAATACAAATTTAGAGATTCTTCACTTCATCGTTCTCAGCAGCCATTGCCCCTTGAAATATACTGGAAAAGGAGGAAGAAAAAAATTCAACACATTTAGTGTGTTAAATAGATAAAATGTATTCTTAATTCACTTCCACAATTTCAGCAAGAGATGTAACTGAACTACCAAACCTTCTGAGACCAGAGTGTTACAAATTCCCTTCCTCCTGACCTAGGTAAGGTAAACTGTTGTCTAGGTGGGTTTTGACTGATATCTCCTACGCTGATATACGCGCATAGATTGATCTCTCTGAGTAGAAGTCTACATTTGCAACAGGTCTGGTCCATCCAAAATTTGATGCATCATTGAACCATATGCACAATACAGTTAATGCAGTAGTTCTAATATACATAATGCGCTACTATTCTCCATTATAGTAGCTATAATTAGTAGCTAACATAAGGCAAACCATTCTCACAGATCCCTGTAATCCTCAAATTCCATTCAGATAAAATTTTCAGGTGAAAAAGAGGACATGTCCAGGACATGCCTACATTCATCTAGTATTCCAGGGAACACCAACAGCACGTAGCAGTTTGTTCTCCAAATATAGATATTTTTAATCTCTTGTATGTTTTAAGGCAGAAATTTCTGGTCATTTTTCTTATTGTTGCTATTACCTTAACAAATGGAATACAAATCTCCTTAATTTTGCTGCATTCACTTACTTGCCAACATTCCTTCTCTCTCATTAGAGAACACAAGTCTCAAAAAAGTCAAAGCCATGAAAAAACCAGTTAGCTGCAGCAGGAAGAAGATGGATGGAAGATCCAATTTTGAAAAAGCTTCAAAGCAAGGACAGATGCACTCTCATCACCCTTTAATCTCCCTTCCCCTTTATCAAAACTCATCTCTTGCTGCTGTTAGCAGCATGTTCCAGGCATCCCAGACATCATGAGTTCTGTCAGTGTGCCTTATAAAATCAATGAAAGTCCCTAGGTCTGCAGGGTCATGGGGGAATGAATAGTGCCACTTAAATCACATGAACACATAATTAATCAGAGAGTAAAAAAGTGCTAGGCTCATAAAGTTGTGCTCTTTCTCCAGTTACAGTAGATTTTATCACTTCCAACAAACTGTTGGGAGAGCATGACAAAAGAAAAGAGCGAGCAAGGTCCTTGGATTATGAGAGCTCATTGTTAATGAAAATGAGGGCAGCAAATATTGAAAACATCCTGGGCTGGACACCCAATTCAGGTATCCAGGTGAAAGGCTGTTTTTCAGTCTTGCGTGTGCTGAGAGAAAGTCTTAAGGAAGTTGTAGAAACACAGATTGAAGATCATTGCTCTACCCTGCCACAAACTTTCTGGCCAAAAAATCGTATGGAAACTATGGAAGAATATAAATAAGGGAAAACAAATACAAAAGACTGAAAAGAGATGACAATAAAACAGAAATTGGAAACAGGAATAGGCTAAAAACATGAAACTGTCTAAATAGAGACAGGCTGGCATCAGTTCAAGATGTGAGTCTTAAAATAATTTAGACAGACACATTTGAAAAGAAGTCATAAAAATGCCTTGGCTGTATCAGCAACTTAAGCTCTTTTATAGAGTAAACCCTCGAGGTTTTTTTCTTTCTTTTCCCTATTTTCTTTCGGGTTTTTCATGCATCTTGTAATTTCTCTCAGGTCCTATCCCTCACAGATATTTTCCTCATGTTCAGAAAGTTATTATTTAGACTACTTAAAACCAGTTTTTTTAATTACATTGAAAAGCAATGGTATTGTTCTGAATCTTCGACAAGGGATGAAATTTTTAAATACTAAATATAACACTATTATTTGACACAAACATTTTTACTGTATTATCAGTCAAAATAATAATGAGGCAATTAAAAGCAGAGACACTTCTGAAGAGATAAAAAATGCTTCGACATTGCCATCTATAAAGATGCACAAATAAGAAAAAATAGTACGGTTAAAGAGGTTACCATAATAAACCATATAAACATAAAAATCTTTAAGGGAAATTTTTTTTATTGTTCTAATAGAGATAAAAATTGTTGAAAATTCTTTAAAAAAAATTTGTATTTATGTTGTATAAAATGCCCTGTCACAGAAAACATGAATTATGTTGGCTATATCCCAGGTATAAATAAATGAAAATATCCCTCATGAGGTCATAGCAATATACCTGGACCTCCTTGAAAAAGTGAAGTGTGTCACAAGGGGGATTTTTCTGATGAAAGAATGCATAAAGAGCTTCAAAAAAGTAAGCAAGGGAGTTAATTCTGACAAGACAGGGCTGGTTTGAGTTATTGAGAACTTGCTCTCTCCTTATGTATCTTCCTCTGACAATTTAGATCAATGGCTACTACAACTCAAAACACCAGAGAAGAGTAAAACCCGTGACTGGTAGCTTATTACCTTATTCCCAGTCTCAGACCTTGGGCTGCCGAGAAGCTCCTCTGTCGCTTTTTTGGCTCAATATGGGGCACTGTTCAAACCATCAGTCTGCTCTGCTGCCTTCTTACCCCTTTGCATACATAGACTCCAGGGAAAATCTAGCTACAGCTAGGCTAGTTTAGAAAAGATTATTTGTTCCAAGCTGTTATGTTTCTCCAGTGAATATCAGATAATTCATAATTATGGGAACTCTTGAAATATTTCCAGCTTTACACAACATGTTTGTTTTAGGGCTCTGGTGACATCTGTAATGTCAAACAGATGCATTATTTTCCTCAGCCACCTGGAAGAAAGTAAAATATTGAGAAAAGCTGCTTTATAAGGACTCCCTGGTGCCCACAAACTGGTCTGGTTAATAAGAGAGAAAATATTTCTGATTTTTTTCAACTGCAAAACAAATGGCTAAAAAATATAATGGCTGCTTTCTTTCAAGGAAATAAAGATGTCAGGAGAGTTGCAAGGCTTACAATTAGCACAGTAGCTTGCCTAGTGTCCTGTTTTGAAAGGATATTAAGGATTTGGGAATGTATTTTTCAGACGTACTGCAAACCTGAAACTAAAGAGAACAAAACCTCAGACCTGTGTGCCTTTCAGTGTAAACTAGACAGCTTTAGCAGGAGTTAGAGGAAATTCAGGAGGTTGGTTTAAGTTATTAAGTTCTTTTAATGGGTAAAAGACATTCTTGGCGCGTCAGACCATAGAATGGGATTTTATCCAGACAGAGGATGTTCAGCTTGTTACAAATGTCCTTGAAATTAACATGTAAACTGCTTTACATACACAAATATCATAGCCATATCATTTGCTGAGGACATTTGCTTCCTCTTAATATAATGAAATGTGGCAGAATACTTTGTAATCTCCACTCCCTCCTTTGAAAGGCAGGCATCTGTCTGCCTTTAGTCTCAAAAGATGAGTCCTGTGTCCTGCAACCCTGAGCAGATTAAATGGACTTCATCTATCAACAGAGACTTTGTAGATGAAGCAAAGGTCAGACAGAGATCAGGAGCACCTCAGGAGATCCTGTTAAACGACAGAGGGCTCACAGGGCTCAATTTGCTGCTCTGCTCACATATGGTCACGTGGCCTCAGAGAGTGGCAGCATCCATAAAAAGAAAAGCCAAATCTAGCTTGAGATGGAGCTTCCTTTCTGTAGATATAATTTCTCAAGGGCTGTGTATAAAGAACCTTCCTATATGCAGAGGCCATGGGTTGTTACAGACCAGTCTACAGAACCTGGATGAACTAAATGCTCGGGCCTTTAAAGGACCCCTATAGTGCCCCTCAATTTCACCTGTGCTATAGCACATAGGAAATACCTGTCTCATTTCTTTGTCTCATATTCCTGTTATTCCTCTGTCTTGGAGTAAATCTTCATGATCATGGTTTAAAAAAAGAGCCTTCAGTCACAAAGCCTCCCATGAATGCTGTCTTGGAGAACCTAGGTTGGACATGCACGGTCATAACATTCTTTATCATCCAGTTAAATGAACCTAATTTATGGAATTGAGGACTGCCAGGGAGGAGCCTGCTGGCTGTCTTACCTTTGCCTTTTGCATCGATCAGCTACGAACAGCCAAGTTACTGCAATTCTCTCCTCATTGTATTAGATTAGCAATTAGATGATAAGAGCTGTTTGGCCAAATGACTGACCTTTTGTCTACAAAAATGAAAAACACAAATATTTTTGTTCAGCTGGCATTAGGATTTCTCAGGTGGCTAGGAAGAAAGTTTTTACTGTAAAAGTGTTCTGAAATATCTTCACAGGCTGAACAGATATACAAGGTAGTGCCTGATTTCTTTTCACAGATTGACTTGAAACATCATCCCTGCTCAGTAAATGAGTTAAGGTATTTCTTAACTTCTGCAGGGACTAGGGAGGAGACACTACACAGCAAAAAACACTTGCCAGAGACAAGAGATTTTGTCCAAGATACACACATTTCAGCAGCAAATGTAAAAACCAGTTTCCTCATCAAACATCCTAAGCTGCTGGCCTAAAAATTATATGTTCGAGTAGATAATGTTCTAAAAGAGACAACCCTCTGACCAGCTGTGCTTGCAAGCTTTACAATTCTGAATCTACTTCTTTTTTACATGCTACAGCTCAGCTCCAAGACACATGCACTGGGATTTCCCAAGAACCAGGTCTGAGCTCTGAATCTTCTACTGAAATTATTTTTGCATTTCTTTGGAACTACAAATTTTCAAAGCAAACAATCTGCATCCATTGTCAAGAGAATATCAAGTTTAGATTTTTTTTTTGTCTCTGCATTTTAGAGTTTGAACAGCAACAATTAAGATATGATTTTGTAACAATTTTTATGCATCACTAACAAAACTCCTGCATTGTTCTTGTGTGCTGGCCATGGCGTAAGATCAACTGCTTACCACATCCAGTTATTCTTGTCTTTGAAATACCGTAACCTTTACATGGCAAGTGCTCTGTAAAGGGATCGGTGTCAGAATAGTTGGCACTTCTTAGAAAAATTAAACCAAATTAAATCCTTCTTTTTCAAGCCTGCCCTGTTAAGTGAGCTACAAGATAAAGACATTTAGTCATAATACTAAGAATACAAAATATGGAATACATTCCTCTTACCCCCCCCAAAAAAATCTAAATCTTCATTATGTAGCAATATATAATTAGCTACATCTGCAAAACTGCATTGCTGCACTTGAAAATCCCAAAGGTCCTAGTGCAATTTCTAACAGATGTATCACTGTTCTTACACAAAGGGGAATAACAGTTCAATCAGCTCTTCAGCCCACTAACCACAAGAAATACATCAAGTTATATATCTAACATCTGGTGATGATATCATGCCCCAGTTTATTTTTCAGCATCTTACATGGACCTACAACTAGGTCTGGCTGTGAAGCTCTGCAGAGAATTGCACTTTAGCTCTCTTCTTATTGCCTTTTCAGAAATGCTATGAAACATTTAGTTGAAATTTTAATGTATTTATGAAGTCTATTATTTAGTAAGCCATTTGCCAACCCTGTATCATGGAAATAATCCAGGTATCAGGTTTACAGGAAATGTCTGCTTATGTTAGACTCAAAATTGCTCTGCTGGGGCTTGTTGACATGTCTGATTCTTCTAGCTAAAACCAACCTGAAGCCAAAGTGGGAGTGAGATAAGCATAGTTGGATTAAAAAGTAACTGGAGTAGAAGGATTAAGGTGAGGAGTTAAGGATGCAACAAGGGGAAAAAGAACAAAAAAACAATGTGGCAGTGCAGCAGAGAAGACATGCTGAAGGGTGTGTCAGAGAAGTGACAGCAAGGCTAAATCCAAATAGGGATTGTCAGCTAACGTAGGAATTACATAGAATTGTAGTCTTCAAGCAGCTCGTCTAGTTGCTGGTTATCCCAGGCATCATCTAATCCGTTGGGTTTTAGATGTCTAATGCCACCCTTTAAAACTGATAGGCGAGATTGTGCTAACTTTTTGGAAAATGCTAGTTGGAATGAGCCAAAAATGTGCAGGTTCTTCCTAACCACCCACTCAAGTTTGCAGCTATGGACTCTGGTCTTGTTTTATTTACTGTCATACAGAACTTCATCATTCTCATCCCTTGGAGTCAGCTGCATGCCAGCATCATTGCCCTGGCTTACAATCATCTGTTCTTACATTTAGAGCAGGTTAGTCTTGGGATAAAGTTGTTCTCAAATCCCTGCTGTGACAGTACTAGGACCGCTGTGATTTTCTGTCTTCATTCCATAAACTTTTAATATTAGACAACACCTTGTTCTCAGCCTCTCAAGTACTCCTCTGCCACTTTACAAGTCATCAAATTACTGTAAAAGCACTAAATACAAAGTCTCCATAGATTTTTAAATGAAATGTTAGCAAGTAGCTTAAAACAAGCAGTAGCATGCCTTTTTCCCAGTTATGTATGAAGGAAAGTGTGTATTCACAGAAGTGATTGCTCTAGAAGGATGACTAAAGCGTATGCTCAATGCAGTTCCCTGGAACAAGGAATGGTGCTTTGGCCTCCATGGCAAATGGAATATAAAGCCCAGACAGGGGTGACATTTAACACATAACCTTATTCTCAGGGTGTCCCTTTGGATTAGTGTGGGTTGCTCATTGTGCAGAATATTCATTTTCATATATCACATTTTCAGTTTCTTAATTCTCATTATGCATTACATTAAGCTTAATAGCCAACACTCAGATTTCAAGCATTTTTCAGGATTGAAGTACCTTAAAACCAAAGATTAATTAAGGCCATTCTTCCATTTAAAGACAGCTACTTTTTAATATTTTCCAATTATTAGCAATCTGATGTGCTGACTTCTGTAGATTTCTAGAACCTTCACTTTTGCAGTTTGGTCCTTTCATTTACATATAGGCTAAAAAGTCACAGTACCCTGTGACCAACCACTTTGGGTATAAATGAACATAGATGGACGATAGATGAATCCTGTTTAATGACATCAATGATTTGGGTGATGGGGCAGAGTGTACCCTCAGTGAGTCTGCAAGTAACACAAAAATGGGAGCAGTGGCTGACATAGCAGAGGATACACTGTCATCCAGAGGAACCTCGACAGGATGGAGAAATGGGCCAACAGGAACACAATGAATTCAACAAGGAGAACTGCAAAGACCTGCACCCAGGAGGAACAGTCCCAGGCACGAGTACATGCTGGGGCCAGCCAGCTAGGAAGCAGCATTGCAGAAGAGGACTGGGGGCTCTTGGTAGACACCAAGTTGACCGTGAGTCAGCATTAAGGAACTGGAGCATCTCTCCTATGAGGAAAGACTTAGACAACCAGGATTTTTCAGCCTATAGAAGACAAAGATCAGGGAAGATCTTATCAACATATATGAACACCTGAATGAAGGGTGCAAAGAGGACAGACGCAGGCTCCTTTCAGTGGTGCCTGGCGACAGGACCAGAGGCACTGAAACACAGGCGGTTCCTTCTGAACATCGGGAAACACTTTTACTGTGAGGATGACTGAGCACGGGACGAGATTGTCCAGATAGGTTGTGTAGTTTCCCTCCTTGGAGATATTCAAAAGTCATCTGAACACGGTCCTGAGGGAATGGCTCTACTGGCTTTGCTTGAGAAGGGTTGGCACAGAGGTCCCTTCCAGCTTCAGCTTTTCTGTGGGTCTGTGACCAAACACCTGATACAATGAGTATGGTTTATGTACTACCATCAGCAGCATATTCTTAGATCTGCTTTTGCTTTGGCAGAACGCAGAGCCAATCTAGGTTCAAGATTTCTGCAGATATGAGTAAATCAGTTTAACATTTGTTTAGTCAGATTTGCCTGATAACTCACAGGAAGGGAAGTTTCGTTATTACCTTTAATCTGCAAAGATCCTGTTATATTATAGCATCTAGTGTTTGCAAGCAAGAGAGTTCAGTGTGGAGTGATGTTAGAGAGCTCCTCAAAGAGTGGATAACAGATATTCATACTATCTTATAAAATCAAATAATAATATGATTTTTATGTTTAGCCAGTAATGGAATGATCAAAACCAGAAAAACTGCTACATTTGAAAAGGCAGGAATATCTCGTGATATCAGTGCAATTTGTATTCAAATATCCAAATTAGTTGCTAGAAAGAATACAACCCTTTATCTGATAAACCTCGTCCTCATGCTGTTCTTCCTTTTCCTTCTTCTTCTCAAACAGCAGATTTAGACCAGCTATCTACATGGAAGAGTCTGTTCCTCAGTGAGAGCTGGAGACACACAACTCGTGTAAGGTCCTACTGATGGTTTCAATACTTATCTACTGAAATTATTGTCCTCTGTTAATAATAAAGTAAACATCTATTTCTATGGAGGGTTTATAATTTTGCAAAATTACAGCAGTATCATAAAAAGAATTGCTGATGCTGCACTTAAGGAAGGCCAGTGGGATTTACTCCTCAGCTAATGCAAATTAGGACACTAACGTTGGTTTTCGTTTGGGGATGTCATAAAATGCTGTGCTGTAAGTGTAAGTGGGAACTACAGAAACCCAATCAAACGACGTGTTTCACCATTAGAAAAGCATAAGGCTACGAGAAACATGATCTTTGTGATCAAAACGCAAATCCGAAGCAAATTCTAAAAGAACAAGAGGGCGGTGCTTAATCTCTATGTAACACCAAATTCCTGAGATGCCCAAAGTGATGTCATTGTAAGATTTTTGATGTTGCTATTTTTATATCACAGTAAAAGTAATACTAAAGTTTTTACTGAACCGTAATAAAACAACTAGGTTGGCAATTTCAAAAATAAACTATGGACACACAGACACAAGAGTTTCTACTCCTTAATAGCTGTCCTTCCCACAGAACTGGTCTGGAGACAGGAGGGTCAGCGGCTCTGTTAGCCATGTATCCTTTCTAACCACCCAGAATTCCAGATGGTTTCCTTAGACCACTTCTGATAAACTATCTCTACAAATATGTTGCAGTCAAACCCTTTTAAATTGCTTATTCAAAACACAATCCATTTTGATGTGTTTAACAGCAAAACCTCCTCCTAAATTCCATTTAACTGCTTGTGCTAACTCATGGCTTAACTAGAAGAATTTAAAACAATTTACTCTCTTTCTTATTCCAGTTTGGACAATTAATTCTATCTCTGACATTTACTTAAAAAAAAAATAAAAGTTTTATTTTAGTTACATCCTTTATATAAAACACATAAAATACAAGATATTTTATACAGACTGTCAAGTACACCCGAACAGCACATTTCCACTTCTCAGTACACAGGTTTTTGTTGTCTTCAGGTCAGGAAAACAAAACTTTAATAGAGAGTAGAAAAGCCAGTTGCTGAAAAGCAGCTAAAGTATGGATCAATCTGTAAAAAAATGCTAAAGTTAAAAATAGATACTGGGAACAAGACTCTCAGTCAGACTAATACTGTCATGTTAATATCATTAGCAAAGGAGTATACAATTTAGTAGCACAGTAATAGCAACTTGTCAACTGAAAAAGACCCATTTCAAATACTTTCACAAAAGATGGAATTTTCTAGATGCTAATGAATAAATCAGCGCGAAAATAAAAGCAGGTATAATTTGTTTAGATATGCTGTGATTCCTGCAAATAAACAATTATTTATTTATTTTTGTGCACCTTGCACTTAATTTTGAGAAAATTTTTCCATTAAGTCAACAGATGAATCTCTGTTTACTTCAAATCTCTGTTTACTTCAAATTCCACTTTTGGAGGAATTGAATAGAGTTGTTCAATGCTCCGTAACCCTTTTTCTCCTCTAAAACTGCATTCTATCTGAATTTTTCAAACCATTCTTCCCTTCCATTTTTCCAGATATTTCCATCAAAATACCTGTGAGTTGTTGTCTTATTTTCTCTCTTCACGATGGTCATTTGGCAAAAAGCTCTTTTAACCTCCCTTTCGAAACCAGACTCTGTGGTGCTGTGGATGTTTTCTTCTTAGATCCACCCTTTGACAGAAAATTTTGAACAGGATTTTGGATCTTTTTTTTTTAATTGCAGGGCAATCAGTGTCATGTAAGAGAGTGGCATGCAGACGATAGATGTCACTAGATAGGCATAACAGAGATCATGTGCATCATAGAAATAATCACATATATAATCGCTACAGTCACAGAAGAGTTTAACTCATAATAATATAAAATATTTCATAATTAAAAGAAAACACATGTAATAAAGGAATACCATATTCAGTGGAATTTTCTTTCATGCCTACAGCTGGAAATTCATGTATTCTATGGAGATATTTTAACTAATTGGCTCTCAAGTTTACAAGACAGAAGGGAAGTATGGTTTTTCTGCCTGATTGCCAGAGAATTTGTTCAGGGCCTCAGAGAGAAATGTATTCATGTCATGTAGTCATGATCCTGTGCACGCTTCCTTGGTATGCTGTGCCAAGACTGATGTAACAAGCTTTGGGAATCTTCACTGAAGACCAAAATGCACTGACTGAGATCTACGCGAGCAGCCATCATCCTAACAGTATGGCAAGCTGCCTAGGAGAAGTCACTACGTCTGCTGGGAGAGTTATGGACATTCTCTAAAGTGTGAATGAGTTCCCGAAATCTGGCCCAAACCATGTAAGTTAGTTGTTACATGTATTTCAATTTAATTTGTAGCTAGGCATTCACAGGGATGGACCTTGTGTCACTAAGACTTTCATTATAGAACGACAAACTTGATGGTCTCTTGTAAAAGGAATTCTTTATTGGAATCCTATCTTTAAACTGTAGTCACATGCTACCCCTAGCAAACTAACTAGGAAAGATTTGTAAATAAATTAGTTATACATGGGCCTGGGATGTCACAGAGGATAGGATTTCTTCCCAATAAAAATATATTGTTCAGTGCTGTTGCACTCACCTGCAGTAGACGGACATTATTGAAACTGATTTCCTGATGTTGTATCTTAGACACCAAATAACTTCTCCCTCTAAAAACACAAACCCCAGAACTACAGGAATATCAGATTATTTGGGGTAAAATCCTGGCCCCATGAGGGTCCTTCCCAGGACTGGCCCTGCAGTGTCAATGACATTACCACATTGGCTTAGCAGAGGCAAGATTCCAGCTCTGTCTTTTATCTTCTGTTAAGAGGTTTTTATGGGATTTTAGAATGAAAAAAAAAAAAAAGCTAACTAAGATAGGAAGAAAAAAACCCAGAAAAATAATGGCCCATTTAGGGAAGTAATTTCTACTTTGCAAAATCTAATTTCCACTTTTGCAAAATCATACTTTATTAAGGTCTTAAATCATAAATGCTTTATTTTTAATACTCCTATAGGAAAACAGAAAAGCATGATTTTAAAATACCAGTCATCACCACCAGCTTTCTTCAGACTAGACTTGGTACTACTATCTAGGTTTTTTGCAAGAATCTGTAAAGCTATACCATTTTCTGTAAAGTCTGGGATGAACATTCTAGTTTGTATTCTAGTAATAAGTCAATGTTTGGTTTACAAAATAAATGTGTGGTTGTTGTGCTATTGGCATTTTCGTTTCTAAACAAACCTTTTTTATTTTCACTATTCAAAGTAGCAATTAATAAAAAAAAAATACCATGCAAACAACTTATTGATGTGTAAATATTCTAACATTCCAAATAAATATTATGGGTTTTAAGGTGGCCATAGTCATATACTACTGCTAATGTGAATGTTTCTAGAAGACAGGTGGGATGGTTTGCTGTGTTCCTAATGGAGAAGCAAAACCAACTCTGCACAGAGCAGATATTCCTTTCTACCTCCTCACAAATGAGTAATTATCACAAAACCACTTAGACTGCTACTTACTTGCAGTGTTAGTCTCAACAGACACACAAAGGTCTGAATGAACTCAGGTCTTCATCTGTGTCTGAATAATTTTCCAGAGCTGTGGTGGAGTTCACTGGCACTAGGAAGTTCTCACATCTGCGAACCATGGCTGTTCCGCAGGCCAAAAAGGCATTTTAATTTCCAGTGGTACAAATCCAAGAGTTAAATATGCAAAATTCCTGACCACAGCTCAGCTTAATGTAGCCCAAACTTTTTAAACTTCTAATATAAACAATTCCTGCAACCATATTTTTCTGCTTTTTCAGAAGTGTGGGCTATTATAGTTTTAATTTCTTTTAAATAAAAGACAGGGCTACAGGCTGCGATACAGACAAGCTTGTGGCCTGAAACAGACAGACAAGATTACCACTATGAATACACAACCTACACAGTATGTTACTACAGCGTAAATCCCGACTTTCTTTCAAAGCTGTCACACTTAAATAGTGTATCAAGAGTGAAGCAAACAGCAGTAGATGGGGAAAATAGTGACTGTCACCAGCTTTTTTTTTCTTTTGTGAACAACTTCCTACGACAACTTCTTACTTTCTTGCTCTCTCAAGTGTGATCAGTCATACTTGGTTGATTTTTGGTACAAGGAATGTCAGAGAGGGATTTGCCTGAAGCTGCATCATGACACGTATATCAGATTAAATAATTTGAAACCTTGACTAAATTACTTTCTCTAATGAACATTAAAACAATTATAGATAAATTTGAGTTGCTTTCTAGACTGAGTTATTCTGATTAGTATAACAAATACAAAATCACGCGTGGGGAGAATAAAGAATGTAATTGGAGGCTATAAAATGGCTAAAAGCAGCTTTAGGATCTGGCTAAATATTATTTCTAGGTGTGATTTAGTGAGTAAGAATAATCTTCAACTCTGAACACGCACCGCTAAAACCTTGAGGTTTTTAAAATAAGAAGTAAGAAGCACGATCTTGTTGACAAGTAGAAGTGAAAGCAAGGGTTACGATGAGCAGTGCAGTAGCTTAATACCTACACATACACACATAAATTATTATAGGCTGAAATTCTTTGTGAAAGTAAGTAACTCACAATTACAGTTCACATTATGGTGATGCAGATGTAACTTTAAAATTTTTCAGTCAATCCTGCACATTATTCAAACACAAGATAGTGTTTTAATGTAAGAAACACTGGATGAATTGAGTTTAACATGTTGTGCAGGTGCTAGACAGGACTACAGTGACTTCTCTAGGCTTTTAAAGTCTATTACCTAAAGTAATAGGTAGGAGTTATGTCCCTTTTCATCATTCCCAATGTGCAAAAGATTTGACATTTTAAAAAGTAAGGGATATGTTTCAAATTCAAATGGAAAATACTTGTTTCTTGTGAGGTGCAAGATTTTGGGTAACAATGGCATTCCACTGCAGAAAAAAAGAAAGAATATAAAAGGAAAGGTTTAAAATCTGCATTAACATTTGCCTACATCAGAAAGAAGTTGTCATTTTCTGACTCAAGGGAGCTATTGCTTGTTATTGCCCGAATTGATTGTTGATATAAAAGAAAGTCCAAATAATCCCATGGCAATCTTTAAATACTCTCAATATAATAGAATAGGTTGGCAGTAAGTAAGGCCATATGCAACCATGCCAAGCCAGTTCAGCAGAAAGAAAACATTTATTCCACTCCTCCAATGTCTCCAATCTGCTCCACTGCATGCAGAAAAGCCTTTTCTATGAAGTTTAATTTAAAAAAAAAAAAAGAAAAAAAAAGTTTTAAAATAAAAGCATAGGTTGCAAAACAATTTTGCCCAGAGGGAAAGAAAACTCTTGATTAAAATAGCTTGAGTTCAGTAATGCTTACCTCAGTAACTGAAATTATTCTCTGTATATGAAAGCTGTCACGCTTGCCTCCGATGCGTAGCAAGATGGCTTTCTAAGGTAGGGTTACTTAAGAAAAAGTGCACCCTCAACATGGTGTCACCTTGCAGAGATCCATGGAACTGTGAAACCCATGTTACAGAAATTCTTAGCAGAGGGTGCCAAATCTGACATCTAGGCATGGGAAAAGGACAGGAACCCCAGTATGCCCCTTTGGCTAACTGGCTGACTCCGAAGCCTTCTCTGAAGCATCCCATTCAGGCCTCTAAGTCCTTATTCACCAGCTGGAACCTGCCATTCTGAGGAATCAGCCCAATGATTTTCCCCAGTAAACTCTTCTGCTTGTTGTCGTGGGTTCATATTTAAGTCCGTTAGCTGTGAAAGCATGGAGGAGAAAAGAAAAGATGGCTTTCGTTGAAAGCGCGTCAGTGCCTTAGAGTGGAGGTACAGGACTGAAAGTCTGCCTTACTACCACACTACTAGCTGGTCCCAAAAAAATGGTGAAATTGATTCCTGGTGCCCGGAGACCTTCTATTGCAGCCTAGTGCATGTATTGCTTTGGTATACTGGATCAGTTCCTATATTTCTGAACTGTTGCATTCTGCCTGAATAAAATCAGAGTACTTGATGAAATTTTTCTATGTTTCTCCCCACCAAAACAAAGCGAAAGCTTTGTTTCCTTTCTCAGGAAAACTCCCGATTACATTTTTCCTTCTGGGTACTTTTTTCATGCTAATCTCTATGAAAAGAGACATGAAGCACTTTACTGCACTGATCCTTGGACTGGCGGTGAGCCAGGTTAACAACAGACAATGTCTCATAAAGATATAAGTAGGTAATGGGATTTATTTTGGCAACATAGGAACATTTTTAAAGCATGTGACTTGTGGGAATGTAAAATTGTATCAGTGAGGGAGGCATCAAATAGACACAAATATCTTTACTGAATACAACAATTGGGCTTATTCCTTTATCAACAGGAATTGCTATTCTGTTCCATTTCTGAATCTAAACAGATAGTCAGTTTGTAGCTTTTCAGCTAAACACAGCTGGCCAGACCTTCTTGTAGCTTAGACATATCTGATCTGTACTCTGCTCTGTCTGTTACCAGGCTGGAATGCTAATGCGTCGTGAAAGGACCGTTCATAACACTGCCAGTAGACATCGGGCAGAAAACAAAAGGAAAAGTATGTTGGAGGTGCAGAGGTTTCCTTGCCATGTCACAGCAGGCTCAGTGTGAAAAAAGGTAAGAAAGGGAACTATTGCATGAAACTAAGCAGCCAGGACAACTGCAAAATAAGAGTCTGATATTTTCTTTAAAATACAGTATTAGCAGACAACGCTGCCTTTTCGTCACATAATATAACCTCCTGATTAGGTACATTATAATACAAAGCTGATTAGGACAGACTTCATATCTATTACTTTATTACATGTTTAGTAATTTATTGGGTTCCTATTAGTTTTAATAAGGATAATGTTGTTTCCTTCCACTGAGAGTCTGACAAATTCATGCTGTGAAGATACAGATTAATCAGGTGGACCTCACAAAGGAACTGATCAATTGCCCTAGAGATCCTAACTCCTCACCAAAGGTTGAGAGTAATTCAGCAGTAATTCATATCCTATGATGGAGAAACAAAATGAGGTAAATAAGAGGAAATCTCTTGCATAGGAGATTCATTTTGAGCTGAGATTGCATGAACCCCGATATCCATTTGTGAAATGATATGAATAAAGAATGAAAATAAAATCGAGTGCATTGGAAGGCAAGTTGTGACTGGATCTATCTGAGGACGTGAGGAAGTGAAGAAACTGTAAGAACAGGCTGTAAGCAAGTATTACAAAATTCCCATAAAAATGGGGAAAAAAGTGTTCAGCAATAAGACTTTCCAAGAACACACTTCTGCTAAGAAATAAATAGACTTTTAAATAATCTTTCTAAGTCTACATCTATTCTTTCCCATCACCTATAAGAAAAGAGTGAATAGATGCTTACATTCTATGTGTAATGATATTAAAAACTTACTGAATCTAAGCTCATTGCTTAGTTCCGAGGAGTCTTGCTCATGACAATCCTGCATAAGGAATACGGATCTTTGACAAAACCCTACACCTTAGAATGTTCAGCAAATTATCTAAACAATGTATGTATTGAGAAGAAATCACTTGGAATGTACTTGGAAATGTGGTCCATTTTATTTTAACTGAAAAGCATTCATTATACAGTGCAAACAGTTCTTTGGTAAATTTACTGATTACAATAAAAACAACAAAGTCTTTGTTTTAGGTAACATTAAAAAAGAAAATAAATATGTAAATTTTGCAACATATTACAGCAATATTCTCACAGTGGATACTGAGGAAATGGTCATCTAGCCATCGGCCATTGTTTCAGAAATGTTAAAATTAATGTTGATTCTGCAGACACTGCAATAAATCTGAATTAGTACAACCCACGACTGACTACATTTTAAACTGTGGATAAAGACCTGTTTTTCCTGGATGGATGGATGGATGGATGGATGGATGGATGGATGGATGGCAGAAAATAACTCAATATTATACTTGTTTAAGCACACCCAGACTCCTACGCCCATTTTATATACCATATGAATAAACAGTGAACAACGAAGAAAACCTCCCAATTTACTCTGGAGGCTGGAGAAAGGAACGATCAGATATAAGGTACTATTTTATAATGTATAAATGGAAACTCTCTTCTCCTATAAGCGGAAATCTTGAGAAAGTTTATTTAATATCAAATTGGACTAAAAGAATGCAAGTAGTAACCAGCTGGATCTATTACTGCCTTATTTAACTGCTTAGACAGTTAAATTATATTTGGTTTAGCTTTGCAATCCTTCCTTTTTGAGGAATTCCTGCTATAGGTCAACGGGAATTCCATCTGAGTTGGAATTACAGGACGAGACATGTGGCTTGGACTCTCAAGAAAAGTCAACAAAATACCAGAGCATCAAAGAAATACAGGAATGACAGCCTCTAGTAACCATGTGATACTCAAACATGCTCGTCACACACAATTTCTAAAAGTATTAACATAGAAAATTACATAAGTCAAAACATTGTATATAAAATCAATTAAAATATTCTTAAAAATATAAATTGTAGCGCCATGTGTACCTCTACCACACACCTTTAACGTATCGCTCACATGTACATATTGTTCCTACCATAGCATGAAACAAGCTTCTGTAGTAAGCCTTAAAGATACACCAACATTTGAATGTATGTCACGGTATCATTTTATCAAATTAGAAATCATTAATGTTAGTAATCAGAGAAATTATGTGCCAAAATATTATAGTGGAACTCATATTGCTGTGCTAAGTTAGTTATAAGACAGGTATTTGATCTACCATGCAACAATTAAGTATTCAGTCTGTTTGTATAATCTCAAATGTTTAAGATAAGAATGTTTATTTTTGTGCAGATTTCTTTGATAACCAAATCTCTGCTCCCTAAATTTGAACAATAAACTCAGAAGTCAATGAACTATTTAATAACAGAAGAGCTCTAGTTAGTCCTGACTTAGGATTTGAGGACAGAGCCACACATTCTAACACATTAGGTATTCAGGGAGAGAATCGATTCGGAAAAAAAAACAAAAAAAAAGCTGTAAAATGAGGTATGATAGTTGTCCTTCACTGAATATAGAATTCCTGGTCAAAAATATGCACTTTGTATTCTAAAAAGTACACAACTTTGAAATTATAGTGTAGACATATATTCTATAACATTAAACATTTATTAAACGGGAAATAAAGTCCATTGGTAGACCACTTTTAACATGAATGATAAAAATATTGAGGTAAAAATACATATGCATTAGATGAAACCGGAAAAAAACTCCCTAAAAAATCAAATACCTTGTCAGAAAAAGTAGTCAATCCACAATTAATCATGATGCTTGATTTTGATTGTTCTTTTTTTCAACAAACAGTGCCACAATATAATCAGGAACATATGCCTATTGACAATATGCACAATGAATCAGTAGGAATCCTTGTATACAAAATGGCATGTGACATCATTTCACATTTTCCAAACAGGGCCATACAAATACGTGAGTTGAACTGAGATCAAGAGAAGGAAACTTTAAAACTGGACTGGATGCTCATGTTACAATGATTTAGAATAAATGAAACAAACAAAAAAGTTGCCAAGTAATTACATATGTTTTGACAAAAAGGATTATGCTCATTTTAATATCAAATGCTACTCTGTCATGTTTATTCTTCTAGAAGGAGGAACACTGTTAATTACGTCTGTAATATACATTCAGTTGCTTTTTGTATCTTCCAATTACATTTATTTCCTTACTAGCTTTCTAAAGCTAGTGTGAAATTTTTGATTAGTTTTGCTCCTTGAATTAATGAAAGGATGATGAAAGGTGTCTTGTAATTTTCTTTATTTCCTTGCTGGTCCAGATGTAGAAATGATAGCGTGATTCACCAGTATTTCCATGCAGAAACTGGTCCTCTATGGCATTGCATTGGGCACAGTGGCCTTGCATTTTCCTTTTTCCTTCATTTACTAAATAATAACAAAGAGCTAAATATCAAGTCATACTGGTTCTGAAAAGGGATAGTAAACTTTTAATGTTGCTAATTAAAGATAGGAAACAAAGTGTTCATTTTCGAGTAAGTCTTAAGCCCAGTCATTTTGGGTACCTAAAACCTCCTGACAGTGTTCTTTCAAAGTAGCACCAGTTTGTGTTTGTCTAACCTGAGAAGTTTAACACAGAACTAACTTTGACCTGTTTACTATTTTCCCTTTTGTTAATCTTTGCATTGTGATTACCTTCATGGGCAGAAAAGAAAATGATACATTATGTTAACTGCTACAGCACCATTAAAATATTGTAAATCTTGATTTCTTGCTGTTGTTAAGCCTGTAGTTACCTGGTTTTGCCATCAGCAGGCATTGATAGGATTTGAGGAGTATGCACCCTAAATTCTTAAAAAGCAGACTTATGGCTTCTTTTTGTTAATGTTTTGTTTTAAGCAGACTGGACAGCAATTTCCTTTAACATTCACAGGCGCTTCGCAGTCAGCTGGCGGGCACGATTCTACAAAGCAGGTAATCTGACCAACCTGTGTCAGAGAAAAAAGTAACAAAGCCAGAACACACTTAGGTATATGTTCAAATAAGAAATACATTTTTAATATTATTGAAGAATTTGTTCTTTTTCATCCTCTCTAAGATCTTGATAACCAGGACTAGCTCCACATAGTTTATGTCAGTATATACTTATATTGAACAGGTTCTTTGTATCACACGGTCTTTAATGGAGATGTGTACCACTTCATCTAACATTCAGGCATGAAACTCTGGGATGCCAAGTACTGACATACTTCTTTTACTACCTTTTTTTAAAATTTCACCATGATAAAAGTAGATGAAAATCTACCAGTGCTAGATGAGCTTTTACTGATGTTTATGCATGTTAGTAGAACTTTTTAAGATGTCATTCACTTTGCAGTTAATTTTGCCAGTACCACTATACATCAGTGAAACTGGAAATACAATGAAAATATATAACGGCTGAATTGAAAACCAGTGTCAGGGAAAAGATATCTGAATAATACAGGTTTTTCCACAAAATAACTGAAGATTCATTGTAAAACAATTAGAAACTATTATCCAGAATTTAACAAGCACAAAATTGGAACTGCCATATTAGAAGCAGAACCTAATACAATTTCAATCTCAGAATGGCTTTCCACATACTTACTTTGCATTCACACACAGTACAAAGGTCCTTTTTCCAGGTTTCATTGCTGGAATATGATTTACCATTTTCATCAGTGCAATCTGTTTTACTGAGGCGTGATTCAAGTTTTTTTATCTGAAAACATTAAAAAAATTAATAACTGAAACAAAGAAAAGTTTTTATTCGCAAGGTATTCTGTCTTTTCTCTTATGCTACATAATACATGGTAAGTATTTGGCTGGGCTTTTCTTCTCACTTCTTAGTTTTCATAATGCTAAAAGACGAAAACAGCGTTTCAAAAGAAAACTAAGAGAAGATACATCTTTTCTGCCATTGGAATGTACAAACTACAGCATACGAAGAGAAGAACGCGGCATGACATATACAGAAAGACAAATCTAAACTTGCAAAAATGTCTGAATGAAAAGGAGGTGAAATAAAAAACCCAAAACTCAATTAAAAGAGTTTGCTTGGATTTTTTACTATCTCTATTTTTCCCTTAATGATAAAAAGGGGGTTATATGATTAGTTTATCTTGCTGATTGCATGCTTCTTGGAAACAGTAACCAGGAAGGCAAACTTTTAACAGTCACTCAGTCATTTTTATGTTCAAAAAAACCAGAAGAACTGACAGAAATGTAGTAAGTCTTAACATAGCATTTCCACTGTCAAAATAGGAGCACTGAACATGAGTACAACAATGATTAAATAATACTATCAAAGATGAAGATGAAATCTAGGCTATTATGTAAATAAATATATTATTTGCATCTCTAAGTTACATGGAAAAACTGTTTTGAATGAACTTTATTATTCTAGGCAAAAATTTTGTCCTACTTTGGATTTTTGTGTCCTGTATGGTATATGTTTTTAAAGCTGAATTCCAATATGGCTGAGTTATTCTCAATAAAGTTTATTTATGTCACATTGTAAAAATCTTCTCTAAATGATCTAGATCTTAACTATGTCTACGACTGTAGTCTGGCATATTACTTCTTATGAAGTCTACATTTTAATCAGAGTTTTACATAAATTCTAGAAATTTCAGATAGAAAAAAAATTTAACTTTACAGACAAACTTTTAGAGAAAGACTAATCCTATGTTTAGTATACAACAGTTACACAAGGCTTCAGGTTCAAAAGTCAAGAAAGTCTAATTGTAGAATAGTTCAGTATGATTTTAAAAGAACATAGAAATAAAGAATAATAACACACCATGTTCTGTGTTGTGTTTTGTTTGAGATACTATGTAGTGGGTTTTGGCTGCAGTGGATGTCTAAATATTAAAAACATAAGAGGAGTGATGTTAGAAAAACAATATAAATTAAATTTATTAGTAGAAACTATCCATTATAGCACCTTACCTGGTTTCTGAGGCTTGAAATAGTTTTTTGCATTTCCAAAACAAATTCTTTGAAGTCATTCACTGCAGGTTTGTTTGTATTTTCATTAGATGCTGATGTGGCATTATGAAAATATTTACTCTGTTTCACAGAACTGCAACAAATGAATGTTAATGCAGGATATTAATCCATCTAATTTTATTTGGCTATATATTTTAGAACACATAGCAAAAATGTAAACAATGAGCAACAATCAAAAGTAGGAACTGTATGAACCACAAGTGCACACAAGACCCAGTGGTACTGAAGACTCAGGTAAGTGAGATGTGGATTACTGTTAATATGACTAACAACGAGGAATGTCTTCCACTTTGGAAAAAAACCTATTCATTTGATGCAGAGGGACACATAAAGTTGTCATCAGTGACACTGTACAGCATCACATTCATGGGGAATCTCGAGTCTCTAATATGTAAGCAGAGAAAAGCAGTCTTTTAGGACAAAAGTCTTCACATTTCACATTCAGATTCATAGTTTCTCCCTCTATATGCTCATTAGCAAAATGTGTATTTAAAGAAATATGACTCTAAAAAGGAAAAAGTGTGCTTTCATAAATAAATGAGAAGTTCTTTTAGATATGAACATATTTCTGTGTCCCATTTTAACTAACATTTGAAATCAATACTGATTATCATTATTGTACACGAAATCTACAGTCTTTTGTCTATAGCACTTTCCAGCTGATATGTGATAAGGGATATACAAGACTAAATTATGTTAGTCAATTCAATCAGTTGATGGGAAACAGTTATCAAAGGAACTGTCCATAACTCATACTACATTACTTGGCACCACTTAAGAAAACATATATTCAAAACCAAGGAAAACACTAATTATTAAGTCACTTATTACATTAAGATACTTGAATCCATACAAGCATTTCTGTTTTATTAGTGTGTCTTTTCCAGACTAAAGGGATACTCCAGAAATGAACTGATGAAGAAATCCTCCCTCATATAATAGGGCCTCATAATTTATAATCTTTCTACATAAATTAAATCAGCACTTATTGGCAGGTGTTCAAGTTACTTAGTTTCCCATAGTTTTTAATCTAAATTTAAAAAAATCTAAACAATGTAA
This sequence comes from Neomorphus geoffroyi, assembly GCA_033558235.1. Taxonomy (NCBI): domain Eukaryota; kingdom Metazoa; phylum Chordata; class Aves; order Cuculiformes; family Neomorphidae; genus Neomorphus; species Neomorphus geoffroyi. The sequence goes on along the minus strand of JAUMJM010000053.1, from coordinate 59,109 downwards.
CATGCCAAAATTCAAGTAAACCAGCTGCTATTGTATAATAAAAACTTTAATCTTCCCCACCTGCTCAAGTTATTGAAAATGAGAAGGATAAAAAAGGAGAAAAAACCCCATCGTCTCACCACAAATGCAATTTAAATACAACAATGATCATGAGAACTGGTGAGAATGTTAATGGACTGAGGTTGCTTTAGTTTTATTTATGCTATAAAGCATTGTAAATTTATTATTTTGTAGCCCTATTTAATAGTTGGATTGTTGTAGACTTTCTAGCTCCATTTCTGAAACACAGTTAAACAGCAAGTTAACACAAACAAGCTGCTTCTCAGATAGAAGTGTTTATTTTTTTCCTTTCATTTTATTTAATTTAACCCTTCTACAGTTTTAGAATTAAGGAACTAGCATCTTTAAAAAGTGAGTTACTGTTTCCTAAATTTAAAACCTCCTTCTAATAGTTCACTTGCAAAGCCAGAAAAAACATCCTTCTTCAACGGTTACTTCAAAGGAATCTTTATTTTTCATTGTCTGAAAGTAAGCGTATACTTAGCTGCTGTATTCCCTTGCCTAAAATCCTAAACACTTAAATGCTCTCTTACTTCAAGACAGCTTCGATTCTGTTAAGTGAAATACAACAGCAGTGTTTCTTCAGTACTGTAACATTCATGTGAGTATTTGAAACTACTGAAATAAACGTACCTGTCTACATATCTGTCTACCTGCTTTCCTTGCCAGAGCAGGTAGATTCTGCCTGGTTATCTGTCAAGCAGATAATTTTATTTGCTAAAAGAACACGTTGTATGGATAGAGCTATGATTCAAGAGAGTCTCAAATTCCCTTATTGTGATGCATCTTCACAAGAAATGTTTCATCTGAGCAGAATTCATTTCATTTCACTAATTTGTAGATAAGTTTTGATTCCCTGGAAACTGCAGGGACCCTTTGTAGTCTGTTATTTGCGACCAACATTGTGATCTAATTCCTTGCTCAAGTATTTTGAGGATTAGTGAGTTATAAACAACATTGCAGCACTCCTAGTCTCTACTCCTGCTCTGAGTATTTTGGTACTTGAAGCAATCCCTACCAATATCAGGAATTTTTATGCTAGTGTTATCAACATTTGGTTTACTCCTGATGGTATAGGAGGATCTGGGATCTCTGAAAAAGGAAAGGAAATAAATTAGTTTGGTTACTGCAGGCACAACAGGAATGTGGGATTCCAAATCCCCCAAATTAGGCTTCGCTACTGATTTTTTTCATGAAAAGCCCCGGAAGTACAAAAGCACTATACTGTGCCACTCACAAGGGGTGTAATGCAAATTTGAGCTTGAAAAAAGGTGGTTAGCAGATATGCAGACATGTCAGAATGAAATACATCAATCATAAACTTGAGAAAACAGACTCTGGAAAAAAGTCGTATACTCTTACAGAGAAATCAGTCAGTTTTATTCCATTTTGAAAACAATTTTTTTTAATACTTCTTTAAAAAAAGTAAACCTCACCTTACTGTTTTGGACATTTTCATTTTCTTCAAGGGCTTGTCCTCCTGAAAGCTGTAATCAAGAGAACGCCTTCCCCGGAAGTGATACGAAAATGCATTAAATTGTCCTCTGGTTCTACAATCTAAAATTAGACAAGAAATTACACATTATAAACTACGCTATCATTTAGTGGTTATAATATTAATATGGTTTTACATTATCTTCTGAATTGGCAAAGGCAATTCATACATTCAGTCTGATCCCTTTAAAATCAGTTTGATTGCAGCTGAATATGTCTTAGCGATACAACATTTAAGCCAGGTGGATGGAGAGAATTTGACTATTGATGGACCAGCTTTTTGGTATGAAACAAAGGTAAATATATCACAAATAAATCAGTGGTACTTTAATTATTCTTTTCACTTCTGAAATTTTCACTCTCTTGGCTTTTAATTATTTTCTGCTTTTGCAATAGTGACATATGGAGGAGAACAATAACAGAAAAAACAGCCTGTTACTTAATCATCTATTCCAGGCATTAATATTTGGGGATTTTGGCCTTTGAAAGAGAATTGTTAATTAAATTCTGAAGAACATTCGCAGAAATAGTTTACTGGTTGACCAGCCCTGTTTCCAGATTTGAGGACTTTGAAGGTATCACCAGCCACTTATACCCTAAGACCACGTCATAGAATGAAAATCTCAGGCTTGAGAATAATCATGACAGAGATCTTCTCTTAAGATCCTAAGAGGATGTCTTCACAGGATGAAGTATGTCTTTCCTTCAGTCCCCTTTATTTAGCCTTCCAAACACAGCAAAAACTTGGAAGGAGTTCCATTTAAAGAAAGAAAAGGAAAACAAAACTGGAACAGCAATTTGGAGAAGAGGCAACGAAAAACCAGAAGCTTTAAAGCAAAACGTTATAATGGGTCAAGCTGCAGCAGGGACCAACAGACCAACAGCATGTTCAGCTGTCAGAGGCAGAAAGTCTACTAAGAAAATAGAAGGGAAAGAGAAATACAGAATCCCTTGGACATATCCCAGTTAAGTCTGGTACGAGCAGAATGAGCCATGAAAGCAAATGAACAGAGGAAGAAGTAGTTTTCCCTAATGTTTCTCTTAACTTGCACCAGAAAGTTATTTATTCTGAAAGTCAATAATTTTTTATAAAGTATTTTTCTGGAATTTAACAGGAGCTAGATTGAAACCTGAAAGTATTAACATAAATTATAGCACAGGTTTCAAGTCAAGAAAAGAGCCTCAAAACACTGCTGAACTGAGCAACTTAAATACAAAGTCCTTGTCTCACCAAAATTGAACAAATAATACCACTGGTTGCTCTGTGACTATGCAAAAATATCTTGGACTACTTTTAATTGTGCTGGACTTTTACTTAAATTAGACTATTACAATTTCCCTATTAGGAAAACCTTAATTTGTCCATGGTTTAATATCTATTAGAAAAAAACCCAGACTGACAAAAAAAAGTCCTGACATTTTCAGTTCAAAACCAACACCTACAGATCATTCTAGAACACAATTTATTTACATAATTCACATTCCCTTCTCTTTTCCTTGCAGTTTGTCCCTTTCAATGCTTGGCCCAAGCAAATTTATTACCTTCCTCATATAACAACAGCTTCAACAACGAACTAAACAATATTTACTGGAAATATAATATTCATTCATCTTGTGTGTCCTGCTGTTTCTCACGCAATCTTCTTGTTGCCCACTCGGAAACTAAGCTCTTTCAGAAGGAAACAGACCACTAATTTGGTAAGATGCTTGGCATGAAGGCATTTTTGATCACTCTTAGACACTTCTATATTTAGTATAGTGAGAAAAGGAGTTGCATTCCGAAGGGTCACTTGAAAAAAAACTGGTTTTGGTCAGAGGAATTTTTTTCTTAATGCAATCTGTTACTTAAAGTTTTCCTGAGTGTCACAGAAATTTTAGTTTCTGTTGGAAGCAATTCTTGAAATCAATTTCTCCTGTCCTCCTTTGTTTAATAACTGCTAAGGTCATCTCACAAAACATAGATTTTTAAATTATTTTTCCCTTTTTTTGGTACAACAGCATAATGGTGTATTGTTTTTTATTCCTTTGCTCGGTTTTGGAAACAAAGGTCTGAAATCCTGGGAAGGTTTTATAACCTTAGACTGGTAAATATGAGAACCATATGTTCAGTGACAGCTTTAAATATACAGACTTGACATTTCTGTAGTTTTTAAAGACTCAAATAACTCAATTTGTCAAATGAACAACTCGTTCTCAGTTTCAGTTTCAGGTTCAAGGAAGAGGATTGTCACTGGTGAGAGGTGCAAGACAGAATGCTCTTATCTAGCCTTCAGAAAGTCTAAACTAAGAAGTTTACATCTTTTTTTTTTTTTTTTTTTCTTAAAATGAATAATACTTTAGCAGTTGTTGCAAATCAGAAAAAGAAACCTAAGTTTCTGAGTGTTTTTCAGTCCACCTAAGATTTCCCCAAATAAGCTACACCCAGTCCAATTCATTTTCTCCACAAAATTCAGATATTTAAGAGTAACTTAATAATTCCTTTTTCCTATGGACAATGTTTTCTTTTAGAATCTACATATTGACACTGCAAGTGTCAAGTTAATCCAGAGAGTTGGGCAGAGAGGAACTTAATGAAGTTCAACAAAGCTGAGTGAAGGTTTCTAAACCTCAGAAGGAATAACTCCCTGCACCAGTACAGGTTAGGGGTGGACCATCTGGAAAGCAGCTCTGTGGAGAAGGACCTGGGAGTCCCGTAACAAGTTGACAATGAGCTAGCAATGTGGCCTCATGACCAAGAAGGCCACTGGTATCCTGGGGTACGTTAAGAGGAGTGTGGCTATTAGGTCAAGGGAGGTTATCCTCCCCCTCTACTCTGCCCTAGTGAGGCCCCATCTGGAGTACTCTGTTCAGTTCTGGGTCCCCCGATTCAAGAAAGACAAGGAACTACTGGAGAGAGTCCATTGAAGGGCCACAAAGACGATCAGGAGACTGGGACATTTCTCTTATGAGGAGAGGCTGAGTGAATTGGTCTGTTTAGCCTGGAAAAGACTCAGGGGATCTTATCAATGTTTATAAACATCCAAGGGGCATATGCCAAGAGGATGGGCAGACTCTTTCCAGCGGTGGTTAGCGACAGGACAAGCACCAAAAGGAACAAAGTGGCACACAGGAAGTTCACCTTAAGGAAAAAACTTCTTTACTGTGAGAATGATGGTGCACTGAAAGAGGCTGCCGAGGGAGGTTGTTGAGTGTGTTTCTCTGGAGATATTCAAAACCCACCAGGACACATTCCTGTGCGATCTCCTCTAGGCAAACCTTCTTTAGATGGTGGGTTGGACTAGGTGATCTCCAGAGGCCCCTTCCAACCATGTCCACTCTGTGATCTGTATACTGAAGCCATGTTCATATTTTCAGAAAATCCCGTAAGTCTTATAAAGAAAAGAAAAGGAGCTTGGGGGGAGACATCATTGCTCTTTGCAACTACCTGAAAGGAGGCTGCAGCAAGGTGGATTTCTTTTCCCAAGAAATAAATGATAGGAAAAGAGGAAAAAACCCCAAGTTGCACCAGGGGAGGTTTAGATTGGATGTTAGGAAAAATTTCTTCACTAAAAGGGTTGTTAAGCATTGGAACAGGCTGCCCAGGAAAGTGATTGATTCACCATCCGTGGAGGTACTTAGAAGATGTGTAGATGTGACACTCAGGGACATGGTGGACTTGGCAGTGTTAGGTTTACAGTTGGAATTGATGATTGTAAAGGTCTTTTCCAACTTAAATGATTTTATGAATCTACTTCCCATAAAGTTTTAAAAATGGACCTATAATGTAAATTGGATAGAAAAAAAATAATTACATTTAGAAGTAGTGAGCAGTCTTAATTCCCAGTCTAAAAATCTGATTCAAGAAGAATTAACAACTTAAGAGACTAAGGGAACGTGAAGAAAAGCACATATTGTGTAACTATTACTTCTATTTGGTAATACTTTGGGGTTTTGAGATTTATGTAATGATGAATCAAGTTGCTGTTACTGTAAGCATTTGTGCATATCTAAGAATTCCCAGCTGTGCCAGTAAAAGGGAGGAGAAACATCAAAAATGTCGGAAATGTAGAAAGATTTTTTTGAGTACATATCAAAGATTTTTTTGAGTACATATCTTCACAAAGCAGCTACTTAGAAATTACACAACATAGGAAAAAGACTTTTGACCCCAAATTAAGTCCTAGCTGAAAATAGCTGGGTTTGTTTTTGCCTCATCCCTTCACATTAAACTGTACCACTTAATTTCTTCTGTTTAATAAAAGTGTCTAACAAATAACAAATTAAATAGTATCAAAAAATATAATATGTTGGTCTAAAATCCAACAGTAATGTGCTCAGATTGGAACATATGCATTTTGCATAACCATTATTTAAATGTTTGGACAAAAGTAATGGCATAGAAGGTAGAAGATGAAGTGACAACCCAGGCTGTCAACTCCCAGCTGAAATACTCAGGAATTCTATTAATCAAGATATCCTCTGCAGTTGAGCTTGAAGCTCAGACCGATGCTACCAAAACTAGAAGGTCTAGATACTACGAAAGCAAATATCCAGATAATTTGCAGAACGTGACTATATGCATTGTTAATAAATGGCTAATGATAGCCTGAAGACTTTTAAAAACATATCCTGTCTTCATGTGCCGAACAGGTTTTGCACAGCCCACAGGATGATAAAAAGAGAACTATTAGATTCTTAACATCAAATCAAAGGAAATCCAACCTTCCCAGAGAGAGGACTATTCAGAAAAATTTGCAGATGAAAACCATGCATGTTTTGGAATAGAAATATCAAACATCAGTGAGAAAAAACAATATCAGACAGACTGAAAATCCACAGAAAGTTGGATGTTTGACAAGTAAGGACCTAAGTATTGACCTGCTTATTAGACTGTGAAAGTATCAGCATCTTAGAAAGGCAGTAACAGTCCACAGAGAAGAAGAAAAGGCTCCGACTGCCAAGTTTTGCCTAAATCACCTAGACATCTCCTGTTGGGACACTTTCATACCCACGTTGCCTTTACAGTCAATGGACAGAGACAAAGAAATTGTCCTCTAGAGGTATCTCTTTCTCTACTGCCTGCAGTGGGATTTTGAGAGGCTAAGATCTCAGCTTTAAGAGCTCATCCAGGAGTTTAGGTTTAAATGCAATGAGTGACAGTCTATTGCCTCCCTGTTGCTTTTCACCAGGGATGGCAATTTCTGTGTTTCGGGTTCAGTACTGAGTTACAATGTTAGTAAGAGAAATCATGGAAGTGTATATTGAGTGCATTAAAAAAATACTTTTTTGCACTAGAGAGCCTGAAAAAAGCACCAAGTTTCTTGTTTGAAAAAATTGAAGCTTGGGTGCTCTTTACTCAATTAAAGAGCTGCAGTAAATCTGCAGTAATTGCTCACCATCTCTGACAAGGCAAAGAAAGGCAGAAAGTGAAGGAAAACAGAAGAAAAACTTGTGTACCTCAATGGAATTCCTTCTTTTTCTCTACATAAACTAGTAATTCTCTTGTATGATTTGTTAACTGATATCTAAAGGTAATCTGCTCTTGTTATTTTGTAAAGGAATAATGTTCTGCTTTATAACAAATAAATACTAACTATACTCAAGAAACCTAAGTAGCTTTTTGTAACTAAGAACTTTTTCTATTCTGCAGGCAGAAAAGTATTTTGACTTGAACAAAACGGGAAGGATAACAAAACCAAATTTTGTTTTAATGGAGCTGAAACAGCTGAACGCATGGGTCACTTATTAAATGTACATGAAGTGAAGAGTATTCTGTATTCTAAATTTTAACTTAGGAGAATTTTAATTATAAAATCATAAGAAGTATTTTAAATGTGGAGAATAGTATGTTTTTTCCTCTAAATAAACAAACAACAAACATAAATTCAAGGGACTAAACAAACTTAAAGTATTCAACTTCAAGTAAATGCTGTTTCTGAATATATTCTGCATATGCCCCTCACTTCAGAGTAGTGGTGACTCTTCATTGCCTATGAACCATCCGACATAAAATATCACACCCATTCATCCATGCAAGAGAGCAGTTCAAGTCATGCATACTTCAGTTTTTTTCTTCATTAACTGCTGCATAGATTTCAAAAGAGTTCAGAAGACAGGGATACAGCTAGGCAACTTTTTTAAAGAACTTTAGTTGTTTACCCTTTCTTTTGCTTGGCAGTTGTCTAACTGTACTGCATCCAATAGTACTCTCCGATAGTAACATTCTTGAATGAAAATACAAGCGAGGCTGGATACTCTAAAGATGTTCCAAAGATAGCATCTCTAGAAGGCTCACTGATAGCATAACATTTAGAGAATCAACACATATTTCTCAGAACAGCTCTACAATTTTTTCAAATTGATATAATTAATGTATTTGTGAAACTGTCTGCCAAGTTGAATGAACCACGGCAAAGTGAACTTAGCCTGAACTGGTAGAATTTGATTTATTTGCTTATTGTAAAACATTTGAAGAGTGATACTTGATTTTCTCTCAATGCTTCTGCCTTATATCAGGGTTATTTTCAAGAGATTCTGGAAGACTTTGCATTAAAATTCCAATGTGTCAACCATATCTAGAGTTTTATAAGTTATCATCTCTTTAGGAATGGCAAACCTAGTAAATTATAACCAGAAAAAAAACCCTAGTAAAAATTAGAATAAGACCTGAATGAAATTATATCTGGGGGAAAACTGTACCAGGTTTCATTGAAATCTAAAGTATTTACTTCTAGTCTTGCACAGATAACTGACATTTTGAGCCAAGACTTCCAAGGAAGAATTTTCTTAGACAGTGATTCACTATTAAAGGAGTGGTTTACTGGACAAGACAACACAACAGTTTAAAAACTAAATTGTACAATACCTTTAAATAGTAAATCTCTATATACTTTTTGTTTTGTTTGTTTTAATGATGCCTGTGTTTGTTCTCATGGCAAAGTAACACAACTGAGAACCATTCCTCAGTATTTACTGTATCTGCATCTGTTTGAGAGGACACCTTCCATCAGTTTACACTACTTTAAATTTTGAGCTGTATCACCAAAGGACTCTGTCATCAGGGACAATTATATCTTACCAAAAGTGCTAAATGGACACTAGAGGAAGAGCGTAAACTCTCTCTGAGAAATATCCACTGGTTCTTTATTCAAATATTCTGTCAAAAGATATGCATAAGATTGTACTTAGCAGTAATAAATCCAAGAGAATCACCAATAGAAAGGATGAAGAACTCGGATCTAGATATTTTTCATCAGCAAATCTACAAGATAGTGGTATTGAAAGCTAGGTACTTACTAGGTAAAGGATAAGATTCTAATAATCATCAACTGATAGAGCAAGTTTTTTCCACTTAGTAGTTTGTTTGACAGCAATTCCTAGATAATCAGGGTTCCACAGAGAAGTTCCCAAAATTACTAAATATAATTTTTCACTCAGGGCACATCATTCAAGTTTTGTCAAAAGAAAATGATAACAACATCATCAAGGAGACCTCAATAAAGAGAGGTCATTGTCCTCTGAAGTATTTTGGTGGTGGAGGTACCGCAAATCATTCTGCAAGTTTGCATATTCCAGAAGATTCCCTTGGGAAGGGTTCTTCTAGCTATGTTAGAGATGCAGAGAAGTCTGATGTGATGATGGCTAAAGAGAGGTCATGTAGAAGAACTGTATTTGAGACAAAAACCAACACAGGAACTACCAAGCAACATGGGGTTCTCAGTGTTCTGTGTTTCACGTAGCCAAGTAAACCTTGTTTCTGAGAAAAAGTTTACTTCTGCGAAAAAACAAATCATCCCAACATCCTAATTTTTGCAGGAGATGATAATGAACAAGAATTTTTATCCACAAGAGGAAGAAAACAGTTATCTGCACCTTGCAATGCTCAAAATTATGCCTTGTTTGGAATTTCTCTATTTCATATAAAACGTGGAATGATCACTCAGTTAACAAGGGTCATGCTAACTGCCTTATACCTTATTCCCTTATTAATAAGCAAGGAACATGATTCTACCTTTCCCCTTTAAAGGCTTGCAATTAATGAAGATAAAAAGGTTATCTCAAATAAATTGTTCAGCATCACAGCTGCTGATCAGTAATGACACAGAATCCAACCTTTGGTACAGAGTCAAAGGAGTAGACAACATTTCAAAGACACTTCAGTAAGTAAGAATGTTTCTCACTCATCTTCATCTCTTGGGAAGTTAAAAAGTTATGCTCTGCTCCAGATTGGTAACATCTTAAAAAGTGAATGACAGTCAAATATCTTCTTAAACTAAAATGAATAGACATTAAACAAAGCACATGTTAATACACTCAAATCAACCTGTGTACAGACCTTCACAGCAATCTTGCCACATCCTGAGGTCCAGTTTAGGAATATCTTCACAGCTACTATATCCATGTGGGAATTCAGCCACCTTAAAGACGTCGTGTTGCACCCTGGTTATGTTGTCACCATTGTCACACAAAACTCTGGCAAGAGATATCTGCTTGATCTGAGTGAGCTGAGCAGGCGTGAACACACCTGGGTTCTCATACCATAACCTGTAATCTCACAGAAAAGACAAGTTCGTTGGTGAAAAAAAACCAAAACCATGTAGTTTTCCAGAGATATTACAATACTGTATTCAGAATGATATTAATTATTCCACAAATCCTGTTCTCAACTTTACATTGTATCTGAGGAAGTGATCCAGATGCCAAAATGTAAGTGCTCGGTGTCATTTCTGCCCTACTTGGTGTTATCCTGACACCCTGGAAGGGATGAAGTCTTCAACAAATCCTTTGATTTGTCTTCTAGTCATATTTCGACATCCTAGGTATCTTTGGACATCTAAAATGGCGCTAGACTACCAAGTTCAGCATTCCTTTATGGGAAAGGCTTAAATTACCATATATTTCTTTCTCCAGGCATCTTTCCTATGGCAATGATAAAATTTTGATAGAACTGAAGAGATTAGAAGAACGGTTAATCTATACCTAATTTATTACCTAGATAAGTCGGATTGTTTAACTTACTAAGGAAATTTTTTTAAAAAAAAATATTTTAATGACTATACTAATTCAGGGATCTATTAATATATGGTCAGTTAATTCACTATAGTGAAGGAAGAAACATTGTGGGTTCAAATAACTTATTTTTCATACATAAAGGGCTAAAAGCCTGTTATCAATAGAGAATATAAATAATACATTACCATGAAAAGCAAGCCAGCCCTTAGGAAGGAACATTTTTTAAGTTACTGCCCAGGATTTGAAAACATTTTGCACTATTCTAACATACAAGAGTTGCTGACTGTGATATCATTTCATCTTACAAAACTGTAAAGTTATATTTCTATATTGATACTTTTTCTATCTATTTAAATCAAAAATCAGTAGGAGGCTCTTTAAAGTTTATGAAAAATCAATAACAATTTTATACTAAATCTAGAAGAATTTTCAACAATTTTTTTTTTACCTACTTATTGTGTCATTCTCATAAGGCACTGGACAGTGGCAAATGAATTTCCAGCTACTGTGATCAGAAAAACAGACTCTGAAATTTCCATCTTGATATAAAATTAAGCTTCCTTTGAACATCACTCCTCTTTCCTGCACAGGCACATTTGTTTTGCTTGGTGCTGGCAGCTTTGATCCTCTGTCCATTGTAAATGCTTTTCAAAGAAGTGAGAGTTGCTTTCATTGCGTCTAATAATATTTTACTATTTGCTGGCATGTTGCTTCAAAACATCTGTATTCTTCGGACATTTCCTAAATATTCCTCGTTTTCCTATAGTTTCTAAATGTTGTTTCATGAAGGAAATAATAAAAAAACCACCTTTTGCTGGAAAAATGCAAACGAACACACAAAAAAGCAGTATCATAACCCTTTTGTGACACAAATAGGTACTTGTCACCAACAATCTGGAGCTCATACTGCATATATTTCTCCTTTTACTTCCTCTGCCTCTAGACATGATGGGTTGCTTACAGCTTAATTTTTAAACAGATTTTATGTAAGAAAGCTGTTTTTTTCTAAAAAAAAAAAAGGCAATACAAAAAGGCTTATGTTATCGACTATAGAAATAAAAAAAGCCTTTATGCTATCTTAAGTAGCAATTTTACAACTTACATAAAGCAAGTAACATTAGATGAATCTAATTTTGTAATTCTTCCTTTGTTTCACTTTCATTAGGATGAGGCTAATCAACATAAGTCTTTCTACCCTCATGACATGCAAAACATGCAAAACCCAAGATTTTAGGTCACAAATTATGTTAAAATGAGGGAAATGTTGATTTTCAGATTCCAAACAAGTGTGTTGAAAGCATGCAAAGCAGACCCGGCTGCTGTAACTAGCAATGACTATTTCCCTATTTCAGGTACCACAGAAACTGTAAATGAGACATTACTCATAATATGCATGTAAAGTGATTTAAGAACAATTATCAGATTGTGTTCTTTGGGATAACCTGCCTGCTTTGGGTGCACAGACCGCTTGTATTGAAGTATGTATACGAATTATAAATAGAGTGATACTTTTCCAACCTATGCTTAAGTAACAGACATACTGAAAGTGTCCATCATCACAATTCCTTTACCAATAAAATAATTAAATAACAATGAAAGGAGACTAGTTACATGCTGCTTTTCAGAAAGGTAACTGACACAAATAACTGGTAAAAGGAAACTCAGAATGAGTTGGTTGTGGTGCTTTTTGCAGGTCAGTATGGTAATTTTATACATCATAAAAAGTAACATATTAAAGAAATAAACTAATCATAGCTTTTAACAATGTTTTAAACCTGTATTCCTTATCTTTTCAATTATATATTAAAATCATAAATGAAAACAAAACACTGTGATTTGGAAACAAGATATTGCAACTGTCATCAAGCATCCTCAATTTAAAATTCCTTTTGGTTTCCATGGTATTTCAGTTTACCTGTCTCCATCCCGAATGCGCCTAAACTGTGTGCTTAACAGACACATCAAAGTTGGGCCCAGTCGGCTCCCTGGAACTAAGTCTTCTACCATTAGAGCAGGAAAGAGGTCTACGTTCAGTGGGGATCCATACAACCTATAAATCGCAAACCACAAATACTTAATATCAAATGTTTTACATTTACAAAATAACCAGTATGTAGTAAAACTAAGGGCAAGAGATATGAACAACTCGCAGTAAAAATGACAGTGATACTGCTACATCTTTTGTGAAAAACCTGTAGGTGTATATGCAAGAAATCTTGCAGTGTAGGTTGTATATGTGAACAACATCAGATGGGTATGCAAGCCTAGCCAACAACTTTCTTTCTCCTAGTAGCTTTCTTCTGATTCCTTGGAACTTCTTTTTCAACAGCTTCTCTTTCCTGCCCCTCTCTGTATACTGTTGGGTTTTTCTCTACAAAGTGAGATTAATTCCTTGTCTGTGATTTTGTGTAGATAAAGTTACGGGTGGCAGGTAGCTGGAGTCACAGAAACATAGAACCATAAGGTTGGAAGAGACCTCTGAGATCAACCGTGTCTCCCTACTAAACCATATCCCTAAGAAACTTCATTTACTCGTCTTTTAAACACCTCCAGGGATGGCAACTCCACTACTTCCCTAGGCAGCCTGTTGTCTTATTTTCAAACACTGAAGCTCTAAAGATGAACAGATTACTGATAGTGAACAATGCCCATGTGAAAATACAGTGACCGATATTCCCATTTGTTCTAGTGTATGGAATGGATAGAACTGAACATATAAATATTTGCATTAGACTGGCATTAAATACGACCTTACATTGAAATGACATTCCTACTTAACAGAATTTATAAACCCAGACATTTCAAATTAATCATTTAATAAACACACACAGTATATATTAACTTCTTATTGTTCATAGAGTCATAGAAGTAAAAAAATTATCTACATGAGGGAATTTTCCACATCTACCCTTGTACATATGGAAATTTCTTAAAAAAATCTCTTTAACCCTTTCTTAACAAATTCTTTCTTCTAGATAAGACATTTAGCTACTAATTTTGCATGCACATTTAGATAATTGGTTGGTTTTCTTCACCTCAGGCTCACCTGCTAAGTTTCTCCCTGATTTCAGGATTCTTAATTTCATTTTTCAGGTCTTCAAAAGTCTGAGCTGAAGAAAGATTACAGTAAACTCTAAAATCATGGTAGGGAGGAATTCCATGATCTCTGCCTCTCTGAATATTCATAGCTGCCAGATCTAAAGCCACAGTACGTGCCATGGAGAAGAGTCTTTCTGTTAATTCTGTATTGAGTAATTGTGATGGGACACGCATCTTACCAGCAACACCAAACAATCCCCTTAGAAGTGGATCAATGCCTCCTTCATTTACAATCCGAAATGGAGAGAAGAATGCCTTGTGAAGAGGTAGATGGCCTTGTGGAATAGGTTCAAAGTTTTCATCCAGTCGATACAGAAAAGGATTAATGAGTGTGTGACCAAACCTAAAAGCGGCAGTTGCAAACTCATTAGTTATGCCAGAATTAACACTGGGATCATAACCCTTATATTCGCCAAGCATCTTCATGCCTACCTCTCCAAAGATCTTAGGTAGCCAGTGGCTAAATGTTATGTGTTGCATTTCTGCACCAACAATTTTGCGTGTTTCGTGATATATTGTGTCACCATCCCAGTGTGGATTGAGTTTCAGTAGCTCTGTGGCAATTCTGTTGTGTTCTCTAAACCACAATGTGTGGATGCTAGTAAGACCCAGCTGTTCATTAGAACGCTGATCACCAGCTAAAAAGCAGGGAATTGGGCTCTCATTTTCATCTCTCATACATTCTGTTGGTGGACCAGTAGCAAATGGAAGAAGGGGCTTGCCAGATCTTTGTACAATGCCCTGTCTCAGAAGACCCCTTTGACTCGCCAAGTCTCTGATTTCTAGTGCTTCATGGTCCGAACTGCCATAAACATTGGATGCATCAATGTATGAAGTCAGTTGGTTGATCTGTTCTCGTGGGTACACAGAATTCATCAGGAGAGAGGTCATGCCGCTTCCACAAACTGGACTAGAGCGTACGAAAAACATGCAACGTGCACCATTTCGAACTCTGGGATCATTTGGTGGTATCATGATCGAAAAGCATGGAGGATCATTTGTACAAACAGAACTGCAATGCTGACCATCCGAAAACCTGGCCTCACTTAGGGCAGCCACAGTAAGGTCAAGGTCATGGTCAAGAAACTGACCCCACTGCATGAGCATGTGAGTGTACTGGTCATCAGGAGTTATTGTTTCCGTTCCAATCAAAGTAGTTGAAACCAAGCGAGGCATTGGGAGTGGGTAGCCATTAGAGAGCCTCTTGGGTTCAATTCCCCGAGGCAAATTAAAACCATTTTCGTAGACTGACTTTAACAGACGTTCAAATGCTGTCAGAGAAGCTCCCCACATGGGATGTTGAAGGTTGTTGCATGTTCCATCGTATGTCCTGTACTTCTGGTGGAAGCACATATCTGAGCAGTTGTTGACTCGTCGATGGGCTGTACATCCAGAGAGATTAGCTATCAGATTCAAGTACTGTGGGGATACAAGGTCATTATAGTGATAACCTGAAAGCAGAAGAGACAGAGAGAACAATCAAAGACTTCATAGATTCATGGACCCCACAAGTCATGAATTTCTTTGAAATGTTATCTATTATACTGCATTTTCTGTCAGATTAAATATTCCTTTTGTTTAAAAAGAGCAACAATCAAATATATATGTCAGAGCATTAGGTCATTTAAGCAACAGCCACTATTAGGTCAGAGGGGAATTCTAAAATGGCAATTCAAGTACAACTTCTACAAAATGTTTACAAAAGGATCTCATTTCTTATTTGATCACTTAAGAAAGCAGAGATACTTTCAGAAACAAAAACCTCATCTTGAGAAAAATGGTTAATTTTTCCCCGTATCAGTAAAAGCGTGTAAAAAAATGTCAGTAACATTTACAACAGATTTCAAGACTTCATCTTTTGAGAGTTGATAATTCACTGAACATTACTATTTTGCTTTGCTTTATTACAGAGAAAGTTGCAGAATATTGAGAAAAGAAATTCAACAAAAAACACAAAATAACCACAGGCAATTTAGCTTAACCAAGGTGTGAAGTCTAGGACAAGTGGTGTGGAGTAACACATATTCACACTACCCAGGACTAATTTCTAAAGAGAACTGGTGTTTGAATAACACTTGGCATGGGTTTCCTCTGCAATCCACACCATTCACCTCTGGGACTACAACATACTTACCACTTTGCTGCATTTTTTTTCTCAGTTCATAGAAAAATAAGATATACAAAATATATATCATTATTTCATTACAATTATGTTTTTATAACTTCAAAGTAAGGCTGTATGCTGCATGATCTCTGCTGTGGTATGACAGCATGTGGAAGGATCGAATGCCTCCAAGTACAGTATTGTGTAACTGTAAATAGCAGAACAGTGAGGCTGCACCTTGTCCATGCTGCCTAATAGGAGTCATTCTAAAGTGATTTTTTTTCTTAGAAATAGTTTGGTTTCATTTCACAATAAAAAAATCATTAATTTGGGCTATATCTACATTACCAACTTGTGTAGACCAACAGAAATATGTCTGCAGAGTGAAATTTTTGATGTTGAGAAAGACATCCCTACTGCACCCACTGTGCAATAGAAGTATGTTTCCTTCAGAAAAGACTTACTTTGTTTTCCTGGACTGAATGTGGCCCTGGACCACATTTTTCACTTAATTTGCAAAGAATCCACACTGTTCAAGACCATACCACAACTCACACCAAAGTGACTAAGTGGGGACAACTGGGAGGTTCACTTTAAATGGGCCTGGTTGATCCAAAGCACAGGCATACCTTAAGTGATTATGGATATACAGTATGGATGAGCAAGGTTCCAGGATCCAGGAGAGAGTTTAGGAGGTAGAGTATTTGGCAGTGTAGACAGATATACTTTTAGTTAACTAGGAACCATCAAACATCACCATTGTTCTTGATCTGGAAAGTTTGCAGTCAGAAGTAAAACCAAATAAGCAGAATAAAGGCAGAAGATAAAAAAGAAAATGACCGAGTGTACAGTGGTACCGTGTTCCCGCAGGTTCATGGGGTTCCACCGTGATGGTAATCACTCAAGAACACAGATTGAATTCAGTTTTGCAAGAGGATAGTGCAGGCTAATTGCACACAGTCAGGGAACGTTCATTTAACATTGACCTCAGTCCCAGTGTGCCTGTAAAGACCCTGACCTTCACCTACATTCAACACATAAATGTGTGCTAGACACATCGGCTCTCTGCCAATTTCTACAATGCAGAGCAATTTCAAATAAACTACCTAAAGCTCCTCTTTGCCTTGAAAGGGAGTGGATTGCTCATAGCTGCTCAGCTGAGACAGGACCTGTGCTCAGTCAGGGGATCTATGTTTTCTCAGACCCAAGCTATGTGTACTCTATGTGTTTTACAAGTCAAACAAAGTATTACAGACCTAGTGCTTGCATTAGGCAAATTCAACCTGTAGTTTGAATAAATTGTAGGCATAAGTAAATTATTTTATGGAATACTCCAGGCTAGGAAAACAAACTGCAAAGCAAAACCAGTGTCACTGGTAATGGAGCAAAATGCACTCTTTGAGGATATTATTGATAACATATTATATAACATGCTGGCTACTAGGGCAGTTTAATTCTAAGACTACATCTAGAAAAAAAATATTTTTGTAATAACACTCTTTTTTAAGTCAACTTTATTCATTGTGAAGTTCTTTCCTTATCATCATTATTCATGCAGTCTTTACGTAAACATTTGTCTGTTGTGGTTATCCTGGTTGCCACCCACATTTCTGAAATCACGTTGCAAGCAAAATTCTACAATGAACGTTTTGGGTGGAATGGCCTTCAATACCAATCTAGAATAAAAGGTTTAGCTTCTCTGTTTAGAAGTTCAAGTGGGATGCAATGGATTAGATTTGATGACTTTCTGAGCAGCATGGAGACTGCCAAAAATGCCAGTCTCAGATCCTTAATTATCCCTCATGTTGTAGGCACTGACTCTGGCTCTGCTTTCTAAAAGGCTGGGTGCTGAGAACTTCAGTGTTTAGAAGCTGGCTAGCTCAATTCACATAATATCAGCTACATTATTTTTTTCAAACTGCAGGGAAGACACTTCATGGAATCAGAGAAACATTGATTAGAAGGGCCTTTTTTACCCAGACCAAGCTCCTGCTTGAAGCAAGGCTACCTCCAGCACCGGATCAGCTTAGCTGTCTAACAGGCTTGAAAAGCTCCAAAGACTGAGACTTCTCAGCTTTTCCGGATAAGTTGTTCCAGTGCTGCACTGGCCTCCTGGTGAGAAACTGTTTCCTAACATCCAATCTGAACCTCCCAAGCAGCAATTTGTGGCTGTTCCCTTTGTTATAATGTCTGGCACGGCAGAAGAGAATTTGGCTCAGTAGTTTTTCCTTGGGATATTCCAAGATTTTACATTGAAAAGAGTCTCTGAATGGGAAATTGTCACGTTTCTCAACTATTCCCAATGAAGAAGTGCTAAATAACACCTTTCATTGGGCTCTGCATTTTGAAATAAAAAGGGCAAACAGGAGTATTAAAATCTGAGGATTAGTCTATTTAAATGAAAACAGGTTTATTTTATTAATCAGGTTTCCCAGGTTTCTGTGGATTTTGTAGGGCTGAGAAGCAAGCACTGGCTGTGAACTGAATTTCCATTATCACAGAAAGCTGCCTGATTTTGTGTTCATTAATTTGTACTTTTATGCTTTAATGCCAATTTTTGGTAAACTTTATATGATTGTATTTCACTATTACAAATCCTAGTGAAAAGTAGTCAAGCAGTTCTCACACATCAGATTTCATATACTCCTAGTATTATATTCAACATGCTTGCATATGCATCTAATCAGAGAACCAAATTAAACTGGGTTGCTCTCATAAGCCTTCAAAGAATTCTGAATAAGTTTTTGTGGTAAACTATCCATCACGAATTATTTACTCAGCTCTAATAATGAGTACCGAGTTTCTTTCACTAGCAAATGTTACAGTACTCCACAAAGCTTGCAGTCTTTGGTCTTATAAATACTTGCCTAGTTCATGGTCATGGCTAAAAGTTTTCGGAAGTTATAGTAAATACTCAATTATAAACATCAAAAAGAATAAAATAAGTAAAAATATTTCCTCTAGATTTTCAGTGTAGCTTTTGGCGATGCTTCAAGTCTCAAAAGCTCTCCTAAAAGTCTATCATTATTTCAAAATTGTTCAGTTCTGTCTCAAGCCTATTCACACACATCTACACAGATTAGTTGTATATGCTCCAACTGGACTTCATGAATTTGAAATTGGACTTCAATAACCTCATATTTTTCTGCTATTTATAAGAAGCAGCAATAACTGTTTCTCATTACATCAGATCACTGTTAAAGGAAACAATTAGCTTAGTTAGACACACACTTAAAGAATGATTGACAAATAATTCTTTCAATACTATTGTGGTACATGCCAACACCTTAGTTCGTAAAGTACACGAATCATTCTTGATATATCATCCTTTCTCCTGGCCAAGGCACACTGAGACTAAGTGGTTTTACTTAAAGAAACATAAACAAAATACTGATTATTTTTAATACACAACAGAAAAGTCTGTTGTGCTTTGAAACAATGGTCCTAATGAATTAAAACCCAGAGAGTTAACAAACAGGATGCATCATGCACTTATATTATACTAAATTTGTCCAATAGAGGAATCGGAACATGAATTTTTCCCTAATATGTCAACATGAGGGAAAAATCCCCACTCTACTCAGAGAGTTCAAACAAACTTGAGTTACACCACACTGTAGCAATGTGCAAACCAAGGACTGAATTGGGCAAACAAATATATTTGAAAAAGTTTTGCAAAGACAAATATTCCACTGATTTCAATGTAATGGTCTCTGCAATTGAGACCCAGACTCAGAAAATAAACGTCTCTAAGTATAACTACTTAAGAAGGCACTTCTACACAGACAAATAAGGAAAGAGTACTGACTTGTTCCATTCAGGTCAACCATTAAACCATCTTGTACATGATCTTGAATAAGCTGTAATGTCCTTTCGAATATTTCCCCAGCTCTTGCCTGCTCAACAGTATATGGATCCCTTGGGTATCGAAATAAGGCTAGCAAATCATTTGGAGAACGAGGACGACTGATAGAAAATTTGAGAAAAAATAGTAAGTGCACATCAGAGTTGAAAACCAACAATACTACCTAAATCATGTAAATTTTCAGCAACATGATTAGTACATACCTTGGTTACTCATCTCAAAATGGAAGGCAAACAAAAAAAAATATTTAATAAGATAATAAAACATTAAATATTTAATAGCAATTAAACATTTAGTATTCTTTTAATACAAATTATCTCTACAGAAAAACCGCTGCAATGAACAGAGATCACAATAGATTCAATAGGAATCCTTACATGTTAAAGTGTTAGCATTTCCAGAACTAACCAAATGTTAACAGTGTCATTTAAATAATACAATGACATCTTGCTTAATAAATCTCCCATTCTTTCTAGTATATTCAAAATTACTTTTGACTTCTCAATATAACAAAAGAAGAGAATACCTGTCAAACAGATGTGTACGTGTTGAATTTATTGCTCTGTCAACAGTCGCAATTGCTTCCACAATTGATGTTTGTACAAAAGGATCTCCATTTCGGCTGACATTAGGGACTACAGAAAAAGGAATTCACATGTTATTGCAAAAATGGCCACACACAAAAAGATACTTATATAAAACAGAGTCTAGACACGACATCATTTTAGTTGTACAAAGTAAACCTCTGTTCTTTAAGCATTAGTTCGTCCAAATGTAAAATTCTTAACCATTTTGGAATTCTATAAAAGCATTTTACAGTAGAGCAAAATTAATTTAAAACAGAAGGTAATATAAGTTTAAAATTCATCTTATTTATAATTCTAGAACAAATAAAGTGAAGATAATTGCAGACAGCAATTAACTGTCCATTAATTTGCCCTAAAATTTCAAGAAAAAATGACAAAAGAAAAAAACAATTAAGGGTTTTTTTCTGGTGTGGTGCATTATCAGCTTTCATGTGTTGATATCAACAGCCTGATCTATATCCACTGAAAACAACCCAAGTATTCCCTTTGATTTCAATTACTACTGAACTAATACTGAATTCTTAGTAAAAATTTAAAGTATTTACAGGAACGTGTTACAACTGGAAAATACTGACAGAGTTTGTCTTTTAGAACACATGCATCACAAATTCAAAGACATTTTGCAAAAAAATGAACAAAACACACCCCCCCCCATTTTTTTAAAAAGAACACAGAATTTTATGTACTCTCAAAGAGCCACAGTAAATTAACATTCTTCTTCTCTTGAGTTTAGTCTAGTCAGCAACACATATTAATTTTAAATGGGCTAAAAAAATTATTTATTTGATCACCACTTTGCTTTCTACTTCAAAATTATCTAGCTTTTTAATACTACATTAACAACCACAACTCTGCATAACAGTGGAAACTCACTAATCCATAGGCCCATTCATCTGCCTTTTTATACTACTCAGTTGCAGCTGGATGTTTATACAATATATCTAGGGCTAATAACCTTCCCTTCAGGCTAAACCAAGAACTACCAGATCCAGGGGCAACAGCTAACAATTTCCAGAGTGTGGTTAGATTGGAGAAGTTACACAGGAAGAAGGGTAAAATAAAGGAAAATGTCCAAAGCAAACACACTGGAATAAAATCAGCAGATGTACAAAATCAGCAGATATAAAAACTGTTGTTTGCAATATTTTCATCTTTCCATGTTTTTTGGTTTTTTTTCCTCTTCTAGGGATTATTTCATTATTTCTTCATAACTGGCCTCTTAGGCTACATCTATACGAGTTTCAGAGTCTAGACCTGGGTAATCAAACTTAACCACTTATAATGTCCGATAAACCAGCCCCTGACAGTCTATAGCTGTAGCTGAAGTCCCTTCCTCTGCCCTGAGGCCAGGGTTGCTGACAGCACACTCCCAGCATACAAACCCTGCTGACCCTTTCCATAGTGCCTAACAATAGTCCCTGACCTGTACTAATCAACAACTGTCCTCCTTGCTTGACAGCTTTGTTTTCATAGCAACCACGTAGAAAAATTATCATATAAACTACCCTAAGAAGTATCATATAGGATTTGCTACCCTTACTTTAGTTGTTTGTTTAGCTGCTTGTGTGCCATGAAACATCTTAACACTGAAACATTGCAGATGATTGTGAAAATCCAGTGCCTGGTTATGTTCTCTAGTGCTGTCTATGCCAGATGTAATCTCAGTGTTCACTTTAGATATGCTTTTTGCTGAGCTTTCTTTATGATTAATGCTACATGAAAGCTGAATTACGATTAACGGTACATGAAGGCTGAATTACAAAGCTTGGTCAGATGCTAACTACACTGTACTTTACTTTTGTTTAGACTATTTGCTGCCAGTTGTTCTCTTTTTAGACTGATAAACATTTAAAGTTAAAGCTCCCTGCAAGCCTTTCACACAATACTTTTGTTTGGGGGGGAGAGGAGAAGAAAAATGATAAAAATGACAGTTTTTTAAGCAACAAAAACTTAATCCACACACATCCTGCTCTACACTTAATCAAGAGACTTTGACAAAACAGAAAAGGACAGAAGAAAATGGCAAACAGAAAGCATCTTTAAAATACTATCAAAAACAGCCAGCAAAAAGCAAAACTTCCCCCCCAGCTTCTATACATTTGCCTTTATTCTGTCTCAGTGTTAAGAAAAGATTTCTATGCATTAAGAAACATTCTTAAAACATTAACTTTGTTTAAAAGAAATGCTGATATGCAAGTTTTTAGACATTTCTGGCTATGCTATTGTTAATACCATCCAGATATCAAGTATCCAGTACTAATAATCTGTCTACTTATCATCCTTGCTTCTCTGACAGCTTCATTTTTATAGCAGCCATGGAGATGTGATAACCTATTAGTTTTAAGGAGAAATATGATTTACAGTTTCACAGTGAATGCAAATTAGTTTTAGGTTTATTGATGCTACAATTTACAAGAAAAATAACCACATTACATTTAATATCACAGGTCAGCTTGCCTCAAGTTTTGTAGTTTACTAATTTCAGCAGATGAAAATAAGCAAGTGACACATGCACTAAGTGAATAAAACTGGTTTCCATTGGGGTTATACTTCAATTCATGGCTTAAATTTCAGAGCTATTATTGATTTGAGAATTGGCTAATATTTTTTTAAACACACAAACACACACAAGCAGTATTTTTCTCTGCATCTCCAGAGTAACCAAAATAAGCTGCTTTTTATGGACTTTCTTTCATTTGCAGACTTTATATGTAGATGAAACCTTATTACTGAATGATTCCCAGTTATTTTTCTCTCCAAAATCATCTTTACAGATTGAAAAAATATTATTTTTGATAGAAGAGGGGATAGTTTGATAGTCTACTAAAAGCAACTTAAACCAAGGAACAGCATAGTTTTGTTAATACTATGTGATTAACATCATGGTAATCAACACATTAGAAAAATCACTGATACTTATTTATGAATTTAGTAAATAAAACACAGAACATCAGACATAATACTGGGAAACAATATCCAATATGTTAAAGAAAACACTGTTCAAAATTTATTCTTCAATGATACAAAAGTACGTCATATTTTTTACTGAAAGGCAAGAAATCACACAGTTCCCTTAATGCTTTCCATCAAAATAAGTCTGAAAAATCAGCAGGTTTACTCAGAAGTTAGACAAGCACTAGGGTCAATGTGTGTAACAAAGTTATTTGCTTAGCCTCTTTGACTGCTTTATTACCTTTTACTATGTATTAATAATTGATAACTATTATTTGCCATTATTACTTACAAATAATTAGAATAAGCTCAAATATTCTCCTTTTCTTTCTGTTTACTCCTTTAGATTCTTAAGATCACTATGGCTTTCCTAAATTCTTTCACAATGGTTGCCGCCTAATTTTCAACTAAGTGTTGTAAGTGCCCCTTTAAAGATGCCACAGGACTTTTTGTCAAGTTATTCCTAAAGATTAGACTGTGTATTCAACTAGTAAATCCTAATAGATCCAAATAATATCTCAAGAGGAAAGCAGCATGATTAACTGGAGCCGAAATCATTGTTTGTTTTGAAGCTTAACTCCTAGAGACATTTTGGCTGACATATTCCCATCTTACTCACATCTGTGCAGATAATTGCCTGAATTAAATGAAGTAAAAAAAAAAGAAGGAACTATGGGAGAAAAAGAAAAATATTAAGAAAAGAAAGAATTTAACATTTGATTAACTTTTTTGCATCTTAAAAATGAAGCAGTTAGAATAAAACTAATAATCTAACTCATACCTCTGATTCATAGATCTTACCGTTAACACTAAGCACCATACTAACAGAGGAGTATCCTATGGTATTCCGGGCAACACATTCATATCGGCCTTCGTCAGCTGTTCCAACATCACGAATGGTAAGAAATCCTTCTGGACTAACATGAAATTTTCCACTCTCAGTTACCTGTACTCCATCCTGTAGCAAAGTACAACTTTTATTTATTCTTAACACTCTTTGTTTTCAAATCTGAATGTTTGTCTTCTTTTTCTTTTCCATTTTTACACTTTATTTTATATTTCCATTTTGTATGCCAACATAATAGTCAAATAGGTTTAGATAAACTTATATATAAAACCCATACACTGTTATGATGGCAGAAGGACTTGCATATATTTCTAAACAGTACAATGTACTTATTTACTTTTGAAAGTACTCATTATTACAAACCAAAGTATTTTAATAGTTATAGGTCCTCACCACATAAAATTTAAGACCCTGAAAAAAGATAGCATACGTTGAGAATATATATATTTGATTTTACTCAAAATTAACCAACCAAAAAAGATCTCGAGAACTTCATATGTATCAGTTCTTCAAGTACTATGCATTTAGAAGCTATTTAAGTTACCTTAAGTACATTTTCTAATGCTTACAAATATTTAGTACCTTATTCCATGTGATTACTGGCTCTGGCTCTCCCTGAGCACTACATGGGATCTGCACATTTGTGCCAACTTCCACTGTCATGTCACTGGGAACACTGGCAAATACAGGAGTCACTAAAAAAACAAATGATACATTGAGAAGGCATGAAATTCAGCTTGTGCAAAACCTGATCTAAAAAGGTCACCACTGCTTATTTTTTTTCAGTTACCTAATTCCCATTCTGTCTGCCAGTTTTTAATTGCTTACCAGTTTTTCTTAGAGATAAAATCCCCTACGCCTAATTTCTGCTTCAGGCTGATTTTTAAGTACTCTTAACTTTCAACAAGACAAGATAGTAGTTGTCAAAAACACTTAAATTCTATAAATTAAGAGCTCCGAAAAAGATGTCTGTGAATAGCTAAATCTGAACAAAGTCACCAGAAGGAAAATCCCACCAGCTTGTCAATTTATAAATTTTTAATAGCAACAACAGAGATTTCTCACATGATAGAAGCAAAACTTTCCACAACTCATTCAACTGTAATTCCCCCAGCCTGACTCTCTGAGGTGCTAAGCCCTCACAGTGTTCCTATTCGTCTGACAATGAGCCCTAGGCCTTAAAACAACAAAAAAACCACCTTGAATTTTAAGGACACAAGGTACAGAATTACCTAAATCTGGTGTGAAGAAAATGAATGTATTTTTTAGTCTTAATTTATTTCAAATCCGGATTGAAACCCAGGACTCAGGAATCATCAAGAGAAAGACATACAAGATTATGAAGACATTAAGAATTGTATCCCTTCTTAAGTATTTTGGGGGGACTGGGAAAGGGCTGTGTTTTTGCAGAGTAGTATTTGGCCACACAGCATATATTTACGCTATCAACCAAATCTGGACCTGGTCTTAAATTGTTTGTATGCAAATGGTTATCAAGGACCAGAAACAATTTAAACAAGGCACCAAGACGCAGGCACTCAGCACCAGGAGGTAAGAGATGGTATCTGCCTGTGGATGTAAGCCATGTCATGCCAGCACACAGAGCTGGACCATTAATCTGTATTCATTAATACAGATTTAGCCACAGTGACCACTGACTAGACATTACTCAGATAAACAGTCCTTTTGCTAGAAGACCAGAAGAAAAAGTTTCTTTTCTTGCACAATTGAAAATGGCATTGAAAGGAACGTATGGAGAGCTCCAATTTCAGGCTGCATATGCAGACTTCAGTCTTGTATTTACTGTCTTTTGGTTAGTGGATTTTTGTTATTTATTAAAATACACCTGGAATCTAAAAGTGTGAAATGTTAGCAATACCCCGAACAGTAATTTTTCTAAACAGCAAAATGCATACTTTCATTCTAAAACGCTTTTATCAAACAAAGCCACAATTAGTTCTAAGTTTATGTAGTCTCCAAGTGTCTTCAAATAAAGGCTATTAGGGCACAGTGTCCACATGCTCAATTTATAAAAACCAATAAAACACATTATAATTCAAAATAAACAACTTATAATCATTGTAAAATGCAACAAAAATCCTGAAGAAAAACCCCAAGCACTATCCAAGTTTTGTGTCAAAAGCTTTTTTAATTCTAAATAAAGATACACTACTTCATACTAACACTTTGTGCCATGAAAAATAATTAATCCTCAATCTTCCTTTTTAGAAAAAAAATAAATCAAACACAGTACTGATTATTTTAGTGCAAGCTTAATTTTTTTTTTTCAGCAACTGTACATTGAGAACATACCTCTAGGCTGTACAGTCAGATATACAACAATTCGTTGAGATCCGATAATGTTAACAGCTTGGCATTCATACTGTCCCTGGTCATGTAAAGCAACCCTGGAAATCCTTAGGGTCCCAGAGGATAAAACTAAGTGTCTTCTGTCAACAGACAACTGGCCTCCTGAAACAGAGTCCAACAGCATTTGCTATTTATTGCAGTGCAGAACAAAGACCCTCTGTGTTAGAAAAAGGGAAATCCACTATAAATTTTACACTTGATAAAACATTGGAAAAATTAAAGTCTCTAAAAAACCAGTTTGAAACCTTCACTTCTCAGAAGATAAACATGTAAAGCAAACAAAACATACATATGCATACAATCATGATCCCGATCTCTTCTCTGTTTGTGGTAGAAATAAATATTTTCATTTAAGAAGCATGATAAAACATCGGAATAAGAAGGCATCATAAGAATACCAACATGTATTATTGTTCATTATCATATTATTGCTATGTGTGTAAGACACAATTAATCTCATCTACCTAGGCCATCTCGAGAATCATACAAAAATATATACTGCTCTGAAAAACTGAATATAATAAAAATGAAATAAAAAGCACATCAGTGAACCCTATTCTTCCTTCCAGGACATTTTATTTGACTGGAGTAATCTTGGTAAAGGGAGAAACAGGGACATTATCAGCATAAAAATGATCAAGAGTTTCTTAAAAATCTTCTTTACCTACCATAATTGAGAATTTGCTAAGAGTTGTTTTGTTTCCTAGAGCTATTTCATTTGATTCAACTGGAATATTTACTGACTGATAGAACACCCACCACAGTGTTTCTTCCTGCTGGATTTGGCTTAATGCCTTTACAGCCACAACCTGATAAAACAATCAGCAGAGTGCAACCCAGTGTTCCTGTCAACGCACATTAAGTGACAGAAATGTGGTTATATTGATGTCAGTTGCAGGTTGGACTGTTCTGGTTTGTGAAGAGAGCACATCCCAACTAATTTCAGATCTCTGGTTAATGACAGTCATCTCCATTTCTTCCGCAGTAAACCAGAAGTGATAGTTATTGCCGCATGTGATCTGTCTCCTATTTCCTAAACATTTACTATTAGGAATTTACTGTGGAGACATGTATTTTAGCAACTTTTTTACTGAATAATGAAAAATGCTTGGGCAGCTCATTTCTGTCAGACACCTTGTCTTTTCCAGCTAAAGCAGAATGAGATGAGCTCTATTTCCTTCAAAGCCTGAAGTGTCTAAACAAATAAATGCAATTCCTTTCAGTGCATGAGTGATTCCAAAATGACAGCTAAACTATTCTAGAAGTTTAAAAGTAAAAATGAAACATATTTACCTCCTTTAGTCCAGGCAATAACAGGCTGGGGATAGCCTTGTGCTTCACAGGGGAAGTCAACTGTTTGTCCCTCAATCACTGTTTTGTCTTGAGGAGTGACAGTAAACTGAGGTAGAGCTACAGAAGAGAAAACAAACAGGTTTAAAAAAACCTGAAAAATGTACTACTGTCTGAAATTACGTACAGTTTCCTGTATGACTTGAATAGCTCATATAGGTGGGAAAAGAAATACTAATGGGACTCGTTTTATATTGTGAGCATTATAGGGCAGCGAGTTAGGGCAGCCACTTGTGCAACAGGAACATCTCCCTCACAA
The DNA here is from genome assembly GCA_033558235.1 of Neomorphus geoffroyi. Lineage (NCBI taxonomy): Eukaryota > Metazoa > Chordata > Aves > Cuculiformes > Neomorphidae > Neomorphus > Neomorphus geoffroyi. The sequence continues at coordinate 31,131 of JAUMJM010000053.1, read as the reverse complement.
CCTGGCCCTGGTGTCAGTTAAGGCCTCTGGGATCTACTGCCGTAAATCCAAAATAAGAGTTACAGTAAGAACTTGTAGAATCAAACACACGGTGTTCCCTTGATTAAAAATACCTTCTCTTTCTCTCAAAAAAGCCTCAGCTAAATTTTGAAAAAAATGCAATGTGTTCAAAAGCATTCTGATACACTCATTTTCTTTACCCATTTTGTTTACTTGTAGGAATAAACTAATGATTATTAACTTCTGAGAATAATCAATGAAACAACTTTCAAAGAATTAGTATATAAGATGTACTCTGACTGAAATGTATAGCAACTTTCATACGGACTACACAAGAAGAGTGTAATTAAAAGAAAAATCTCTTATTAGTTTAGTTCAGCTCTGATAATTCAGAAAAAAAAAAAAAAAAAAACAAACCTCAACCCCCCCCCCCATACAATTCAAAGCAATGTACTCCTCCCAATATGTTTTTCAGCATGTCACTGCTAGTTTAACGTTACTCACCTTGGACTATGATGTATGCAGTTGCATGGATATTATCTACACTGTTAGTTGCAAAACAGGTATACTCGCCACTGTCTTCCTTCTTGACATTTTGTATGTAAAGTCCTCCTGATGGAGTTATTGTGATGCGAGGGTCACTTGGTAAAGGGGTTCTGTCGCCTTTGGTCCAGGTAATTCGTGGCTGAGGGTGGCCAGTTGCGCTGCACTCCAAGGTAACACTCTCTCCAACTAGCACTTCCGTATTCTGTGGGTGAATCACGAAACTTGGCCGGGCTGTGAGAAAAGAATGATGCTTAAACATTACTTTTAGCTCACACAGAACGAATTTAGCTAAATATTGCAACAGTCTGAGGAAGCTAGGGGGTTTTAATAGCTCTGTTCCAACACACTCCTAATCTTGGTGTCTCTGTCTCACATTAAGCCTAACCTTGCTACATTTAAAAATATTAGTAGGTAAAAAATGAAAACTCATATAATTGCATCGATATTTTTTCTTAACGCCCATTAAAACAATTTTCAAACATTTCCTTCTCATTTTCTGATGTTTACAAAGGTCTCTTTAGAAGCACAGACACTGAGACCCAGAAAACAAACTGGCTAAAAATTGCTGTAAGTGCACATAAAGACAAAAATGATTAAGCTACATTTTAGTAACTTTTCCCAACTACATGTGAAAGCTGCAGTCACATTTTAAGTTCACCTGATGCTGAGTGATAAAATAAAACTTTCTCACTGCAAAGTCTGGAATATATAAACATTACAGTCCTGGACAGGAATTTACTGCTTGCAAACACGAAGCACTGGCTAGACTAAGATTCAAGCTAAAAAGCTCCTGAGCAAGGATCACTGCACAGGGTGTGACAAAGTTTTTATAAGTGGCCTGTTCAGAATTTTGTGGTTTTCAGGTATCCAAAGAGAATTTTATTGCACTGAGCAACGTCGCAATGCAAAAGCTTTTCATAACCCCTCTATAAACAGCCTAAAAGTCTATCCTCACAATGGCATACTACAATTAAGATATCAATAACTGGATTATTTGCATTTTTGTTCTAAGGATATTATAACTTCAAGATTTAGTTCTTAAGATGCTCAAGCACAAGGGATCTACATGTCAAGAACATATAAGAGCCAAAGCATCTTATTTTTAGCAATCTTATTATGAAAACAATCCTCTAGCTGAAAGCAAGATTCAGACGTCACATTCTTTACCTGGTGACTCAAAGTATCTAAGAGTAACTTCCTGAGTTTTCACTTCTCCAGCTACATTTTTTGCCATGCACTGGTAAATGCCTTGGTCTGTTTCTTTAGTATTCTGAATCATTAACGTGCCATCATCTAGCAAGTTTAGACGGGAATCTTCTTTCATACTGAGCTCATTACTGTGAAGAAAAGAATCTGCTGGAGTTAAACCTTTATATCACAAGCACAGAAAACTGCTAAATAATAAAACCCCAAATATATTACCCAAAATAATTAAGGGCAAAGAAAGCTTTACTGTGTTAAGTATCATAAAATAACAGAACTTTCAGTTTTCTCCTGAAGGAAAGGAAAAACAAAACATGAAACCACTTTTGCTTATGCAGATATTACATCTTCAAAATGAAAAACCACAATACTTTTGTGAGTAAAAGCTTAGAGGGAACAAAAGTGAACAAAATACATACACTTGGTCTCATTCTCTTTTAAGGCTGTTCTAACTGGCAAATCCATTTAAAATGTTTCTGCTAGACGCATATAATGTAATTTCAACATTCAAGATACTTTATACCAGGAAAGGGGTTAGTTGCTGTAACACCATCTTTGTGCCAACATCTGTCTGGATTGCTCAGGGAGTACTAATGAACTTGATCATAATTTGTACTGGCTTGAAATATATGTTAAGATCAGGCCTTCAGGCTATGTCATGGATAGATTTCTGTGATATTAACAAAGAACAGTCAGGGGGGTTTATTAAATAAATTGTTTCTTACTCCATCCTTCACTATATAGTGCATAAAGCAGAGAGCAGGGATGAGATCTCACTCCCAATCTATAAAACCCAGCCTAAATGCTTATCTATTCAAAAAGGTCAATGGCTTTTGACTGAAATCTTGCCATACTCACCTTGCAAAGAGCTTTGTTCTCATTTATGCAGCCAGGAAACAAGCCAGAGTCAATAATTCCACACCCCAAGCTCAAATTTTGTCTTAAAACTCTTTCATATGTGTATTCCGAATACATGTTTTCTTTGTTTATTATAAAAAGTACAGGAGCCAAAGAAAATTTTAATGAAATAATTATACCATCCAAGTTCAAAACTCTATTCTTGACATACTCCATAAACATCATATCCCTACTGCACGTGAGGCTCTTACAGACATCAGCACAAAGCTACAGAAGAAGGACTCTAGGTCGTTCTATTTTATCAGCAACTAACAAACTACAATGGTTCATTTGCTAACATAAAATGTGAGGGCATTTATTTCCTAGCTCAAGTTTTCTATTTGTATAAGTGCATTATTAAGTCAAAGTCTGAATAAACTAGTGGTAAACTCACAAGATATGTGCCTATCATAAACTAACATCAGTTTAAGAGGGGCAACAGGCTGCCACGTGGCTGGTACAGCTCTGCTGTGCCCAGCACTGATTCAGAGAGCCAGGCTCTGGGTAGAACTCAAGCAGTCACTCTGCAGCAGGCTGGTCCTCGGGCTGCTGAAAGATTCATTCCCTATAAAGGCCCTTCCCATGATTCCCTAAGCAGTGAGGAGGAACAATGGTGCAGGTAGTCCAGAAAGCTTGTGCCAACTCCATCCTTGGAGGCTTTTAACTGGATAAAGCAACCTGGTATGATCCTGCTTTGAGCGGGAGGCCGGAGAACTCCCGAGATCCCCTCCAGCCTGAATTACCCTACAATTCTGTGGTATAAGCACTTGTCTGTTCTCCATGTAGTGGTCTGCCTGGAAATTGATACACCTCTGCTCTTCTGGGATGGAGCTACACCTTGGAGGAAAGCTGCTTCCTAGGAGCTCTGGCTCAAGGAAGAGCTCCTCTGAAACCTAACTTTTATCCATCTGGAGTCCTTTAAAAAATTAATTTTTGCTCTGCCTCAAAATATAATGCAAACAGACCTGCACAAAGTATGCAAATACTCGCTAAACCCACAGACTGCACATGCAACCGGCCATATTGGATTGCCTGGTACTGATATACAAATGATTTACAGACGTGAGCACCTTTGCAGGTATAACGACAGTTAAAAATTTAACCACTAATATTATAATAACAAATTAATTTTTTCTAACATTATCAGCTCTAAAGTGTTTAGAACTACTAACAAAACAGATCCAGGCCATTATTTCTTCATACACTTATTTTAATATATGTTTCTGCTGTAACTGTTATATATATTTGCAAGTAAGGCATGTGGACATGCACCCAGAAATGCATACACATGCAGATAAACATACTTACATCAGGTTTCTCTCTTCCTCTTTTAAACTTACTTGTTTCGGAGCCAGATAATTTCTGGTTTAGGATTGCCTTCAGCTCTGCAAGTGAAATACACTGTATTCCCTGAGGTAACATCCACATCCTGAGGCTCTGATGTAATTCTTGGCCTCTCTGTATCAACAATAAAACATATAAGAAACTATTACTTGTTTCAAAACTACTAAAGAATGGTAAATAAAAGATTTTCCATACACCTTGTAGAAAAATATTTTTTACAAATGTTTTAACTTAAAATATTTATGCACTTAATCAGGATTAAACACATTTTTTCCTATGCAAAAGTGACTGTGGGCTTTCTGCCTTCCATTGTTCTTTAGGACCTTTTAGCTGACTGGAAATGGATTGTGCAAATTTGTATCAGGTTCTAAAGTAGCTGTTTTATTTATTTGAAAAGAGGCTCAATTTGCTTATGAAGGAAAAACTTTAAAGCAGCAAGCACAAGTTCCATTAAATATAACTTCCTCTAGATAAGTATCAGTGCCTAACCTACCTCCTACATAATAAATTGTCCAGCTTGCTTCCTGCACTTTTTACATTCAGACTCCTTAGATGTGCAAAGAGCTGGTAGGATGCCATGTGAATTACTCTTGCACCAAATCCCATTTTTACTGTCTTTTTCAAGAATCTTGTAGATGTTTACAGTCATAGTTCTCAGGATTGGGATTATATCCAACATTGCGTGATGAGAAACCTGCATGTTGGCTTCAGAATGGAGAAGTGCCAAGGTTGAGCCTCAGGATGCCCATGGGGCACAGCCTGGGCACTCGTAGCATGAAGGAATACAGATGAACACTCCTTGTAAGTGTAACTGAGTGAAAAATAAATCCAGTGGCCCAACCCCGATTCCAATAATATCAGTAAGTTTTAACAATAAGGTCTGTGAAATCAGGTTTCTTTCTTCCCTTTCCCTTGTGAAGAAAAGGAATAAAGGGCACCAGACAATATTAGCATAACACCAAAGACCTTAGCTGACAATCCTTTTATGACCAAAATTGAAATATGAAAAGGAAAAATTATCTCCTTCTGGATAATTACATTTAGTTCCTCAAGGACAAATATCAGACATGGTTGTATTTGTTTCATTAAAGACAAGCTGAGAGGTTAAACCAGTTCTGTCAGAAGCAGACAAAAACTGAAAAGGAACACAGGGAGATTTCTGGAAACCACTAATACTGAACAGAAGCAGTCAGTGTAATGGAAGAGAACAGAAGAACATAACAAAACAAAAATACAGTCTGGGTGCATTTAACACATTAAAGAAGCCAGCAGGAAGTGGCAAACCCACCACAATTAAGTTCTTCTGGTGTTATAGTGGCCACTGATCTTCCCTGGATCCTTCGTGGATACTCACAGGTAGCGGCTGCTTGAGCATTACCGGACTCTGCATATGTCTTCAACAGCTCTGCCAGCCAGAGAATCTCACAGTCACAGTGGAGAGCATTTGAATCCAAACGCCTGCACAAGATAAGAAGCAGCCACACGACCCGTTAGTGAGCTTTGACTATTTTGCTAGAATCAAACCACCAGCAGTTCTGCAATACCAGCAGTGCCTCTATCTGAGTACAAACAACAGGCTGGAATACAAGTGACGATCACTTGCTTGTACGCATTGTAGTTGTCTTTATTACAAAAATGTATCTTATTTTTACGGCACAGGTAGGACTGTGTTCAACATAGCAAGCACTCAAACGTTTGTTTTTTAACCCCAGCATTCAATGAATAAATCAGGTTTTATTTAGATGTTATACAGTCTTTGCTTAAATAAGAAACTTATAGCATTTTCCCCACTTTTTTCTGCTTAATACTTATTACTGTGATAACTTTACAGCTAACCCGACATTTTTACAACTTCCAACTTTTCTGATCAGGCAACTGAGACAATGGTCCACAGTTGTACTTAAGCATTAAGCTCTTGTTGAGTTCATTGGGTCAGTAACTTCATAAAACACCTGCTTACTGCAGATAACAAGAACACATAAATTCCGTTGACTTTCTTTCCAGTAGTAAAGGGCCATATTACTATACGGAGTTCTGAACTTTCTAGTGGAGGACCCTGTAGGAAAAAAAGCACTAAGTACAGAAATCTGCACAAGGAAGGAAGGAAAGAAGGAAGGAAGGAAGGAAATAAAATAGTATGGCAAAACAATCTTTGAGGATGGTAAACTTCTGCATCATTTTGTCTTATAATTTTTTTTTACGGTATTGTACCAGATATTGTTTCTTTCCTGTTCTCCTGTGAAAAACAGGCAAGAAGAAAAACTATTTTAAAAATTATGGTACAAATGTCTCCCAGTATATCAGATGTTAAAAGTAGAATTTAAATCCAGAACATGAAAGTCACGATATGACTTTTAGGGATAAGCTAAGCTGTCCCAGGTCAGAGGACACCACATCAGTCTAGCCCAGTGTTCTGTTCCACTCATGGGCACTATTGAAATTCCTCTTTGCTTAGGAATTATGTGAAAAATAATCCCTTTCTGTTCGCTTGAATTCCATAAGAATTAAAGAGAGATTTGAGTGGAACAGCTACTACTGGAAGGTCCAAACATCATCAACATTTACTTTATTCTGCCTTTCATCTACAGCTAAAGATATGGTTTCACAAGTGTCCTAAACCAGCATGACCAGCTTCCTGTTAAGTCCCTTGCAATCCCTTTTCCCAGTAGAGCTAGCACTGCAACTTGCTTCAGAGCACACCCTCAGCAGTCCTCCCAGAAAGGGGAGTATGGAGGCAGGATGGTCTTTCTCAAAACGTTGGTCTTGGAGAAACAGGTAATTTAAAGAATGTTTATCCTAGATCAGTGGAGATCTGAAGTGAGGATAGAAAACCCTCTGAAAGTCACCTTACTATGGTACTCTTATTGAGTTCCAGTTTTCTAATGCTACTGACGGACTAAGAATCCCCTAATTTTCCAAGTTAATGGCTTCTGGAGTTGCTTTTGAAAGTAATACAGATTCTTAAACCATCAAGCACCTTTTTATAGCCATATATTTATCATCAGATAAGGACAAGTGAAACAATTAACAGAAAACAACAAAATAATCAAATATTGAAAGACATCATAGAAGGATCACCAGGTAAGACATAGACAAGGAGAGGGGAGGAGGAACCCAAAACAACAACAATGAAAAGGAAGCATCTGTGTATATTATTTAGTTTACAAAACAAGACCATATGATTACAAAAAATTCCAAGACACGAAACAAACAAAAGGATTTAGTCAGTCACTAAAGACAGTAGAATATGAATCAATGGTCTCTATATAGGTAAAGAACTGGAGCACAGCTCATGAAAAACATATTTAATATTTAAAACAATTACACAATGAAAGGCATTTGCATGGAAGTTACATATTACATGATGAGATACAGTATAATTAGATTATTTAAACTTTGTTCAGTTCAATATTAATTCCATTTACTTACAGTCTCTTCATTGATTCTAAGTGACTAAAGGTTCCAGGAATCAAATGAGCTATTCTGTTGTTATGCAAAAATCTGTTAAAAAGCACAGAAATATGCATGTAATAATTCAGATTTTGAGATGTACTCATTTCATTTACATTCTTCTGAAAGTCCTTTAAGAGAAAGTAACTTTACAATAGAACCTTTTTTCAGAAATTGTGGCTGCTATTTTTAAGTGGCCTCCAAGATGTATTTGGTGTGGGAAAAAGAAGCCATAAAAAGACAAAGGAAGCAAAAGGAAGGGTGTTCAAATGACAAACTCAAAAAAAAAAGAAAGAAAAGTCATAACAGAAAACTTCTACTTCTTCATTCATAACGAGTATTTTAGTCCAAACATTAAAAAGTATAGATCAAAAATAATCTAATATCTAAAAATATTATTTTCCCATTGCAAACATTTGATTTACTTCAAACAAAGAAGCAAGCTGACTTCTGAATCATACCCCAAGAAAAACAAACTTACAGCCTTTCAAGTTTTGGAAGATGGGTAAAGGATTCAGGTTCCAATGTTTCTATTTGATTAAAGTGCAGATACCTGAAAATATGTTAAACAAAAAGAAAAATACTGAAACAGTTTTCTTAATGAAGCTGAAATCTTATAAAGCATTTGTTATCGTTTACACACTGTTTATACATCTAAATGGTGACAGTGATGTAGTGGCTTATCTTGGTTTTGTTATCTTCTGAACCTTGGACATGAATCTGAGAAACATAAGACATGACAAACAAGAAGGTTTTGAAGACCATAGACCACTGTATAGTATGTGTGTGTGTGTGTCTCTGTACATTTATGTGCAAAAAAAATTGATTGAAAACCATTACTTTGGAGATTTTGGACATACAACTTTGAACACACTTTTGCCACGTTTAGCCACAAGCATACCTGAATAAATATATATGGAAAAAGAAGAAAATTATGAATTTTTATAGAAAAATGTTGCAGATTGCTAAGAAAACCTGCTAAGAGTAACATGCTCTAGTCCATGTATGCTGGCATTTTAAGTTATGAATGCTCTCAAAAGCCAAACAAATTCCTAATATAAAACCAAGTTTGACTGAATTGCTTTCAAAGGGCTTCCCAGTAACTGGTATACAATTAACTACCACAGCTGCGCTCTGTTTGATGCTCTGTTGATATTTAACATAAGATTTTAATATTACACAGCAACAAAAATTACAGAGCTGTTAATTCTGTAAAACTTAAAAAGTAAAAAGTAAGAAGATAATTAAATAGATTATTAATCTGTAACTGCGGTGAAAATGGACAGCAAAGGCAGGATCATTCCAGTCGTGACTATTTTGTGGAGGTACTCCATAACCTTGCCGATAAGAAAATAAGAAGTAATTGATAAGACTTGCACAAGAAACTGTGAAAATTATTTATAGCTTTTAGGTCCTGATTACATCCAAAGGTATCCAAACCTATTTGACCTCTGACAAATTAAGGAATATCTGGAGAACGTGCATATATAGAAATTACTAAGGGCTGAAGCTCATCATTTAAAAAGTAAAGGAAAATCTCAGACCCCAAAATCTCCTGAAAAATCAATCCTTTGGCATGAAAAGTAAAACTCCCTTGTCCCGAAACACTGTACATGCTCTACTCCCTGACCTGAGCTGAATGGTCACTGCAGAGAGAGGAAAAGAGGAACATGCAGCAATTACGGCAGAGTTATTGCAGCAAGTCTTGGAAGGCGCGTGCAGTGGGGAAGCCAAGCACGTGCCTGGCAGTCTCCCAGATGCCCTGCCAGCAGCAGCACAGTCCAAGTGTGAGCCAGCGAGTGATGCCAGGGAGCAATGAATGGGGACTAGAGAAAAAGCCAGTAAATTAGCACGGATGTGATCAGGCACATCAGAGTGTCAAGTCTGCTTACTGCCAGTGCAACGCATGGCCACTTATTGCAAGGGAGCATAGAGTGTGGTGCTGTTGCATAACGAAACAAGAACTGGGTAATCATGCCTGCCAGTCTTCAACTCCCTAGTGAAAACACAGGTCAACTTCATCTAAATTAAAAAGAAAAACATCTTTAAGACAGATACTTGCTGCAAGGTTCATCTAAATCACCAGCAAAAAGAAGAGAGACCTTAGGTCCAGCCATGAGGAAAGATCAGCGGGATGGGACCAGTATCTGCCCTGCGGGCAGGGCCTGGCCATCAGGTAGGTAGGCAGGCACAGGTCGCCAGCAGCCAGGGCTCTGCTCAACCACCTCCCCAGCATCAGCAGCATTTGAGAGGGGGCAAGGCAAGGTAGGGATCACCAAAGTGAAAGAGGATGAAGGGAAAAACCACAAGGTTACTTCTTCTGAAGCAGCTTTGATTTTGGAAAAAATTACATACATTATTTCTAGTGCCAACAGGGATTTTTTAAATTTCGTAATTCTGCTTATATGTTTACAATTTCTGAGCACCTTGCAAACATATCTCGTTCTCTTCCCAATACATTAATCTCTTGTACTTCTTTGTCATTGTCAAGGCAAGATCTGTATGCACAAACTGTTTTACTAGAACAAAAAATAACATTGGTAAAAGCAGGCACATCAAGGCATGCAACCCCTTCTTCAGGGCCATGGATCAAAGGTGAGATTAGCAAAGAGAGAAGAAAGGAAGGACACCTCTTTCAGATGGCTTAAGTGATGTACATCATCGAACTCAAAGCAACAGCTCATAATTGCTGTTTAGTATTCAAGACTACTATAACTACAGATCTAAAAAATTGTTTCCAGCCAAACGAATCTGTCTAATTAAAACAATACTTCTGTTATAAACCTTGCCATGTTTACAACCTCAAATCATGACAGATACAACTACAATAATTCAGAAACTTAAGCACAATGTAACAGTTAATTTTACCTCATCAAAAATCATCCTGCCTAAAGTAGGTCAGAAAATCAAATCATGAAATCCAGATGGAAAATACTCCTAAGTGCTTCACATGACAAGTTAGTTGGGTTTTGCAGGTCTCTCGCTGTTTAGCAAACCAGATCAAAGTCTTTAAATTATGACCTCAAAAAAGTCCTGAGCAACTTGTCAGGCAATTTATAAACAGAATAAGGTATTAAATATGCGGACAAAGTAATAAGCAAGGAGTGTAATTCTAGAAAATATAGATGTAGAAACTAAATTGCATTGTAAGTCTACAATAAAAAGAATTTTAAAAATCCTTGGCTTTACAATCTACACTTTAATCACATTTTATCACATAGGTTTTTCACATTGTTTGCTTCTATGTACCACATCAATGTTTTCAAAAGGATTTTTAATATTTTAATTAATATGAGAATTTTTTGGACTGGAAATTCACTGTAAAGGTAATCATATTGAGGAAACAATCTCACATTGACAGGTACTTACACAGATCTTTTAGGTTCATAGTACAAAATGCTCTTAAAAATAGTAGCATGATGTAATGAAGTTGATATTAAAAGGACTTTCATAATGGAAATTAAAAGAAAAAGCATGCAAGAGTGATTAAAAGCCCCTGTGTCTTCCTTTTTCAGTTCTATCAAGGAAGAAACAGAAGGAAAGGAAATGCTTAAAGGAAAAATGGTCCAGATTTAACACACCTAGAGAAAGATAAAGATTTGATCAAATAAGCATGGTACATATTTTCTCATTGTTATTATTAATCTTGGAGGATGAACATTTACAGTAAAATTCAGTTTCCACAGCATTTTTCACAGCACTAAATTTAGGATTATATCTTCCGTAGAATAATATTTTTGTAGCAGATTACTTTTATCGTATATGCCTATTGTTTATTTCTAATAATATCTCCATATCTTTGGAGAAGTACTTAAAATCCACTACTCCAGTATAATTTATGTTTTAAATATTTAATAGCACGTTTGTAATTGTGATTATTGGAAAGAGAAGGAACTAACATATTTTCCCCACATTCATCAAAGAGCTTTCCCTGCTCAGGGGTATAACAAGAAGAAACAAACTTAAACCAGAAGGAAGGAGTTTTAAATAGGATGCTACAGTAACAATATAAGACACTGGAACAGGATAATTAAGAAGACTGTGGAGTCCCCTCTTTAAACGACTTATAAAATAAGGTTATATAAGTATCTGTTTCCAGTCATCTAGGTTTGGTGTCCCTAGCTGATCTTATTATACAATAATAAAGTATGGACTTCTCAAGGTCCCTTTCATAACTTCGGGTTTGTTTGTCTGCTTATTAATTAATTCTCTTTCATTATTCCTTCCTATAGGTATTTTTAGCAGCAGTGAGACTTTAATCAGGCTCTACTGTGTTATATGTGCATATGTACTCACAGACAGTTATGCAAAAAACATAAAAACCAAGAACTCTGTGTAATATAAACTAAAAAACCCCAAACAGCAACATTTCAAAGCTACTGAAAACTGAATTGAGGGAAACCAAATGAATATAATAACAAGCTGCATCACTATATGTAAGATAATATTTTTATCTACTAATTTAAAAAAAATATGTAAATGTGTACACAAACTACAGCTGAACTCTAGTAACAGCTTATAAAATGCAAAATTAGTATGTGAAAACGAGAGTTAAAATAAAATGCTTAATTAATATTTCACTAAGATTTAGCAAACTGTTTTAAATAATTCCATTGGTATTTGGAGATTCCATTAGTTAAGGACTGCAGAGATTACTTTTTGTCCCTGATACGTAGAGCTCTTTAGTTGAATCTCAAAAAACACAGTAGATATTTGGAAGAAAAGCAATGTACACACCTATGGAAATAGACTGCATTTGCAGCTGAATCTTGGGATCCATATACAACAAACTTGTAACCTCCCAAGCCAGGCAGATGTGACGTTTCAGGTGGTATTCAGCTCTCTAAGCACAGGCTTATGAAGAGGCATATAGCAGTTGTCTAAGCACAAGCACATAGGGTCAGCTTTCATTGCCTGTCGGGTGCTCTGGCTGCCTTCTGTCTGCTGCTCCTCAAAAATGCAAGTTTCCTGCGGCTTTTTTGTTGCATTTGCCAGACACAAACATATGTCGTGCAGATCTAACAGGGTCTAACCGGGTACTAAGCGGCTACTTTTCACCAGCTTTCTCCCTTCATGTCCTGCCATGACTGAAGAGTTAGGTGACGAAATATGTATGGCTCAGTGTGTTTGAGCATGTAGAACTGCCAAGTTTTTTTCACTATTTATTCTAGCACAAGTGACTTTCAAGATTTAATTCAAAGATCTAATTTCCTTGGCAGAAATCTCTGAGAAAAAAAAAAAAAAAAAAAAAGATTTCTACTACATCAGCAGCTAAGAATTCTGCTGTGGATGTTTAAGAAGCATCCTGCCACCTGCAGTAAATACTGGACTTCTTCTTCCATTATATATGCAACAGGCCTCCCAAAAAAGTATTTGCTTTACTGATCAGGTTTTTTTAAAAAAGCATCTGAGTTTCATTCTGCTTCATTGGAGTAGAAGAAATTACTATGAATCAATTCTTTCCCTGAGATGTGGACCACAGCATCTACTTCTGAAAACTCTGCTGAGCACTGAGAATAGCATTTGGCTGAGTCAACACAGCCAGCAGCAAAATGTGTTTGATAATTTACAGCCATTTAAGCGTCAAATGTGGAAATATCAACTGAACAGTTGATATAGTCTCAAATTGAAGTAAGAGGACTTGGGAACTTGTTCACAAAGAATAACTCCAAAGATAATGCGATAAAACAGTCCCTGTAGAGCCAGAACTTGTTTTTATGATAAAACTGCATAAATGACAAATCTCTTATAAACTAGAAATCTCAATGAATATTCCTTGAAATTTATTTCTAGGCCTGCCACTAGTTTCCAGTCCTCCTATCTTCCCACCTGACAAGCCTTCTTTTGAAGATCTGCACAGAAAAAAGCTCTAAAAGAAGCAAACTTTCTGATGTGCCCTCAGCAGGGCAGGACTGACCCCTGCCCCCCGGCAGCTTACCAGACCAGCCAGAGACGCTGCTTGAAGCAACTGCTGCCAAGACACAAGGGCACTCACTGAGCAATGATCGTGCCAGGCTCCGTTTCTATACTTCTGAGTTAGAGATGAGACTCAAACCCTGTTTAAAACTTAATTTCATACAGAGTAATGTTGGTATGTCAAGTTTGAGCTTAAGCAGATACAGTGTGATATCACTGCGGGCAGAGATGCTTCACTGCAACCTAGCAGAAAACTGAACTGTAAATATTCCGAAGTGATTTATGTTTTTCGGTCATATCATAGATGAACAGGAAACAGAGCAAAAGAAAGAAGGAAAAAATGTTGCCACTTGCAGCATATCAAGCTTGTGGCATAGGGAAGATTATTATTTTGGAAGAATTACCATTCAATGAATAGGCCCCAATATTTAAAATTTTACAGAGACAATAAGAATCATTACTAGTATGCAAGTAAGCCCTACCAGTTGCTGTAGTTTCTAGAGTAGTAGGGAAGAGGAAGAAATAGGCTTTAAGGAAAGCAATGACATTTATATACATTTCATAATCATCACTTTTGTTTCATATAGAAACTCTTCTTTCAAAAGGAATCTAAAGAGCATCTATAACCCTCTAAAATGAACTTGTATGACTTTGTACCGATTTTGAAGTGTCATTTTATTTCAGATATAGACTGTGTCCTCTAATATCCACTAGAGGTTTATACTAACAAGGAAATTGGTACGTATCATAGAATATTTGTAATGCCCTGATAACTGCCAGGAGTTTCACAATTTTTGTTGGTCCTAGAAGAAAGATGTTTAGCTCCTTCAAAAATGCTACAAAACTCATTAGTCTAGTACTGTTATTTGGCACTCAAACCATGAAACACCTATACATTTATAGCTCTTTATGTTTTTCTAAACATTATCACAATTAATGTATAGCAATGTTTCCGGACTACATAACAAAATATAGTTAAAATTAATGGAATCAATACAATCAGTTTTTGTCATGCTAAGGATTGCATTTTTCATTCTTTTTCAGAAGAAATTATTCTTCAGGGATTATACAGGAAAACAGGCATGATGTTAAGTAATCTTTTTGGAAGACATTACTGAAAGGTTTTAATTTTAAAATCCTTTTGTTTTAAAATATAGCAAACATGGGTTAAACTTCAACACACTAATTCAGCTTTAGTGATGCTGCACAAAACCAAGTAACTACTACAGTCAAAGAAATTACAATATTATAAAACCCACAGAAAATAAATCAGAATATACACGTTACTTTTCAACATTTTGCACAATAATGCTTTTTCTTCATCAAAGCTATGTAACATTGTATAGGGACACAGGGAATGCAAATCACAAATGAAAGACAAACAGAAATGAGGAATTTGACACAGAGATCAATTGTGTTTTTTCACATGCAAATGATTATGGGGCTTTCTACCTAACAACCCAGGGAGTGCAGACATGCAGAGCATGCAGGCAGAATGTATGATCAAGACGTGCACTTTTCCTCTGCGGGGGAACCATGGAGATGACAGCACAGAAGAGAAAAGGCACTTACAGTTGTTCTAGAGAGGCAAGTCCTTTAAATGCTTGCCTGTCAATTGACTGGATTTCATTCTTGTACAAATAGCTGAAACAAGAAACAATCAGTAATATTAGTACACAAACAAGAGCCACATGAAGGTGGAAAAGAAGAATTAATTTGACACATGAAGACAGTTTTTCATCTACATATTAGGAAAAAAATACAAAACAAAACCTAAACACATACACGTAAAAATTACTTGAGATGTCATCCCAAATGTTTGCCAGGAAAGATGAAATTCTGGGGCCTTGTAGGCCCTGAGGCTGTCACCCGGATGGCCTTGGGCTTTCCAGTGCCCAGTCGTAACTTACTGTTTCTTTGCCCCTCAGTTTCTTGATGGGCTTGCCAAACGTCAAAATTAAATTGAACTCAATGGGACAGAATTGCATTAGCAGTGCCTCTACCAGAACATACCGGGGATGCCATTGGCCTCTTGTTTTCTTTAAAATATCTCATCTGAATACTGGTACAGATATTCAAATTATGATGGAGTAAGTGTTTATACTGCACTTGGAGAGCAAAAAAGTGAGAATTTCTGTTAACTCTGTGTCATCTTTTGAATATTTTAAAAAAATACAAGATAGAATATTGATATCACATCCATAAAACAGCACTGATTATCACTGTGTAGAAGATGGACATTAGGTCTCCATTGATAGTCTGTAATATAAACAGAACAAACATATGCAGAGTACCAGTATGCTCACATGTGTTGTCTATACCTTTTCTACAGAATCAAAATAAATCAGGATGGATCACAGTGTATGTGCTCATGTTCATCATGCTTTTAATAGCGAAGATGGTTTAGTGAGAGAGTGTTGGAGAAATATCACACAGTTTAGCTGACGATTGCAGTTTCTGCATGGAGGCAGCAAATGAAAATACTTCTGGAGTTTGGTATCAGTCACTCTCTTTTTGTGTTAGGTTAGGAACAGGTTCACAATTAAGAACTTTGTAACAATTATTTGACAAATGATTTGAAACTCAGTTAATCAGGCATGGCTTTCTATGAAAAAAAGGGATGAAGAGGCTTTGGACCACAAATGGCTTTATTAGCAGGCATTTTATTAGTAGTGGTTTTGGTTTTTCTGTTATTACAGTTTTAAGTAACTTACTGGAAATACTGCAAACTTCTTTTGATGTAACAGGTAAAATACCGGCTCTGATGTAGTCGGTGGCGGTTTTTACACTGAGTTGACAATGGGTAACATTTCACAACAGACACTAACAAGGAAAAAAGTTGTAGGTATCTGATGTTCAACTCATGACAACTTTGGAGCACAATATGGAATAGTAACCTTCCTCTGGCTCTAAACTTAGTTTTCCAACACACTGCTTGCTGAGATTCCAGCACATTAATACACAAAGACTCAGGTGTGCTTAATTAACATACTTGCACATCCGAACAAAAAGCAGTTGGTCCAACAACAGAATAAAATGAAAGTCAAACTTTCTGAGGTTTATAAAATGCTCAAAATTATGAACAAATTAAACTGGAAAAAAATACCGTCATGTAAAATTACTGTAAAAACTTTCAGAATAATTTGAAAAGAGAGAGAACAGATGTATTACACATTTTGGATGTGGAATTGTTTCTTATCCTACTTGAAAATTATACTCTTTCACAAGTATTCAAATAGTTCTTTTTACCAATTCATTTGATGATCACAGGCATTACAATTTTGCCTCTTCTTAGCTTTCCTCTCTGTATGATATAAAATTCCTACTCTATTTTCCAGTGAGAATTTTAAAAGCACATTTCTGCTTAGTCCTTGGAAAATTTTAAGGACTGAACAGCTAAAGTGTTATTTACCTTTCTTAATACACTCCACTTGGCAATGCAGAAATTCCTCTTATTCCTCTGAGTGCTAAATTTCTGATCAGACCCAGTGAACCAGAGTGGGTTTAGATGGTTCTAAAAATCAACCTCAGTTAAGTACCTGTTGTGGTCATTTGAATAACTTTATTGAAGAAATCTCAATTAATCCACTTTAAAAAAAAAAAAAAAAAAAAAAAAAAAAGTTTTACCAGAATCACTTGCACAACTTGTAGTAACTTTTTGCAGACAAAGTGAGGCAGACTGAAAATAAGGTGGAATCGAGGATGACTGAGCTAGTGACTTTGTAGTTTTGCTCAGTTTTACCACCATACTGCAGGGAAGGGAGCAGCCTTTCATGTTCTCTTTTGGAGCTCTTACTAAGCCACTGTAGTAGGATTTTATTTGGATTCAGCTTTAAAATACAACTTTTTGCGTTCAGATCAGAAAACCCTTGGCCGCAGGACATTCAGCAGAATTCAGTCTATCATGTCCCCAATCCACAGAAAACCTCAGCAGCCCCAAGGCTATAAAAACATATGTCCTATGACAAATGTGTTAATAAACTCTCATTTAATTGTGTACATGTTTCTCTGAGGATATTAACAGAAAGAAAAATACATAAATATTTGCCTAATGAAAAGAGAGATGACAGAACACAAAATACAAATAAGTACCACTCATAAAAACTATTTATGTATTTCTAAAATGCCATAGTGCCTAACAAATAAAACTTTGTAAATATTGCACTAGTTTTTAACAAAAACATCTCAAAATTTATCCCAGTTATATTAGCAGAAAACAGATTTAGAGTATAATTAGGGAAAAAGTAATTTATCTCTTTATTTACCTAAAAGCTCTCTTCCAGAACTGAACCATTATAATTTGTAAAGAAAGAATAAACAGTGGATTAAGATGACAAAATTATATATACTGTTAATATGTTAAATTATTTTCTGGCGACTGCTACTAACTGTTTTCAGAAGAGTTAAAAAAATAACATTATTCTAGAAATGTAAGCAAGGCTGATAGAAGCAAGAGCTACTGGTCAAATAAGTAATCAATTATCAAAAAATTAGGAAAAACTAATTTAAAGTTTAAATCGTGGTTAAAAAGCTTGCTATATCCCCTATGAAGACAATTTTTGGTTTGTTCCTTTTTTAATGGACCATTTAAAAAGTTTAAGGAAGTAAGATCCAGATATATTTGTTTAGAACTGGAGGAAAAAAAAGGTTAAAAGTAATAGTAATATGCGGCATTGCAGAGTTAAATCTGACAAGTAAATATAGCAAAGAGGGATTTATATAGAAACATAAAGGAGATGGTGGAATTAACAAAATGAATTGCAAAGAAATGACACCTGGAATCGCTGGAGGTGATTCATGGCAGAAGGCACAGAACAAAACGCGACATAATTCCATTTCTGTAAGGGTGAGGTCAGCAGCTCCGCACTTTGACAAATTTACAATGAATCTTCTAGAACTTTTACATCATTCGCCAAAGGCAAAACAAATCGTGCATGCTCCCACTCAGTAGTTCCAGAATTGATGCATTTCATACAATCTTAATTTCCAGTTTTCCTCTGTATCTGGAAATGTCTTCTCAGTCACTATTCTATATTTTATATTTTTCCATATCTCCTCCTTAAATTCTTTCTTTTTAACTTAATCTCATTGTTTTCCACTGCTGATTTCAAATATTCCAGTATCCTATGTGTTAAAAGAGTAGTGAGTGTCTACCTTCAATTCCTGGCTATCTTCTCTCTTGGAGAATAAACTGTTTACTTTCACGATCAGGAAGGATTATTGTACCAAGTTTTGATAAATCTACTTGTATCTATATTACAAGACTGGGAAGCTTTTCTTTATTATTTTTCTGTACTACCACCTCTAGTCAGTAAACTGAATAATTCATAGGAAATCAATTAAACACATTTAGTGTACCATATACATCGTAAACACACGTGCATGTACATCTCATCAGGAGCAACAAATTGCAAACATTACCAATTATTTTGCTCATATGAAGACAACTTTTAAAGTTTAGGTTAGAAAGGAGTGTTTATAGTATACTTTTCAGGAGGAGGAGGGTGGGGGGGTGGAAATTACACACAATTACTGAAGCACAGAAAGGAACTATATGACGGATGGAGTCCAAAATACAAATGCCTTTTTGATCCTTACTAAAGAACCATGTTACCAACACTCAGGTATATGAAATAAAGACAGAAAGGCAGAAAACAAGTATCCTCTTGGTTTCATAGCAAAACAATAATAATTACATTTCTTTCCAACTTTTAGTATATGAATTCAAAGACAAATTATTACTACAAACAACACTGCAAGATCACGTAGAACTGTTTACAGATTTGACAAAATCCTAATTGCATAAAGAAAAAGGAAACAAGTATTCCTAAAAAAATAACCTTCAAAAACTGTATGTGCATAATTTTCTTTTTATGATGTAAAGAGTAACTTTTACAATAATGAATATTTTTAATGCACAGAAAATTGAGAAAATATCATTACTGTGTCAAAATTTGTTATTCAGACAGAGAGTTCTGAAAACATTTCTATCTCATGAAACTCTAAGATCAATTTCAGAAAGAAATTGTACAAAGCAGCATTTGAAAATTCTAGGGCTTCTTTGATACTTGCTGGAAAAAAGGTTTTGCCTGAACAGTACAAAAACTGCGTTTAGTAGCAATAAAGGAACAGGCCTTGAAATTTACATCTCAGAAACTGGCTTTTTTAATAAATATACTGTATTCAGTTTTATACTTACATATTTTATATATAACTACATAGTTACAAGTATTTTTATACATAGTTACATATTTATATTTACTAATAGCTTTACATTTTATATGTATATATACTTATTTTTTGCTAAATCAAAGTCACTAATAAATGACAGGTTTTCTAAAATTACTCAGTGAATTCTACATTTTCAGAACCATCTTCACTCCAGTATCTAAGTTGTCAGAAGAACACAAGTAACATCATGTACCAATGATCTCATTTTATGCAACACGAGTTAAGTTTGCAAATATCCATAAGATCAGGCTATATAAAATCTCAATTATTCCAGATTATTTGGCTTTATAATATTAATTTGTGAACCTTATTTCTAACTTTTATACAATCTTTCCCCCCTTTTTTCTACTTCAGTTGATCCCATTGGGAAAAAATGGTCTGGGTTTTTTCCCTTTGTTCCGCAGAATACAATTAGCATTTACTTACTCAGCTGACATTTTCAGAGCTGAACTGTATTTATTTGGCACATTTAAGCCTTCTGTATTGATTATCTCACCAGTACCAGCATTTGTATAACTTCAAAACTGTAGAGTCAAAAGCTAAGCATTTATATCACATCCACTGAAACAGGCAAAAAGATCCTCTTGAAGTTTATTTTAGCAATACAGGGGATGGTTTTAAAGAAGAGCTCTCTGCAGTTGAATGATCTACCACATTGAATTTTATATTCAAATTTTCAGAGGACAAGAGAAAAAGGAGGCTATCTTCTTCTTAACAGTACTAATACAGATAATCATTACTACATGTATATGAAAACAAATCTTTGTTCATTATGCACAGAGTGCATAATTGAATTTAATCTCAGGTTTACTACAGCAAGGCAAAGGCAAGGGTATGAAAATGAAGAATAAGAACCAAACAGTATTTTTGCATAGTTACTGATTACGGAAAGAAGCCGAGCCATCCAGAATTAGCAGACCGTATGTACTCCACTACCAGATCTACCATACAAACATATTTTGTAACACATACAATCATCACGGACTTTAATAAATCACTGGGAATAGTCAGATCAGTATTCTTTTCCATTCTATTGCATACAGATTAAACAATTTCATTACTGAAAGATAATACACATAAAAATGAGACCAGGAAATGTAACCAAACATAGACTGGAAAAGCAGGTCATATGTCTGCACAAATTTATATGATTTTTATTTTCCAGTCTTCTCCTACCTCCCTAGAGCTAGTTGGGCTGCATTCTTGAAAACTAGATGGAAAATTAAGCTTCTGAACTGTTTCCAAAGCAATGAAATCTCAAAGTGACCGTTTTTTCTGTACAGCATTCAAGCAATGAACAATACTCCAAGAAAAAGAGGTGAAACTTTTCTACATCGCACTACATAAGACGGACTCCAGAGACTAGAGATGAGTATCCATGACAATTTACTATTCAGTTTCAGTACTTTATACAGGTAAACCCAACAATTTTTAAGCCTTT
Source organism: Neomorphus geoffroyi (assembly GCA_033558235.1). NCBI lineage: Eukaryota > Metazoa > Chordata > Aves > Cuculiformes > Neomorphidae > Neomorphus > Neomorphus geoffroyi. Next base: position 10,103 of record JAUMJM010000053.1, on the reverse strand, counting down.
TGTTTTTAGTCAGTTAATTAATACAGTTAATATGTTTCTTAAAAATGGGAGAAATTTGTCTTTACGCACCCTGTATATTTTAAGACGTAGAACTTATTGCAAATCATACAGTTACCTTTCTATTTTTTGTTTGAGTTCATTTTTCTCTTTCAAATACATACTGCATTCGGTGAAAAATTTAGGAGTAGTTAAAAAGCTTACATAAAGTTACAAGCTTTTGCAGACACAAATCTTGGACCAGCTGGTTTTAAACCACTTTTCAAAACACAAACTTTTTAAAGTGAACCGTTAATGAAGAGTCTTCCTAAGCTTCTCAACATATGCATTTATAAATTATCTTTTAAGTTGCACATAGTAAACAACAACTAATAAGTCCTTTAAAATCTAATGCCAACAAATATCAATGTCTTATATTAGCAAATCTTAAAAAAACTACTTACAGAAACAAAGATTCACAGGTGTCCCCACCCCATAAATTCATTTCACAGATTTTCAAAGAGTGTATCTCCTGATATAGTGAGTCAGATTAAAACACAGTCTCAGGTTAAAACACTTTCCCACTGAAGAAGTTCAGTTACACATTGATGTAAAAAGTGAGATTCATTTAACTTACAGATATTTCAGATTTTCAAGGTCTTCAAATGCCCCACTAGGTATTTTCTTGATTTGATTGTTGTTTAATAGCCTATAAAAAGAAATAAACAGCTGTTTATTTTGACATACAGTAACAGCTGGGAAAAAAAACAAAACAAAACGCTTTTCCCACTAACACTAACTATTCGAACAAAAAAAAGTAATAGTTCAAAACATTAGCCTGTCAAATATTTTGTAAATGCAATGCATTTGTACATCTGAGTATCTGACAGCTTTTTAAAATCCATGATTGAGTATGTGATATTTCAGCAAAGTCATTTAGCACAATTTGGAAAAATGTATACAGTAAAGGTCTGTATTTTTCATACCTCGAAGTAAAGTATGTTAATAAAACATTAGAATGTAAATAATTTCCTTTTTTTCTATTTTAATAGACATAACCTGTCTTTACTTTCAAATACTTTGGGCCTAAATCTCACTTCCCTCACCTGTGTAAATACTACAGTTGAAATTTGTGAGATACTTGCCTGTGATAAGTGAGCAAATTTGGCACATTATCAAACTAATCATATTAAATCTAAAGGGGAAAGGGCCTTAGGGTTGAAAAAGAACTTACAGTGTGTTCAGGTTTTTAAGCCGTCTGAACTCTCCAGGTTGGATTTCTTTAATCCTATTAAATCTTAGGTCTCTGTAGAATAAAGAAGAGTCATGTTATTAAAAAAATCTATATCTTTTTCCATATGAAAAAACAAACTGAACACAAGTCTTTTGTGACCACCATGGCCAGCCTCCTTCCATAAACCATAGCTTTTGACCAAAGAAGAAGGCAAAACAAATCAAAACACTATTTGAAAAGTTTAAGTAGAGCATTGACCACATCCAGCCTCAGCAGTCAATGCTAAGTTGAAACTGCGGTCATGAAGGATGTACTCTTCCACAGTGAAGTACCTTGTAATGGGATGTTGAATAGTATTTCACTAAATTGAATTGTCTCTGAATTTTAAAAGCTGCTTGAAAATAACAGAGTAAATAAAAATGTTTGTAAAGAAGCAGATATAGAAAAACTGAAATCAGGAAAAAAGCTAAGGAAAAAAGAGACAGCTTTTAAGACTTCTAAGCTACTCCATCCTTTTGGTTTTGAGGCTTAGGTGCCTCACGTTGTCCTGCTTTTAAAAGCCTGTAAACCCAGTTGCCTGATGAGATTTATTTTTTTATTTAATTTTACTTTCTCTTAGGTTTTTGTATGTTTTTACCACCTTCAGTTTCCCGTTAGATCTATAGAGAACTTCTCCAAGAAGTAGACTGATTTCTCAAGCGAGGTTCTGCAGAGTATGCAGGGACAAGGAGAGAGGTCGCAGTAGCATGGGGATGTGAGGAAAAACCACAGCTGTGCCAGTCTCACACCTCTGTCCTTATGAAAGAAGGTGTGGCATTTTCCACCTCTCTCCATCTCCTGCTCTGAATTGCATGGTCTTGCTGCTTCCTTGCACTGGCTGTTTTATTCCCAGCAGCTCAGAAACCAGTTTAACTAAGTCTTCAGGACCAGAAAGGAACCCATGCAAAAAAACCCCCCAAAAACTGGAAATAATTTTCTGTCTCATTACCAAGCTGAATGGGCTCCCTGGGAGGCCACACAGCGAGAGTGGGAGAGAAGATCAGAACCAGGGGAAAGGAAAGAGGGTAGCAGGTCTGTTCTTCAGCAGCAGAACAAGCACACCAGGACCCTATATACTCTGGCAAGCAAAAAGAAGGGAAGCAAATGGAAAATAAGTGAAATCTGAAAGACTGTGATCATACTTACTGCCCTATCATTCCTGGTGAACGCACTTACTAATTACTTTCTACAAGTAGGACATAAACGTAACTTCTAGAATCATAGAATTGTTAGATTGGAAAAGACCTTTAAGATAAATGAGTTCAACTGTTAACCTAACACTGCCAAGTCCACCACTAAACCACGTCCCTAAGAACTGCATCTACATACTTCCAGGTATGCTGACTCAGTCACTTCCCTGGGCAGCCTGTTTCAATGCTTGACAACAATTTCTGTGAAGAAATTTTTCCCAATATCCACTCCAAACCTCCCTGGCACAATCTTTCCTCCTATTGCTCGTTACTTGGGAGAACAGACCAACACCAGCCTCGCTACAACTTCCTTTCAGGTAGTTGCAAAGAGCAATATGTTCTCCCCTCAGCCTCCTTTTCTCCAAGCTAAACAGCCCCAGTTCCCTCAGCTGCTCCTCATAAGACTTGTGCTCCAGACCCTTCACCAGTTTCTTAGCCCTTGTTTGAACACACACCAGCATCTCAATGTCTTTCTTGTAGTGAGGGGCCAAAACTGAACACAGTATTAGAGGTGTGGCACTATTTCTGAAACAAGCTAGGATGCTGTTGGGTGTCTTGGCCACCTGGGAACACTGCTGGCTCGCATTCAGCTTGCTATTGGCCAATAAGCCCAGGTCCTTTTCTGCCAGGTAGATTTCCAGCCACTCTTCCCCAAACCTGTAGCACTGCATGGGATTGTGGTGGCCCAAGTGCAGGACCCAACACTTGGGCTTGTTGAACCTAATACAATTGGCCTCAGCCCATCAATCTAGCCTGTCCAGATCCTTCTGGATAGCCTTTCTTCTCAAGCAGATTAACAATCCCACATCTGTAAATTTATTGAGGGTGCACTTGATCGCCTCATCCAGATCATTGATAAAGACATTAAACACAACTGGCCCCAACACTGACCCCTGGGGAACACCACTTGTGACCGGACGCCAACTGAACTTTACTCCATTCAACACAACTATTAGGGCGCAGCCATCCAGCCAGATTTTACCTAGCAAAGAACGCAGTGAGAAACGGTATCAAAGGCTTCAATCTTTGCACCAAACCCAGTCCTAATTAAAACATAAATATGCACTATGTTTTAATAGATAATATGTTATCAAGAAATCTCTCTGGAATTCGGTCAAAGGAAATACAGAAAAGTCAGCTGCATACTAATCCCATATAAAGCCCCTGGCTCAAGTTGTATGTAATGGGGGGTATAATTTCCTCAAGTCTTTTGCAAAGAGCATACTTAAGCATTATTCCTCATGAATCAGCTCATCAGGGCTCATTCAACTCTGGAATAGTGGCCTCAGAAGGACTTTTTCTACATAAATAGTTTAGGATGTGGCCTACCGTTCATTGTAAGGAAAGGATTAGATGTGGTTTTGTTTGCATTACATTCCACCAAAATATGTGATCACTGGCTAGAATAAATGAGGGATGCAAACTGCTATCCCTTATTTAGATGTGTAGTTAAACTGCCGGTAGACATGCAGGACAACCCCCTTACTCAATTCCCAGTCGAAATGAGGATTTCTAGCTTTATAAGCACAAATTGTCACAGCTTCCATTTGTTCTTTACAAAAGTACCTTCTCTAATTATAGCTAAACAGCTTTATGTTTTGTTCATCATTCATACAAGAAATATTTAACACACACGAAACACACATGTCCCTTGTGAGAAAGAGATGCGGTTTGTGAGTCACTGAATCTTAGCTGCCAAGATTTTCTGAACAAGCTTTGAATGTTGCAGCCTCCACTAAGAGAAAATACAGTTCACTCTGTATGCATCATTGAAAACAACATTCCACTTACTGAGAGCTTTTTCTAGATTATTTGAAAGTTTATTGTGTTTTAAAGAAGCATTTTAATTTTGATTAAAATAATCAAAAGTCCAAAAATGCAATATTCATGAAAGGAATACTGAAAACTGAGTATTTTTCAAAAGCCTCAAAATACCATTACAACTAGCAATATTTAGCTACTAACCAAGACTTCTCAAATTGTCTATTTTTTAAAAAATTTCACAATTAAAACAAATCTGTAATCCAAGTATGCAGAGACAGAATGCAGAATGTCTTTTTAGATATAAAAGAATATACATTTGTCCATGTGAAATCAAGCCTATTCCCTACAGTGAAACAAAACTGATAAATAAGTACCTGACTCTCAATGAAGGTGCCAGTCAGCATCAAAATGAGCACCCTTTTGATGCATCAAACACATTCTGCAGTAACTCACTAACATAATTAAGGATTAGCAATGCCAATCAAAATAATTTATATTATTTTACCATTTACAAAACCCTAAAAAGCGGAAATAATTAACTGAACAGCGATGACACAGGGAAGAATCCAACAACCAACAGTTCTTTCAAAGTCAATTAAAGGTTTCAGTAGATGATTAAAAACAAATTCAAAAAGCCTCAGTCATCACTGTTACAACATTGTAGATAAAAAAAATATTCCATACTGAACAAAACACCATTTCTTAGGCTTGAAACGTCATCCTCCCATGGTACTGACCTGATGTCCAGCTTAAGAGAATCAACTGCATTTCAAAGGACAGAAGAGCTCACAACAAAAGCATAAAGGCAACAAAAGTGCAGGGAAACATCCCTGCACAGAGTGAACGGCAGGAATGAGGACTATGTTAGACTGAAAAAAGTATTGGTAGCTCAAGCAGGCCATTGTGATCCAGATCAACAAACATTTTGTGTGGCTGAAACAATATGCGGTTAATCAGCATGATGAGGTTTCTTTATTTCAGACTAGTTCCTGCCCAGCCATGCCGCCACATGACTTTCTGCTCACAAAAGCCTGTTCCCTCTCCATTCATTTCTCTTTACCTTTTTCGTTGTTCCCCATTTTGCTCTTATAAACTGACTGCGTTCTGGCTGTATGCTGTGCTCCAGGGCTCAGTGAATCTGACTTCCCCTGACTGGCTAGGGTGCACCAAAAGGTTAAAACTGCAGACTGAGGAAGTCCATCCCTGTTGCTGACTGTCATTTTTCCCCTTCCTAATCTCTAAATAATAAATGAGATGATCAGTAAAAATTATGCAAACACCTATGATGATGGCATGGGATTTTAGGGTACTATAGTAACTTTTGCATAATTATTCAAACCTAAGTGTCATGCATTCAGATTTCTAGATAAAAATTTAGTGCACCTAACTCCTAATTCACATATTTTTCTTTATTATCTGTTTCACACTGAAAATATTTACTTAAAATTATATTTACACAACAGAATAATAAATCTAAGGAAGAACATGCTACTGCTGCTTTCTTGTATTGAATTCCCTTAGTCTGTGGTCTTGTACCCAAGCATCTTCCTTCAGAGAAATTCTGCCTGACCTACCCAAACACTTTGCTAACAGCATTCTCTTTTAGCTCTGATTCTCAAAAAAACTGAGAGTCATTACAAGAAAAATGAACTTTCCCTTCTACATAAATCTCTACAACCTGTCTTTCTGCCAATTCACAAAAACATCCTAAATACTAACGGTTACCATTTTCCTTCTTCTTGCTGAATGATTTAAATTGTAAAAATACACTTCAGTCATACAGACTTCCACAGAAGCTAAGGCTATCACTTTTAAACAGTAAGTCGCCTTTGAATAACACAAGCAAAACAACATGTGGACAATGCCTGGTAAACTGAATACTCTCAGGATTACTTTCCTGGCCCTATGTCATCTGCTCTGTGCTAATTCATGGAGCACGACCAGGAAATGTTCGGCAGAGCATAAGGCTGTGCAGGCCAAGAACGTGCCAGGGATCATGCTGACAATTTAGCAATTGGACACTCCTGAGAGCTGCATTCCAGCTCCTCATGTCTGGGTCCCATAGCATCGCAAACAGCTATGAGTCAGGAGGGGTGTCAAGCACTACGCAACACACGAGGTGCATATAGACAGGCTTCCTGTGCACCGTTATGTGAAAAAGCTATCAATCTTATTTCCCTCTCAGATAAAAGAATACATTTTAAATAGTATATTTATTTGTCACTGTTTTCACTGTTGAGGCTAAGGAGGAAGAGTAGCTAGTCTAATCAAGCATTCATTGGCTGTACTATCCCCATACAATTCTGTAGCATGACACTATGTCTTACACAGTACTTTTGGGGTAAATCTACTCTTCCAAATCACCTATATTTCCAAACTTTAGATATTTTTAATCATTGGGTAATCTCCCAGCATTTGTCATAAGTTTTTCTGGTCTAAAAATTAAAATTGGCTGTCACTCTGCAGTAATAATGTTAGATGAAATCAACAGAAAAACCCACCATGTTGTACTTACACTTATTAAATTTTCTCTGGAGGACTATATTCCAGCATATTGCTCTCATATAACAGATTATAAATTACATTCATGCTAAGAAACACTACATGAAAATCAGACTAAAGTGAAATAAACAAATACAATTCCAAAAAAAAGTAGGACTTCCAAGTTTCTCAAAAAAAAATATACTATCAAGACAAAATAAAGGCAAAGCATCAGATTTCCCATTGGCAAACTAGTACAACACATTTAAACTCAAGTTTAGAAGATCTGCATTTGTATTAGCCTACCATATTGGAAGCATCCGATTTCATACTTTAAATGGAAAATATTTGTATATCTTTTAGCTTTGGACAAGAAAAAGGCAATGTGGATGAAATCAACATAGTCCTATAACATGATGTTAGTCCTTGGAAACATGATGTTGACACATTAATGGCTCCTATTACCAATTTTTATTCAAAAGAAAAATACTGAAGCATTTACCAACGAAATAAAGGTGAAGGTAAGTATCTCATTAACTTGTTTCAAGTGTTAACCAGTACCTCAGCACCGGTTTAGGACACTAAGGAACTTAAATTCTGAGATATTTCCTCAGATAAGTGAAATCACCACAGCAGCAAAATGGAAACATCTGAAAGAATACTAATGTCCTAAGCATCTTAAAAACTGGAAGGTTCTCTAAGTGTGGATCATTAAAAGTCCCCATGACCAACCCCCTGTCTCAAAGGCAGACACTTTTAAAAGGACCAGTGAAAACTATTTAAAGCTAAAATGTGATTGCAACCTGCATGGTAATACAATATTTATTCATTTGATTTGACAAATTTAAAGAAGGTGGTGGCTTTGTTTTGGTAAGAATCAGCAGGAATAATGCCAACTACTTTGAAAGGATGGATTTCGCATTGTTACGACTTTCTAATATTGAGAGATGTAAAACATCTGAAAAAGATGTGCATGTGAAAGACAATGCACTCATCTGTAAGCGATGAAATGCTGATTGGCAACAAAAAGTGACAAAAAAGAAAAATAATTCAGTATGTACCACACAGCTGAGGGAATCCAGAAAAAAAGTGCAAACTAGTTAATCTCCTCTTCCTTTAAAAGAAGAAGGGAGCTATTTAATAGATAAATACCATATTATAGATCTATTAGATTTAATCGGTTAAATTAGTAATCTAAGAATGACCATTGCATTTATCATTTGTTTAGCTCTCTTCAGATGTTTTAATAAGGTAGGTATTGTTATAATTGGATCATTTTGCCATTCAAAAATTCAAAAGAACAAAATAAGAGAAAAATATTAATTTTTCTAACTGTTGAAGATTACTACCCAGCAGAAATAACCTATACCATAATGCCAAACTACTATGTTTCTCAACACAGAACAAAAGATCTGCAAATGCCAGCAAGACTATATTGCTTATGTCTACTTTATTCTTATTCTTTTTTTATTCAAGGTCATCCCAGCAGGAAATGAAAAACAGCCATCAGCATAGTAAAAACATTCAAACAGAGCAGAGCATGAAAATTGCACAAAAGAGGTTATATAATCAAGTCAGTGCAGTAACTGGATGATGTCAATGGCACTTTAATGCTGCTTTAACTACTGCTCTGTAAAAAAATGTGTCACTTAACTGAACAAACAAAGAGAAGGTCACTTTAAAAAATGGAACCAAACCCCATTTTCAGCTATACCACTACTTATACTAATCTTCACTGCTAGCAGTGTAACATTTTCTATAATACCAGAAGAACGAAGATTTCTTTTTTGCCTTAGTGATTCTTTAACAAACAAAATTACATCATTCTCACTTTTCTTGGCAATTACTTTTCTGGAATAAGTCTTCCCCAGTCGAATTACTAGATGCAATATGTGATTTTCTCTAATTTACATCGAGAAATTTTTATTAGCATTCAGTACATAAAACAAAGCCACTGCCTTTTTAGATGGGAAACTAAAACACAATTCCTACATGGTGAGTCAGTATCATAGTCAATAATATTTAATATACCATAATTTTAGTAACAATCATAAATGGTTGGATACAAAAATACTGAAATCTGTAGAAAAGGACACAGAACATTTGCAGTACTTGATCATAAATTTGTACTTATGAAAATATAAAGAATTAAATCTGGATGATCTACTAATTATCTAATTAAAATAATACCTCTTTGCAAATATGTAAGATTTTGTTAAAAGGGACTTCAATTTATAAGTCTTAAAAAACTTATTTACCAGGTACAGCTTGGTTAATGGAGAACTTATAATACAGCCTTCTCTGAGAGCTAAGGATTTGTTTTAACTAACAATTATTTTGCCATTAAAGTTGAAAGGAAAACATTTAAATGGGAACTCAATGAAAAGCAATACAGTATTGTCTTACTAAGTCTGTAGATCCCTCTACTGCCCTTGTTGCCAATTTTTCCAACCAGCTATGCAGTGCCTTTAATAGGACTCAAGCAGGATTTGCTGGTTCAAAGTTTCAGGCATGCAGGCCTAATTGTCAAGAATCATACATGGAAATTTTACTCTGGTATGATCATGCTCTCTGTCTTATCCACTTTCAGAGTCTTCCAAAATCAAATCACTATAGAAATACTGTATTTTAAAATTGTTTCTAACTCTTATGCTACCTTAAATAAAAAAGAAAACTCAACAAAACCCAAGAAAACAAAACCAAAACGCAGAATGAGAAAAAAAAAACCTTTAAACAGTATGGGTAGCATTCAAAGAGACATAATACTATTTCTGTAGTCTGAAGAAATAACACGAAAACAGTAGAGAAGTTCCTGTCTAAGGCAATTATTACTATCAGAGCTGAATGATCTCTCTGAGAAAAATATAAATCTGTGTTTCAAGAAGACCATGAATCAAGCAAAATCTAATGACTGACTACTCATTTCAGTAGTTAACTACATTCACTGCTAAAAATGGTATAGTCTCACTGTGCTTCCAGCTTGAGTATGTTTATCTCCAGTTTCTGCTCAGTAGAAGTAAATAGCTTGAAGTGAGGACTAGCATTGGACCATTTTTCTTAAAATAGGACCAGCGGAGTTAAGCACTTAAGTACAAACAAACAAACAAATAAATCCTCAAAATCAACATATGGATGAGCAGGAAAATTTAAAAATATACCCACAATTCTTTGTAATTTCTCTCGATTTGTTATATGGCAGATTAGTTCTTTCTTTCCTTCTTTCGTTCTTTCCTTCTTTCGTTCTTCCCTCTCCCTCTTTCCTTTCTCTCTTTCTTTCTTTCCTTTCTCGCCTCTCTCTCTTTCCTTTCTTTTCTTCTCTTCTTCTCTCTCTTTCCTTTCTTTTCTTTCTCTCTCATTTCTTTTCTTTCTCTCTTTCTCTCTTTCTTTCCTTTCTTTTCTTTCTCTTTATTTTTCTTTCT